>OY728136.1:1655388630-1656723630 GCA_963277665.1 Viscum album | reverse complement strand
TCCATGTGATTGTTTTAAATTTCATAGAACTTTTTCTTTTGTATTCACTTTGTCTAATAATGATTTGATCGAGGGATTTAGTGGATAGGAATACAGGTGAATCTGATCCATTGGATTGAGGGCTTCCAGGGCTAGGAATATAGAGACGTTGATCATCATATTAAGGGATTTATTTTTTAAGCAAGACAGAGATGAATATGATCTTTGTATCGAGGGATTCCAAGGGATTGGAAGACAGATCCATTCCAATCATCATATTGAGGGATTTCTTGGTAAACTAAAGATAGAATTTTATAGTAGGTACTAAAACTATGGATATCTTAAGTTAGGATTTCTATCATCCTTCACTCTTAAGGTTAAAGAGTAAATTCTTTTATTATTCATGTATTTCATTCTTACTATTATAATATTTTTGTTTTACTTGTTTAAAATAGTTAAATATTCCTCTATAAATTAATATTAGAAAATAAATTTTTACATATATTTCTAATAAACTATTTTATTAGTGTATCTATGATACTGATAAGATATTAAATTTATCAAATGCATACTTGATCTAATTTTTATACTGTGATCATCAGACGATCTATGAGTATGATCTTTTTGACTTAAGAGGATTTTCGTTTTTCCTTAGTTTAAAATTTTAAATGATAATTCACCCCCTCTTTTAGCGATCATAAAATTTTTCAATCCAACATCACTAACATAAGAATTTTTTTCTTATACAGGTGGATTCTTTTGTTTGATTTGGGGTGGTTTGTTTGACATTTGATACCATGATCAGGATTTTTGAGAGGGTGTCGGGTTCCAAATACAATAAAAACCTTAATGTTTTTGAATGGTTGTGATAAATTGTACTTTATAATGTATTTATACACAATATGTATTAAATTTCTATAATATAGAGTTTTTTCTGAATCTATGATGTAATTTTTTATTTCAATCAAATTATTAATTTTCTATATACTATATTTTTTTCTTCTAACTATATTTGGGGCCTATATTTGGTGTTGTAGTGTGCTTTAATTTTCACAACACACTACAACAACATGACTTTTATCAGTTCTAAAAGCAGCATTGATAAATGCCCACATTTATCTGCAATTTTTTTTACCATTGATAACGGTCCCACTTTATCAATGATTTTCTAATGCTGATAAAAGGGGACAACCTTTAAATGGTACTTAGATCAACATCACCATTTTAGCACTGTTAATGGATTTTTCTAGCTCTGTTAAGAGACTTTTCTCTAGTATTGGACATTAAATCACAAAAAATACTCATAGTGTAGGATATACAAGTACTGAGGTCAAACCCACAGAGATAAGGAAACCTGGTAAGAGGAAAATGTAACTCAAATGCTAAGAAAAAAATTTTAAAATAAAATGAAATATACTATTAATTCTGAAAGAACACTAAAGGCTGATTATATCGAGCTCTTAAAAATCTATTATCTTGAAATACTTGAATCATAAAAGGCATTATGAATAGTCATGTAGTTGTTGTAATTAAATACAAGTTAATCCTTAGTATTGGTCATCATTCTCCAATCACTAAGCTCCCATTTTCTTATAGTTAAGTACTACAATCTATTTAAAAATTGGGTAATCCAAAATCATATTTAAACATAGTATATAATCCACTCAATGATCATGAAGAATTATACACACTAGTAATTTCATAAAAAGGCTCCCCTCACTCAAAAATAAAATGATCATACTCCATAAATGAAGAAGAGATTTAAATAAATATAGTAATGAAAAAACTCATCACACACAACCATTTCAAAATAATGATACTTCAAAACTTAATCCTTATTCATTTGAAAATAACTGATATAAGAAACTATCCCCTAATGATAGCCATGAGATGGTGAAAATTAAACCTAAACTAAACACCTCTAGCACCCTTCTATCCTCCGACAGAGTCCCCAGTAGTGCGGATCCAACAAAAGTTGAATCCTAATCCAATGTTGAAATCAAAGGGAATAATGCTGACCTTAATTTATAAGTGAACCTCAACTTGATGTATATATTTATATCCTTATATATTCTTGAATCTATCCTTCTTTAAATACAAACTCCACTTCCACCAAGATAAACATTCAAGTACGAGCACAACACCACCTCAAACTCTAAAATATATCTTCAACAAAACCTCCAAGATAGAAGATATCTGGATTCATATATGATATAAATACCAAACTCATAACGGGATAAAGAACATTATAGAACAAAATCACACCCTTATTCACTATCTTTTCATAGTCACGACACAATCCTATGATTCATTTTGCAAAACCTCAAATCTCAATGAGTTACCTTCATTATTTCCTTATGAACACATTGCGATCACATGGAACATGCCACACCATATTATTCAATATCATTATGAAATATATATATCCTCATGTGGGTCATGACACAAACCCTCACATTCATGACAAATTCATTTTATCACTTGAAAACATAGTTTTGTTTGTATCTAATACAAGGACAATATCATTTCATGGCATGAAAAACTCTTCACTTCAACACAACCCTAGTCGCAACACTATATCAACCACCTGATCATTATCATGACTTTGAGATTCATTCCATGTGGTGTGACTAGAATCATACAACTCCAATAGGTATCATGTGAACAGAAGATGAGGTGTGAAGCAATATTCTATGATGCGAGCTCCAGAATTCAAAGACTTGAAAATGACCTGACCCTTACATGCAATAATCATGACTCATACGCTTCCTTCTTCCTTGAAATAGTAACTCTTATATTTCATATTCTTCAAGGGAAATCTTATGAAACAAAATCACTAGATGCATCATGACATGAAATATTCGAATGCGGTTTGATATTATCTTACATATCAATATTGTGAAAACATACCATTTCTTATTCATGGTTCTATGATCATTATCATCTTTTATAGGGGAGAAAATGAGACTTTATATCACTTCGATGATACTTCATGGTATGATAGACATGATGAGAGTATTATAATCATGGTGTAATCCCCCTCATGAAAACCCTAACATTAGGAGGAAAATGATCGACGAATGACGTCATTTTCTTCATTTCCACACATGCTTCGTTTTACTTGAATAGTTCTCTGCTACTTACGAATCCTATATCAGTTTTCTACTTGTGCGATGGGTTTTTGATAATATAGAGAACTCAAAGGACCACTATTTCCCTCTCATAGTTCTTCCCCACATTATGGCTCTAGCTCTCACCCAGTACTGACCTTCATTGGGATTTTCCTCTCCATACTACCCTTCCCAAGTTTTATTGTTTAGTTAGTTATTTCCCTTGGCTAGCATTGCTCCGGCGGTGCTGGTTAGGGTTGTATAATTTTCTTCATTTCACTTATAAATACATTTGTTCCTTCACATTTCTTCACATTTTTTTCAAAATCCAAAAAATATGAATATAAGAAATTATTTCCATAACCACATTAAAAAAAATTAATTAGGAAAAGATAACCTTCAAAGAATATGAAGTTCCTAGGTTTTGATAGATCATCAAGAGGAGATTAAGTGAATCAGTAATCCTTTTTTATGAATTATTCTATTTAATTAAAAATCTATGACCATTTAAAATCTCAATCCTACCATCTTTTTGTTTCAAAGAGTTGCCTAATAATGCAGTAAATAAAGGCACATAGTACAATGATTTATATGGTTATAACTCAAAGTGAGAGCCTACTCCTTGAGAGGTTTAGGTAAAGTTCCGAGACATATATTTCCTCTGTAAATCACTATCATTACAAGTAAAATCTATCTCCCAAAAATCTTGTCAGATAATCTCTCAAAATTCTAGGTTCACAAGTGAATATAGTGGCTACCTCCTAATGAGTTCTTTATACTAGCTCCCACCAGTTATGTAAGAACCTGAACCTTCTTTTCATGTATGCTTTCCTATTCTGGTCATTTCTAAGAAAAATAAAAGATTCTGTAGGTTGTGTAGGGGTGCACGGTTGGCACATAGTTGGCGCACGGTCTGAGCAAATCGTGCGGCCAGCCCAGAAAACCGAGCACCCTTGATAGTGGTCTCTACACGGGCTGCACATGGTTTGTCGAACCATGAGGGCAAGCCATGTGAAGTCCCTGGAGGAGACAGTAGAAACTGCATGGTTGGCGCATAGTTTTAAAAACCATGCGGGGTAACGATGCATCCACTTAAATTTTGGGTTTTTAAGTCCTGGTCCACTCGGGATTTCCCATTTATCCACCATTCTTCCTCCCTCTCGTGTCTCACACGGGAGTTGCGATTTTCAGAGGTTGGGGGGGCTCATTGGCTCGTTTTGGAGGCAAATAGAAGGGGTTTCTTGGAGGATCTAAGGCGGTTCTTCTCGAGTAAGTCCCTCCTCTTGGTTTCTCGTTGGTTTTCCCTAGATCTTCTCTTACCTCTTTCTAGGTTTTCTAGATCTACATTTGTTGCATGTAGATATAGAGTTGGGTATTACTTGAGTGTTGATTTTAAGGTTTGTGGATGATAGAGAAGTAATTTTAGAGTAGTCTTCCGTGAAGCAGTTTCCGAATTTGTGGGTGCGGTTGATTGTGGATCATTTTTTCCGGAACCCTAAAGGTAGGTGGTTTGTGCCTTTCCGTTGAAGTCTTTGAGTATTATGTGAAATTGTGGCAATACCCTTGAAAGGGGTATTGTGCATTTAACATTTAGCCCTATTGTTTTCCTACCTTGATTTTATGCTTGAGTAGAGGTCAATTGTTGTGGATAGGGTGAATTAATACATTTTGGATGTGTTGCCCATGTATTGTTATGTTACGACCGTTTGGTCCTGTCTAGCCTTTTTGCCGTTTTTCCTATTCTCCCATGTCTAGAGATTGTAGGATGGAGTGTTGAATTCTGACATGCTGATATGTTGTAGACTTTTATCAAAGTATATATAAGGTTTACATTGTCCCTATTGGATTACTATGCATTGACTTACCCAGGGCTGTGAGAACCTAGGGTAGTAGACTATAAGGGGATAGATTGAGTGAGCTTCCTTAGAGAGTCTTTGAGAATTATAGAATATAAGGAATAGACCGATTGAGATTTCTCAGAGATTCCTTGTTTTCTTTAGACTACAAGAGGATTGACCAAGTGAGAATCCTCAGAGAGTATTTGATTTTATTGCCGATCTGTTTAGAATACAAGGGGAATTGATGGTTAGTGCTTCCTCAGAGAATCTTTGAATGACCTGAGCTATAAGGGTAATTGACCGTGTGAGCTTCCTCAGAGAGTCCTAGACCTTGGGGCTATAAGAGGAATTGATGCGTGAGCTTCCTCAAAGAGTCCTTGACTACCCAAGACTATACGGGGAATGACTGTGTGAGCTTCCTTAGAGAGTCTTGTTTTACCTTTGACTATAAGTGGATTGACAGTGAGTGCTTCCCTAGAGAGTCATACTATATTCATATAAAGAACTAGAGGGGTTAGACCGACTGTGCTGCCCAAAGGGTTGTCTGTACTTCTTAGGTTGGACCAGAGGGGATGGCTGTGAGTAATTCCCATAGGGTTTCCTGTTTGAGGATTAACTATTGTTTCACTATTGATTGATTTGAAATTGTGGATTGTTTACTGTTTAGTACTTTCATGTTTACTTCTTTCTATACTTTACCTGCCATATATTCACAGACTGTTAGGCACAGATATTGTGGTGGTTGCCTACTAGGATTCGTCTCACACCCTGTTTGGGCCATGATTTTGGGCCCAAACAGATTATATGGTTGTAGTTATAGATAAGGGCAAGCGCCCTTCTACTTCAGGCACTTGATTGCATTGGAGCTGGAGAGCATGAGACCAAGCTGAGGCTTGCGATGATGAGAAGATTTCATATCTTTTTTTCTATTGTACTTTGGTTTAGTACTATATTCAGCTTTTTGACTTGTTTGGATGTTTTCCTAGACATATATGTTTCATGCATCATTCATATATATATGCTCTAGTTGTTTCTTTATCAGTCTTCCGTTGTTACTGTTGTGTGGTATTATTACTGCTTCCGCTATTGTTTATCTATTTACTTCCGCTATGTACTATGCCAATGAGGGCATAGTTTCCCCACGTTCACACCCAAGGCCCTCACTACTAGTCGGCAGCCTCTGGCATTCAGGGAAATGCGCTTGAGGCCATGTGACCAACCACGTGCGGGTACCCTTGGGTGGCTTCCGGAACCGAGACGTTACTAAGTGGTATCAAAGGATTATTTTCTCTTGACTTACTGTTTGGAGCCTATAACTAGGGATAACACGAAATAGGTACTTGGTAATAAGCTATGACCGAGAGTAGCTAACACGTGTATAGGGAAAGTCCATACTACCTCGTTTATTACAATTTTGCTGGTTTTTAATTTTACAATTTATTTGATTTCACCGTTGTGTGATTCACATGTTTTGTGATGGTTATTATTTAAGTTATTGAGGTATTATTTCTATCGCAACCTGATTAGATGAGGGTACTCCATCTCATGCATCATATATGCACTTTCTTGGAATCACATGTCATGCATTCTTTCCATGTCATCTAGGATGCATTAGAAATTGCATGTTGTTGTGATAGATGTTGTGTAGAATATGTTTGTTGTTGTGATAGTTGCATTGATAAAAATATATGATTCTTGTTAGAGAATTGATTTAGTAAGGTTTTGTTGAATGAGCACCAAATTTTGTTCTTGAGGTGTTATGGGCCCTCATGTACTGGAACTTGGTGGATCATTGACTTGTTTACCTTTTTTATAACATGTGTAAGATGCCAAGAATTGATTCGTGGGGAGTATGGGCCCTCACGGATCTGAATTTGGCACTTTCAATGTTCGTTTCAGTGTTTCTTCGGGTTCTGGAGTAGTTTCTAAGGCTTACTGTCCAGAAAAACCCAGAATGCACGCCGTGTAGTTTTGACTACACGACATGTGTTCTTCTGTTCGGGAAGAAACAATCTTTCTTATGTACACGCCTGTACTCCTATGTTTCAGTCCCTGTTAATCTTGATCTGAGGTGTGTATTTGACCTTACAGAGTCATGCCACCCAGACTTCCTCCGATTGTATGCCAACCACAAGGCAGTGATTAGACACCATATATAGTTGACTAGGGACTTCCTCCAGATCCTCCTGCTGTGCCAGTATTGGCACTAATAATTATACCTGACCCAGGTGCTCATACATAGTTCATGGAAGGATTTATGAGGATGATGCAGACCTTTCAGGGAGCGCCGCCTCCTGCCCTGTCGATGGAAGATTTGACACGGGTCTTTCAGCATCAAAATCCTCCCACTTTCTTAGGGGATGGAGGACCCCAGGATGCAGAGTTATGGCTGGAAGACACACTGATGGTTTTCGCGCATCTGAATATACCTCCATAGAAGAGGGTGAATCTCGCTACCTACATGCTTCGAGACTCTACCAAGAGGTGGTGGGAGGTGATCTCACAGGCGGGGCACCAGTAGAGTATGGCGTGGGATGAGTTTCGATGCATCTTTTATGATTAATTCTATCCAGAGACCTTGAGGGATGATCAGGCCCAGGAGTTCATGAGTCTGGAGCAGGGTACTCTTTCTGTTATGGATTACTCATCTCGCTTTACTGAGCTGCAGCGTTTCACACCTATTCTAGGAGGTGATGAGATGTTCCTTGTGTGGAAGATTGAGGATGGTCTGAGGCACGTCATCCTATCACAGGTGAACATTTTTAGGTTGACTTCGATATCCTCTATCATCAACCAGGCGTCGATCATTGAGCGCAATCTGAGGGATTCTGGAGTAGTGAGCCAGGCCGGTTTGATATCCAGAGTTAGTATTCCTCCTACTGATAGTAGGAAGCACCATAGGGAGTTTGCTCAAGGAGATCAGAGTAGGAAAGATTCATCTTCTGGTAGCCAGGTGGTGTGCTACTAGTGCGGGAGAAGCAGAAATACGACGCCGTAGTGCCAGAGAGACCCAATGTAGTGCCGATCTTGCAGCAAGATGGGCCATCTGCAGCGTTTCTGTCAGATCTTCTCACTAGCAGTTGGTGATAGGGGTTCTTCTATGACTCCTCGTACAGGAGAAGCCCCACCATTTTCTCACCAGTTTGGGAACTAGAGTTCTTCCGGCTGTTTAGGCCAAGGTGGAGGTCGCGACTGTGGCAGCCAGTCGTCATGCTATCAGCGACATCAGGGTGGATCAACTCAGAGCGGTTAGGTAGGGTCATAGGTCCATGGAGCATGCTAGAATTTTTCAGTGGAGCAGACCCATCAGGAGCAGGATCCCGACACCTCTACGGTTTGAGGTACAATCCTAGTAGCCTCAGTTTTATCTTCAACACTTTTTGATACTGGTGCTATGCATAGCTTTATATCTGCTACTATAGTGTAGAGCCTTGGTCTTTGAATCTTTTATTCTTCTGATGTCTTAACTCGAGACACTCCATTGGGGACTAGAACAACTAGTGTACGTCAGTGCAAGGTGTTCCCTCTCAAGGTTTGTGGGTGTCACTTCTTTTGGGATATTTATGTTCTGGAGATGACCGACTATGATGTCATTCTCGAAATGGACTCGATAGTTTCCTTCCAGGAAGTCGTCGACTTCTACTGCCGAAGGGTGAGTTTTATATCACCAGAGGGTGGATCTTTTATTCATAAGGGAAAGTGGGATTTCCAGGCGAGCAAAGCAGGACCAGAGCATTATGGGTTAGGGGCAGTTATAATCTAGATTGCTAGTCTTTATCTAGATGACTAGGGGACTTCACAATTAGACTTTCTTCCAGTGGTGGATCGTTTCAGATATTTCTTTCCAGAGGACTTTTCAGGTTTCCGTCCAAAGCGTGAGGTAGACATTTCTATTAAGCTCATACTAGGAGTGGAACCATTGTCCATTCCTCCTTATAAGATGGCTACACCTAAGTTGCAGGAGCTCAAGAAGAAGTTGGAGGAGTTGCAGGCCAAGGGTTTCATCCTACCCAGTACTTCCCTTTGGGGTTCACATGTCCTATTTACGAAGAAGGAAGATATTACTCTTAGGCTGTGTGTGGATTATCCGAAGTTGAACCAGTTGACGGTCAAGAACCGATATCCCTTGTCGAGGATTTATGACCGCTTTGATCAACATAGAGGAGCCCGAGTGTTCTCGAAGATCGAATGGAGGTCTGGTTACCATCAGTTGGGCATTAGACCATATGATATACCTCTCACAGCTTTTAGGAGTAGGTATGGTCTATACGAGTATATAGTTATGCCATTCGATCATCCCGAATGCCCATACAGTTTTCATTACACTGATGAACTGAGTGTTCCATCCATACTTGGATTCATTCATTGTTGTTTTTGTGGAAGATATCTTGGTGTACTCTCACACTAGACATGACCATGCCACACATCTTGAGATTGTTCTGAGTACACCGAGAGAGAATCTGTTATATGCTAAGCTCTCAAAATGACACTTTTGGATGGATCTGATTCACTTCTTGGGTCATGTTATCTTAGAGACAGGAGTATCAGTAGACCCAGAGAAAGTGAGAGCAGTAGTTTTCTGGGAGAATCCGAAGAACGTCTATGAGGTGCGGAGTTTTCTAGGGCTGGATGGATACTACAAACACTTCATACAGTACTTTTAACTCTTAGCATCACCGCTGACAGGTCTGAATAAGTAGAGTACAAAGTTTTTGTGGTCAGATTCTTATGAGTCAGCCTCTCAAGAGCTGAAGGGGAGGTTGATGTCAGAACCAATACTAGTCTTGAAGGATCCAAGAAAGAGATATACTATTTATTGCGATTCTTCAGGTGTCGGTCTGGGATACGTGCTCATGCAGGGCGATAGAGTCATTGCGTGCGGGTCTAGACAGTTGATGCCACATGAGAGGAATTACCCGACGCACAATCTAGAGCTAACAGCTATTGTTCATGCCTTACGCTATTGGAGACATTATCTTATGGGAGAGAATTTTGTGGTTTTAACTGACCACAAAAGTCCCAAGTACATCTTCACTCAGTGTGATTTGAATATGAGACATTGCAGGTGGGTCGAATATCTTCAGTCCTTTAACATTGATCATTCCTATACACTTGGGAAAGGTAACGCAGTGGCTGAAGCGTTGAGAAGGAGAGCTCAGATTTAGGTAGTTCATGAGGCTTGTAGTGAGTGGCAGCATATGGCTCTGTTCTCTGAGATGCATTTGGAGGTGAACAACCGACAAGGTCAGATGTTTCTATCTCCGGTAGCTATTACCTCTACTCTTCTTGATCAGGTAAGAATGAGGCAGATATCAGACTCATAAGTCCTAGTCCTTCAGGAGAGTGTGTCAGGAGAGGACCCTCTTCTTAGGCAGACAATAGGAAATGATGAGATCTTGCATTTCCAGGGACACTTATGGGTGCCAGCAGACATATGTGGGGAGCTGAGGCAGGATTTTCATTCCTCAGTTTGGGCAGTTCATCCTGGCATCACCAAGATGTATTGTGATCTACACCACCAATATTGGTGGCCAGTTATGAAGAGAGATGTTTCTGGTTTTTTCATGAGGTGTTCCACTTGTTACTAGGTGAAGGCGGAGCACCAGCGACCTGCATGGCTTTTACAGTTGTTAGCCATTCTCGAGTGGAAGTGGAACGACGTCGCGATGGACTTCATGACCTATTTTTTGAGGATGCCTTGAGGGAATGATTCTATTTGTTTTGTCATCGATAGGAATACGAAGGTTTCTCACTTATTGTCGATCAAGGAGACCTTCAGTATTGATGAGATGGGATGGTTTTACATCTGTTAGATTGTACGTATATATGGAGTTCCATACTCTATTGTTTTAGAAAGGGATGAACGTTTTACTTATCGGGTCTCGCATGGGATTTAGAAGGATTTGGGTACACATGTACTTTTGAGTACAACTTAGCATCCCCAGACAGATGGCTAGTCCAAGCATACAATTCAGGTGCTTGAGGATATGCTCTAAGATTGCATTTTGGATTTTGGAGGTTCTTGGGAAAGACATATACCTCTAGTGAAGTTTTCCTACAACAATATTTTTCTAGAAACTATTCAGATGGCACCTTATGTGGCTTTTTATGGTAGGCCATGCCGATCAACCTTGTGTTGTTTAGAGGCAGGAGAGGTAGCTATGCTGGGACCTCGTCTTGTCAAGGAGACCACAGAACATATAGAGTTGATTCAGAAGAGGATGGATACTATGCAGTCTTTTCATAAGTCTTATGCTGATCAGCAGAGATGACCTTTGGAGTTTGAGGTCGGCGATCAGGTTTTTCTACGTGTCGCACCGAGGTTGGGGCACAGAAGGATCAAGAAACAGGGTAAGCTTTCAATGAGGTACGTCGGGCCGTTTGAGGTGTTAAATAGAGTTGGTCTGGTTTCCTATCAGTTTTAGTTACCTTAGAGGTACCAGGCTATGCATGACGTCTTCCACGTTTCATAGCTTCGACGTTACTTTTCAGACCTATCTCATGTCTTTCAACCCAAGGAGGTTGAGATCGAGGTGGATGCATCGTTTGAGGAGCATCCTATCTGGATTGTTGACCGTAGTACAAGGGTTCTCCGGGGCCAGTCTGTTCCTATGGTACGAGTGCTATGGAAGCATGGGCAAGTACAGGATGAGACTTGGGAGAGGGAGACCAATGTACCAGCACAGTGGCCAAAGATGTTCGGGGTTTCTTCTTCTAGGCCGTTCTAGGAAATTCAAGGACGAATTTCTTTAAGGGGGAAATTTGTAAGAACCCAGACCTTATTTTCAGGTATGCATTCATTTTCTGTTCATTTCTGAGAAAAAGAGGAGATTCTGGAGGTTGTTCAGGGGCACACGGTTGGTGCATAGTTAGCGCACGGTCTGAGCAAACCGTGCAGCCAGCCCAGGAAACCGAGCACCCTTGACAGTGGGCTTCACACGGGCTGCACACAGTTTGTCGGACCATGAGGACAAGCTATGCGAAGTCCTTATAGGATACAGTGGTAAACGCACGGTTGGCGCATGGTTTTCCAAACCGTGTTGGGTAACCGTGCGACCACTTATATTTTTTGTTTTTAAGTTCTGGTCCACTCGGGATTTCCCATTCCTCCACCATTTTTCTTCGCACTCATGGCTCATGTGGGAGTTGTGATTTTCAGATGTTTGGGGAGCTCCTTGGCTCATTTTGTAGGAAAATCGAAGGGTTTTCTTGGTGGAACAAAGGTGGTTCTTCTCAGGTAAGTCTCTCCTCTTGGGTTATCCTTGGTTTTCCCTAGATCTTCTCTTCCCCCTCTCTCGGTTTTCTAGATCTACATCCATTGAATGTAGATCTAGTGTTGGGTTTGCCTTGAGTGTTGAATTTGAGTCTGGTGGATGATAGGGAAGGAGTTTTTGAGTAGTCTTCTGTAAAGTGGTTTCCAGATTTGTGGGTGCGTTTGATTGTGGATCGTTTTCGCTGGAACCCTAAAGGTAGGTGGTTTGTGCCTTTCCATTGAAGTCTTTGAGTATTATGTGCAATTGTTCCAATACCGTTGAACGGGGTATTGTGCGTTTACCATTTAGCCCTATTGTTTTCCTGCCTTTCTTGTATGCTTGAGTAGAGGTCAATTTTTGTGGATAGGGTGAATTATTACGTTTTGGATGTATTTCCCATGAATTTTTATGTTACGACCGTTTAGTCTTGTTTAGCCTTTTAGCCATTTTTCCTGTTCTCCCATGTCTAGATATTGTAGGATGGAGTGTTGAATTCTGACATGCTGATATGCTGTAGACTGTTAGACAAAGTAGCTTTGAGGTTTACTTTGTCTATATTGCATTGCTATGTGTTGACTTACCCAGGGCCGTGAGAACCTGAGGTATTAGACTATAAGGGGATAGACTAAGTGAGCTTCTTTAGAGAGTCTTTGAGAATTATATACTATAAGGAATAGATCGAGTGAGCTTCCTCAGAGAGCCCTTGTAACAGCCCGAGATTTTATGAAAAATATTCTTTTTAATTTTATTAATGCCTTGTGTTGTACGCTACACCAAAAGGAGATTGCACAACACACACCCTTGACTTTCCTTGCACGCAATCACGACCTTCCTCGATAGCGTGTGTAGTACGCAATACCGAGTTTCACTAAACAATGATATGCTATTAAAATATTATTATAACTAGCCGTTATGAATAGTAATAACCATGTTTTAAAATTTTAGCTCTCAAAATGGACTTCATTTTTGGATTCGTAGTATCGAATTTAGCCTAAGGTGAAATTTTGGTACTTTTCGGAAAACATTCATATTCTGATGAACAGTGAAAATTACTAAATTTTAATCAAAATAATTAATAGTGATAAATTATTAATTTGAGTGGTTTTAAAGTATATTTAGAATATATTTTTACAATTCAATACAATTTTGGTCATTGGAGGTAATTTCACATTTACACCAGACATAAACAAGTGTTAATATTTTGATAATTATTATCTCCTAAAAACACGCTATTTGTTGTGACAGCATAAATTAATTATAAAATTCATTAATGCAACTTATATGTTGGGAATTTTGTAAAATAGAAATCATTTTTGAATTCGGAATATCAATTATAGCTTAGGGTGAAATTTTGGCATTTTTCTGAAAAACTTCAATTTTTGATGAATAGTGAAACTACTAAGTGAAAGTTAAAAAAATTATTTTTTTTCATAAATCTTAAATTTACCCCTTCTGTGAATGGAATTTCAAGAATTCGAGAGACACGGTTGATGTTAGTACGTAAAAAGTTGTTCAATGAGATGAAAATAATTTTTGGTGAATAGTAACTTTTTACTTTTTTTTACCACGGTTAAAAGTAAATTGGGTAATTAAGGGTAAAAATGATATTAATATTACCCTAACACATGTCCTAATCCTATTGGAAAAGTTTATCTCGACCAAAAACAACCTTAAGTGTAAAATATTATCATTTAGGCCCACTTAGATTAGATTAAGACATTTATTATTATTTAATTCAAAGAAGAGTTAAAAGAGTTAAAATCAATGTTTATTTACTAAAACATTTTTAATATAGGGTTATACCTAAGATAAATTCGACTATAAATATTCATTAAAAAGATAATAAGATTTCCCACATAATGGTATTTTATTTATAATTTTTAGACTTTAAATAATTTAATTTATTTATGACACAACAATGATGCAGTAATTACCTTTTTAAGAAAATATTAACATAATTGACGTTATATATGCCCAAATAAATGTAATTTGAGACTTTTTATGACTTAAACTAATTTTATAGGTTAATATGACATGTTATTGTCTATTTAAGTAACTTGGTTCGAACTTATAATTCTGTTAGAAATTTCATAAAAATCATGTACCAAATAGTGTCAAAATTGACATAAATTAGTTTTTAAAACAAATATTATATTATTATTTGTTATTTAATTCCTAAAAATATATGGTTCGGCCAAAAGACTTAGATAAGGATATATATATTAATATTAAACAACTTGGGGTTCTTTTGGATTGATATAGTATGTTTATTTACCATATAGTGTAAGAAAACAAAAAGACTCGGTAAAAGTTAAATTATTTAACTTAAAGTTAAATCTAATTGATAAGGTTAAAATAATAACCTAAACTTGCCTAAATCCTATTGTATGAGAGGATTTCGACCCATCCCCACCTTATGATCGAAATAAATCAATTTGGATCTATTTAAAACCGAACTTGACTTTATAATAAAATAATATTTTTAGTTATTCCAAAGGTGCCCCTCTCCTCTCTTATAAAAGGGCACCTCCTCCCTCTCTTCCTCACACCAATTTGAGCACTCATGCTCGGCCAACCCCTGCCATTTTCTCCTCTCCACTTCCCTAGAATAATCTTATAGGACTTTATCTTCTTCAAAGACCAATATTAGTTCCCTAAGTGGAGGATTCAAAGAGGCATTCCAAAGAAGAGGAGGTTCGGACACTTACAAAGCAAGTCGGACCTAAGGTAAGGGAAAATCTCGCAATCTCAATTTTTATCCGAGATTGTTTATACTTTTAAATTTACTGGGGTGTATTTTATCATCCACATCCATGTTTCTTCAATATGTAATATTATTTCCATCCACCTAAAATTGTTTAAATCCAATTTTATCCTTCGGTGAGTTTTTAGTAAAAGATATGGAAGGAATCTTTTGTCGTTTTTTTTGTACGAGGTACTTTTTTGACTTTTCCGACAAAAGTACGAAGAATGTTTTTTTAACTTATACGGCATGAATGGATTTTTAAAACATTATTTCCAAGAAGCTTCCTTTACAAGTTATCAAGTTTATTTTTAATCACCTTGTTTTAGATTAAAGTCGTATGACATGTTAAGAAAGGAAAAATGTTTTTAAATAAGAAAGGATATTTTCCTCAAGAATGGAGTTCAAGTGTTTTATCAAAATTATTTTCCATATAAGATAATAAAGGGTTCTGTTTTTATCCCTATTATTACATTGATTTGATTATGTTGTGAGGGAATTATTTTTATGAATTCATTTACCTTATATGATTTGTTTTATGATGTCATGATGTTTCGAGAATCCCATTTTTGTTACATGTGTTATGCGATGATGTATGATTTAGGATTATGTGGCACACATAAGAAATGATTCATTATAAGATGGGTGGGACCTATATCTCCCTCCAATTCATTGGGTAAAGATTTCATATCTCATGAGATAGACATGGCTGGAACGGTAGGTTATACAGGTTCAGTGAAACAGGACTGGAACGAGGGTGACTCGGTTCAGAAAGGGACTTTGTCCACTAAGATAGTCTTGGAAATGAGTCTTGACTAACAATAATTGATTTTCTATGATTATGTGTGTATGCCACAAAGTTTCATGTTTTAAGTTATGATTATTGTGATTACATTTCACTGCCATGATTTATCCCATGTTTTGAAATTATGATCTCTTTTGCAGGTTAAGATTTCCAAAAGTTATGTGCTTGTGTATACGATGTGATTGATATTTATTTTGTTTACCCTTACTGAGCATTTGAGCTCACCCTATTATGTTTTATTTTCCCCAGGATATAAATAAAGGTTTTAGGTATAAAAAAAGGAAGATCTTTATGGGAGATGTTGAAGATATTTCACCAGGATTAGAAGATTATATTCCGTGTTTCCAAAGACACTAAACTATTACGATCCTTGTGTGTGTGTTTTTGTTATGTACTAAGTATTCCGAAAATGTAATGTAATTTCCATGTAAGTCAGGCTTCGGGTCTCTACATCCCTTGTTTGCTTTAGACTATAAGGGGATTGACCAAGTGTGCATCCTCAGAGAGTATTTGATTTTATTTCAGAGCTGTTTAGACTATAAGGGGAATTGACGGTGAGTGATTCCTTAGAGAGTCTATGAATGACCTAGGATATATGGATAATTGACCTAGTGAGCTTCCTCAGAGAGTCCTAGACCTTGTGGCTATAAGAGTAATTGATGCGTGAAATTCCTCATAGAGTCCTTGACTACCGCAAACTATACGGGGAATGACTGTGTGAGCTTCCTCAGAGAGTCTTGCTTTACCTTTGACTATAAGGGGATTGATTGTGAGTGCTTCCATAGAGAGTCTTACTATATTCATATACAAAACCAGAGGGGTTAGACTGAGTGTGCTGCCCAGAGGGTTGTCTGTACTTTTTAGGTAGGACCAGAGGGGATGGCTGTGAGTACTTCCCAGAGGGTTTCCTATTTGAGGTTTATCTATTGTTTCACTATTTCTTGATTTGAAATTGTGGATTGTTTACTATTTAGTACTTTTCTATTTACAGCTTTCTTTACATTACCTGCCATATATTCATAGATTTTTAGGCATAGATCTTGTTGTGGTTGCCTACTGGGATTCATCTCACACCCTGTTTGTGCCATGATTTTGGGCCCAAATAGATTACATGGTTTCAAGTATAGATAAGGGAAAAAACCCTTTTACTTTAGGCACTTGATTGAATTGTAGATGGAGATCATGAGACCATGATGAGGCTTGCGATGATGAGGAGATTTCTTATCTATCTTCCTTTTTTAATTTGGTTTAGTACGGTATTCATCTTTGTTACTTGTTTGGATGATTTCCTAGACATAAATGTATCATGCATCATTCATATATATATATATATATATATATATATGCTCCAGTTGTTTCTTTATCAGTCTTCCGTTGTTACTGTTGTGTGGAATTATTACTGCTCCCGCTATAGATTATCTGTTTACTTCCGATGTGTACTCTTCCAATGAGGGAATAATTTTCCCACTATCACACCCAAGACCCTAACTACTAGTTAGCAGCCTTTGGTATTCGGGGAAATGTGCTTGAGGCCTTGTGACCAGCCGGGTACGGGGACCCCTAGGTGGCTTCCGGAACCGGGATGTTACAAGTTAAATCTATCTTATAAAAAGCTTTTATACATATCTCTAAGGGGACTTTATAATATCTCCGGATATTTCGTTAAAGGTCCTCCATACATTCCTTGGAAAAGTATTAAACTACTCTATTTGGAGGAGTGATGGTAAAAATAATATAATGGGTGTGGGGGGTGACTTGTAGTTTTAAAACATACATACAATTTTCATCCTCTTCAAGTACTAAAATGATAGTTTTTTATATCACCAATGATGACAAAGATTAATATGTTTTTTGAATTTGCAATGAAATTAAAGGTCAGAGTAACTTGAATATATACTATATTAAAATACAATTTGAACAAAAAAATAAAGAAATAAATATTTATATCAGTGATGAAATATTTAATGAAAATAAACTTTAAACTATTTGAATTATAGAAACTAAGGTATAAATTTACTTAATTGATATTCAGAAAAGAACACAACTAATGTTTAAGAACAAAACACAAAGTATTAGTTAGAAAACCAAATACTCCATTAAAATGATATTTATTAAGATAAAATTTTTAATCCAAAGTGAAAGGTATATATATAGACCTGATTTTAGGTATCAAATATTTTTAACCTATAATAAGGGATCCTCAATTTTATACCTGTTAGAAGGCATGTATTCTTATCTCCATAGTCCCTCGACTATACCTATTGGCAGCATCTCACTTCCATGTACTAGAAGTATCTAAGCTCTATCTTCCTAGACACATAATCCCTTGATCAAATGATCATATTTTAATCTTCCTATCCCTGAAAGAACTCAATAAAACGAGATCATTAAAAATGGTTACAATATAAATAATAATATCTTTACAAGGTAAACCTCACAAAATTATAGTATTTAGAACAAACACTTAGAAATAAAAATTACACTGGTTATAAGCGCTCACAAGAGCATGAAATTAAAAATCTTCAAAACAAACAACAACTTTAATAATGTTCCTTCAAGAATATATCATATGTACTTTTGATTCATGAGGTTTTGATTTATTTATAGGAAACATTATAAAAAACTCTAATGGTAAAATTCCAAAAATCTTTGGATCAGGTGCAATGAAATAAGTAGCAGCTTAATATCCATATTTTGATAGACATAACATGTTTCTTTTATTTACTAATTTTTTGGTTCAAAACCACTATAGTTATTTTAAATTTGATAGAAGTAATCTAATATTGTATCATCAGATCATAGGATTTTCATAATTCAGGTTAAGGTTCAGGTATTTTATTTTACGAAAACTTCATTATGCAGATGTGATTTTTGAATTAAAGAAAGAAGTGAGACATTATCTGAAAAAACTCCCCAATAAAAATACTATTTTTTGAAAGGAAAAAACATGAATGAAAATTTAAATACAGGAACTAGATTTAAAAAAAAAGTTTTATATAGTCTTCATGATAGAGAATTTATCTCTCATTATTTCCCCCTCTTATTTTTAAGATAATCAATATTTTAAAGAAGCAATACACATATCCCCAACAATATTAAACATATCATAGAATAGATAGATAAATTTTCTTAAATTTATTTATAATAAAATAGTTTCTCCCAAATAAAATAATAATAATTTCTTTCTCTAATATCTCCCCCTATTTTATTTTCAAAAATAAATAAGAAAAAGATAAAATAAAAAAAATACAATTGGAAATTATAAATTTAATTTAGTTTTATAATATTCTAATCATATGTTTTGGATACATTTGGAACATCTATAGTTCTTAGGATCTTCAAGAAAAATTCTTTTAGAATAGTTGATATAATATAATTTTTCTACATCAATTCCACTTCAACCATAATTTTTTATCTGATAAGATCTTCTTATGAAGTGAGTTTAATTTGAACTCCACTTTCTCTATTAGTATTATGTATATTATTATGAATCTACACATAATAAATGATATGATTCTAAATTATCAAAATTTAAACTCCATCTTCTTCACCAGTAACTAGAGAGTGACTTTTTTCTATATCTAATTATCTTACTTTAAGATTCACGAATGTTATTTTGATCTTCTTCTGATAAGATTTTAGAAAGATAAATCTGATAAGAATCATTTTACCATAGAAAAGTAAATATGGAAAGACAATTCATATAAAATCTTAATATTGTAGTGCATATATATACATTTAGTATTTCTATTTTCCAAAATATGTCCTTTGATGTATAAGCAATTCTCAAAGTCTAGGTCATAAAATGAAAGGTCAAAAACATGTTCCGTATAGATTCTGTTAAGAATTAAATTTAATATTTATTTAAATAAAAATGAAAAATTTATCTTTTTTTAATAGTATTAATAAATTCCCTTTTAATAAGTAATTAAAAAAAATTAGGAAAAAAATCTCTGCCAAAATTAAACAATAATAATGGAATAGTAAAAGAAATAGTTAAAAAGATTAATCCTTCTTGAAGCTATCTTATAAAAATAATGGATGATATTCTTCTTTTAAGAATGGTTCAAGAATTGATTTAATAAAAAATAAAAATATTTTACAAAAAAATGATAAACTATAAATTTGAAATATAGTTAAGTTTGAAAAAACAGTTTACTTTTGAAATAAAAATATTTTTAAAAATTAGATTAATTTTTAAAAAAAGATATTCTTAAAAATAAGATAGATTTGAAAAAAAGATAATTTTAAAAATAAGATATATTTGAAAATAATATAGATTTAAAAATAAACTATATTTTAAAATCATATTGATTTGAAAATAAAATATGTTTTGAAAAATATAAATTTGAAAATAAGATAGATTTTGAATTTTTATCCTCGTTTTTTATAGAGAAGTTTTTATTATAAGGAGATAGATAAAACATGAAGAAGATTTAATATCACTTAAGATCAATCATTCCAATTTTTTTTAATGAATTAGAGTATATCAAAAGTAAGATATTTTGTGAAAATATCATCATGCTGATTTTCCATTTCAATAAAGTCAAGAATGATATATCCTTTTTGTGTGTGATATCTAAAGAAATGTCGTATTACATCTGATAGAGTCGGTGTTCTAAAACCAACTATTTGTACTTTATATTATATTATTTTCAAATAAGTGAATATTAATTAAAAGTATTATTACAAACTATTTATTATTCTTCATGACTTTAATGTAATAATGTCCTAGAGTATTTATCACATGGAAAAGGGAATAACAGTTCTCTGCTACGATGAGAACCTTGAAATGGAAAGACGATATTCTTAAACATAGTTCTATGATTAGATAACATTTTATAATGGGGAATATAGTATGTTGACTATCATGTGTGAGTACTCATAAGTATATGAGACTTCATCTCATGAAATTTCACTTGGTAATCTCTAAGATGAGAGATTACGAGAACATACCTGCTAGTAGAAATTCCACATGTTTATTTTCATCAGATATTCCTATTTTTGAGTGTGTATAATGGTCCTTAGACTTTGATATTACTATTAATACATGTAACATCTCACATACTTAGATGTATTACCATAAACCATGGCGATTACAGTTAATGGTGAATTTGGGTATGTTAGGTGTGTCATGAATGACATGTTATTAGTGAATAATTCATGGATGGATTTGTCCCATCCATATTAATGGAAGATTATAAATCATCCCTTTGATTGAAATAGAACAATTTCATTAAATTCCATGTCCATGGTGTAATAATGATTTTATTTTAGATATTCAAAGAAAGTCATATCAAGTATATAGGTTGATGAAACATGTGTGAAACCTGCTTGATGAGATATTGTGATGAATAGATTATATTACACATCGAGTGCTCATATGTGGTTGCTGATGTGTGACATTAAATTATTTATCATAGATTACTTTACCATTTTTGAGATAGTAATCTTGGACTTTAGTCAGGCCTGCATAATTCCAACAAGAAAGAACCCTAGAAGGCCACACACTAGCTGTTTACGTTGATAAAAAAGTCAAGGAATAATTTTATTTAAGATTAATTATCACCTAAATTAAATAAATATTTATTCACAAGTTAATTTTTAAATTAAATAAATATATAATATTTATTTATTTATTTATCAAATGAATAAATAATTAATTTATTTTAGAATTTAATAAATTATAAGAAGGAATAATGAAAAAAGTTTGAGTTCAGTGATAAATATTAATTTACAAGCTTGTAAAATAATATCTATCATTGTGCCAGTTAGAACACATCATGGAATAATAATAATTATATTATTTTAATACTTGGAATGGGGTTAGAAATGAGTTTAATTTTTTAAGGGAACTTGTGCAATTAATGAAATTAAAAACCACAACCCTAAGTCTATAAATAGATCACTAATTCATTCTAAGAGAGTTTAATCAAGAATCATTATTCACAATATGATCAATATAATTTCATTAATATTGATGAAACATTAAGAGTTCAAGATGAATAACACAAGATGATTAATCGACCATAATATCAACTGATAATTCTTCAATGTCATTTGAAGATTATAGGAGAACATGTGGATCACCACTAAAGGGATTCTACAATCAGATCCTATAAGCACAATGATGGATTGATGAAAAGGGATTCAGAAGATTAACATCTACTATGAAGAAATATCTCAATAATTAGGTAATATTTCTTCCAATTTAATTAAATTAATTATTAATTTAACATGAAAAGATCTCATCTTGGTTTCAAATTATTTCATTATCAATATTCTTTGAAAAAATTTCATTGGACATGAATTTTACATCTTTTACAATATGTTAATGATCCATCAAATTTGATATTTACTGATTTGAGATCAGCCTTTATAAGCACTTCTGACATATACCAAACCATCAAGTGGTATCAGAGGGTCTACATTCAAATTTTAAACTATTTATTTGATTATTGATAATTAAATATTTAAAATTTAAAATTCATTTAAAATTTTAATTCATAATTCATTCATCATTGAAATATCTTTTTCTTCTTTTTCATTTATTACTCATATTACCGAGATCAATTAATAATTAACAAAGATCACATCTGAATAATCCATCTAGAGGTGCCAAGAATTCTGAATAGGTAATACAAGACTACACGATGTGTACTATTTTTTTATGTGCTATGTATCCTTGTTCATTGAATAAGGATGCTCACATGGATTCTAGACCTTCATGTAATTAGTACACATCATGTGAAATAAATGTACCACATGTTTACCATCCAAGGTTCCACACAACTTTTTCAAAGTACACGCTATGTAGATTGATTGAACACCATGTAGTTTACATGTTTTCAAGGTAGAAAATATAGTGCTAAACCGTGTAGTGTAATAAATACACCTTGTTCATTTAATACACTATGCATATTGGATGAATTCCATGTAACACTATGTACAAACCATGTATCCTTTATACACATTGTGTACTTCATAAGTGTCCATGATATGTACACATTGAGTCCCTAGGTGTGTGCTGTGGATATCCAGTAAAGAGAATTACAATGAATGTGCTTGGATATTACACGCCATTCAATTTACCTATTAATGAAAAAACATTAAATTTAATTAATAACTCCATTAAACCACATCGACCTAAGTTCTGTGGGTCATTAAATTGACAGTACATGCTGATCATTAGGTTTTATATTATATTAAATGATTAATTAATTCCATGTAATATTTTAAACTATGAATCATGTATGGTTATTTTATAATAAAGAATCAACGCATTAAATTTAATAGGATACATAAATTTTATGTATGACATTAAATTGGTAGTACACACTGTGAGATTATGACACATTCCAAGCACACAATATGTCACATGAGTGCATTTTTTATAATTAAAACCATATTGAGAAGTTCATATAAGTAAATATTGAGTTACTTCTATGTACAAATCTATGTACTAGTTTATTGAGTTTTAAATAAAATATATTTTTTACTTATTTAATATCACATCTAATGTGAATTTTAGGAGGATTTGATGAAATAAGATAAAATGAATTAATTTATTAAGAAGATAATTAATAGGATTAATTCATGCACATTTGATCTTGTTAAATAATGAATATAAATGAATGTTATCGAGTTATTTTAAATGAATAATAATTGCATGTGTATGAATAATCATGATCTCTGACCAGACCTATGTATTTTTAGATTAATTTAATTTAACTTTATTATATGATTTTCAACAATTTATTTTTAAATTTCATATGATGGAATGGGAACCATCCTTCCCTATTTTATTATGTAGGACTTGCATGTCCAAGGTTGTTTTATAAAATCCCCATTAACCAATACTTTGGTTCCCATCACCTTCATATGAGTTATAAAACATATGTAATAGAAGGATTATTTGAAGGCACATGGAGTTATTTCAACATAGAGATGAGGTGGAGGTAGTTCAGGATGGAAACGAGATGAAACCAACACAAGAGATACATAAGTGGAAAGATGGGATACTACAAATCATGCCAAGACAAGCATCAATAGTTTATCCCAAGGGTCACAGGTTGATTCATTTTTCACTCAATAAATGAAACATTACATAAAGATCATGATCATGTCATTTATTTATTATTTTATTTCTATCTTATGCATGATTTATTTTATGGATTTAAGAATGATATCGTATAAATAAATGTACTAATCTACAAATATGGAATTAAAATAAATGACATATGTATAAATTTTTTATTATAATATAGTTAATCTCTAAATTAAAATCCACTTTAACAAGGCCTGTTAAAGATAAAATAAAAAAATTACACATAATAAACAAAACCCCTCAAGTTAATAATAATTCATTAAGTCGTACATCATCTGAATTAAGATAAACCCATAGTTAAAGTGTCGGTTCATCCTTCATCGGGGGAACTTTTAATTATCAGGAAGTATTAACTAAGATAGTGGGTTGAATTAACCAAATATATATTGGGTTTAATGGCCTCCATATATCCAATAAAAAAATTTCAGCATGTTTTGAGGAAATCCAAATTAGGATTTCTGGATTATGGAGTCCACTCAATGGTTCAAGGAGATTCCAGTTTGTAGTTGACAAGACCTCCTACCTAATAAATTTCTTATAAATTTCACGAAATCCATCTATATTATAATAAAGGAAATATAGGTCATTTCCACTAGATATTCTATAATTATAAGACATTCTAAGTTCAATGGAAAGGGTTGTTAAAACTTGATAAAATAGTGGAATAATTAATAAAATTAAAATTATTAGTCTCACATAAATTTTAATCAAGTAATCTACTAATAATATGCTCTTTTAATATTTTAAAATAATTAAAAGCATGATAACCACATTATTCATATGATCAGTTTAAGATTAATAGCATCTCCTAACAGGAAGTAATTTCTATGAATTGTTCAGACACCAATGGGAAGTGTTGTTCCATGAACAAAAATATTACATGCTATAATCCTCATTGATTGATCTATCTACTAAGGAGGCAAGTGGTGATGAGTTCAATATGTAAGAAAAATAGCAGATCAATATGTTCTATTTTCAGTGTTTAATATTTTCATTAATATCTAATGAAATCATAAAGTCACATGAATACATGGATATATAAAGAATGCTCCAAAATTTTCATGGCCTATATTCCGAGAGAGTTAGATCAACGTAGTTTGAGATATCCAAAGCACTATTTCAGTGAAAACTTAGATAGGTGTGCTATTTGGGCCTCACATAGTCAAACTCATTAGCTACATTGATCACCTAGAGGTTCTAGGGTTTAAAATAACTAATTAATTGAACACTGATATCATTATTTCATCATTACCTTAGAGCTTCAATAGCTTTGTAGTTAATATCAATATGAAAAACCTAGACAGATCTCTCCCATATCTTCTTACTCTACTTCACCAATTTGATAAGGATATGAAGCATGGATGGTATTTCATCCTTATAGTGAATAAAATGAAAGGATAGATGAAGAGATCTAAGTAAAACCCTTCTTATTACTGCCCTTAAAATAAGAGAAAGATCAAGGGGAAATCAAGGTATCAAGATGCTATATGTTTCGCATGTAAGAAGAAGGGCCACTGGAAGAAAAACTGCACCCATGCAAAGATGTAAAGGGAAGCATCAGATGCTTTTGTTATTGAGTTCAATTTTTATATTTCTACAAATTAGGTATTATATACAACATGTGGTTCTCACATATGTATTCAAATATAATAACCAAGTAGATTTTGGAAGATATACTAGTTTGAGGTAGATCTACAAGTAGCCAATGGAACCATAATAACTACTGTGGATATGAGGGATTACCACCTCACATTGATTATGAGAATGATCTTAGTTATAAAATATTATTATTATGTGATGTTAGTTACCAAAAATATGATATCCATGTCCATACTTGATATAGATGGATTTATTTTCAAGTTTGGAAATAAGTGTTTCTTCTTTTATAATGAAATCAATTTTTAAGATAGGTAATATTTAAATAATAGTCTTTACATGTTGGGACACACAAAAAAATTATTGATAATGAGAATATTTCACATGATTCATACCAAACCCAAATATGGAATCACCTTCTAGGTCATGTAAACGATTTTTGACCATATTAAACCAAATATGGATATTTAGATTACTTTAAAATAAAATCACTTGGTGTATTCCATGAATTTATATAAGAAAAAATGACCAAATTTCTATTTAGTTTAAAAGATTAAAGGGATACTTACCTTCTTAAGTTCTTTTATACCGATGTGCATGGACAATTTCTAGTTTAAGAAATGGGTGGGTACTCATGATTCATAAATTTTACCAATAATTTTAGAAGATATGGATATGTATACTTAATGAGATATAAGTTATATTCCTTTGATATATTGAAGGAATATAAGAATTAATTTAAGATCAATATTGGCAAGAAGGTTAAGAAACTTTGCTCAGATTGTGGAAGAGAATATCCTAATAATGTCTTCATTGATCATTTATTGGATTTTGGGATTCTTTCTCAACTCACTCCTTATACACCATAAAAAAATGGTGTAAGTGAAAGGAGGAACCATTAATTTTTAGACATGGTGAGATCAATGATGTGTTATGTGAGTCTTCCATTATCCTTTTGGAGATACACATTACAGACAACATCACACTTTCTAAAATGAGTGCCAAATAAAGTTGAAAATGGTATTCTATATGAAATTTTGTATTGAAATAAATCTAATTTGTCTCATGTACAAGTGTGGGGATGTAAATCATCTATTATGTCTACGTCTAGAAAAAATATTCCCCCCTTAGGCACTAAGTGTATCTTTATAGGATATCCTAAGGAAACAAGGGGATATTACCTATACAACCTTTCAGATAAAAAGTTTGTGGTTAACATAATTCCTTCATTCCTTGAGAAGGATCATATCTTTAAAAGAGACAGTGGGAGTGATATATACCTCAATGAATTTCAGGATCAAGATACACATGAGTTGGCACAAGAAAAAAATTCCACAATGCTCCATGGAAGAAAATTTTCTAGAGACACATGTACAATTTAAGAGTACAAGAGAGGTTAGAGAACCTAAAGGATATTATTTTCTATTCATCAAGGATGGAGACTCATTATTATTAGATAATAATGATATTATGACCAAAATAGATGAATAAAGTTTTATAGATGTTTCTAAATGGAAATAAGTTATAAATTATGAAATGGATTCCATATACCAAAACCTAGTTTTGATTTTGGTAGATCATCTAATGGATGTAAAGCCTTTTAATTGTAAATGGGTATTTAAGAATAAACTGAACATGTATGGACAATTAATTACTTATAATTCATGAAATTTTGAAAAATGGTTCAAATAGTGTAAAATCATTGACTATAATAAATCTTTTTCACCCTTTTCTATGTTCAAATCCACCAAAATAATACTTTACATATAATATTTCCATGACTATGAGATTTAGAAAATGGATGTTAAAAAATTATTCCTTAATTTAAAACATCATCAAGATATATATATATCCCAGAAACTTAAAGATTAGTGAATCCAAAGGATGCTAACAAGATATTCAAGTTATAGAGATCGATTTATGGATTAAAGAATGCATACAGGTTATGGACATTCATTTTGATAAATACATAATGATTTTTTTATAAAGAATGAATGTGATCCTTGTGTATATAAATAATTTAGTGGGAGTGCAGTAATTTTTTTAATAGTTCATATTGATGACATACTACTTATTGGAAATGAGATACTAGTCATATAGTCTGTGAAAGACCAGTTGAACACATGCTCCTACATGAAGGATTTAAGTGGAGAAATAGATATTATCGGGATCACAATCCTTCATGATATATCCAAGAGGATACTAAGTCTATGTCAAAGTACATGCATTTAAAAGGCACTAAAAGGATTCATTATGGAACAATATAAGAGGAAATTTTTGCCTGTGTCACATGGAATTCATCTTTCTAAGAAAATGTGTCCTCATAATCATGAGGAAAGATATAGGATGTAAATAATTAAATACACATCGGTGATTGAGTCATTTATGTATGATATGATATATAGTAGGATAAATGTCACATATTCTTTAAGTGTGGTAGGAATATATCAAGGTGACCCAAGTTACCACCATTGGATTTTAGTAAAGAATATCCTTAAGTATCTAAGGGAAACCAAGGATATATTCCCATTCTATGGAGGATAAAAGGAACTAGTCATTAGAGGGCATACGGATTCTAGTTTATAAATGGATCAAGACAATATAAAATCACATACGGGATACATCTTCACTCTTAATGGAGATATATTGAGCTGGAAGATCTCAAATAAAGTTATGCTCTCAAATTCTACAGTAGAGTCCAAGTATATTGTGGATTTTGAGGAAGCTCAAAAGTAGATTGTATACATAAATTTTCCTAGGATCTTGATGAAATTTCTTGATGTAAATATCCTATCACACTCTATTGTGAAAATACTACAGTGGTGGACCTTTTAAAGGAGCCAAGATCCTATCAATAAATGAAGCACATACTTCAAAAATATCATATCTCGATGGATATTTCTTAGAGAGGTGAAGTAGCTGTGAGAATATTCTCCATAGAATACAACATGGAAGAACCCTTGAGTAAAGACTAAACTCAAAAGAAACACGATATTCATGTGAGGCCTAGTGGACTAAAATTCATAGACAGCTAGCTCTAGTCCAAGTTGGAGTTTGTTGGAGTTGGTGTTCTAGAAACAACTATTTATACTTTGGATTACATGTATATTCAAAGAAGTGAATATTAATTAAACATATCCTTACATACTATTCATTGTTCTACATTAATTAAATTTAATAATGTATTAGATTATACTTATCATTGAAAAAGACACAATAGTTTCCCACTATGATGATAAACATTAATTTCCATGAAGATATTCTTGAACCTATTTCTATGTTTAGATAAAATTATATGATGGGGAATATAGAATATTTACCACTAGGAGTGAGTAATCATAATAATATGATACTCCATCTTATGAGGTCTACACTTGGAAATCTTAAATATGGTGGATTATGAGAACATACCTGCTAGTAGGAATTACACATGTTTTTGTGTCATTGGATATTCTTTTATACGAGTGTGTGTAATGGTCTTTAGACTTTATTACTATTTTTAGTGCATTTCATAACATATTCACTTAGATATATTATTGTAAACCCTAATAAAAATAGTTCATGGTGATTTTGGGTATGTTCTGCATGTTACTAATGATGTGTTATTAATGAATAAGTTCAGTAAAAACTTGTCCCTTTGATATTAATGGAAGCTAATATCTTGACCCTTTGATTGAAATAGAACTATCACATAAAATTCCATTTCCATGGTGAAACGATTAGTTTATTTTAAATAGTAAAATAAAGATGTATCGAGCATATAAGTTAATGAAATAGGTGTATAGCCTTCTTGATGAGATATTGTGTTAAAGGGATTATATTACACGAGTGCTCGTATATGGTTATTGATGTTGTGACATTAACTTATTTCCTTAACGTATTTCTAGATAGAAATCTTGGACTTTAGTAAATACATCCCAATGAAAATGATAAATAATACTAGAGGGTCAAACGCTAAGTGTTTCCATTGATCTCAATTAAATTCTATTTGAATTTAATTATTGGAATAAATATTATTCTCAGGACCGATGAATAATTTTATTTAGGATAAATAATCCCATAAATTAAATAAATATTTCTTCATAAGGTAATTATCAAATTACATGGATATATAATATTTATTTATTAAATAAATAAATATTTAATTTATTCATATATTTAATAAATTCCATGGAGGACTATCAGACCAAGATTTAGTTTGATGATAAATATTAATTTATAGGCTGGTAAAATAATATTTATCATTGTGCCAGTAGGCACACACTGTGGAATGAAAATAAAAATAATATTTTAATACATGGAATGGGGTTAAACATGAGTTTAATATTTTATTAAGGGTACTTGTTCTATTAATTAAATTAAAAACCCTAACCCTAGGTTTATAAATAGACTGTGAATCAATTCTAAGAGAGGTTAATCATGAATCACTATGCACAATATATTTCACTCAAGAATCCTTCTCTTCTTTCTCACACCCTCTCAAGAATACTACAACAAATTTGGGTTTATCTAGGGATAAATTTTATCAGTGATATAAAAAAGTTCTGATAAAGGTTACCTTTACTTTAAATAATAAATGAGGCTTCATCCCCAACCTTTAAAAAACCTGATAAAGGAGGAAAATATTTGTGCTAAAATAACACCTACAAATGGATCCTTTATATGTAATAGAAAAAATCATTGATAAATGGTACCTTTTATTAGTTCTAAAAAACATTGATAAAAGACACCATCAACACTTTTTGCTATCGCAGATAAAAGAGGGCTTTATCAGCGCTCAAAAAGCAATGATAACGGGTAAAGTTTACCAACACTAAAATAAAAGAACTAATAAAGGTTAAATTTTATCATTGATAAAATAAAATCATTGATAAAATCTACCCTTTATCAGTACTTTTATTTTAGCGCTGATAAAATGTACACGTTATCACCATTTTTTTCTTGCACTCTAACACCTATAAAAGTAATGTTTATATATCAATATGGGTTTTTAAATAATTTTTTTTATTTATATGTTATAATATATATAAATAAATATGTATATTTAAATATTTGTGCATGTATGTGTGAAATATAAATGTGCAAGTGTATGTGTTTATATGTGCATATGTGTGTGTATCAAAATTGTGTAAATAAATTATATATAAATGTATTTTTATAAATATATCATTATAAATAAATATAGTATATAAACATATTTATAATAAATATTTATAAGTACATTTTAAAAAATTTAGATCTAAATATACAATTATGTTTGAATATGCATAAATATATATGTAAATATATATACATATAAATATATATGCAATGTATAAAATTTATATCTAAAAATAAAATATATTGACATATAAATATATATGTAATGTATAAAATTTATAAATAATTATACATTATATAGACAAAATTTGAAAATGTATTTAAAAATAATTATATAAATCATATATAATTAATTATTATCAATTTTATTTCAAACAACATCTAACCGTTTTTTTACATTATAAAAATTTATGAATTTATATATATACTTAAAAAATGTAGATATAATGTTTATATATACATATGTGTGTGTATTAATAAACAAATATATATATATATATATTTATATTCTAATGTATGTAAATAAATATTAATATATAACATATTTAAATAAATATAAGTATATATATCCCACAAGAAAACATATATGATATAAATGTTTTAAAAATAATTATATAAATATATTAATAAATAATTATATGTAAATATATATATATATATATATATAAATAAATAGAAATATCATAAAATATAGAATAAAACAAGCTTGGTGTAGTGGTAAAGGTGTTCAAATTGCACAAGGGAGGTCCACAGATCAAATCTAGATGCATGAATGGTTGAACGAGATACTCGGATATGGAAAAGTACTAACAAAGGGGCATTCTGAGCATTCAAGGTGGTGGTGGTGGTGGGGGGAGTGTGGGTTCCAGGTGGGGTGTGGGGTGGGTGGATGAAAAGCATTGACAAAGAGGCATTCCAATCATGGAAAAAGGGGGGTGGGGGGTAGCACTCTGGAAAATAATATATATATTTTTATTTTTTTAGTGCTAGGAAAAAACAATGATAGAGGAATCCTTTTTCGGTTTTTTTAGCATTGATAAAGGTGGTCATTATTAGTGTTTTTTTACTACTAATAATGTTTTTATTTTAATTACGCTTAACTTAATAGTAATTTTTTAGTGATGATAAATCTAATTTCTTGCACATTTAAAAGTTTTATTTCTAGTAGTGGAACAAGAATATCAATAGAATTTCTTCCATACAAAATAAATGTAAAGAAATCAAGATGAAAAATGTAAGATGATCAATCGAACAAACTAACACCTGATGATTCATCGGTGTCATTCAAAGATCATAGGAGCATGTGTGGATCACCTCTATAGGGATTTTGTAATGCTCCAACCCTAGTTACACAAATTCGGTGCATTATTACATAACATTGACATGATCACAAGAGATCAAGTCTCGAAAGACTGATTAGTTTAGTAGCCTTATAAGTACTAGATACATACAGAAGTTTTACATTACATCATGAGATAAAAAAACAACAACATTTTGTCCCCTTTGAACACACTTATATCCCTTAGCCTATCTCTGCAGGTCAACCATAAAATAATTCTTCACATCCTGGGAAAAATAAAACATCAAAAGGGGTGAGCTCAAATGCTTAGTAAGGATAACAATATAACATAAAATTTCATAAATAAGCATCAACATTAAAGGAAATATATAAGACTAAAAAAAGCATTTTAAACTTAAACTTTACCATAATATGGAAAAGATAAATTAAATAATTCCATTTACTTATTCACATGGATATTCCACTATTTAAATAATCACATGCAATATCAATAGGCAATTTCATAATGATGGAATGCATAATGCCAGACATCATAACCACATAGTCAAGGCCTTGTTCAAATAATACAAATAATATTCTGTCAAAGACTTGTGGCAAGATACTAGTTTGTCTCATGAGACCTACCGATGCATCAAGTAGCTATAGCGAGCTCCAGCCATCACTTACTAAGTCCAATGCATTCCTCATATGAAAAGGTTGAAACAGAACAAAAACATTCATATTAAAATTAGCATACGAAATATTAATAATTTAAACATAAATCATGAATGGTATAAAAATAACACATCCACATTCAAACATTTCACAAAACCTTCAATAAAATATGGATGATTTTTATCATAACAAATCAACTTCAAACAAGTGTAAAATCTATCAAAGGATGTTGACATAGATGAAATCAATACTATTTGAGAGAAATATGTCTTTCTATTTTGAAATAATTTAAAGTCACATAATTATAAAATAAAACATTTATTTTGAAAATAATTTTATATGATTTTAAGGTAGTCTTAGATGATTTTATACCAGCTTAAAATAACCACACCCACCGTATAAGTTAAAAAAGACATTCTTATCTTAATTTGTCGAAAAGGTCGTAAAGTACCTTGTTTGGAAAATGACAGAAAGATTCCATTATAAAAATATTATAAAAAGTCAAAAAAGGTATAAATGACATTAAAACATAGTCTAATAAATATTAATTTTTTTGAAATACATTTTTAAGAAACACAGATATGGATGATAAAGTGGTCCTAGTGAATACTCAGGTATAAACAAACTCAGATAATGAAAAGATTGTAGAATTAACCCTTACCTTGTACTTTTACTTGATCGAGGGTATGTAAAACTCCTGTATAATTGTTAAATAATAGTTATTAAATTATACAATAACCAAATACCTAAATTTTTTTATCATATATGATCTTCTAATATTTCTTTGTTAATAATATTTCAGTAGTATCATTGTTTCGGGTGTTAACTGATTCGTTTTCCTTTATACAACTGGTTACGTATGGCATGTTTATTATGGATAAGATGTATTTGATTCATATCCAGAATGATATTAAGTTATAAAACATTATTCGTAATCATAAAATGAAAATTATTCTTGAATGGTTATGATGGGTAATGAATTTCATCGCGTTCGTGGAGACGGTAATCTGTACATACGCACAAACGACAATATCATTCAATTGAAGGAGAAATCATATATATATGAATGTTATATAATTTTTATAGAATAATTAAAATTTTATATTTATTATTTACATCAGTTATACATCATTATTATACCCATCCAAATAATTCTGTGTTGAATAACAACTACACCACTACGTGGAGACGATAAGTCGTACGTACGCATGTATGGTGACTTTGTCATTCATAGGATGGATAGAATACTGAATATGGTCATACCATATTTATAATAATATCATAGTATGAATAAGGTTCTGGATTTATTATTTTGGTATGGGAATAACAAAGACAGAGGAATTAGAAGAAGAAAAGAACTTGAAAGAGGTGGTGAAATAATTACCTCTTTTTCGGGTGCTTCCTTTTGATTTGATCAAAAGGGTTCCTTAGGTTGGATTATGATCAAAGGAATAACTATAGAATTAAGTGATGGTATTTGGGAGGATATTTGGGTAGGGTTTGGCCGATCAAAATTCATTTGGAGGTGTGATTTATAGAGAAGGGGACGTTCCCTTTTATAAGAGAGGTGAATGTCACTTTAGGAAAAGCATGAAATATTATTTTATAATAAAATTATTTTCGGTTTATAATGGCTCCAAAAGGATTTATTTCAAGGATAAAGTTGATATGGGTCGAAAACCTCTCAAAAAATACGTTTTATACAGGTATAAGTCACTATATTAACCTCATCTTTTAGATTTAACTCTTAGATAAATAGTTCAACTTTTACCATGTATTCTTGTATTATTATAATAAATGGTTAATAAACTTACAATAAAAGACAAGAGAACCCCAAGTAGTTTATTATTAATATATATAACCTTATATAATTCCTTTGGATGAACCTTATATATTTAGGAATATTATATCAATTAATAATATAGTATTTGTTTTAAAAACTCAATTATGTCAATTTTGACACTATTTGGTATTTTGTTTTTTTGAAAGTCATAAAAACTTTATCACTTAGAAAAAAAATTATTTAATTAATCTTAAAATGTCATATTAACCTATAAAATTAGTGTAATTGATCACAATTTCCAATTTACATTTATTTGGATATTTATAATATCAATTTTTGAATCTTTCATTAAGAAAGTAATTACTACATCATCATTGTGTCATAAATAAATTTAATTATTTAATGTATAAAAATTATAAATAGAATACCATTATGTAGGAAATAATTTTATATTTCTAATTAATATTTATAGTTGAATTTATCTTTTGTATAACCATATATTAAAAATGGTTTAATTATTAAACACTGAATTTAACACTTTTAACTCTTTTTTAAATAAAATAATAATAAATGACCTAATCTAATCCAAGCGGACAAAAATGATAATATTTTATTTCTAAGGTTGATTTTGGTCTAAAAAAACTTATCAAATATAATTAAGACATCTTTTAGGGTAAGTATAATATCATTTTTACCTTTAATTACCTTATTTACTTCTAACCGTGGTAAATAAAAGTCAAAAGTTACTATTCACCAAAAAATATTTTCATATTTTTGAACAAAATTTTACTTACTAATATCGAAATTTCCTCTCATATTTTTTAAATTTAACTCACAATATCATTAAAATTAAGTTTTATGAAAATTTGCAAATGCTCCTAGAACGTGGGTAAAAGACGGTAAAAAGTTCAATAAAATTATATATATATAATATTATTATAAAATGACTCCAATGAATTACATTGAACATATATAGGTATTATGTATCTATTTTTACCTAATATAAATTAAAATAAAATAAATAATTATTTAAATAAAAATCCAATTTTAAACAATAACATAATGTTTTTCACTATTCATCAAAAATTGAATGTTTTCAGAAAAATACCAAAAATTTACCATAAGCTAATTTTTATATTCAGAATCCAAAAATGGAGTCCATTTTGAAAAATAAAATTTATAAAATTTCAAAAAGTGGGATAACGACTAGTTTGATTGGTCGTGGTGTGTTAAAACTCCAAGTTGCGTACAACGCAAGCTATTGTATTATACAAAGGGAAACATACCGTGGAAGCTTGGGGTATTACATTATTCCCTCCATTAAATAATTTTGTCCTCAAAATTTCTAGAATATTACTGCATAAAAATATTCGGGTGGTTCTTCATCATAAGTTCCTGGGGTTCCCACGTTGCTTCTTCCATCTTATGGTTTCTCCATAGAACTTTTACCAGACGAGTCGTCCGGTTTCTCAGCACTTGTTCAATGGTATCAAGAATTATGACATGATCTTCACAATAAGACAAATTGGGATCCAGTTCTATTTCTTCATAGGTGAGTACATTCATTGAGTCTGGAATGTATTTTCTCAACAGTGATACATAGAACACATCATGAACTTTGAAGAGACTTGGCGGCATTTCCAAACAGTAATCCACAACCCTAATTCGTTCTAGAATTTCGAAATGTCCGATGTACTTGGGACTTAATTTACTCTTCTTACCAAAACATATAACAGCCTTCTATAGAGATAAATTTAAGAATACATGATTCCCTACTTGAAATTACAAATCCTTCCTTCGGTTATGAACATAGTTCTTTTTCCAACTTTGAGCTACTTTGATGTGGGTTTGGATAACCTTCACCTTTTCCATTGTTTCCTCAATAAGTTTTGATCCTACTAGTTTTCTTTCACCAACATCATCCCAAAAAGTTGGGGTGTGACATATCTTTCCATATAACGCTTCATATGGTGCCATCTGAATACTTGAATAAAAGATATTGATATATGAAAATTCTACCAGAGGTAAATATTTATCCCACATACCTTGAAAGTCAAGTGATAAAGATCTCAACATGTCTTCTATGTTTGAATAATACATTTTTATTTTCCATCAGTTTTATGGTGGTAGGCAGTGCTCAACAAAGTTCAGTATCCAAGGTCATCTGAAGAATTTTCCATAATCTTGATGTAAAGTGGGGATCATGATCAGAAACAATTGATAGGGGTACTCCATAAAGTCTTATAACGTCATTAATATATAGTCTTTCTAGACGTTCAAGGGGTAAATCTTCTCTTATAAGGAGAAAATGTGCTGAATTGGTAAGACGATCACCAATGACCCATATTGCATCATTCCTTCTAGGAGTCTTTTGTAGTCCCATGAAAAAGTTCATCATAATATCATCCCATTTCAACTCAGGTATGGGAAGAGGTTTCATGACTCCTCTAGGATGTTTTCTTCTAGCTTTAACTTGTTGAAAAACCATACATCTTGACACAAAATCAACAATCTCTCTCTTCATGTTGTCCCCGAAAAAATGTTCCTTCAAATATTTATACATCTTAGTGTTTCCAGGGTGTATAGAGGTATTGGATCTATGAGAATCATACAACAATTACCTTTTTAGATCAGGTATATCAGGAACACAAATTCTCTTCCCAAATTTCAAAATTCCAACTTCATATACGAATTCAATCAATCTCCCATCATTCATAGCTTTAATTTTCATTTTAAACTCCTCATCATCAGCCTGAGAACTTTTTATCATTTCTAGTAAAGATGGTTTATCAACCATTTAAAAAATTATTGATGTTTAACCTTCCATGATTATTCCTATATCCATATTTAATAGATCCATGAACATAGGATCCCTTTTAACTCTCATCTTGGTCAAAACTCCACGATCCTTTCTGCTCAAAGCATCTGCCACCTTATTTTCCTTCCCCAGGTGGTAGTGTATAGTGAAATCATAATCTTTGAGTAGTTCAATCCATCACCTTTGCCTCATGTTGAGTTCTTTTTGTGAGAAAATATACCTCAAACTCTTGTGATCAGTATAAATCTCACATTTTCACCATAGAGATATTGTCTTCATATCTTCAAAGAAAATATTACAGCTATAAACTCAAGATCATGAGTGGGATAGTTTTTTTCATGAATTTTTAGCTATCGTGATGCATAGGCAATAAATCTATCATTCTTCATAAGGACACAACCAAGTCCTTTCTTTGAAGCATAACTATAAATAAAAAAACCATCATTCCCCGATGGTAGAGTCAATATAAGAGTATTGACTAATATTCTCTTGTGTTCTTCAAAAAATTCTTCACACTCTTTTTTTTCAAACAAATTTAACCCCTTTACGTGTGAGCTTGCTTAATGGGTTAGCCAATCGGGCAAAATTCCGGACGAAACGCTGATAATAAACTGCTAAACCAATAAAACTGCATACCTCAGTTATACTCATCGATGCTGGCCATTATTGTATTGCTCTTGTCTTAGAAGGATCAAAAAATATTCCATCCTTAGAGATAGTATGGGCAAGTAAAGAAATCTCTTGAGTCCAGAATTCACACTTGCTAAACTTTCCATATTATTCATTACATCTAAGAGTATTTAGAATAATGCACAAGTGATTTTCACGATATTCATATCATTTAGAGTATACCAATATATGATCAATAAATACCACTAAAAAGTCATAAAAATATTCCATAAAAACTCTATTAATTAGATCCATGAAAACAGAGGGTGCATTAGTCAGTCCAAAAGGCATTACTGTAAACTCCTAATGCCCATACCTAGTACGAAATGCTGTCTTCAGAATGTCTTCCTTCTTCAAACACAACTGATGATATCCAGATTGAAGGTCAATCTTTGAAAAATATGGAGATTCATGAAGTTGATAGAATAAAGCATCAATGTGAGGTAGGGGATACATGTTATTTATTGTTTTTTAATTCATCTCTCTGTAGTCAATGCATAACATCATAGATCCATCTTTATTCTTAACAAAAAGAACATGGGATCCCCATAGAGAAACACTAGGGAAAATAAATACTTTATTACTCAATTCCTCTATTTGTTTCTTTAGTTCCACTAAATACACAGTGGACATTCTATAAGGGGTCTTCAATATGAGCCTTGAACCAGGAATTGAATCAATGTAAAACTCAATTTATCATTTTGGAGGATGTCCAGGTAAATCCTCTGAAAACACATCAACATATTATTGCACAATAGGTACATCCTCTATTTAAACATTCTTTTCCTCACCCATAGTTATTTCATTCTCTTCCTCCCCAATAATTGAATTTAGTTGAACTACTGGGGGTGGATCTAGATAAGAATCAGGTGGTGACGTTTCTTCTCTAAATATAAGGTACTCCTTATCATCATCAAAAATTATAACCTCCTTCTTCTTACAATAAATTTTCGCATCATGGTCCGAAAGGCAATACATTCTACGTATTATATAAAATTCAATCATGGGTATGATGATGAGATCAGCAGATAAAGAATATTTATATAACCTAATGGGAACTGATTCACAAAAATTTTTTGCAATCATACTTCCATTAAGTGTTTTGACTGAAAACTACCTTGTCAAATCAAATGGTAAATATATAATTTTCTTAGAAAACTGGGATGATATGAAACAATGCGATGATCCAGAATCAAATAATTCATTGGATAAACTTGAGGAAAACATTAAATTATCTACCACCACCTCTTTCGGAGCTTCAAACTCAGTATTGGTGATCACATAAGCTTGGACTTTCTCCCTTGGCCTTTTATGAGGTATGTTTCCTTGGAACTTAGGACATTCATTTTCATAATGACCCATTTCTCTATAATTGTAGTATTAAACATTAACAACCTCTTTCTTTCCCTTGCAATCACAAGCTTGGTGGCTTTTTTCATCACACATGTAACAGACTCACATTCCCTTCAGGAAATAATTAGGGTGTTTCTTCCCACATTTATCATAGGATTGATATTCAAATTTTCCCTTCTTCCCCTTATTTTCATTTCCAGAGTATTCATAAGATATCTTTTTATCTTGCTTTTCTTTAAAGTCGTAAGACTTAGAGAATTCATTTTCTGTCTTGATAGCACATGAGAAAATATCTTCGTATGATGATAATGATTGTGAGACTAATGCACAATGGAGAAATGGTTTTAACCCATAAAATAATTGATCAATATTACACCTTGGGTTACATATATAATCTGCTGCATGCCTTGGTAACCTTGTAGAGTTAGACTCTTACTTTGCGGCATTCTCATCCTCTTTTGGCCTCAGACTCAGAAATTGTCTTTCCATATCCACTCAACAGTCATGAGGAACATATTTTTCTATGAAAATATCTTTAAACTCCCTCCATTTTATATTTGATACTTATTCATCTTACTTTTTGTTTTGAATTAATGACCACTATTGATCTGAATCTCCTGTGGGGCGATAAACTATCATGACAACTTTTTCCCTTTCACTACTCCCGAGAGCATGAAATATATTTTCTAAGGAACTTATCTATTTCTCAGCTACAAATGGATTTGTTGTCCCATTTAATGTTAGTGGTTTTTTCCTCATTAATCGGTATAACAAAGATCCTCCTCATTGTGGATCAGGGTTCTCTATATGTTTAAGGTTATTATTCATAACCTGAGTGAGTTGTCTTATATGGTGATAATATTATCAGAACCAGTTGCATCACTGGCTCCACTATAATTATCTTGAGTAGGAAGGAAATCCCTACATGGATTAAATGCATTGATACAGTTTCCATTCCTTCCACTAGGTGCCATTTCTAAACAATGGCATATAGTAGATTAGTTTATGAATCACAATACATAATTCCAAACTTGTAAAAAACATAACATAAATTGAACAGTTTATGGATATAATCCATAATCATAAAAATTCTTCCTTTGAGGAGGTATATACTCATAAATCCTTCATATTTGTTTGTAAATAAAATGTGAATTATCCTAAGTATATCCCCCAGGAGTGTCGTAACCAAGAGTGTAGCAAAGCCCGTTGTCGTGTACTAGGAAACCCCGAGTGAAGCCCGAAACTCCTTGTTAGAGTGTTCACTCCTATGTAAATCTGTACCAGAGCCGCCTCTACCTGTTCGTATACAAAAAGAGATGCATTTCTTATAAAATACACAAAATCTCTACATTACCAAAATTATATGATGTTTTTTCTATACTACTCCTCAAATTCTATCTTAGGGTAATGTTCTCTAATAAAAGTTTTTCTAAATCTAGTTTCCAAGGTTTGTACTAAACTTCCTCTGATACCAACTGTAATTCCCTAACCCTAGTTACCCAGAGTCGATGCATTATTACATAATATTGGCATGATCACAAGATATCAAGTCTCGAAATACTGATTAGTTTAATATCCTTGGAAGTATTAGACACATACATAAGTTTTACATTACATCATGAGATAAAAACAAAAAAAATTCTCCTATTTGAACACACTTACACCCCTTAGCCTATCCCTGAAGGTCACCTATAAAATACTTCTTCACATCCTGGAAAAAATAAAACGTAGAAAAGTGTGAGCATAGATGCTCAGTAAAGATAACAATATAGCAGAAACTTTCATAAATAAGCATAAACATTTAAGGCAATGTATAAGACTAAAAAAAGCCTTTTAAACGTAAACTTCAGAAAAATATGGAAAAGATAAATCAAATAATGCCATTTACTTATTCAATGGTTATTATACTAGTCAAATAATCACATGAATCATCAATATCCAATTTCATAATGATGGAATTGATAATGCCAAAAATCATAACCACATAGTCAAGGCCTTGTACCAAGACTACAAATAAGATTTTATCAAGGAATTGTGCCATGACACTAGTTTATTTCATGAAACCTACCGATGCATTGAGAATCTATAGTGGGATCCTCCTGTCACTTAAAAAGTCCAATGCATTCCTCATATGAAAAGGTTGAAACATAACATAAACATTCATATTAAAACTAGCATATGAAATGTTAATACTTTAAACATAATCCATGAATGGTATAAAAATAACACATCCACAATCAAACATATCACAAAACCTTCAATACAATATGTAAGATTTTTATCATAATAATTCAACTTCAAAAAAGTGTAAAATCCATCAAAGGATGTTGACATAGATGAAATCAAAACTATTTGATAGAAATATCTCTTTTTCATTTTGAAATCATTTAAAGTCACATAATTATAAAATAAAACATTTATTTTTAAAATATTCTTATAATCTTGTAAGGTAAGCTTCAACGATTTTATAATGGCAGAAAATAGCCACACCCTCTGTATAAGTTAAAAAATACATTCTTCCCTTAATTTGTTGAAAAGGTCATAAAGTACCTTGTTTGGAAAACGAAAGAAAGATTAATTTATAAAAATCTCATAAAATGTCAAACAAGGGTATACATGAATTTAACCCATAGTCTAGGAAATAGTAATTTTTTTGAAATACATTTTTAAGAAAAATATATGTGGATGATAAAGAGATTATAGTAGATACTCACGTATAAATAGCCTCGGAAAATGAAGAGATTCTAGAATTAACCCTTACCTTATACTTTTCCTTGATTGAGGGTATGTTAAACTCCTGTATAATAGTTAAATATTTGTTATTAAATTATAAAATAACCAAATACATAAATATGATCTGATATATGATCTTATAATATTGCTTTGTTAATAACATTTCAGTAGTATCATTGTTTCGGGTGTTAACTGATTCGTTTTCCTTGACATTCTTGGTTATGTAAGCCATGTTTCTTATGGATAGGATATATTTGATTCATATCCAAAATGATATTAAGTTCTTAAAAAATATTTTTATTCATGAAATGAAAATTATTTTTGAATAGTTATGATGGGGAATGAATTTCATCGTGTTCGTGGAACGGTAATCCGTACGTACGCACAAGCGACAATATCATTCAATTAAAGGAAAAATAATATATAATTGAATGTTATATCATATATAAATAATCATTAACATGTTATATTTATTATTTAAATCAATTATAAATCATTATTATATCCATCCAAATAATGAAGTGTTGAATAACAACTACACCACGACATGGATATGGTAATCCGTACGTACGCACATATGGTGACTTTGTCAATATGATCATAAAATATTTATAATAACATCCTAGTATGAATAAGGTACTGGATTTATTATTTTTTTATGGTAATAACAAATAAAGAGTAAGGGGAAGAAGAAATGAACTTGAAAGAGGTGGTGAAATAATTACATCTTCTTCGGGTGATTCCTTTTGATTTGATCAAAAGAGATTCTTAGGCTCGATTATGATCAATGGAAGGCCTATAGGATGAAGTGAGGGTAGTTGGTAGGATATTTGGGTTGGTTTTGGCCGAGCCAAATGGCTTTGTAGGTGTGATTTTGAGAGAAGGGGAAGTTCCCTTTTATAAGAGAGGTGAAGGTCACTCTAGGAAAAGCCTGAAATATTATTTTATAATAAAATATTTTTCTGTTTATAATGGATAAAAAAAGATTTATTTAATGTATAAAGTTTAAATGGGTTTAAAACCTCTCAACCAATAAGTTTTAGACAGGTTTAGGTAACCATATTAACCTTATCTTTTAGATTTAACTATTCTTTTAATAGTTTAGCTTTTACCATGTATTCTTGTATTATTATAATAAATGGTCAATAAACTTACTATAAAAATCATATAGAACCCCAAGTGGTTAATTATTAATATATATATCCTTATATAAGTACTTTGGCTGATCCTTAGATATTTAGAAATATTATATCAATTAATAATATAGTATTTGTTTTAAAAACTCAATTATGTCAATTTTGACACTATTTGGTATTTTGTTTTTGTGAAAGTCATAACAACTTTATCACTTAATTTTTTTTGGTTTAATAAACCCTAAAATTTAATATTAACCTAGAATATTATTGTAATTTATAAAATGTCTCAATTTACTTTTATTTGGATATTTATAATATCAATTTTTAATCTGTCATTAATAAGGTAATTACTGCATCATCATTGTGTCATAAATAAATTTAATTATTTAATGTATAAAAATTATAAATAAAATACCATTATGTAAGAAATATTTTTATATTTCTATTGAATATTTATAGTCAAATTTATCTTATGTATAACCCTATATTAAAAATGGTTTGGTTAATAAACTTTGAATTTAACACTTTTAACTATTCTTTAAATAAAATAATAATAAATGTTCTAATATAATCCAAGTGGACCAAAAGGATCATATTTTATTCCCAAGGTTGATTTTGGTCGAAAACAAATTATCCAATAGAATTAGGACATGTGTTAGGGTAAGTATAATATCATTTTTACATTTAAATACCCTATTTACTTTTAACCGTGGTAAATAAAAGTCAAAAGTTACTATTCATCAAAATTATTTTCATCTTATTGAAACAAATTTTACTTAATTATATCAACCGTGTCTCTTGGATTTTTTAAATTCAACTTACAGAAGTAGTAAAACCATGTTTTATGCAAATTTTTAAATTCTGATAGAAGGTGGGAAAAAGGCAGTAAAAAATTCAATAAAATCATATATATCGAATATTATTATAAAATGAATCCAATGAATTAAATTGAACATATATAGGTATTATGTATCTATTTATACCTAATATAAATTTAAATAAAATAACTAATTATTTAAATAAAATGTTGGTTTTAAACAATAACGTAGTGTTTTTCTCTATTCATCAAAAATTGAAAGATTTCATAAAAATACCAAAAATTCACCCTAATCTAATTTTGATATTCTAAATCCAAAATTGAAGTTAATTTTGAAAAATAAAATTTATTAAATTTCAAAAATTGGGTATTACTATTCATAACGGCTAGTTTTATTGGTCGTGGTGTGTTAAAAATCCAAGTTACGTACAACGCAAGCTATTGTATTATTCAGAGGGAAACGTACCGTGGAAGCTTGGGATGTTACAGATTCTATACTTGGATCCTATAATATCAATGATGAATTATTATAAAGGGATTCATATGATCAATATCTACTATGAAGAAATATCTCATGAATGAGGTAACATTTCTTGTGATTTAATTAAATTAATTATAAATCTAACATGATAATATAGCCTCTTGGATCATGACTATTTCATTATCGATATTCTTTGGAAAAATTTTATGGGTCATGATGTTCACATCTTGTACAATATGCAAATGATCCATTGAATTATAATTTTTCTATGTTAGGATTGGCCCCAATAAGGACTTTTACTATACCCAAAACCATAAACATCTATGTGCTTAGCTCTTAAGTGATGTGTTGGGTTTATAGATAAGTAAATGACACTAGTATTATCACAATTTATTAGAGTTAAAGTAAAAATAAATCCAAAATTTATGAGTGTGTGTTGCATCCACAACACTTGTGCACAACAATATCCAGATGTTACATGTTATACTTCATTAGTGAAAAGTGATATACAATGTTGTTTCTAACTAGAATAAGAGACTAAATATTTTCCTAAGAAATTAAATCTTCCTAAAGTAGATTTTTTATCTATTATGTAGCCTCAAAAAGTTATAAATTGAGTAAATTTTTAAAACAAAACGACTTTTGTAAGAATAAAATAATATAAGTTCTGAAGTACGTTTAAGGTATTTGAAAATACAATTTACCGATTTTAAGTGATATTATTTGGGATTACCTTGAAAATATTTCACATAAAAATATTGAAAAAATTATTTCTAGTTTATTTCCAATAAGATATAGGAATAATTATGATCATACTTCTATAATGTTTATGGTCTATTGATTTACCTGTTTCATCAAGATCAAGTTTGATAGACATTGCAATAGGAGTACTAATGTTTTATGAATTATCAAAACAAATAAGTTTGAGTAAATATTTAATATATTTATATAGATTTAAAATATTTCCTTCTATTTTTCTTAAAATATGAAAACCAAGGAAAAAGTTAAGTTATCTCATTGTGCTCATTTAAAACTCATTTTTCATAATTTTAGAAAAATTATCTAAAAGAGATTTATGGGTTGAGATAAAAATAATGTCATCAAAATATATTTGAATAACAATTGTGTATTTGGAAATTTTCATTAAGAAAATAGTTTGATCAACACTCCCTTTAACAAAATATTTTCAAGTAAATATATGGTAAATCTTTTATACCAAGCTCTTGGTTATTTTTAAGCCCATATAGTGCATTGGTAAATTTACATACATTGTCCATAAATTTAATATCATTAAAACCAAATGTTTTTTCAACATAAACTTCCTCATGAGAATATCCATTAAGGAAAGAACATTTCACCTCAATTTGATATAATGTAAAGTTCATATGGTCTGAAAATGATAATAAGAATCTGATAAATTCTAATCAAGCTACCAGTGCAAATGTTTCAGAATAATATATTCCTTTTTAATGATAAAAACCGTTAGAAAAAAGTATTAATTCATTTATAATAATGATTCCATTTTCATAAAATTTGTTTCTAAAAATTAATTTTGTCTAATTATAGGTAGATCTATTTGATGTTCAACCAAGTTCCAACTTGGTTCTGTTCAAAATTATTGAGCTATTATTACATAGACCTTATCTAAATTTCACCACCTAAAGAATCATCTATTGTTTTAGGATTAAATTGAGATATGAAGTCATGATTATTAAAATTATTTCTTAGGGAACTTATAGTTTTAACCGATTGACATACATCTCCCATAATATAATTGAAAATATGATTCCTTCAGATTAAATTATTTCTAGGTAAGGTGGCAAGATGATCTTTAACCATCAGATACACATCTTCTATTGATGAAGCTTTTGAATATTGAAAATACTTTGGTCTTACTTATAGAGGATTTATAATAAACAGTTGTATATTATATTTTGTTAAATTTAAAAAATTATTTTTAAAATTATAATCAAAATTATGAATTTCTGATGGTTTAAAAAAATAGATCACATTCATAAAAAATTAAACGATCCATTTCCTAAAAAATATTACTACTTTTTTGAAAAAATCTATAAGCCTTACTAGTTGTAGAATAACTCATAAAAATTTCTTCATCAGTTTTTGGATCAAATTTATATAACTTATCTTTTGTATTCCGGATGAGTTCTTTACATCCAAAAAATAATTAGTAATTTTTTTTGGATTTCTTCTAGTCTATAACTCATAGTAATTTTCATTAAGAAGGGGTATGAGTTAAACTTGATTTGTTATCAAACAAGAAGTACTAATGGCCTTAACCCCCAAATTTCTATCAAAATAATACTCACATAGAAAAGTTTGAGTAATTTCCTAATGAACTCTATTTCTTTGTCCAACTATGCCATTTTATTGTGGGGTTCTAGGTGTAGAAAAATTATGATTAATTCATTTTTTACTACAAAAGTTTCGAAACCCTAGTTAAAAAAATTACTACCATGATAAATATATATATAGTAACCAAATATATGTTTTTCTCATTTTTGATAACAACACAAAATTACTTAAAGTAATTAAAAGATTTATATTTTTGGGTGAGAAAATTGACCAAATTAAATCTAATGTAACCATCAACCAAGACATATACATAGTATTTTCCTCTAATAATTCTAGTTTTTGTTGGGATAAATGGATCAAAATTCACTAACTATAAATATTCATTAGTTGAGACTTCACATTTAAATTTAAAACTTGACTTATGTTGCTTTTCAAATTGAAAAGGATTGAAAACTCTGGTTGAATTAGAATTAAATTCAGGTAGATCCCTAAAATTTATTTTCATAGAATGTTTAGTTAAAGTATGAAAGTTATAGTGTCCTAGTATCCTATTCCATATCCAAGATAAGTATTCATTTGTACTTAGGTAATGAAAATTCTAATTACTTAACACTTCTATGTTGAGTGTGAAAATATTTTCATGCCTATCAGAAGATAAAATGAAATTACCTTCTAAACATTGAATAGTAAATTTTTCATTCCTAAATTTCACAAGTTATACATCATCACATTACATAAATTTTCTGATAAGGTTGTTCTTAAATATTAAATCATATAAAATTTAAAATAAGAGATTTTACAAGAAAATAAATTTCACTGATTCTAATGATTTTACCCTGTGCGTTGTCTCCAAAATTAACTTTTCCTCTTTTTAACTTATTTAAGTTTCAAAAGTTTTACTTCTCTATTCATATGTTGAGAAAAACTGTTATCCATGTACCATTTCATTATAATTCTAATACTTATCATATCTTATTGAAAAAGATTAAATTATGTTCTTAGTACCCACACATGTTTGGGTCCAGTTACGTTAGAGAATAAAATTTTAGGAACCCAAATTTGTCTAACCCTTTTATATTGTAAAACTAATAGTTCTTCTAAAATAAAGGATTTATGAAAACCAAAATACTAAACTTTATTTAAATAAAAATGTTTACTCTATTGACCTCCTATTTTTCATTTAGTAAAAAAGGTTCACCATTAGTAAAATTATAGCTTGATTAAAAATACGGTTTATCAGAAGTAAAACCTATTTGAATTGAAGTTATATAAGGTACTATTTGTTTATACATTTTATCAATATTTTATTTACTTTAATTAAATTTATAATTTTTTTCTTTAAATAGAAAACATTGGATTTAAGTTGAATAATTAAATTCCAATTCTATTCATAATATTTCTGATCAACAAATCTAGTTTTTGAATGCAATTTAGTTGATAATTTTGAAATTTATATAGATAATTTCAAAATTATTTTATAATATTAAATAAGTTTTTATTTAAAAAACCCATAGTTATTTTTTATTTTATTTTTCTCTTAATTTATAATAGTTACATATCTTGAAATTTCAGCTATAGTAGGTAACGGTTCTTCATTTTCCAATGAATATGATTTTTAAGCTACCAATGGATTATATTTTTCATATTTATATGATATTGATTAATCATCTTCAGCACTATAAGTAAATTTATAATCAAGTATTAAATTTTTGAGGGATTAATATATTACCTTTTCCATGAATCATTTTCCTTAATTGGAATATTTGAGTAGAATCCAAATATATTCTAGCTTTCTTCTCCACTTTCTTCTGATGAAATATCTAAATATGTGTCACTTTCACTAGTGCTCCAAGTATATAAGGATTTAAATATTTTACCTCATTTTATTTCAAAATACCTCCTTGGATTTCTATTTTTCTTCATCAGTTTAGGAAAATTTGGTCTGATATAACCTTTAAAATTAAATTCATAACATATAACTTCTGAAGATTTGTTCTTGTATTTTATGTATTTCTTGTCTTCTCTATGATCATTTAAGAAGTTTTCATTATCAAAAAGGTTATTCATATTTTTTTAATTTGAAAAATTTCATTGTTTTTGCCTTATGAATAACCTATATATTAATTCTTACACTTTCTATTTGAAATAAGATATTTAAAATTGTTAGCACAAGTATTAAAGGAAATTAAATTAGGATTTCTTTAAGTGTAAGATAATTCTACTCAATTTTTTTTTCTTGTTTTCAATATCCAATTTTAGTCTTCTATAATACTATATTATATTTCCAATTAAGACATCTAGACTTATATTTTTCAAATTCATAGTATCATCAATCATTGTCCTCTTGGACTCTCATTATTTTGGCATAATATAAAAAATATTTTCAATGATTTCATCTTATGATAACTATTTTCATAAAAGGATTTTAAACCTTTTATTATTTTTATGAACCATTTTTTCATTTGTGTTACAGTTTCTCCAGGAAGAAAATCAAAAAATTTATAGTTGGCTCTAATAATATCTTTGTAAATTTCTAAAACTTTATATGTTCTAATATGTGTAATCAATAGATTCTTCCAAATTATGTTTTCTATTTGAAATGAATAAATAGGACTATAGATGTTACTATTTATATAACATAATAAAGTATTAAAACATTATTATTTACATTATATTCTAGTATTTCATCATGATAAAATTGAATGATATCCTTCTTCAGAACTTTATAATTTACTATTAGCATAAAATTTTTTTGACTCCAATATTAGTGATATAAAATTTCACATGATTGGTATAGTAATCATAATTATCTCCATAAAAAGAGGCGGTCTGGTTAAATTTAAATTTTAAAGTGTTCCAACTGGCTCCCCTTTCATCAAAACAATCTTTCCTCCACTTACATAGTTAGTATAAAGAAACTGAGTTGAAATTATAATAAACGAATGTAAATAAAAAATATATATTTGTAAAAATAATTCTCATAATCAATGTAAAAAATACTCATATAAAAATTGTTTTTAGGTGATATAGTAAAAATAATACAAGAAGGGGAGTTAATTGTAGTTTTAAAAGAAACCTAAAATTTTATTCCTCTTCAAGTATTTTGATAATAGGAATTTTTCATAATAATGAGGCCAATTATTAATAAAAAAATTTAAATTACTGATGAAATCAAAGGTTAGAGTAACTATAATATATACTATATTAAAACAAAATTTAAATAGTGAAAATAATGAAATATGTATTTTATATTAGTGATGAAGAAGTAAAAGAAAAAAAAATTAAAATAACCAAATTATAGAAACTAAAGTAGAAGATTACTTAACCAAAATTTAGAAAATAATACAATTGAAGTTTAAGAATAAAACATAAATTATTGGTATCAAAACAAATAATCCTTTGAAAGGATATTCATTAGACCTCACATTTAAACTAAAGTGAAAGGTATATCTATAAACTCGGTCTAAGTTATCCATGACTTTAATCCTATCTAAAGGTAACCATTATTTTATACATATTGGAAGTTTTGTCTTCCTATCCCTGGAAGCTATCACAACTTGACCCACTAGGGTCTTTATAGACTGTGGAAAGTTGGGCATGACAACCCCAAACCCACCTCCAATAGGCCAGGGGATGGAAATAAGAATCTAGAAGAAACAATTGAAATGGGAGGACTTTACTTAATGTACCTGTACACATGAAACCTACCGTCTCTATGAAAAAAGTATGGAGGAATAATAAAAATGACTACAATATCTAGAGTGTAACCATGCTTGAAATAACCTTTAGGGAAAACACATTAGTGTATGAAAATATAAATCCAATTCATAAAATGTAAAAAAACATGCCCAACTATAAATAAAGTCCCAACCTAACAAAAACTAGAAAAGAGAAAAACTAAGAGTACCCAAATCCCGGTCTCTAAGTCTAACCACTGAATGTGGTCAGCATGCCAAAGTATCACTATGCTCTACTAATGTCACCACTGATATTCATATCATATTCATACAACATGTAATGTGTAGGTAAACCCCATCTAGGGGTGAGTATATAAATACCCAGTAGGATTCCTTGAAACCCCCAATGGAAGTAATAAAAATATACAACAAAAGTTTTTTCATTCCATAGTAAGAGGGAAATAAAATCCAATGCCTATATATATACTCATAAAGAAAACCTAATGAGATAGAATGGAGATAACCATATCCACGTCCTATCTATGTACAATGATTCTTTATTCAGCTCCCAAAGTCCATCATTGATGACCAAAATCATGCACAACCTCATAAGAATCTGTATGGAGGGCCCCACACCTCACTACTATGCTCCACAAATGAGGTAGCCACAACTACAGTAGAGCACCCACTCCCAAAAAAAGATAAAATAGGGGATTAACACTCCATTTATAGAGGAAATTCACCTTACTATAGTATGGGGGAGTACTGACCCTACCTATGTAAAGAGTATGGGAGACTTGCACCTCAGTGCAACAGGAAGTACCAATCCCAACGTCACTTCGATGATCCTACCATGGTCACTACCATTGTCAATTATAAATTTAAGAAGATTCATGCTGATAAAACCACACATAATATATTGTATTCCAAAATTAAGGATACAATTGTGTTTTACATGAAAAAATCTTAGGATATGATACTCATGGGTTAAAATTAGAGTCCTGAAGAAGGAGATACAGAAGGTAGAAGTTATTGTGAGAAGTACATAGTGTGTACATGGGGTTGAAAGACATGTGACATTCCCTCATCATATTGATGTGTTTTTACCTATACTTAGAATAGAAATCCATGTCACACTATATAGAGTTTACTGGTTGTACATGACATGTATTATCCACCTGAGGCTTTCCCATGTTCTTTCGGACTGTGCCCATGTACATGGATGTGTCCGGGTATTCTAGTAGCATATTAGTACACAACCATGCTCATGTAATCGAGCCTTGTCCTTATCACTGGATATGTCTATGCCCATGTAATCATGGAGTACACATCAGGATTCCAGCTTTGGAGAAAATAGTGTGTATATTGACATACACAACATGTGACACCTTAGCTTGGGGAATACACGATTTGTGTTCTACATAGTGCACACCATATAGTTGGGTTTCTTGCTAGAACTAAAAACTATTCTTCATGATGTTTCCATATCTGAACTAACCACCACAAATCCCACCATTTGACCACTTAAAATCTAAGGGTAGCATCTCTGACTGTCGATTCCCAACCTCTAATGGCTAGAAATCAGAATCCAATGACCCACACAGGAGTACGTTGCATGACAACCATTGTTTGGGATCCCAAAACTCATATCCATCTCTCACAATCATTATCCCATCACCATCCATCCCAAAAAAGACAAATCCTTCCATGTTTCACATAAAAACCATTAATCCAGGGGTTCGATCACGCTTGAACCCGCACCGACAATGTCGAACTGCAACCCCATGCGTCAACAAATAATAATGCAAAACATAATTTGGGTAAACATAGGAACAAAGGTGATGAATATAGTTGGGTGATGTGATCATGGCTAATGATAATTATGTTCAGAAACATAGGGTAATATCATGGCATACCAAAATAAATTTGAATCAACAATTCAATTTATTAAAATGGATTCATGCGAATGGAGGATAATAATAGATCAATAAAAAGAAAATATAAAAATCCATGATCATCCATAAAATAGGGAATAATCCAAAAATAATGTCTCTTATATCTGTTATGGATCAATCATCGGTGAAGACCATGTTCACTAGTGATGAAGAATATCCATTGTGTTCGTTGCGTGCCTCTCACTCCACCTTGATCTGATCGTCACCGTTCTCCCAATATACCAATGAAGCACTCCCTCCTCCAATACTTATAGGGTTATAAGAATAAACTTGGTGAAACCTAATAATGATGTATTTATGGTGGATTTTTATTTGTTAGTTCATTCAATTAAAATAAATAAATTATTTTATTAAATACACCCACCAACGATCACCTACCATGGAACTTCTGACACCGACCAAACTTATATAAAACCTAGGGTAAATCCCACATTCCAAATTCAACCATGATATTTCATTTTCTATATTAGGTCTATATGAAAAAGAAAACAATTTAAACAAAAACTATTCATGTCCGTGTAGTAAAATATATTAGTAATTTTAATATATTAATTCTTGGGACTCGAGAAATCAAAACACCATGCTGACTCTAAGGATAAATCCAGATATATATAAAAAAATATTTCAAGGACTAATCTATAAAAACTAGTTTCATTACATTCTCCCCTACTTTAATACTTTTTTACCCGAAAAGAATAAGATAAATAAATAAGTGGGGGTACTAAGTCGGCATCTGACTCTCACACTCCTAGGAGCTATCCTACATGAACCCATGTTTATAAAGCACACAAACCAAAGGGATGATCCATCTATGTAGGAACCTATCTTGCTGATCCTTGATCTCTAATGGGTACTCCACAAAGGTGGATCCATCCTTAATGTCCATCTCACCCCAGTCAATAACATGTGTAGGATAGAGGATGTATGTTCTTAGTTGTGACACATAGAATGAATCATGCACTTAGTGAAACTTATAGGGTAAGTCTAGGTGGTAAAAACCTCACTAACCCTCCATAAGATCTCGAACAACTCGATGGACTTTGGGGATAGATTTCCTCCCCTAAAAAACCTCAGAAATCCTTATTATGGGGAGACTCAAGAAAACATGGTCTCCCTCCTCAAACACCAAGGGCCTATGATGATGATCTATGCATGATTTCTATCTTCTCTAGGCTGTCCTCATATGACCATGGATCACTAGAACCTTCTATATCATCTAATACATCATATCTATCCCAAACAATGATGTCTTGTTGATCTTAGTCTATTATAAGGGCACATGATCTCCCATACGGGGCCTCAAAATTTTCCATGCCTATAGTGTAGTGATAGATGTTAACATAATATGTAATGAATTTAGTTTTTATTTATTGGTACTTTTAATATTTATATGTATATATATGGATTTATCCTTGGATTTGTCATGATGTTTGGGTGTCTCGAGACCCCAAAATTAACATATTAAAAATATTAATATATTTTACTTCTTGTGTGCATATCATTTTGGTTTAAATGGTTTTTCCATTATTAGAGACATTTGATTGAAAATCTGTGATCATGGTCGAAGCCAAAATGTTGGGTGCACTGTAGGTGTGATATAAGTTTGGTTGGCATCAGACGTTATGTGAGAGGTGACTATTGGAAGCCGCATTTAATAAAATAAATAAATAATTTATTTATTTCAATTGAATGACCTAACCATCCTAATAATCTATAAATGCATCATTATTATATTTCTATACAGTTCTCCTCATAACCCTAGAAGTATTAGAGTAGAGAATTCTTCATTGACAGATTAGGATCAAATAATGGTGATGATTAGATCAAGGTGGATCTAGAGGCATGAAAAGAACATAGTGGATCTTCTTAATCACTAGAAAATGTGCTCTTCACCAATGACCGATCCATATACAAGGTAGAACTTTTTATTTGAGGATTCCATCTTATTTTATTGATGAGAATGAATTTTTATGTCTATTTTTTATTATTTTGTGATTATACACTTTTTTCATGAGCCCATTTTAATAAATTGAATCATTTATTCCAAATTATTTTTATGATCCATGATATCACCCCATGTTTCTACACTTATTTATCATTGGAAGAGATCAAATCATTCAATAATATTCATCACTAATGCTTATTTTATTTTCCCTCATTATTCTTCATGTTCTTCTCCATTGGCCCATGGGGTTATGATTGAACATTGATGGGGTGAATTATATCATGATTTAACCCCTATATTCATGGTGTTTTCAAGAACTATGGAAGGATTGGAATTTTTAGGGTTGTATCGTGATGTGATCATGATTTTGGGACATGAATATGGGTTTCATGACCTCAAACAACGATTGATGCATGAAAGAACTTGCAAGAGTGATTAGATTATGATTTTGGGCCATTAGAGGATAGGAATTGATTGTCTTATACTCTAACCTTTGATTTCAGGTGGTCAAACAGTGGAATTATCAATGATGTGGTCAGATATGGAATTTTTTTAAAGAAAAATATTTAATACCTATGAAAAACTAGACTACCTAGTGTTTACAAGGAAGAACACATGCCGTGTAGTACCCAAATAGTAATAGATAGGGTTTTTGGGGGGATAAATATCAAGCATCGTGTATGTCGATATACATTCCATGTGATACAAAGCTTGTGGATTAGTGGGTACTACTATAGTACATGGGTACAAACACAACCAGGAACATGGGAACAACCCATGTTTACATGAAAAAAATTTACTCATATATGTATAGAAGACCCAAACATGGCCATGTACATAGTCATGGGACAATGTACATGGGTATGAGTCAAAAGAATAGGGCAGACCATGGGTGGCTAATATATTCTCTGTGCATCAAATACACACTATCTAGTGTGATATGGATTTCTAATCTATGTCTAGGGGAGAACACAGCCATGTAAAGAGGTGAGGTCACATGCCATGTGACCCCATTTACACACCATGTACTTCTCCTAGTAACTTATACTTTTCATACCTCCTTTTTTAGGTCTTAGATTTTGGCTTGCAAGTAGCCTATCCTGAGTGTTTTTCCATAAAGAACACGATGATATCTTTCTTTTTGGAATACAAGATATGATATGACGTGTTACTATCATGCTTCTTCTTTAGGTAATTCTTGATGATGGTAGTGATCAAGATAGGATCATTAGAGTGATGCTGGGTTTGGTACTCACCTATTTCACCAGGGTGCAGGTCCCCATACTCTTTATTTAAGTAATGTTGGTACACCACCATACCAAAGTAGGGTGAAGGTCCTCTATCTACAGAGTGGTACTCTCTCATATTCAAGATCTATCAGGGAGAGGGTACTCCACTATATTTATGAATCCCTCAGCTGTTGAGCACAATAACAATGTGACGATCCCTCCACATAGATTCTTGTGAGGTTGATCATGATTCTAGGCATCAAAGATAGAATTTTAGAGCTACAGGAAGACTCATTGTACTTATCTAGACCGTGGAGATGGAGATTCCCTTTCTATCTCATCTGGGTTTCTTTATGAGTATATATATATATATTGGGTTTTGTTTCTCTCCTTCTATAGTTTTAAATGACATTTTTTGTATCTATCTATTTATCTCTATTATTTTTGGGGATTCCTAATAGTTATGTATATACGCACCTCGAAATGGGATTTTACTACATGTGTCATGTATTATGTAGACATAAAACAAATCGTGGTGACATTGGCAATTCATAGTGATAATTTGGAACATTGATTGTGTTCAGCGGTTAGACATGAAGATCAGAAGACATGATCTCTCAGTTTTCCTCTTTTCTAGTTGCTTTAAGCTTGAGACTTAACTTCTAGTTGGATGTGTATTTATCCCATTTATTATTTGGATTTGTATTATCATACTATGTTTCATTTTCCCTAGAGGTTATTGGATTCTAGGTCACACTCTAGATATTGAAGTAATTTTTATTATTCCTTTTCATTTTAGGATTGAGAGGGTTAGGTGCGTGCATAAGGTACATTAGGAAAATGCCTCAAATTTTAGTTATGTATTCTCAGTGCTTGTCACTAACCCTTAAGATATTGTAGGTGGTATTGGAGTTTTCAAACTCGAATTGTCTCCAGCTAAGCGGCCCCTAGTGGGTTGGGTCATAATAGAGTGGTATCAGAGCAGTTTTTCCTTAGGTTTGTGTTGGAGTGGGAATCATGGTGTGGATTGGTTGGAAATTTAGGGCAAAATTATCAGAGTGTCTAGAGTTTGGCTTTAGGATAGGGAATCCAGTGTTGGTGCAGCGGCATATGTATTCATTCACGAGGACTCAGAATACCCATAAGTCGACTCGATATACCGAGATATCGATTGAAGGGAAACATTGGTACATACATTATATAGGATTGGGTTCTTTTTATATCCTTCTTGATTAATCTCCCCATATATATATTCTTATCTAACCATGGTATGTCTTGATCAATTTCTGGATTCATCTATGAATACTATTAACCAAGTTACCGATATAGGATTGTGGTGATGATCTGTTGAGTGATGAGGCCTCAGTTCAAGGGTCATCTCATGAGGTGTTTTCTCTATGAGGAAAAGGAGAAACACCTCCACTTTTTGAGTAGTGGATAGTATTAGTGGGGAAGGATGATGATGCATGAATTCTTAGTGAGCTATGTGAGTTGTAGTTTCAAATATTGTTATGTTTCCGTAGTGAGCTAGACCCATAGGAAGTAGGGGATTGGCTTGAGTCAGTGGTCTGAGTCTTTAGGATTATTTTAACCCTGACTGATTAGATGGTTGTGCTAGTGGACAACCTTCTCCATGGGGTAGTAGGGAACTCATGGATTTTGGTGATGCAGACCCATGATGAGATGATTTCATCATGGAAATACTTCTAGTTGTTATTTCACAATGATTAATATCTCTCATGCTTACACTATGCACATATTTAAGATATTCTCAATCTACAAAAGGGTGACTTAATAGTTAAATAGTATGCTGTGAGGTTCACTAACATCAAACATTAGTCCCTTGAAATGGTGTGAGTTGATTTCTTCCTAGTATGAAAGTTTGATAAGGGTCTCCATAGATACATATGTGTCAACATATTCTCCTCGTGCCTTTCTACCTATGCTGGAGTGTTAGAGAGGGCTCTAGGGACTGATATATTTATAGAAGGAGGATGACGGATAGTTGGAGATAGTGATAGAAATCATGTGTCTGAGATGTCTATAGTAGTTAGAAGGCATCAGAAATTAAGGTCTTATAATAATAGGAATTCTAATTCTCGAACTCAGGTGCATGGATCCAAGGCTCAGGGATTGTGTAGATGATCTAGCTATCCAGGTGAGGGTCGATGCTATGATTTTGATTATATGAGTCACATGATATGTGATTTCATGACTTTTCATGATGATCATGATAGGAATATGGTGGATGGATCACCATGGAAGAGGCATCACCATGATCAAAGATCTCCTAGTAATGGTTAGGTTGGCCCCAAGGTAGGTGATGTAGATAGAGGAGTAGGTGGAGAATTGGAGGGATGTTTTTTAGTTGGAGGGTGATTCTATGATCCACTTCCACCACCACCACTAGGTATCCCACAACAAGATTAGAGAGCTGGTGGATGAGGCCATGGGTAGCTGCTGGCTATAGAGGGATATGAACAAGCTATACATGATATGATTCATGGTATGATCTATGTATTTTATACTATTTTCCAAGTATTTGTAGAAATAGGTGTCCTTAATCACCTTATCCCTTGTGAAATAGTTGGATCTTATAGTTGAGGCTTTATCCCAATAGATACGACTAGAGGTTCTTTTAGAGAGAGATCTATTAATATCACATATTTACTAGAAGTGTGAGTTAGATATTAGATTATGGAGTTTCTCATGGGACCTCTTGGTATTTATGATGAAACCTATTGAAATAATTTTATGTATGTAATGGTTTTACATGGTTCAGGCCCATATTTACTATCATCGTAGATGAGTTAGATGAATTTGGATAGATGGGATGAGATTCACTTCTTCGGTCAAGAGAGATCTCATGGATAAAGGAGTGGGCCTTATGAGTAGGAAGATGAAAATTTTCACCCATAATTTGGTAATTTCATCCCTTGAAACAAATATATCATTAGGCATCTAGATTCCCTTGGTAGTGGAGTACTATATGGACATCTTCCCTGAGGATGTTTCGGGACTAGCTTCTCAGTGGGAGATGGATTTGTGCATTGAATCACACCCCAATACAACACTAATATCTTATGTGGCATATCAAATGGACCCTATTTGATCTCCAAGAGATGAATGTGTAGTTGGAGGACCTTTGAGAGAAGGGTTTTATTATACCCAATGTATTCCCCCAGGCAGTTCTAGTTTTGTTTGTAAAAAAGATAGATGAGATATTGAGGCTTTGTGTTCATTATTGTCACATGAACTAAGTAACGATAAAGAAAAAATACCCCCTTATGATGATTTATGACCTCATATAATAGTTTAGAGGTGAAATTTGTTTCTAAAAGATCAATCTTAGGTTTGGATACCTCAATTTGAGGGTTCAATAGGATGATATTCCAAAGATGACATTCTAATATTGCAACCGGCATTATGAGTTTTTGGTGATACATTTTTATGTAAAAAATGCCCATGTTTTGTTTATGGAAATTATGAACTTGATATTCCAATCATTCATGGAGAGATTTGTTATTATTTTAATTGATGACATACTTATTTATTTCTCATAAGAGGAGGAACATGAATAGAATCTGAGGATAGTCCTAGACATACTCAAAGAGAACTATGTTTATGGTAAGTCCTCAAAGTGGTTGTTTTGGATTCATGTGGTTCAATTTTTTTTGAACTGAATAGTATCAAGGATCCTTTGAGGAGTTGAGGATGAGGATGTACATTTCCTTTATGATGAGACTATTGGAGGAGATAATTGTGTAAGTAGTGTGTTGTGATGTTTATGGAGTTGGGATTGATTACATGTTGATGAAAAGGTAGATAGTGATTTTACATGGGTTGATTTAGTTGAGACCCCACAAGAATCACTACATGAATCATGTGATAGTGTTGGAATTGGTAATCATTGATCTGAAGATGTGGACTAGCTATATTTTGGGAAAGCATTTTGTTGTTTACTCAGTCCACCAGAGTCTTAGGTACATATTCACCTAGAGAGATATGAACCTCAGACAGAGGTATTGGTTAGAGTTCCTATAGACCAATAAATTAATGATATTATATACTCTTTGGAAGGGTAATGTGGTGGTAGATACCCTTATTAGGAAGTCTCGTACCAACCTGGTGGAGCAGGCCTCTAAGTAGTTGGATTTGTTCTAGCCAACCCTATTAGAGGAGAAGGGTTCAATTTTTCTTTAGTCGATGGTGGTGACTCATCCTCTTCTTCAGCAAGCGAGAGAGGATTAGTTTGGAGAAATTGACTATGAGATTCTATGTGACCATATATCCTAGAAATATTCACTTGATTTATTTTCTTAAGGAGGGGATCACATCATCCTTTTTCAGGGAAATATTGTGGTTTTGGTCACATTTCGTGAGGAGGTGATGAGGGATTTTAATACTCACCCATTAGCTATACATACGAGTGTGGTGAAGATGTACAAGAACCTTCAGAAAAACATTTGGAGGGTTGGTATAATGTAGAGCATTGATGAGTATGTCTCTCCGTGTCTCACATGTCAGTAGGTAAAGGATAAGCACTAGGTTTTGATAGGTTTGAAACCGCATCTTGAGATCCCAATGTAGAAACAAAATGGAATATCTATGAAATTTTTGAGGGGGATTCCAAGGGAAGTGATATGAAATGATGTTATCTAGGTAATTATTGATAAAATTGACAATTCATCACACTTACCTTCTATCTAAGAGTATAGTTTAGTTGAGAGTTTGGGGAAGTTGTTTGTGAGAGAGATTGTACAGATTCAGGGGGTACCCTTAACGATTGTCTCTAACTATGATGTTTAGTTCATGTCACAATTTTGAAGAGGCTCACATGAGACTTTTGAGACCCATTTTTAGATTAGTACATAATTTCATCACAGGACGGATGTCTATATTGAGAAGAATATCCAGGTGTTGGAGGATATGTTGAGGTAATAATCATTGCATTTTATCTTGAGCTAAGAGGATCAATTTACATTTATAGAGTTTTATTATAGTAAAATATATCACTTTACTATCTTTTTGAAACCATTTGAGGCACTGTATGAGTGACCCTAAAGGTTATGCTTATGCTGGAATGATATTGGAGAGACATATCTTATTAGACCAGAGATAGTGAATGTGATGACAGAGAAAATTCAGGTGATTCGTGAACATATAAGGACATCCAAGAGTAGACAAAAAAATTATACAGATCAAAATAATTGTCCTTTGGAGTTCAAGTAGGGAGACTATGTTTTCCTAAGAGTCTCCCCATGATGAGGATTGCATAGGTTTTTATGGAGAGGAAAGTAATCCTTAAACTTAATCGAGCCATTCAAGGTCCTAAAAATTATTGGAGAGGTTTCTTAACACCTAGCCTTTCCCCAACAGTTGATCTATGTTTTTGACATCTTACATTTGTCACATTTGAGGAGATACATGCACAATCCAACACACGTTATTTACTAGGGAGAGCTAGACATCGAGTATGGGTCCACATTCGCAGAGTTCTCGATGCCGATTGAGGATTTGTAAGAGAGGATCCTATATAGATAGAAAATCCCTTTGGTTCATGTGGTTTGGTAGGATGTGAGAATACATGAGAGCTCCTAAGAGCATGAGATTCAGATACAAACTCATTACCCCCATATTTTTTTAGTTTGTTCTTTTCAAGTAAAAAAATCCTTGAAGGTGGGGGAGAATATAACAAATCTTGTTTTTTTGGATTAGTCCTTTGAATATTTATATGTATAGTTCTTGATTTATCCTCATATTCAGCATGTTGTTTGGGTGTCTTGAGACCCCAATGTTAATATAATAAAAATATGAATATATTTTGTTTCATGTGCACACATTATTTTGGTTTTAATGGTTTTACCATTTTTATATAACTCATATGGAAAATTCAAGATAGTGGTGAAATCCAGAATAAAGCGTTTACCCTAGGTGTGGCATAAGGTTGGTCGGCATCAGATGTTCCATGGGAGGTGAGCATTGAAACATACGTTTAATAAAATAAATAAATAAATTATTTATTTTAATTTAGTGACCTAACCTAGCCTAATTCTCTATAAATAAATCATTATGATGATTCTCTAGGGTTATTTTTATAACCCTATGAGGATTAGAGAAGAGCATTCATCATTGAAAAATCGATATTGAAGAATGTTGATGATTAGATCGAGGTGGATCTAGAGGTAGGTATAAAACATAGTAGACCTTATTCATCATTGGATATTGTGATCTTCACTAAAAATAAATCCATAACTAAGGTAGGACTTAATATTTTCAGTTCCTCCCTATTTGATTGATGAACATGGATTTCTGTATCTAATTTTTGTTGATTTGTGATTATCCACCCTTCACATTATCCTATTTTAATAAATTGAATGGTTGATCCCAATTTATTTTTCTATGCCATGATATCAACCCATGTTTCCATACTTATTTATCATTGTCCAGGATTTCATTTTCAAATGATGTTCATAACATTTTTTCATGCACTTACCCCCATTATTCTTCATGTTCTTCACTGTTGGCCCATGGGCATGACTATGTACTCAGACATAGCCAAAATACCTAGACATAGCCATGTACATGCGAACTGTCACATAAATGACTTATTTTAAAGTTAAATGTAATTTAATTTTCATTTATCCTTTGTTTTTTTGGGTTTCTCAAGCTTTTATGGTGGAATTGGTGAGTTTTTGTGAATTGGGCCAAACCGTGAGCCAAATTCCAGATTTAAAAATAAATTTTGTTTCTTTTATAACATTTTCATTTTTTAATATATTTCACCCATTCCAATACCTAAATAGTCTACCCTGACATATTAACACCACCAGTTTATTTTGGAGCCTTTATAAATCCATAACCATGGTTTATACGGGTTTTTATTTAAGGGATTTGGCCTGCCCGAAAGCCCAATTCCAGTTTTAAAAATAAAATTTGTTTAATTAATAACTTATTCATTTTTAAGTATTTTTCAGTGATTCGAAGCCTCAAACGTGACCCTTGAACCCAATAGCACGCCCAAGATCTTTCTACCCTTTTTGGAGCTCTTCATCATCGATATTGAACGCTGAACGTATTAGGGTTTCAAAAATCCGGCAGATTTGAAGAGGTAAATTGATTCCTTCATATCTCCTTCAATATTTACTCTTTTCCCCCCATTTCAGTCCCCACAGGACCTCCTCCTCATCAGTAGAGCCTAACTATCAGGTTTTTCTTCTTTGAGTTTCAACATTTGGTTAATTCGGGGTAATTTATTCAAGATTTTTCGAGGTGAGTGTTCCTCTCTTCCAGTTCTTCCTTTTCCATAGGGTTTCATGCCTCTTTCTTGATGTTACAAAGTGTCCAGAACCTAGGGATAGTACCTAGGGTTTAACCATGGGTTTTTTCAGTGAAAATTTTTGGTCTAGGGCAGGATTTATCATCCTTGTGGTGCCGGGGTGGTGCGGGTGATGCCTCGCACCATGTTTGGAGGGATTCGACAATTTCTGTAGGTGGTTCCGTGGGTAACCATTTAATGACGAGTTAGTTTGCTTGATTAAATAATTTTACATGTTACTTATGTGATGTGAATTATGATAAAACCATTTTTTGTAGCAATAGTAAATCATTTGGTATTAAAGTTACATTTTTTTCTTGAAGTGTGTATTTTTCAAATGTATTTCATGTGTTATCTCTTGTGGTAGTTTTGTAAAATGTGGAAGTGATTTATTAGTTTTTGAAAGGGGCTACCAATTATGGTTGGGTAATGATATAGTTCCATGTGGGCCTAAAAAGGTGGTGTATTTGAATGGTTTTATGTGTATAACCATGTTATACTCCTTGAAATTGTTTTATGGATTTGTGTGTTCTCATGGGTATCTTTTGTGATATTGTTCAAGGTGATTATATAACATTTGAAGGTGGATTATTTCATGTTTATTGGGCTGAAAATTCTGTTTTGGTATGGTCTTGGTGTGATTTTGTCTTAAAAAGAGGTTTTTGAAATGGGTTTTATGTGAAAAGTTTGGGTATACTCTTTATAATTGTTTTATGAATGTTTTGAATGGTTTATTGAGTTGTGTAATAGGTGAAACTATATCAGCAAACTATTCTGGTAGGAGTATATTTTTAAATGGTCCATTTTACTTGTGAAAAGACTGTTATGTGATATGTATCATCTTGGAAATATTTTATTAAATTTTTTGAAGGAGATATTGAGGAGTGAAAGTGAGGTGAAAGTGACGTGGAGTGTTTTGTGTGAATGTGATGTGAAAAATTGAATTTTTCATTATGAAAGAAGTGTTATTTTCAATGTGTTTGGGTTGTTATATGAGTTGAAATATCATATAATTGTTTTATAAAATTTTTTAATGGTTTTGTGGAAGTGTTGAAGAAATGTGAAATGTGTTCTGAGCTATTTTGGTGTGATTCGGATTTCAAAATAATTTTGAATGAAAAATGAATTTTTGTTAATTTTGTGGTATACATATGGGCTGTTTGGTGAATTTTTGATGATTAAATGATATTTCCATGTTCAATGTATATTTCTTAGCTTGTTGAACTTGTTTGAGAACAAAGGAAAAACTTGGGTATCTAGGTGGGTGGACGTGTACTAGTATGCTAGTGAATCCGTTGGGTTTGGCCTCAGTTTCACTTAGAAAGATTGATGCTTAAAACTCTAACAAAACTATGATGATGATGATTGGGGACCAATAGGTTATGGGTATGTTCCCTACTAGTGGCTCGTGCACGAGAATGGATATTTTTGATGGTTACTCTCACCGAGATACGAGGTACCTAAGATCCACAGCTAGCTAGTGCCTATGGGTTATTTCCTATTGCATGTGATCATTAGTTACATTATACTTACCGTTTTCATATGGTACATTTGGCTGGAAAATTCAGTATCTTTGGTGTTTATTTTGAAAGTGTTAACCGTTAAAATAGCCCACTTGAAAACTGTTTTTATTCAAAGTCGCATCTTTAAGAAATTGTAACTAGATTTTCATGTTTTTGAAAACTTGCATGCTTTTCATATTTAAATGTTTATCACATGGAATCTCTTAGTGGTGGTATCCTACTGGGAGTTGGATCACACCCTAATTACACCCTTGGGTGTAGGTAGACTTGGTTATTTTTTTTGTCGCAGGTTGGGTACAGTTTTTAGTACCATTGCTTCGGGTTTCTAGCAGGTCCTTGGTGGTGAAGTATTGTGGGGATGGCTTGAGGGAGGTGCCTCTTGCCATGTGGGGGTTAATGGGATATCTTTTCTTTGTTTTGTTCCATTGCAATGGTCTTCACACAGTGTTTAAATTTGAGTAATTCAGTTCTGAATTTAGGTAAATGATGTTTTTGTTTGAAAAATCCAGTTTTGATTTCTTGGATTCATTTGTTGTTTTAAGTATAAAAACTCGGTTAAATCATTCACAATTCTCAGTTTTTGATACCCAGGCACTTGTTCCAAACCATGGGGATAGGGAACACCCTTCGGGACTTGCCACGGGTCGGGTCGGGTGCCAGTTTTGGCGGCGACCAGATTCGGTTCGTGACAAAATGGTATCAGAGGAGGTTCAGGTTAACTCTTTGGGTCATGTTATTTGGGGAAGAGTCGGGATAGTCTGGAGTTAGGATTGTTGGGACATGTAATTATAGTTATGGGTAGTGTGCCTGATCACCACACCTCATAATGGGATTCATGTTTCCAAGGGAAGTCGGGATTTATCTAAGTCCTTTGGTTTTCTTGGTTCGATGATGATTAAGGGAAATGAAAAGAGAGTTGGGTTAATGGTCCAAGTGAGCTCGCAGGGCCTAGAAAGCCATGTGAAGCCAAGGATATTCCCTATAACACTCTCTGTGATAGTGAAGTGATTGGAATATGGCCACCAACCATATTTACAAGTCACCCACTGAAACTAGTTTCCTCTCGCATTGTTTTGTGCTTAGTTTTTGAAATCTTGGCACTTTGGTTTTAAGAAGTGTAATGTTTTTGTGAAATGATTTTCAAATAATGTGGGAATGTTTTGATTTATGAAATGGTGGAAGTGAATTTTTAGAATTTTTTGAATTGGAAAATGGTGTGCTTACACCTCTTTTGAAAGAAGGAACTATATTGTGGTTAGCAGTTTTGAGAAAAAGGATGTGTTGGTTGACTTTTTTGGTTTTGAAATGTGGAAAGAATGTTTTGTTTTAACCTTTGGTATTTACATGGGAAACCACATGCATGGGGTTATATAGGATGATGGATGATAGATGTCACGACTGGATGAGTGTCAAGATGGATATGAGGAGGGTGCCCAGTGTGGCATAGAAACATGCATGTGTTATCCCTATGGGGTACCATTGGTGGTTACGCTAACCGATGAACTGTTTGTTTTCAAGAAATATTTTTTAAGAAAAACATGATGTCTTGATTAATTGTTTGTGATGGATTATATTATGTGTTTTTGGAAAATGTTGATGTTGTGGGATGTTTTGAGTCCAAGAACCCCTCATGTTTGAGCTATGTTTTGGGTTTATGTTTGGTCGGTAAGCTGGGTAGAAGGACCGGTTAGTAGTCTCCTCTGAGATATGTTTTGGGACACCTTTATGGTGGTTACCTTCATGTGTTTGGATCTGGTTTATGGCTTTTTTTGAGAAATGGACCATATTGGTTGGGTCCTTGGGTTCTTTCATTGGATAAGGTACGCCCCCATTAAAGGTTAATGCATAACTGAACTACAATCCGGATTGTTTCGCCATTGGAAAATCCTCTAGTTGATCAATATAAGGAATATTTTATCGATATTTGTGGATTGAGTCTACACCCATTCCTTTATTTATTTTTTAGATCCTCTTGTAGCAGAAGAGTGCTCGTGGAAGGTTTAAAGAGACCGTAGTTTCTTAAGTTTCCTAATTCTTCGAAGCTGGAAGTGGTCTAGGGTTGTTAGTGGGGATGAGTGTCTCGATGTCGTCTAAGAGGGCCATTGGGTTCTTCAGGGTTTCTTTGAAGCATGAGTTTATGTTAAACCACCAGTGTGGGAAATATGGTCAAGATAGGATATTGTGGCCACTATCTAGAATTTTGTGTCATTTGGGGATGTTGTATAAGGCCCCTCTCCATGAATTATTTATATCAGTCGCAATGGTCATGTTCGGTGATTCCTTATGATGTCATGCGATCAATTGACAGTAAAGGTAAAAGTTGGGAAATCATATGAGAGTCTCTGTTATGTTGGGAGAATGTTTCCCTTGGAAAAAACTGAAAAAAATATATTCCATTTTAGAATAATTTGAGTATAGATGTTCTTTACTTCTATTGTTTCTCACTCGAACAAACAATGTGTGATGTGTGTGCATCTTATAAGCCCTTATTTCAGTGAAATATCGGGTTAGGGTAAAGTGGGTTTGGAATGTGTTATGTCTTAGAAAACTTATCGGGGATTTTAGTGTAGTTGTTGGTTGCACCGAAAGAAGAATTCTCGTTCAAGGGGTTTCCAAAGCCTAACTGCGAGGTCGAAGATGCCTCAATCATTTGAGCTCCAGCCATAGGTCTCGAAGAGAAGCTTGCTCGTAGTCAAGGGAAATCACAGGATCATTTAAACCCTTGTACAAAGTCCTATCCTTAGTATGAAAGATAGTAAGAGTTTAAACCTATGGTCTCATTATCTTTCTTCTGTTGTTCTTGTTCAGTGGAAATAGGTAAAGGGTCGTGTACCCATGTCATCACCCAATGTTATTCCACCCCCCTTTGGTTTCCATTGAGTATTTAGAGAAAGGTTTGATGTTTGGCTAGACAGGTTGGGCAAACGATTTTCACTTGGTTAGTAGTGACCATGCCCCAGAAAACCTTGTATATAGAAGGATCCCCGCTGTTAGTGCATGGTTTCCCAATCCCTGTGGACTAACCATGTGGTCGTCCCAACTCATTAAATTCTGGGGGCTTTCTGTACCGTCCCATGATGGTCGGTTAAGATGGTTTGTTCTTATAGTGGGGAGACAAACTATGAGTCTTATATAAGTTCTTTTGTAAATTTCTGATTGAAGTATAACCTTTGTACTGGGGAGTCCATTTAGGCCTCCCCTGTTAGTGTCCTAATTATTTCTCAGGAAAAAATATATGTTGTCTCTTATGGTGGGGAGGTTATTTTTTGTTCCCCCATACCAGTAACTCAGACTAATCCATAGTCGTGACTTGGCGGTAGGTAGTCTCATTTAGATATATCAAGATACCTACATCTTCCTCTAGTAAACATTGGGATTGGGGAGTACCCAATGGTCTAGTTAAAGTAAGTTATGTGTAACCTTCTTCGATGTTGTTGTTCATTTGGGTGAATTGCTTGAGTCTTGTTCGGATAGTGTTTAATGAGTTTTATTTTGGGATCAATTATGAATGTGATTGATTATTTAAGGAATGTGGTGTAAGTTTTGTTTGTGAGAGTAATCCTTCATTAATTGATCACTGGAGGTGTTTTGGCCTTTGGGGGTGAAACCTGACAAAGGAGTACCTCTTGGTTTCTCTGTTGGGTTTGGTTGTTGCTTTGGACTTGATGTGACTTTATAGGGTGGAAAGTTTTCATGGTGTGGAGAATTGTCACATACATGACTTATTTTAAATTTAAATTTAATTTAATTTTCATTTATCCTTTGTTTTTTTGGGTTTCTCAAGATTTTATGGTGGAATGGGTGAATTTTCGTGAATTGGGCCAAACCGTGAGCCCAATTCCAGATCTAAAAATAATTTTTTTTCTTTTATAACTTTTTCATTTTTAATATATTTCACCCATTCCAATTCCTAAATGGTATACCCTGACATATTAACACCACAATTGTAGTTTGGATCCTTTATAATTCCATAACCAAGGTTTATATGGGTTTTTAATTAAGGGATTGAGCCTGCCCAAAAGCCCAATTCCAGTTTTAAAAATAAAATTTGATTAATTAATAACTTATTAATTTTAAAGGATTTTTCGGTGATTCAAATCCTCAAACTCCCCCTTGAACCCAGTCGCGTTCCCAAGCTCTCTATACCCTCTATGGAGCTCTTATTCATCGCTATTGAATGTTGAACTTATTAGAGTTTCAAAAATCGGGCAGATTTGAAGAGGTAAATTCATTCCTTCATATCTACTTCAATATGTACTCTTTCTCCCCCATTTTAGTCCCCACATGACCTCCTCCTCATCAGTCGAGCCTAACTATCAGGTTTTTCTGCTTTGAGTTTCAACATTTGGTTAATTCGGGGTAATTTCTTCAAGATTTTTCAAGGTGAGTGTTCCTCCCTTCCACTTTTTCCATTTACTTAGGGTTTCATCCCTCTTTATTGATGTTCCAAAGTGTCCATAACCTAGGGTTCGTACCAAGGGTTTAACCATGGGTATTTTGGTAAAACATTGTGGTCTAGTACTGGATTTATCATCCTTGTGGTGCCGGGGTGGTGCGGTTGATGTTTCGCACCATGTTTTGAGGGATTCGACAATTTCAGTAGGAGGTTCCGTGGGTAACCATTTTATGATGAGTTAGTTTTCTTGATTAAATAATTTTACATGTTCCTTATGTGCTGTGCATTATGAGAGAACCATTTTTGGTAGCAATAGTAAATAATTTGGTATTAAAGTGACATTTTTTCTTGAAGTGTGTATTTTTCAAATGTATTTCGTATGTTATCTCTTGTGGTAGTTTTGTAAAATGTGGAAGTGATTTATTAGTTATTGAAGGGGGCTACCAATTATGGTTGGATAATGATATAGTGCAATGTGGGCCTAAAAAGGTGGTGTATTTTAAAGGTTTTATGTGTATAACCTTGTTATACACCTTGAAAGTGTTTTATGGATTTGTGTGTTCTCATGGGTATCTTTTGTGATATTGTTCAAGGTGATTATATATCATTTCAAAGTGTATTATTACATGTCTATTGGGCTGATAATTATGTTTTTTAGGGTCTTGGTGTGATTTGGGCTTAAAAAGAGGTTTTTGAAATGAGTTTTATGTGCAAGGTTTTGGTATACTCTTTATAATTGTTTTATGAAAGTTTTGAATGGTTTATTGAGTTGTGTAATAGGTGATACTATATCAGCAAACAATTTTGGTAGGAGTACTTTTTTAAAAGTTCCATTTCATTTGTGAAAAGGCTGTTATGTGACATGTATCATCTTGGAAATATTTTATTAAATTGTTTGAAGGAGATATTGAGGAGTGAAAGTGATGTGAAAGTGATGTGGAGTGTTCTGTGTGAATGTGATGTGAAAAATTAAATTTTGAATTATGAAAGAAGTGTTATTTGCCATGTGTGGGGACTGTTATATGAGTTAAAATATCTTATAATTGTTTTATAAAATTTTTTAATGGTTTTGTGGAAGTGATGAAGAAATGTGAAATGTGTTGTTGGTTATTTTGGTGTGAGTCAGATTTCAAAATCATTTTGAATGAAAATGGATTTTTGTGACTTGTGTGGTATAAATATGGGATTTTTGGTGAATTTGTGATGTGGAAATGATATTTCCATGTTCAATGTATATTTATTGACTTGTTGAACTTGTTTGAGCACAAGGGAAAACCTGGGTATCTAGGTGGGTGGACGTGTACTAGTGTGCTAGTGAATCCGTGGGGTTTGGCCTCAGTTTCACTTTGCAAGATTGATGCTTACAACTCTAACTAAACAATTATGATGATGATTGGGGACCACTTGGTTATGGGTATGTTCCATACTAGTGGCTCGTGCATGAGAATGGATATTTTTTATGGTTACTCTCACCGAGATATGAGGTACCTGGGACCCACAGCTAGCTAGTGCGTAGGGGTTATTTCCTATTTATTGTGCTCATTTGTTACTTTATACTTTCCGTCAGCATATGATACATTTGGCTGGAGAATTTAGTATCTTTGGTGTTTATTTTAAAAGTGTTAACCTGTTAAAATAGCCCACTTGAGAATAGTTTTTATTCAAAGTCGAATCTTTTAGAAATTGTGACTAGCTTTTCATGTTTTTGAAAACATGCATGCTTTTCATCTTTAAATGCTTATCACATAGAATCTCTTAGTGGTGGTATCCTACTGGGCATTGTCTCACACCCTACTTACACCCTTGGGTGTAAGTGGACTTGGTTATTATTGTTGTCGCAGGTTGGGTACAGTTTTTAGTACCATTGATTCGGGTTTCTAGCAGGTCCTTGGTGGTGAAGTCTTGTGGGGATGACTTGAGGGAGGTGCCTCTTGCCATGTGGAGGTTCATGGGCTATCTTTTCTGGGTTTTGTACCTTTGTAATGGTCTTCATACATTGTTTAAATTTGTGTAATTATGTTCTGAATTTAGGTAAACGATGTTTTTGTTTGAAAAATCCAGTTTTGATTTCTTGGATTCATTTGTGGTTTTAAGTATAAAAAATCGGGTAAATCGTTCCCAACATTTTTTTTTGATACCCGAACACTTGTTCTAGCCCATGGGGATCGGGAATTCCTTTCGGGACTTGCCACGGGTCGGGTTGGGTTCCGATTTTGGCGGCGACCAGATTCGGTTCGTGACAGGAACATGCCGATGTATATGGGAATTAGACAAAAGAATTTGGGTAGGCCACAGATGTTTGAGACATTCCATTTACATCCAATGCAAGCTATGTACTATGGCATGGATTTCCAAGATGCATCCAGGGGAGAACACTCCCAAATGATGAGGTGAGGTCACATTCCATGTGAACCCACATATACACCATGTACTTCTCTGAGTAAATTCTACCTTTTGTATCTCCTTCTTAGGAACTCAGATTTTGGATCATGAGTAGCCCATCTTGAGTGTTTTCCCACAAAGAATGTGATGGTAGATTTCATTATGGAATATGAGATTTTACATGATGTGTTCTAATAATGAATCTTCCTTAGGTGATGGTTGAAAATGGTAGTGGTCAAGGCATGATAATCAGAGTGATTCTAGGGCCAGTAATCCCCTGTTGCATTGGGGAATAGACTCCCTATAAAATTTACAAATATATGATCAGTATTCCCCCACACTATAGAAGGGTTTATTTCCTATATCTACTAAGTGGTACTCCCCCAACATCAAGATCCAGTGGGGAGAGGTTCCTCCACTAGATTTATGGATCCCTAGGCTTTGGAGTATAATGATGAGATACAAGCCACTCCACATAGATTCTTGCGAGGTTTCTCATGATGATGTGCATTAAATATAGAATTTTGGATATGAAATAATACTCATTATACGTAGTTGGGTTATAGATATGAAGATCCAATTTATCTCCCATCGATGTTTCTTTATGAGAACACACATAAACATATGTTTTGGGTTTTTTTCCATTATTCTATGGGTTGAGCTGAATTCTATTGTATATTTCTGTTGATACCATTGTGGTTTTTGGGGAATCCTACTAGGTAAGTATGTACTCAACCCTACATGGGATTTTTCTGCATGTGTCATGTCTTATGCAGATGAAAGGATGATTGGAGGTGACATTTTTTAATCATAGTGATACTTTGGTGCATTGACCATTTTTTATGGTCATAACTGGAGATTAGGAGCCAGGCTCTCTCAGTTTTACTATTTTATAGTTTTTTTCATGTTGGGACTTCATTTTTGGTTTGGTGTGTGTTTTTTTCCTTTGTTCAATAGATTTATATTTTCATACTCTGATGTATTTTACCTAGAGTTTATTTCATTCATTATTACAATATAGATATTGAATTCCATTTTATTATTCCTCTACACTTTTTCATGGAGATGGTTGGGTGTGTGCATATAGGTACATTAGGAAAAAACATACCATTTCAGTTATGTTTTACCAACACTTGTCTCTAACCCCAAGCCTATTGAAGGTGGGCTTGGGGTTGTCGAACTTGGATTTCCACTATCCAAGTGGTCCCTCAGTGGGTCGAATCATGAAATTATCCAAATATACCAATGGAAAGTGATCCTCCCAACTCTAGCTGAAGTCCAACAAATAGGCCCTCACCATATCCCTCTAACACATGGATAGTTCACTCGGTCTAGACATTCATCGGGGGGTGAAACACTATACTCATTTACAACTAAGTCACAAAATCCTCCTGTAGGACTCTCCACAACCATGATGTGAACCAAGAATCATGTTTAGAGATAATCATTGAGGGTAAACCATGAATTATAATGATCCCCCACATGTATAAGTACCATAAACTCTCAACCGAACTATGCTCTCAGATGGAAAGGAAGTGTGTCAACTTAGTAAGTCAGTCAAAAATTACCCATATAATATCATGGACTCTCACTATCTTTGGAATACCCATAAAAAATTCCATTTATATTTCATCCCATTTCCACTCTAGTATATTAAGAGTATGTGTTAAACCTTTTGAAACATGGTGCTCAGCCTTTACTTGCTGACATGTGAGACACTGAGATATGAACTTATAAATGTTCTTCCATATTCTAGCCCACTAAAACATATGATTGAGGTACCTATACATATTTTACACACTAGGATGTACAAATAAGGGGGAAGTGTGAAACTCCCTCATCACCTCCTTATGTATTGTGACCAAAACCACCATCCATCCCTGAAAAAGGATGACACAATCCCCTCCTTATAAAAATCCATCAGGTGTATCTACCAAGGTTATCTAGTCATGTAGAACCTCAGAGATGATGTATCCCAATTTAGAATCTATCACTGATTGAATAAGTGGATGATTCACCACCATCGACTAAAGAGAAATCGAACCCCTATTCTTCAGCAGGGCCAACTACAATGATGCCAACTACTTAGATTTCTCCTCCACCAGCCTGGTATGGGAATTCCTACTAAGGGAATCTACCACCACATTGAACTTCCTTAGAGTATAGACTATATTTAAGTCATAGTCCTATAGGAACTCCAACCGACACCTCTAAATTATTTTTAGATCTCTCTAAGTGAAGATGTACCTAAGACTTTGGTTGTCCGAGTAAACAAAAAAATGATTGCATAGATGATAGTGCCTCCAAATATTTAGGGAAAATACCACCACCACCAACTCTAGGTCATTATTCATGTAGTTATTCTCATGGGTAATCAAATGCCTCAATCTATATGTGATCATTTCCTATGTATACATCAACACAAAACAAATCCCAGCTCTAGAGGAATCATAAAACACTATGTACTCAATACCCTCCTCTAATAGTCTCATCATAGGAGAATTGGTCAGCCTCCGCTTTAGCTCCTTGAAGAATCCTTGAAACTAGTCGGTCTAGATAAATGGTTAACCTTTCTACGTTAGGGTGATCAAAGTGGATGTAATCCTGGAGAATTATTCTAAAAACATCATATAGTACCCCACCAATATAAAAAAACTCCACAATTATTGAAAGCACTTGGGTGGATCCTAATCAATCATTATATCAATATTTTTAGTTCTAAATATAAAAAAATTTTAGAGATGACACACCCCAAATAGTGAACCCTAGATATCCAAAACTATCACTTATAGAGATTAACATAAAGATAGTTCTCCTAATGTAACTATAAGACCATCTTTAAATGCTCTGTATGATCCTCCTCTAATGTAGAGTAAATGAGTATGTCATCAATAAAGAAAACCACAAACTAGTCCAAGTATTTCTGGAATAATTGGTTTATAAGATCCATAAAAATATCAGGGCATTCATCACACCAAAATACATCATCGGGAATTCATTGGGTCTATAGTGACATTGGAATACCATGTTCAAAATATCATCCTCATGAACCCTCAAAAAGTGGTATACATACCCAAGACCAATCTTAGAGAACCAACTCATGCCTCTTAATTGGTCAAAGATATCATTAATCATTGGTAAGGGGCACCTTTTATTTATCGTTACCTGGTTCAGACGATGATAATCAACATAAATCCTCAAGATCCCATCCTCCTTTTTCATGAACTAAACTATATCTTCCCAGGGGAAACAATGGTTTTGATAAAACCCTTATCTTGAAGGTCCTCTAAATACACCCTCATCTTGTAGAGATCAGTAGGGGATATTTGATACACTGAAAAAGATATATGTGTGGTCCTGGGGCACAAGTCAATGAAAAAAATACAACTATCTCCATGAAGGTAGTCCCATATTGTCCTTAGAAAAGACATACATATAGTTCTACACTAATGATGGAATATAGATGCCTAAATATCCCACTAAAGAATGGTATAAACTTTCTAACTAATGGGTTTCACCTTCCTGCTCGCAAGTCCCACCCACTCAGCCATGAGATCTCTCTCACCCAAAAAGGTGAATGTCATCCCATCTATTTTAAGGAATATAAATCATCTGTGATAACATCCAATATGGTCTCAAACCATATAAAACTAGTCCACACACAAGATAATGTTGTAGGGTTTCATCATGCTGAAGACGAGGTCCTAAGAGAAACTCTATCGTCCAAGTGATAACTCAAATTTTTAGAAGAATTTGATATCAAAGAACCGATCACCTATAAGAACCTCTATACACAGATGATGGGCTAAATCATCAACTGGAAGCTCTATCTCTCATACAAGGGATAAGGTGATAACATAATGACTCATTAATACAGTTAAAAGTACTAGGGAAAGAGTATAAAATTCACCGATTGTACGTCAAATTATCTCTTGTATAGCTTGGTCATATCCCTCCATAGATTGTAGTTGTCCACAGCCTCTTACACTATCCCTCTAATCCTAGGATGGACCACCTAATGGTGATGTTATAAGTAGATTATAACATTACCCTCCACCTGTAGGTCCTCCCTCCAAAGATCCACATACTCCTATGTTTTAACCACCTTCCTTGGTGACACCCTGACTATGCCTATGAGATCCCAAATCATTTCACTAACTATGCTATGGGGTCCATAGATCATTTTTCCATCCTTCTTAGCATGGTAGGTTATAAAATCACATTCTACATGACCCCTCCTATTATAAGAATAACAATGAACCTCACATATCTAGTTGAATCCTCTATGTGATCCATAAGTTTCAAATCCACGCATATGAGTCCGAGAATGAGAATTCCAGCATAGGTTGGAATCCACATGAAGTCTGAACTGGAACACATTTATCTATAAATACCCTTATCAAACTTCAATGCTTGGACGAAACTATCTCACACCATATAAATGGAGTAATACACGAGGATATTGAACCTCATAGTATACTATGAAACTATCAAGTTATCGTACTATATCTTGAGAAGCTCTTGAATTCGTATGGAGTGTAAGAATAAGGGGTAATACTTACCGAAAAACATTTTAAGAAAGTATAAACATGAGAGAGTAATCTCATCATGGGTCTATGTCACCATACACCACTAGAACCCTTCTACCCCATAGAGAAATCTAGCTAATAGTATATCCATCTTATCAATTGGGGTCCGAAAAATCCCGAAGACTCAGACCATTGACTCAATCCAATACTCCTCTACCCGTGGGTTTGGATCATTATAGAACCTCAACGGTATATGATGATAGAAATCACATAGAAGTATAATACTATATCCACAATCATACCACCCTGTTAGGACTATCTAATTATCAATAGTTGGGGGGAGATACTCCCTACTTTCTTAGAGGAATCACCTTATGAGATATCTACGACAACCCTGCTCTTTATTACACATTAATATGTGATTTATTACATAAGTTTGCACTTAATACAACCCATAATATTTATAATTCTAGTGTATTTGGGAGTTGGGTACATTAGATAAAAAATTAAAATATTAAAAACTTCATCTTTATTTAAAACTTACTTAACATACTCACACTTAAAACAACATGAAATAACATGGGGACATACATAAGAAAGGGGTGAGATATAAAGCCTAATGAGTGGATAATCATGGTATAAAATTAAGAGAGTAATACATGTTTCAAAATAGTTATATTAATGGTGTAAAAAAGAGTGATAATTATAAACATCAATAAGAAGACATGATATAACATGATAACATAAAGGCAACATGGGAAATGTAAAAAGAAGTTAAAAAATTGCATCATAAACATGGGTCAAGGCTAACTTCCAATAAATAATGATGGAAAATGTCCTATAAAAGAATCATGTTCACTCCCAATCCCAAAATTATATATCATGATACTAATCATTACCTAATTCATTGGATCTCTATATAATTATGGGTGCACCCGTCACTTTCATTTTATTCTCATTCTTAAGTGTGCCACATAAATCATACAAAATGGATTCATTCATCATAATATTTTATTAAATGATCAATAAGTGTAGAATACATACATGTAATTTCCAATTCAAATACGTATAATTTTATAAAGGTGAACTCCCTTGATAATAAATGGGTATGGTTTTCACTATAAAATTATTTTAGCATGGAAAAATTGCGGTGAAATTTCAGAAGCATAACGATGTCACATAAAAAAATTCATAAGATGGGTTGATGAGAGTGAAAAGGGAATATAATAATTTTTACATAAAATGGTCAGTAATAGGTACATTTAAATAAATATTAAAATATTAGGAATTGGAAATATAAGACATAAGATAATAAATAAACTTTAATAAAGAGGAGGATTAGAGGATACCTTACCTCGAGAGTATGAATTCAAATGCTTAGTAAGAGGTTCTTGAGAGCTTTCAGGCACCTTGGGAGGAATCTAAATATGAGATGAAAGATTAAATATGAGATCCAATGATTTTGAGTGAATATAAATGGGATATTAGGTGGGTTTATAGAAGAAATGAGTGTGGAATTCTTTATTATTTATCAATCTTAGGTTTTGGAATCTATATAACAAAATAACCAGAACCATAAACCTTAAAATGGTTTTTAACAATGGTTTCTACCAAATGAAATTTGATTTCATTATTTTATGTGGACAAGGTCCGAACACAATAACATAAAACCATTTCTAATATGGAAAAGATTCATACTCTTAAATAAATGATTTTAAAACCTTAAAATATATTAATGGTTTTGGAGGATTCATAAAGGCTTTATAAAATTAATAAAATAATTATAAAATCAAATTATTTTAAAGGGAAAGATATATTTTGTTTTTTGTACCCTTTATAGTATTTATTACATCACATTGGGGTCATTATGACATCCTAATACACATCGTATATTTATATGGTATTTAATTTTTACCTGAAAATTCTATTATCTCAGAAAATTATGAAAAATTCACTATTGGATAATTTTGATGTTTTGATTCCAAAAATAATATTAATTTTATCAAAATATTTTTCAAAATATTTTTATTTTCAATTTTAAAATAATAATCGTCATTTATTGAGAAATGCATGTTTTTTTGACAATAACAGTTTTCAAAGCCTTATAAAAATTAAATTTAACATTTTAAAAATTATATGATCATTTATATTTAATAAAAATTATATAATAATAATATTTTATTAAAATAATATTTATTTTAAAAATTCATTAACTTATCAAAATAAATTTCTTAATTTAAATTGAATACCAATTAAAAATACAATTTGTGTTTTATTGTATAAAAATAAAAATTATTTATAAAGTAACGATAAGTATATAATATGAACATTATTATATTGAAAATATAATATAAATATTTATATTATTGTGGTCTTGATACATATACCTTTAATACAACATAAAATTCCCTAAGGGTAAGGTGCACAATAGTGATAATTTCATGGGGTGGTTCGGCATACATTGTTTGGGTTATGATCTTGATGAGCTTGAACATCTCCCGTAAATGGTTTAAATCATTTTTAAGTCATTGGATCTCATCTTGTGATTGGTTAAGGGAAAATATGAGTGATTATATCTCCCTTATAAGCTTCGATAGATGGGTTTTATAGGGTATAATTCTATTGGTTGAGGCCATCACTTCCTTTTTCTATGACAATTGGATTTATCAAAACCCTATATTTATACTAATTATAATATCACTGTTTAATGAAAATATTAACAATGGTAATGATTCCTAATGGTATTTTAAATCTGATAGGATATAATAAAACCAAATAAGATCATGTGTTGCCTATAACCATATTAAATAATAAGTCATGTAATTAAATCAAAAGAAGAAATTTTATTTATAATAGTTCAGGTTGTTACAATCTTCCCCCTTTATAAATTTCCCCCTTGATTTTTTTCATTTACCACACTAAAATAGATGAGGTTAATTCTATTTCATCACCTCCTCTAGTTCCCACATCACTTCTTCAAACTTGCGGTTTCTCCCCAACACATTGACAAGATGCATTGTCTTATTTCATAGAACTTTGTCTCTATGATATAATAATTTCACCAGATTTACTTCATAAGAAAGATAATTCTCTAATTGTACCACCTCTATACTAAGTAAATGTGAGGGTTATAGTATTTAATTCTTTAATAGGGATACAAGGAATACATAATATACTTGAGATAGGTTAGGTTGGAGTGCTAGTCAATGGGCCACTGCTCCGATGAGATCAAGGATATCAAAGGGATTGATGTATCATTGAATAGGATTCCCCTTATTACAAAATATCATCACATTATTTCATGTATATATGCATAGGAATACAATATATCCAACATCAAACTCTAGGTCTCATCGATGATTGTCAACATAGCAATTCTATTGACTCTGAGAATCCTTGATGTGTTGGTGAATGGTCACAATCTTTTCCAACATTCCCTAAACCATTTCAGGACCTAGTTGTTTGTGTTCCCCAACTTGATCCCAGCATGCAGGTGTTCTACACCTCTTCTTATAAAGGTCTTCATAGGGAACCATTTGAATGATCGAGTGGAAACTGTAATTGTATGAGAACTTGACCATTTTAAGATGTTGATCCCATCATATTTTGAAGTAAATTTAGTAAGCTGTCAACATGTCTTCATGTTTCTGGATAGTCTTCTCATATTGTCCATCAATTTGAGTGTGATAATCCATTATTAAGTTCAAATATGTATTTATATCATTTTTGAGACTCATCTATAACATATAGGTAAATCTTGTATCTAGATTGGATACAATCGATAATGGAGTTTTATGAAGTCTCACCACTTCTCTAATGTATATCCTTACAAGTTTATCGAGTGAAAATTCCTATCAAATCACAATGAAGTGTAAAATATTTATAAGATTATTCACCATAACCCAAATACAATTATTTACTCTTGATGTCTTTGGAATATTTGATGAAAAATTCCCCAATTGTGTTTTCCCATTTCCATGTAGGTATGGGTAATGGTTGCATCACCCCCTTGGATATTTTCTATCCAGCCTTCACTTCACGACACACAAGACATATTGATGTATATTCTATGATATACTTTTTCATATTGTCCCAAAAATAGTGCTCTTGGATATCTCAATACATCTTTGTGCTTCCGGGACGAATGGAGAAAGTCAAACTATGTGAATCATCTAACAACTCGTTATTTAACTCATAATTTTATGGTACACAAAGCCATGACCCAAATCATATAAAGCTTTATTCATTAACATTAAACTCTGAGGATTTATCTTTTCATATAGATTTTTTTTGGATTCCCACAACATCTCTTTGAGTATCCTTTATCCTCATCATAAGGGACTATTGAGATATAATTTGTGAATGGATTAATGATGTTCCTTCCTTTATGATTCCCATGTCCATCCTTTTCAAATCTGAAAAGATGGGATCCTTCTCAATTATGATCAATGGTATAATTTCTAGATCATTTCTACTTAGAATGTCTTTCAATTTATTCTCTTTACCAGGATGGTAGTGATTTGAGTAGTCATAGTCCTTGATCAGCTCTAATCATCTTCATTGGAACATATTCATCTTTTTTTTGAATATATACTTGAGGATTTCGTGATCCATATATATTTCAAACTTCTACCCAAAGAGATAACACCACCATATTTTAAAAGATAATATCACATTAACCAACTCTAAATCACGTGTCGAGTAATTCTGTTCATGAACATTAAATTTCCTTGAATATTAGGATATCACATTGTTATTTTTCATTAACACCCAACCCAAGACCTTCTTCGAAGTATCATTGGATACCAAAAACAGTTTTCCACTTGTGGGTAGTGTGAGTATAGATGAAATGATAAGAAAATTTTTCAACTCCTTTAAGCTTTCTTCATATTCATCATTCTAAGAAAACTTGACTCCATTTAGAGTTATCATAGTTAGAGGGTTTGAAAATCATGTGAAGTTTCTCAAAAATCGATGATAGTACCTAGTTAATCTAAGGAAACTATGGATATCTGTCATATATGGTGGTCTCTACCATACTTAAATTTCTATAAATATCCCATTTCTTGTGATGTTATTCCCCAAGAACGAGAGTTTATTCAACTAGATATCACATTTTCTATACTTTTCATAATGCTTCTCCTTTAACAGGGTATTTAGTACAGTGCTCAAATAATCCTCATGCACCTCCTTGATTTTAGATTATATGAGAATATCATATATATATATACTAACAAAAATTTGTTGAGACAATCTCTAAAGACTCTATTCATCAAGTCCATGAAGATTTATAGAGAATTAGTGAGTCCGAATGGAATTCCTATGAACGCATAATGTTTGTACCTTGTACGAAAAACAATCTTGGGGATATCCTCCTTCTTCAACCTAACTTGGTAATATCTCAACTATGGATCCACCTTGGAGAAGTATTATTCTCCATGTAGATGATATAAAAATTCATCAATTTTTGTAAGAGGATACTTTTTATTTTTTGTGATATTGATGAGTTCATGATAATCAATGTAAAGGCACATCGATCCATCCTTATTATTGACAAATAAGACTAGTGGTCACCATGGTGAAGCACTTGGGCGTATGAAACCTTCATCTAGATTGTACTATATCTATTTCTTTATCTCTTCAAGTTCAACTAAATATATTTTATATAGATTCTTGGATAATGGTAACTCCCTAGGTATAATATCAATTAAAAATTAAACCTCTCGGCTAGGAGGAAGACTAAGAAATTCTTTAGGAAACACATTATCATATTCCCTCACAATAGGCATGCATTTTTGGATGATTATTTCTTAAGAATCAATAGTTTGATCTAGATACACTTTCTCATAGGTCAATAATATCCATTCTTGAGATGTTTGTGCTAAATAAGATTCATTCTCCACCTTGTACTTGAATAGAATTAGGGTTCGATTCACGATAAAGAGATTTATTTCCTTCACGCAGTAATCTGTGTGGGCTCAATATAGGGAATTTCAATCCATACCCATATTTGAAAAAAATTCTACCAAAGTGAGTATGAAAATGTTTTCTAGGAAATTCAACCCAAAAAATTTGACAGGTGAGGAGTTATCTACTTGGGATTTAATAACATCTCCATTTTCCATTTTCACTAATATATTTACTTCCATGCTTTGTGGTGGTGTAAGAATAGTTCTACTAAACATTCGTGATATGAAGGAATGCATAAAACCAAAATATCAAATTATTTTTGATATTATTGAATGAATAACTAGCATACATTTCACCAATTTGTTTTTGGGATCCACCTCAATAGTTGTGATGGACAATATATCACCCTTGTTGCCTTGGATATTTTTTGGTTGTCTCCGAAAACCATTGGCTTAGTTCATTGGTTTACAAAGTGCCCTGGTTCCTTGAAATTGAAGAAATAAACATTGTGTTGAGGTTTAACTTGAGCATTCCATTCCTCCCTCACATTAGTGGGTTTATCCTATAAGTAATCACTATCTATGTGCTCTTCCTTCCCACCCCTAAAGAATTTCCTCACCCCCTTAGGAAATTTTAGGGGTTCTTATTTCTACACCTTTGACAAGTGGGATTTTTAAATTTATTAGCACCATTATATTTCTCCATCGGACTACCATAATTTTACTGCACATTATGATTCTTATCCATATGATACCCCTAAGATTCTCTAATCACCATCTCTATTTTGAGGTCACATCATACAATTTTTTCATAGCTATCAAAGTCTTTGATCACCAAGTATTTTCATAGAAAAGGTTTTAGTCCACCAAATAAGTGTTCAAACTTGCATTTGTGGGTAACAAAAAAGACAGAGGTGTATTGTGCAAGTCTTGTGATTTTTTTCTCATACTCCCTGATAGATTATTCATCTTTTTTATTTATGATAAGTAAATCCATTTCCATTTTAAGTCGGAGAGTGTGAGAAAAATATTTATCGATTTTTTTCCAGAATTTATTCCACCCCATTACTTAAATATCTTCCTTAGGATTTGTATTCTTGATCACTATCCATCACTAATCATCCTATCCCTCCATATGATAAACATATAGTATAACATTTTCTTGATTATAACATTAATAGATGGAGAAGATATTCTAAATGGAGTTGATCCATTGCTCCGTGATTAAGGGATCAGATGATCCATTAAATGTTAGAGGCCTTTGTTGTATAAAGGTATCAATTTATTCTTGTAATCTATTAGGATGGATTTAGGAACTCCTCTGAATATAGGTTTCTATTAAAAACCTGAGTCAGCAAATAGAGTATTGTCAAATTTTTCTATTCCTGCTCCCATCGAGTTGGGAATCTCATTGGGACAGTCATCACATTTACCATCACATTTATATTCTACCAGATTCATCCTATTTCTGTCCATTGGACATAATAAATATAAAATTAGGGATGAGTATTTTTGAACTATTAAACACAAAAATGAGAATCCAATGACACTAAATAGATAACATATAAATTACATGTATTTCCCTACCTTATGAATTTCTATGGTTAAATCTATGTTATCCATGATATATTTTCTAACATATATTCTTATACGTATTTTTTCCTTTATAATGTTTCATAATGAGATTAGGACTTTACTAAAGAATATACCATGGGAGTGTCAAACTAGGTGTGCATCAATGCCCATTATCATGAACTAGTTCCTGGTTGAGTCTAGCTCAACACATTGTTTTTGAGTTTTACCCCTATTTAAATATATTTTAGGGCCTCTTCCACTTGTAGTAACTAGACATGGATGTATTTTCATTACAAACCACTTACTATAAACTTATGAAAATTTATGGATGTTTTCTTATACTTAATCTTATCCATAAGTATTTTGTTAGATTTTTATAATCCCAATCCCAAAAATAAATAAACTTTTTATTTTATAGAAACTATTAGTAGTGAAAAATGGGTCGTGGGCCCATGGGTTTAGTGGTCTTAGGGTGGATTTGGGGTAGGGTGGGTTTACTAAAAAACCCATATAAAAAACAGCTTTACCCGCATGGATAAGGGATGCACTGTGGGCCATTTTTTGAAATAATCACCTCTTTATTACTAAACCCCTGTATATAATTAACGATGAACATGAATCCCCTAGATCTCATAGAAATTAATTATTGAAAATGTGCATCTATAATTCCTGCATGCACAACCCCCCATTCATAGTCTCATGTTATCTCTTCCAATTCCCAACATCTTCTTCCAACATTTTAATTTTATTTAACAACACTCAGTCTGTTGTCATATCTTTGAGTCTTCAACTATGTCCCATTCTATACATATGCACCCTCCATTATTTCCTACTTCTTCTCGTTTTTCTCCATCCCTCTCCCCCTGATGTACCTCCACACCTACTTTATCCATCATCCACACCCCCACCCCACCCCACCTACCCACACCATGACCTCATCCTCCGCTGCACCCCCTCCCCCCCAGCCTGTCACCATCATCCCCCTACCCATCACCCTCCTCCTCCACCCCCTGTCGAATTCCTCTACCCCCTCATCTCACTACCACCTCCTCCACTCCCCCCATGTCATCCACCTTCGACCTCCCCCTCACTTCCCCACCTGTTGACATCCACCTACAGACATCAGAAACTAGCCCGCCAGTTGGCATCCTCCTCCATCAACTAGACCTCCTACTGACATCCTCCACTGGCCACCAACAACTATCCCTCTCCTACCTCCTCTTTCTATAAAATATTAAACCATTATACCATATCATTATTCAAATTTAAATTTTTTGAAAATAATAATAAATGTGGTTTTCTCAGGGGATTTCCTACATATTCTGTGGGTTGGGGAGGGCTTGATAAATCCACCCATTTTCATGTATAATTTTTTGGGTCTAGCCCACATGGGATCAATCCCACATGAGCTTGGCCTACCCTAAACTACCCCACTTGTTTCTCATTTATTGAAACTATGACAACCCTGCTCTTTATTACAGATTAATAATTGATTTTTTACATAATACTACACTTAATAAAACCTGGATGTTTGATAAGTCTAGTGTCTTTGGGAATTAGGTACATTACAAAACAAATTAAAATAAGAAAAACATCATCTTTATTGAAAACATTCTTAACATGCTTGCACTTAAAACTACTTGGGATAACCTAGGGATATACATAAGAAAGGGGTGAGCTATAAATCATAATAAGGGAAAAACATGGAATAAAATTAAGAGAGTAATACATGTTATACAATAGGCATATCAATGGGGTGTAAAATATTTGAGAATAATAAACATTAATAATAATACATGATATAATAGGATAACATAAAGGCAACATGGGAAATGTGACAACAACTTAAAACATTTCATCATAAACCTAGGTCAAGGAAAAATTCTAAGAAATCATGATAGAAAGAGTACCATAATTAATTAGGTTGAATCCCTATCAAAACATGAAAACTCATGATACTGAACATTACCCAATGCATTGAAGCACTATATAATTCGGGGTGCACCCTTCACTTTCATTTCGTTCTCATGCTTAAGTGTGCCACACAAATCATACAACATGGATTCATTCATCATCATATTTTATTAAACAATAAAGGAGTGTGGAATACATAAATGTAATTCCAAATTCAATTATGTATAAGTGTATAAATTTGAATATATTTTCTATGAAATGGTTATGGTATTCACAACACAATTTTTTTGGCATGGAAATATTGTGGTGAAATTTCGACAGCATAGAGACGTCGCATAAAAAAATTCATAAAATGGGTTAATGTGATAGAAAGGGATCTATCATAATTTATAAATAAAATGGGAATTAATAGATACATGTAAAGTCAAATCCCAACATAATGAATTTTAAATATAATTCATAAGATAATAAATTAACTTTAACAAAGAGGAGAATGAGAGGATCCCCTACCTTGAGAGTGTGACTTAAAATGATTGGGAGGAGATTATTGAGATCTTGGGTGAGTCTTGGGAGGATTATATAGAGGGGATACATGAGTAAGGATGTTATAAAAGTATTTTTATTGAAGAATAACGGGGCCTTGGGTTGGTTTATATTGGAAATGAGTGGAGATTTATTTATTATTTCTCAAAATTAGGTTTTAGACTTTATATAATAAAATAACCAAAACCACAAACCATAATATGGGTTTTTACCATGTTTTCTTACAAATGGGGTTTTTTTTATTTTTCAAGTCCAAGTTTTGAACATAATAATATAATACCCTTACTGATGTGGAAGTGAGTCACACTCTTTAAAGAAATGATTTTAAAACCTTAGAATATATTAATGGTTTGGGAGGATTCAAGAAGGATTTATAAAATTAATAAAATAAACATACAATAACATTATTTTAAATATAATACATATTTTTTGTCTGTTATACATTTTATAGTTTTTATTACATCAATTTTGGGTCATTATGATGTCATAATACACATAATATATTTATATGGTATTTAATTTTTACCCGAAAATTCTAGTGTCTCATAAAATTATGAAAAATTCACCATTGGATAGTTTCAACATTATGAATAAAAAAATAACATTTATATTATAAGATCTATTTTCTAAATATGTTTATTTTTACTTTTAAAATATGAATTGACATTTATTGAGAAATTTTGGGTTTTTTGACAACACCCTTTTTCAAACCCTTATAAAAATTACATTTGAGTTAATAAAAATTATATGATAATTTATATTTAATAAAAATTATTTAATAATAATATTTTATTAGAACTATATTTATTTCAAAAATCCATTAATCCATCAAAATAAACATTTTAATTGAAATTGAATACCAATTAAAAATAAAATTTGTGTTTCATTGTATAAAAATTAGAATCATTTATAACGTAACAATAAGAATAAAATACAAATATTATTCTATTGAAAATACAATATAAATATTCATATTATTATGGTATTCATACATATCCCTTTAATACACTAGAAAACCCCATAAGGGTAAGGTGTGCAATGGCGAGACATTCATGGGGTGATTTGGATTAAGTGGTTTGGACCATGATCTCGATGAGCTTGAAATTCTCCCATAAACGGTATCTCTCATGCTTATGTTATTGGATCTCGGCTTTGTTTGTGGTCAAGGTAAAAACTCAGTGATGCTACGTCCCTTATAATCTTTGGTAAATGGGCTTGATAGGGTACAATCCTACTGGTTTATTCCATCACTTCCTTTGTCTATGTCAATTGGATTTATCAAAACCCTATATATATTATAATCATATGATCAGTGTTCAACGAATATATTATAAATGATAATGATGATTAATGGTATTTTAAATATGATAGGATATAATAAAACCAAATAAGTGCATGTGTTTTCTATAACCATATTATATAATAATATATTTAATTAAATCACAAGAGGAAGTTTTATTTATAACAGTTCGGGTCAATAAAATATCCCTTGAACTGAGTCCTCATCACTTAACAGATCTCCATCATGATCCTATATGAGGAAGCAAGATAGATATCTTCACGGAGACACCCTAAAATTGGTCAAGAAATAACATAGTTAAATGAGCATATATATATTTGGATATAAATCAAGAAGGACAGTCACAGGAATTAATCCTATACGATGGATTCGCCAATGGTTCCCTGCAACTGATGTATCAGTATGCCAGGTCGACTAACTGGTAGTCAGAGTCCCGATGAATAGATACATTGGCCATCACACCAATATTAGATTCCTTGGCCTAAAATATAAACTGGAGATAGTCTAACACCATTTCCCTAAATTACTAACCAATCCTCACTATGGGTCCCACTCCAACACTGACCTGAGGGAAAACTCCTCTGATACCACTCTGCCACAACCCGACCCATTGGGGCCTGCCTAACTAGTAGAAAGCTTGGTGTGACAATGAAAATAACACCTCTAATAGGCTAGGGTCTAGTAATAATTAATAATAAGGAATAACTTAAATGTGAGGCCTTTTTATAATTTACATTTATGTACGCACCAAACCATCTCCATGAAAAAGTGTAGAGGAATAATAAAAAGGAATGCAACATCTAGAGTGTAACCATGTATACAGTTTCCTCTAAGGAAAATACATCAGAGTATGAAAATATAAGTATAAATAATAAAGGGGAAAAATACACTCCTAACCAGAAATGAACACCCAAATTGACAACAATTTGAAAAGAGGAAAACTGAGAGAGCCCAGCTTCTGATCTCCATGTCTGACCATCGAACACGGTCAATGCACCATATTATCACCAAGATCCACCAATTTTACCACAAATATACCAATCGTCTACATAACACATGACATATATAGTCAAATCCCATGGAGGGGTGAGTATATATATACCAAGTAAATTTCCCAAAAAACCACAAAGGTAGAAATGAAAATATACAAAATAAGTCATCTCAACCCATAAAAAGAGGGAAAAAATGAAATATATATATATAAGATCATAAAAAACCAGATGAGAGAGAAATTTTATCTCTATATACATAGCATAGTAAAGTATAATAATTATTCTTATAGCTCTAAAAGTATATATTAAATGTCAAGCATCATGAAAAACCTTAAAATAATCTGTGTGAAGGAGCCTACACCTCACCACTATGATCCATAGTCGAGGGAGTCACAAATATAATAGAGGAACCACTATCTGCTAGATCTCTAAGATGAGGGAGTAATGCTTTATAGATAGAGGATCCACAATCTTCTATAGTATTAGGGAATACTTACCCTACCTATATAAAGAGTATGGGGGACCCATGAGCTGGGGTGATAGGGGATTACCAACCCCAACATAACATTGATGATCCTTCCCTCATAACATCCATCATATAGGGTTTCATAAATAATCATCACACTCATAAAACCTCAAATCATATCTCTTATTCTACAATGTAGATGTAACGACCCAAAATTTTATTTATGACAATTTCTCTTGATCTATTTAAATGTATTTTTATGTAATATGGTTATGTAATGTATCCACATCCTTTGTTTTATGTTTTTAGATTTTAAAATAATGTTATGAATTGTGACTGTTGCTAATATAGCTATTGAATAGTGATCAAATGATTAGTATAAAAATAGGGATTTAATAAAACCAATTTACTCACACAAAGGAAGTGATGGCCTCATCCAGTAAACTTTCCCTATACAAAGACCATTTGTCAGAGCTCTAAAAGAAGGTGGTGTCATTGGGATTCCATCTTGACTATTCCCAAGACTATCTTCAATACGTTAAGATCGAATAGAACCACCTATGGGAGAAGTGGAAGTTGATAGAGATTACCACCCGAGCGATGTTATCAGAACCACCCCAAGAGTCTGTCACCATCGCACACCTTACCTTTCGGTCTTATGCTGGTGTTACAAGGGGTTATGTAACAAAACAATATCAATGTGATTATGTGCATTATTTTTTTGTATAATAAATAATATAAATTCATTTTATTATTGTAACTTTGTAAATATTTTTTAAAGAAAAAATAGTATTTTTAGTTACAATTCAACTAAGGAATTTATTTTGATGAATTAATGGATATTTGAATAAAATAATATTTTAAAAAAATATTATTATTATTATTAAATTAATTTTTATTAAATATAAACGATCGTATACTTTTTATGAATAAAATTATAATTTTTATTAAGGTTTGAAAGCTGTTTTTTTCAAAACCCATGAATTTTTTGATAAATGTCAGTTTTTATATTAAAATTGAAAATTCACATATTTAGAAAATTATTTAGATAAAATGAATATTATTTTTGGAATCAGGACAACAATTTTATCAAATGGTGAATTTTTCATAATTTTTGGAGACATTCGATTTTTTGGGTAACAAATTAAATACCGTTTAATTATATAATATGTTTTAGGACATCATAATGACCCAATAATGATGTAAAAAATTCTATAAACACTTTGTTCGGCCATTATATGTTTTACCATTAAAATAATGTTATTTTAGGTTTATTTTATTTATTTTACAAAGCTTTAGTGGACCCTCCAAGAATTATATAACTTTTTATATTTTTAAATTGATTTCCTTGAAAGTCTGACTCACCTCAACATAAGCAACCCTATTATTTTAATAATTTTGGCCATTGGATTTATAAAATATTTTTTTCCACTCCCCTTTTGAAAAAACCATGGGCTGGTTTGTGGTTTTGATTAGTTTAATGTGTGGTGTCCAAAACCAAAATAATAAATAATTCCCTCTCCTATCCTATATAAACCAACCCAAGATCCCACTTACTCTTCAGTCAAAGCCTTTGAATTTCATCCAAACTCTAACATAATCTCTATATAAACATCCCAAGGTTCCCAAATCTCCCAATAATTCTCTGTCAAGCCTCTCCCAAGACTTTGGGATGACACTTCCAAGTAAGGGATTTCATTCTTTGTAAATTTTGTCCAAGTTTCTTTATATTGTTATATAATTTTTCATTCAATTAAAAATGTTGGTATATTATTTAAAACCTCTCCCATACTTCACTCCTTATGTTTGAATTTATTATAGTCCTCTTTCTCTCTCATTAGTGCTTCTCATGTACACCCGTTATCATGCCAAAATTCCATAAGGAATTTCTCTCTCCTCATTTACATTTAAAAAATTCTTTTGTATTATGAATCCAAATTCCATTACTTATGTTAAGAAATGTATCTATATTCCCCCCCTCACTTTCCATTTCATGTAAATTTTACGAGACACAACATTCTCTCTGATCAACCATTTTTATGAATTCTTATGACACACCATTCTGCTACTGAAATTGCACCACGTTTTTCCAAGCCAATGTCATCGTGTAGTGAATACCATGCCAATTTCTCTATAAAGGGTATTCACCTATATGCACATGTACTTATTGATTATATATTTTCATGTATTAATTCCATATTCCATTATCTTGGAATAAATGATGATTAATCCATGTTTTATGATCCATGTGGCACACTTATGTATGAAATGAAATGTTTAAGAAGGGTGTGCCCTGATAGTGCTCCAATGCATTGGGTAAAGATTAGTATCATGATACATCAAGTGAAATGAGGATTTATTCATTATAATTCAAGTACAATGAGGACTTGATCATTCTAATTCAATTGCAATGAGGATTTTCTCATACCAATTCAAGTGGAATAAGGGTTTACCCATGCTCTATGTGCAATGAGCCTTGGATCATGCTAATACCATGTTAAGTGTTATTTCCACATTTCCATGTTATGATAATCATAGTATATATTGCCTTTATTTTCATTTTCTTTTATGATACATTGATACTCCTATTTCCAAACATGTATTCTATTCTTAATGTTATTCCTTGTTTACTCCCTATCTGGGCTTTATAGATCACCCTTTTCACATGTATGTCCTCAGGTTATCCCATGAAATGCTAAGTACGAGGGAATGTTGTGTTTATGTAAAGGATGTTTTAAATAAATTTGTTGTGTTTTTATGTCCTAAGTTGTTATGTAATGTTCATAATTTCCCCAAACACTAGACCTTTTGATCCTCAGAGTTGTCTTAAGTTAAATTTTATGTAACAATACATGTTTAAGTGTGTAATAAAAAGCAGGGTTGTTATAGTTGGTATTTTAGGATAGGTTTAGTTATTTATGGGATTAGGATTCAAAAAACCAGTGGAGACTCAGGGATAAGACTTAGTATAATAAAAACATCCCTAAATTTTGGTGAGTATTGAGTAAGTGGTTTATCATGAAAATACATCTGTTTCTAGGTACGAGCAGGTATAGGCAGCTCTGGAACAAATGTACCTATTAGTGAAAACTCCAACAAAGAGTTTTGGGCTTGGCCCAAGGTATCTTGGTACATGACAATGGGACTTTTTGCACTCTTGGTTACGACACTCCTGAGGGATATTCTTTGGTAAATTCACAAGCTTAGTATAAACCATTATTAAGGGAAATAAACCCCCCTAAGAATATATGCTAGAAAGTAGATCATGGATAACATAGATTGAAGCCTATAGATTAATAAGTTAAGGAAATAAAAGTTATTTATATGTCATCCATTTTTTTCCTTGGATAAACCTTTATGTGTTACCCCTAACTTTCCTTTTATTCCAGACAATGGACGATAATATGAGTACTCAGGATAACAACTGATGCGAAGATCAATGTGATGACTATTCTAATGATATTCCCAACCTAATTGGAGTGAAAATATGAACTTTATCTTGATAATATCTCAGTTAACTCAAGATTTGAATAGAAACATGGGTCAAGAGGAATGTTTAACCCTCCCTAAGAAATAAAAAGTCACAATCTGGAGCTTCATGAGACAAATGCATCCTAATTTTTATGTATCATTCGATCCCTTAATCGTGAGACAATGGGTGAACTCCATTGAAAATATCTTCTCCATCCTTCAATGTTCTGAATAATAGAAGGTTATTCTGGCTACATATCGTATGGAGGGTGAAACTGATCAATGGTATACATTGATAAAAAATACAAAGCCTAAGGAGGAGATCGAGGCGTTGGAATGGAAGGATTTCTAGAAAATATTTTTCGATAAATATTTTCCTCTCACAATCCATCTTAAGATGGAAAGGGACTTCCTTGACCTTAATAAAAAAGAAAATGAATCCTTCGGAGAATACGAGACAAACTTTACAAGGATTGCATGATACGCTTCTGGCTTTGTCATTACCCCTAAATGCAAGGTTGATTGCTTATATAGTGGGCGGAAACCTAGCATGTGGAAATCCCTGGTGATCCGTGTCTTCGACAGCTATGAGAAAATCGTATGATGTTCCCTCAAGGTCGAAATAGATATTTGAGAATCTCATAGGTATCATGAGGATAAGAAGCATAAGGTGGACTTTAATTCTGGATTCTGATGGATAAATCCAACGGTGTTAAGAAAATATAGCACCCCTCTTGCCAAAGGTGTTGAAAGAATCACCCCAGAAATTTCTTGAAGGGGATGAGTAAATGCTTTAGGTGTGGAAGATAAGGGCACATAACCATTAAATACAAACAAGAAAAACCCATGGATAAAATAGAGGAGAGGAAATCTCCGTTCGAACCTCAACGCATTGTTCATTGCTTCAACTGCAAAGAACTAGGGAACCTTGAAAATCAGTTCCCTAAGCCAAGGGTTTTTTTAGGCAACCAAAAACCTCCAAGGCAACAGGGAAAGCTTTTTTCCATCACTACCACTAAATTGAACCCTGAAAACGAAGTGGTGAAAGGTATGCTAGTTATTCATTCAGGAATAGAGAACGTAAATTTTTATTCTGGTTCTATCCATTCTTTTATATCCCGGAAGTTTAATAGAACAATCTCAACACCACCAAAAATCATAGAAGTGAAGATGTCAGTGATTACAGTAAATGGGGAAATCATTACATCCCATGAATATAAATCCCCCTATCATAATCAGTGGATTTAAATTCTTGGAGAACCTCATCACACTCCCTCTAGTGGAATTTGATGGAATTCTTGGCATGGATTGACTTTCCTTATATAGATCTAACATAATTTTCCGTGAGATAGAAATCACTCTCCATATATAGAATCAAACCCCAATTCTATAAAATTGCAAGGAGGAAGATGAATATTCTTTAGCAAAATCATCTCAAGCATGGATATTACTGCCCTATTAGTAGGTATATCTAGCTCAGATGATTGAGTCTAAGGAGGCAACCATCCTTGTAGACATTCTTATTGTGAAGGAATTTGCTGAAGTGTTTCCCGAGGAATTTCCTGGTCTTCCTCCTAAAATAGATGTTGAATTTTCAATTGACCTTATTCCTAGGGAATTGAAAATATCGAATACTCCATATAGAATGGATGTTGTGGAGATTGAAGAGCTAAAGAAACAACTACAGGAGAATCTGGATAAAGGGTTTATACGTCCAAATTCCTCACCATGGCGTTCTCCATTACTCTTCATCAAGAAGAAGGACATTCCAATGCACCTTTGCATCAATTATCACGAGCTTAACAAAATCGCAGTAAAGAACAAGTATCCTTTTCCATGATTTTATGAACTATTCAATTAGTTTCATGAAGCACAAAACTTCTCCAAGTTAGATTTGCAGTCGGGATATTATCAAGTAAGGGTGAAGAAGGAAGATACCCGCAAGACTAGTTTTCGTACAAGATACAGGCACTATGAATTCATAGTAATTCCTTTAGGTCTCACTAATGCTCTAGGAATCTTCATGGAATTGATGAATAGAATATTTAGAGATTACCTCAAAAAATTTGTGGTAGTCTTTATAGATGATATTATAATATACTCCAAAACCAAGGAGAATCATGAGAAGCATCTAAGAACTATACTAGAGACCTTGTAAAAGTAGAAGATCTAGGAAAACTACATCAAATGTGAGTTCTGGTTGAAGGAGATCTCATTCTTGGGTCATATAATCACAAGAAATGGGATATCTGTGGATCCCTCCAAGACAACTGCAATTGAGGGATGGCCGAGTCCAACATCGGTAAAAGATATCTGTAGCTTCTTGAGGTTATCTGGATATTATCACCAATTTGTGAAACATTTATCATGATTGTCCAACCCTCTTACCAAGCTAACTCAAAATGGATTAAGGTTTTCTTGGAGTGATGAATGAGAAGAGAGATTTAAGGATTTTAAAACTGAGGTTTATCAATGTTCTCGTACTCACTTTACCCACAAGTGGAGAATTTTTTGTTTTATTCAGTGGTGTTTTGAAGAAGGTCCTGAGTTGTGTGTTGATGCAGAATGATAAAGTGATAGCCTACACCTCAAGGAAGCTAAAAATCCATGAGAAAAACTATCCCACACATGATCTAGAGTTAGAGGCTGGGATCTTCACGTTGAACATATGGTGGCATTATCTCTATGGAGAGAAGTGTGAGATATATATTGATCAAAGGAGCCTCAAATATATATTCACAAAAAAAAAGAGCTTAATATGCACCAACGAATATGGATGGAACTAATCAAGGATTATGACTTCTAAATCCAAATCCACCCTAGGAAAGAATACAAGGTGGTAGATGCACTAAGTAGAAAGGATCCTGCATCATTATCAATGATGAGAATTGAAAAGGATCCAATCTTCTTATATTTACAGAGGATATACATGGGAATCATTAAGGGAGGAACATCATCAATACTTTCTCAAATGTTTTCTCAACCACCCCTCATGGAGAAAATAAAGGAATCATAAAGAAAGGATGTGGAAATTTTGAAAAGGGTGGAAGCTATCAGAAATGGGGAATCCTCAGAGTCTGTGGTTGACAAGGATGGAATTGTGAGATTTGGGTCACGATTATGTGTACCATTTGATCTAGATATATAGAAGGAACTTCCAAATGACACACATAGTTAAACCTTTTCTATTCACTCAGGGAGCACAAAGATGTATCGAGGTATCCGAGAACACTTTTGGAGGTAAAATATGAAAAGGGAGATTGCTGAATATACATCAAATTTCTAGGTATGTCAGCAAGTGAAGGATGAGAGGAAGGACTCTAAGGGGATGATGCAACCACTACCCATACCAACATGGAAGTGAGACAACATTACCAAGGATTTTTTCACTGTACATCCAAGTAAATATATAGGAAACAATGCTATATGGGTCGTTATGGATTGTCTTATGAAGATAACTCACTTTATCGCAATTTGAGAGGACTTATCATTGGATCAACTTGCATGGATTTACATCAAATAAGTGGCAAGGCTATATGGAGTTCAACTATCTATTGTATTTGATCGTGTTCCGAGATTCACCTCGAAGTTCTGGAAAAGTCTCCAGCATGCTCTAAGAACTGAACTGAACTTCAGTATGACCTATCATCCTCAAACTGATGTCCTATATGAGAGAACTATTTAGACAATGGAAGATATGTTAAGATCATGTTCTATAGACTTAAAAGGAGGATGGGACCAATATCTTCCACTAGTTTAATTATCCTACAATAATAGTTTCCAGTCTAGCATCCGAATGTCACCATATGAATCCCTTTATGGGAAAAGGTTCATAACATTGGCGTGTTGGGATGAAGTCGGTGCATGTAAGCTGCTAGGACATGAAATGGTCTAAGAAATGGTGGTGAAGGTGAAAACCATTCAATAGAATATCAAGGCAGCCCAAAGTCAACACAAGAGTTATATAGATAACCATCAATGAGAACTTGAGTTAAAAGTTAGAGACATGGTATTTATACGCATATCTCTATGGACGAAGGTCATGGGGTTTGGAAAGAAAGGGAAGTTAAGTCTTAGGTACATTGGCCCCTTCGAGATTCTTGATTGTGTTAGGGATGTGGCCTATCGACTAACACTTCCATCTACCATGGAAAAAGTACATGATATCCTTCATGTATCCCTCTTAAGGAAGTACATACCATACCTTTCACATGTACTCTCTTCAGAGGTAGTACAGTTATAGAATGATCTTTCTTATGAGGAGCAACCAGTGAAGATCTTAGATCGTAGAGATAAATTTCTATAAAATAAGACAATGCCCCTCGTCAAGGTGTTGTGCCACAATCACAAGTTCGAAGAGGAAACCTGGGAATTGGAGGAAGTGATGAATAAGAGTTACCTTCATCTATTTTAGGGTAGGAAATGGAAATTTCGAGGGTGAAATTTCTTAAGGGGGGAATATTGTAACAACCCAAACTTTTATTAATGAAAATTACTCTTGATCTAATTAAATGTCTTATTATGTAAGATTGTTATGTAACGTATAAACATCCACAGTTTTATGTTTTTAGATTTTAAAATACCATTAAGAATTGTGACAGTTGTTAATATAACCATTGAATAGTGATCACATGATTAGTATAAATATAGGGATTTAACAAATCCATTTTACTCAGAAAAAGGAAGTGATGACCTCATCCAATAGACTTGCCCCCGTACGAAGCCCATTTGTTGGAGATCGGAAAGGAGGTGAAATAATTAGGATTCACTCTTGACCAAGCCCATGATATGCTTCAACACGTTAAGATTGAACAGAATCGCTTATGGGAGAAGTGGAGGTTGATAGAGATTACCACCCGAGCGATGTTATCCGAGCCACTCCAAGAGTGTTTCACCATCACACACCTTATCCTTCAGTATTATGCTGGTGTTACAAGGGGTTATATAACAAAACCATAGCACTATGATTATGTGCATTATTTTTGTGTATAATAAATAATATACATTCATTTTTTTATTGTTACTTAGTTTTTAAAGCACAAATAGTATTTTTAGTTACTATTCAACTAAGAAATATATTTTGATGAATTAATGAATTTTTGAATAAAATAATATTATAATAAAATATTATTATTATTAAATTAAATTTTATTGAATATAAATTGTCTTAAAAATTTTTATGAATACAATTGAAATTTTTATTAAGGTTTGAAAGCTGTTTTTGTCAAAACCCACGAATTTTTTGATAAATGTCAGTTTTTATTTTAAAAGTGAAAATTCACTTATTTAGAAAATTATTTAGATAAAATGAATATTATTTTTGGAATCAGGATATCTAATTTACCCAACAGTGATTTTTTCATAATTTTTGGAGACAATCAAATTTTTGGGTAAAAAATTAAATACCGTTTAATTATATAATGTCTTTTATGACATTATAATGACCAAATAGTGATGTAATAAAATTATATAAACACTATGTTAGTCCATGATATGTTTTACTATTAAAATAATGTGATTTTAGATTTATTTTATTTATTTTACAAAGCTTTAGTGGACCCTCTAAGAATTATATAACTTTTTATCTTTTTAAATTGATTTCTTTGAAAGTGCGACTCACCTCCACATAAGAAACCCTATTATTTTAAGAATTTAGTCTACTGGCCTTATAAAATATTTTTTACACTCCCCTTTAGAAAAAACCATTTTCAAAAACCGTGGGCTGGTTTGTGGTTTTGATTAGTTTATTGTGTGGTGTCCCAAACCTAAATAATAAAGAATTTCTTCTACTTTCCTATATAAAACCACCCAAGCTCCCAATTTCTCTTCACTAAAATCATTTTAATTTCGTCCAAACTCTACCCTCATCTCTCTAGAAACCTACTAAGGTGCCTAAAGCTCCCAATAAGCATCTCTCAAGTCTCTCTCAAGCCTTTGGGATCACACTTCCAAGTAAGGGATTTCTTCTATTCTAAGTTTTGTCCATGTTTTTTTATATTGTTATATCCTTTTTCATTCAATAAAAAATGTTGAGGTATTATTTAAAACCTCCCCCATACTTCACTACTTATGTTTGAATTGATTATAGACCTCTTTATCTCTCTTCAATTCCTCCCATATACACCTGTTACCATTCTGAAATTCCGTAAGGAATTTCTCTCTCCTCATTTACATTAAAGAAATTATTTTGTATTATGAATCCAACATATATTACTTATGTTGGGACATGTATCTATATGAAACCCTTACTGTAAATTTCATGTACATATGTTGAGACTCCAATTTTTCTCTCATCAACCATTTTTATGAATTGTTATAACACGCAGTTATGCTGCCGAAATTGCACCGTGTTTTTCCAAGACAAAGTCATTGTGTAGTGAATACCTTGACTATTTATCTATAAAGGGTATTCACCTTTATGAACATTTACTTATTGATTATAGAGTTTCGTGTATGAATTCCACATTCCTTTATCATTGAATAAATGATGATGAATCCTTGTTGTATGATCCATGTGGCACACATATGCATGAAATGAAATGTTTAAGAAGGGTACACCCTAATAGTGATCCAATGCATTGAGTAAAGATGAGTATCATGATACATCACGTGAAATGAGGATTTACTCATGCTAATTCAAGTGAAATGATGATTTACTCATTCCAATTCAAGTGCAATGAGGATTTACTCATGCTAATTCCAGTGCAATGAGGGTTTACTCATGCTCCATGTGCAATGAGTCTTGGCTCATGCTAATACAATGTTAAATGTTGTTTCCACATTTCCACATTATGATAATCATGATATATCATTACATTATGTTAATATTCTTTTATGATCCATTGATATGCCTATTTCCTAACATGTATTGTATTCTTCATGTTATGCCTTGTTTACTCCCTTACTGTTCTTTATAGCTCACCCTTTTCACATGTTTTTCCTCTAGTTATGCCATGAAATGCTAAGTATGAGGGAATTTCATGGTTTTTAAAGGAAGTTTTCAATAAATATGTTTTTTATGTATTAAGTTGTTATGTAATGTTCCTAATTTCCCAAAACACTAGACCTATTGATCCTTAGAGTTGTATTAAGTGCAATTTAACGTAATAAGACATGTTTATGTGTGTAATAAAAAGCAGGGTTGTTATAGTAGGAAACCAATGCATTGTACATGGAAAAAAAACTTAGTATAGAATACTTTATAGAAAAAATCCATGTCCTAAAGAAGGAGATACAGAAGGTAGAAGTTATTGGGAAAAGTACATGACATGTAACCTCACCTCATCGTCTAGGTGTTTTCTCCCATAGAAAAGGCTTGGAAAGACATTTCACACTGAACAAAATGCACTAGTTATACACATTATGTCTCATAAAACTAAGGCCATCCTATGTTCTCTCTACCTATGCTCATGTTCATCGGCTAATTTTCATATACATGGATATGTTTGGATATTTTGGCCATAACTGAGTACATGGTTGTTCCCATGTACTTTGGTTTTTCTCATATACTTGGATGTGTTCATGAATGTGTACTCCCAGAGTATACATTGAGTTTACATCACTAGGTTACATGGTGTGCATATCTACATACATGACGTGTGATATTTATCTCACCTAAAATCATAGTTGTCGTAGTTGTGGGACTACACGACATGTGTTATTCATAGCACATGATGTGTAATTGGGTTTTTCATAGGCCATAAAGAATTTTCTTCATGTGGTTTCTAGATCTGATACCATAAACATAAATTCTGCCTTTTTATCTCCTAAAATTGATGGGTAACATCACCTAATGTTGATTCCTAGCCTTCGATGGTTGGAAATCAAAATCTTATCACCTGCATGGGATTCCGTCACACATACACCATTATTCAGGGCCCATAAACCCATAATAATATCCCATAGTCATGATACCATCATGATCTATCCCCCCCCCAAAAAATCCTTTAGTTGTTTGTGAAAAAACAAAAAATTTGAGGGTTTAATTGCGCTTGAACACGCCCCAACAATGTCAAACTGCAGCCCAATGGGACAATAAGGAAGAATGAGAAGAATAATGGTAGAAAAGAACATTAACAATGGTGATGACAATTTTTGTCTGATTCTATCCCAAATAATGATCAATAAGTATGGAAACATGGGGTGATATCTTGGCATAGAAAAATAAACTAGAATCAATAATTAAATTTCTTAAATTGGGTTAATGTGAAGGGTGGATAACTGTATATAAATAAAAAGAAGATATAAAAATACATGATATTTAATAAAATATGGAAGAATACAAAAATAATTATACCAACCTAGATTATGGTTTTATCTTTGATGAATATCATATTCGACTGTGATGAAGAATATCCACTGCATTTGCTTCCTACCTCTCGATCAACTTCAATCCAATCATCACCATTCTCTAATCCATATCCATCAATAACGAATTCTATCCTATAATTATCATAGGGCTATGCATATAACCCTAAAAAACATAATTAAGTGTTTATAGAGTATTAGGAAAGGTTAATTATTTTAATTAAAATAAATAAATAAATCATTTATTTTATTAAATGAACTCACCAACGGTCACCTCCCACGAAACATCTGGCATTGACCAAACTTATGTCACACCTAGGGTAAATACTAAATTACAAATACAAAGATGATCTCTTATTTTCCATTAGAGATCTATAATAGTGGGAAATCCATTTAAACCAAAATTATGTCTTCACATGAAATAAAATACATTAATATTTTTAATATATTAATTCTAGGGTCCTGAGCCACCCAAACACCATGCCAAATATAAGGATAAATCTAGATATATAAATATAAATATTAAAAAAACTAATCCATAATAAACAGAGTTGTTCTAGAATCCTTTGACTATTATTATTGATAATAGCTCAGTTATAAGAACCAGAAGTATCTAAGATCTATTTTCCTAGCCACAAATCCCTCGATCACATGATCATATTTTAGTATCTCCTTATCTCTATAAGTCATTGATTATATAGGATCAAAATAAATATTATTACAATGAAAATAATAATATCTTTATAAAGAAAATCTCACAGAATGGTATCTCTTAGAAGAAAAAATTAGAAAGAAAAATTATATTGATCAGAAGAGATCATAACAATAAGAAATTATGAAGCTTCAAAATAAATAGTAACTTTTAGAATTATCTTTAAATAATCTATCATACATAATTATGATGACTGAGGTGATTATTTATTTATAATAAATTTTGTAACAAAATAAAATGGTCTAATTCCATAATAATCAAGATCAGTTGCAATGAAATTGTTAACAACTTACTATTCATCTTATGATAGACTCAGTGTGTTGCTTATATCTTCCGATTAGTTGGTTCATCACCACTATTATTTTTAAAAATTCGATAGAATTAAACGGATATTGGATATTCAGATCAATCTATTTTTTAAATTAGATTAGATTTATGGTATTTCATCTTAACTGAACATAATTTTGAATAAACATAAAAAATTAACTAGAAACTTAAGCTAAATCATTTTTATATGAAGCATATTGTGATTTCTTAAATAAAGAAATAACTGAGTCATTGTCTTAACAAACTCGACAACATAAATTTTTTTCCTGATGCAACATGAATTTTGGAGTTTTTCTCAATTAATTCCCAATGTGTAGTTGATTAACCAGATTTCTTGACCATTCTCACAAGATCTCCTAAAGATATGATGATATCCTTGGTCTAGAATATGTTTTTATATATCACCTTCTCCTTGAATTCAACACTAAAACAAAATTTTATGTCCATTATCCTCTCAATCACTATCAATGATATAGATTTATCATCATCAGTATCTTTTTCTTATTCTTCAATGCACATGAAAGGATTGAATTAATTTAAGTTATTCTCTTTGACACCAAGAAGTATTTCTCTCAAACTTAGTATTGGGTTCTAGAGTAAAACACATCTTCTTCTCTTGAGATTTTATATTAAAAAAATTAACATGAATAATATTTTTTACATATTTTCTTATGGAAAATCCTTTGTATTGGAGCAATGAGATCCTCTTATAAAAATTAGAGTATATTTCTACTTTGAATATCATAATATCAATTTCAATGTACTTAATTTTAACTATCTAGGAAACTTAGGGTTATTTATTCTCTAGGAAATATTTAAAGTATCTCAATCTTCTTCTCCATAAAATCCACATCTTTTAAATCCTTTTAAATTCCTTTTACATGTACTCGGAATCTTGTATCTTTACAATATGGAACCTACCTCATTGAATGAATCTATTAATATTTAATCTTGAATCACAATTATTTATATTAATTATGATATTTATTTATTTTAATATCAAAACAAGAATATCCTAATTTTATTCTCTCTCTTTAGAATTATAAAAACGCAACATCGATTATTGTTTTAAGAGTTTTAAAGTCTTATGAGATTTAGTGAAACCATGCCTTTATCATAATCTATTAAACTACTTTCAATATGACTTTAAAGTCTTATAAAATCTCTTGAATCCTTAAAATCCTCAATTAAATCCTCCCTTTGAACAATTGTAAGCATCATTAATATTATTATAATACCTAGGAAGTATTATGAGCACACTACAATTCTCATGATATTGTGAATTTTTAGAAAACTCAAAGTTTTATAGAATACCTTAGAGTCTAATAGTTTTAACTAAAGGCCTTATAGATTCTCAAAAAGTAATTATAAATTTTATTAATGTCTCATGGATTTCTATGAAAGAATTTAAATATTTTTTAAAAAGTCTTACGTTATTGTCCCTTTACCAGATTTTTTTATCTATAAAGCCTTACAAAAATTTTAGGGACTTATAAAATTTTCCATACCTCCACATATAAATTAAAAACTCCTTTAATAAACCAATATACTTCTTACAATCAGAAAAGGACTTCTAAAACTCTCTAAAATATCATCCCATTATATTTTTCACTTATTACAAGAGTTGTGAATCTAAAAGTAGTTTGGATGGTTTCTTTAATATTCACATAATATATTATTTTTTAAGAATAGTTTTTCAATATATTTATTTTCCAAATTCCTTTAAATTAATTCAAAAATATAATAAACAATTCCTCTTCATTTAAAAACACTTTTCTTCAGTCTCCATGAAGATCAAATCCATAATAATCACATTTAAGTGTAGCTATATTGAAGCTACAATTCCATGATATTTACAAAAAATAAAACTTATATTTACAAAACCATTTGGGTAAATCAATCACCCTATTTATATTTTATTTTCAATAAAAAATATCCTTCCAAGTAAATGTTATCGTCTCCCCCTTATTAAAAATTAATTAGAAGTAATATAAAGTATATATCTCATTATTATTAAACAATTTTCTATAGTTAGCACAATAACTTATTCACCCTTTTTTATTCAAAATATCATCCTAATCCAAATTATTGAGAGAAGGATTTCTCCACACACTTCTTAGTAATGAGTTTTTGCTAATCACCTAGAAGAATATGTAGTATAACATAATATATAAAACAAGAGATATTAACAAGAAAAAAAATATATCTATAAATATGTTTATCATGTGATACAACTTTCATTTTATCATTTTTGTGGTTGTTTCTAACAGTTTTATCAAGAAATATACCTTGCACTCATCTTCAACAAATAAATTAGTAATATTCAAGTGAAATATATATAACTACCCCTTTTTAGTTCAATATTCAACCCTCTTGATAATATATTTTAAATAATTCAAAATATAGATTAAAGAGTGATCGTTTACGTCAACTTTAATTTTACACGTGTGATGTAAAAAAATAAATATTTTCATAAAACAATTGATCTTCAACAGCTACCTCTCTATGGAAATCCCCCCTAAAAAGATGCACTCATATATTAATCATGGCTGATTTTACTCATAAATAAACCATGATTTATTCTTATTTTTCTATACAAGGTTTATAGAAAATAATCCAAATCCTCATATAGATTATCTCCTTAAATTATCTATAAATTAGTACAAACAAAATAGGTTAATGGAATAATGAGGGGTGGGGGTTCCCTACTCTTAAATGAGATAAGAAAGGTTGAGAGTTTATTCTTAACCATAATCCTCCATCTCTTATAACTTTGGATGTTGAAAAAAGCCTTTATGCTATATTTTTTGAAATTTAATATCAGACTTCATGGGTTGCATGGTCTCTTTCCTCAATTTAATTTCCACTTTTTGAGGAAGCCTCTTATTGTGAGGAATAAAATATTACACATCTTCACATGACCACTTTTTATTTTTTGTCTCTTTTACCTAAGATGATATCATTAATGAATTATTTTCCTAGATCTAAAGAGTTTTCTTAAACTTCACACACAACATATCACACACTTCTTAGTTATCCGTTTTTTATAACCACCCTAATTATTGTGAAGTTTTTTATCTATATTTAGTATAATAATTCCTTTTTTTCTTCATCACCTTCATATTTTGATAATAACTACCTCGAATAGGGTGGTAATGTATCATCCTTACTATTTTATCTCTTTTTAATTAAGTATAATATAAACTCTTTACTGAAAATATTACCATGAAAACTTCAGTATTGTGACCCTATTGGTCACACCTTCCAAAAATATCCTCTACGCGGTCATATCTATTTTTTGTAGATAGACCTTTTGATATTACAACTTTAAACTTATTTATTATTATATTATATATCCTTTAAATATATTTTCTTGTATTCTTTATAGATCATATCTCCCTTAATTCATTCCAATTCCTTGGTAATGATATATTGTATATAGCGACCCAATCCTTTTGCAAAAAACATTTCATGATTTTAAGCATAATTAATCATCACCGTAAAAGCCAAGTATCATTTATTCTAGTGTCTTGGAAGACTAGGTACATATAACACAAAACATGGGACTAAAAAAACTTCTTTATTTAATCTCCATAAAGAGCTTCTAACTTCCTTTGATCTCTTACATCTGCCTAGGGTACCCTGGGGAACACATGAACAAAGGGATGAGCTAAAAATGCCCAGTAAGGGAATGAACACAAGGATACTTCTCAAAAACATGAGTTAAGAGGCATAACATAATGATATCCAAAGAATGAAACTTATGAAATCATTTAATATAAGCATGATATCATATAAACATGGAATCATATAAATGTGGTAGAATCATAAATCATATCTTTAGTACGGGTCATGGCTAACCGCCAATCCCGTTTCACATCACATCTCATGAGACATAACCTTACCCAATGCATTGGAGTGCTATCTGGGCGCACCCATCTCAACATATTCATGAATATTCTTGAAACATAGTAATCTTTCCACATAAATAATCATACATAATCAACCATACATAAACATAAGGGTACCCATGGAAAGAATTGGGTACCATAATCATGACATAAAACATATCCAATGGGAGTATCACGGAAGTGTCCATGAAAGGAATGGATTATAACATACATGGAAATTAATAGGGTAAAATAGGAATATAACATTGTAAGTTGTGTCAAATATAAGTGAAAACATATAAAATGTATTTTAGATACATTAGCATTAAATAATTTTTGTCTGGTTTTATAGAAAACACTCTAGAGCTTTTCAAATAGAAAAGAGGACATTCTGTTATATATAACCAGAATTGAACTAAGAATTTTTTCTTATTAAAAATACTCATTTTATAAATACAATGGTGTTTTGAAACATAGGATAGAGTGCACTTGAAATTTGTGTAAAATTTTGGAAGTCCCCTTCAAACAGGTTTGCTTATCGGGAAGTTCTGAGGGAATCTTTCAAAATCATGTATATCCCCCGAAAGGATGTGATGGAAGGGTATTTATATAATAATATTTTACAACTAACCAGAATTCATAATACTCACATAGATAGATAAGAAAACACCATTTTCAAAGAAAGATAAGGCAACCCGAAAGAACAAAGAAGGTTCAAGTAGAATTTGTTACGATTTTATTGGAATGGTGTCGGGTGTGACCAAGAGGGATTGATGACAGAGAAATGGGGTTTCTAATCACTTATAAATATATAAGGAAGTATGGGGGAGGTTATTAATCATACCCTATCATTTTCTAGTACACATATAAAGGCCTAGTATAGGGGACAATCCTGATTAAGAGAGAAAAGGAGAGGATCCCTTACCTTACATCCGGTGGTGTTCTCCACTTGTTATTAAGGACTTGAATAAACAAATTAGGATTATTAATTAATAATACCAGAACCTATTTTATATGTAATTTATTCATTATGACCATTTTTAGTTCATTAAAATCTTTTTTTGATTAGTTATAAGGTTCAATTTCATTGTTCGGCTCGTTTGTTTACTTGGATTTAAAAGATTAGTTCACTTATATTGAAGTTTGGATTATATGTAAGATGAAAGTGGTCGTAAAGAATTGAAGATATATTCTTTAGTTCATATCCAGGAGATTACATGGTTTTAATTTTAATTAGGTTACTTAGATTTATTTCTAATTATTGAATATATAACCTTAGAGATAACCGTTTTTGTTAATCGGTGGATTTGATTACAAAGAAGGTTTTTTTCATTATAAATTAATTCCATTTGTACCAAAGAATTACCAATCCAAAAATAGGATATATTACATATATAATAATCTGGTTCAACCATAACAAAAATTGTTTCATGACCACAATTAAATATAATAATAGAAATTGATAAATCGTTGTCCTTGAATGTGCTAAATTAGCACATCTCAAACGCTGCTTTCATTTCTTTCAAATAAAAGGGTGGGGAAAGGAGAGAAGATAATTAAATATACCAATAGAATGAATAAATTAAATTAAATATATTTTACTGGATTTATCATACTATTATGGTGAAGGGATGTGATGAAATAAATAAAAAGAAAAGAACTTAAAAGAAAAGAAGAAATTTGGGAAGAGGAATTTACCTCTTGAGGCTTCCTCTTTTGAGAACCTCTTAACGGGAGATGTTTTGGTATTTTTAGGAGGATGAGAGATTTTGTACGTCGGGGAGGACATTGGGGAGATATTTGGGCAGAAATTATGGAAGGCTTGGATCTTGAGAGGAGTGGAGAGAAGAGGGAGTGAAGGGGGGTTTTCATAGTTGGGGAGAGGAGGATTTCATGATATTATATTAATAAATTTATTATTTCTTCACAAGAAAAAGAATAGTAAGTATTCCATGACATAGAATAGTAAATGGGTCATGTGAATTCGAAAAAAGTGGGCTTACATTAGCAGGACATCATTGATGACTCAATTAATCCATTATTTAGCATTTATTGTGAATTATCGGATTCTACTATTCATAAAAAATTCAATTATTTCAGAAAAATCCCAAAAATTTACCCTAACCATTTTTTGATGTGTATAATCCAAAAATGAAGTCCATTTTTCAAAAATAATTTTAAAATATGATTATTTTAATATTTAATAAAAATCATAATTTATTATCAAAAACCAGATTTAAAACATGCATTAACTCATTCTAAAACATAGGTATATTGTACATCCAAATTGAATATTATTTTTATACTATAAAAGGTGAGGTTAAAATTCATTAGGGTATTTCACTATTCATAAGGGTATGTTACTATTCATTAGGGTAGGTTACTATTCAAAAAAAAATATTTTTGTTTTATTAGACTCCAAAAAACATCTTGAACACAACCGTGTATGTCATATTTTCAAAATTCCAAACATAGAAGTGAAAAAATTATGTTTAAAGGACACTTATCACTTAGTAGTTAATTATTATGTGATTTTATGGCATATTTATAAGAATTTAATTTCCATTAAAAACATTGGGTTGTTACATTCTTCACCCCTTAAGAAATTTCACCCTCGAAATTTTATTTTACATTCTAGGACAAAAACAGATGTGGGTACTTTTCCTTCATTGCTTCCTCCAGTTCCCATTTTGCTTCCTCAAACATATGGTTCCTCCAAAACACTTTGAAAAGATGGGTTGTCTTGTTGTGTAGAACCTTATCTCTTTGATCCATAATCTTTACTGGATGCTCCTCACAGGAGAGATTATCTTCCAGCTGCACCACCTCTGAGTTTAGTACATGCGAGGGATCAGGTATGTACTTCCTCAAGAGTGATACGTGAAAAACCTCATGAACTCAAGCCATATTCGGTGGAAGTTCCAGCCAAAAGGCCACGACCCCTATATGGTCAAGGATCTCAAAGGGGCCGATATACCTTGGGATTAGCTTCCCTTTCTTCCTAAATCGCATGACTCTCTTCCATGGAGATATTCGAAGGAAGACTTTACCTCCAACGTCGAAATCCAAGTCCCTTCGACGGTCGTCAGCAAAGATTTTTTTCTGACTTTGAGCAGCTTTGATGTGTTTCTGGATGACTTTAACCTTCTCTGTCATCTCTTGAATGAGATCAGGTCTAAGTAACTTTCTTTCTCCAACTTCATCCCAACAGGTTGGAGTTCTACATCGCTTTCCATACAAATCATCATATGGATCCATCTGAATAGTTGAGTGGAAGATATTATTTTATGAGAACTAAACCAATGGGAGATGTTGATCCCATCCAACTTTGAATTCTAGAGAGAAGACTCTAAGCATATTTTCAAGCGTCTGAATAGTTCTTTCAGACTGGCCATCAGTTTGGGGGTGATAGGCCGTGCTGAAATTTAATTCAGTACTCAAAGAATATTGAAGGCTCCTCCAGAATTTAGATGTGAACCTTAGATCATAGTCATAGACAATTAATCTTGGAACACCGTTCAGTCTCACCACTTCCTTCACATATAACTTTGCAAGTTGTTCAAGCGATAGATCTTCCCGAATAGCGATGAAATGGGTTGTCTTGGTGAGTCAGTCAACCAAAACCTATATCACATTATTTTCCTTCGATGTCTTCGGGAGACCCATGACAAAGTCCATAATAACATTTTTCCATTTCCACATGGGTATAGGCAATGGCTACATCATACCTTTGGACTTTTGTCACTCAAATTTAACATGATGACATACCAATCACCTTGATATATATTCCGCAATCTCATTCTTCATGTTATCCCATCAGAAGTGTTCTCAGAGATTGCGGTACATTTTGGTACTCCAAGGATGGATTGAGAAGGTCGATCTATGTGAATCATTCAATAAATCCTTCGTTATCTCGGGATCATATGGTACACATAATTGTGTCCCAAATCTTACAACTCCTTCCTCATCAATTTTGAAATCGGAGGATTTACCATTTTTAACATCTTCTACCCTTTTCTGAATTTCCACATCCTTTCTTTGAGAAACCTTTATTTTTCCATGAGGGATGGTTGAGCAATAATTTGAGAAAGGATTGATGATGTTCCTCCCTTAATGATTCCCATGTCTATCCTTTGCAAATCTAAGAAGATCGTATACTTTTAAATTGTCATCATTGATAAAGATGTAGAATCCTTTCTACTTAGAGCATCTGCTACCTTGTTTTCCTTACCGAGATGGTAGTAGATTGAGCAGTCATAATCCTTGATGATATCTATCCATATTCATTGGCTCATATTAAGCTCTTTATGTGTGAATATATATTTGAGACTCTTGTGGTCAGTATATATCTCACATTTTCTCCATAGAGATAATGCCACCAGATTTTCAACAGAAAGATAACATCCGCTAACTCCAGATCATGCATGGGATAGTTTTGCTTATGGATTTTCAGCTGCCTTGAGGCATAGACTAACACTTAATCATTTTTCATTAGCAATCAACCTAATCCTTTCTTAGAAGCATCACTATACACCACAAAGAGTTCTCCACTTGAAGGGAGTGTGAGTACCTGCGTAGTGATAAGCCTCCTTTTCAACTTCTTGAAACAATCTTCACATTCCTGTCTCCAGACGAACTTTACCCCCTTCCGTGTCAGCTTGGTCATTGGGTTTGAAAATCGTGAAAACTTCTTTATGAATCGTCAATAATACCCAGATAGACCTAAAAATCTGCGGATCTCCATTATAGAAGCTGGCCTCGGCCACTCTTCAATTGCCTTCGTCTTGGAAGGGTCCACAGATATCCCTTTCCTAGTGATAACATGCCCCAAGAATGATACTTCCTCCAACCAAAACTCACATTTACTATAATTTTCATACAACTTCTCCCTTCGCAATGTTTTTAACATAGTTTCCAAACACTCCTCACGTTCCTCCTCGCTCTTGGAGTATATCAGAATATCATCAATAAAGACCACCAAAAATTTGTCGAGGTAATCTCTAAAGACTCTATTCATTAAATCTAGGAAAATTGCTGGAGAATTTGTGAGGCTGAAGGGTATCACTATGAAATAATAGTGTCCATACTTCATTCGAAAGGAATTCTTGGGAATATCTTCCTTCCTCACCTTTAGTTGGTGATATCCCGACTGAAGGTCCACCTTAGAGAAATAACTGGCCCCACGAAGCTGATCAAACAAGTCATCTATCCATGGAAGGGGATACTTGTTATTTATAGTGATTTTATTGAGCTCACTATAATCAATGCATAGGCACATTGATCCATCCTTCTTCTTGATGAAGAGGACTGGATCACCCCACGGTGAAGCACTCGGGCGTATAAAACCCTTATCCATATTCTCCTATAACTAATTCTTCAGCTCTTCCATCTCTATGATGGCCATTCTGTAAGGTGTCTTTGAGATTGGCAGAGATCCAGGGTTATGTTCAATTGAGAACATAACCTCTCAGTCAGGAGAAAGGCCAGGAAACTGTTCAGGAAATACATCAGTGTAATCCCTTATGATGGGAATGTCTTCATGAATGATTCTATCCTTTGTCACAATAATTTGAGCTAGATATGATTTCTCACAAGGAAGTAGTATCCAAACTTGAGTAGAAGATTTTAAAGGAGACTCATCTTCCTCCTTGTACTTGTAAAAAATCGGAGGATGCTTTGGGATGTGAAGAGTAATCTCCCTTTCCCGGCAGTTGATGTTGGTCTTGTACAAAGATAGTCAATCCATGCCCAAGATAGCATTGAACTCTACTAAAGGAAGTATGACAAGATTTACTGGGAGGTTCAGTCCACAAACATTAAACAGGGAGGATTTATAAACCATGGATGAAATAATTTCCCCATTTTTTGTTCTCACATATAACTTCTCCTCCAAATTTTGAGGTGGTGTTTGAATAGTTCTACTAAACTTGCAAGATATGAAAGAATGCGTAGAACCAGAATCAAATAGTAATTTCTCTATTCTTGAACGAATAACAATCGTACCTGTCACCACATTGTTTTCCGGCTCCACCTCAGCAGTAGTGATAGCATAAGACCTTCCTTGTTTCCTTGGAGGTTGTTGCTGATTGCCTCCGACAACCCTCGAATTAGGGAAATTGTCTGCATAATTTGCAATCTCCTTGTAGTTAAAACACTACACTGCAGGCTGAGTGTTGATCTGAACCTTCCATTCTTCTTCAACAATAGCAGGATTTTTCATATCCCTTCGATAGTTCATGGATAGATAACCAAACTTTCTGCATTTGAAGCAATTCCTGGTTCCCTTGAGACAGTCACCAAGATTCTTCTTCCCACAATTATTGCATAGGGGAATGTGAGGCTTCTTTCCATCATGGGATATGTTTGTCGAACCACCCATGTTTTTCTTCATTTTCCGCTTCTTGACACTAGGCTCATGAGACCACTGAGAGTCTCCAATCTTCATTTCAAACTTGAGGGAACAACGAACAATCTTCTCATAGCTGTTGATGATTCGAATTTCCAACACTTTTCAAAGACTTGGCTTTAGTCCGCTAAAGAAATGATCCACCTTGCTTTTGGTGTTTATGAAAAAGCCAGAGGCGTACCTTGCAAGCCTTGTAAAGTTTTCATCATACTCCCTGATGGTCTCATCCTTCTTTTGCTTGAGTCCAAGGAACTCTCTTTCCATCTTAAGATGGAGGGTTCGAGGAAATTATTTGTTGAAAAACATCCTCTTGAATTCCTCCCAAAATATGGAATCAAACTCCTCTTGGCAATTCATATTCTTGACCAGTTTCCACCACTGATCATCTTCCCCATCATAATGATAGACTGCCAGTACAACTTTCTCTTCTTCCGAGCACTGGAGGATAGAGAAAATATTTTCAATGGAGTTAATCCGTTGTTCTGCGAGGAGGGGATCAGAAGACCCGCTAAACATGGGAGGCCTTTTCCGCATGAAGGATTATATGGAAACTTGCACTTTCCATGGAGGAGGAGGAACTTCCACCTAATTCAAGTTTTTATTCATAACTCGAGCTAGCTGAGAAAGTTCTTCCATGAAGTTTTCAGCACCTGCTTTCAACACATCAGGCATGTCATTAGGACAATCATCACATTGCCTATCACATTGGTTGTTGGAATGTCTTCTTTTATTTCCCTCCATTAACTAAGAAAAATAACGTATAATTAGAGCTATTGAATACTTATCTATTGAGAATAAATATGGAAACTTTGAACATAAAAGTATGAACTTATAATGAAGAAGTATATCCAACTTGTGATTCCTTAGGTTTATATCTAGGTTATCCTCGATCTATTTCTTAACTTATATTATTATGGGATTTTTTTCCCATAATAATGGATTGTACTAAGCTCGTGAATCTACCAAAGCTTATCCTCCGAGAGTGTCATAAACAAGAGTGCATCAAGGCCCATTATCATGCACCAGTTCCCATTCGAGTCTAGCTCAAAGTGGTGTTATTGGGTTTTACCCCTAGATACATCTGTGCCAGAGCTGCCTCTACCTGCTCGTATCCAGACAGGGATGTATTTTCATAATAAACCACTTACTCTATACTCACAAAACTTTTGGACTATTTTATTATACTTAGTATCATCCTTAAGGTTATCACTAAGGTTCTCTATTACTAATCTCCAAAAAAACTAGACCATCCTCGGATACCAACTATAGCGAACCAATCCTTTTACATAAAACATTTCATGATTTTAAGAATAATTAATCATCAGAGTACAAGCCAAGGATCGTTAAGTCTTATGTCTTGGAAGACTAGGTACATATAACATAAAACATGGGACTAAGAAAAACTTCTTTATTTAATCTCAATAAAGGGCTTCTAACTTCCTTTGAGATCTTACATCTGCATAGGGTACCCTGGGGAACACATGAACAAAGGGATGAACTAAAAATGCTCTGTAAGGGAATGAAAAAAAGGATACTTCTCAAGCACATGAGTTAAGATGCATGAAATAATGATATAAAAAGCATAAAACTTATGAAATCATTTAATATAAGCATGGGATCATATAAACATGGAATCATATAAATATGGCAAAATCATAAATCATATCTTTAGTACGGGTCATGGCTAACCGCCAATCCCGTTTCACATAGCATCTCATGAGACTTAATCTTACCCAATGCATTGGAGCACTATCTGGGCACACCCATCTCAACATATTCATGAATATTCTTTCCACATAAATAATCTTTCCACATAAATAATCATACATAATCAACCATACATAAACACAAGGGTACCCATGGAAAGAATTGGGTACCACAATCAAGACATAAAACATATCCAATGGGTGTATCACGGAAGTGTCCATGAAAGGAAGAGATTAGAAAATACATGGACATTAATAGGGTAAAATAGGCATATAAAATGGTACGTGGTGTCAAATATAAGTGACAACATATAAAAATGTATTTTAGAACATTAGCATAAAACATTTTTGTGCGGTTTTAAAGAAAAAACTCTAGAGATTTTCTAATAGAAAAGAGGACATTCTTTTATATATGACCAAAATTTAACCAAGAAGGTTTTCATAATAAAAATACTGATTTTATAAATACAATGGTGTTTTGAAACATAGGATAGAGTGCACATGAAATTTGTGTAAAAATTTTTGAAGTCCCCTTAAAACAGGTTTTCTTATCAGAAATTTCTAAGGAGGGAATCATTAAAAATAATGTATATACACAAAATAATGTGATGGAAGGGTCTTGATATAATAATATTGTACAAATAAACATAATTCATAAGACTCACATAGATAGATAAGATAACACCATTTTGAAAGAAAGATAAAGCAACCAGAAAGAACAAAGAAGGTTTGGGTAGAATTCGTTACGATTTTATCGGCATGGTATCAAGTGTGACCAAGAGGGATTTATGAGAGAGAAATGGGGTTTCTAATCACATATAAATACATAATGAAGTATGGGGAGGTCCTTAAGAATACCCCATCATTTTCTAGTACACATATAAAGGCATAGTATAGAGGACAATCTTGATTAAGAGAGAAAAGGAGATGATCTCTTACCTTAAATCCGGTGGTGTTCTCCAATTGTCATTAATGAAATGAATAATCAAATGAGGCTTATTAATTAATAATTCCATAACCTCTTATATATGTTATTTTTTTATTAGGACCCTTTTTTAGTTCATTCAATGTATTTTTGATTAGTTATATGGATCAATTTTATTGTTCGGCTCGTTTGTTTACTTGGCTTTAAAAGATCGGTTCACTTATATTCACGTTCGGATTATATACAAGATGAAAGTGGTTGTCAAGAATTGAAGTTATATTATTTAGTTCATATCCAGGAGAATACATGGTTTTAATTTTAATTAGGTTACTTACAGTGATGTCGAATTATTATATATATAACCTTAGTGATAACCGTTTTTGTTAATTGGTGGATTTGATTACAAAGAATGTGTTTTTCATTTTAACATAATTCCATTTTTACCAAAGGATTACAAAAACAAAAATAGGATATATTATATATATAATAATCTGGTTCAACTATAACACAAATAGTTTCATGACCAGAATTAAATATAATAATAGAAATTGATAAATTATTGTCCTTGAATGTGCTAAATTAGCACATCTGAAATTGTGCTTTCATTTCTTTCATATAAAAGGGTGGGGAAAGAAGAGAAGATAATGAAACATACCACTAGCTTGAATAAATTCCAGTACATATATGTTACTGGAATTATCATACTATTATGGTGAAAGGAGGTGAGGGATGAAATAAAAATAAAAGAACTTAAAAGGAAAGAAGAAATTTGGGAAGAGGAATTTACCTCTTGAGATTTCATCCTTTGAGAACCTCTTAAGGGGAGAGGTTTTGGTATTTTGAGATGTCTGGGAGCTTTTGGACGTGGGGGAGGAACTTGGGAATAGATTTGGGTAGAAATTATAGAAGTCTTGGAGCTTGAGAGGAGTGAAGAGAAGAGGGAGTGAATGGTGGGTTTTATAGTGGAGGAGGGGAGGGATTTTGATGATATTATATTCATTAATTTATTATTTCTTCACAAGACAAAGAATAGTAAGTATTAAATGACCATGAATAGTAAGCGGGTCATGTGAATTCGAACCAAGTGGATTTACATCCGCAGAACATCATCGATGACTCAATTAATCCATTATTTAGCATCTATTGTGAATTATAAGATTCTACTATTCATAAAATATGCAAGTGTTTTAAAAAAATCCCAAAAATTAACCCTAACCATTTTTAGATGTTTAGAATTCAAAAATGACGTACATTTCTCAAAAATAATTTTCTAAATATGATTATTTTAATATTTAATTAAAATCATAATTTATTATAAAAAACCAAATTTAAAACATGCATTAACTCATTCTAAAACATAAGTATATTGTACTTCCTAGTTGAATATTGTTTTTATACTATCAAATGTGATGTTACTATTAATTAGGTTATATAAATATTCATAAGGGTATGATAATATTCATTAGGGTAGGTTACTATTCACCAAAAATTATTTTTGTTTTATTAGACTCCAAAAAACATCTTGAACACAACCGTGTCTGTCATATTTTCAAAATTCCAAACACAAAGGTGAAAAACTTATGTATAAAGGTCACTTACCACTTAGTAGTTCATTATTATGTGATTTTATGGCATATTTATAAGAAGGTAATTTCTATTAATAACATTGTGTTGTTATATTGTAACTGCATATATAAGAATTGTATCTAGATTCCCCATAACACAAATATCCTATGAAGATCTTTCTACCTTGAATTTGATTAAAATACTTTTAGAAAAATACTTACTATCTATATGAACTCTATCCCATACCTTGTTTCTCTAATTGGAGCCTTTATTTTCTCAACTTATTATCATATCTCTTTAATATAAGAGTGATATTTTCTTAACATACTTATGATTAAGTTATTCAAGTTCTAGAAGTAAAACCTATTATGTATAATAAAATATAATTCATATAACTAGAATACTCTAAATTAACTTTAAACCATTCATTTGGGATGATATTATCTATAAATTTCTATATTTCATCTTGAATATCCTTATATTTATTGTAAATTTCTCTCATAGTCTTCAAAGTGTTTTCAACATTAAGAAACATGTATTTTGCGTCATATAGATCATATTACATTACAATGAGTTTTTTAATAATATCTTAAAAAAAATTATCCTATTATTTAAGTTTTACCTTGTAAATTTTTAACTCTTAATTGAGTTAAATCTCCTACACATATTCATTTATTTTCTCCTTTTACAGTAGTTCTTAGTATTGTTATTTTTCTTGAGGAAAGATTGTAGTTCAATCTCAATATATACATAGAGTTGGTTTCTTACTCCTCCTCATTACTGATTGAAGAGGTTTAATTATTATTAATACGAGTCATGAATGTTTTGTGATTTTGATAAGTACCTTCATATTCTAGCTCAGTCCACAATGATGAGTCCTCACTTTCTTCTTTGATCATAAAATTTATCATTATTTTTATAGAATACTTCTTATTCTTTTTAATATAACCTTTATTGATTCTTAAATTTTTTTTCTAGAGTATTCCTTTTCCCCATCATCACTTTTAGCCTCAATATTTATTTTTTGGGTAGTAAATTGTAGAATGACTAATTCATCCATAATTAAAACATTTAATAGGATGCGTACCATAACTTTTACCTTTCCATATTTCGATGTTATTGGAGATAAATTCCATGGTTTTTTTATTCTCTTCACTAATTCCATCATCATCTTTTAAATCTAAATCCAATTAATCATTCCTTTTCTTGGGCTTTTATTCTTTCTTGTATTTTAATTCCATCTTCTCATTTTCTTTCTTTTTTGAATACCAGTCCTTCAATTATTTCACATTTATAGATGATTTTTTTAAACTCATCAAAGTATTGAACTATTATATTGTAAAGGGATGATATCATTGAGTCAAATATATTAGGGAAACTCTTGATTGACTTATTTAATTTTTTTAAATCCTATATATTGTCTCCAAATATTATAATGTGTCTTATCATCTCATTAACCCTTGTAAAGTACTCATCCAGAGTCACATCATCATCTATACAAATGTTTTCAAACATAGATCTCCAAATCTAAAGTTTGTACTCATTAATATTTAAATTTACTTCATATATGTTCTCAATATTTTCCTATATTTACCTAGATGTTTTGAGTAGCCTAACCTTGGTGCGCACTTTATTAAACAAGGATGACATGATAAAATTCCTTTCCTTCCCATCCAATTATTAGTTTCTCTTGTTAGAAGAAATCATGGGAGCATATCTTCCAAGTGGAGTAAATTGAATTGTTATAGAATCACTCACCACAAGATCTTATCATAGGAAATATGGAAGCATCCAGTTCTTCTATCCATTGAAATCATTTTTAAAAGAAATATTTACAACTCTAAAATTAATGGGATTGAGATTATCCTTGCTTGTTCTTTAGTAAAGGTTGTATCTTTAAAAGGGGAACATGGTTTGATCTGATACCACTTGAAGTACCTAGGTTTGAATATATCAATGATAGGGGGAGGGGGTGAATCAATGATCCATTTTTCTGAATTATTGTTTTTAATTTATCCCCTATTTCTGGTTAAGATCTCTATCCTCTTGTATATTTTTCTATTGGTTGTTGGTTTGAGTGGAAAAATAAATAGGGGAGTGAATTGAGTTTCCAATTAAAAATTCAGTTAAAAAAATTGTAAAATAAAATCCTCCAATTAAAAAAAACAACCTAGTTAACTAATATAGTAGAAATATATAATCCAATCGTTCAAAAAGAATTTTAAAATATTGATCACAACTCAATTAAAAGTCGTTTTAAAGCCAATTTAACTTTTTAAATAATTTTACTTGTATCAAATATTGTATATAAAATAATTATTAAAGATAAATATAAAATTAGTGTTTTTATATAGTTTAAAAAATAGGTTTTAAAAAAAATAGAGAAAATAAAACAATAAAAAACACATCAGAATAAAACATGAGGTCTAATCTCAAGCCAAGATCTAGTCCTATATACATGGAAATCACCCAATTTCATGTTTTTTATTAAATAATAAACTGATCCACACCCTAGATTGGGTTTTATTTAAAACAACTACACACAGGTAGTCTTGGATACATACAACCTATTTCATATTTCAATGTTGGATAATAGAGATAAAGTAATGAAAGAAATAATGTTTGGAAGAACTCAATACAATACAGAAGATTATGTTAATGAATAAATAGAGTATTGAAAACACAAATTGAAATTTAAGATAAAACAGAGAGATAAAAACACAGAAGTTAAGAATATTTGATGAAGCTAAATCCAATAAGTATCAGTTGATCAATATCATTTATGTCTATCCCTGAATATATTCAACTGTTTTTTCACTAAGAGGTCTAAAAAATAGAGTTTTTTGGAGGTGTTGTAAGTTAGTTAGTATATATCTCTTGTTTATGAGTATCCCCTATATATAAAATTTAATATTTTTTTGGATATTCTTCTTAAAGATATATTTTCTCTAATTTTCCATTAGAGGATATTCATATTTTAATCCTCATACTCATTGTAGTCTTAAATGCACTGATTCTGAAATTAATTCTTTAAAAATATAACCATTAGAGATTTTAAAATACCACACTAATTATGTTATTCATATTCACTTGGTATTCACATAAATCATGTTTACTTTGGATCACGATTACTTGGAATAACTACTTTCCATGGTAACTTTTTCACGATCACTTGGAATGGTGGTTTTATTTGTTATTGCAGTCACTTATTTTCAATATGTGATCACTTCACTTATTCTTGTGGTCACTTGGTCTCTTTATATGGTACATTTATCTCTTCATATAGTCACTTATTTACTTTCCACAGTCACTTCATAACTTCATGTGGTATATTATTTAATTCTCATGGACACTTCATTTATTATTGTGGTCACTTGACTTTTTCTTACGATCACTACATTACACACACACACATGCACATGATCAGTTGAAGACTTGGAATTTTTTTTGACCTGATGCATGGTAACATGGTTTTTCATGTAGTATATTGAATCCTTTAGGCAGTCACTTGATCATAAAAAAGGTTTAGGTTCAGTAAACATACAATCACCTGAATTTCAATGTATATTCAATTCATGACTTGGATTGATTTGGAAAATCTGACACAAAATCACTTATTTTTTCATGAAGTCACTTGGATTTAAACATGCAGGTTACTTCCACATGGTCACTCAACCTTTACGGAAACTTCAAGATTTATTTTATCATTTTGAACCAAAAAATTTGACTATCATAAAACATGAAATTCAATAAAAACATAAGAATTATGATTTGGGATCATTAAAATATGGAGGTATTGGACTAAGATAACAATATACCTCCTTTTAATGATCAAAAATCATGAAATTCATATGAAATGAATTAAATTAAAAATATATTAAAGGAATTGAATAAATTAGTATTTCTATATATTTTTTTTCAATTTCATTCATAACAAGTTCTCCTCATATTTTTTCACCCTTTTTGGACTATCAAAAATTATATCATAAAGAAGAGAAAATAAAATAAATAGTACAATGATGTTAGAAAAAATAGAAAATAATGAACATAAAAAAAATAAAAAATGAGTATTTAATTAATATCTCGAAGGATTACAAAAAATATTACTTAGAGTGTCCCTATCAGTAATTCTAATCAGAATCAGAATTAGGTATCCCCGATATTAGTCTAATGTATGGGACTTTTTCCTTTTGAGGTAGAAGATGAGGTAGGTTGTGTAGGTCGGGGTACAGGAGTAGAAACAGGTTCACTAATGACTATAAACCTAGAAATAAGTCTGAGATGCTAGAATGCTTATCGAAGAGACAAGAAAAAAGTTTCACTAAGAGAGGTATTTGAAGGAATTTCTATGGATATAGGAATGGTATAAGGAGCTAAAATAGAAGTATTTATAGTTTATAGGTAAGGTTTAAGAATCCCATTGAAGTCACTCATAACTATGGAACCATGATCCATGGATTAAAAATTAGTCCTCTTTATTTTCTATAAAGGATTATAGAATAGGAAATAGAAATTTCATCTTCTCAACTTGAGACTTGATGCTTGATTTAAGGAAGGAATCATAATATCACTAGTCAATGAACTAAACATAGATTTCAAATCTGAATTGGTGAATATCCTTCTGGGATATAAGTTAATGGATATTTTAATGGTATCTCTATCTCTTCCAACCTGTTTTTTATCTTTAATGAACAATACTAAGGTATTACAGTAATAGTTCTAAAAACCATCAAAATAATCTTCTCTTGTATTTATAAACTCAAAAAAAAAAGAAACAACTCATCCATTTTAAATTTTATGATTGAATATTCATTAACAATAGATGGAATAGGTGTAGGAGGGGGTACTTAAGAAGATAAAGGAAGATTTGCAGAAATCTGAAACACTACATTCAAATATATTTTTTACAAATCAAATATTATATCTAAAAGATCTATCTATAGATCACTAACTTTAGATTTTAAATCCTCAATAACATTTTTCATCAGTTTCGTTTTGAGATAGAATATTGGTTAAATATGAGAAGTCACCAAACTCACTATCTTGGATATAACTTACTCTCTAATAAACTATAATGAGTGACCAAACACAAGGAATAATTCTTTGATCACACCCATTAGATCTGATTTTAACTCATTCTAATCATTTTTAGATTCATATAATATGGAAGGGGTAGATCCTAGTACTAGTGTAGATAGTTCATAATCTAAATACCTACCATATAACTCATCCTCAATCTCCACATACTTAGGTCCGAAAGACTAAAAATTTACCTCACCATCAAATACTTATTTAACTTTAAGAACATTCATATAGAGATATCAAATAGGTTTTATTATATTTTTATCCTTGGGTTCCTCACTAGTTTTGGTAGTAGTATATCCAACTAGTCCTTCCAAAACCTGATCAACTGAAGGAATAAAATGAGATACATAAATTCCCCTTTGTAAATCAATATCAAAAATAAAATAACCTTCAATAACTCTTTGAGAAAAGGGATTGTAGGTCCACCATCATGAGGTGGGATTCCCCCATTATCATTATCACCCGACACAATGTAATATAAATCTATCACTACTGATCATGGAGAATTCTACCCCTTAGAAGGTGAATCTAGTATATTGGGTCTAGGAGTAATTCCAATTTCTAATATTTGAGTGGATGTATTATTATATTTTTTTTATCCTCTTCAAAATCACATGAATCGTCTCATTAGTAGTAGTAGTAGTTCATTTTTTTTATTAAAAAAGAAAACTCAAAGGAAACAAGACCCCTCAAGGGGGATGGAAATGGTGAAGCTCGAGAGCATCTCCCATCACAAAGGAGGCATATTATGAAGGGAGGGAGAGGGGATAATTATAGAGAATGAGAGGATCGTCCTGTCTCCCCAAGCGAGCAAGGGAGTCCGCCGCAAAATTAGCCTCCCTCCACCTGTGAGACAAACGCTCCCCATGTGTGGTTTCCAATCTGCACCTTCTGATAATATACGTGAGTTCCCACAGAACCCCACACGTCCCTTTAATGATCTTCATGAGGGTATTCGAGTCTGCTTCGATTTTAGACACTGCCAACTTCTTTCTTCTGCACACCGACAGCCCTGAAGCCAAAGCATGAACTTCCACGCTCAGAGAATTTCTAGGCCCATAAAAGGCACTGAAGGTGATGAGAACCGATCCGGAGGAATCATGTAGTATGCCTCTACCCCTCATTATCCCTCTCATTAATGAACCATCAACGTTAAGTTTGAGACCCGCAACCGGCGGGTGCCATTTAACCCACTGACCAGCCCCCTTTCTCAGAAGACAGGGGCGATTAAAGAGGTTGTTAACCGCAGCAGACGTCGCTCCACCTTTGATCCGAGAAGAGAGCTCAAAGATAAGGGACTTGAGGCTAGTCTGGAGGAACAACAATGAATGACTTTCACCTCTTCGAACCTGGTTGGGCACCTCCCAAATCACCCAACACAGAGCCACAAGGATGATCGTTGTAACTATCCACTCCTGATCAGAAGACCTCGTACCAGTAAACCATCACCCCACATAATCCTGTAATGAGAACTCTCCAGCATCTCTGCATGGATTATACGTGAACAGGGACCAAAGATGAAGTGCCCACTGACTTTGAAAGAATAGATGTTTCGCAGATTCGCATTTGTGAATGGTGCAACAGAAGCACCTAGAGGCCAAAGCCACGCCCCGGAGTTGGATGCTGTCCTCCGTAGGTAATGCTCTATTTTTTATTCTCCAGAGCACGAAATTCATTCTAATTAGAATATCTTTGCACCAGAGTGCTGGATCCCAAGCATTTGTGGTGCTACCTGTCTGAATGATATTCCTGAAACCTTGTGAGGTAAACCTCCCTGAGCTAGAGGCAGATAAGCAACATCTATCGGGTTCCTCACTCATGACAATATTCTCGAACACAGACATCTGGTTAGCATTCAAAGAGGCATTGATCAAGTCGGAATCCTCACATGTACTACTGAAGGTGATATCCAAAGAAGGACAGTCAGGGTAACGCAGGGGCTCCCCAGACCAATTGGTATCCCAAAATCTGATCATCCCAACACCGATGATCCACCTCGCATGACCTGACAACGTGTCAATGAGGGAAAACATACACCTTGACAGTCTCGTGGAACTCTAGAGACCTCTAGCTTCAAGCCCCGGGTAACGTGCTTTGAAGAATTCCGCCCACAACAAATCCCCGAAGATAATATCGCAAGAGAGTCGTGCCTGAAGACTTTGAAGTGTACCCTGTATATCATAGAGGCCAACACCTCCTACCTCCACTATTCTGGATATTCGTTTCCAGGAGGCCCAGTGAGACCTTCCCTCCTCCTTGGTGTCCCATAGGAAGGAGTTGAGAATAATTTCCAACCTCTCCACCGTACCCTTAGGAGTGTAGATCACTGAGAAAATGTGCATGGGAATGGACGTGAGGACACTGTTAATCAACGTAATCCATCCGCCAAAGGAGAGAATCTTATTTTTCTAATTGTAGATTCTACCCAGGATACGATCACGGATCGCAGATAAGTACAACTTCTTGACGCGGCCACAAGAGATTGGAGCCCCAAGGTAGAAGATGGGAAATGGCTGCCTACAAAAACCCAGAATCTTTTGAAACTCCTTAAACCTTGAAGCTGGATATTTGTCATAAGTGAAGAAATTTCTTTTAGTAGGGTTGAGGCTCTGCCCGCTCCATCTGACGTAGTAGGATAAGGAATCCATGAGAAACTTCAACGATCTCTTCCTGGCATTGATAAAAATCAGAATATCATCCACAAACATAAGATGAGAAATGGTAACACTATTCCTTCCCTGGAAGGGAAGCATGAGACCTCTGTCCATTCCATGCTTCAATCTTCTTGAGAGTGCATCCTGGGCGATAACAAAAAGAAGTGGGGAAAAGGGGTCCCCTTGGCGAACACCACAGAAAGTCTTGAAGAAACCAAAGGTTTTTCCCATCAAAACAAACAAAAGCCATGGAGAAGAATAACATCTGAAGAAAATATCACAAAAAACCTCACTGAACCCAAATTTCCTCATGACCCGTTTGATGAAGCTCCACTCCAACATGTCATACGTCTTGTTCATATCGACTTTGAAGATGACATTATGACCAACCGATTTTCTGTTAATGTCCTGAACCACCTCATTAGCAATGCTAACCGCTCCCTGAATGTTCCTTCCCTTAATGAAGTCGTGCTTCTCCATTGAGATAAGGCGCGGGAGAACCTTATCCAGCCTACCGATAAGGACAGAGACAAGAATTTTATAAGCAACGTTGCAAAGACAAATAGGCCTGTACTGGTTAACAAGAGTGGGGTTCCTGATTTTTGGAATAAGAAACAGTCTGGAGGTGGAAATGCCCCTAACGAGCTAGTCACCCCTAAAAAGTCCTGGACCGACTCCACAACAAGCTGCCAAACAATCTCCTAGGAGAAGCTGAAGAAACTGGCCGAGAATCCATCGGGACCAGGCACACTGTCTTGGGGCATGTTTCTGAAAGCCACCCGGATCTCCTCTACCGAAGGAATGGAGGAAAGGGTAGAATTGTCCACCTGGCTAACTGATGAGGGAATAAGGTTGAAAAAGTCCTCCGAAGCATAAAACCCCCTCACGAAGGAAGAAGCAGGCTCCCCTGCCAAGATCTTCTCAAAGTAGTCTGGAGCGATCTTCCCTGCAGTGTTCACGTCGGAAGTGTAATCCTCATTTTCCAACCTCAAGTTCAACATTGAACTTTTCCTCTCTTTAATGCAATCATGGAAGAAAGCACTATTTTGATCCCCTTCCTTAAGCCATCAGACCTGAGAACTTTGTTTGAAGTCCCTCTCCAGAGAAACAAGCCTCTCGGCCAAGAGGTTCTTTTTATCACACAGAACAACAAACACATTCTCGTTACAACCGTTTTGCAGAGAATATTCCATTCTGTCGACTTCCACCCTGAGGTTGTCAATAATTTGGGTAACATTAGGTCTCGTTATCACACTACTTTGCATGTCCAATCTAAGATGTTTGAGACGGTTCACCAGGCCACCCCACGATCTAGAATTATCACCTTTAGCCCAAGACGTCCTGATAACATCTAAAAAGGAATCGTCCCCATGCCATGAAGATGAATAGTAGAAGGAAGCCCTCACAGCCTCCTCCCTATTAATGTTGATTAAAATTGGGCTATGATCAGAGAGCACCTGCTGCAGATGAGAGACTGACGTCTTTGGATACAAGTCCAACCCCTGAGGGTTGGTCAAACAATGGTCTAGCCGACACCAAATGCATTCTTCTCCCTTATTGTGATTGCACCAAGTGAACTTAGGCCCAGAGAAACCCAGGTCCAAGAGCCCCATGCTCCTTATAAAATCAATGAACTCCAGTATGCCACTAAAGTTAAAACAAATGCCCCCCTTTTTGTCAGAGACGTCTGCAATGACATTGAAGTCACCACCCACGAACCATGGGAGAAACCCCGTTTGCAAGTTTCCCAGGAAGTGCCAGAGATCCCTCCTCTTGGAAACCTCAGTGGCCGCATAAACAAAGGAGAACATCAAAACCTGATTTGCAGTGGTGATCTTGGCATTGATGCATTGAGAAGAGAGACTCAAAATATCAACAGAAACATGGATTTTCCAGCCAATCCAAATGTGGGGGTTCTCAGCACCACCCTGGAAAAAGTTGGTGAAACCCATTTTCATCATAAAAGAAATGCCTTTTCTGGACACCTGCTTGGGTTCCAAGATTACAACAACTTGAACAAGATAACAACGAGCCTCAAAAGCTAGAATGGCACATTTTGCTGGAGCCCCTATGCCCCGTGCAATCCAGATAAGAAAAGGGATCATCAAGGAAGGCCCTTCCGGGAACAAGAGGGGGAGGACAAAGAAAAAGGGGCCGGCTCAAAATGCCCATAGTCTTTGGATCTGGAACGGGTGACAGGGCCAGTAACCACTGGCTCGAGGGCCGCTGGTTTGGGAGTAAGAACCACCTTCTTGATAGAAAAGATCTCCTCTTCCACCAGAGCTTTCCCTTTATCTTTAGCAACACCATCCTAGGACAAACCCGCAACTCTCTGAGAAGAGGAGGATAGAAGATGATGATGGGGGGAGAGTCACGACAACACCAGCTCTTTCTCCATCCCAGGAGAGGGATGATCCTCCTTAGCAAAACCCACCACATCAGTAGCGAGAGTACTCACCAGAGACTTCCATATGCTCTCTGGTGAAAGGAGGGAAGAGACCTGGAAGGATGAGGCCGGAAAAGAGAGAAACCTGGGAGGGCTCCCCAGGAGATCCAGAACAAAGCCACGCTCAAACACTTCCCTTCGATCCTGTCGGTGGGAGATCTCGGCCCCAGGACATGACTACCCGACGATCAGATCAAGTGGCTCAGAGTGAGCCGAAAACCGGTCCGACATAGGAGACTGCACCCCCATACAAACCTCTTCTGTCACAACGACCCCCTTTGGATAATTAAAATTTGAAATCTAAGAGGGTCGAACCGGGGACTCCTCGGGTCTAACCTGACCTGCACCCGCAGAAGGAGCTTGCTGGGACGAGCTAGAACCACCCTTCTTCCTCCTGCAGGCCGCAACCCAGTGCCCATGCAGCCCACAATGAGCACAGAACATCAAAGAGTGGTGGAAGCTGACACTTTGTATCCAAGAAAATCCGTCACTGGCCTGAAAGATAACCGAGGAGGGTGGACAAATGGTCAGGTCAAGCTCCACACAGATGCGGGGGGAGCCCATGGACAGGAGGGACAGAGTCGACTCGTCCATGTAGAGAAAGGAACCCAACGAGCTTCCTAGGGACTGTAGAATAGAATGATTCTGGAACGGCAGCGGGAGGCCTGGGAAGGAAACCCAAACTGCATCCGAAGAGGACTCTCGTCCAAAATGGAAATCCCAGGACCAACGATAAAGGCAAAAATTCCAGGTGCTACACCTTCGGCTAGCACTGGACCAAGACCTCACAAAGTCGAGTCTAGAACCAAAGTGAATGCTAAAGACCACTCTGGAAAGTTCAGAGACCACCGACGGGCACGACAGACCCTAAGAGTTCACCACATCCCGAAAGAACTTTAGCGAGGGCTTGCTGTGACCGAAACGAGCCACTAAAGAGAGAATTATTTGGATCCCATTCTCTATCAAGAAGATAAAGAACAAATTCTGGTGTTTTAGAATAATAAAGTCCCCTTTCATGAGACTAATAAGGTGTTGGATATACTTTACCAACAACATGAATTCACTTTTATGCTCCATTGATTTCAGCCTTCTAGGAGTCTTATTCCCAGTCAATTCCTCAAGAGAATTTTGGAATTCAACATGGGAAGGGTTTATTAGATATGATATCTTATAATATTAATGTTCACCCTTATGAGGCACACTTAAGATATTTTCCTATAGTTTTGAAGAAAACTAAATGGCTTCCCAATTCAACATTTTAAAAATTATTTCACTTTGATTTATATGAAAAAATTCCATAAGGGAATAAATTTTTTTATGTATCCTTAGATAGAAAAACATAACATTTTCCTTGAACCCTTCATTCCAAACTTGTTTATAAATCAAATTTTAAACTAGAAATTTACTAGATTTATGTACATGAGCATTGTAACATCCTCAACTTGGATTCCACTCAATAGTTACCTAAGACTAGTTGGCCACATGGACTTAAGAACATCTCCTCAGACACCATAGGTTTCTGAGTAGCAGCGAGGGCCTAGGGTGTGTCTATGGGAAGACTATATCCTTATTACTAGAGTGTAACATAGTGGAATAGAAATAACAGTCAATAGTGGATGATATATAAAAATCAAACAATTGATTCATAGTAGGAATATATAACAATGCTAAAATTGGATCTCATATATAATGAATAATTATACATTTCATGTTTCTAGAAAAAAACATAATTACATAATAGTACAATATAATACTAGTTTCAAAATACCAAAAAGACCTAAGGATCAATATTCCGAGTACGTCATGAGCCTCAGATCGATCCTATTCTCCCTTGGTACTATGACTGATACAAAATCAAGCATCGATCTATGGTTTCTTTCCCCGGTCCCTACCTGCATCCAAATAGTCTATTTGAGTACCCAATGACGGCCCGAAGAGGGTGTGAGATAAAAATCCCATTTGGTAACCTCCAAAAGATCTATAAAAATCTAGGATATATAATATAATATAATCATTGTGTAAGTAAAATAGTTAAGAAGTATGAAAGAAAAGTTCCCATAGTATATATATAAAAAACAAGTGAAACTAAATAGCCTTACTAGGATCCCAACAAAACATGGTTCAACCTTAAATAATAATGAAATTACAAAAAATATAGGAATAAATAACATAGACTCTACATATATCCATACATATCATGTCAACCATAGCCTTTCCATTAATCCTGAAGTGTCACATATACCAAAACTGAGCCATTTAACCATTCATGTCATATTTACCATGGATGTGTCATATAATAAAAGTGTTAGACCATGAAGGTCCAGATCTAAGGTGAAGAAGACCAAGGAATACCCATTGAGACGAAAAATCAGTTAAACTTGAGTTGGGCTCTAAGGAGCATGTTTACCAACCATGCCATCTTCTAGACCAAGAAAAACTAGATCCATGGGGTAGCATGGCCCAAGGCATCCCACAGAATCAAAATCTAATGATAAATCTCTATCCAAGGCATCCACTAATGCATTCAATACCTATAACAAAGAAGTATATAGATTCTATTGGAATAAATATCCAAGGTTTTCAAACCAAGGCATCCACTTCCATTAAATTTTAATCTCATCCATCCATCAATTCACATGAATTTAATTCTATGAGTATACCCACTCATATAAAAAAACCATCAGATATAATAAATTGGTTTATCCACTCATATAATATTTCAATTTTACAATTAAACAATTCAACATCACGTTTCACATGGAAAAAGTGGCAGTATGTCTCCCAATCAATCAATTTAATTGAATTTAATTCATTACAGACATCCTCTAATTAGGAAATATCAAATCACACCCCTGAGGTGGTTTAATGTTAGGAAAAGGTAAAAGGAACAACACATGGGTGGTGTTGGTTCTGAAAACAACCACCAATTCACTTTAAAGGAACCAAAGGGAATCCAAAATAAATTTTATTTCAATTAATTCAATTATGAAATTCAATTGTGAGGTCGCACAAAAAAATTTCGGTGGTGGAACAATGGTAAATAGCTAAATAAATCCAGAAACCAATTGGCAAAATTATATACCACCTACTGTAGGTCGATAGTGGAGTGCTCGTCCAGTATCAGCTCCTAATTCAACTCTGATCAGAAGAAAATTAAAGAATGGAAAAAGAACATTAAATTAGAGAATATTATCATTCTCCCAAATATCACAACTAATACCATGAAGAACGAGGAACAACACAAAAGAAATTGATTACTCACTATTACAGATCCAATGAGACTAATGGTTCTTACACTACGGGGAAAAGGGGTTTTTGCGATGGGTTATCTGCGATGGGTATAAATCCCATCGCAAATAGTCCCATTAGAAACTTATTTGTGATGGGGAATGTTCACCCGTCACAAAAGTTTTGGCGCACAATGCATGCTAAACAGTGGGAATGTTATTTGCGACGGGAGGTTACCACCCGTCGCAAATAATTGGAGACGGTAAAAAATATTGGCGACGAGAATATACCTCTATCGTAAATAGTATGTCGGCATGTTATTATTTGTGACGGGTCCCGTTGAAAATAACTATTTAACCGTTGACCATGATAAATGCGGGCTAAAGTATGTGTGATGGGTCCCGTCGCAAATAATACTATTTGCGACGGGTATCCCTTTGCAAATAGTCCTGTAGAAAATAAGCTAACCTATAAATACCCTCATCTATTATTTTTCATTCATTCTCAAACTCTATCTTATACTTCTTTCAAAACTGTATTTTTAGAGTTCACAGTTTCTTACGTTTAATTTTTATTTTCGGAGTTGATATTTAAGTCTTCAGTAACTATCAGAGATCAACCTCAGATCAATTTTAAAGGTATTTATGTTCATTTTAATTTAATATTTATTTTAAAAAAATATATAGTTTTAATTTTTCTTAATTAGTTGTAATTTAATTATGTTTAGATTGTTTTGTTATTTAATAAATTTAAATTATTAGTATTCATTGTTCATAGTTAATAGTAATTAGTAATAATTAATGATAATTAGAAATAATTAATAATAAATAGGAAAAATTAATAATAATTAGGAATAATTAGGAATAATTATTAATAATTAGTCATAATGAAGAATAAATACTAATAATTAGTAATAAATACTAATAATTAGGAATAAATAGTAATTATTAGTAATCATTAGTAATAATTTAGAATAATAAGGAAATAATTAGGATCAATTATGAAAAATAAGAAAAAAATACGAATAATTACTAATAATTACTAATAATTACTAATAATTACTAATAATTACTAATAATTATTAATAAACCTCCCCCATGCGTGCATTAACCGTTAAAACTAAGCCATTTCATTTTTTATACATTTAATGATCTATCTATATATATATATATAGTTATATTTATTCGTACATTAATATAGATTTATATTAATATAAATATATTTGGTTATATGAATATATATATATATATATATATTTATTCATATATTAATATATATATTTATTCGTATATTAATATATATTTATATCTATTTATATATATATATATGTAGTTAAAAAAATTTATTCGTATATTTATTTGTATATTAATATTTATTTATATACTTAGTTTTAAATAAATTTATAAAATATGTTTTTTTATGTGTATTTATAAATAAATAAATAAATAAATACAAACATATATATAATACACACACCCACACACACACACATATATATATGTATAGTTATGAATGAGTACATAGAAACGAGGGAGTGAAAATCCATCGAGAATGTTAAAACAGCTATAAATTCTAATCTGTATGTCCTTTTCAACTCCACAACCAGTCAAATAGAAGAACATGAAATGATCTTCATTATGATATGCGGTACAGGCCAAACGGACATCCAGATCGAATGTTATAGCCATTTGAATGCTAAAATGACCATAACTTCTAATCCAGAAGTCCATTTCAGCTTTACAATCAGTCAAATCGAAGAATATGAAACGATCTTCTATATGATATATGGTACATGTTTATCGGACATCGGTATCAGAAGGTATAGCTTTTTTGAATGGTAAAAAACCGGGGTACCCCAAATAAAAACTCAGTTTTGGAGTCCTTCTGTGCCTTTTTTGGCCTCGAAAAACCTCAGAACGGTTCCGCCAGTCTATAAGGCTATAGAACTTGTCACAGGCTTCGATTTGATAAGTTGTAGAGCTCAAACGAAGTCCCGGATCAAAAGTTATGGACGTTTGAATTTTGGGTTTCCTTTTCAACTTATTTTGGATATTTCATTACTTTTTTTATTTTTTTTATATTCAATGAGTTATTAAATGACTATTAATTGATAAAAATTACATAATTACTAATTAAAAATATTTTTTAATTTATTTCATAATCCACTTTTATTTAATATCTTATAAATTAATATTATATTTCCATAGATCCTTTCAAAAACATATTTATAAAATAAATATTATATTTATATCAGTATAAATAGATTAATATATTTAAATGTTAATAAATAATTTTTTTATTTTTTTTATTATTATTTGCGATGGGGATATATTCCTGCCGCAAATAAGTATTTGCGATGGGCCCGTCGCAAATAGTTTCTTCGGAGAGACTATTTGCGACGGGAAAAGGGCCTGTCGCAAATACTTTGTTACGACGGGCCTGTCAAATTTTTTTTTATAAAAAAACCAGAAATATATTGGTGATGGGCCCGTCGCCAAAAAAATTAGTTGCGACGCCGTTTTCCACAACGAGTCATTTAAGACGGGGCCCCGTCGCAAATGGCCTTTTGCGACGGGATCCCGTCGCAAATGACCCGTCGCAAATACCTGTATTTCTAGATGAAGGTGCTTTCCAATATTGGAAAATGGAACAGGATAAATGCCTAATATTTCGCTCAAAAAATATGTATCGATGAATGTGCTTTTCAATATGAAAGAAGAGAGAAAAATTATGTTGAAATTATAAACATTTTAAGGGTAATTTCATAATTTTACCCAAATTACTGGGCTACTTAGTTTGGATGCACGGTTGGACAAAACGTGTGCCAACCATGTGCCCTTTTCAATAGGAAGGGGAAACCTACATAGTTATTAAACACAATTTGACAAACTGTGTGCAAACCATGAAAAAATCCTCTGTAAAAAGTCTGCAGTTTTTCTCATGGTTGTGCATTGCAAATCGCATAGTTTGAGAAACCGTGCGACCTTTGGCTTCCCACAATCCATCCTCACATGGTTATAAGTAACCATATGGCCTACCCTACAAGATTTATACCAACCATATAATTATCCTTTTTCTGCGAACGAGGTTGGGTTCTGGGATATGAATAAGCCTGTGATACCCCCAAAACACCTATGATCAAATTGGGTACTCAGATTAGTCCACCATTAAGAATTTAAACTAAAAAAAGGATATGTACCACCTATGAAAATCTAAGTTCTTACAATATTCACCCCTGAATTAAATTCATCCCCCAAATTTACCTCTCAAGGGTGGTTGAGATTCATCTAGTAACAACTCTAGCCACTGAGCACATACATCGGCCTCCAACATCCAAGTCTCATACTATAAATGGCCATGCATCTAAAGAAACAATACTAGAGGAACTGACTGGCCTCGAAAATCCTTTATGCTCCTATCAACGATATGAATAAAATTATCCTCAAAGGAGACATCTACCTATAGCTCAACCTACTCAGGAAGAAAATCATGAGATAAGTTCGAATGATAATTGGCTAGTTGAGATACATGGAAGACTTCATACATGGATCAATACCTCTAAGGTAACTATAACCGATAGGATACCAACCCAACTCTCTCAATAATCTCGAACGACCCAAAATATTGTGGTGAAAGATTACCCTCTCTTTCGATTTGTTTGTCTCACATCCTTGATGAAACATGAAAATAATACCTAACCCCTAACCCTAAATTCAAGAGGCCATCTGTAGTGATTGGTGTAATATTTATATTGAGACTATTAAGTAGTCATCCAGTTTTTGATCAATTGGACTTGCTCAAAATTCACCTACATGAGACTCGGTCCCAATAATGCCTCCTCACCTTCCTCTAACCAGTACATGGATGATCATATTTCCCTACCATATAAAGCCTCATAAAGTTCCATATGTATCATTTCCTGATAACTATTATTATAGGAGAACTCAACCAGGGGTATATGCTTCTCCCAAGAGCCCCTAAAATCCAGTACGCACGCTTGCATCATGTCCTCAAGCATCTGCATCATATGATATGACTGGACATTAGTCTTAAGTTGGTATTCTATGCTCATAATCACCTATTTAACCAGATCCATCTCCAAACTCTTCTAGAAACAAAATATAAACCATGCATCCCTATCTGAAATGATAGTGCATGGGACCCCAAGAAGGAATACTATCTCATAGATATATATCCTTCCAAGATCTTCAACACTGAAGGTCTCCTTGATTAGTAGGAAATGTGAAACCTTTATAATCTTGTAAAAAAAAACCGACGCATCATTACTACCTTGAGGAAACCTCGACAAACAAGTTACAAAATCCATCACGACATCATTCCATTTCAACTTTGTAATAGGTAATTCCTTTAAAAATTTGGATGGTCACTAATGTTCTTCATTCACCTACTAAGAAGTGGAAAATATCATAATAAAACCAACTACCTCACATTTCATCCTCATCCACTAGTACTGATGATTCAATTCACAATACATCTTGGTGACACTAGGATACACTGCCCATGATGAGGCATGAAACTCCCACATTAGCTTGTCTCGTATGTCCACTGGAACCCAAATGCAAATATGGATATGTAGGACCTCATCCTGACCCAAAATTTAACCAAGAGGTGGGTCCTCACCAACCACACTCTCCCATAGGACTAGTCCCTTTGAATTCAATAGACACCTCATCCACACTCTGTCGAGTAGGGTAGAGGTCATAGCTAAGGATGAAATAAATGTCTATCACTAATTTTCCTACACCTCCAAGTGCATCTGATAGAAAAAAATCTATAAGATTACACTTTATAATGGTCTGTTGAACTAAATCTATTTGATTCCTCATATTCAGTGCATCAACCACTACATTTCCCTTCCCAGGTGTGTAGAAAAAATCAAAGTCAAAAGATTGTAGGTACTCAACTCACCTTCACTGCCTCAGATTTAGATCACGTCATGTAAATATATACTTGAGTATTTTATGTTATTTGCATACCATAAAACACTCTCCGATTAACTAATATATCCAATAGTGAAAAGCAAGAACATATGCAGCTAACTTGAGATCATGTATTGGTTAATTCCTCTCATCTGGCCTCAACTGCTAAGACTCATACACCATGAATCTATCCCCATGCATCGACACTAATCCCATAACCAATTTTTGATGCATTACAATACATAATATAGATCCTAACTTACTTTGGTAGTATTAGGACTGATGCTTAATTAAATCTCCCTTTCATCCTTTGAAAGAATCTATAACAGGTATCTATCTATAAAAACTTCATACCCTTCTTAGTTAAGCCTGTTAGTGGCACATATAAGCATGATAATTCTTGTATGAAACACTTGTAGTATCCATCTAGTTCCAATAAAATCTATATGTTATATAATTTATTAAGATGTTCCTAGTAAACTATAACTCTCACCTTCTTTGGGCCTACTGATACACCTATATCTGAGATAATATGACACATGAAGTAAATTTTATCCATCCAGAAGTGGCACATTGTGAGATTAGAATATAATTGATTCTATCTTATCGTATGTAAACAAATCTAAATATTTTTGGCATGGTTGTGTTGATTTTGAGAATACACCTGGATATAATCCCCAAAAACCACAACAAATGAATCCAGATATGGATGGAAAACTCAGTACATTAGTGCCATGAAAACTACTAGCGCATTCATGAGACCAAATGATATAACCAGATACTCATATAGACCATACCTTCTAAAAAACTATATGAGGTATGTTTATAGGTCAAACACATACTTGGTGATAACATAACGTCAAGTCAAGTTTTGAGAACACCCGAGCTCCTCGAAGATGATCAAACATGTCATCTATCTCTTGTAAGGGAAAATAGTTCTCAACCTTCTACTGGTTCAATTTTTGGTAATCCATGCATAGACTAAGGGTAACATTTGACTTTTCTGAAAAAACAATCGTGTAATCCCATAGATAAGTATTTGGTTGTATAAATCCCTTTGTCTCCAAGTCCTCTAGTTTCCTCTTGAGCTCCTACTGACTGAAAATTAAATTTTTATTAAAAAGGCGGGAAATGTCCCATCAAACCCAATTAAGTCTCAAGGCAGTCTGTAGTAATGAAGGCCAAGGGCTTCCCCTTGGACAACCATTCTACATTCAGAAGGAAGAGAACCCACACGGTCGAAGAGAATAAGAGGGTCAACTGGACTGCCAACTTGAGCAAGAGTGTCTGCTGAGAAGTTGGCTTGCCGCCAAATGTGTCTCACCATCTGACCGCCATTGGTATCAAGGGATCAACTTATGGTGATGTAAACCAAGTCCCAAGGAGTGGTACAATTCCATTGCAAAATTCTAACCAAAACCTCAGAGTCAGACTTGACCTCTTTCGCTTGAATGTCCAATATTTTACACAACATAAGACCTGTATGAAGGGCTCTAGCTTCCACACCCAGCGAAAAACCAGGGCCATAGAAGGCACTAAAACCGAACAAGACAGAGCCCCTGGAATCCCTGAGAAGCCCCCCACCCTGCATCTGCCCATCCATAAACGATCCATCCACATTATGTTTCAGGCCATTTGAAGGGGGGGACCAGCCAATCCACCGTCCACCATTCCGTTCAACCACAGGAATTCTACTCTTCATAATAGACGGAACAAACGAATTACATCCCCCCTAAAGAAGAGAGCCCAAATCAATAAGAAAAGCTCTAACTCGCAAGATGAGATAATTCCGAGAATGGATGTGGCCCATTCGAACCTGGTTGCGGGCATCCCATAGAGTCCAATAGATGGAGGCGAAGAAGACCGACCGAACCTTGGACTCCATGCCACTCTCTGTGCCATGAAACCAGGCCGTGATGAAGGAATTCATAGAGAATTGGCCTGTGGAGATGATGACCTGCTGTCTGAAGGCAGACCAGAGGCAGGTAGCCCATTTGCTCTGGAAAACAGGTGCTTAGAAGACTCTTCCATAGGGGAACTACAACAGTAGTAGTGGGAGACCAATGAAATCTCCTTCACCAGACATTCTCATCCATTGGGAATGCATGGTTTCTCATATTCCAAACAAGAAAATTCATTTTTGTAGGGAGTTCCCTGCACCAATGATAGGTCCCCAACTGGTCGTGATCCACTGTTTCATGATGAACTCTCCTGAAATCACTGCAGGATAATGAACCCCAGCTCGACCCAGTGTAGCAGCATCTATCTGGTTCATCGTTGATGGATATCGACTCGAAGAGCTCCCACTTCTCCGGTGAAAGTAACAGTCGAATTAGGTCCCGATGAACACAAGCCTCCCTGAAGGAGCTGCTCAGTGCAGGACAACCCGGGAAAAAAGGACCTCGCCTCCCAGTTGGCAGACCAAAAATTTATGTCACCATTTCCGACAATCCACATGGTGGAGTCCTACAAATCATCTACTATAGCAAAGAGAGAACGCGCCAGACGGGATGATTGGCCACCGAAGTGCACTCCCCCCTCCCAAGAGTTCTTGTACATCGCACAGAATAAATCCTCCCACAAGGAGTGACATTCTAGGATATCCCTTGCCAGGAGACCCTGCAAGCCATGCATGATTTCCGAGATGACCTTGAGGCCCACCCCACCTTCCTCAATCGTCTTGGCCAATCGTTTCCAAGAATCCCAATGGAACCATCCAGAATGATTGGCATCCCACATAAATTCAGTCAAGACGTTCTCCATCCTATCAATCGACCCTTTTGGGGTGGGGGGTAATGGTAGACAGGATATGCAGGGGGATGGAAGTAAGTACGCTATTAGTCAGTGTAACTCTCTCTCCAAATGACAGAAATTTATTCTTCGAGTTGAGGATTCTGCCCAACATCCTATTGATTATGTCCTCAAAGAAGATATTTTTAATGCGGCCAAACGAAAGATGGGAGCCATGGTAGGTCATAGGAATGTTCCCATGCTGGATTCCCACGAGATCTTGAATATCCCTACAACACCGCGCCGAACATTTCTTTGAAATGATGACCCGACTCTTCCTTGAGTTAATTCTATGTTCGCTCAAGCCCTCATAGATGGACATTACCTCCAAGAACCTCTGAACAGATAATTTCCTCCCATTAGAAAAACAAGAATATCATAAGTAAACATAAGGTGAGACACCAGAGCTCCTCCCCTCTGATTAGAGTAGGGTAAAATGTGCCCATCTCTAATTCTACTATGAATATTTCTAGAGAGAGTATCTTGAGCTAGAATAAATAAGGAGGGAGAAAGAGGGTCCCCTTGGAGAACTCCACGAACACTTTTGAAGAAACCAACGCTCTTCACCATCAAATAGATGGAGAGCCATAGAGAAGAGAAGCACGTGAAGCAAAGATCGCAAAACCATTCGTCAAACCCAAACTTCCTCATGACCCTAAGGATGAAAATCCACTCAATCATGTCATAGGATTTATACATATTGACTTGAACAATGATGTTGGAGCCAATGACTTTCTTGTTAATATCCTACACCATCTCAGTCGAGATCACAATTGCCCCTTGAATGCTTCTCCCTTTAACAAACCCATGTTGCTCTCTAGACACACAACTCAGAATGAGACTGCAATGTCTTCTTGAAATAAGACTAGAAAGCAGTTTGTAAGAAACATTACACAAACAAATTGGTTTGTAATGAGTGATCGGAGAAGGATCATTAACCTTTGGAATCAAAACCACATGAGAAGCACAAATACACCGAGCCAACAGCCCTCCCTGAAAGAAGTCACGGACTGCTTCCACCACATTCCCTCCAACAATATCTCATGCTACTGAATAAAAGGCTGTCGGGAAGCCATCCGGTCCTGGGGCACTATCCATGGACATCATAGAAACAATACTCTTAATCTCCTCCTCATCGGGCAAAGAAACTAAAGGGTGGTTATCAGAACTAAGGATCAGCTACGGAAAGGATCCCAAAAAACTGCCCTCATGCTCAGCCAGACCAGAATTAACACCTCTTTGCACAGCCGGCCCTGTCAAAAACCCCTCAAAGTGTTCAAGAGCCATCTTCCCAACAATATTCACATCTGACGTATAAGAACTATTACCCAGGTTGAGGTTGATTTTAGCAGATTTCCTCTCCTTCAAGGAGGACTAAAAAAAACTGTTACGGTCCCCCTCCAAAAGATATCTCCCACGAGCACTCTGTTTATAAGATGTTTCCAGCTCAACAATCTTCCCAACCAGAACTGATCACTTATCACACAGAAAAAAGGCGGCATCATCCCATCTGATTTGGAGGTCCCCCTCAATAGCCTTGATATCATCCTTCAACCTCTCTACACCAGAGAAATCAGTTGGAAATCTAACCATCCATTGCTGTATATCCAATTTTAATCTCCTTAAGCGATGGGAAAGTCCAACCCAATACCTCCCCTCTTCCTGTCGGCTCCAGGACTCCCTCAACAACTCCATTAAACCCTCAGTCCTATGCCAAGTGGTATAGTAGAAGAAGGGTCTGCTTCTATCCGTAGCATGCTTGAGATTCACAAGAAGAGGTGCATGATCAGAGAGAGAGAGCGTACCAGGTGCGTGACTGATGCCTGGCCAAAGGAATCCAAGCCTTGAATATTCGACAAGCATCTGTCCAGGCGATACCATATGCGATTGAGCCCTCGACGGTTATTACACCATTTGTACTTATTACCCAGAAAACCCATATCCAGAAGGCCCGTCGACCCTAGGAAACTCTGGAACGCCTGCATGCCGCTGTTAAAAAAATTAGATCCGCCCTTTTTCTCAGAGATATCCAAAATGGCGTTGATGTCCCCTCCCACAAACCACAACAACCCTCCTTCTTGAAACGATGCTAGAAAATCCCACAAGTTGATCTGCAAGAGATGTCACAACTAGAATAGACAAAGGAGAAAAAGAGATCCACACCACCCACAGATATCCTGGTATTAATACACTGCCCTATATGATTAACCAGCTCCACTTAGAGACCATTCTTACAGCATATCTAGATGCTTGAGTTTTCTGGAGAACCATGCAAAAACCTCATAAAAACCATAGTCTTGTCAAACAAAGACAGTTTGTTTGGATTTTTCTTCGGCTCCAGGATGATAACCAAAGAGGCGTTATACTTCTTGGCCTCAGATTCAATAATAGCTCGTTTAGCCTGCACTTCCATACCCCGTGCATTCCAAATGATCGTAGAAAACATCTATAAAAGAGAGAGAGAGGCATTCTGTAAGATAATACCTATGTTAGAAAGGGATGAAAACCTCCCTGCCTCTTTGGATTTAGAGAGAGTGATGGGACCAGAATCCTCCACTGACCTGCCCCTCTTCACCAGACAGAAGGTTTTTTTCGGGAAGGACCCTGTTAAGTCACCGAGGATCGGCGAACCGCTGCTAGATGTCGACACCATAGAGCGAGGGTCCAACTCCTCTTGGACCGGTGAGATCAGAAATGACCTCTACGGAGAGACCTGCAGGACCCTAAACCCCTTCGTCAACCCCTCAGGGGACATTCCCTTCTGAGACATCTCTTTGAGAGTCGAACCACCACCAGCACTGATGCAAAGAGAACGACGCAGAAACTGCGGCAAAAACTGAGAAGAAATCATGAAAGATGATGGGGGGAAGACAACGCCTTCATAGGGTGAGGAAGAAGACAAGCAGATACGACACAGTGGTCCCAAGATAGCAGTGAAGGAGGGATCGAATTAGACGCCACTGAAAGAAGCCGCTCAGATATGTTAACATTGGTAGCCTGAAGACCACCTGGACCTACACCCTACACAGGAGGTAGATCTGGCGCAGGTGTCACATCGAGATTAATAAGGTCAGGGCACGGTGCGTGAGGACGAGAATCCTCAATAGTCAGCTGCATCATTGGCACCCACGGGCGAACAACCCTACCATCCGCAGCCACCGAAGAAACCAGATCCAATCTACGGACCTTGGAAACCCTTCTCCTACAAACCTCCATGGAATGCCCTTGAAGACTGCAAACGGAGCAGAACCTAGGAGGGGAAAGATATAGAAGCTGTTGCCACCAACGAAAGTTGTCTCCAGAGCGCAACTGAAGATGAGGCGGAAACCGAACCGCTAGATCCATTTCCACACAAATTCTCAGACAATCAGCAGATAACAAGCTCTCCGTGAGCGGCTCATAGAACAAGTAAGCACCTAACGAATCTCCAATCACCTTCAGAAACGAAGGGTTATGGAGCAGCAGGGGAGGACCATGAAGCTTGATCCACACCGCTGCTGAGGAGGATTCCTTGTCATAGTGGTGATCCCAAGACCAACGAGATAGGAAAAACCGGCAAGCACCATAATAGTGACTCGAACGCGCCCAAGACGCCACGAAGTCCTCCAGATTAGTGAAATGCAGAAATAAAAGAAAACCTGGATAAATCAGAAACCACCACTGGTTGAAGCAATCCTATGGGTGATAACAGTCAACATTGGGTCGGTAAGCCACTAGACATTCCATTCCAAGAATGATTTCAAACCCTATAATCTTGAGGAAATAAATATTTTAGAAAAAGTGACACCCACCATGTTTAAGGGGGAACTCCCTGTAGTGGCATACATCCTCCACTCTAATCCCCAATAGAGTTTAAAACAACATAACACCCTAAAAAATAGTATAATGAGCCCAAGTCTTTCCATAATAGTAACATATATAAAACTATGCAAGAAACCTACATCAAAAATAGTAGATAAAAGAGTTGAGGATATTAAAATTGTAACACTCATCATAGATGGTCCGTTGTGAAGCTCCTCGTGGGGTAGTTTGAGAAAAATATATTCCGCCTGAACCGCAACCCTGTGACACAATATCACTACTTAGAGTAGGCCCACTCTACTGTCTTGGGGTAACTAGTGCCTGGTTTCCTTGACCATGACCACCACCCCCTCTGCCTGATTGAATAATACTGGTCTAGCTCCCTACCTCATATGAAGTTGTGAAACTTTCTCCTGAACCTGAAGTTGGATATGACCACCTACCACTCATAGTTGGAGGGGAGGTCATGAAAAAATGCTACATGTGGCCCACCCTACTTCAAGATCGATGCTCAATTGGGTCACAATCACACAGATTCTTTATGTCTCCCTATCTGCCACATTGATGATAGAAAATTGAGCTACTAATAGTCACCACTTGACCAGTAATCATCTTGTGGGAAGGCTCAAAATGGCACCTCCAACTTGAAGACGTCGAACCTCTAGGTCAAGAGACTTCACTGCTCAACTATACACCCATAGATTACTTCAGGTTCCACTCTGTAATTAGCACATGATTAACAGTCTCATTGATATAGGTTAATCTAAACACATTGACCTAAGATTGAATGACATTTTAGAGACCTTCCTCAAAACGTATCACCCTTGATAAATCATCAGCAAGGTACATAGGTGAAAAACAATGAAACTCTATAAAGCATGTCGAGTACTCCATGACCGTCATCGTGCCCTACTCCAAATGTATGAACTCACTAGTCATATCTTCCCTCAGAGTCATTGGGTAAAAGAAATCATAGAACCTAGTTCAAAAATTATCCCAAAACCATGTCTCTCAGCCTATCATCCTGGTTTAGAACACCCCACTAGCACTTTTCTACTCCACATAACATAAATGTTTTGATCTTAACTATCCTTTTAAGACATGTCTCAAGATGCTCAAAGAACAATAGTGTAGTCTCAATCCATATCTCAGCATCTTGTAGACTACCATCCCCAAAAAATATGGGAGTATTATGTTTCTAGAACATATGTTTCAGCTCATCCATAGACAAGCAAGAATGTGGTGCTCCTTGGAAAGCCTTCATAAAGTTATAAAACCCCTCATAGAACTGTGCATCATCACCTGTGTTTGGAACAACAGTTAGTGTCACAACTGACACAAAAGGTAGATCCACTGGTATCCCATGGACCACCACCTCCGGAGTGTGTTTGTTTCCACCCTCGTGATGTACAACTGGAGGTTTTCATGGTGTCATGCCTCTACAATTCCATACACAAATATCAGAAATGAACAATATCAAAGATCACAGCTCAAAAGCATAAGATAGGTCAAAACCTTCCTATAAATAGGTCATACCACACAACATTCTCTGAAATCTAGTTAAGTAAAAAGAACAGTTGATAAATTCACTATAGACATAACCTCTTTCCAAATTAAAATTTGGGTCTAGGTCAAGTTCTCTATTCATAGATTCAATTTTCCATTTGAATTTCTTATTCATTTCACATTTCATTTAAATGGATGAACCAAATGGACAATCACTTTCCAATCCACATGGTCTCATAATCATTATAAAATGAAATATGAAATCCACCTAATTCACACCATAACACATTCTAATCCATGTGACTCATGGTCTATGACTCAACATTCCACAACTGGTTGCTCAGGGTCTCTGCTGTAGCCTAATTAGGAAAACACTAATTATATTATGATAGGTACTCTGCATACCAACATGTTTCTCAATTCCCTACATATAAGTCTATCACAAAAGTAGGCATATCTATCACTACACCTATCACAACATCATGAGACTAGGTAGTATATTCTCTATGGCATGGAATAGTGCATGGAATTTGATTTTTAACAAGTTCCTAAAATGATTCATGAGATGGGATACCCTAATATCAATACGTTTCAAACAAATAGAACCCATAATCATATCAATAATAACATCACAGTTCATGTTCATCACCCGATGGTGGAATCGAATCAACTATAGTTTCCAAAATCTAGAAAATAACCATTTCATTCAAGGTAATTTGGCTTTTTACTGTACGTGGGTTAACTACAAACATGAACAATTCATTGGAAAATTCCAATTAATTTATATCCCTATCTATTGTCACAAAATAATAATCTCAAAAGGAAAAATACATATGATACCCCTTCATAATTTCCTAAACCAGGATGACACTCAAGAGTGACCTAATCCTTGTTGGCCACATGACCATAAGCACATCTTCCTGGACATCAGAGGCTGCCAACTAGCAGAGATGGCCAAGGGTGTGTCTATGGGAATACAAGGCCCTTATTACTAGAGTGTAACACAACATAATAGAAATAACTATTAATATTAGAATAAATATAAAATCTAGATTGTAGATACATAATAAGGATAGATCACAATTCCAAAAATGGATCTCATATACAATGAACAATGATACATGTCGTGTTTCTACAAAATATCCAAAACATGTACAGTACAGTACAATACAATACATGTGTCAAAATACTAAAAAATACCAAAAACAATATCTTCTGATAATATCACATGCCTCAGATCGATCCCATTCTCCCTTGATTCTAAGAATGGTACAAAATCATGTATTGATCTTTGGGTGCTTTCCTCGGTCCCTACATGCATCCAAATAGTCTATTCGGTTACCCAACGGAGGCCTGAATAGTGTGTGAGATACAAATTCGATTAGGTAACCACCCAAAGATCTATGTCCGTCCAAGATGATCAGTATAAGTTAAGAAATGTGAAAGTAAAATAGTTAATTAGTATGAAATCAAAGTGCCCATGGAATATATATAATAAGAAAGTGAAACTATATAGCCTTACAAGGATCCCAAAAAACATGGGTCATGATCTGAAAACAAGGAAGCTACAAACAATATAGACATAACTAACATGTCCATATGGTACATCGAAACATATCATGCTGACCACGAACTTTCCGCACAACCTATAGTGTAATGTATACGGTGATCATGATACATAACCATTCATGTCACATTTGACAAGGCCATGTCATATAATCAAAGTGTCAGACCATGAAGGGATTGATCCAAGGTGTAGAATATTAAGGCATCCTCACTGAGTCATAGGATCATCTCGATGAAAACTTAGTTAGGCTTGAGTTGTGGTTGAAGGATCATGTCTATTGACCATTTCCACTTTGAGGCCAAGAAAAACTAGATTCAAGGGGTATAAAAGACCAAGGAATCCCACAGAATCAAGAGCCAAGGAGAAATATCTATCCAAGGCATACACTAACATGTTCAATACTGATAGGAGAAATATATCTAACATCTAATGAAAACATGATCCGTGGTTTTCCTACCAAGGCATCATCTACCATTAAATTTTCATCTCATCTAGCCATCAATTCAAAGGAATTGAATTCTATGAGTATAACCACTCATATAAAAAAACATTAGATAAAATCAATGAGTTTAGAAACTAATATAACATTTCGATTTTACAATTATATAATTAAACATCATGTGTCACATTGAAAAGGAGGAAATACATCTCATAATCAAGTAATTAAATTCAATTTAATTCGTTATAGGCCTCCACTAACTAGGAAAGCTCAAATCACACCCCTGGGGTGGTTCAACATTAGGAAAAGTAAAAAGGCACACCCCATGGGTGTCCTTGATTGGGGAAACAACCAAAAAATGGACCTCAAAGGAACTGAAGGGCATCTATAATAGATTCTATTTCATTTAATTCAATTAATCAGTTCAATTTTAGAGTCGTTTCGTAATTTTTGGTGGGTGGCACAATGAAAACTAGCTTAATAGAGCACCAAACAAATTGAGAAGACTATAGAACACCTACCGTAGGTCAGTATTAGAGTTATTGTTCAGTATCAGCTCATTATTCAACTCAAATTAGAAGAAAAGTTGAATAACAAACAATGAACCTAAAATTGGGGCATATTAGCTTCCACCTAAATAGCATAGCTGATACGAATAAGAATGAGGAAAAACAAAAAATTAATTGAGTACTCACCACTATAGATTCAATGAGACTAGCGACACTCGATTATGATATTAGATGACGTAATGGAATCAATGAGTAATATTTGGATAAAAAAATCGTTCCCAATAAAGGTGCTATCCAATGTGAAAGAAGAGAGAAAAATTAGGTTGAAATTATAAACATTTTAAGGGTAATTTCATAATTTTACCCAAATTACTGGGAAACATAGTTGGCCAAACCATGTGTCATTTTTTCTAGGAAGGGGAAACCTACATTGTGAGTAAACAAAGTTTCACTAACCATGCAGATCTCTTTTTTCAAAACTCTTCAGTTTTTCTCATGACTATGCACTAAAAATCATACAGGTTGAAAAATCATGCAACCTATGGATTCCCACCATCTAACCTTGCATAGTTATAAGTAACCGTGTGTCTGGCCCTGCACGGTTTCTACTAACCATGAAACATGCCTTTTTCTCTGAAAATGTTGGGTTCTGATCTCTGAACAAGACATAGACTCCTCCAAAACATCTGTGATCAAATTGGGTGCTTCTATTAGGCCACAATTAATAATTTAAACTAAAAAATGGATTCATACTACATATGAAAATTTAGATTCTTATAATATCCCCCCTTGATGCAATTCGTCCCTAAATTTCCATCTCAAGGGTGGTCTAGATTTATATGAGAACAACTCTAGCCACTGAGAACGCACGTCGGCCTCCCACTCCCAAGTCTCATCCTTTAAATGACCGTGCTTCTATAACACCCATACTAGAGGAACTGACCGAACTCAAAGAAACATCATGCTCCTTTCAACGATATGAATTGGATGCTTCTCAAAGGACACATCTTCATATAGTGAAACCTCTTTAATCTGAAAAGTATGAGACAACTCCCTATAATAATGGGTTAGCTGAGATACATGGAAGACTTCATGCATGGATTGTTACCTCTGAGTTATCTATAATAAATAGGCTAGAAAATTGACTCTCTCTAGAATCTCAAATAACCCAACATATCGTGGTAAAAGCTTACCTTGTGTCTTGTTCCTTCTGTGTACCAGACTCAATTAAACACATAAAAGACCTGATCCTAAAACCTAAACTCCAGAGGTCATCTATAGAAATTGGCGTAATACATTTGTCGAGACTATGTAGTACCCATCCACTTTCTGATCAACTGAACCCACTCAGAAGTCTCCTATATGAGACATGGTCCTAGTAATGCAACCTCACCTTCCTCTAACCAGTATATGGGTGATCGACGTGCAAAACTGTACAAAGCCTCATAAGGTTCCATCTATATCATTTTCTAATAACAATTACTATAAGAGAACTCAACCAGGGGTATATGATTCACCCAGGAGCCCCCAAAATCTAGGATTGATGCTCCCAAAATGGACTCAAGAACCTGTATTATACGGTCTGACTATAAATCAGTATGAGGGTGGTATGATATGCTCAAAAGAACCTGTTTACTCGATGACCTATGCAAAATCTACCAGAAATGAGATGTAAACCGGGAATCCCTATCTGAAATGATAGTGCATGTGACCCTTTGAAGGTGAACTATCTCATAGATATATATCTTTCCAATATCATCCACACTGAAGGTCTCCATGATAGGAAGGAAATGTGAAACCTTCATGATCCTATCAACAAAAACCCACAAATCATTGCTACCTTGAGGAAAACTCAACAAACTAGTCATGAAATCCATCATGACATCATCCCATTTCCACTTGAGAATAGGAAATTGCTGTAAAAGTCTGGATGGTTGATGATGTTTCGCCTTCATCTACTGATAGGTGGAACATATCACAATAAAACCGTCTACCTCATGTTTCATCCCTAACCACCAGTACTGATGGTGAAATTTACAATACATCTTGGTGACATTGGGATACACTGCCCAAGATGAAGCATGAAACTCTTGCATTATCTTGTCGCATATGTTCACTAGAACCCAAACAGGACCATGTTTATGTAGGACCTCATCCTCACCTACAGTCTAACCAGGAGGTGGGTCATCACCCACCACACTATCCCATAAGAAGAGGCCCTAAAAATCCAATAGCTACCTCATCCTCACTCTATCTAGTATGGTAAAGGTCACAAATAAGGATGAAAGAAAAGTATATCACTGACTATCATACACCTTTAAGTGCATCTCGTAGAATAAACCCATAAGTTCCCACTCGCTAATGACTTTCTAAACATCCTATATCTAGGTCCTACGACTCATTTCATTGGACACTATATTTCCCTTTCCAAGCATGTAGGCAATCTCTATCTCAAAATACTATAGGTAATCGACCCAACTTTACTAAATTAGGTTTAGATCATGCTGTGTAAATATATACTTGAGTCTTTTTTGGTTCAAGTACACTACAAAATAATCTTCCAGTAAATAATGTCTCTAATAAAAAAATCATGAACATTTGTAGCTAAATAGAGATTGTGCATCAAGTAATTCCTCTTTTGTGGCATGAACTTCTGATACCCATACACCATGGAACTATCCCCCTACATTAGCACTACTTCATGAACAATTCCTCATGAATCACAATACACAGTTTCTCTTCTATCCTACTATTGTAGTATCAGTACTGGTGCTGAATTCAATATTCCTTTCAACTCCTAAAAGGATGTCTCATAGGTATCTATCCATACAAACTTAAAAACCTAATTAGTTAATCCCATTAGTGGCACTTCTAAGAACAATAAGTCATGTATGAAACACCTATAATATCCAACTATCCCCAAGAAACATTGTATATCAAAGAAGTTCTTGGGATGTTCCCAAGAAACTACAGTTCTCATATTCTCGGGGTATACTCATACTCTTGTCTCTGAGATAATATGACCGAGGAATTAAATTTTATCCATCCATAAGTGGAACTTTGTGAGATTATAATATAATTTTTTTTCTATTAGTGCATCTTAAAAAATATCATGACATTTGAAATGATCGTGTTGATTGTGAGAATACAACAAGATATCATCCACAAAAACCACCACAAACAAATCTAGATATGTATGTAAAACTTAGTTTATCATCTCCATGAAAAACACTAGTGCAATCATGAGACCAAATAAAATAACTATATACTCATATTGACCATACCTGCTATGAAAATTTTTACAGGGTATGTCTATAGGTAAAACACATACCTAGTGAAAACCTAGCCTAAAGTTAATTTTATAGAATATGTGAGCTCCTAGAAGATGATCAAATAGGTAATCTATATATGGAAAGGGATACTAGTTCATAAATATATACAGGTTCAATTTTTAGTAATCAACATATAGTCTAAGGGTACAACCAACCTTTTTCATAAAAAGGACCCGAGAACTCCAGAGAGAAGTATTGGGTCGTATAAACCCATTTGTCTTAAGGTCCTTTAGCTACCTCTTGAGCTCCTAAAAATCCATTATAGAGATCATTTTAGGAGGAATGGATACTGGTGTAGCTCTTAGAAATAGATCAATAGAGAAATAAACATCTCTCTCAAGAGGTAAACTAGAAAATTCATCCAGGTAAATGTCCCTGAAACGATCAACCACTGGAGGAAAGTCCTCCTGATGCACTCCCTAATCACCCAGATACAAACTAGTGATCTGGGCTGTCATCCTGCCTATCCCACAATATAGTGGTCCATATCAGCTCACATGGACAACCCATTCACCCTTGATATTAGGAAATGAACCGTTTGGTGATGTGAAAGTAAACATTTGGCAATGGCAGTCAACATATGATCAGTAAGCCACTACCCAGTCCATATTTATTATGAAATCAAACCCTATAATCTCAAGGACATAAAGATTACAAACAATGTGACACCCACTAACCGCAAGGGGGAACTCCCTATATTGACATTAATCATCGATTCTGATCCCCAATGTAGTGTCAAGCATCATAACACCCTAAAAAATAAGTATAAGGAGCCCAATGATTTCTATAATTGGAATAGATATAGAACTATGAGATTAACCTATATAAAAAAGACTATATAAAAGAGTTGAGGCTAATATGATCATACCTCTAAACATAGATATTTCAGTGCCATGCTCCTAATGGGTAGTCTGTACAAAATAGATCTGGCCTGAACCACGACCCCCTGACACAAACTCACTATCCGGAGTAGGCCCACTCTACTATCTTGATGTATCTAGTTCCTTGTTGCCTCGACCATGACTACCACCCCCTTAGCCTTATTGAATGGCACTAATCAAGCTCACTATCAAACATAGAGCTGTAAAACTTTCTCTTGAACTAGGTGTTGGATCTGAACCCCTACCACTCACAGCTGGAGGGGAGGTCCAACAAAATGATGCATGTGGACAATCCTACCATAAGCTCAATACTCAATTGGGTCATGATTACACTGATTTTTATGTGTCTTATTCTTCCACACTGATGATTGAAAACTAAGCTACCAATACTCACTGCCTAAGTGGTACACATCTCACATTAAGCCTCAAATCAGCACTTCCTGCCTGAAGATGCTGAACCACAAGGTCAAGAGACTGAACTACTATGCTCTACACCCCCATATTTCTTTATGTTCCACTTTATAATTATCGTATTATTCAAAATTTCAGTGATTGAGGTAAATCTACACATGTTTACCATAGATTTAATGACATGTCAGAGACCTTACACGAAGTGTATTACCCTTGATAACTCATCAAAAAGGCAGGTTGGTGAAAAACATTGAAACTCTATAAAGTGTGTTGATTACTCCATAACCTCCATCACGCTCTTCTCCAGATGCTTTAACTCACTAGTCCTCTATTTAATGAGAGTATTAGAGTAAAAGAAGTTATAGAACTTAATTTTGAAATTAGTCTAATCCATGTCTCGCAGCCTATTCATCCGGGATCAGAACACCCCATCAACACTTTTTTTTCTCTACATAGAATATATTTTGTGAGCTTCATTATCCTTTTAGTAGGTGTATCAAATTTCTTATGATCAATAGTGTAGTCTCAAGCCACAAATAAACAACCATTGTACCACAATACCTCATAAACATGGGAGGATGTTGCTTCTTGAACACACTCATCAGCTAATCCATAGATAAGGCATGTTGTGGTGTTCCCTAAATAGTCTGCATGAAGTGATTAGACCACTCATGAAGCTATGAATTAGAAACTATGTATGAAATAATAGATGGTGCTATAATTGGAACTAAAGGTGGATCCACTGGTAGAGCATGGACCACCTCCTCTATAGCATATTCTTCGCAACCCTCCTGGCATACGATTAGAGGTAGTCATGGTGGCATGCCTCTAATGCCAAACACACACCTTAGAAAAGAAAACATCAAAGTTCAAATATGAAAATCATAGGACATTTCAAAACCTTATTATAAATAGGTCATACCACATAGCCTAATCCTAAAGTCAGGACTATAAAAAGAACAATTGTAAGAGTCACTAGAAACACTACCTCTTTCCCACTCAAATTCTAGGTGTAGATCAAGTTCTCTATCATAATTTAAATTTTCAATTTTTATTTATTATTAGTTTCATATTTCATTTAAATAGTTGAACCAAATGGTGAATAATTTTATAATCCATAAGGTCCCATAATTATTATGAAAGGAAATGTGACATCCATCTAATTCACACCATAACACATTCCAATCTATTCGACTCATGGTCCATGACTCAAAATGCCACAATTGGCTATTTAGGGTGTATGTTAGAGCCTAATCATGAAAACACTACTTATATTATAATAGACACTCCAAGTAAAAACATGTTTCTCAATTCCATCACATAATTCTATCACAACAAAAGGCATATCCATCACAACAGCTATCACAACTTCATAAAAATGGCAATGCATCCTATATGGCATGGAATAATGAATGGAATTTGATTTATAGTAATTTCATAAAATGATGCATGATATGAAATAACCTAATATCATTGGGTTTCAAAAAAATAAAACCCAAAATCATACCAATAATATCATCACAATTCAACTGCATCGCCTAATAGTGGAATAAAATCAACTGTAATAGCCAAAATCTGAAAAAAAAAACCATTTAATTCTAGGAAATTTGGATTTTTTCCTCTATGTTGGTTAGATATGCCTAAATATAACTCATTAACAAATTCCAATGACTTCTTATCCCTATCTGTTATTTACAAATAATAAAATATAAAGGAAAAATACATCTGATGCCACTTTGTAATGTCCCAAACCTAGATGTCACTCAATAGTGGCCCAAGATTGGTTGGCCACATGGCCTCAAGCACATATATTTGGATGCTAGAGGATAGTGACAAGTAGTTTGGGACAAGGGTGTGTCTGGGGGAATAATATTCCCTCATTATCAGAGTGTAACACAATATAATAGAAATAAAAATCAATGGAGGAAGAAATATATCATCAAAAAAATATATACACAATAATAATATATAACAGTTCTAAAAAGGGATCTCATATACAATGAATAATTATACATGTCATGTTTTTACAAAACAACCAAAACATATAAACTACAATACATTACAGTACATGTGTTAAAATACTAAAAAGACAAAAAGAACTATCTCCTGATGGCATCACAAGCTTCAACTCGATCCCCTGCTCCCCTACTATTATGCATGGTACAAAATCAAGCATCAAACTACATGCAATTTCACAAGTCCCTACCTGCATTCAAATATTCATTTTTTGGTTCACAACATCATCTCAAATAGGTTGTGAGATAAAAATACCAATAAGTAACCACCCAAATATATATATCCACATAGGTTGTCCAATATAAGATAAGATGTTTGAAGGTAAAATAGGTAATAAGTATAAAATAAAAGTTCCCATGGCATATCTATAATAAGAAACTAGAACTGTATATCCTTATTAAGATCCATGAAAAACATGGGACAAGCTCTGATAAAAATGATGTGATAAAAAATGTAAAAAAAACTAACATGGGATCTCTATATCCATACATATCATTTCAACCATTACCTTTCCATACAATCTGAAGTGTCACATATACCATGATGGAGATACATAACCATTCATGTCACATTTACCATGGCTGTTTCATATAATCAAAGTGTCAGACCATGAAGGGATGAATCCAAAGTTTACAAGACTGAGTCATCCTCATCTACTCCCAGGATCATCTTGATGGAAACTATATTATACTTGATTTGGGGTCTATGGAGGATGTTTACCAACCATGTCCATTGTGAGCCCAAGACAAACTATACCCACAGGGTAGCAAGGCCCAAGGCATCCCACAAAATCAAGACCCAAGGATAAATCTCTATCAAAGAACCCACCACTGTGTACTAGACCCATAGTAGAAATGTTTTTGACATCTAATGGAATCAAGATCCAAGGTTTTCCAACCAACGTAACCACTACAATTCAATTATCATATCATTCATCCATTAATTAACATGTATTTAATTCTATGAGAATACCCAGTCATATAACAAAACCATTAGAAATAATTAATGAGATTATCCACTCATATAACATTTCAATTTAACAATTAAAAAATTCAACATCTTGTGTCACATTGAAAAGGAGGCATTACATCTCCTAATCAAGAAATTCAATTCAATTTAGTTAATTACTGGCCTCCTTTAACTAGGAAATCTCAAATCACACCCCTGGGGTGGTTCAACGTTAGTTAAAGAAAAAAGTCAAACCCCATGGGTGGCCTTGGTTCGGAACAAAAACTACCAAAACACTTCAAAGGAATTGAAGGGTATCTATAACATATTCCATTTCATTTAATTGAATTAATAAATTCAATTTCAGGGCCGTCCCAGAATGTTTGATGGGTGGAACAATGAATCTATATTAATAAATCACCAAATCAAATGGGAAAGGTTCAGAACACCCACCATAGGTCGGTAGTAGAGTGATTGTCCTGTATTAGCTCTTAATTTGAATTAGATCAGAATAAAATTTAATAATGGATGAAGAACCTAAAATTGAAGAATATTAGCATGCACCTAAATAGCACAACTAATACCAAGAAGAATGAAGAATGACACAAAAGGAATTGAGTACTCACCATTGTGGATCCAACGAGATTGAGGATGCTCAATTATGATATCAGATGAAGGAACAATATTAGAGTCTAATATTTGGCCTAAAAAGATCTCCCAAAAAAGGTACTATCCGACATGAAAGTAGATAAAAAATTACGTTGAAATTATAAACATTCTAAGGATAATTTTTTAATTTTACCCAAATTTCATGGACACACGGTTGGCCAAACCATGCACCAAATGTGTGACCTTTGCAGTAGGAATGAACACCCCACATGGTTAGTGTGCATAATTTTACTAACCATGCACAAATTTTGAAACAATACTATATCAAAAGTCAATAGTTTTCACATGACTGTCCACCCCAAATCACACGGTTTGAAGAACCGTGCGACATGTATATTCTTACTATCTAGCCACGTACAGTTATAAGTAACCATGAAAATTTCCCCAAATAGATTATATTAACCATGTGATAGACATATTTATCCTAAAAGGATGGGTTCATGGATCTGAACAATCCCTGAACACCCCCAAAACACTCATAATAAAAATCGATACTCAGAGTAGGCCACCATTAAGAATTTAATATAAAAACAAAAGGATATATACCTCATACAAAAAATAATGCTCTAAAAAGAATCTACTTCATTTTATACACAAACTGGGTGATTAATTTGATGTGGGTTGAATGACTTAACAGTAACACTCGAGAAACCATTGACCCTTTTAAATTTCACATGAGGAGGTGATTCGGTAGAAGGTGTGGAATCAAAAACTAATTTCATCCTCAAAATTATATACCATGATTCAAACTCTGAAGTTTCATTTTTGAGAGATAAATTCAATAAAGTGGGTTTTCAGAGAGATAGAGGACATATAGGGCTTTAAAAAGAAGACATCATATATGGAAAAATATGTGCTATAATTTTTATTATGATGTTCAAAATTTTGTTCAATAATTTATATAATATAATAATAATAAATGTATACAAAATTATTCCAAAACAACTTAGTAATTTTTTTTAAAATAGTAGAAATGGTAGGTATATTGACCATGTATTCATAGAAACTATGGTAAGGCATAATGGGTATATTGACCATAAAATAATAATATGTATAGTGACCATGTGAATAAAGTCTCACGATAGGTATAGTGACCATGCGAGTAAATTCTCATACTTTGTATAGTGATTTCATGACCGAAAACTCATGGTCACTTTACTGACTGTGTGAACTATATTTTACAGATTACAAAAAAATAACACAATACACATAGATGTTAGGCACTTTTAATTTAATTAAGAAAAAGAACTAAATAAGAAAAAAATTAAAAAACTGAATATAATATTTAGAAATAATTTACCGTCAATAATTAATGTTTGATATAATTTATTCTCTTAAAATTAAATTGATTTGTAAATATGTTAGAAATATTATATTCAATACTAATGAATTCTAGAGTAATACCCCTTTTTTGAAAATAGACTCTCAAAAAGTGATTTCTTATATCAATATGTTTTTCCCTTGAGCGAGATACAAGATTCTTAGAAATATTTATTTCACTTTTATTATCAAAATTTATAGAAACATGTCAAAATTGATATCAATAGTCTTGTAATGTGTGTTTTATCTACAAAATATATGCATAATAACTTCCCACAACTATGTACATAGCTTGAGTAGTGGATAATGAAATAGATTTATGTTTCTTACTATACCATCAAACTAAATACTTTCCTAAAAAGTGACATTTTCTAGAGGTTATTTTTCTATCTAGATTACATCAACCAAAATTTGCATCTAAATAACTAAGTCAAATTTTTGTCCTCTAGAATTTAAAAATCCTAAATTAGTTATAATTTTGAGCTATTTAAAAATTATTTTGACAACATTGAAATGTGATTCCTTTTGTATTTTATTGAAAATATTCATACATGCACACACTAATCATAATATTTAGAGATCTTGTAGTTAAGTATACTAAATTTACAACCATACCTATGTTGATGGTTTGATTATCCAGTTTCCTAGTTTCATTAAGATCTGAATTATATATTTCACTCATCTGATTATTGATACCTTTGGTTCTATCCATACCAAAATGGTTTAGAAAATATTTAGTGTAGTTTTTATGATTTAAAATGATTACTTATATATTTTAAAAAATCTAAAAACCAAGGAATAATTTTAACTCACCCATTAAAATCATTTTAAATTCATTTTATATCAATATTGAAAATCGAGTATATAAATGATTTCATAAGGAATAAAAAATAATATCATCAAAATATATTTGAACCGCTAAAACACCTTTAGATAATATTTTTATAAACAAATTAGGATCATCTATACCTTTTGAAAATAATTTATAAATAAAAAATGATCTGAGCTTGTCATACCAAGGTTTAGGCGATTATTTTAAACCATACAATGTTTTTATTAATTTAAAAACAATATTAAAAAAAATAAGGTTTTTGAAATATGTGGGGGTTTTCTAAAAAAACATACTCAATAATTTAACCATTTATAAATAACTCTTGACATTCCTTTGATATAGTGTGCAAGTCAAATGTATTTCATAGGAAAGAAACATTATAATGGATTTATTTCTTCTACTGGTGCAAAGGTTTCTTCATAGTAAATACCTCCTCTTTATTGTACCCTTGTGCAAATAGTCTAGCTTTATTTCAAATTATAATGATAGACTTGTCAATATTATTCCTAAATTACCATTTAGTTCCAATGTTCAGGAAGTCTTTAGGTATTTATAATTATTTTCAATCTTTGTTCCTTTAATATCGGTTCATTTATTCTTGAATAGATATTACCTTGAATTCATTATCTATTTTTTCAATGATGTTTCTAGGTTCAAGCTATGATAAGAAGGCTTGATGTTCAACCTGGGTTCGAATAGAAACTCTAGTTTGAGTACCTCTATCTACATGTACAACTAAAATATCCATGGGATGGTCTCTTTGAGTTCTAATGGATAATGGGATAGAAGTACATGGTACTTCATTTTCTTCTTCTGGTTATGGTTCAAATATCTCTTTTATTCTTTGTGATTTTTCTACAATAGGTTTCACAGAACCTCCATTAGGCATGGTTGAGGTGTTGATATTAAAATTAAGAATATCATCCTAAAGGTTTTCTATAGGGGTATTAGGATCGTGTGGATTTGTTTCATAAAATTTTACATGTATAGATTCTTCTATTTTTTTTTCTTTTATTAGACACCGTATATGATTTAGTAGAGGTTGAATAACCAAGGAATATTCCTTCATCACTTTTGAATGTAAATTTATCAAAATTCTCCTTTTTATTGAGTATAAATACCTTACATCAAAAAATTATAAAGTAATTAACCATTTGTTTTTTTACTTTTCAATAAATTTTATGGTTTCTTCATTAAAAGTGGTTTAATAAGAACCCTGTTGATAATATAGAAGGCTATATTAATAGTTTCAACCCAAAAATAAATAGGTAGTCCATACTCATTGAGAATAGTCCATATATTCTCTTGAATAGTTATATTACTTATTTCAACAACACTATTATTTTGGGGAGTCCTAGGAGAAGAAAATTTGCGATTTTATACATAATTATAGATAAAGATTCAAAATATTGATTTTCAAAAACATTTCCATGATCACTCCTTAAGGCCTCAATAGCAATCCAACTAAGATTTTCTACAGATTTTTCGTTTTTTTTCAAAATAGGAGCAAACTTACCTTTTGTGAGTTTGAAAGAATACCAGGTGTATATAAAATAGTAATATATAAGAAAATATGCATAATTATTCCTATTTAATCTATAAATTATAGAATTTAAAAACAAGTCTATGGAAACCAATTCTAGGGGTTTAGAAGTTGAAACTTATTTATTTTCATTAAAGAGATCTTATGTTTTTTCCCTTTTTGACAAGGGTTACAAACTTTATCATTTTATAATTCTAGTTTAGGAAGATCTTAAACTAATCATTTCCTAGTTATCTTTATAAGAGAGTGAAGGTTTTAGTATCCAAGTATCCTATTCCATAGAAAATATTATTTGTGAAAGGAACTTACGAAATTAATATTGAGAGAAATTAAAGATTCTAAATCAACTGTATAAACATTATTATCAACTATTGCAGTAAAGAAACCAAAATTCGTAAAATCATAGATTCTGGAAGATTTTTTTTAAAATTTTAAATGGTAACAATCATCACATTATTGTGAGATTATAAGTATATTATAATTTAATATATTAACAAATTATACATTAGGAATAAAAATAGAATAAGAGTGTCCAATTTGAATGATTCAAATTATTTTCAATTTGGTTTTGTCACCAATAGTGACATGTACACCAACCAATTTGATAAGACTTTTAGGTCTTGAGTAGTCCCTAGTCATTTTTTTGGAAAATATAATGTCCAGATTCCATAAATTCTTACCTATACTCTTAAATATGGTGTCCTATACACATTTATATAAGAAATGATTTTTGTACCCACACTTTCTTAGGTCCAACAGTTTTAGTAATAAAATATTTTGGAATCCAAAGTTCCTCAAAATGTTCATCATAATCAAACTTAAATATTTAATAAATAAAAACTTTATTAGGACCATATGAATATAAACTATTTTTATAATTTTAGGAGCTTGAGTTGGGAAAAAATTTATTCTTATAAATTCTCCTATATCTAGGTTGGTATCCCATATCAATTGTATAATAGGATATGTTATATTTACTAATAATCCTAGTCAAGGTTTCTGAAACATTTATAAACCTTTAATGATCCTTTTTAAGTTACTAATTGTATATTTTTAGTTAATTATTTTATTTTAATAAATTATCATTCTTATCTTTTTCTATATAAAGAACATTTTTAACATGAATAGATAAATCATTCCATTTCTTTAAATTTTTTATAATTATTTTTAAGTTCTTTTAAATTTTATTCCATCAAATTAAAGTATTCAAATAAATATTCACTAGTCATATTTTCATTATTTTAATCATTTTCAGATATATTAAAAATATGATTAGGAGATGTATAAATAGTATTTTGTACCTCATATGTGTTTTTCATAAAAAAGTTTTCTCTATAATACTTGTCTTCTATACTTGAGTAAACTCTCTAGAACTATCCTTATAGTTTCGTTAGTAATGTTTTATAACCTTATTTTTTAATTTTTACTTTTTCATCATAGCTTTTATTATAATTTAATTTTTTATATTCATCTTTGATATGATCCTTTCTCTTTAATTCATAATAAGTCACCTCACCAGGTTAATTTTATTTCTTCCAATTCCATCTTCTATTATACTTTCCTTTATAATTTTATTTCTTGAATAATTTATTTTTCCTATAGAACATCTTAAATTTCTGGGCTAGGTGAGACATCTACTCATCCTTATCTGAGAGTGATTAACCCCCACTTGATCTATATTATTTGATTTTATCCTTTATCATTTTCTTATTTTTTTAATTTAAATTATTACTCTTACTTCATGAGTTTCCCCATAATATACTTTAATTATATTTTATTTTTATGACATGATTCTATAATGGAAACATAGGTTCCACTCCATCAATCTTCTAAGAATTGCAGGAGTCACACCACTTTATCCTTTTCTTCAATTTTATTCTTATGTGTATCCATTGTATTCAAAATTTCATTGAACCTGAGATATATGTCAAAAATGGATTCATCATGTTTAATATTAAATGTATTATATTTAATACAATATGTATTTAGGAACATCTCATTATCATTTTATGTTCCTTAATGAGAAACAACAAGTGTATCCTAGATTTTAATAGTAGTAGGACAAGCATAAATTATCTTAAACTCATATTGCCCCTATTTAAAATGTAATACATTCATATATTTTCAATTATATTCATAAGCGGACTAATTGGTGTCACTCCAATAATTTCTAGAAACATTGGGTTTTTTATATTTTCCTCTATTATTGTCTAAATATCAAATCCCATGATTTCAATATGAATTTTCATTTTCTTATTCCACTAAGAATAATTACTGCCATTAAAATAATGAGGCCTATTTATAGGATTCCTCTCAAGATTATTATTATAAATAAATATATTTATATAGAAATAACATAAATTTATATCTTTTATGTAAAACTGCATCATAATTAAAAATTAAGTTAGATAGAAATAAAAATCCTTTGATACCAAATGTTGGTTGGAGTGGACAAGTCATGATGTAGTAAATTGAGTATCCAATTAAAATTTATATTGAAAATTATTTAATAATAAATCCACTAATTTATAAAAATATCATAGTTAACTAAAATAGTATAAGTCTACAATTTTATCTTTAAAAATATTCTCAAAAGTTTGATCACAACATAACAAATAAAAGTTTTAAAACCTCTAACTGTTGAGTTTTTTTATTATATCAGACATAGTATATAAAACAATTATTAAATATAAATATAAAAGTAGTGTATTTTTTATAGTTTTGTAAAAAATGGGTTTATTTTAAAAATAGAGAAAAAAAATAAAACACACAGTAGAATAAAATAAGAGGTTCAATCTCAAGATAATCCCTAGTTTTATTCATTTTAAAATCACCCACTACCATACAATTTATTAAAGAATAAAGTGATCCTTAACATGAATTGGGTTTTACATAAAATAACTACACATAATAAGTCTAGGATATACATAAACTCTTCAATTTTCCTACATGGGATAATAGATATTAATGAATAAAAGAAAGTGTGTCTGACACTTTTCAATACAATACATGATATTGTGTTAATGAACAAAAACAGTACTGAAAACAAAACTGGAAATGTAAGATAAAAGATACAGAAAAAATATTGAAGGTAATAATATTTTTTTGTAGCTTAAAATGATCATCTTTAGTTGAACAATCATCTTTAGGTTTGTCCATTATAATATTCAACCATGTTTTCATTGATAGGTATGACAAATATAGTTTCATAGAGGTGTTTTAAGTGTATCAGTATATGTATCTTGCATATGTGTATCCTCTATATATCATATTTACTCTATTGTTAATCTTCTTCTTAAAAGATACATTATCTCTAATTATCCATTGGAGGATATTCATATTTTAACCATCATACTCCTTATAGTTTTAAATGCACCAAATCTAAAATTAATACATAAAAAATCTATCCATTGATGATTTGAAAATAACTCACTACTTAAGTTAGACATGTCCACTTAGTATTCATTTAAAGAATAATTATTTGGATTATAGTAAATTGGCATGAATAATTTCCATTATTACTTTACTTGGTAACTTTGAAATAGACACTTAGCATGAGTGCTTCATTTGTTCTTGCGGTCACTAGTTTTCAACATGTGATCACTTCACTTATTCATGCAGTCACTTAGTTTTAATACGGTATAATCATATCTTCATGTGGTAACTTATTTACTTCACATGGTGACTTCATTACTTAATCCTATTAGTTATTTACTTATCACTATCACTTCATTTTTTCTTTTGGTGACTACAATTATTCTTATAGTCACTATATTAATCACCCTTGGTCTATTCAAGACTTGGAAAAATTTCCTCATCTGACACACAATAACATGGTCGTTCATATGGTAGGTTGAATCCTTTGTATGGTCATTTTATCTTTAACATGCAGTAGGTTAAGTACACACACAACAAATTTTAATCCAATGCATGAATAGTTCACAAATTGGACATAATTGTATCATCCAAAACATTATATCTTATTTTTTCATGCAGTCACTTGGAGTTCAACATGAAGTTACTTCCACATGATCATTTGACCTTCACAGTAACCTCCATACTTAGCAATTTTTAGATTTTTGACTAGGAAAATAGTTGACTATAATAAAAATTAAATTCATTATAATCATAAGGAATTTGATTTGGGATCATTAAAATAATAAGGTAATCAAATAATCTCATAATATCCTTACTTGGATAATGGAAAAAATATAATCACAAGTCACAATGATTTACAATGTTTGGCCTCAATGTGAGATCCTACCCTTGCTTGGTTTGGGTCAAGTTCAAAGACATGAATTTAAACTATAAATCACTATGATTAAAAGTGAAAGCTATATCATAAATATATTGACATACGATCTCCTAAAATTTATAATTCACAGGGGAATACAACATTCGCCTCTCAACTTTTTCTCTATACTTGCTCCTACTAGTTGAATCTATCTCCTAAAATGATTGTGTCCATATCCTAATGGTGTCTTTATAACATGTGCTGATAGTTCTTCAATGTTATTCTAAAATTTCCTTGAAATATTATTTAACTTCTCCTATCGACTTATACAATATGCATGTCATAAGATTATAAGGATCATTTTACCAGTTCTTTCAATATTTCTTGATGATAAGATGATATCACAGGCCCGAAAGATGTTCCTAGTTCTCACATTCTCCATAGATTCAACACCGCAACATATATTTTGACTCTTTATCCTCTCAACTTCCATTTATGATATATAAATATCAAAATCCTTCTTGTTTTTTATTCTTAAATGTACATGGATGTTCTGAATATAATTAAGTTCTTCTATTTGATACTAGGAAGTATTTCACTCAAATGTAGTATCAGTCTCTCCAACACAAATCCTACTATTCTCTCACACTTTTATAGTTATATAATTATCGTAAAAAATATCATTTAAATATTTAAATTTTAGAAACTATATTATTTTTTGGTAGTGAGATACTCTTATTCAAACTAGAATATTTTTCTTGTTTGAATCTAATTTAATCAGAGATAAGGTATTTTCTTTTAATACTTTTTTAAAATAGAGATTATTTCCTCTCCAAGTTATATTTAAAATATCTCATTATTCTTCTCCAGAAAATCCACATATTTTAAATCAATTTTAATTACTTCCACATATATATAGTTCCACAGATATTCACATCATCGAACTTCTCTCATGTCGTGGATATCAATCTATATATCTAATTGGATCAAAATTATTTAGAATAATATTGATATTTATTTATTTTAAGATAACAAAAAAATCACCTTAATTTATTCCACTAATTCAAAATTTCCAAAATGAAAAAATAAATATTTTAAAAATATTTTTAAAGTCTTATGAGATTTATAAAATAACACCTTTATCATATTCTATAAATTTACTTTTTGTAAGACTTTAAATTCCTATGAAATTCCATGAATTTTTATTCTCCTCAATGAACACATTCCTATTCCAAAATTTATGCATCATTGATATCCTTTTAAGACTTAGTAATTCTTATGGGAACACTGTAATTCTCACAAACTATTAAATTTTCAACAAGATTAAAGTATTATAGAATACCTCAGAGTCTTAAGGTTTTTAACGAATGTCTTATGAAGTCTCAAAAGATACTTATAATGTCAATACAAGTTTTATAATATTTATAAAAAATGATTACATGATTTTTCCTTATCCATTTTTTGGCTTTCTATAAAATCATATAAAATTTCAGGCACTTATACATTTTTATATACTTTTACACATAAATTACAAACTCATTAAATAAATTAAAAACCTTTCTATGATCACTAAATGGCCTTCTAAAATAGTACAAAACACCATCTGATGACATTTTTCACTTATTACAATGGCCTTTAATCTCAAAGTACTTTGGATGGTTTCTCCCCTATTTAAGCTAACTTTTATTATTTAAAAAATATTATTAAATATTTAATTTATCCAGTTTCCAAAAAATTAATTCAAAACAATATTATATATTGTCTTATCATCCAACTAATATTTTTTTCTCCTTTAAAATAATCTCCAAAATTATCACATTTAAGGGCTGCTATATTAAAGTTGTAATTTTATGGTATTTAACTAGAAAAACACTTATTTATCTACCTTTTTTATCCAATATAGTGTTAGATTCATGTTTATATATTTAATTTACATAAAAATAATATTAACAAAAAATTTAAATCATCTTTACAAATCCATTTGGGCAATTCACAATAAAATAAATAGAATTAGTAATAAAAATTAATGCATTAAATTGAGCTATGAAATCTACCTACACTAAAACACTTATTTATATTCAATCATAAAATCTCAACATATCACAATGAAAACCCATCCTATCAAGTTTTAAACAATATTTTCAAAAAAATCAATAAAATCAACAAAGAAGGAAATTTCAAGCATCACATAAGAAATACCCCTTAAACTCTTCATTCATCAACAAATCCAACCAACCAAGGATTTTTATTTTCATCTTGAAATGAAAAAAAAATCTTAACTTCCATCCATGACTTTTATATTTTTTATTATGCATTATACTTGTGATTTATCTCACTTAAAAACCTTTCTCCTACCACTCAAGATACATATGTCTGGATTTTTACTCAAGACTTGAATAAATGAATTATAATAATAGGATTGAAAATCACCTCAAATATCCACCTAGTAAATAAAAACATAAACATTATTCATGAGGTATTTCCTTAAAATGATAAAATTAATTTGAGGTTAAGGGTTGGTATGTAATGATAAAAAGAATTTTAAAATCTAAAGTATAATGCATGATAAAAAATATAAATCTCAATAAAAAATAGTCCTTTAAAAATGATATCACCTAACACCCCACTTACTCATAAAATAGGATACAAAATTATAACAATAAACATAATGAAGTATACCCCCTATTTTCAACAGTAATTTTTCAAAATCATTTTTTCATTCTCCTTTTGAACAATGATTTTTTCCTTTCTCTTTCTATAATAATATTTTTTTTATTTTTTTTATTTTTTATAGGGTAAACTATAAATTATAATAAAACATAATTTATGAAACATTCCCCATAGCCTATGATAATGCCTCAAATTCTCACTATTATAATAAAAAATATCCCATTTATACCACGAAACATCATTTTACCCCACTATTAATCTATAATAAATCTTTTAAAAATTCCAAGAGTTTGGTAGGAAAGATAAAATATTATATTAATGTTTATTCCCAATAAAGTTCATTCATGGTTTTTACTTTATTAAAATAAATATCAAATTTTAAGGTAAATCTTAAATTTATAAAAGGATCAAATAAAAAAAGAACCAATCATCTTAATGAAACTTTTTTTATTTCATATATTTGATAAGATATCGATGAATGTTATAGTTGTTAAAATTTCCATAGTACCTCTTAAGAAATATGGTACAAAAAAGAAAATAAAAAAGACTTATACCCCTCTCCGGAATGTGAAACTTAAAATTTTAAAAAATCACTCATGGGATTAATAATAATAAAAAATTAATCAACATTAAATTTAAAAAATAAATGTAAAAAAATGTAAGAGGATTTTCATCTACATAAATCAATCAATCTACGCGAATCACGATTTATTATACCAATACTCTCATTATTATCTTCACTAATCCATCCATTATCTTACTCATTCAATATTATTATAAATGACATATAAATCATGGAATGATTGTATTCCTAAGGAACCTTTTTATCACAAATAAAAAAAATTTTAGTGTGGAATGAAAATTACCTCAAAATTCAAAAAATATGTGAGATAATTTAGGGAAATTAAAATAGATATTGAATTAAATAATTAATACCCTATCCATTTAAGCTATTCTTTTCCTTTTCATTCTCCTTATCATATTTTTTTTCTTATTCATTACTTTATCATAGACTTACCACATAAAAATAAATAAGTGACAATTCAAGTACCATTATAATTAATATCAAAATAGTAACAAATATTGAATTTAAATACTAATATATATTTATAAAATAAATCCTAAAAAATAATTCATAACGAAGAATAAAAAACATGGGTTTCCTCCTATAAAGAACTCTATATAATGGATTTTAGGTAGAAATTACATCATGTGTCATGTAATAGGAGTATGAAAAGAGGTTATTCTAACCATGACTTGAATTCCATATAATTCAATGAAATAATTAACCTCCTCCTAAATAAAATAAGATAAATTATTTATTGAGTAGTAAACCAAAACTTGGATAGTTTTAAAGAATGATAAAATATATCTTGGTCTTTCCAAAGCAGATAATGATCCTCCGTCACAACATCCTCGTATTTATGTTATTTAAAATATTCAATGTACATCCTTGTATTAGATTTCATAACATTATATTATATCTTGTTATCCTCTTCTATTAAGGCTTCATTAACTTTTTACTCATCCTGGTCAAAAACTGTTAGAGTGAATTTTTTGGGTTTAATATCCAATTCAAATTCATAATTAAGTTTGACCTTTGATTCAAACTCAAAATCAACAACAACATTGGATTTATAATCAATATTTAACTCAAATTAGGTTTCCTATTTGGGTATATCCTTTGATTCATCATATTTCTTTGTCATCATATCGAAATCTTTACATGCCTCATTGAAAGCATATTCTAATCCATAGATAAGTTCCTCATTATCATGGGATATGGTTGTGGACCACATTATTCTAACATTTGGATCATCTCCTTAAGTTGATTAATTTTATGTTGAATATCTTCAACTTTTATGGTATATAAGATATGTTCACTCATGATGTATTCATCACTTTCCATCACTACATAAAAAACAAATCGCATAAAAAGAAACAAAATAAAAACCTAAACTAAAATCAGAAAATATAATGTGTTGGGAAATAAAAAATCTTAATATATCTAACCCAAGTCTCATAATAAGTTTAAATCCTCAAAAATAGATCAAAAACTTTGATGGACTGTAAGGTGTAATTACTTCTTATGGGTTATCGAATTAAGAAAATTATATACACATCATAAAATCACTAAAACTAATAAGGTGTAGTACATGATATGTAATTACCGAGGAGAAACCCAGAAATACAAGGAGGATCAAAAAGGGAAAAGTCTTACTCAAAATTTACGATTAAAAATCAAAAATTAAAATTAAAAATAAAAATACTTATAATTTATAATGAACTATGAATGATAATGGTACTAGGCTCTTTCAAATCTAGGATAATGAAAAAATTGAATCATAAAAGGTATGATGGATAGTCATGTAGTTGTTTTAATTGAATATAAGAAAAGCCTTGTTATTATTCATCACTCTCTAATCACTAAGATACCATTTACTTATGGTTAGGTACTTTAGTTTACAAGGAAATTGGACAATAAAAATCCACATTTAAATACAGTATACATCCTACTCAATAGTCTTAAATAAATTTACATGGTATAAATTTTATAAAAATGGAACCCCCTCACTCAAAAGATATTGATCATGATTTATGAATGATGAATATATTAAGATAAATATATTATTGAGAAAACCCAACACACACCACCATTAAAAAGTAAAGATACTTTTAAACTCAATCTACATTCCTTTCAAAATAACAAGATGAGAAACTAACCTATCGTGTAATCCATGTGAGTGTTAAAAGTAGACCTAAACTAAATAAAAACAATAAAATTATAACATACAACCAAGACCCCAATTGTGAATCTATAAAAAAATTGATCCCCTATACGAAATTTTAAATAAAATGGTGAAAAACCAACCTTAATTTACAGGAAAACATCCACTTGATATATTTAAACATCTCCTTATATCTTCTTATATCCATCATTCATCAATTCAGAATCCACTTCTACTAAGATAGAAAAAAAGACAGAGCACACCATTAGCTCAAAATAAAAATATACGTTAAAAAAAACTCTAGTATATAATATAACTAAATCTATATCCACTATAGATACCAAAATTATGGTATAACAAGGTAATTTGTGGTGTTAACTCATATCCTTCTTCACTTACTCTTCATAGACACTAGAAAATCCCATGAATGTACACTATGAAACCTCAACTCGCCATGAGATACCTCCATTGTTTCTTCATGTACAAATTGTGGTAATATGAAACACACTAAAATAAATAATTAAATATCTTCCAATATATGTATCTCCTAATATGCAGCGAAACAAACATGGCTATAAAATCTACCTTATATATCTTGAAAACTCTTTTCTTCTTTATACCTTTAGGAACATAGTGATAATATCATTCCATGGTTAGAAAAGATATTTAAAAAAATAAAACCTTATTCATAACACTATCTCAATAAACTTATCATTATTTTGGATATGATCTTCATTCCATGGACATGAACAAAATCTTGCAGCTTTAATAGGTTATATTTGAATAGAGGATACGACATAAAGAAGCAGTCTAGAACACGAGCTCCAAAATTCAAAAACCCACAAAGGACCCAAACCTTAAATATAAAAATCAAGAATATTAAATATCCTTCCTCATTATATTAGTTAATCTCATATTTCATCTTCTTCAAGGGAACTCTTATGAAACAACTCCTCTAGAGGCATCATGGCATGAAACCTTCAAACACAATGTGACATTATCTTACATATTAGAATATGTGCGTACATGATATCACTCATTCATGGTTATATGATAATTATTAGCCTTCACAGGAATACAATGAAACTTTTATTACACTTCCCATGTTTTTCATGATATTATAATAATAATATGAGTGTTACAGTAGTCATGGTATAACCCTCGCATGAAAATGATAGATCTAGGAGGAAGATGAGAAGCTAGTGAAATTTTTTCATAAATTTATACACATTATTTATTTTACTTAAATATTACCTTGAATATTACAATTTATATATTGGTTTTCTTATTGTATAAAGACTTGTGGATAATATAGTTCACTTAAAGGACCACTATTTTCCTTCTATGGTACCTCCTTGAACTATGACCACTGCTCCCATGGTGGCACCTCACACTGTGGTTCCGCCTTTCACTAAAAGGAATCCAAAACCAATATTTTATTCTCAATTCCACCCTATTCTAGAACAATTTTCATGATTTTCACCACCCTTTGATAGCCACGATCCATTGGTCACTACCACAAAAATAGTTTTTCACAGCTCCCCCCTTTATCAGTGCTCAAAAAAGCGCTCATAAAGGCACCCCTTTATCAGCGCTTTTTTTTGCGCTGATAAAGGGCCCCCTTTATCAGCGCTGATAAAGGGGGGCCTTTATCAGCGCTTTGTTTAGCGCTGATAAAGGGTCAGCTTCAAAAAAAATATTAAAAAAATATTAATATATAAATGTAGTTATATTGTTATATAAATATAATATAAAATTTTTAAATATATTTTAGATAAGTATAAATGTACATTTACACTTATTATACAAAATATAAAAGATATTTAGTGAAAATGACTTCTTGAAAAATTAAAAAAATATTTTTAATTAAAATTTTGATAATCATTATTGATTAATAATCATTTAACAACAATTTAAGGACTAAAAAAATTAAAAAAATTAAAATAAGATCCAAAATATGTTGAAAATACAACTCAAACTTCAAACGGCCATAACTTTTTATCCTGGTGTCTTTTTGAGCTCTACAACATATCAAATCGAAGCATGTGACGAGATCTACGTCTCTATGACCAGGAGGAACCCCGGTCAAGCGTGTTTAGATGCCAAAAGTGGCCCAAAAGGCCTCCACAACTGAGTTTTTTGTCAGGGTACCCAGATTTGTTAACATTTTTTGTATTTTCAAACTCGTTTAAGGGGGTATTATTGGCTTTTCTTGGTGGGGACTGAATTTATTCCAAGGTATTACATTCATATTGATATTATGTCCTTGAAATTTCATCCTTTTTTATAATGAACTGCTATTTCTAATCAAATATATAACTATATGTACATATTTTTTATATATTCGCACTTAAAAATTAATTTTTTTAAATAAATAATTAAACATATTTACATATAAAATATATTAGCTTTATCTAAATAATAACTAATATCCATTTTTTTTTCAAATACCAATATATGAATATTTATATACCTATATATTAATCTAACTATATATATATATATATTAATCTAACTATATATGTATATATTAATATAAATATATATATATATTAATCTAATAACTATATATATATTAATATAACTACATATAAATATATTACTATTACTATAAATATATATATATTAATATCACCATAAATATATATATTAATATCACTATATATATATTAATATAACTATATAAATATATATTCATATAACTATATATATGTTAATATAACAATATATATGTTAATATAACTATATATATGTTAATATAACTATATATATATTAATATAAATATATATTAATATACGAATAAATATAACTATATATATATATAGATATAGATATATATTAATACCACTATATATATATATATTAATATTTATATATATATTATAATATAACTATATATATATTATAATATAACTACATATATATATATATATATTAATATAAATATATATTACTATACGAATAAATATAACTAAATAACTAAATATATATATATATATATATAGATATCAAGAATTGAAAAGCAAATCAAAATAGAGTAGTGGTAAGGGCTTAGGCGCGCGGGGGGGAGGTCTCGAGTTCAAATCCTAGTGGAGGCAGGGGTGCGCGCACATGGGGAATATTGGGGCAAGCACTGTTAAATGGTGGACGGGGTTCGTGGGGTGCGTGGGGTGTTGTATAGGGGCTGAAAAGCGGTGTAAAAGGGGGGGGGGGGGTTCAAGTTCTATAATAGACCCCCCGATTGGCAGTATTTATTAATATTGTTTATTTTTTTTAATTTTTTTTTTAATTTTTAAAAAAAATTATATTTTTTTAACTTTTATCAGCGATTTTTTAAAAGCGCTGATAAAAGGGTCCTTTATCAGCGCTAAAACGAAAGCGCTGATATTGGACCCCTTTATCAGCGCTAAAAAATGTGCTGATAAAGGGGTACTTTTATCAGCGCTTTTTTTGAGCGCTGATAAAAGACCGCTTTTATCAGTTCTTTTTTTAGCGCTGATAAAGGGGTCCTATATCAGCGCTTTTCGGAGCACTGATAAAGGGGACCCCCTCATTATCTACGCTGGCTTTATCAGCACTTTTGTAGCTCTGATAAAGTCCATTTTTAGCGCTGATAAAGGCCGTGTTAGTAGTAGTGGGTGCTGAATAGGGATGACCACCTTTTTTTTACTTTACTTGTAAATATATACCTTTCTTAATATTTCTTCGCATTTTTCCAAAATAAAAAAAATCCATATAAGAAATTGATTCCATAACCACATTACAAACAAAATAATTTAGAAATAATATCATTACAAAAATAAATTCAATAAAATTACAATAAAAATTAATGCAGTAAATTGAGATAATAAGAATCATATCTTGAAAGGAAAGATTAGTAGTAGAAATTACATGAGATCCATGAAGAGGACTTTTTGAAAACCCCAAATCAAAAAATGGTGCATAATGATAAGGGTGAATCTTTTGAAAGTATCGTTGAATGTGGATGGAATAATTCCCCACAACACATGAATGACCCAATGGATAATTTCAATTTGATTAGAAATGATTGATGGTTATAGTGTAGTTGGTAAGCTACACATGAGTTGGTGATTTTATGATAGAATCAACTAAATATTAATTCTCTTGTTAGGAAGAAATGAAACACAATGAGAAACATTGAGGTGTGATGGGGAACACTAGGTATAGGTAATTAATGATTAATAATAAGATCCAATATGGATATAGATTTATCATCGCATGTTATAAAAGTAAAGAATGTCATAGAAGGTTTCCAATAAGTCACCCAATGAGTAAAATACTATATAATAAGTCCAAGAAGAAACATTCCCAACATGAGAAACCAAAAGGGTAAAGGCCAAGTCAGAAAAGAGACCAAATCTAAAATATTAAAGAATTAAGAAAATATAAATAAATATGGTAATTTAATTTTCAACTACATGAAATTAATGCATGAAAAAAAAATGTTTCACATTACATGTAATTTTATGTATATCTTTATATGATTTTATATTTTTGGTTTTTGTTCTCAATATAAAATTTTCAAATTTCATTGGATTAAATTATATATAATTACTAAAAAATTTATTTAATTATCATATAACATTATAAAACCTTTATTTATTGTATGTGAGATAATTTACAATCACCAAATTTTATCATTTAAGAAAATTAAGATTCCTTTCAATTTATAAAAAATATTTTTAATTTTGAATTAAATTCTAAAAAAATATTAGATTATAATAGCATGTATTATTGAAAAAAATGTATACAAAATAATGAATAACTATTTTATAATATATTTTTTAACATATTTCATTATAATCCTTTCCTTTCTTATAATTAATTTTTATTTTATATCATAAATGATTACTTTTGGAAAAAATATTGTCATCATGTTAATGACCTTATAATGTTTTACCATGAAGGATCTATTTGGTATCATTTATTTAAAACTAACTATAACACTTATAATTTATAATAATCATTTCTATAAAATAGTTTTTAGATTGATTTTTTGAAAATTTATTCTTGGCCACATATTTAATTTATTTTCTTCTAGAATTTATTTTTAGGTACTTTTTTAAAAACATAGTATACACCAATTATTTTTTAATTATTTTCATTATAAGTGGTAAGTGTTATACCTAGTTTTGAATATTTTTTATTAAATAAATTCAATATATATTGTCCCAAAAAAGAGTGTTTTGTGACTAAATCATTCTAAAAACTGTTGAAAATTAAGAGATTATATATTTTGTCATTTTTAAGGATTTATAATAAGTGCATGAATTATTAATTAATAAATAATGACACAAATGGCTGTGGGAGTCTATCCCTAATATGTTGAAACCAAATGAGAATATCTAGAAAATAAAATAATGTGAAAATGTAGAAATAAAATGACACTAAGATGCAATATAGATAAACACCTATATAATTTGGTGGTAAAATACCACTATAAAAATAAAATGCTCTTACTGTTTGAAAAACATGGTGTAAATAATCTCTATAAATTTTATAATGACAAATCCTCACAAATATATTTAAAGAATAATTGAATAAAAATAAATAAATATATACTTTAGAATTGTAATTATAAGTGTGATTAGAATATTGATATTCTTTTGACTAGAGGGGTTCTATATTTTATATTAGGGAACTCTCTATATTGTTCCATTTCTTGGTGGGGGTTTTACCATTAAAATAATAAATCCATCCAAATTTCCCATCCCATGAAATTTAGACACACCTAGGGTTGTTTTCATTGAATTTTCACACATCCTTTCTATCATTAATATTTTTTATAACCATGTTTATAACTTGAGGATTGAGGATATATACCACATGATGTTATCTAATTATCTTAAATATAATATATTATTTTTCATGCCATTTATATGGCATACTCTATTGACAGTTCCTATCAATGAATCATAAATGTTCAGTTTGATGGTATCAACCCCACATATCTTCAAATTTGGATCATTTCCCAATAACAGAAGTCATTTTCAGATAGTTATATATTGATAAAACTATTCCATTTGATATGACTTGTGTTATGTTCCTCTTGAGTCAATTTTCCATGTGTCATTGAGGTGTTTCCTACCTCTATAATATTTCATCATTTTTTGAATTGTATATGTATATTTTCAAGAGTGATTAATGATATAAATATACGCTAAAGATCAAACCATGTAATGGTAGTTTAAACCACACCATAGTTTTTACTAGTGTAAACAATAATGTAATGAGGCTCACTACACTGTGGTATTATAAATGAATGTTCATATTCAATACTGTGTGACTTGACCACCTTCTCATATTCCAAGCTATCATAATTGTTTGGAATATAATTAAATGATATTTAGTGTAAATTTTATGATGTAATATGAAACATTTAATAGTTAAATATTTCATCATGAATGGTTGAGGAGTTATAAACCATGTGTAATGGTTATATTTAATATCAAACATTTATGAAATGTTTGGAGCCTCGGTGAGAGTACTAAGAACCTACAAAAGGAGGGCAAGACCATGATAAGGTTATCTATAATTCCTTCCATAGTAACTTGAACTACCAATAACTCAAATTATATCTTTCTATTCAACTCCAATATACTAATAGAATAAGAGGAAAAGGGTGGAGTGCCCATGTTTTTATTAAGTCCATTAAAATATTTTTAGAAATATTTTAATTATCAGTTACACGGTTATATTAATTTTATTTTGTCATGAAACCTAATAAATTATTTAATATTTTAAATATATTATTCGTGTTACACAAAAATTAATGATATAAATCACATATATCTCTTTAAAAGAACCTCATTTGAAAAATTATCCACTACAGTTTGACCAGTGATGAAGGATTTTACCTTGGAGTGGTGTAATTTTCGGTTCATATTTTAGGCCCAAACCTGGCTCACATTCGGTATAGTAATTAAAATTCCACGGGAACTTGATTTGTGGATATAATTATATCTCTTAATATAATAATTAGTATTATCCTCTACTTTTAAAATAGAATCGTATGTGAGATTAAGGAGACTGGAGAACATTCTTAGAGTTGGATCATCAGGTTCATCAAGAAGGTAATAATGAAATATGTAAAATTGAAAAATGAATCTTGAAACATAAATGATATTCGATAGAGGTAGTACACTAAATTTGTATTCTTTATTAGTTACTCATGCATTTTAATTATTGTAATTTTTTATATTTTGTGTTGAATTACTGTAATAATTATTATTAATTTTTAATTATGTTTTTTTTGGAATTATTTATTGATGAAAACTTTTACAAATGATGAATAATGGAGTGATGATTTACTTGATTTGTACTTATATATCCTCTCATGTCATTCACCTCAAAATTGATCATTTCCACCAATAGTGGTTAATGATTGTTTTTATGGGGGTTTCTTAACTGTTATGGTTACTGGAAAATAGTTTTCCTCTAATCTATTTCTCTCCTTTTCCGCTTGTGAGATGAATGACCTATATAAGCCCTCATAATTGATAATTATTTTAATAATTAATCTTTATATGATGTGATGAAAAATTAAATGATATGGGTGACACCAACTAGGGTGTGATGGTGGAAATGGGGAGAGACTCATTTGGCATGATGCTTAGATGAAAGATGATGCAAAAATTTGGTACAGAGGAAATATATTAATAGTATTTAGTGAATCATGATGATGGTGGTGGATAAACTAAATGATTTTAGGTTCCTTTGGTGGTAAAGGTTAAAATTATGGTGTGACCATTGAAAAAAAATCATGTTGATTGAAGTGGATTTGATAGCTCGAGTTTTTGGAAGTAAAAAAACATGATGACACAATGTTAACCATAAAAGAAAATATTAGGAATCATATCAGTTGGTGGATAGGGTTTATAAATTGTGGATAAATATAACATGACACGTAAATTTATAATAAACAATGGTATTTTCTAAAATGATATGACTCAGGGTGCAATTTAGTACACATCGACTACCCCATCTGATATAATGGTGTGTAGCTAGAAACACATTCCATATTAGTTATATGAAATTCCATAGGATTTAGTATTATAATACCATGCCAACTCTATTATACCACTTGAAATGTTACCTAAATTATATTTCATGTGTGTTGAAAAAACATGACCAGGACATAACAGTACACACCCAGATAACCCCCTGGGACACACAAGCTATGTCTGCTAGAGTACATGTCATGTACTTCTCCTTCATTAATGTTTTTCATATTTTCTCACACGAGTGTCATAATTGGATGCTTTTATATACCATTACATTTTTTCCACATATATCAATTCATTACAATTCAATTCATTATTTGAGGCTATTTATGCAGAATTTGAGTCATTTTAGTTTATCATATTTTTATAGATGATAGGAGGGTTTGGGCAAGGCCTTTAGTGACGAAATGAGGTTAGTAACCCCCTAAAAACAAACTAATACTACGGTGTGGGTCACCTTCATGTGTTACTGATTCAATACACCCCTTGGATAAATATTTTGGATAGGTAACTATTCATATATTCACATTAGGGATTAGGAACTCTTTATAAGTCAAAGACCCATGTCCTCTATTTTAGGGACTTTAGGAATGTGGTTGTTACCCCCTTGGTTTTGGTAAGGTTTGGGTCCCCTATAAAACTGATGTATCATGTAACCCCCCATGTGATGGGGAATGGTTCCTCTATACACAGAGTTTGTACCCTATCAATTTATTAACATTTACTTTGATGAAGTACAAATCCTATATAAGGGTAATTACCCCCTCGACCAACATACATACCATAGCGAGGTGCGGTTCCTGAACTAATTTTTCAAAGAGGTTACATGGAAGTCATGAATGTTGGGATGTTAGGATATTTTGGGTCTTATAGTTTACTGGGTATCCGTAGATTACATTTAGAAATAACTTTAGGAGAGCTATGTTAGGATAATTAGTGAATTCCTGTATACTTGGAATTTTTATCATTTTATCATATATATGTTTTTCATTATTTATACATATTTTGGATATTTAGATGACTTGCTACATTCATAATTTCCTTTATTTTCTTGTTTTCCTACTTGTTATTTATATACTCATACCTACATGATATTTATTACCCACATGTGTTATATCTATGATGATTCTTCATAGTTTGGAGGTGGTTGTAGTAGACATATAGATAGTGCATAATGGTTCTCAGTGGTACTTAATGGAGACAATTTATATCGAATAAATTTACCAAGATTATTTACTATTAGAAGGTTTTTTCCACTTCTTTTTTTATGTCACACTTTAGATACTTTCCTTATGAATTATTTTATCTTGGATTCTACCGATGTGATTTTACCTTGGATGGTTTATGTCTCACACATGCATATTACTGTATAGTTTGGTCTTTTATTTGGTAATATAAGTTTTTGATTATATTATGTATTATAGAAGTATTTATTTTAAGGGTTTAATTAGGATAAGAACTCCCATTAGTGATATTCCTTCTTGGTTTAAGTCAACGACCCCTATTCTATTGAAGGTAAGGTTGGGGTTTCATAATCGTGTTAACCACTAGTCTGGGTGGGGAACTAAATGAACAAGTCCTGCTAGATTGGTATTAGATCTATTACTATCTTGGGGATGGATTCTTGAGTTGGGGTTCTTGTGAGGATTGATTTGGTAAATTTAGGTAAATAAAGTTATGGGGATTTGAGTTTAGTTTTCACACCAAGGAACCCATCATAAGTGATTCAATTGACGTATCCATTAAAAATGAATCTAATAATATAATAATAGACTTTAAACCCAAAGAAATAATTTTCAGGGTATGTTTAGGATGATACATGGATCACATAGTTGTTATTTTTGACCATTCAAACCTTTTTTTGAGACATTCCAACTAAAAATGATTTAATAACCATGTGTTTATACTATCATCTATAGGATACCACTATTTGGATCAAAAATGTAAAAACCATTTTCTATCCAAGATATTAGTTCCAAAAAAAGAATATATTATGGAATTATAATTTATGATTCCATATTGAGATAATGGAGTATAATAATCCATCATTTGGAAGTCTAGTAAGAGACAGACAAGAATAAAGTAGTTCTAAACGAAATAATCAGAAGCTATAGGTCTAGAAAGGGAGTCCATTAATGAAAAGGTATAGTGTAAGAGTCATTATAATGTTACTTAAGGGTCCCTAACCTTTATCAAATGTTACATAAGGGTTATTTAGATGATTCAAACAATCAAACTTGTGAGATTTATATTATCATTAACTATTCATTGAAAAGAGGTGTTAAGGTGGTGGATATATTTGACCAAGATAAAGTGGTAAAATTAGTTTCAATGAATATAATTTACTATAAATAATATGGTTGGATCATTTTTTATGATGACAGTTTGATACTATAATCTTCTTCCATTATTTAATAAAATTATTATATAATTCCGCACATAGATTTGGACTTATCCTGAATCACTTAAAAAGTTATTTTATTCTTTGTATTTTTTTCATTTAAATTAACACATATAAGTTCATTTATAGATTGTTCATGTGTGTTACAGTGCAATGGACTAAGTTCCATTATCTTCTAATTTTTAGTACATCATGTATGTGGATTTTTTCTGATTTTATGGTTCCAATTCTTAGTTTCCACTGTGCAATTTTTAGTGGGTTACTTCCTGTTGGGAGGTTCTGAACCTAACAAGTGGTATCAGATCTAAGTTACAATGTTTTAGATGACCAGAACCTAGAGAAGGTGTTTGAAATATCATTTTAATAGCATCATTATACACTCATCCTTGTAGGATAATTTATATAAGCACTTCCTAATCCCTCTTAAGTGATTTAGAATTTAGTGGGATTCAACTAATCCTGGAATCAATTGTGTCAGATGAGGGTAAGGTTAGGGTGGAGACGTATGTTGAAGAAAATTTTGCATTCAAAAAAATATAGATAGATGATTTTATACTATATATGGATATTTATCTTTCATTAATGGTTAACAAACTAGATTTGATGAACACTTATGAATTAGAAAGTCTAGATAGAAAATCACTGGGGTTTATCTTGATTTCATTGGCTAAGAATAAGGCCTATAATATTTGCGAGGTGAAATGTTTTAGAACATATGAAGTATCTTACCAATATATATGATAATTGAACTATAATGAACAATGTTTTCCTACAAGAGAGTCTATTTTACACGATAATGTTGGAAGGAAAGCTAATGACTGATTATGTTAATGAGTTCAACATGATTCAAGGTCAGTTGGAATTGGTCAAGGTGAATTTTTGGAATTCAGAGTGTAAACTATTGTTTCTTTCATCATTTCTATAATCATGGTATGTGATGGTTACTATGGTGAGTAACTCTAATGGTAAGACTAAAAATGTGTTTATTGATGTTAGGGATCTAATACTAAATGAGGAGTTTGATTAGTAGGATATCCAAGAATCTTCTAGAAAATACTATTTTGTATAAGGCATGGGGAACTTTGTTCCATGAAAGATTCATGAGAAATGAAAAGGAAAAATAAATTAGATCCATAGTATCTTGGAAGAAGGCAGTTCCATGTGTTGGAATTATGGTAAGAAATAAAATCTAAATAAATATTACATTGAGTGAAGAATCAACCCTAGAAGATATATTTTTAGAAGTACATCCTCAAATCCTATTTTCAAAGTTACAAGATGTCTATTACCAAGTGTTTCTAGTTTACTTAGAAGGTTTTTTAAGGTGAATATTGAAAAAATTAAAGCTCTCAATATTGGTAGGAGAATGTAATGTTTCTGCCTATAAAATATGAAATCATTCTTTAATTGTAAGGATTAAGGCACATACAATGATTATAGAAGAACATGATTTCTATAGGGTAGGTAGACGATGTGGTTTTCCATAAAACCTTTTCCAATGGAGAATTTAATGTTACATGTGGTTTCATATTGATGTCCAAAGGAGTACAATATGAAAATTTATACCTATATAGAGTTTTGAAAGGTGTAATACATTCCATATAAGTAACTTACATAAAGATGTGACATGAATGTCTTGGTCACTTAAGTGATAAAGGGATAAAAATACTTATTTCTAAACATATGATGAAGATCAGATTAATGGAGTATATAACATATATATAATTAATCATTGTGAATTATAAGAATGTTTTTTTCAAAATAAAATGTATGATTTCTAATAATCATAATTTATCACTGATTTTTACAAATTTATGGGGGATATCTCTAACCCATTCTCATAGAGGTTCACAATACTATGTTACCTTCATAAAAAATGTGAAATAAAAGTTCTGGGTGTTCTTTCTCAAGTATAAGTCCAAGGTACCTAGAACCTTCATTCAATGGAGATCCATGTTGGAAAATCAGATAAGAATTAAACTAAAATTTTATATGTCTCACAATAGTGGGGAATATGAAAAAATGTAATTCTAGAGGTTTTAATACTATAAAGGAAACTGGTTTAATAATAACATACTAGTTACTCTTGAAAAAATCAGATTCATGGATCTTATAAATTAGATATTAGTAGATAATTCAAGGTGAATTGGGATTCATTTTAGTTACCAAGTATTTTTAAGAATAAACAATGAATTGTGTAGTATAATTATTGAATACAAGTCCCTCATCTTCATTGGGGAACACTACTACAAAAAAGGGCAAGGGAAGAGACTTTATATCAGCGCTAAGATTTTAGTGCTGATACAGGGTAACCTTTATTATCACTAAAAAAGTGATGGTAAAGATACCCTTTATTAGTGCTAGAAAAGCACTGATAAAGATGACCTGTATCTGCGCTAAAATATTAGCACTGATATAGGAAGGATTTATCAGCGCTTTTTTAGTGCTGATAAAACTATAGTCCCGTATTTAATAAAATCGGTCACACAATGTCCTCAGTTTATCGCGACCTAAAGCTCTCATGGTATTGTAACCCAGTTACTCCCCTCCGCTTCCCCCCAATCTTCTCATTACCAGACCTCCGCCGCCCCCGATCTTCGTGTTGCCGGACCTCTGCTTCCCCTGATCTTCGTGTTGCCAGACCTCCACCGGTAGCCCTTCTCCTAATCCTCCCCCTCGAACCCCTTCAACGGATCCTCCTCCCCGCAAACCTTACTTCTCCTCCTCTTCGCTCGATCCTACTCCCCACGAACCCTACTCCTTCATTTCTCTTCGGTTGGCGGCTCCTCCCATGCACCTCCACCTCTGGCCATCACACCTTCCCCTCCTGACGTAGCGTAGAAGGTTCCCTACATCTCCTCCTCTAAGGTGAATTTATTTTCTATTGATCTTGAATCTCTGCTTGAACTTTCTTCTTAGGAAGGATGTGACAACAATGATGATTCTATTTTTGTGTTTCTCTATTATGGTTTTAATGGTTAATGGTCATACATAATACTTTTAGTGTGAATTTTTTAAATGTTTTCCCTTTCATGCTACTATGTATGGGGTATTTATCACTATGATTATAAGGGTGTTGGTTGATTAATGTGGTTGGATATGACATGGTAGGTAAGAGATATGATTTTTGGGACTTAACTAGTAGGTTATGAGAGAGTGTATGAATAGATATTATTGTATTGATCCTTAAGTTACCATGGGTGGTTGAAAAAGCTGTCTTTGAGGAATTAATTAATCTAATTATTTAATTTCCCCCCCAACCCCTCCCCAATCGAACACCCCCTGGACAACCCCAAAGATGGAACCCCCACCCCTCCTAAACACCACCCCACCACCTAGATACCCCCACCCCTGGTCACCCCCACCCATGGATGGCCACCCCCACCCTCCGAGACACCATCCCAACCCCTGGACATCCCCACCAACCAACTAAACCTCCCCCCACCCCCAGGCACCCCCACCCCCTATAAATCACCCAACACCCTGGATACCATCCCACCCCCTGGACACCCCATATATAGCCCCCCACCTGGACACCCCCCTCCTTGGACACCCCCCTTGGATAGACCCAATCTCCTGGAATACCCCCACCCCCTGGACACTCCCTGGACACCCCCTATCCCCCAGAAAACCCCATCCCACCCTTCTGGACACCACCCACCCCCCTTGATTGCCCCACCAACCCCCTAGAACACCCCCACCCCCAGACACCCCACACCCCCACGCCCTGGTCACCCCCACCCCCACCCCCACCCCCACCCCCACCCCCACCCCCCGAACACCCCCACCCCCTGAAAAGCCCCCTAACACCTTGGACACCAAACCACCCCCCTAGACACTCCATAGATAGACCCTTCCCCACCAGGACACCCCCTCCTTGGACACCACCACACCCCCCTTGGACAGCCCCAACCTCCTGGAATACCCCCATCCCCTGGACACCCCACCCCCTAGACACAACAATCCCCCGGGACACCCCCATCCCACCCTCCTGGACACCACCCCACCCCCCTTGGACAGCCCCACCAACCCCCTGGACTACCCCCCACCCCCAGACACGCCCACCCCCTAGAAAGCCCCCCCCCTGACACCCTGGACACCATCCCACCCCCTGGAAACCCAATATGTAGCCCCCCCCCACCTGGACACCCCCCTCCTTGGACACCACCCACCCCCCTTTGACAACCCCCAACCTCCTGGAACGCCCCCATACCCCCTGGACACCCCCAACCCCCTAGACACCCATATCCCCCCTGAAACCCTCATCACACCCTCCTGGACACCACCCCACCCCCTTGGATAGCCCCACCAAACCCCTAGACCACCCCCACCCCCTAGACACCCCTATGGACAACCCCCCCTCACCTAGACACCCCCTCCTAGACACCACCCCACCACCTAGACACCCCCACCCCCAGGGCACCCCTATCCCCCCGGACAACCCCATCCACCCGGAAACCCCCTACCCCCCTTGGACTGCCACCCCAAACCCCTGAACAGACCCATCGACCCCCTGAATTCTAAATTGAATTATTTATGTATTTAATTAAATTATGAATTATGTATTAATGGTGTATAGGTATACATGTTATATGGGTATACTTGGTGTAATTATCTTATGATTTATGTGTTAATTTTTTATGGGAATACTTACTTATTGAGATTCTGAATTTTTTGAAGATGTTGTTTGGGTGTGCTGATGCAAATTCTTTTGTTACATCAGATAGGGCATTTATCAGCGCTAAAAAAACACTGATAAAGGATCAGTTTATCAGTGCTAAACAAGCACTGACAAAAACACATTTATCAGCGCTTTTTTAGTGCTGATAAATGGGTCCATTATTAGAACATTTTTAGCGCTAATAAAGTCTCCCATTATCAGTGAGTTTTTAGCCCTGATAAAGGCTTCCTTTATCAGTGCTTATTGAGTGCTGATAAAGGGGACCCCCCTTTATCAGCGCTGAGCTTTACAGTTATTTGTTAGCGCTGAGAAAGCCCATTTTGAGCGCTGATAAATCCCGTTTTTGTAGTAGTGAAAAGGCCACCCACCAAGATACAGATATACTTGTGTCTTACATCTAAGAGCATTTTCTAGGATGCCACCTTTCCCAGGTACATATTCCATCTTAAATTAAAATTTTTTTAGATACTCCACCCAGTGCCTCTACATCAAGTTTTTTCCCACTATGTGAATATTTAATGGATGCTATTATGGTAAATGTGGAAAGAAAACCTATTTTTTAAGAGATCGTTTCACCGAAACTTTGGACTGGGAACCACAGCCACTAACTCTAGGTCATGAGTGGGGTAGTTCTGGTCAAGTGGTCACAAATTTCAAGTCCCATAAGCTTCTATATGCTCTCTGTACATCAGTTATACTACCATTATATTTTGGTTTGTTTAAGTATCATAAGATCCATTTTACTTAAAAATATAAATAATACTATAATATTCAACACTAAATTTTATTTTTGTATAAGTTTTTTTTTATGACTTAAAAACGCATTTTTCTGAAAATAGTTTTTAAGTGCATAATGTTTTTCAATATTAATTAATTAAAATAACCCATAATTAGTATTAATTTAAATTATATTTAGATATTATATATCTTTATATATGAATTTTAATTCATACAATAATGACTACTAGTCGTATGGTTAATTTATGATAATCTTTTTCTTGAAAAAAACTCTTTTTCATCACGTTTTATAGGTTTATTTTTAAATTAACATATAATAATTATAGAAATTGAATTTCATAAAATGGATTAAATATTTGAAATTGTTAGTTTCAAATTTTATACATAAGTTTCTTCTTATTATCTGCCATTATGAATAGTAACCGTGGTAAAATTTACCACCTCTGAAAGGGTAAATTTGAAAATTATGGTTTAAAATAAATTAATAAGTCCTTAAATTTTTTCCGAAAACCTGATTTATTACAATTTTTTGATCTATGTTAGACTATACCCATCCAATTATTTAATATATGAAAAAATGTTTTTGATTTTTCTTTAATAATGGCATTAATATTATTTTAAGAAAATGGTAAATACAAAAATTCACTCTCTTGAATTTAATTTCACTTATATGTTAATATAAGATATAAGATGTTACAGATGAATGTAAAATTTTATTTTGAACATAATTAATATATTTTTATGTTGTTTATTTATTTTGTATTTTTATTTATGTTAAAATTACATTAAATTATTACACAACTCTAAAATAGTGCTAATGAAAGTAGTATAAAAATCAAATTAATTGATTTTATACTCATCAAAAGTAATATTTATTTTATGAATTGTGGTTTCATGTGAATTTTATATTCAATAATAATGTATAATTTATTTTTAAAAATTATATATTTTAATTTTATTTAGATCTTCATGTATTTATAGTGAAAATATATTTATTAAAAAAACGTATTTAATGGTATTTCATGTTAATGATCTAATATTAAATGATATAAAAATTATAAAAAAATTAAAATAAGATAATAGGAATTTATATGGTCCAAATTTTCATACCTTTACCATTTTTGTACCAATTTGTACCTTACAAGTAAATTTATAACCCTTAATGATTGAGAAATACATTTTCATGGTTAAATGTAGAAAGGGTTAATGGGGGGGTCAAACTAAAGATATAAGGGCTAAAATTACCTAAAACTTATCTAAATATATTTTATGAGTTTATTATTATCCTATATAATATTTAAATTTAAATTAATTCAAATTTTAACCTAATTTTCATGAATGTGAATTAATAATATTTTAATGTTATTGAAAAATTACAAGAGGGACCCTTCCCTCCATTATAAAAGAATACCACATCAACTCTCTAATTCGCACTTTAGGATCCTTATAGGTCATAAAATATCTTAAATAATACCTTAATGGGTTACATAAAAACTTTAAATGTGTTATTCTATTTCCAAAATAACATCCTTTGTGCCAAAGGTGTCAACCAGAAGTGATTTCTCAAGAAGAAGTATAACTCTTAACCGAGTATTGTCAATTTTATTTTTTCTTATACGTACTTTAAATATATTTCCTACATCCTAAAATAAATACTATAGTATCATTAATATAAATAGATATTATTATTATTGTAAAAACATTTTTCACCTCTTTTCTATTCTATGGAATGTGAAAGCACCACTCATGCGTATGTATGGCTTACCATCTCCACATAGAGGTGTAATTATTTTTCCATCACCATTTTACTTGGATGGTTATAAATATAGAACTGATTAATATATATGATATTTATGAAATAATAATGTTTATGGAAATATAATATATCATTTACATTCTTACTTTTCTAGTCTTTAAAAAATGAAAAAATCACTCATGTGTATGTGTGGACTACAACCTTCACAAAGAGATTTGGTTCATTTTTCATATAAAAATTTAAATGATGATTATAAATATGAATATAATGAATATATATTATATTTATATCATGATTTAAATTTTGGATATAATTAAACCATTATAAATATTTAAGGATTGTAACTACAAAATCGAAACATACATTGAAAACATGAAATAGTTAAACCTTAGGAATACCGATTTTAATAAATAATTATTAATAAATGAGTATTTAAATTTTATGAGTGGATCATATATGATATTATAATTTTTTATTTGTTTTTTATATAATTATATTAAATTTAAATTTATTACACATGAGTTTAAAAACACATACAAATAAATTCAGACCTAATGTAAGGTTTTTTGTCTCACTTTTATTTCTATGAGACATATGCCACAATCACTACGTGTTTCATTATTTTGGTCTAAATAATATACTTTTGATATTTTATATCTGGATTATAATTTAATTTGTGATATTTAATAATTTATTTCATGTTTTTCTCATGGTTTTATGATTCGAAAATTACCAAAATTCTAAGGTCTTATTTCAAAATTTCATCTTTACCCGGAATTATTTATGTTTAAGTTTAAATTAGTTGAATTACATGATATTTCCATATTAAACCCCATAAATTTTATTCTTTTCTAGTTATTTCTTGGTTTTTTGAGTATTAGTTCCATTTTTACCTTCTTGTGCAATCAAAATACTAGAATAATGTTTTAAAGTTAAAATACATTGCTTTTCTATTTGGTTGGAAGTATTTTCTTCAATGTCCACATGTTCTTTAAAATGTTTTAAATAATATGTTTAATATTATCAAATGATTTATTAAATAAATTTATTCTATTATTAACTTTCTATAAAATTCATTAAAATTAATCTTTTCTTCATTTTCCAAATGGGGCACTTTTACCAAAGGTGTGAACGAAATATTTATTTTGACATGCATTACACGAAACATTTTTCCCACTATCAAGCATACTCATTAATTTAAATTTAAATTTAAATTTTCAATTTTTATTTTCAAGTAAATTTGTTTCATTGTATTATGAAAAAATTATATTTTAATTTAAATGATTTTAAAATGAAAAGAGTATTTCCCTCAAGAAATCTTCCATTGATTTTTTAAACGAACATTCATCTATATCAACATCCTTTTATGAATATTATGATTTACTGAGGATGTAATCTATGATACCATCCACCATATTTATTTCTATGGTTTATTATAATTTTTACGATTGAATGTAATGAAATTCTATATGCTACTTCTTTCTATATGGAATGTTTTTTTATTATTAAGGAATTTTGACTATATTGTATTTTTTATTAGAATGATGAATTAATTTTAATTTTTAATTGATGGGTATACCCTGGAATTACATAATCCCAAGATAAATTTGTTGGTATCATTTGACAATACAGTTTGTGTATTTGGATGAAGGTTTACATATTTATTTAAGAATTATTGGCATGAGGCCTCAACAGTATTTCTAAGATGTCTGACATTATCCATTCCTTCATTAGGAAATCAATTTTTGATTTCAATGTGATTATTCAAATAGTTATGATATCCCTGGATAAGTTTAAAGCTCATGTGATTATTTTTATGGCAATATTGTATCATTATTTATTTGTTCCATTTTATTCTTTGTACTCAAGTTATTTATTCAAAGGAATGTTTTTTCAGTTATTTACCTTTATATATTTATTAGGCTTTATTTATTCATGATAGCTTCAACAAAACCAAACCCTTACTGAGAATTTCATCTCACCCCTTTTTCATGTTCCACTTTTCCCCAGGATTCTAGGATGTTTACTGTGAATGATATATGAGGATATTCTAGAGAGAATAATGACGTTCTCAAAGAAAATATTTCTTTGTATTTTATTTTTTGTAAAATTAATGTGACATTCAAGTATGTATTGAGTTTACCAAGACTAATAAACTGTTTAGTCCTTTGTGATGTGATCACTTGTATCTAGTGCTAATGTAATTATGTAACCACAAACACTATGCTACTAGGTTTTGTGTTGTTATAGTTACTATCAAAGGAAGTTTATTATGAACCTTTGGAACTAGATTTAGGAAAACATAGTTTAGGGAACATAAAACCAGGATGTAATCTCAGGATATGTCTAATTGAAGGATAATATAATAGTGTCTTTTGGTAAGATAGAGATTATGTGGTTTTCCTAGAAATAAATCCATGTCTGGATACTACTATAGGATGTGGTTGTGTAACAAATTCATTTAGGGGCAATAACCTTGATAATAGTTGGTTGATTATATATCATACATCATTATGGTGCATAGTGAATGAGCACTTAGTACACACCTAATTTGACAATCCTAGGGGATATTGTTGGGTGAATTCACATTTTTTATGATGAATGAGAGGATAAAGCCTAGTGAAGCCTATAATATAACATACTGGAATGAGATAAACATAAATTTTAATGGTTTGATAAGTCTAAGGTTAATTATAAGTTAAAATGAATAGATACCCTTTTGAGTTATTATGTGATGGATGATTAATATGATTAAGGATATTTTCATTTAAATTTATGGGAAGGTTCTCCCTCTACCCAAATAACAAGAGTTATTTGATTTAATTATAAAATGAGGCCATTGTCCCAACCTTTTTAAAAAAAATTGACCTTTATGGGAATAAAACCTTTTTTTTAGTATGTATTTTAGTGAAAAGGTTATTTGAGGTAGAATAGTTTTATTTATTTTTAAATAAGTTAAAAGGTATTTATAAGCTTTATGTATAATATGATATTTGATGTTAATTTATTTATTTGGGATTTTATTTTACAAATAAAGGTTTAGTTATATTTTGGAAGAATATGTGATTATATTGTGTATTTATGGTAATTTAGGGAAGGTTTAACATATTTTGGAGATTATATAATAGTTTATATGTATTTTTGGTATTTAAATTGATGAGTGAATAATTTTATGTAGAGATAAATGTTGAATTGATATCGAAGGAATATATCATCAAATATATTGGCTTTCAAGTTTTTCAACTTGGTCATGAATATTTTTGAATTGTTTTAAGGTTAGTTATTTATGGAATGATTTAATTTTAAATTAGGGAATTATATTTGTGGCTTTGGAGATTAATATATATACTAAGTTAAATTTATACTAACTCATTTTCAAGTACTATTATTATCGAGGTGCATTCATAATAATTTTCTTTATTATAAAATAAAAAATAATGTTCATCATAAAATTTATATCCAATATTATTAATATTAAAATAAATATTAAATTTATAAAAGAATAATTAAAATTGTGAGGATTAAATTTCTTTAAGAAGTCAAGAATTAAATACCATGGGATTATCAATTTTATTTTATTTTTTAAATAACACTATGTTTGATAGCATACATCACACATAGTCTTGAGCTTAAATAAATAATGAAATAACATTAATTAAATATAACTATTTTATCCTAGACTTTGGGTTAGCGGGTTTGAATAAGAATAACTGAATTATGAAATATATGTATAATTATTTAATTAATTAAAATATTGAACAAAATCAAGAAATTTAACATTTATTTAATTTTTATTGCTTGCACTAATAGAAAAATACCATATACCAATGGTTTGGAACCGTTGGTATAGGCCCCAAAACTATTGGTATAGGCTATACCAATGGTTTGGAGTACCATTGCCAAGTAAGCCGTGACAATAGGTCTATACAAATGATTTTGGGAAAACCGTTGGTATAGACCCAAAACAACATTTTTGAAAACCGTTGGTATAAGTAATATGAAAATCTATACCAACGGTTCTCAAAACCGTTGGTATATGTATTTATAATTTAATGACTTAACCACTAACCTAACATGACTATTTTGAACATAATTTCATAAATATATATATATGTATTGTTAAAATTATTTTAAATTTTGATTTATATAATGTTCTCGGTAAGAATATTCGTTAAAAAATCGAAGGACCTATACCAATGGTTCTCAAAACCATTGGTATAGGTCTATACCAACAGTTTTGATAACCGTTGGTATAGGTCCTTGGATTTTGGGACCTATACCAACGGTTTGGCCATAACCGTTGGAATAGGTCCCCCCTATACCAACAGTTTATCCAAAACCATTGGTATAGGTCCATATAAGTGACTTATACCAATGGTTTTGGCCAAACCGTTGATATAAATGCAAATTAATGAACTATACCAACGGTTTGGACAAAACCGTTGGTAAAAGTCATATTTTCAGTAGTGTTGTTGAATAATAAAAATAAATTCATTTTTATTCTTTAAAAAAGTTTTCTTCAAAAAAGGATTTTGTTAATTTTTTTGGATGGATATTATAATTAACTTATTCCAATATTATAAATAGTCTTTATTAATATGTTTCTAGTTTAATATATTACTATTTCAAAATTAAATTAAGTTTAATTTTTTGGATATTTCTAAAACGAATAATTTTTTAATGAATAGTGAAAAATACCAATGTTTGTAAAGATAAAATTTATTTTATTTATATAAATTAATTGAAAAGACCAATTTTTTTAGGATTTAGTTTTAAAGTAAAATAGTATTCATTTTACTGTAAATAATATAAATAATACCACTAAAATCAAAATAATGTTTTATTTTGGTATGAGTTTATTTGTATGACATAAAAATACATTTTTCTTGTGGTCAACCTAGTATGGTGGCATTCAAAATAATTTTATATATTTTTTATAATTCCCAAATTTTCTCAAGTTTGAGTGGGAAAACTTAAATGAACTATAGTACACAAGGAAAAAGGCCCAAAAAAGGCCCAAAGGTCCATAAGAATAAGGAACAATACATGAACTGAAGGCCCAATGACCTGACTACACTAGAACAACCCCTCCCCAACATTTGCATCATCAAAGATACGTAGCTCCCCAAATTTCATGGATGATAGGATAGAACTTCCCTATGGTTAGATATAATGTTTTCGGTACCAATGCATATTTCCATACACTCTCGTTTGTCCAATACAGTAAGTATGCTCTGGTGGATACCACTTTCTCGGATTCCTCTTCAAGGTTTAGTTCCTCTATGATCTGCCCAGACTACTTCAGGGTCATGTTTATCAAAATCCCCTTCATTTAAGGCCTAAGGTGGTTTTTAGTTTCTATAGACCAAAGTAAAATAGTTTATAATTGGACTAATTTTGATGTATATTTCTAGATTCTGTAGTACTTGCACAGTACTATAACAGTAACCTAGAAACATCCATCCACCGGGATTTGTGTACATAATGATTTTCTATTTTAATTAAATAAAATAACCCCTAATGAGGAATAATTTAAATTATATTTATTGATTATATATCTATCCATATGAATTTAAATTCTTATAATGATGATCACTAGTTATAGAAATAATGTGAGGTCATCATTTTCTAGAAAAAAACACTTTCATAAAAGATGATTTTCATCACATTTGGCGAGTTTATTTTTAAATTAATTTCTGTCACTTTTAAAAATTTAATTTGATAAAATTGATTCCATATTTTGAATTATTATGTTCTAATTTGGAAAATAATTACCTTTTTTTTAGTAATTATGAACAGTAATCGTGGTAATATTTATCACCTCAATAAAGGTAAATTTGGTAATTAAGGTTAAAAATAAGGTGAGAATGCTTTAAAAAATTATCTAACACCTTTCTTATTACAATTATATGAGATGTTTTAGGCCATACACATCCAATAATCTAATATATGATACGTTGGTGTCATTTTTCCTTGATAATGATATTTATATTATATAAAAAAAAGATAGATAAAAAATGTCACTCTCTTTTCTTTAATTTCACTTATATATCCACAAAAGAATAAGAAGATATTATGGATGAATATAAAATTACTTATTGAACCTAATTTTTTTAATTTTATTGATTGTAATTTATTTTTAATTTTTAGGATGGTATAATTACCTTAAATGCTTAAAGAATGCTGACACAGTGCATGTGGAAGTAGTTGAAAAATCAAAGTCTTTGATTTTAAAAACATAAAAATTAATATTTTTGGGATTAATTATGGTTTCACATGAATTTTGTGGTTAATAATAATGTATAATTTATATATATATATTTTATATGAAAATTAAACTTCTTTAGTGATCTCTTTATAGTCAAAATATGTGAATCATTCATAAAATGAATTTAATGGTATTTTATGTTAAAAATATAATATTAAAGAATTTTAAAAATCTTAAAATTAGTAAAATAAGATATTGGGATGGGATAAGGTATAAAATTACATCCCTTAACCATTTATTTTTCATTTTTTTCCCTTATAACTGAATGTATAACCCTTCATTATTTAAAAATGGGTTACCATGGTTAAGGATAAAAAAGGTTAACGTGGGTTAAACTGAAGAGATAAGGGTTAAAATTAACTAAAAACTTATCTAAATCCTATTTTATGAGTTTATTTAGATTATATATCATATTTAATCCAAATTATATCCAATTTTGAACATATTTATCATTAATGTCACTTAATAATATTTTAAAGTTTTATAAAAATTACAAGAATACCCCATCCATTTTTTATAAAAGGATACCAAATATCATCTATTATCCACACTTCATAAGCCATATATATTAGTAAATACCAAACATAATACATTAATAGGTCACTAAAACTTATCCTAATGAATATTTTCTTTCCAAATTACATTCTTTTCAAGGCTTAAGGTGTAATCCAAAATAGTTTTCTCAATAAATAGATATAACTCTTAATAGAGTACTTTCCATTTTATTTCTTCACATACTTCTTATTAATTATTGTACACAATATAAAAAAATAAATAAAGTAAAATTAATATATTTATATGTTATTATTATTATGTTACAAATATTTTATACCTGTTCTCTATCTTATAGAAAGAGAAAAACTCATATGTTTACATACGGCTTATCGTCTCCACGTAGTGGTGGAATTATTTATTCAACACTATTTTAATTCGATGGTAATAAAGATGTAATTAATTAATATTTATGATAATTATTACATATTTATGGTTTTTAAATATAATTTATCATTTACTGTTTACACTTACACTTACTAAAAATGATAATGTCGCTCATGTGTACGTATAGACTACCACCTCCACAAAGTAATGTGATTCATTTTTCATATCCACCTTTAGATTATAATTGTAAATAAAAATAAAATAAAAATATAAAATATTTATATCATTATTCAAATTTTTTATATGATGTAACCATGATAAATATTCAAGGAATGAAACTTTTGAACTGAAACATACATAAAAAACGAAACAGCTAACACACAGAAACAATGATTTTAATATAGAATTATAAATAAAAGGGTATTTAAATTTTATAAATGCTTCATATATTATGTTATTAGTATTTACATGGACATTTTATAGAATTATAATAAATTTATTTTTATTATATAGGAGTATAATAGAACTTACACTGAAATTTAGACCTGAGGGAGGGGTTTCTCATCTCACTTCTATTTCTGTGAGACATATGTAATATTCACCACTTGTTTCATTTGTATGGTGTAAATACTACATATTTGATATTATATATCATTAATATCCTTATATTCTAGGTATTTAATGTTTTATTGGGTTATATGAAATTTTTACAAGAGGGGGTGAATTGTGTCTTTTACAATTTCTTCGAGAATCGTGATGATTGAAATTTTTTTCCTTTATCTATATCAGAATGTTTTTGTAGTGTAAAATAAACACATTGAAGGAAGCATGGAATGTATAGTCATTTGAGGAACAGAAGGACCCTATTATACTCCACCAGTGCTCTATTCCACGAGATTAGTTATTTTTACTATCTGGTTCTCTTATCAACAGACTGTCCACAACTGAGTATAGACAGTTGAAACCTTTACAAGTTAAGGATAAAATAGATCCTTCTGGTTCATGCACAGAACTGAATAAACAATGCAGTAAGATAATATAATCACTCAAAATGAAAAGATTATTTGTTTAAAAATACTTTCCATTTGTTCTTCACAGTTGAAATAGTACGCAACTAACAATAGATGGATCATCGTCTTCAGAAAAGATGTTATTTAGGTTTGATCAGTTCTAAGTAGATCCAGTTGGAAATAGATCTTGAAATAAAATCATCAACTTTAATAGATTCATGATAGATATTTGATTTAGAATAATAATCTTTTATGCTTTACCATTTCTTCAAAAAAAAAATAGAGTCTGATAGATCATGGTAGCAGCAGATTTGTGGGACTCGTATATATTTTTTTTATGATGATTTGTCTCTCTATATGTAATTAAAAATAACACAAATATATAAACAATAAAGTTGAGTGTTTTCCTTTCAAAGTTAGATCCACAAATGTCTCTTTAAGAATCATGATATTCAAATGTTTGAATAACAGAGCAGTCGTAACTTCCCTTAATAATTGGAATGAAATCCTCCTCTTAAATAGATCCATTGAATCATAAATAAACGGTTTTTAAATCAGTAAATGATGTGCATTACTATCCAGATTTGAATCTGGCTTGAAATCATCCTGATATTCCACATAAATACTGTTGCACGATAAAGTTGTATTTTAAATCTCTGATGCTAAACGTAGAATTGATCTCAAATGTAAGGTTGATCTCAAACATAAGGATGATCATCCATACATTTTTCTTAACTTTCGAACATATGGTATATTATCCATACTTTCCTCTTTTGGAAAACGTAAGATACATGATCCATACTTTTCGATATAACGTAAGGTTCATTATAAAAGTAATGTTGATGATCCATACTTTTGTGAAAAAAATGTAAGGTTCCATACATACATAAGTTTCTTCTTCCATATGTTTCTGATATAACAAACATAAGGTACCTTACAAATGTAAGGTTCTTTTACCATACTTTTCCGATAGCATATGGTTAATTAACCATAATTTTCTAAACTCCTATTATGTAAATATAGGATTTAATCCTTATGTTATGATCTTCAACATAGGGTATGAGCAGTGTTTACAAAACACACTAAAATGATTTCAGAACACTTTTTCAAATATTCCATGTGGATTAAGTGCTTTAATATTATTCAAAAATAGAAAAATAATGAATTTTAATTTCCTGAAATATAATCAAAGTAAAATAATTAGTATGAAACACAAGGGTATTTGTGAGGATAAAAATCATTAAAAAAAAAGATAGAGTACTGTTGAAACAATACATGTCGAACAAAGAAATTTCTCCCCCCTTTATAAGGTAAAGAAAATAATATTTTGTTTTTTCCCAAATTTCTCCCATAAAGGTAAAAAAATAAAAAATAAAATGTTGTATTGTATCCAAGTTTCTCCCCCTGAGAAATATATTTATCCCTTTTAAACTAACAAATTTCTCGTCCATTTTGTGATATAAAAAAGAATGATAGAATAAAAAATAGAACACATCTGATGTAGCACTGAACTTAAGAAAATACTATCATAAATTTTTTATCAATAAATGATTCTGGATTCTGGAATTCTAATATATATATAATATTAAAATTAAAAATAGATAAAAATTAGATTCAAAAATATTTTATTGAAAATTTATGTACATAATTGATTCCGGAATCATTTTTGGGCCAAAAGGGATGAAAACGAGTTTCAGCACCTTTGAACAACTTCCTTTAGCTCTAATAACTACATTTTGAACCTCTTCATCAGTACATTTCCTAACTGAATTATAACATCTATTACTTATTGGGTAAAATGAATATCTTTATTGAGGTTTAATCTAAAAAATCATGCAATCATTCATCCTTTTCAATAAACTAATTTAGCTTGTCAGTGAATCTATCCAGTAATTGTCCAATACTTGGTTCACCTGAGGTAAGCTGATCAAGAAGGAATTTCTGATTGTCTAACAAAACAGACATATGAGCGCTATTACACTCTAAATCATGCAACCTATCATTCATATTGATCATTACATATGTAATGTAATGAAATCTATTGATTAAATCCAGTGAAGTACCCGATGTACGTGCTTGATTGCCCGTGACAGTTGCAAACGGTTACTCCATAAATGTGTAGAATTCTTCCAGATCTGATTTTAGAAACACTTAAAATTTTAATTTTACAACTTTTTCTTACATCTCTTTCTTATAAACTTTCACTTCCCTTTTTAAAAATAAACAATGTTTCAAGTTCTGATACTTCTATCTCTCCTTCTCTAATTCTCTTCTAAAAGATGAATTTTTAGCTTGAATTTTATTAAATTTTATGAATAACTCCTCCACATTATTATTATTAGAATAAGAGGCACCCTATTCTTGATTCTCAACTAGATTTATAAAAATTAAATTCAATGATTGAGCATTGTATCTCTGATATGTAGCCTTCTACACTGATTGCTCAACCGATTTTTCCTCAAAGTCATGAACTGAGTCATCCATAGAAAACATTTCATTTAAAACATCAGTATGAACTTCAGATAGAATCTCTCATCTATTAAAATTTTAATCAGGTTGTTGCTCCTCATTATAATATTCATTTAATTCCTCTAAAACCGGTTCTTCTTGAAATATTCCTTCTTGAAAAACTTCAGTATGTAGTGCAGAGTGTTTTTGAATAGACTCAGTTCGATCCACTTCAACATCTCCAGGATCTGCCTCTGCCTAAGGTATAAATTCCTATTCTATTTTAGGTACCACATCAATTTGAGAAACACCTTCTATTAGAAATCTATAGCTTAAAAGATCTCTAGTTGTAACAACACTTGTTTGAACAGGATCCTCACCAGCTTGAGTTTCTCTGGGACTTTTCCTCTGAAGTCCCTCTTGACTTCCCTCATCAACAGGTGCATCGACTGATTCAAATATATTTATTATTTATGTTTTTGAAGCATCACTAGTACTTGATTCTATTATTAATTCATTGGTTTTCCCATATTTCTATCACTGGGCAGACTTTTGATTTTTATCAGCACCACCAGGCATAACCTTTCCTTTCACAGTGCTCTAAAAAAATCTTATTTTTATTAAAGTTCTAGCCTTGAAAATTTTACGGTGATGGCATAACACTCTGGAATCTACTAATCTAACCACATCATAATTAAAAAATAATTTTGAAATGAACCTCCCATAGGGATAGAAGTTCATTCAAGCCTCTGGTTGACAAAATTATTTCAAATAACTTATCATATAATGAGGAAAATTCAACTTGATGTCACTCAGAAATCGAAACATCAAATATATATATAAGGATATAAAATCTTCTCCATTTCAGACATCCTTGGGGCAATCTCTATTTGAACAAATTTTAAATGAATTTTATGATCTAGATCCTAATCATTGACTAACATATTTCGAATATTCATAGAAGCAAATAAAAATGACATAATTTCCTCCGACTTATGTTCATTATCTCCAATGAATTTTAAATCAAAGTAATAAACTCCCTCATGATGATAGTTTAAGATTCTATCTATTTCTACAGATGAAATAGAAAAATCACGATCTTCAATTTTTGTAAATATAGAGTCCCATATATCTCCAAGACCAAACTGAACATGTTTAAAAAATTTATCAACTCTACCTCATATAGAAATTCTATGTTTCATCACTGAATGTTTTTTCAATATTCTAAAAAGACAAATATTCCTTTAGCGTTAGATTGGTCTTGTACAACTATTCCAAATCAATTACTTTTCCATGTAAGATATTCCTTCCTACCAAAAGTTAATACTTGGTGTTACTAGATTCTCCAGCCTCAATTCTCTTTGTCTTGGCAATTTTTGTTTCAAAGTTCAGAAGGTTTGAAGGTTTAGGGTTTCAATGTTTCAGTCAAAGGTAAATGAAGGTGGTTGGGTTTCAGTGTATCGAAAGGTTTTAAGAAAATGAACGCGTTTGGAATTTGAAACGGGTTCTGACAACCTTGATTCCCATGTCTTTACGTACATAATAATCATTATATTATTTAAAATAAAGTAAACAAATACGTGGGAAAAAATATAGCAGTACAAGAGAAATTTTAAATTATTCTAAAAAATAATAATTAAATTATTTAAAACAGTGAAGATTAAAATAAAATAATAATTAATATAATCAAATAAGTAAAATTAAAATTTCATTTAAAATTAAATAAACCTAACCCCCACTTAATAAAATCAAACCTTGTAGTAGGAAGTGGTTTAGATAAAATATCAGCTAGTTGAATTTCAATACTTACAAATTCTAAGAATATATCCTTTTTAAGAACACGATCTCTTATGAAATGATATCTGGTATCAATATTCTTAGTCCCAGAATGATTAATATTTTTTTTGAAATATTTATTATGCTTGAATTATCTCATAAAATAGGTGTATTATTAAAATTTAGTCCGAAGTCCATAAGAGTGTTTTCATCCACAACACTTGTGCACAACAACTGCCTGCAGACAAATATTCTTCCCTGGCAGTTGACAAGGAAACTGAGTGTTTTTTCTTAATAGACCATGAAACTGATGATTTTCATAAAAAGTGACAAGTTTATGGGGTGATTTTTCTATCTAATCTATTGTTTCCAAAGTCAGCATCTGAATGTGAAAAGTTTTTGGATAGAGAAGAGATTGAAAATAGATCCTTTTAAATATCTAAAAATTATTTTGATTGAACTTAAGTGAGATTCTTTAGGATTTGATTGAAATCTTGCAAAAAGACATACTGAGTACATTATATCTAGTCTGCTAGTAGTAAGATATAATAAACTATCAATCACACCTCTATATAACTTATAGTCAATTGATTTTCCAGTTTCATCCAAATAAAGTTTAATATTTGTATACATAGGTGTTGTATATGTCTTGTTGTTTTGATATCCAAATTTCTTTATTAAATCAATAAGGTATTTTCTTTGATTCAAAAAATTTCTAAAACATTTTTGATAAATTTAAAGTCCTAAAAATAAATTTAATTCTCCCATCATACCCATTTCAATTTTTTTGTATTAAGTTTGAAAAATCATGATAAAGTTTTTTATTTGTTGATCCAAAAATTACATCATGAACTTAAGTTTAAACAGATAAAATATTAGAGTTTATAGTTTTCTTAAATAATGATTGATCTTCCATTCTAATAGTAAAATAATTTTTAAAAAGAAACAAACATAATCTTTTGTACCAAGATCTAGGTGCTTGGTTAAGTCCATAAAGAACTTTAGTAAGTTTAAAAAAAGTATTTGGATTTTGATAAATTTTAAAACTAGGAAGTTTCTCAACATAAACTTCCACCATTAAATAACCATCTAAAAAGGCATACTTAATATCCATATGAAAAAATTTAATGTTCATATGGGATAAATAGGCTAAAAGGATTCTAATGGATTCTAATCTAGCTGCTAGTGAAAAGGTCTCATCATAATCTATACCTTCTTTCTTATTATATCCTTTAGCTAATAGTCTTACTTTATTTCAAGTTATTATTCCTTGATCATCTTGTTTATTTCTAAAGACCCATTTAGTTCTTATAACTGGATAGTTTTGTGGTCTTTCAACTAAATTTCAAATTTCATTTCTCTTGAACTAGTTTAGTTATTATTGCATTGCTATCATCCAATTTTCATCAAATAAAGCTTATTATAATGTCTTTGGTTATAATTGGGATAGAAAGGATGAAAAATCAACTAGATTTTCTATATTTCTTCTATTTTTTATTCCTATGTCAAGGTATTCTATAACAATTTCTAAAGGGTGATTCTTTAGGGATCTAGATTGTCTAGGTAATACACTATTAGGTTCATCAATGTCATGTTATTGTAAACTGGATTGAATTTTATTTATATCATTCTCAAAATAATCTTTTAATTTCTCAAGTCCCATGTTATCATTAGATTCAGATTCATCAATTTGATATTTTATTTTCTCAAAGGGATTATATTCATCAAATTTTACATGAACTGATTCTTCAACAATCATAGACTTTTTATTAAAAATTATATAAGATTTTAAAGTTTCAAAATATCCTAAGAAAATGCCTTCATCAGATTTTGAATCAAATTTATGAAGATTGTCCTCGGTGTTTAAGAAATAAACCTTGCATCTAAAAATTTTAAATTATTTTACCATCGGTTTTCTATTCTTCCAAACTTCATAAGGTGTCTTTTTAAAAATTGATTTGATTAAATGTCTATTAATTATATAACAAGTTATGCTTGTATATTCTTCCCAGAAATAGGTAAGAATATTGTATTCATTTAACATAGTCTTTTCCATTTTCTGAATAGTTCTATTTCTTCGTTTAACAATCTCATTCTGTTGAGGTGTTCTTGGTGTAAGAAATGTGTATTTAATACCTAAATTTTAGAGAAAGGAATTGAATTCCAAATTCTCAAATTCTCCACCATGATCACTTCTTAATGAAATTTTATTAAAACCTTTTTCTTTTTGAACACCTTTGGAAAAAATTTCAAATATAGTTTAAGATTCATTTTTATATTTTAGAAAATATATCCATGTAAATCTTGAATATTCATAAACTAAAACATTTAAATATAATTTACCAGAAAAAATTTCTATTCTTGAAGGTCAAATAAAATCCATGTGGATTGGTTTTAGAGGTTTATATGTAGAAATTTTGTTAACAGATTGGAAGGATGATTTGTACTGCTTTCCAAGTTGACATGAATCACAAAATCTGACACTATCAAATTTAAGACTAGAGAAATTAGAAACTAGTTGTTTCTTAGATAATTTATGTAAAGCACATATATTGAAATTTCTAAGTCTTATTTGAAAGATCCAAGATTAATTTATCTTAGCAGTCAAACAATTTTGTTTTTGTTTATGTAAGGAATTTAAGTCCAAAGTATAAACATTATCTGTTCTGGGAGCTCAAAATTTAATCAATTTATCTTTAAAAACACAACAACAGTTGTTAGAAAAATCAAAAAAAATTACCATCATCACATAGTTGAGATATACTTATCAGTTTATGCTTCAATCCTTGTACGTAAAGTACTTTATTGATTTAGATAGCTTCTGAATCTCCAACAGTTCCAATGCCAATTATTTTATCTTTAGAATTGCACTATATTTGACTAATCCTCTATCCTTTTGAGTTAATGTTTTAACGTTCTTTGAGTTACCAATCATATTCCTGGATTAGGCACTATCCATATACCATATTTCAGTTCGGCTTTTGTGACCTGCTTCTAGCAATGATATTCAAAAAAAGTTTGTTTTGGTACCCATATTCTATTGGGTCCAGTAGTGTTAGCTAGAAAAGATCTAGGAATCCAAACATGATTTGTTTTTCTATAATCAATATAATAACATATATTTATTTTAATAATGGATTTCTTAATCCCACTTATCTGAGGTTTCCTTAAATAACAATCTTTAGAAATGTGACCTTTTGTTCCACAGTAGTTGCAAATTATACCTTTTTTACTTGGAACAAAATTGTTCTTATATAGTTTGGGTTTCTCCCCTTTATTGCTTATTCAATAACTTTTCTTTTAAATAACATTTTTTCCAATAATTTCATTTAGTGAATTTTCTCCTGTAAAAACAAGAGTTGCAATTTTATATGCCTCCACTCCAGTTTGATGTGTTTTTTAGTTTCACTATCTGTACAGTTTGTGTTTGAAGAGTTATATTTTTCAATTAACTCTTGATGTTGTTTTAGTATAGTGTACCTTTCTCATAAAACAACAGTTTGGATATTTTTTAGTGATTTATGTTTCTTAAATAATGAATCATATTTCTCTTATAGCATATTTCAGTAGGATACAATTTTAATATATGAGAAACTAGAATTTGAATCTAAATCAGATGAGTAATAATATTGTACCTCATCAGTTTTTTCAATAAAGCACATATTTTCTTTGATATTTGATTATTCATTTTCTGAGTCAGATTTTGATGAGCTGTGGGAGTGTTTAGAAACACTCCAAGTATCTTTCTTTGCTCTTTTGTTTTTCTATTAATAATATTTGTTTTTGGAAATTTTCTTTTTATTTTCAACCTTTAATTGAGGATAGTCATGTATTATGTGAACCATATTTTTTCATTCATATCATCTGTCTTACTTTGGTCCTTTTTCATCTTTCTTGAAGGATTATTGAATCCCTTCTACTTTCTGAATAATTTACTGAATTTCCTAGCTAACTGATCCAGTTCTACATCTGAATCATATGAATCAGAACTTTCTAGTTTTCTCTTGATCTCTTGATTCATATTTCTACTCTTATTTTGGGATGTTACTTTAAAAGAAGTATTTACTCTCTTGATCAAGACATTATGCTCATTTTCTTTATCATTCATCTCAGCTACACACATCATCAGGGTTCCTATTAATTATCCCATTGTTAGATATTCGACTGGTGATGATTTCCTACTGGCAGCTAATATTCCATTCCATCTGGGTGGTAGTAATCTCAGTACTTTCAAGGACTGATCTACTTGTTTGATAGGATCTCCCAAGGCAGTGATGTTGCTGATAATCTCTGTGACCCTTCCATTCATTTGAGTTATGATTTCACCATAAAACATTTTAATGTATCAAATTTAATTTTGTTATGGCATACCTCATTTTTATGACATTGTGAGTTCCTTCATAGGAAACTACAGTTGTCTTCCACATATCATATCTTATTGCACATTGAGATACTCAATTGAATTCATTTGGGCCTAGACCACAGATGAAAGGATTCATAGCTTTTGAATTTATTTCACACTCTTCAGTAGCTGCACTCCATGTTTCAGGTTTCTTAAAAATATCATAAGGAGTAAGAATTTTTGAGTAGACTCTGTATCCAAGATTATTTATATAGATGATCATCCTCAACATCCAACATCCATAGTTTTACCATTGAAGTACAGATCTTAGACCATTGACATTCCCTCTCTTGTATCAGCCATTGTGCTTTGAGTATAAATCTTTGAAACTTTCATCTTGTTATAGCTTTATCAAAAGAAATCCTTACCTCTGATTCCAATTGTTGGATTGGGTTATACCAAATATACCCAAGAGAGGTGGACTTGGTCTTTTACAATTTTTTCGTGAATCGTGATGATTTCTAAATCGTCACTCTATCTTTATCATAATGTTTATATAGTGGAAAATAAACAGATTGAAGGATGCATAGATGTATAGTGGTTTTTGGAATATAAGTCCCCTAGTCCACTCCCCCAGTGCTCTATTCGACGAGCTTGGTAATTTTTACTATCTGGTCCTCTTATCAACAGACTGTACACAAATGAGTACAGTTAGTTGAAACCTTTACAAGTTAAGGCTAAAATAGAGCCTTCTGGTTCATGCCCAGAACTGAATACACATGTTCTTACAAGAAGACAGTCACTCAAAATGAAAATATTATTCATCTAAAAATACTTTCCAGTTGTTCCTGATGGTTGTAGTAGTACACAACTAACAATAGATGGATCTTCATATTTAGAAAAGATGTTATTTAGGTATGATTAGTTCTGAGCCAATCCAGTTGCAAATAGATCTTGAAATAAAATTATACAGTTTAACAATAATAGTTTCAAGATAGATCTTCGATGTAGTATAAGAATATTTTATTCTTTTCCTTTTTTTAGAAAACTGAGTCTGATAGATCTTGGTGGCAACAGATCTGTATGAATTATATATATTTTTTTAGATGAATTTTCTCCCTATCTATAATTCAAAATAACACAGATATATACAGAATAAATATGTGTGTTTAATTTCGAATTTAAATCCACAAAGGTCACCTTAAGAATCATGATATTTAAATTCTTAAATAACATAGCTGTCGTAACTTCCCTTAATAATCGACATGAAATAATTCTCTTAAATTGATCCTTTGAATCATAAATAAAGCGCTTTAAATTAGTCAAAGATGTGCTTTACTATCAGGCTTTGAATATGTCTTGAAATCAGCCTAATATTCCACATAAATACTGTTTCATAATAAATTCATATTTCAAATCTCTGATGCTAAATGTAGGGTTGATCTCAAACGTAAGGTTGATCTCAAACATAAGGTTGATCATCCATACTTTTCTCTTCAACTTTCAAATATATGGTATATTATCCATACTTTCCTCTTTAGAAAAATGTAAGATACATGATCCATAATTTTTGATAGAACGTAAGGTTCATTATAAAAGTAAGGTTGATGATCCATACTTTTGTTAAGCAAATGTAAGGTTCCATACTTTCGTAAGGTTCTCCTTCCATAATTTTTTGATATAACAAATGTAAGGTTCCATCCAAATGTAGGGTTCTTTTATCATAATTTTCTAATAATGTATGGTTAATTAACCATTCTTTTCTGAAATCCCTAAAAGTAAACGTAGGATTTAATTCTTATGTTATGCTCTTCCATGTAGGGTATAAATAGTGTTTCCAAAACATGCTAAATTGATTTCAGAATACTTTGTTAAATATTCCATGTTGATTAAAAGCTTTAACATTCTTACAAAATTGAAAAATAAAGAATATTAATTTCTTGAAATATACTCAATGTAAAATCATTAGAATAACAAACAAGGGTATTTGTGAGCATCAAAATCATCATAACAAGATAGAGTATTGTTGAAGCAATACATGCTCAACAATATCCCCTAATAATAATAGTGTAGAGTATTGATGAAAACAACACTTTCTCAACATTTAATGTTTCATTTGATGTTATTTATTTTTAGGGGGTTGTGATTCAGATTTTACAAAAGTGGTAAGTGTTTATTTCACAATATCATCCTTATTCATGGTTTTTTATGTTTAAGATTCTCTTAGATAAAATATGTCATCATTATATATTAAACCATGAAACCTTTATTCTCCTATGATTATTTCTTTGGTTTTAAATTTTTAGTTACTTTTTTACATTTTTAGAAACTCAAAATATACCAAAATAATGTTTTTACGAAAAACGAACATTGAGTCTTTATTTGGTTAGGAATTGTGTTATTCTCTGCCCAAATTTACTTTAAAATGTTTTCAAGAATGTTATTACTATTCTAAAATTCGTTATTAAATAAATTTTTTAAAATCATCTAATTTCTCTAAATTTTATTAAAATTAATCTCCTTATCATTTTTAATGAGGAACCTTTTACCGAAAGCGTGACTGGAAAATTTGTTTTCACGTACACTTAATGAATGACATTTCCCATCACCATGAATACACTTTACATTAAAGATTAATTTACAATTTTACATGGTTATTTCAAAGTAAAAATATTTTCCTAATATTCAATATATTTTTAGATTTTAATATAATTAATTTCATAATGAAAATGGAATTTTCACCAAGAAAACTTCCAATAATTATATTTAATGAATTTCATATTTGTAAACATTATTTACAGAAATTTATGCTTTACTAGGGACGCAATATATTGATACCACCAACCATATTACTCTATATGGATTTTGATCATGTTGTATTAATTGATTGAAGAAAATATTAACATTTTAAATAGTAGTTTTTTCATATGAATGTTTATATTGATTGTGTATTGAGTTTTTTTCACTCATTTCATATGATGAATTCATTAGACATAGTAAGTGATGTTCAAGGCCTATTATATCTACTTGATGCATCAGTAGGTATCATGATATAAACTAGTTTCATTATTTGGAATACCTCTTACTTCTTAATATATGATGTCTTGGAATAAGGAATTGATGGTAACATTATGATGCTTTCAATTATGCATTATATCATTATAAAACTAGTTACTATTTTCTGTGTGATTGTTTATGTTTTTATGCCATCAATTGATTTATTCCCATTTTATGATATTAGTTCTATGGAATATTATATTCTCTTTTATCTATTCCATAATATTCATGTTTGATTTATTTTATTATAGATTTTATTTTATTATTTCTATTATATATCATTTAATCTCACCCTTTATTATGTTTTCCTTTTCCCAAGATACTAGAAAAGGATCTATGAATGAATTTATTGATTTACAAGAATAAATAATTATATTCTCTCAAAAAAAATATTATATTCAGGTATTCATATGTAATTTGAGAATCATATATGTATTTAGTCTCCCAAGACTACTAAACTATTCGATTCTTTGGGATATGATACCTTTTATTTTTTGCTAATGTAGTAAAATAACCATAGGCTTTGGGATATTGGATTTCAACTATTACAAGAAATCTTATCCATTGTAACTTGGAGTTCTATTACCCATGAGCTATCCAGAAACATGGAAACTCTCATACCTAAGTCCCTTATAGTTATCTCAATTATACCATTTCTCAAGTTAGTCTAAAAATAAAAGTATAAAATTTTACTTGGATACAATTTTATAATGTCTCAACCTAAACCACTGGGTCCAAACCTGAGTGCCACCTGACCTCATGCATTCTTCCTTTTATTCAAGAGTCTACTGACTAATAGAAATGGTCAAATTCTATCCTTGCAGACATTTTACCCTTAGTATAATTTATTAGAACAAATAACAAATAATAAATAATAAACAATAATCAGATTAATCATATAGAAAATAATGGAGTTAATACATGTTATACAATAATAAGTGGCTCCCAAAGTAGAAATTCAAACTGTAGTATAAAAATATAGTAGTTAAATAAATAAATATAACTGAGGCAACCCCCCCAGAAACAGTCATGGTTCTGCATATGGCTCCTTGCTTAATGGCCCATCGATCTTCCATAGAACCATTTCCCTTTTTCGGATCCCTATAAATGAAATCTATATGAGCATAAAGATTAATATATAGGGTGGTATATTAAATTTGGAGGAATTTTTTTCAAATTTGTTTCATCTTTCTAATAAATTTCCAAAGGGGGAAATTTAGATATTTTTATTTTTGTAATTATCAAAAAGGGGAAGAATGTTGGTGTGTCTCCTTGAACCACTTTGATTGTTTATGATTTATAAATTACTACAACAATTTTTAATATAATTATAATTTCTTAAATCTTTTGTTAAATCCTTTGAGCTATCAAACATTAGTTATAATCATATATCGAATCTATTTTTAGAATATTTTGAAAAAATTGTGGTTAAGTATGGGATCAAACATTTTTTTTAAGTGACTGTGGGGGAAGTTATTCATGTATTGACTATATGTATCAACTACATGAATAATGTAGTGACTATAAGTCTTCTATCATTCTTGTCAGATAAGAAACTATTGCTGATAGACTGTCAGATTTTTTTCAAGAGTTAAATTGATCACACAAAGATTTTCAACTAACCATATCAATTCAAAAACCATGAATAATTTTTTAAAAAAATTCATGGATTGGCTAAATGTTCATAAAAATAGACCACACATTTATAGACTACATGGTTAATTATAAGTGACCTCATGAAGAAAACCAAGGCCTATTTTAAGGATTTACCTATTATAATATTGAACTACCCCAAGAATGATCTACCATGAGAACTTTATACTATAGATATGATATTTTTTTCATATTTATTTCTATTTTTAGTTAATATGTGGTTTTATTTATTATATTAATTGTTTTATTTATTTTTTAATTTTTCATAATAATATTTCTTCTATGAGAATTTTTATTGTTGAAGTATTTTATAAGGATTTAATTAAAGGATAAAGAGAACCAGTTTTGTTCAATATTCATGTGGAGTAATTAATATAAGAAATTAAAATTTCAATCCTTTTTAATTTTAAGAGTTTTATTTAATTGAGATATCAAACAGTATTCCAAGGATTATACAATCATTTTTTTGGAATATTTAATTTTCTATTAATTTTTCTAATGAGTCTTACTTTGTAATATTTATTTATATATTGTCAAATGACCTCAAATGAGTATATTTTTAATTTGTATTAAATGATTAACACACATGATGATTTAATGGGAATGATATAATGAAAAAATTTCAAGTAGTACATTGAAATCACATATACATACTTGTTTGGGACAAATAAGATGAAATTGATTATAAAATTAAAATTAGATATGCATGAAGAAACACTTTAAAAAAAGTTTTATAGAACCAATGAAAATTGTTAATTTCATAGATATTGATTATATTTTCAAGTATTATTTCAAAAAACACATTTGAAATAAATCTACATAATACCCTTGGATGAACTACATCATCTTGATCCTTTGTTTCCAAAAGATAACATTGTTTCCTTAACACTCATTCTTTAAATTTTAATCTAGTTTCTATGGTTCTTAATTATTTTTTATTCATTTTATATATGAATAATTATATATGGTTATACTATCATAAAAATGTGTCATACTTAGGTCTTAGTACACCAAAAAATGTTACATGTAGGTTCTTCCATAACCAATAAAATTTAATGTGTATTCAGCGATGTCTTTGTCAACATAAAAGAAGGTTTGTATTTTTTCCATCACCTAAAAAGGAATATATCTGGGTTGGGACACAATTTTTAAAAAATTTGGTATTAGGTTAAACCTCTATATTTTAAAAAGGAATTATAGAGTGTTGTGACTCTCTACAAAAATCCAGTAATTAAATTTTATTAGGTCACATTTCTCTCAACATTTTAGGGGAGTGAGGAGGATATGTATGATCAATTATATCCAAACAACTATAAAAATAATTTGGTTCCATTATGTTTATTTGCACTAAAAATAACCTAAATATAATAAGTGTTCAAAATTTCAATTCACCCTACCCCCTATTGACCATTATATTATTCTCACTTTAAGACTTAATTGTCATTACAACACACTGGAATTTTTTCCACATCTCTATGTGAGTATATAATAGTTCCACCCACAAAAACTAATTAACGACTAATACCCAAGAACAAAGATTAATCAAATAATAGTATTATTAAGATTTATAATCCTAATGGAAAAATATTTGAGAATAATATTCCAATCATATTTAATTCATGGAATTAAATTTTATAATATAAATAACTTTGTTTGTCTAACTATAACACTTTGTAATTTCATAATCATTATCATGGAACCTTTAAATAAATTTTTTCCTTGATATAATTTGGTAACAAATGATATATATAACTCTTTAGATTATAATAATCTTATACCAATATATATTAAACTCTTTTAGGATATCAAGTGACATTAAATTCTAATTAATCTGATATACCCATTTATCAGTTACTCTTCCATCTTCAATAAGCTTATACATACTCCCATTCACCTCTCATGAACTATATTTGCTTTAAAATATATTCATAAGACACAAAATTCATTATTATAGGAAAAAACAATTATTTATTTTGTTGGAAAATATAATAAATTATCTTTTAAAAACCATATCTAATATGGTATTATATATTATTAAAATGAAAATCTAAAAATAAGATTTTATTTGTCAAAATATTCCATTAAAGGGCTGGGGGTACTATTTTCCTCATATTTTAACACATATCGTAAATAGTAAATTTTATCATAGATTAAAAAAATCCATTATCTTCTATTCAAACAAGTTATAGAATCTAATGAATCATAAACCACGTGTATAAAATTCATCATTCATTTTATTTATAACAACTCTTTTTAAAAATAATTACTCTTATCACATAAGATAAATAATATTAAAATACACATCCTTTATTTAGATCTATTTGATTTTGAAATATTCCTCTCCATTATATATATCTATGGTAACCACATTTATCTTTGTTATTTGAATAAACACTATAAGATTAATAAATTATTTATTTAATGTTAAACTTTTATATATTAAAAAATTATATAATATGTACGTTTGGTATCATATACACATAAAAGTAAAAAAATTGATTTCAAAAACATTTATACCACATGTGGAATTTACATGGAGTTTCTCAGATCCCTTCAAATATTCTATATAGTCTTTTTTACAATGCACAATTTTATTATAGTGAATGCTCTTCCATTATTTAAAATCTCATTTCATAAAATTATATATTGCTATGAAATAATTACAACATATCTTCTAATACTTCTGGAATAAAATTACCATTTCCTTTTAGTATCACCATCATGGTACATGATCTTAGTCCTCCCATGTCCATCTTAGAAAAACTTAACATATTAAGAGGTTCAAGTAAGCATTTACTAAACTCATTAATCATATAATTCACAATAAACTTGTGGAATGTTTCCCATAAAAATTTCATATTGATGCTTATTTTAATGCCAAGCCTAGGAAAATACTCCATTCTCTCCACAAAAGTTACATACCCAATAATATTGAGTAAATGTTTTTAAACAAAATTTATATAGACCCTCACTTTTCATACATATATATTACATCAATTTTTAGGAATACTAAATACTTTACAAAAATACAGACAAACATACCATATTGGTTTAGTGCCTTTGGAATATTGAAACACATTATATAATTTTTGAAATATATTTAATATATTCCATAAATATCTTACCCTTTAGTATACCTAACTAGAAAATTTATTTATAACCTAAGTAATAGATAACAAAAGAAAATGGGTGAGATCAGATACTAATTAAGGGTAAACAAGGGAGACATGTAAACATAATCATGAGCATAATGTTTTTAGAACATGATCAAAAAATAGAAGAACATACCATACATATAAAATATCATAAAATATGAATCATCAAGTAAATATTGGAAGTTCATAAAACATGAATTGTAACTAAATAAAGACCATGAGTAATGGAACCATAAAATAGGAATGAAACATAGAACTGTGGAAGACACATAATCATATAATAATTATTTTTATAGTAGTCAAGGAAACCTTTATAAGTTCATCTTGGTAGTATAGTTTCACTTACCATACCATCATGGTAGTCATAGTTCAGTCCCATAATCATCCTAGTAGTCATGGTTCACTCCCATTACCATCTTAGTGAAAAAGGTCCTTCATATCAATCTCATGAGATATAAATATTTACCCAGTTAATTAGAGGGAGTTATAGGTCCCACCCATATCATAATTAAATCATACATACCTATGCCACAATATCATAAACAATCATGTCATAACCAATGTAATGGAAAGGGTGTCGTAAACATGTAATCAAATAATAATATTTATAAAAGATACAAGTTTCAAAATCATTTCATCAAAAGTATAAACCATGAAATTAATAGGGTTTATTATACATCATTCCATCAAAACATAAACCATTCAATGAAATGATATGAATGTTATTCTTGAACTATATCAATGTATGTAATCATAGGTGGGGAAGGATTTTTAAAGATCACTTAGAACATTAATTTACCTTAAAAATAACCTTTTAAAAATAAAAATATATTTAAACCCTTTTATTTGATATCACTTTGAGAACATAAAAATGAATCATGAAAAATATTTTAAAAATAGTTCTTGAGAAAAATATCCTTTCTTTGTTGAAATAATTTAATTTTCTTAAAATGTCACTAAATTTTAAAAGAAAATTTTTTATTTTAAAATAACCTAATAATATTATAAGTCAATATTCAAAAAAATTAGGATTAATAAAAGATTAAAAATCCATTCATGGTTTGATAGTTCAAAAACATATTTCTCATACTTTTACAGGAAATGTAAAAAATTACCTCGTTAAGAAAATGATAAAATATTACTTTCAAACCATTTAATAAAAATACATAAAAGGGTAAAAATGACTTTAAAATTTTTTAGAAGAAGAATACAAACATTTTTTAAAAAGTTCATAAGAAATATGTACCTGGAAGTTAAATATTTCCCAATAGATACTTACATATAAACAATCCTGATAAGAATGAGATTGTGGAATTAATACTTACAAAATTATAATCAAAAGAATCGTATACCCCATGAAATAAAGGAAATTATATGGATATAAATATACAATAATATTATGGTTATAACTCAAAAAATATATTCATGGGCAGTATATACACCACGTAGAAGAAACAAGTAGTGTATGAGGGAAGAGTTTGACAGAAATAATGGTGAGATAAAAATAGCTTAACTTAAGCCCGATTCACAATATATGTGACTAAAAATCCTATATAGTGGTTTATAAATATTATTAACTTATACCAGAATCATAATAACATTTATGATTCATTTATGACTTTAAATTACCCATTTATTAGCAATTTCTAGTTAAAAAACATTTTGGGTGACAACTATTTTGTTTATCGTATGTGTTTTGACTTGGTATTATGGATTCTAATACATAGAAAATGATTTAATTATTTCTAGATTATAAAAAATGAAATAATAATCTTATATATTTAGTATATAAGTATTTATAATAATCTTTAATGATAAATGAAATACACCGTTCATGGAGACAGTTGGTCATATGTACGCATTAACAAGGTTTTCATTTCCTTGTCAGGATAAAAGGAAAGAAAGTATATGATGTATTATTATTAAATAATAATTTTCATGTCATTTATGAAATATATATTCCAAAAATTAATCCTTATTACAATCCATGTGATATATAGGTGAATAACGAGTCACATTGAATCATGGATAAGTAAATCATACGTATGCATGAGCGACGTTATCATTTTACCAAAATATTATATAGTAAAATGGTAGAAATGATATTATTATTACATATTTATAATTATATTATAAATATAATATATAATCATTAAACTAATCTTAATTCTCAGTTATAAAATATAGTGATGAAAAACAGATTATACCACGTCATGGAGATGGTAAGTCGTACGTACACTCACATGGTGATGTTGATTTTCATAAGATGAATAAAAGAAGGATATGGTTGTCCCATTATAATTATAAAATTTCAGTATATATATCATACTAGATTTATTACATTAGTATAGAAATAATATAATAAGAAGGATTAAAATAATAAAAGAAATTGAATTGAATTGGTAAAACAATTACCTCTTCGTCGGTGGACTTTCTTTGGATATCCTCTTTGGGATACTAGGGATGATATTTTTAGAATAGCAGGACCTTAATAACTTAACTAAGAATGTTTAGAGGATAATTGGGAAGGTTTTATTTAATAAATAAGTCTTAGGGTAGGGTGATTTATTGAGGGAGGAGGTTCCCTTTTGTAAGAGAGGGGAGGGGCAATCTAGAAAATTCATGAAATATTAAATTAATATAAATTGATTTTAGTTTTAAAATAGAAAAAAAATAAGTTATTTAGAATATAATATTATTATGAATTGATATATTAAAAAATCATTTATTTTTAGATAGGTTTAGTCAACATTATTAACCTTATCTTTTGGTTTTAATCATTAGTTAAACTCTTTAACTCTTACCATGAAAACTTATCTTTTTACTCTTTAGGGTTAATACAATTACTATAAAATCAAAAGAACCCCAAGTGGATAATTTATGACATATTTAACCTTATTATATTAATTTGGTGGAATTATAATTTTATATGAATTTTATATCATTTAATAAAATAATATTTTTTAAAGTATCATTTCTGTCATTTTTTATACTATTTCTAATTTTTCTTTTAAAAAGTATCATAAAAGTATGATAAATTAACAATAACACATATAATATATCTATAACGTGTTCAATCAATATATAAATTTTTTTCTATCACTAATTATGTAAAATTATATTTATTTTAATATTTTTAATATCATTTATTTGATATTTCCATTAATTAAACAATTAATGCATAATTATTAAAATTGCCTTTAATTAAATTGGTTAACCTCTAAAAAAATTAAAATAAAATACCATGATAAATAAAGATTTAATATATTTGAAATGATTATTTACGGTTCAATCTATATTATGTATAATCCTATATTAAAAATGATTTACTAATTAAAATTATGAGTATGGAATTTTTAACATACCCTTAAATAAAATATAATAAATATCTTATTCTTACAAAAGTGGATTAAAAATATCATAATATCTACATAATATATATTTTAGCCGAATACCAATTATCCAATGAAATTAAGATAATTTATAGGGTAATTTTAAAATATTATAATATTTTTTACCTTTAATTACCCGATTTACCCTAAACCATGATAAATAAGAATAAAAATTTACTAAAGTTAATATGCACCCAAAATTTAATTTAATTACATGAGATTATAAATATAATAATAATTTCAACCATTTATGTTCATTTTTTTATATTCAATTTACATAAGAAGATAAATTAATTTTAATGTTAATATCACAAATATGGAGAGAAAGTAGGTAAAAGAAATGTTCAAAAGTTCAATAAGTTTTTATATCTAATTTCATTATAAAAATTAATCCAATGACATAAATTGGATTATTATTTTTATTATTTATGTATTTTTACTTTAAATATAAATTTAAATTAAAAAAATTATTTAAACCAAAAACACAATTTTTATCGACAATGTATTATTTTTCACAATTCATCGAAAAATGTAACTTCTAATAAAAATACTAATAATTCAACCAAAGTTATTATTGATATTAAAAGTTCTAAAATGATTTTTATTTAATCAAATTAAATTTTTAAGAGTGTTTTAAAATTAATTTTATTGGTTTTCATAGAAGGACATGAAAAGTATTTCATTTGAGAAAATTGTAGTTTTAAAAATCTACAGACATTAAAAAAATATTTTATATTATCAAAACCATTATAACTAATTAAAATGTTGTTGTTAATATTAATATTACATGTTTATCAGCTAGTTTATCACCATCTCATTTAAATAATTATAATATTAAATTGTATTTCACATAAACTCAGTGTTGCATGTAACGTAAGCCAAGTCAGTGTTTTGTATTGGGAAATCTTATCTTGCTGTAGCATACAACATAAGAAATCAAAGAAACGTAAAAATATATACATCATAAATATCTCTAAGTGTTACATTATACCCCCCTAAAATGAATTTTCCTTCAAAATTAATTTTGATTATAAAAGGATAAATACCTGAAAGTTTCTTTCATAGAAACCCACACTGTAAAAATAAAGAATAAAACTTCCATTTTGAAAATAATGATTGAAAAATATATTTACCCAAAGTAAATTATAAATATTTATCTACATAGGAGAAAATAGTTTCAGATTTGGGTATGGAGTAAAGTATTAAATAATTATAGAGATCGATAAATAAATTTGATTATAATAAAGTGGGTGATCAGGAAAAATTTAACAATCACAAAACCATAAACTAAAGAAACGCGAAATAGGTCATTGATATCATCAATAATGATAATAACATGACAACATTTAACATCCTAATTATTTTCCTAATGTTGAATAATTTTCAAAAGAATATATAAAAAGTTTATTTCATCATAGCTTCACCCTTTTATGTTCCTAAATCAATTTCAACATCATCTCATATTATAAGAAATGATGTTGAATTTTTAATTCATAAAGCGTTATCAGTTCATGAGAAGAATGATAGGTCATTCTATACATATTAAACAAAAAGGTTATAACAAGTTATAAGATATAAATAAATCCACCTATGGTGGGATAATATTTTAATGTCACAAACATCATCCAATGTTTAACCTAAACTTTCTATAAATTGATTACCTTACAATCCTTATGAAATCAAAAAATGAAAACCTTTAGAAAGAGGTGCACTAAATCAGCTTAAGATTTATCTCTCATATATCATAAAAAAGTTCTTGTTTGTTGAATTCCAATCATGTGAATACCTAAATAATGTATTCTCTTGAAACATGGTAATAACCTAAATTACCAGACATAATTTTTGAAAACATCCATGTTTCCTTATTCCAATGTTTATTGGATATATATCTTAAGTTTAAAAAGTTTTAAACTTTATCCATGATAGTATAAACTACATTTCAAAAAATACTTAATCAATTCCAAGGAAATCATTACCATCCAATTTACTTATTCATATCCATTATATCTCTATCCAAATATCAATATCTCATCATTATTCACATATTAAGGGTTATCCTTCTCTTAATCAGGTGTTACCCAAAAATATCACCTTATTACCTCAATCACTTTTCATGGTTACCAGTACTATTCATAATATGCTCTTAAATAATTAAGAAAAAACTAAATTAGATCAATCATTAGATGTTTTATTATTCCATAATACTATACATGAAATTATATAACATTATTCTTGAATACCATTACATAAACAATTCAATCATCCAACTTTATTCTTAAAATTTTATTCAAGCTTCATCATCATAATCATTCCTTGAATATGAAATATGAATCATGTCTTAAGGTTCCTAACCTGAATATTATAATGCTTATTTTGTTTAATATAAATAATACAATAAGAAAATATCATACCTCCTACTTGTCATTTACAGTCTCTTTATCCTTGATAGTGTAACCAATATTCATACCACCAACTTGATTCTATTCACGAGATTTCTATTTAGGAAACAGATTTTCATAATACCCATAATTTCCAAATATAAAACATCTAATGTTAAGCATGTTCGTTCTAGTTTACATTATGGACTAAGACTAAGAAGAATAGTGTGAGTAATTATTATCATATCATAAGAACACATCATCATGAAAAATTACTTATAGGAAAATAAATCATGATAGTTACTTTTAAATCAATGACACCTTAGTTTTATCCTTTAAGAAATACCTATAAATATCCTTATAAATATCACTTGGGATCTCACTATGTTTTCTCATCCTATTTTAAAAAGTTTAACTAAACCTTCACACTAATAATAACTATATCCACCCTCGCTATTCATACATAGACATTCCATCACTTTTTTTGAACATATAATACATTACAAAAATACATTCCCAAATACCATATCAGTTTATTGACTTTGGAAACATGGAACACATTCCTCTAATTTGTTAAAAGATCTTCATAATATCCCATAAATGACTTCCCTTATAGTACCTCTGAAGGATCCGGTTGTAGTGGAAGCATGTTTGGGATGGAACCCAACTTTGATTTTTACCATGATCAATGACAGTTTCGGGATCAATATGACGATGAATGACAGTCTCCATAGAATAGAATCAAATATTTAGATAAATAATAAAGAGGACCGAAACATTTAGATAGGATCTTTGACATCATGTTTTTAATTAATTTAACAAAATTTATGATGAAAATAATACCTGGATCTTCATTATTTTCTTATTGATGATATTGATCATCTAGAAGGACCCTTATAGATTATCTTGTTATGTTTTCATGGATCTAAACTAGAATCCCTCTATCGGTGATCCACACATGCTCTGATGGCATCTGATCGACACCGATCGTTCTCCAAGTGCTAGCACGGTGAAGCAAGTGTCTGGTGTCGACCGTTCTTGATCGATTATTATTCGACCATGAAGAATTTCTATCATTCCAGAGAGGGGTAGGAAGAGTATTCGAGAGATAAATTTTTTAACTCAACAATTCACCAGGTGTGCAATTCTATACATGGAATAATCGAAGTATGTGTCTATTTTTTGACATGGGGATTCTGTTAAAATATTTAATTGCGTAATAGAAATTAAATACATTCATAACCTTTGAGAAAACCCATGATATTAATAATAATACCCCGTCATTATTTATGGTGTGCCAATATGTGCAAAATGGAATTATAAATAAAATTTCACATCACACAATAATAGTAGTGTTATTTTAATTTGCTCCAACTAGGTAAATAATTATTCATCATCATGGTAAGTGGTAATGGCATATAGAATTATGATGGATTTTAGCATTGCAACTGGTGAAAAGGTTTCTTCATAGTCAATGCCTTGACGCTGTTTGAACCTTTTAAAACCATTCATGCCTTATAGGTACTGACTTTCCCTTCCATGTTCAGTTTATTCTTGATTTCCCATTTGCAACCAATAGGCTTTACATCAACTAGAGGATCTACCAAAATCGAGACATGGTTTTGGTACATGGATTACATTTCATAGTTCATGTATTCTTGCCACTAGGAAACATCTATGCCACTTACTGCTTCCTTGTAGGTTATATGATCATTATTATCAACTAATAATGAGTCAAAATCCTCGATAACTAGAAAACCAAACTATTCCAGTTCTTTAACCTCTCTTGTAATCCTACGTAGCTCTTGTATATCTTTAACAATTCTTTCTTCCATGGGGATTTGTGGAATCTGTTCCTGTACCAACTCATATGTACCTTGAGCCTCAACTTCATAGAAGTATATCTCAATCCCACTATCCCTTTTGGAGATGTTCTCCCACTCAAAGAATATGGTGTGTCATGTAACTATAACCTATTTTTCTGAGGGGATGTATAGGTAATATCCCCTTGTTTTTGTAGGGTATCCTATAAAGGTACACATTGTGCCTCGGGGTGAATGTTTGTTACCTGAATAGGCCATAACAGATGCATCACTTCCCCACACAAGTAAATTCAATAATATGTCTTTCTTTCCACTCCAAAACTAGTATAGAATATCATTAATCAATTTAGTTGGTACTTGGTTTAGTTTCTGTACTGCTGTTTGTAATGAATATCCCCAAAAGGATAATGGAAGACTCACATGATTCATCATTGATGTCACCATACCTAAAAGGGTGTGGTTCCCGCTTTTTATCACACCATTAAACCAGGGCATTTAAAGAGGAGTGAGTTGGGATAGGATCCAAAACTCCCATAAGTAATCAATAATGTCTTGATTAATATATTATCCACCTCAATCTGAGTGAAGTTTTTTAATCTTCTTACCAAGCTGGTTCTCAACTTCATTATTATATTCTTTAAAATTATCAAAAGAATCTGACTTATACCTCATTAAGTAGATATATCCATCTCTACTAAAATAATTAGTAAAAGTTATGAAATAGGATTACCCTCCCCTTTCTTTAACTAGAAATGGTCCACACACATCGGTATGAACCAATTAAAGAATATCTTTTTCCCTTTCACCTTTTCCATTAAATGGAAATTTGGTCATTTTTTTGTAAATATGCATGACATACTCCAAGTGGTTTTAGTTCAATAGAATCTAAATATCCATCTTGATGTAAAATTTTCAATCATTTCTCGTTTACATGACCAAGTCAGTGATGCCAAAGTTGGGTGGGGTATGAGTCATGGGAAGTATCTTTGTTATCGACTTCCATTTCTTGGTTTTTGTAATCCAACATGTAAATATCATTGTACAAATGTGCCCTACCAGAACAAATTATATCTTTGTAAAAGAAGAAACATTCATATCCAAACTTGAAAACAAATCCATTTGTATCTAATTGACACCGATCGTTCTCCTAGTGCTAGCACAATGAAGCAAGTGTCCAGTTTCGGTCATTCTTGATCGATTATTCTTCAGCATTGAATAATGTCTATCCTTCCTAAGAGGGATAAGAAGAGTATTCGAGAGAAAAATTTTATAGCTCAACAATTCACCAGGTGTGCAATTCTATACATGGAATAATAGATGTATATGTCTATTTGGTGACATGGGGATTATATTAAAATATTTAATTGTGTAACAGAAATTAAATACATTCATAACCTTAGAGAAAACACATGATATTAATAATAATACCGCCTCATTATTTATGGTGTGAAAATATGTGCAAAATGGAATTATAAATAAAATTTCGCATCACAAAATAATAATAGTGTTATTTTAATTTGTTCCAACTAGTTAAATAATTATTTATCTTCATGGTATGTGGTAATGGAGTATAGAATTCTGATGGATTTTATCATTTCAACTGGTGAAAAGGTTTCTTCGTACTCAATGCCTTGCCACTGTTTAAAACTTTTGCAGCCATTCACTCCTTATAGGTACTGACTTTCCCTTCCATGTCCTGTTTCTTCTTGAATACTCATTTTCAACCAATATTTTTTCCATTAACTAGAGGATCTACCAAAATCAAGACTTGGTTTTGGTACATGGATTTTATTTCATAGTTCATGGATTCCTACAACTTAGAAACATCTATGCCACTTACTACTTCCTTGTAGGTTATAGGATCATTATTATCAACTAATAAAGAGTCACTATCCTCGATAACTAGAAAAACAAACTATTCCGGTTCTCTAACCTCTCTTGTAATCCTTCGTAGCTCTTGTATAGCTAGAACAATTCTTTCTTCCATGGGGTTTTGTGGAATCTGTTCTTGTACCAACCAATGTGTACCTTGAGCCTCAACTTCATCAAAGTCTATCTCACTCCCACTATTTCTTTTGGATATGTGCTCCCACTCAAAGAATATGGTGTGTCATGTCACTATAACATTTTTGTCTGAGGGGATGTATAGGTAATATCCCCTTGTTTTCGTAGGGTATCCTATAAAGGTACACTTTGTGCCTCGAGGTGAAATTTTGTTACCTGAATAGGCCTTAACAGATGCATCACTTCCCCACACATGTATATTCGATAATATGTCTTTCTTTCCACTCCAGAACTTCTATGGAATACCATTTATCAATTTAGTTGGTACTTGGTTTAGTATATGTACTGTTGTCTGTGACACATATCCCTAAAAGTATAATGGAAGACTCGCATGACTCATTATTGATCTCACCATGTCCAAAAGGGTGTGGTTCCCCCTTTTTCTCAAACCATTCAACTGGGGCATGTATGGAGGAGTGAGTTGGGATAGGATCCCAAACTCCCATAAGTAATCAATGAAGTCTTGATTAAGATATTATCCACCTTGATATGAGAAGAGTTTTTTAATCTTATTACCAAGCTGGTTCTCAACTTCATTATTTTATTCTTTGAACTTATCAAAAGAATCTGACTTATACCTCATTAAGTAGATATATCCATCTCTACTAAAATAATTAGTAAAAGTTATGAATTAGGATTACCATCCCCTTTCTTTAACTAAAATGGTCCACACACATCGGTATAAACCAATTCAAGGAGATGTTTATCCCTTTCACCTTTCCCACTAAATGGCGATTTGGTCATTTTTTTGTAAATATGAATGACATACACCAAGTGCTTTTAGTTCAAAAGAATCTATATATCCTTCTTGATATAACTTTTTCAATCATTTCTCATTTACATGATGTAGTCAGTGATGCCAAAGTTGGGTGTGGTATGAGTCATGGGGAGTATCATTGTTATCGATTTCCATTTCTTGGTTTGTGTAATCCAACATGTAAATATCGTTATATAAATGTGCCCTACCAAAACAAATGATATCTTTGTAAACTAAGAAACATTCATTTCCAAACTTGAAAACAAATCCATCTGTATCTAATCTAGATACAGAAATAATTTTTTAGTAACATACACTACATAATAACAACCCATAAACACAAAGATCATTTCAGTTGGAAACGTGACGTCATAGTCCCAGATAGAAACATTAGTAAGTATGACTTTGTTGGATTCTCGTAGATCTACCTCCCCTCGGTCAATCTTCCTGAATAAACTTGGTTCTTATATTTGGATAAATATTTGAGACCCCCCAAGATGTATCTAATACCCAATTTGTAAAAACAGATAGATTCCATTAGATAACAAATGCACCTGAAGCTTCCCCATGCTTCTTAGGCTGGGTTCCATTCTTCTTCTGGTGTCCTTTCATTCCACATTCAAAATAAACAGCCTCTTTTTACGATGCCTCCCCTTTGATTTTCCTTTTTTTGAAAGGTCATGAGGATGATTTGGGCATAAATATCTTCACCTTATCTTTCCTCTTATTTACCATAGGGCTAGAAGGATTTTTTCACTTCATTTTTTTTCCTCATGGATAATGAAGACATGGAGATCAGATAGAGACTTTTCAATGTTGTTCATTTTTAAATAGCCAAAAAAAGTTAGCAAAACTCTTAGAGAGTGATGCGAGGATGAGATCAGAGCCCAGTTCTTCATTGAGTTTAAAACCTACAACCTCTAGGTGCTCACTGTATCCAATGATCTTGACTACATGAGGCCCATCTGGGGAACCTTCTATTAGATTACTCTGAAAGAGTTCCTTAGATATCTCATACCATTCCTGTCATGCTCTCTCCTAGTAATGACCATGGTGGTGATAGATCTTGCTATAAGCATCCATGTTTTCTTGATACTTCATGATCACACTAGAAAATGGTGATATCATCAAACATTGAATGTCGACCACATTGTTTATATGTTTCTCATAGTCCTGGAAATCCTCATCACTCGCCTCTTTGGCAGGAAAATTATGTAATAGTGACTCCATCACATAAGACTTCTTTTCATGGAATAAGATAACCCGAAGACGGCTAAACCATTCTTGGAAGTTACTGCTAGTAAGGATGTTTTATTTATCCAGAATTGGTGGAAGGGATAGTGTGGTTGACAAGATTTTCATTTTTATTCTAAAATTAAAATACCAGATCATTATTACTTTCTTGATTACATTTTGTGAGAAATAATAAATTTTATTAAGTCTCCCACTATTTTATCAAGTCCCAATGTCCCTCACAATTGAAATCAAAATGTACAGTTGCCATGAAATTCTATTGTAAAGGATCCATATTCCTTTTTTCATAACCCCAACAAGGGTTGTTCAAGCTGTTAGCAGATATTTAGGTAGGCTGGTCTTTTCCAAATATGGTCTTACTACTCCTTGATCTATGGAGTGGACTCCCTAATCCTGAAATCATGACTTCAAATTTCATAAATTCTTGCATCTAATATTATACCAAGTCTATCAAGGGATACTCCTCATGATGTAATATAGTCAGGTCAACTAAAAACCATTCATAAGGGATTCTTGTATAAAAGTAAGTGTCCCAACAAGGGTTGGTCCAACACATAGTTTTATCGACATTTTTCCTTAATCAAATAACGAATTTCTTGGTCTGACTTAGTTTTTTTTGAGGGATTTTTATATCTTATGCATGAATTTATTATTATCATTATCACATGCTTGTTAATATTAAGTGGAAATTACTTAAGTGATTAACTATGTCTTATAAGTTTGGTTTATTTTAGTTACATATTGCATGATGGTTTAATTCATTAATTATGTGATCCGGACAACACATCCATAATGATAAACTATGAAACTGAAAAAAATAAAATAAACTAAAGGGCATGATCATGATATTTTCAAATGGTTATTTTATCTTGCAGTTGATAAACTAGCCCTAACATATGGGAGAAACATCTTGAATCTTTTGGGTTCATGTTTACAACTTTCCACCTACCAACCTCTATATCTCATGGGGTTGGTTTCATCTTGACTCCATATTGAACTACCTCCACTAGCTTAGGAGTTCGATCCATTAAATATGAATTTTTTAACTCACATGAAGGTGATGGGTAAAAAGGGGTTTTACGTAAAAGAAACATTGGGCATGGAGGCCCTACATATTAATGAGAAGAAGTCTTGCTGTCCAAAAAAATTAATTTAAATAAATAAATTAAAATAAATCATCCACATACATAGGTCTTGGTATAGATCATGATCATCCATACATTCAGTGATATTTACGCATAAATAAAACTAGCATTCAATTATTTAATCATTCTTGATTAAGATAAATCACACTCGAATCAATTAATTGTAATCTTTAATTAATCAATCCTTTTATATTAAATACTTTTCTGAATTTACTTGAGATTATTATCCATCATAATTTGAAACAAACAAATTCATTTAAAATTATATTTGTACGTAACTTGTACCTTGGAGGCAACTTGGTGAATTCCTATTCATAACTACCCAATAAGTAAAAATGAACATTACACAGATGTTAAATTGAACACATATATATAAAACACCTGTAACATATTGTGACTCATATTTACGCCCGCAAGATGGTGCACGACATAAGTTTTTATATAATATATTAATAAATTTTAATAAATTTGTGTAATTTGGATGATTACACGATGTGTAGTTCCAACTACACGGTGTGTACTATTTTTCACCGTCTATCAAAATTAAATGCCTAGGGAAAAGACATGTGATTGTGCTTCGGAAATATTTGGAGTACATGGCATGTCCAGTGGGCCACACATCACGTAGTTCCTCATTACACGGTCTCCAGCTAGGCAAGCCTTGTATGAGGTACATGGTCCAACATTAACCCGAAGGGACTACACGTTGTTTATAGTGGTCCACACGACATGTAATCTAGAAATCACATGCCATTTATTCTTGGTCAACACATAGAGTCATTAATAGTTAAACAAACTCCAATGACATGGCTTAGTTTGGCGGACCGGACCCAGTGCATTGAACCTTTGATACAAAGCATGTACTACCTAATACACATCGTGTGTTTTGGTTTTGTATGTCCAGGAAACTTTGACACCTCCATATGAGATCACCTATTTTATTTTAATCAAAATTAAAAGAAAATATCATTTATATAAGGTGAACGAGAAAAAAAAGAGGATGGACAGATCTTGAGATTCATATTTTTATATTGATTAAATTTAATTGAAATAACAAAATTATTAAATGCATAAATCATCAATGAAATATTTAAATAATTATGAACTATGATGTAACCCCTTTGATACCACTTGAAGGTTCCAGGTGCAGCAGAAGTGTGGTTGAACCAACACCCAAATTTGATTTTTACCATGATCAATGATTATTCCTGGATCAATATGATGATGAACATTAGTCTCCATAGAATCAAATCAATGATTTTAATAAATAAGGAAGAGGCTTGAAACCTTTAGATAGGATCTTGCACATCATGTTTATAATTAATTTAATTAATTTCATAAAAAATACATAGATCTTTGGTATTTTCTTTATTGATGATGTTGATCATGTGGAATGACCCTTCGAGATTATCTTGTTGTGATTGCAAGGATCCAAACTAGAATCCCTCCAGAGATGATCCACACGTGCTTTGATAGCCTCCAATCGGCATTACTCATTATCCATGTGCTAGCACTACGAAGCGAGTGTCTTATGTCGGTAATGATTGATCTCTTGTTCTTTGGCCATGAAGAACATCTCTCATTATTGTGAATGCAGGAAGAGGATTTGAGAGAGAGATTGTTTATCTGAAAAATTCTCAATTCATCGGGAGTGCAGTTCGGTACATGGAACAATAGACGTATGTTATTTATTGGCATGGGGATTCAGTTAAAATATTTAATTGTGTATCATTAATTAAATACATTCATAATCTTAGATAAAACTGTTTCTATTAATAATAATACCACATCATTATTTAAGGTGTGCCAACTTGCGAAAAACATAATTATAAATAAAATTTCACACCACAAAATAATATCAGAATTATTTTAATTTGTGAAAACTAGTTATATAATTATTTATTGTCTTGAAAATAATTATTTTACTACCAGACCGGCCTTGGTCCTCTTGAACTGCAATTCCATTTATTGAACACCCGACTTATAAAATAAAAAATTTATTCTCTTAAATAGAAATATTATTTACAATCTAGCAGATAAATATATATTAAATGTTCAATAAAAGATATAAATATATTTTACCCACAATCCAGTGAATAAATATTTATTTAATTTATACAATAATTTTAACTAGAAAAAAATTATTCCATTGTCTTGAGAATAATATTTATTACGTAAATTCAAATATAATTTAACCGAGACCACCAGAAACACTTAGTATGTGACCCTCTAGGATTATTTCTCGTTGGAATTAGCTGGACTTGCCTAAAGTCTAATAGTAATATCTAGAAAGAGGTAAAGGCACCCAAGATAAAGAACATAAAGTAGAAACAATGAAATCTACATATGAACTCTCATGGTGTAATATAATCCCTTTATCACAATATATCACCAAAAGGTTTCATGATAGTGTCATTAACTTTTATGCTTGATATGTCATTCTTTTACTACCAAAAATAAACTCTTCTTTACACCTTAGCCATGGAATTTCACTCAATGGTTCTATATAAATTAAAGGTACAAGATATAAACTTCCACAAATGGATGGGAAAATTCCTTCCTCGACTTATCCATTAATAACATTCCACTCATGATGCACCCAACATACCCTACTTCCCGTCAACTTTCTGCGTGATGGTTTTTGTCAGTAGATCAAAGTGTGCGAGTCATGAAACGTACTAATTATAATCTTAAAGTCTAACGATTCTTACACATGCTCGCATATATAAATATCTGGTGACACCAAAACACATGTAATTCCTACTGGTGGGTATGTTCTCATAATCTCAAATCTTGGAGATTACCAAGTGCGAAATTCATGATAGGAAGTATCTTTTTTTTATAAGTACTCACACCTAATGGTATGCATGCTTTGTGTCCCATAATATTATTTCATCCAACTATAGAACTATATTTAAGAATATTGTTATAGAAGGTTAAGGTTCCCATCATAACGGGGAACTAGCATGACTTTATCAATACAACAAATACTCTAGGATATTATTACATCATAGACATGCAGAATAATAAACAATATGTAATAATATGTTTAATATTTAAACACATTAAATATACATGTAATAAAATTATAACAAATTGGTTCTTGGACACCAACTCTTACAACCCCTAGCTACAACATTTTTTTAAAACATGTGGAAAAGAAAAAAATAAGAAAAAGGGTGAACTCAGATTCTTGGTAGGGGAAAAAAGGGACACATGTAAACATAATCCCAAGATTAAGGGTATGAAAACATGATCATTAAAATAGAAGGTCACACCCTATATATCAATGATCAAAAAAATGAATCACGACATAAATATTGGCAGTTCATAAAACATGAATCATAAGGAAATAAAGAGCATGAGCCATGAAAGCATAACATAGAAATAAAACATGGATGTTTGGTAGACAAATAAGCATATAATAATGATTTATATAGTAGTAAAGGAATTATTTCCAAAGCCATATTGGTAGTATGGGTTCACTTCACATACCATCTTGGTAGTCCTGGTTCACTCCTATAACCATCCTGCTAGTCATGGTTAACTTCCACAACCATCTTAGCGGACAAGATACTTCATGTCTATATCATGTGATAAAAATAATTACCCAATGCATTGGAGGGATATATAGGTCCCAACCATATCATAATAAAATCATACATACATGTTCCATAAGATCATAAACAATCATATCATAACTAATGTAATTGAAAGGGCGTCATAAACTTGGAATAATATTATAACTAGTGGAAAAGATACAAGTTTCATAATCGTTTCATCAAAATCACCACCCTTTAAAAGAAGTGGGTTTCTTAGACATCATGCCTTCAAAACATAAACTATTCATATAAAAAATGAATGGTATTCTCAAACTGTGTCAAAGTATGTCATCATAGGTGGGGAAGGATTTTGAAATATCGCATTGAACAATAATTTTAATTAAAAATAACCTTTTAAAACATTTTTTTTTCAAAACCCCTTTCCTTGAAACCGCTTTGAAAACATATAAAGTAATCATGAAAAATCATTTAAAAAAGTTCTTTATGAAAATATATTTTCTTTGTGGAAATCATTTTTAATTGTTAAAATTCAAAAAAAATAAAAACAATTATTGGAAAATAATCTTGTAAGATTGTAAGGGAATATTCAAGGTAATAAGGCATTATAAAATTATAAAACCCATTAATTTTTTATAAGTTAAAAAACATTCTTCTCATAATTTTATTGGAAATTTCAAAAAGTACTCCGTTAAGAAAACGAAAAAAGATTCCTTTCAAACTATTTAATAAAAAGAGATAAATGAGTCAAAATGGAATTAAAAAAAATATAATAACAATAAAAACATTTTGGAATACAATTTTAAGAAACATGTACATGAAAGATAAATATTTACCAGTAAATATTTAGATATAAACAATCCCAATAATAACGAGATTGTGGAATTAACGCTTACAACATTATAATAAGTATAATCGTATGACCCAAAAAATTAATGAAATTATATGGATATGAAAATAATATAATCTTATAGTTAGGACTCACAAAATACATTAATAGGTATTATATAAATCACGTAGAAGAAACAATTAGTGCATGAGGCATGTGCCTCACAGATTTAAAGGTGAGACAAAAATCCCTTATCTTATGTCTTATTCCCTATATACGTGCCTTAAACTACTATATAGTGGTTTAAAACATATTACTAACTTATAAAATAATCATAATAAAATTTATGATAGCATATATGATTCATTTAAGACTTTAAATTACCTTTTTGTTAGAATTCCAAGTTAAAGCAACGTTTTGGGTAATAACACCTTTGTTTATCGTGTGTGTTTGGACTTGATATTCTTGATTATCATACTTAGATCATGATTTACATATTTAAATAATATAAATAATTATATAAATTTATTATATATTCAGTATATAGGTATTTATAAAAATTATTAATGATAAACAAAATACACTATTCATGGAGACGACATGCAGTATGTACGCATGAACATTGTTTTCATTTTCCTGTTGGGTTAAAATAAAAGAAATTATTTTATGTATTATTATTACCAAATAATTTTAAATAAATATATAGAATATATATTCCTAAATTCATCCTTATTACCATCCATGTTAAATATAGGTGAATAATGAGTCACATCGCATCGTGGATATGGTAAGCCATACGTAATCACGAGCGACGTTATCATTGTCCTAAAATTTTAGATGGTAAAAAGGGAGACATGATATTATTATTAAATTGGTATAATTATATTATAAATATAATATATAATCATCAAACCCATTATTATTATCATTCCTGAAAGATGGTGATGAAAATCAGATTACACCACAGTGTGAAGATAGTAATTCGTACGTACGCACAAATGGTGATATTGTTTTTTTGTAGCATGGATAAAAGGAGGGATATGGTTCTCCCATAATAATAATAACATATCAGAACATATATAATAATGTATTTATTACTTTATTATGGAAATGAAAAAAGAATATTATTTAAAAGAGGAAAATATATTGAATTGGATTGGCAAAACAATTACCTCTTCTTTAGTGGACATGATTTGGATATCCTCTTAAGGACACAATGGATGGTATTTTTGGAAAACTAGGACCTCTATAACATAACTAATTATTATTAGAGTATAATTGTCTCAGGAATTTTCATAATATAAGGCTCAATTTTGTGTGAGGAAGTGGGGGAGGAGGTTCCCTTTTATAAGAAATGGGAGGCACACTCTAGGAAAATCTTAAAATATTAAATTTATATTAAGAAAATTCAATTTAAAATATATCCATACTTATTTATTTTGAATATAATATGATTATGGGTCAATCTACTCTCATAAAATATTTTTATACATGTTTAGGTAACATTATTAACCTTGTCTTTTGGTTTTAACCCTTAGTTAAACTCTTTAACTCCTACTATGACAACTTTTAGCTTTTTACTCTTTATGGTTAATATTATTTCTATGAAATGAAAAACGAACCCCAAATGAATATTTGATGAAATATATAACCTTATTATATTTATTTGGATGGATTATATATTTTTATTAATTTTATAGAATTTAATAAAATATTATTTATTTTGAAGTATGATTTATGTCAATTTTGATACTATTTATAATTTGTCTTTTACATAATATATTAACAACATTAAAACTTCAAAATAACACATACACTATATCAATAAAATTTATAATTTATATATAAATTTGTTTTTCAATAATTATTTCAAATTATATTTATTTTAATATTTATAATATCATTTACATTATATTTTTGTTAACTAAAAAATTATTGAATTATTATTATACAAGACTTTAATTAAATTATTTATTCTCTAGAAAATTATAAATAAAATATCACGATGAATATAAAATTATTATATATAAATGAATAATTATAGTCTAATTTATCTTATGTATAATCCTATATTAAAAATGATTTACTTATTAAAATTATGAGTATGACCTTTTTAACTGAACTTTAAATAAAATATAATAAATATCTTATTTTTACCCAAGTGGATTATAAAACACATAATTTCAAAATAAGGTTTATTTTATTCGAATCCCACTAATAAAATGAAATTTGGAAAACTTCTAGGGTAATTTTATAATATTATAATACTATTTATACCTTTAATTACCCATGTTATCCTTAACTGCGGTAAATAAAAAAACAATTTACATAAGTTACTAATAAAAAAATTTAATTTAATCCCATTAGACTCTAAATATAATACTTATTTCAACCATGTATATCAATTTTTCCAAATTCAATTTACATAAGAGGAAATATTAAGTTTTATGTTAATCCTGTCGATGTGGTGAGAATGCGGGTAAAAGAGACGTTCAAAAGTTACATAAGTTTTTATATCTAATTTCATTATAAAAATTATTCCATTGACATAAATTGGATTAATATATTTATTATTTATCTATTTTTACTTTAAAATCAATTTACAGTATAATAATTATATAAACTTAAAAGGAATATTTTATGTACAATGGAGTATTTTTCACTATTCTTCATATGCTCTTAAATACATAAGGAAAAACTAAATTGGACAAATAGTTAGATGTTATCTTATTACATAACACCAAAATTGAAATTATACAACACTATTCTTGACTGCAATTACATAAACACTTCAATCATATAACTGTATTCTTGAACCATTACATGGGCTTCATTATCATAATTATTCATCGAATATGAAATTAGAATCATGTATTATAGTTCCTCAAACTAAATATTATCATTATTCTTATATTTAATATAACTAATACAGTAAATAAATCTCATACCTTTCACATTTCATTTGTAGCCTTGTTATCCTCAGTACTGTAACCAATACTTGTACCACCTTGTTGATTCTCTTTAAGATATTTCCATTTGGAAATTGATTTTTATAATGCCCATACTTTCCACATCAAAAACATTTAATGTTAACCTTGTTCCTTCTAATTCATGTTATTTACTGAGACCAAAAACTATAGTGTGAAAAATAATTATCATATCATAAAAACACATAATCATCAAAAAAGTATTTATAAGATACCCAAATCACGATGCCTACTTTTAAATCTATGGTTCTATAGGCTCGTCCTTTGAGACATCACTAGAAATATCCTTAGAGATATCACTAGGGATCTTACTAAGTTTTCTAATGTAATGTCCTGGATTTTTCCATGTATTATTTTAATATTATATGAGAATTAATTCGAGACCAGGCTCTGAGACGACATGCAGTTCCGAGGCCCGGTGATCCCGGAACAAATGTATAAATTTAATTTAATAATTGAATTACGTGTGCATGCCTTTTTCCAGAAAAAGTAGAATAACTCCTAAACGGGTGCTCGGATCAGAAATTTGAGGGCAGCGTTGTGTTCAGAACAATGATTTTACCTTTGGCGAGGCCTAACATTGGTCGGCGAAGGTCGGTGGTGGAATCTAGTTTCGGGACATAAGAGTAATAAAATATTTAAATAAAATTATTTTATTCTGCAGCGAAATCTTTGAAATCTACTGCAACAGATATCCCTTGCCTTTTTTTTATTAAAGGCTGGCGCAAGGGTCCAGGGTTACAAGCCTCATAACCCTGAAACCCTTGGTAGCTCTGGAGGATCTGGAGAAAACTTTCCAACATGGCAACAAAGACACAACGACCAAATCATCACCGAAGAATCCCCCAGAATCCAGGTAGGATGTTTTAATTGTGATTTCTTCCCCGTTTTTGATTTCCACGACGAATGCGGACTAATCCGCGAACATATTAGCCCGCTGATTGATCATTCTTATGGGATGGGATTTTGCAGGAATCATGGGGATTTGATTCTTGAAATTAATTTGGTTTTCTTCTAACGTTGAGAAACCAAGATCGATATGAACATCAATCAAGGTTCACCCCTCTTGATTGTTGTGTTTTTCTTTCCTGATTCCTATGTGTTCTTCATGGGCGTTCTATGTGTTAATGAAGGAAATCAATCGTTTTACATTCATTTGTTGGAATAACGATCTAAAATCAAGGATCCAACATCGAGACGACCTAGCAGAGGTGCGACGACAACGACGGTAGACAAATCGATGTGGTTCGGAAATTCCCGTTCTTTGAGCGTTTTCATGCGAGGGGATTGGGAAACGCCATCAAGGCCTATCGGAAGCCCAAAACTAACCAAATAGGTTTCGTAGGGGCGAGACGACCCCAAATCCAGAGTTTTAGAATGATCAGATGGTTGGATCAAGAACCAGAGATTTGGCCGAGGCATGCGGAGGAAGACAACGATTCCGAAAATTTCCCGACTACACGCTGTGTATCTAGGGATACACGGTGTGTGTTTGTTGGCAGGATTACATGGCGTGTACTACGGGAGTACATAGACACATGCAGAGTACATAGCCAGGGAGACGTCGTGTATACCCATCCCCAGTCAGACCTGACCAGATACATGGGATACCCCGTGTACTGGTACATGGGCAGGCGACACAGAAACTGGCAGAGACTGTGCATGGGCACATGGCCAGCCTACACGGAGCGAGCCCCAGGTGCTCGGACACGGCATGTGATTCTTCTACACTCCATGTAGTTTCTTTCTATCTAACAAACCAAATGACATGGGCCGGTTACACGGGCAGAACCCGGGGTCAAGGATCACGACGTGTACTTTTCTACATGCAGTGTAGTTTTGTTTTACACAGCTTGAACGAATGACACGGGCCGTTTACACGGGTATTACCTTAGGTCAAGGAACATGGCGTGTAGCCATACTACAATCCGTGTTACATGTCTTAAATGACTTGAGCCACTTGCATTCTGTGACTTGGACTAGTTTTCTTAGGGTTCATACCCTTGGTCTTTTCCCTGAAGGTTCTGGTATCACTTCCTTTACACAGGAGTATGATCCCTTCTACATAACATCCTTAATAGAGTTGTTGGAATCCCCTCCATGTGACATAGAGCTGGATCCTCTATTCATTCTGGGAATCCTAGGTAGAATTCTTGGTATCGACGTGACCAACTTTACCCGGGCGCAGATCCTCTTCTTAGCGGATTAGCTCAGACCGAGTTGTCAGAATCACCGCATGACTTGGTTGTGATCCTCATCTGAGAATCATGTTCTCAATGTACTTATGGTGTGTGTCCTCCCAGAATGAGTACTTCATATATCTCTCCCCCGACCTAGGAGTGTGTTCTCCCTATTATGTGCTTAGTGGAAAACAATGAGTTGGATCGTAGTGATGGTTTCACGATAGTCGATCGTGTATGAGTATATCTGGATATTATTATTATATGTTCTATAGACATATAATGTGTGGAGCTGACTGTATCTTTCCTTTGTGGTATTTCCCTTGTTTCTTTTCCTTTGTGGTTTCGTGGTGTCCTACTGGGTATTGTTATACTCACCCCAGCATGAGTTTTGCCCGCACGTGTCATGTCTTGTGAAGATGAGCGAGCCTTTGATAGGATTCTGGGCGGACCAGGACCAGACGATACTCAGCGTGATCAGACAGGCCGAGGTGTTTTCCGATGGCTACAGACTGCAGTCCCAACACCTTTCATTACCTGTTGGACTTTGTTACTGACTCTCTTTTTGGTGGGATTGTACTTTTGTCCCAGGGTTTTACTTTCTTGAACTTTACTTTCCTATCGTACTCTGTGGTTGGGTTTTAGTGTATGCATGCATCTTTTCCTTTTTGATGTTTTTACTTTTCAGCTTTGTGGGCTTATAGATGTGTGTGTGTGTGTACAGGTGTATAGGCAATGCCTCCCATGTTAGCAGCATGCCTAATCGGTGCTAGTCACCAGCCCCTGACCTATTGGAGGTGGGCTTGGGGAGTTGCGGCTCAGGCCCCACTGGGACGGGTCGTCACAGAGCTTTATGGATGATTATCTTGTTCGATACCTTGAGATTCCAGTGGAGCTGTTTACTTGACCCTTACGCTTAGAAACACCGACTAGAGAAGATTCAGAGATCACACACCTCTATAGACAGTGTGAACTGACCCTTGAAGGTGAGAGTTTACGTTGGAACCTCTTGGTGGTAGCGTCAAGGCATTATGATGTCATTCTTGGTATGGATTGGCAATCCACAGTTCATGCCCAGATCGACTGTTTTAGGCAAAGGGTACGGTGTGTCCGCAGTGATGGAACGAGGTTCTCTTATGTTTATGAAAGAAAGACCCAGACATCACATGATATACTCTTGTGTAGGATGGCACAACCGATTTCACATAAGTTGGCTAGCCTAGCCCTTGGAGTAGCAGATGTTACAAGTGTCCAGTTTCCAGCAGTAGTGGCTGAGTACAAGTACGTCTTTCTGAAGGATGTCCCCGGGCTACCTCCCCATTGGGAGATAGATTTCTGCATTGATTTGAAACCCGGGATGACACTGATATCAGCATCAGCATATCGGATGGCTCTTGTAGAGCTTCTTGAGCTGAGGGTGCAGCTGGACGACTTATAGAAGAAGGGCTTTGTGAGACCTAGTGTTTCACCCTGGGTGGCCAGAGTTCTATTTTCCAAGAAGGAAGACAGGAGATTGAGGCTATGTGTGGATTACCGGCGCTTGAATCAGGTGACCGTGAAGAACCAGTATCCCCTACCGAGGACCGATGACCTCTTCGACTAGTTGAGAGGGGCACGATGGTTCTCGAAGGTTGATTTATGATCAGGCTATCACCAGTTGCGATAACGGGATGAGGATATACAGAATACATCTTTCTGACATCGCTACGGTCACTATGAGTACTTGGTGATGCCCTTCTCCATGACGAACGCCTCAGAAATATTCATGGGACTCATGAACCAGATCTTTCATCTCTACCTAGACTGGTTTGTAGTGGTCTTCATTGACGATATCCTTATGTACAATGCGACCTAGGAGGAGCATGCGAGACACCTAAGGATGGTTTTGGACACACTCCGAGGGCACCAGTTGTATGGGAAACTCTAAAAGTGTCAGTTCTGGTTACAGGAGGTCCATTTTCTGGGATACGTTATCTCGTCATATGGTGTATCAGTGGACCCAGCCAAGGTGGAGGTAGTGCTATCATAGGAGCCACCCCGGAGCATGACGAAGGTGCGTAGTTTCCTTGGGTTGGTAGGCTACTATCCGAGATTCATCCTTGATTTCTCTAGGATTGCAGCAAACATGAAATCTTTGACCCGAAAGGGGTAGCCTTTTGTGTGGACCGAGAGATACCAGCTAGCTTTCCAGCAGTTGAGATAGAGTTTGACGAGCGCCCCGATCATTAGATTACAGGATGAGGGTGTCGAGTACATAGTGTTCTGCGACGCATCAGGAACCAGGCTTGGTTGTGTCCTGATGCAGAGGCAACCGGTGATTGCCTATGGCTCATGTCAGTTGAGGCCACACAAGTAGAACCACGTGACCCATGATCTTGAGCTGGCAGCGGTGTTCTTCGCGTTGAAGATGTGGCGGAACTACCTGATGGGTGAGCGATTTACAATCTACTTTTATCACAATAGTCTCAGATATATCTTTTCTCAGAAGGATATGAATTTGAGACAAAGGCTATGGCTTGAGTTCCTCTAGGATTATGACATTGAGATAATTTATACTCCTGAGAAATGGAATGTGGTGGAAGATGCTCTCAGTAGGAAATCCAGTTCGCAGTTACTGGATGAGGTGATGATGTAGTTGGCCTCCTTACAGTTATCCTTCGTGGATGGAGGTGAGGGATCTTACCTTCAGTTGATGGTTGTTACCCCTCCACTCCTACAGCGAGTCAGGGAAGCACAGCGCGAGGATGTAATCTGTGAGACTCTACGTGCTCAGATATCCACAAGTGATGCTGCTGATGGATATTCAGAAGGTGGGGAGTACAATGTTCTTTTTAGAAGGCGCACGGTAGTACCAAAGACGTTGCAGTAGGAGGTTTTTAGGGTGTTCCATACATCCCCTTTGGCGGTGCATCTAGGCATCACAAAGATGTATCAGGACCTCTGACGTCGGTTTTGGTGGCCAAGAATGAAGAAGTGTGTGGCAGAGTTTGTTTCTCGGTGCCTTACATGTCAGCAAGTGAAGGCTGAGCACCAGGTGCCAACAGGTTTGACTCAGCCCCTTGAGGTGCCTGAGTGGAAGTGGGACGAGATATCCATGTACTTCGTGATGGGTTTACCACATACATCCATGGGACACAATGCCATTTGGGTAATCGTCGATCGACTCACCATGTCAGCGCACTTCCTAGCCATACGAGAGTAGAGATCGGTAGAGAGATTGGGACGCCTCTACAAGCAGGAGATAGATCGACTTCATGGAGTGCCATCCACGATTGTTTCAGATCGTGATGCTCATTTTACATCCTGATAGTGGAAGGGATTACAGGAAGGTTTTGGGACTCAGTTACTCTTGAGTACAACGTTTCATCCCCAGACCGATGGTCAGACAGAGTGGACCATCCAGGTCCTAGAGGATATGCTTTGATCTTTAATTATAGACTTCGGTCGTAGCTGTGAGGATCACCTAACATTGGTGGAATTTAATTACAACAATAGTTATCATTCTACTATTGGTATGGCACTATTCGAGGCTCTGTACGGGTGACTTTGCAGGTCACCACATTGCTGGACTGACCCAGGAGAGTTAGCACTCATGGGCCCAGAGATGGTGAGAGCTACTATGGAGATGGTACAGGTCATCCAAGAACGGATTAAGACTGCACAGAGTCGGCTTAAGTACTATACCGACAGGAGGCGAAGGAACTTGGATTTCGAGGAGGGAGACCATGAGTTCCTTCGGGTCTCACCTCGATGGGGATTGCATATATTTGGCTGAGGCGACAAGCTATATCCGAGGATTGTTGGCCCATTTCAGATTCTGAGTAGAGTTGGAGAGCTGGCTTATTTCTTGGCTCTATATCCTCAAATGGACCGGGTACACAACGTCTTCCATGTGTCGCAGCTATGGAGGTACGTGCACGATCTATCACACGTTATCGAATGGGGTGAGCAGGACATCGATGATGGGGTGAACTTTGCAGAGTACCTAGTAGAGATCGAGGATCGGTAGGAGGGGATCCTTCGTGGGAAATATATTCCCTTAGTGCGTGTCTGGTGCCAGCACGAGAATCTCCAGGAGAGCACGTAGGAGCGGGAGGCTCATATTCGCATGCAATACCCGCATTTTTTTGAGTAGCCTTTATTTTGGATTATATGGGAGTTGAAAGCCCTAAGGTGTGTGTGATATAATGTCCCAGATTTTTCCATGTATTATTCTAATATTATATGGGAATTAATTCGAGACCAGGCTCTGAGAAGATGTGCAGTTGCGAGGCCCGGTGAGCCCGTAACAAATGTTGGAATTTAATTTAATAATTAAATTATGTGCACGTTTAGTTTTCCTGAAAAAGTAGAATAACTCCTAAATGGGTGCTCAGATAAGAAATCTGACGGCACCGTTGCGTTCAGAGCATCGATTTTACCTTAAGTGAGAACTAACATCGGCTGACGCAAGTCGGATGTGGAATCCAGTTTTTGGGAAATAAGAGTAATAAAATATTTAAATAAAAATATTTTATTCTACAGCGAAATATTTTAAATTCCCTGCAACAAATAACCCTTGAATTTTTTGTTATTAAAGGCTGTCGCAAGGGTCTAGGGTTACAAACCTCATAACCCTGAAACCCTTACGGCTCTGGAGGCTCTGGAGAAATCCTCCCAACACGGCGACGATGATGCAATGACCAGATCATCACCGACAAACACCCCAAAATCTAGGTAGGATGTTTTAATTGTGAATTCTTCCCCGTTTTTGATTTCCACGATGAACGCGGACTAATCCAACAACAGATTAGCACGCAGACCGATCTTTCTTGCGAGATGGGATTTTTCGAGAATCGTGGGGATTTGATTCTTGAAATTAATTTAGTTTTCTTCTAACAGTGACGAACCACGATCTACTTGAACATCGATTGAGGTTCATCCCTCTCAATTGTTGTGTTTTTCTCTCCTGATTCCTACGCATTCTACATTTGCGTTCTACACGTTCTTGGAGGAAATCAATCATTGCACATTCATTTGTTGGCGCAACAATCTGAAATCAATGATCCAACATCGAGACGACTTAGCAGAGGTGCGACGACAATGGTGGCAGACAAATCGATGTAGCTCAGAAATTCTCGTTCTTCGAGCGTTTTCATGTGGGTGGATCGGGACGCGCTATCAAGGCCAATAGGAAGCCTGAAACTGACAGAATCAGTTTCGTAGGGGCGAGATGACCCCAAATCCGAAGTTTCAGAATGATCAGACGGTTGGATCAAGAACCAGAGATTTGGCCGAGGCGCGTGGAGAAAGACAACGATTCTGGAAATTTCCCGACTACACACTGTGTAGCATGGGATACATGGCATGTGTTCGTCGGTAGGATTACATGGTGTGTACTTCGAGAGTACACGGACACAGGCAGGGTACACGGCCAAGGACACGTTGTGTATACCCCTCCCTGGCAAGACCCCGACAGATACACAAGATACACCGTGTACCGGTACACGGGCATGCGACACGGACACGGGCAGAGACCATGTACAGGCAATGGCCAGCATACACAGAGTGAGCCCCAGCTGCTCGGACACGGTGTGTGATTATTCTACACGCCGTGTAGTTTCTTTCTATCTGACAAGCCGAATGACACGGGCTTATTACACTGGCAGTACCCGGGGTCAAAGAACATGACATGTACTTTTCTACATGTCGTGTAGTTTGGTTTTACATAGCTTGAACGAATGACACAGGCCGTTTACACGTGTAGTACCTGGGGTCAAGGAACATGGCGTGTATCCATACTACACGTCGTGTAACCTATCTTAAATGACTTGATCCACTTTTCTTCTATGACATGGCCTATTTTTCTTAGGGTTCGTACCCTTGGTCTTTTCCCTGGAGGTTCTGGTATCACATCCATTACACAAGAGTTTGATCCCTTCTGCAGAACTTCCTAAATAGAGTTGTTGGAATCCCCTCCGTGAGACTTAGAGCTAGATCCTCTATTCATTCCTCGAACCCTAGGTAGAGTTCTTAGTATTGACGTGACCAACTTTACCCGGGCGCCGATCCTCTTCTTAGGGGATTAGATCAGACTGAGTTGTCGGAATCACCCCATGACTTGGTTGTGATCCTCATCTGAGCATCATGTTCTCAAGGTACTTGTGGAGTGTGTCCTCCCGGAATGAGTACATCGTATCTCTCTCCCCTGACCTTGGAGTTTGTTCTCCTTGTTATGTGCATAGTAGAAACCTTTGAGCTGGATCTTAGTGGTGGTTTCGCGATAGTCGATCGTGTATGAGTATATCTGGATATTCATGTTATATGTTCTCTAGACATATACAATGTGGAGATTAATATATATTTCCTTTGTGGTATTTCACTTGTTATTTTTCCTTTGTGGTTTCAGGGTGTCCTAATGGGTACTGTTATACTCACCCCTGCACGGGCTTTGCCCGCATGTGTCATGTCTTGTGCAGACGAGCGAGCCTTTGACAGGATTCTGTGCGGACTAGGACCGAACGATACTCATTGAGATCAGACAATCTGAGGTGTGTTCTTATGGCTACAGACTCCAGGCCCGACACCTTTCTTTATGGGTTGGACTTTGTTACAGACTCTCTTTTTTGTGGGCTTGTACTTTTGGCCCAGGGTTTTACTTTCCTGCACTTTACATTCCTGTCATACTCTGTGGTTCGGTTTTAGTGTATGCATGCAACTTTTCCTTTTTGTAGTTTTTTAATTTTCAGTTTTGTGGTCTTGGAGATGTGTATGTGTGTGTGTACAGGTTTATAGGCAATGCCTTCCATGTTAGTAGCATGCCTACTTTTTGCTAGTCACCATCCCATGGCCTATTAGAGGCGAGTTTGGGGAGTAGCGGCACGGGCCCCACTGGGATGGGTCGTGACATCTCATCCTAGTTTCCATAGGTTAACTAAACTTTCACTCTGATACCAACTACATTGACCATCACTTTTAATACATATAAATTACATCACTTTTTCAGAACACTTAATACATTACACAAATACATGCCCGAAGTCTGTATTAGTTTAGTGCCTTTAGAAACTTGTAACACATTCTCTTAAATTGTTGAGAGATCATCCAAATCTTCAATAAAGATATTCCCCTTTATAACCCCTAATTATAACCTTTCATTATAACCTAGGGAAAATAAAACATGATAAAAAGGGTGAGTTTAGATTCTCTGAAAGGGTAAGCAAGTAAGACATGTAAACATAATCATGAGCATAAGGGTATGAGAACATGATCATAAAAATAGAATAACATACCCTACATATCAAAGATCATAAACATGAATCATGGCATAAATATTAGAAGTTCATAAAACATGAACAATAATAAAATAAAGAACATGAGCCTTGGAAGTATAACATAAGACTAAATCATGGACATTTGGCTTATTCATAAGCATGTAATAACTACTTCCATATTATTAAAGGCACTATTTCTAAGGCCATATTAGTAGTATGGGTTCACTTCACATACTATCTTGGTAGTCATGGTTCTCTCTCATAACCATCCTTGTAGTGAGGGTTCACTCCCGTAACCATCATAGTTGACACGATACTCCATTTCTATCTCATGTGTTATAAATCATTACCCAATGCATTGGATAGAGATATAGGATATAGCGACCCGACCTTTTCTTACATTACTATTACATCATTTTAAAGATAAAAAACACAATAGTATTACACATAGAGGATCCAGAGGTTTAGTGTCTTGGGAAATCAAGGACCATACATAACAAATACTACATCAACCATAAACATTTATTTAATTTCTTCTTCTATAGCTTCTTAGTAGAAATTGTACTCTCCTTAGTACATGTAGCCACCTGAGGATATACATAAAAAGGGGTGAGCTAAAAGTCCAGTAAGAGTAGAGATAAGAACAATATATCATGGGGTGAGCATAATCAAAACATAGGCAAAAGATCATGAACATGAGAGGAGCATAAGTAAAAGACCTGAAATGTGGCAATGCATAAAAATGAAACATCATGTCTTAGTGGTTAACTACCACAAAAACTTGTGAAAAAAGCTAGCATCATGTTCACACATCATTTCACATTTACCCATGAGATTAATCACTTTACCCAATGCATTGGAGCACTATATAATTCCGGGCGTACCCGTCACATTTAAACATTCATATTGCTCTATATAATTATGGGTGCACCTGTCACATCATAACATTATAATTATCATGATAGCCACATATAACACATATCAAACATTTACATAAATAACCCATGGAAAAGAATGGTTTTCATCTCATAATAACACATTCAAAAGCTTTGGGTTCGGAAAAGAAAGAGGGAACAACATACTTGATATAAGAACCATCAACCTTGAATGAGAAGTAAAAGGTGAGATCTTGAAAAAATAGTTCTTTTGGAAAACATTTTGATGGACATAAAAACCAGTGACAAACATGTATATCCCAGAAATGTCAATGAAATGATGAAAAAATGATCTTTGAGGAGTAACCACATCAAAAATTTAGTGAAAGAGGGAGAACCTAAAGGAAGAAAATTGGGTTCGAGATTTCCCCTTACCTTGTACTCGAATGCCTCCTTCTCTTTAATGTCCTGTATAATGACATTATATTAATTAATTATAAATTATAGAACCTTTTATACATTAATAGGGATCATTCTGGTTTCATTATTTCATATTGTGTTATTTGTATGACTTATAGAGTTTAAAAACATTGTTCGTGGATGTTCGTTTTTATGGTTTTCTTGAGCGGTCCACTTGTATTCATAATTTGATGTTTGGGTAGATCATGGGTAAACATCCAAAACTGATATTACATGTTATTAATGATATTAAAGAATCTTGAATGATTTTATAATGAGTTATATTAGATCCAAGTGGATGAATCATTAGATAAAAATTTAATGATGGTTATTTGGGTTAATTTGAGCGGTTTTTGGATCACAACAATCTTGTTTTAACATTTAACATAGTAATAAACCCATAGGTTATTTCCAGAACTTAAAATAGAACATAATACATATAAAATATTTTGTTTCAGCCATAAAAATGGTTTCATGACCAGATTGAAGGTAGAAATGGAAGAAGAGAGCATGTTGTTTTTGAAGGTGATAAATTTAACACCTCATGAACAACATTATCTTTAATAAAATAAATGGAAGAGGGAAAGGGTGTGGGGAGATATAATATAACATTAGAATCATAATATTACATTATATATGTAATACTGGATTTACAGAACAATTTGGATTATGATAGTTAGGGAGAGATCAAGAAAGGAACTTGAACTCGAAAGGAAATTAAAGAAGAAGAGGGAGAGAAATTACCTCTAGAATTCTCCTCTTGAGATCCTCTTTAAGGAAGATAGGTTTGGTATTTTGATGAGACCAGAAGCTTTTGGACGTGGGGGATGATCTAGGGAAGTTGTTTGGGCAGAGGTTAGATAATTTTTGGAGCTTTAGAGGTGTGAGGAAAAGAGGAAGTGAAGGGTGGCTTTTATAGTGGAGGGGAGAGGGGTTTCCTTAATATAAAATTGATTAGTTTATTAATTTAAACTAAGACAAGGAATAGTGAGTCTTGGATGACCAATAATAGTATGAAAGTCATGTGAGTTCGGGATTTGGGTGCTTAAATCACTTGTGATTTCAGGAATAGTGGGTTTTAATTAAAATGTATTTATATTGTAAATTAATGTACTCTACTATTCACAAAAAATTCAAGTATCTCAGAAAAATCCCAAAAATTTACCCCTACCATTTTTAGATGATTAAAATCCAAAAATAAATTCCATTTTTCAAAAATAATTTTCTAAATATTATTAATTTAATATTTAAATAAAATCTTAATTTACTTAAAAAACAGTTTTTAAGATTAAAACTTATATTATAGTTCTTTGAAAAATTATGTAGGATCTCATAAAATTATCTAGAAACTATTAGAAATTCATTCAATAATTTATTAATAAATAATAAAAAAATAAATATTCTTTTAAATTAATTAATTATAAATATTTATTTATGACTGATAAAATACCAAAAAGGTTTACTAAGGTCAAAATGTCACTTTCTAAGATGTCTAAATTTTATTTTATTATTTATTGGTAATGTTACTCTTATTTACTATTCATAACGGTCATATTAATATTCATAAGGGTAGGATAATATTCATAAAGGTAGGTTACTGTTCACCAAAAATTATTTTTGTTTCATTAGACTCCAAAAACTATCTTGAACACAACCGTGTATGTCAGATTTTTAAAATTCCAAACATAGGGGTGACAAAATTATGATTAAAGGTCACTTATCACTTAGTAGTTCATTATTTTGTGTTTTCATGACATATATATAATAATGTAATTTTCTATTGAAAAATGTTGGGTCGTTACATTCTTACCCCCTTAAGAAATGTTTCACCCAAAATTTCACTTTACACAAACAGATGAGGGTACTTCTCTATCATTACCTCTCCTGGTTCCCACCATTTTCTAAAATAGAAATGGTTAGAACAAAACATAAGTAAACAAGTCATGAATAACTTATTCATTTAAACAATTATACCAAAAACATAACATATGGGATCCGTAGGTAAATATTCTTGTGTATGTGTTTGTACTTGTTCTTATGCTAGAGGTTTTCTCTAGGGTTTACTAATCCCAATTCCCAAATTAACTAAACCTTTCCTCTGATACAATCTATAAAGACACTTCCTTTTCTTATATTACTATTACATCATTTTAATGATAAACAACAAAATAGTATTACACATGGAGGATCCAGAGGTTTAGTGTCTTGGGAAATTAAGGACCATACATAACAAATACAACATCAACCATAAACATTTATTTAATTTCTTCTTTTATAGCTTCTTAGTAGCACTTATCCTCTCTTTAGTACATTATCCACCTGAAGATATACATAAAAAGGGGTGAGATAAAAGCCCAGTAAGAGTATAGATAAGAACAATACATCATGGGGTGAACATAATCATAACATAGGCAAAAGATAATGAACGTGAGAGGAGCATAAGTAAAAGACTTGAAATGTGGCAATGCATAAAAAAGAAACATCATGTCTTAGTGGTTAACTACCACAGATACTTGTGAACAAAGCTAGAATCATGTTCACACATCATTTCAAATTTACTCATGAGATTCATCACTTTACCCAATGCATTGGAGCGCTAAATGATTCCGGGCGCACCCGTCACATTTAAACATTCATATTGCGCTATATAATTCTGGGTGCACCCATCACATCATAACATTTACATTAACATGATTGCCACATAGAACACATATCAAACATGTACATAAATAAAACATGGAAAGGAATAGTTTTCATCTCATAATAACACATTCATAAGCTTTGGGTTCTGAAAAGAAAGAGGGAACAACATACTTGATATAAGAACCATCAACATTGAATGAGAAGTAAAAGGTGAGATCATGAAAAAAGAGTTCTTTGGGAAAACATTTTGATGGACATAAAAACCAGTGACAAACATGTATATCCCATAAAATTCAAAGAAAATATGAAAAAATGATCTTTGAGGAGTAACCACATCAAAAATGGAGTGAAAGAGGGAGAACCCGAAGGAAGAAAATTGGGTTTGAGATTTTCCCTTACCTTGTACTCGAATGCCTCCTTCTCTTTAATGTCCCATATAATGACATTATATTAATTAAATAGAAATAAAAGAACCTTTTATACATTAATAGGGATCAATCTGGTTTCATTATTTCATATTATGTTCCTTTGGATGACTTATAGAGTTTAAAAACATTGTTCGGGGATGTTCGTTTTTATGGTTTTCTTGAGCGGTCCACTTGTATTCTTAATTTGATGTTTGGGTAGATCATGGGTAAACATCCAAAACATATATTACATGTTATTAATTATATTAAAGAATCTTGAATGATTTTATAATGAGTTATATTATATCCAAGTGGATGAATCATTAGATAAAAATTTAATGATGGTTATTTGGGTTAATTTGAGCAGTTTTTGGATCACAATGATCTTGTTTTAACATTTAACTTAGTAAAAAGGCCATATGTTATTTCCAGAACATAAAATAGAACATAATACATATAAAATATTCTGTTTCAACCATAAAAATGGTTTCATGACCAGATTTATGGTAGAAATGGAAGAAGATAGCATGTTGTTTTTGAAGGTGCTAAATTTAACACCTCATGAACAACGTTCTCTTTAATAAAATAAATGGAAGAGGGAAAGGGTGTGGGGTGATATAATATAACATTAGAATCATAATATTACATTATATATATAATACTGGATTTATAGAAAAATTTGGATGAAGATAGGTAGGGGGAGATCCAGAAAATAACATGAACTTGAAAGGAAATTAAAGAAGAAGAGGGAGAGAAATTACCTCTAGAATTCTTCTCTTGAGATCCTCTTTAAGAAAGCTAGGCTTGTTCTTTTTATGAGACCAGAAGATTTTGGATGTGGGGTATGAGCTAGGTAAGGTTTTTGGGCTGATTTTAAATAATTCTTGGAGCTTTAGAGGTGTGAGGAAAAGAGGGAGTGAAGGGTGGCTTTTATAGTGGAGGGGAGAGGGGTTTCCTTAATATAAAATTGATTAGTTTATTGATTTCACCTAAGACAAGGAATTGTGAGTCTTGGATGACCAAGAATAGTAATAAAAGCATGTGAGTTTGGGATTTGGGTGCTTACATCACTTGTGATGTCAGGAATAGTGTGTTTTAATTAAAATGTATTTATATGGTAAATTAATGTATTCTACTATTCACAAAAAATTCAAGAATCTCAGAAAAATACCAAAAATTTACCCCAACAATTTTTAGATGTGTAGAATCCAAAAATGAATTCCATTTTAAAAAAATAATTTTCTAAATATTATTAATTTAATATTTAAATAAAATCATAATTTACTTATAAAACAGTTTTTAAGATTAAAACTGATTTTATAGTTCTTTCAAAAATTATATAGGTTCTTATAAAATTATCTAAAAACTATTAGAAATTGGTTCAATAATTTATTAATAAATTACATTAAAATAAATATTCTTTTAAATTAATTAATTATAATTATTTATTTATGACTTACAAAATACCAAAAACGTTTACTAAGGTCAAATCGTCACTTTCTAAGATGTCTAAATTTTATTTTATTATTCATAGGTAATGTTACTTATATTTACTATTCATAAGGGTCATATTAATATTAATAAGGGTAGGTTACTATTCATAAAGGTAGGTTACAATTCACCAAGAATTATTTTTGTTTCATTAGACTCCAAAAACTATCTTGAACACAACCGTGTATGTCGGATTTTTAAAATTCGAAACATAGGGGTGACAAAATTATGTTTAAAGGTCACTTATCACTTAGTAGTTCATTATTTTTTGTTTTTATGTCATAGATATAAGAAGGGAATTTTCTATTGAAAAACTTTGGGTCTTTACATAGGACCCACCAATCTCAAAATGAAATCATACATACATGTACCCTAAGATCATAACCAATCATATCAGAAACAATGTAATGGAAAGGGTGTCGTAAACATGTAATCATATCATAACCGGTGGAAAATATTCATTTTTCATAATAATTTAATCAAAATCATAACCCCTGAAAAGAAATGGGTTAATTAGACATCATGACATAAAAAATAGAAATCATTCCGAGAAATAATATGAATGGTATTCTTGAACTATATCAAAGTATGTCATCATAGGTGGGGAAAGATTTTGAAAGATCACTTGGAACATAAATTTTTATTTAAAATAACGTTTTAAAACATAAAACCTTTTCAAATCCATTTTCTTTCAAATAAATTTTAAGACATATAAAAGAATCACCTAAAATCATTTAAAAATAGTTCTTGATGAAACTTTCCTTTCTTTCTATAAATCATTTTCTTTTCTTAAAAATCCATACAATTTTAAAAGAAAATATTTTATTCAAAAATAACCTTAAAATATTGTAAGGGAATATTCATGGAAACATGGCATAACTTAAGCATAAAAATACATTCATATTGGAAAAGTTAAAAAAACATTCTTATTTTAATTCTGCTAAAAATTTCAAAAAGTACCTCATTAAGAAAATGACAAAATATTCATTTCAACCAATTTAATAAAAAGTCATACATGGGTAAAAATGACTTTAAAAATTTATATAATAATATTAAAAACATTTTGAATAAAATTTTAAGAAACAAATACATGGAAGAATAATATTTCCAAGTAGATATTTATGTATAAATAATACTAACAACAATGAGATTGTGGAATTAGCGCTTACAACATTACAATCTTTAGAATCGTATGCCCCATGAAATAAAGGAAATTAAATGGAAATAAAAAATACTATAATATTATGGTTAATAATTATAAAATACATTCATGGGTAGTATATAAACCATGTAGAAGAAACATGTAATGTACGAGGCATGTGTCTTACAGAAATAAAGGTGAGACAAAAATCCCCTACCATAGGTCTGATTCCTTCCGTATGTGTCTCAAACTTTTTTATAGTTGTTTTAAACATATTATTAACTTTTAAAATAATAATTATAATATTTATGAAATCATATATTATTCATTTATGACTTTAAATTACCCTTTTATTAACAATTCCAAGTTAAATCAACATTTCAGTTATTAATTACATTGATTATCATACGTGTTTTGACTCGGTATTTTTTATTATCATAATGAGATCATGATTTATATATATAAATAATTTAAAACATGATATAAATATATTATATATCAAGTATATAAGTATTTATTATAATCTTTAATGATAAATGAAATACATCATTCATGGAGACGGCAGGTCGTACGTACGCATGAACATAGTTTTTATTTTCATGTCAGGTTAAAAGAAAAGAAAGTATTTGATGTATTTTTATTCAAGATTAATTTTAATTTCACATATAACATATATATTCTTAAAATTTATCCTCATTATCTTCCTTGTGAAATATAGGTTAATAACAAGTCACATCACACCAGGGAGATGGTAAGCTATACGTACGCACAAGGGACATTATAATTTTCCTAAAATATTAGATGGTAAAATTGTGTAAATGATATTATTATTACATAAATATAATTATTTTATAAATATCCTATATAATCATTCAACTCATCATAATTATCAGTCATAAATTATGGTGATGAAAAACAGATTACACAACGGTGTGGAGATGGTAAGTCGTACGTACGCACACATGGTGATATTTTTTTTCAAAGGTTGGATATAAGGAGGGACACGTTTGTCCTATAATAATAATAGAATATCAATATATATGTTATAATTGAGTTATTACCTTATTATTCAAACAACATAACTATATGAAGTAAAATAAGAAAATAAATTCAATTGGATTCGTAAAACAATTACCTCTTCTTTGGTGGACTTGCATTGGATCTCCTATTAGGGACACTAGGGATGGTATTTTTGGAATACCAGAACCTATCGAAATTAACTAAGAATTTTTTGAGGATAATTAGGCATGGGTTTTTTGATATATAAGTCTCATGGTTGTATGAGGAAGTGAGGTATGAGGTTCCCTTTTATAAGAGTGGGAGGCTCACTCTAGGAAACTCTTAAAATATTAAATTAATATAAACTAATTTTTGATTTCAAATAACTCCAAAATGATTTATTTCGAATCAAAAAAGAGTATGGGTATAAATCCACTAAAAAATATATTTTTATAATGGTTTAGGTAAAATTATTAATCTTATATTTTGGTTTGAACCCTTAGTAAAACCCTTTAACTCTTACCATGGCAACTTAGTTTTCTTCTCTTTAAGGTTAATATAAATACTAAAAAATACCAAAAAAACCCCAAGTGGATAATTTATGAAATATGTAACCTTATTATAGTCATTTTTATGAATTAAGTTTTTTTTATTAATTGTATATCATTTAATAAATTACTATTTATTTTAAAGTGTCATTTATGACAATTTTGATACTATTTATACTTTTTCTATTAAAAATCATCATAACTATATGATAACTTCTAACTAACACATCTAATATATCTATAAGATGTATAATTTATCTATAAAATTAGTTTTTATCATTAATTATTTCAAATAATATTTATTTTAATATTTTTAATATCATTTACTCGATATTTTCTTTAATTAAACAATTATTGCATCATTATTATACAAGACTTTAATTAAATTATTTATTCTATAAAAAAATAAAAAATAAAATATCACGATGAATATTAATTTATTATATTTTAATCGAATGTTTATAGTAAAATTTATCTTATGTATAATTCTATATTAAAATAATTTACTTATTAAAATTATTAGTTGGACATTTTAACTTATCTTTAAATAAAAAATAATAAATATCTTATTCTTACCCAAGTGGCTTAAAAATATAATAATTTATACCTAAAATTGATTTTAGTCGAATACCACATATCCAATGAAATTAGTACATTTGATAGAATAATTTGGTATTATTATAATATTATTTTTACCTTTAATTACCTGATTTACCCTTTACCATGATAAAACAATTACTAAAGATACTAATCAATTTTTTTATCCCATTAGAATCCAAATATCATAATTTTTTCAACCATATATGTCTGTTTTTTTAAATTCGTTTTATAGAAGCGAGAAGATAATGTTTAATTTTATTCCCGTATATGTGGCGAGAAGGTGGGTAAAAGAGACATTAAAAAGTTCAATAAGTTTGTATGTTTAATTTCATTAAAAAAATGATTCGAATTAACTAAATTGGATTTATATATGTATTACTTAACTATTTTGACTTTAAAAATCAATATAATTTTAATAATTATATAAACCAAAAAGGTATTTTTTTTCTACAACGAAGTTTTTTCCACTATTCAACAAAAAATGAAACTTCTCGGAAAAATACTATAAATTCACCCTAAGTTAATTTTGACATTAAAAATTAAAACATTATTTTCATTTTATCAAATTTAATTGATAATAGTGTCTAAAATTAACTTTATTGTTTTTCATAGAAGGACATTAAAAATAGATCATGTCAGAAAATTATAGCTTTAAACATATAAAGTCATTACCAAAAATTATATTTTTTATTATAAAACCCATTATAAAAAATATTTTAAAAGTAGTTATTATTATTCATGTTATAATTTATCATCTAGGTTATAACTATATCACTTAATTAGTTATAATAGTAAATTATTTTTTCATAGATACACCGAATTGCATGTAAAGCCAGCCAAGTCGATGTAGCATATAGTGAAAGATTATATTGGTGTAGATTAAAACAAAAGACAACAAAGAAATTATATATATATATTTATATGTCATAAAAATATCATGGTGTTATAATCTACCACCCATTAAATTAATTATTCCCTGAAAAATCATTTTTGTTATAAAAGGATAAATACTTGAAAGTTTCATTCATAGACACCCACATCATAAAAACAAAGACTAAAACATCCTTTTAAAATGGAATGGATGGGAAATAATAGTTACCCAATGTAAATAATAACAAGGTCTCTATGTTGGAGAACATATGTAAATATTTTTGGCATGGAGGAAAATCTTAAATAATCATAGATATCGATAAAGATCACCAATCACAAGAAAGTGTGTGATCTTGAAAAATTTAACAATCACAAAACTATAAACTAAAGAAAGGTGAAATATTTCATTAATATCATCAATAAATATCATAACATGAAAACCTTTTGAATCATGATTCTTTACTTAATGTTGAATAATTTTAAAGAGTAGATATTCTTACTTGATTTGAACATAACTTCTCCCTTTTCTGTTCTAAGATCAATTTCCACATCATCTCATGTTATAAGAAATGAAGAGAATTTTTCATTCCAAAAGCATTAGTAGATCCTGAGAAGAACGAAAGGCCATTCTATCTATCTTCAACCAAAAGGTTAGCACAATTTATAAAATATGTATAAATCTACCAATGATGAGATAATACGTTAATCCCAAAAACTTCAAACAAAGTTTAACATAAACTTTACATAAATGGATAACCTTACAATCCTTTTGAAATCTGAAAATCCAAAACTATAGAAAGCGGATCACTAAATCAGCTTAACATTTATCTCCCATATATCATAAGATCATTCTTGGTTGTCACATTCCAATCATTTGAATACCTTAATCATGAGTTCTCTTAAAACATAAAAATGACCTGAATTACCATACAACTTTAAGTAAAATATGTATGTTTCCTTATTCTAAAGTTTATGGGATATATTAATTAAGTCTAAAATGTTGTTAAATTCATCCATGATTGTATAAATAAATTTTCAAAAAATCTTTATTCAATTCCAAGGAAATCATCACCTTCCAATTTAGTTATTCATATACATCATATCTTTATCCAAATATCATTATGTCATCATCATTCACATATTAAGGATTTTATTTCCATTAATCATGTGTTTTCCAAAAATATCACTATATTACGAAAATTTATTTTCATGGCTACCAGTACCATTCAGAATATGATCTTAAATCTTTATGTAAAAACTAAATTGTTCCAATCATTAGATGTTACCTTACTCCATGATACCATTAGTGAAATTATACAAAGTTTTCTTGAATAACATTACATAAAAAAGTATTCTTAAACCATTACTCATGATTTATCGCCTTAATCATTCCTTTTATATGAAATATGAATTATGCCTTAAGGTTATTTATCCTCAATATTACCATTCTTCTTAAGAGTAATATAAATAATACAACAAAAAAATATAATACCTTTCACAATACATTTTTAGTCTCTTTATCCTCAAAAGTGTAATGAATACTCGTACCACGATATTGAATCTCTTTATGATATTTCCATTTAGGAAATTGATTTTCCTAATTTTCATACTTTTATCATTTGAAACGTTTAATGTTAACCTTGTTCCATCTTGTTCCAGTTATTGAGTAAGAACAAAAATCATAGTGTGAGAAATAATTATCCTATCAGAAAAACAAATATTCATGACAAAATACTTATAAGATACCTAAAACATGACACATAATTTTAAATATATGACACCTTAGTCTTATCCTTTGATACATACCTAGAAATATTTTTATAAATATCACTGTGGATCTCACTATCTCATCTTAGTTTCCAATGTTTAATTAAACCTCTTCTCTAATACCAAATATAGAAATCCTATCTTTTCATACATAGACATTACATCATTATTTAGAAACACTTAAAAATTATAGAAATACAGGCCTAGAGACTGTATTATTTTAGTGCCTTTGAAAACTTGGAACACATTCTTTTAATTTGTTTAAATATCTTTGAAATCCCCCATAAAGATCATCCCCTTTAATACCCCTAACAATTACCTTCATTTATAACATGGGAAAAGAAAACATAGGAAAAAGGGAGATCTTAGAAGCTCATTAATGGTATACACGGGAGACTTGTTATCATAATCACGAGAATAATGTTATGAGAAAATTATCATTAAAATATAAAATTCATACCTTGCATATGAAAGATCATAAACATGACTCATTGCATAAATATTGGAATTTAATAAAACATTAATCATAAGGAAATAATGAACATGAGATATAGAATCATAACATATGAATAAATAATGGAAGTTTTTTCATACATATAATAATATAAAAATAATTTCCATAGTAGTCAAGGCATCGTTTCCAAGGCTATATTGGTATTATGGATTCCCTTCCCATACCATATTGGTTGTTATGGTTCACTCCCATATCCATCATGGTAGTTATGGTTCATTCCCATAACCATATTAGTAGAAAAGGTCTTTCGTGTATATCTCATGAGATATAAATCTTTACCCAATACATTATAGGGAGATATAGGTCTCACCCATATCATAATGAAATCATACATACATGTTCCACAAGATCAAAAATAATCATATCATAAGGGAAATGGCGTCGAAAACATGTAATCATATCATAATCAGTGGAAAAGTAATAAGTTTTATAATAATTTCATCCAAATTATAACTCATCAAAATATGTGGGTTTTTTAGAAATCATTCCATCAAAACATAAACAATTAAGATAAAGAATATGAATGGTATTCTCAAACTATATCAAATTATTCCATTATAGGCGGGGAAGGATTTTGAAAGATCACTTACAACATTAATTTTCTTTAAAAATAAAAATTTAATTCATAATTTTTTTTTGAAATCCTTATCTTTTAAACCACCATGAAAACATATAAATTAATCACAAAAAATCATTTAAAAATAGTTATTAAGAAAAATATAATTACTTTATGGAAATTATTTTCATTTTTTAAAATTCCATGAAATTTTAAAACAAAACATTTAATTTGAAAATAAAATTTTAATATTATAAGGAAATATTTAATACAATAAGGCATCATAAAATTTTAAAAATCCATTCATTCTATATAAGTTAAAAAAACATCATTCTCGTACTTTTTTCAGAAATGTCAAAAGGTTCCTCGTTATGAAAATGAATACATATTCCTTCCAAAACATTTAATAAAAAGTCATACATGGGTAAAAATGACTTTAATAAATTTAGAATAATATTAAAAAAATTGGAATATAATTTTAAGAAACATGGTTATGGAAGATAAATATTTCTCAGTATATATTTATGTATACGCAATCCCAATAATAATGAGATTGTAGAATGAATGCTTACAACATTATAATTAGTAGAATCATATGCCCCATGTAATAAAGGAAATTATATGGATATGAAAATACCATAATCTTATGGTTAATACTCATAAAATAAAATCATGGGTATTATATACACCATGTATAAGAAACAAGTAGTGTATGAGCTATGTGTCTCACGTAATTAACGGTGAGACAAAAATCCCTTACCTTAGGTCTGATTCTATTTATACATGTTTGAAACTCATTTATTGTGGTTTAAACATATTATTAACATATAAAAGAATCATAATAATATATATGATATCATATATTATTCATTTAAGACTTTAAATATTCCATTTATTAACAATTTTAAGTTAAAGCAATGTTTTGGGTAATAACTTCTTTATTTATCTAACATGTTTTGACTTAGTATTATTGATTATAATAATTAGATCATGATATAATTATTTCAATAATATAAAAAAAGATATAAATATATAATATATTCAATATATAAGTATTTATAATAATCTTAAATGATAAATGAAATACACTGTTCATGGAGATGAAAGGTCGTACGTATGCATGAACGCTATTTTCATTTTCTTGTAGGGTTAAAAGAAAAGAAATTATTTGATGTATTATTATTCCAGAATACTTTTAATTTAATATATAACATATATATTCTTAAAATTAATCCATATTACCATCCATTTGAAATATAGTTGAATAACGAGTCACATCACATTGTGGGGATGGTAAGCCATATGTACACATGAGTGACGTTATCATTTTCCTAAAATATTATATGGTAAAAATGTAGACAAGAAATTATTATTAAATAGGTATAATTATATTATAAATATAATATATAATCATTAAAATCATCATAATTCTTAGTCATGAAATATGGTGATGAAAAATAGATTACGCCATACTGTGGAGACGGTAAGGCATACATATGATGCATTGTGATATTGTTTTTCGTAGGGAGGATAAAAGGGGAGATATGGTTTTCCAATAATCTTAACAATATTTATATATATAATTATTTTACTATATTTTTTACTTTATTATCTAAACAAAATAAGAAGAGGAAGTAAAGGAAGAAAAGAAATTGAATTGGATTGGAAAACAATTACCTCTAATTCGGTGGACTTGCATGGGATCGCCTCGTAAGAACACAAGGGATTGTCTTTTTGGAATACCAGGACCACTATAACTTTACTAAGAATGTTTATTGGATAATTTTTCTTTGGTTAGTCGAGATATAAGGCTCAAGTTGGTGTGAATAAGTGAGGGACGAGGTTCCCTTTTATAAGGAATGGGAGGGGCACTCTAAGAAATTCTTAAAATAAAAAATTAATAAGAATTGATTTTTGATTTCAAATAGATCTAAACTGAGTTATTTAGAATGTAATATTACTATGGTACTAAATCATCCCAAAAAATTATTTTTATATAGGATTCGATAACATTATGAAGCTTATCATTTACTTTTAACCCTTTGTTAAACCCTTTAACTCTTATCATGACAACATAACTTTCTACACTTTAGGGTTAATATAATTACTATAAAATAACAAAAGAATTTAAAGTGGATCATTTCTGATATATTTCACCATTTTATAGTCATTTTTATGAATTATATATTTCTATGAATTTTATATGATTTAATAAAATATTAATTATTTTAAAGTATTATTTATGTCAATTTTGATACTATTATAATTTTTATTATAAAATATATCATAAATGCATGGTAACATAGAAATAACAAATATAATATATCTATAACATGTCTAATAAATCTATAAATTTTTTTCATTAAATATGTAAAGTTATATTTATTTTAATATTTTTAATATCATTTACATTATATTTTATTTAATTAAACAATTAATGAATCATTATTATAAAATCTATTAATTAAATTATATATTCTCTAAAAATTTAAAAATAAAATATAATTATGAAGATAAATTTATTATCTATTAAATTAATATTAATATTATAATTTATATAATGTATAATCCTATATTAAAAATTATTTACTTATTAAAATTCTGAGTGTGACATTTTTAACTTATCTTTAAATAAAATATAATAAATATCTAATTCTTACCCAAGTGGCTTAAAAAGATCATAATTTTTACATAACATTTATTTTGGTCTAATAACAATAATACAATGAAATCAGTACAAGTTATAGGGTAATTTTATAATATTATATTATTATTTTTACTTTTAATTACTCGATTTACCCTTTAACGTGGTAAATAAAAATGAAAATTTACTAAAGATACTTTTCAAAAATTTTATTTTTGATCCCATTAGAATATAAATATCATACTAATTTCAACAATTTATATCCATTTTTCTAAATTAAATTTACAGAATCGGTAAGATTAAATTTAACATTAATATCGTATATGTGGTGAGATGGTGGGTAAAAGAGGCGTTCAAAAGTTCAATAAGTTTTTATATCTACTATCATTATAAAAATGATTCCAATAAACTAAATTGGATTAATATATTTATTATTTATATATTTTTACTTTTAAAAAAAAGTTAAATTATAATAATTATTTAAACCCAAAAGGTAGTTTTTATCTACAATGCAGTATTTTTCACTATTCATCAAAAAATAAAACATCTCATAAAAATACTATAAATTCACACTAAGTTAATTTTGACATTCCAAATTCAAAAATGAAGTTCATTTTATCAAATTTAATTAATAATAATTTCTAAAATTAATCTTACTATTTTTCATAGAAGGTTATTAAAAGCAGTTTATTTGAGAAAATTGTAGTCTAAATAATATAAAGACGTTACCAAAAAATATATTTTTTATTATAAAAACATTATAAATAATATTTTAAAATTAGTTATTACTATTAACATTACATTTTTATCAGCTAGGATAAAACTATATCATTTAAATAATTATAATAGTAATGTTTTGTTTTATATAAACTCAGTGTTTTGTGTAATGCTAGCCAAGTCGATGTTGCATATAATACAAGATTATATATTGTAGAACACAAAAAAAAAATTAATTAAAAAATATATATCTCATTAAAATATATTGGGGTTAAAAAAGTACCATATGACATCTTATACTAAAATTGTTCTTTTAAAACCTCATATCTCTAATTTGAATCTTGTCTTTAATAGAACATTTTCAATTTAATATTCATCCCAAAATTATGCATGTTTTCATTTTGATTTTAAATATTTTGATCCATATAAACATTCTTAAATGTAAAAGCATCAAAATAATATTTAATATTCATAATTTATGAATATTTCTCATAGTTTTGGACATGTATATGTGCTTAAGGTAGCCCCTTAATATTGCATTAATCCAGGATCAAGTCCTAAAATCGTTGAATTTTGGAGGAATTTCAGGGTTACACTTTCGTGATTGGGTGGAAGGTACATAATAGTTTTATATGTGGTCCATGAAAGAGGAAGAATCTACAAACCACAATGTAGTGATGGAGGTCATTATCCTTTAGGTTGAAGAATATAACGACTAAAAATGGATGATGAGTGATAGTGTACAGATGGTGTGGGATACACACGATTTTTTAGTGGCAGTCGGTGGGTTGATGAGAGGTTTATTGAGGATAGAAATGATATTTAGATGGTGTGAGTAGAATGTGATTGGCTAATGGTGGTGGTCGGATCTAGGATGGTGGCTATTAGTCAGAGGCAGTGGCGGCTAGCATCAAGGGTGACCGTAGAGTTCAAACCTGATCTAATAGGTCAGTTTGGAATTTGGGTCTTATTTTCATGGTTTTTAATACCCACTAGGCCAATAGGTCATGTAATGGGGACCCTCTACCTTGAAAAATTAGAGGGTTTTTTTAATAAAAAATGGGCTTCCCCTACCTATTATAAGAATATATATCTTCTTGAATAGATTCTTCAGTTGTCCGTTCATGAGAAGTTTGTGTCCTAACACATAATACTTTATTTCTTTCTATGAATGATTATTATGTTTCTATAAAAGTCTATATATATTTTTTCCATTAAGATTTTATTTCTATAAATGTTCTCAATATCAAGTTTTATGATTAGGATGATGATGTAGTTTTATCCACACACAAAAATTATCAGAGGAGTATCATGTTTTACAATCATTTACTAAGTAAGTATATTAAATATACTCCTACTCAAATAATAACCCATTTTTAATTACTTAATATCCATATATGGGACAAGATCTATATTCCACTAATTAATGGGTGTACTTTTGAATTTATCTCAATCTTATCTTTTTTGGTATTTCGCTATTCCTATAATGTCACATATGACTCTTGGATAGTTTAGTGGAAAACGTTTTTCCCAATGCCATTATATGTATAAACAAAACTTTATTCCCCTAGTGTCATAAATCTTAGTGTTTCATAGCTATGTGTAATCCAAATTTCATGCCAAATATGATCAAATAATCTTATTATGGTCCCTTGTAATTTTCCTTCCTTATTCAAGAGAATTCATGGGCACCTTACATTGCAAGAACCAAACTAGTTAGATGATAATGCCCATGAAATTTGTTTATTTATGAGTTATATAATACATAGTATTTTAATTGGTTAAAATATCACCATCAAATCTCATTTATTCCTTGTATCTATTCATGCTGCAATAATTTGGTTTTAGTATCCTATATCTTTAACAAAATTAATATATTGAAAATGGATTATTGTATAACTCTTTATAAATTTCATGATTTATGTTTCTTTCCCAAAAAAAATCTAGTTCTATTTACACATAACTAAATCTTTTATAAGGAAAAATTATATGAAACACTTTCATTTAAAGGTTTAAAATCATATGAATCTAAAATTTATATAAGAGCAATCATAGTGTAATGGGTAGCCAACCACCTATTTTCAGAATAGAGGCTAACACCCCAGGACCATAAGGAAACTAAACAGAGTGCCACTACCCATGGATCAATACTCAATAGAGTCCTCAATTCGAATTCAATCATGACACATACCATCTATAAATAATAATGTTCCCTTAGATTCAAGTTGATAACTTATAATAAATATCATAGTAAATGTTGAAAATAAAAAAATCGTATGTTTTACTTAACATGTAACTCCTTATATGCATGTTATGAAATTTATAAGAACTTTTTTAACAATTTAAACTAAAGAATGAGTAAATTAATAATAACACTATTATATTCGTGAATAATAAATAAAGAAATAAACTAAATAAATGAGTGATTCAAAAATTTAGAAATGACATAAAAATTCATAAAAATTTCATAAATACTAAATTATAAACATCTTATAATTTAAACATAATTCATGGAAATTCCATAAAACAAATATTTATGAAAATTTCATATTTATTTTTATATAAACCATTTAATATTAAAATTTTAAATGGTATTTAGTATGAAATAACCAAATATCACTTATTTTATTTATTTAAACTTCTGATTAAATCGACCGAAGATCAATTTGTTGTGTTTTAAATAAATTTCTAAAATTTTTCATTTTAGTAAAAACATTTTAAATTTTTATTTATGAATAAATCGTAAATAAATATAAATACCTTCACATTTTTTCCTTAATTTATAATTTTTAAGTATTTTAAAAATAATCTTATAAATCAACTTTAAATATAGATCATATCCACTAAAATATATTTGGTAAAATTTAACCCCCCTCTAAATTTGTAATGATCATGGAGGCCCTATACTAGTAAAGAATTTTGATAATTTTAAAAAAAGATTTTTAATAAAATATTAAAACCATTATCATTTTTTATTCAAACCAGGACACGGTGTTTCCTAGGTGCCAATCTTTCTAGGGTAAAACCATAACCATTTTTATGGTTCCAGATGATTTCATTTTTAGCTTTCATATGTGGAACCTCTAAAAACATGACATGTTTTATATTGGATACATCATGGTTTTCTTATGGTAATAAAATTTCTAAACTAACCATAATTGTTTTACATATAAACCATGATGAAATTTTATCATATATATAGTACTTTTTTCATGAAACTATTCTATGATAGTTTTTCACAAACCATGATATAAATTCATAAAATTTATAAATGCATTGTGGTTTTAATTTGAAAACTTATTATGTATAGAAAAAATCATGAACCAAGACCATTTTTTGAGAAAAAACATTGTGATATTACTGATAAGCATCCAGATGAATCCATCCTCCTTGTTTGTCAAAATGTTAATTAAATCACTAAATTCATTGAAATGACCCCATTTTACATGACTCAATCTACCCAAGTCTATTATAGACCAGTATTTAGGCTGAGTGTGTTGCCACAAGCATGCCACTAGTGGGCTAATTATTGGTGACTAGCACCGTGATATAATATCAACCATATTAGGCCTTAACCGAATAAAAACCTCAATAGATACATCTCCCATATACAATATAAATAAATTATACTAAAATATTATTAATTTCTAAAATATGGAGTGATAATTGTGTTTGATAAATCAATCATTTAAAATAACACCATATTGGCTGTGTCCAAGATAAATTAATACATATGGAAAGTATCTTATGTTCAATAAAACAAAGGTATTGGTAAAAACACCTCCTAACTATTTAGACTAATTGTAATGTTCTCTAATGGTAATTATTTCTATCAAGTCCCACTATGTTCCACTATGAACATTCTCACTAACTCTACACCCACTGAAGTCACCTTCAAATGTTTCATCATTTTTATAGATAAAACACATGTGGATGGGAAATATTATGATATGGAGAGTATAAAAATAATCATTAGGATGTATTAAAACAATCTAAAGGATATAATAAACAAGTAATATAATTTTGATATATGTTCTAGGAATAAATAAAACCCAAAATGCGTTTCTTGTATAAAAAAACCTATGGAATAAGAGAGTTACAACCATCTATGCTCAGCTCCACTAAGGTCAAATATCATAGGAAAAAATGGATACCTAATAAAATATAAAACCATAAATGTACCAACTATCCATCATTCATAAATTTTGAATCAACTCTCTAAAATTGTAGTCGGGTCCTACACCTTATTGAGGTATTTATATTAGTAAAGGGCTCACTAACCCCTATGAAAGAACCACATATCTTTGGGGGGAAATACACATCAATTTAAGAAGTATCAAATCCATGGATGGAGTAACCATGGCCTAAATGAATACTTTTAAATATTACTAATTCAGTTCTATTAGAATGATATGTTCGAGTAGATTGATTGGTCTTGAGATCTAGTGTTGTGGCATTGTAAATATCTAGTGTTGGAAGGTTCATTGAATGATGCCTTATTCTGATAGTTTATAGTGTATAGCCTATTATAAATTGTTCTCTTCAAATTATGAAGTAGGTACTCATGTTTTTTCAACAAAGGTATGGGTAACCATTCACTATGTAGGTCAAAGTATGATAAAATAGAAAGTGAGATTTAATTTCCCTTTAAAATATAAACCAATAATTAAAGTCATAAATACTAAAAACATTTTTTTAAAAGTTTTATGATAGTTAAACCATTTTTATGACTTAAAAAACAATCACATGACATAGGTAAACCAAAAGATAAATCATAATATAACAACTATATATGATTATAAAAGTAGAAGAATCTACGAATAAGTAAATTGAACGATTAAGTGAATTTAGGTATAAAACTATAAGAACAATTTTCTAAAAAAGACAATGAGATAAATCATAAAATAAATAACATTATTTGATAAAGTATTTTGGCTAAAAATACTTAATGAACACCTATGTATCTGAACCAAATCGCTTGATGGTTTATTGTATTAGTCCATTGGCTTTAATGGTATCCAATAAAGAAAAACTCCCCTAATTTTAATATGTTATAGAAATAAACTAGAATAAAATTGACCCTATTATTTTAACTATTGAAGATGGAAACCTAAAATATAATTAATCTCTTTACTTTAAACGTTTTTGGAATGAAACATGATTCTTTCACTCTAAAACATAGTGTGCATAGAAATATAATAAATGAGAAGAATATTGAATTACAAGATACTATATGATTTAGTAATATTTTATCTTTCCTCAATTTGATAAGAATAATAACTAGGAGACAATGATAAAGAGGGAGGTGTGAAAATAATTTTACAATATGGAAACACTCTTGGAATTAATATCACTTTAGAGAAACTAATAAATTTAGGGATCATAGATCTTTGACATTTAGAATTATTGAGATGGTCAATCTACCAGCCTCCCAAGTCATATATTCATAGCCTTATTAGGTGTTAGAGGAGTCTTGGGATGATTTAAGGCATCAATGATATGATATGATTATTTTTAAACATCATTTAAATATCCTTAGAAAAGATCTAGAATGAATCCACTAGATTGTTGTTCGATCCCACCAGGTAGCCTGTGAGAAACTAGGTGCTTCATTGGATCTCCCAACTTCCACTAGTTAGTTGTTTATCTTCCACTGACTTGTTAGTGAACTTCTGGAGGTTGATAGTCTACTGTCGTCACCACCACCTAGTTGATGGCTCTGTATCATCTTGCTAAAGTTTCTAACTTCTATCCAAACATCACCAAGGCCTTCTAGTTCCCAACCATTCCTTTGATTGTATCATAAAACTATTATCTTTCAAGATTCTAAAAACCTCATGATCTTCCAATAACCAAGATACATTAATATTCTACAAATACCAAAGAAATAATTAGATACTTTATAGATTGTTTTTTGATCATTAAAACATAATAATGTATGAATCATAATAATCTACCCCTTTTTTATAATCCCAAAAAACACCTGAATAAAATGATAATATAGCCATAATTTATTAATAATATAAATATAAAATTGATAGAAATATTTTTATCCAAAAACTAAAGAAATATCAACTCTCCACCATAACAAACAATATCCCCTATAATACCATATATTTCTACTGTTAACTTTAGTATATTTCTTGGAATTACATTTACCATATTTATCAGTTTCATATACTACATTACTAACCCTTTGTTATTATCAAAATGAATTCAGAGATGACGTTTAGAGAAAATAAAAATATTTAAATTTAAAACTATATTTATAATAATTAATAATCTGTTGATACGGACAACAAAATGTTATAAAATTTTTGACAAATTATAAAAAATGATTTTAATTAATGAAAAAGATAAATTAAACCAATATTTTTTTTTAAAAATGATCAAACAATAAATAAAACATAGAAAAATTATTTTTATAAAATATCACGAGTTAAATAACATTTTGAATAAAAATTTAGAAAAATTTCCCCTCTTATAGGATAATTTTAATGTTAAAAATATCAGCTAAACCAAAAATAATGAATTATAATTATTAGAATCCATTAAACAAAAAAAATAAAGAAATAAAATATTTTTAAGGAAATATTTTAAAATTAATAAATCTTGTGAAAAATAATCAAAAGGAAAGTAAAATAGAAAATATATTTCGACATTACGGATTTGAAAATATTATGTTAATAAATAATATAAAATTGCATAAGAGTTCTATACTATGTGTGTAGTAAAGGCTCATTACTCGTTCGTTGGGTGATGATCAAATTAAGAATCTAGCCAACCCTTTTGAGGTAATAAACACTAAGTGTAACTATAATAGAATTACATCCACTAGTATTTATCCAGGTAGAAAAAAAATCTTGTATTATCACACTCACTTTAATTTACCATGATTATAAAAATTTTAAAAATATTTTTTCTTTTGAAAAGTAATTATAAAAAATTTGATTTTAGAAAATAGTTTTAAATTTGAAACATTGCAAAATTATCAAGATTTAAAAAGTTAATATATTTGTATCACAAGATAATAATACCCAAATCACCTTTAATAAATTCAAGGATTTAAAGATTAAGGAATTTAGTGAAGATATTAGCACGTTGAGGGTTAGTGAAAACAATTTCAAGAACGATATCATTTTTTTCTAAGTGATCATGAAGAAAATAGTATCTCTAGAAAATATGAATAGTGCAATAGTATTGGATAGGATTTTTAGATATAATAATCACACTATTATTGTGAAACATGAAAGGTAGATAATCATATGTAATCCCATTGTCCAAGAGTGTATGTTGTATCTATATAATTTTATTTCAAAAACTTTGAACTATTATATATTCCACTTCAATTCTAGAAAGATAATCTCTGTTTTTCTTCTTACTACTCCATGATACAATGTATTTTCCATGTAAGTGAAAGTGACACTAGTAATTTTCCTGTCTAGTTCAAATCCTCCAAAAACATCATAGAAAAACATGTAATTTCAAAATAATTTTCCATATGATAAAATAGTTTAAGTTTTTTAGTTTCATTCAAATGTCAAAAAACTCTTCTCAAATCTATAAAATGATATTCATTTTAATTTAATTGAAAATAAAAAAATTTATACATTACACATGATGTCCAATTAGGTTATAGTAAGGTAAATTATACTTCCAATAATACTTATATAAATATTTTTTTTAAATAGTCTATCGGCTTTATAAAATGTTAGCCTATAAGTTCTACTCATGGGTGTTCTAATTTCCTTATAATGATCCATTCCAAACTTATTTAAAAGTTCATTAGTGTATTTAATTTGGTATATAAAAGTTCCACGAGAACATTGATAAACATGAAAACCAAGGAAGAGTTTTAATTCCCCCATAAAATTAATTTTAAACAATATGTTAATTAAAATGTAAATTTTAATATTAATATATTTTTTAGTTGATCCAAAGATAACATCATTAATATAAATTTGAACAATTAATAAATCATTTTAATTTTTTAGAAAAATATTAGAATTTGATTTTCAAATTTTAACATAATTTGATAAAAGCAATTTAGTTAATATTTAATACAAATCTTAAGGGGTTTATTTTAAACCAATAATAGCTATATTTAAATTGAAAAAAATATTTGTAAATTTAGGATTTTCAAAACCAGGTGGTTGATCCAAGAAAAAAAATTTAAAATAAAACTATTTAGAAATTCACTTTTGACATCCATTTGAAAAATTTTAAAATTAAAATGAGTGGTGATTTAAAAAAATAATATAATCAATTATATTTATAGAAAAGTTGAAAAGGTTTCACCATAATAAATAACTTCTTCTTGATTGTAGACTATATAAAAATTCATCGTTATTATGGGTGATACTTCTATGTTCATCAAGTTTGTTTCAAAGTACTCACTTAGATCCAATAATTGGAAAATTATCAGGTTGTTCCATGGGATTAGAAATGTAATTCCTTTTAAATTGGTTCAAATCATCTTTCATGGAATGTGACCAATTCTCAACTTTAATTTAATCATCAAGGGAATTATTTTTAAGGTGAGAGAGAAAATATGGGTGTTCAAAATCATTTAAGACCTAGTATGAGTTCTCAATTATAATTCACTGATAATATTTTAAAGGGGATGGTATTTTGATTAATCCAATAACTTGGGTAAATGAGTAGAAGTGTTTTCATAAATATCAACATTTTTTTATAAGATAAAGATTTATGTAAGGTTAAAAAAGCGTAGTCAAAATCATCATCAATTTGAGGATGATGTTTAGGAAGATTCTCATTAAATTTGATGTCAATTAAATATTCTAAGGTCTTGGTCTACTTATTGAAGACTTGGAATGATTTAATTTTTTTGAGTACCCAAGAAAGATATCTTTATCAGATTTGGGTTCAATATTTTCTATATTATTATTGATTTTTAGGATAAAGAATTAACATTCTAAAACATTAATTAATCCAACTTTAGTAAAATTTCCATTCAAAATTTCATTAATATTTTTTTTCTAAAAATGGGTCTTATGGGAACATGGTTAATGATATAGAAGGAATTATTGACTACCTCAACCTAAAAGTATTTAGGTCCCTTAAACTCCTTTAATAGAGTCCTAGACAATTCTTGGAGGGCCATATTTAATCTTTTGATAACCCTATTTTCTTGATGTGTTATAATAGTAGAGAATGAATGATGATAATTTTTAGAAGCACAAAACTCATCAAAATTTTTCATAAAAAAAATCTCCACCATGGTCTATTGGTCAGAGTAGGACATTCAATATGGGGGTTTATTGACTTCCTATACAAAATTTATCTAAAAAATTTATTTAAAAGTCTCCCAATTTGAAATAAAAATGGCCCAGTTAACCAATGAATTAGTTTATAAAATATTTGGTTATTCGAAGGATTTATTATAGGGTGATTAGTTCTCATTTATGGAAATATGAATTATTAATTTAACTTTTGAAATGAATCTAATAAATAAAATTAAAATATGAACACTAATTAAGATTAACTTTCAAATAGAAGTGAAGTTTTTTGATTTAACTAAACACAAATAGAGAAAACTAAATTTGAAATAAAAAAGTGGAATTTGAACAAGAGGTTTAGTATCATGATGAGACTTAATCATATCCACTTTGAAATCACATTATTTAAAGTATTTTATATAAGTAAACTTTCATATACACTCTGTATTGGGGTAAACAACAACATACACAGCTGCCCATGTTAACAAGACCTCTTCCATAGTTTTTGTGGGAGTACAAAAAAAAACAGGCCATACAGGGACCTTTTCTACTGTTATCCATGAAAGTGTATGGTTTAAAAGATATATTGTGAAGATATATATGTATCTTTAATTTTTTCATAGGAGTCAGTGTGTGTCCATATAAAAGAGATATACACACACTGCTCATAATGTAAAAATAGTACACAAGAAGAGAAAAATTGAGACAAGGGAGTTAGAATGATTTGTTTTATATGTGATGTAGCTTGAAACTCATAGAAGTTATCTTGAAATACAACTTCATTCTACTTTTTGAAATATACGGAAGAACTAAGTGTCATGAGATCTTCAATCATCTGTTTCCAATGAGGCATTTATTTTATCAATGATTTTTTCTCCTCTCTTAGTTTTGGGTGGATAAATGTTCTTCGCTTTGAGTTATTAGAAGTATCTTCTTGTATCCACTGCTATTAATTTTCATGTTTTTCTCATGAACATGACTTCACAACTTTTTTCAGATCATTTTTGTTTAGCTATTTTATTTATACACAAAAGCCAACAAGGATCATGATCTTGATCATATCTTGATTCCCCATACCTCGTACTGAAGTCTGGAAATGATTTTAATGTTTTCATCAAAAGGTCATAAATTTAATTAGTTGCATTTAATTTAAAAAATATGGTTGTTAAAAATAAATTTTAATGTAAATGAAAATGGAATAATTGATGAAGTCTCTGAACAGTGTTTTGGAAAGGTGTCTTGGAATAGTGATTCATGAATGGTGAGTCAAGTAGCGATATATTGCTCTGGTGGTAGGTGAACTTGATGGTGACTTGTATCTGATAGTAGGTCAAATTAGAAGTGAATCATGCCAATTATAACTCAAACTTTGTGAAAAATATGGATTAATTTTTATGGTATCATAATGAAACAGTGGGTCATACTTGGTGAAAATTATGGATTTAACATAAGAGTATCTTTATGTGATGGTGAATCATACTTTGAAAAAATTATGGATTGAGCCTATCGGTAGATTCATGCGATGGTGACTCATTCTTTGACAAAAAAATTGAGGGGCTATTGACTATGGGTTGAATAATGGTGTCTCATCCTTTATAAAATTTCAGCATATTTGCTGACAGTGAGACACTTAATAGTTAGACATATTAAGAGAGAGTTTACCTTAATGGTAACTCATACTTACTTGATTTTATACCATCAGTTAGATGTCCAACAGTGAGTCGACCTTAATGGTAACTCATACTTAGCGTATTTTTCACCATCAATGAGATTTTCAATAGTGATTCCACCTTAATGGTGACTAATCCTTTTTCATATTTCTCCACCATATCTTATGTTGTAAAATACTAAAATAATAGATTAAGATTATATGTAAACATGAGTAATCATAAGTAAACATGATTTAACTTTAGAAATCATGATTTGTGAGCATTAAGACTACAGTATTTCAACAATCTCCCCCTTTCTGATGACCAAAAATCACGAAATTATACAAAACACAATAGTTCATTCATAATTATCAAAGTACAAAAGACAACTATTCTTCTCAAAAAATTCATAAATATCTTGAGATATTAAATGATAAGATAAACATAATCAAATAAAATTAAATACCATAATAATTCTCATTCTCAGATTAAATGAAATACTCATTCTCCCCATTTTGGGATTATCAAAAAGATAACAAATAAGAAGATAGAAAGAACATCGAAGATACGAAAAGAGATAATATATTATATGATGAAAATAAAATACATTGGATGATAAAATGGTAAAAATACATCTCTATCAAAGAACAATAAAAAAATTCAATATTTCTACATGGAGGGAACCATGGCTGCTTTTCCCTTATTAAAATAGGTAATTAGAGGAACAAGAGAGATAAAAGTGGATGAGGTATATAATTAATGAATGTTGGTCAAGGTTCTAGTTGAAAGGAAATGAACTTCAGAAAGCAGTGTAGAGGTAATACATTGAGTAGAAGTAGGAAGGGTTGTACGCTCTCGAAATATTAAATATCTTAGATGAAGAAGTGGCTGAGATAGAGATATTATTAAAGGTTTAAGGGTTATAGGAAGAGAAGAAAATGGGTCTTGAGTGAAATCAAACATGAAATGAGGACTAAACGACCAGTAGATGGAACTTGATGGCATATTCTGAGTGATACGTCAAAGTGGGAAGTCCTCTAGAGTAAAAATTGAAGTACTCTGAACATACAGATAGGGATTCAAGAGGTTGATAACATCCAGGATGATCTTATCACATTTCTCCATTTCCTTAGTTAAGTAGTCCCTATTTTCCATGAATGTTTGAATGGAAAGAGTAAGCTCCTTGATCTGTCTAACCTTTTCCATTAATGATTGGGTGATAAGGGAAATCTTTAAATTCTCAGTCAAGTATTTAAAATGAGAATTGAACTGATGCTTCATGTAAATTCTGGAGAAGTAATAATACAACTTTTTGTGATGGCCTCATACTCTGTTGTGACCTCATTCATGTAATGAATTACCATGTCATGCCCATGATCACTATTCTGTTTTGATTTTACTGAAGTTCGATTGATCAACACCACCTATCAAGTTCTAAATATATTCTCATACCACTAATCAGATCATATCAAGGTTAAGAGTCCAGGAAGGAGGAGCATGTGAGGTTTGTGCACATTTTAATTTATCTCTGATAACAAATCTTAGGAGATCCAATTCAAGTACTCGAGGATGAGTTGTATCATCCTGAGAAGACATAGAAGAGGTATCTCCAAGACTTTGTACAAAATTTTCCAAAGATTCTCTATATTAAAATATCATTCATTTAACTATAGGAATGAGAGAATCCAGTTCAACATTCAACCATTTATTCTCCATTCTTATTTTCTAAAGTTCCAAACCCATTTGAGGTTGAAGTTGTGTGATAAAGTTTTGTAAAATTATAACATCATCTCTTTCACTAATATTTTACATTGGTTATGGTTGAGTTAGAATTATATTTTTTAAAGATATGAGCAATTCTTCTTTAAATTCTTTTAAATCCTTATGAATTACATAATCAGTAGGAAATTTGCAATAGAAGGAGTAAGATCCACTGCTAGATCTGTTCCTACTTGAACTCTCTGAGAAAGATCCAATTCTTAAACATTTTATCTCTTTGGATTATATTATTAAATATTATAGTATGGATATTGAAAGCGTAGAATGACATGTGCAGGATATCTTTCTCGTTTAGCCACTATAGACAAATCTAAAGGAGTAAGAGTATCAACATTAACTCTATAAGACCACTTCTCCCCCTCAATAGGTGCTTCCTTTTCAACATAAAATTGATATTTAAATTGATCATTTGATACTATATCATAAACCAAAACCGAGTCTATAGACTTTTGAGATTCCAAGACTTCTTCCTTTTCCACCAAATTGGTTTCAGCACGAGTTTCAGATTCTATATCATGAGCTTGATCACTATCTGGATGATCTGAGCCACCATCAGTTTCATTATTTAATTATTCTTCCCATTCTTCATCATTCTCTCCATATTCTTCATCATTATATTATTTTTTGGGCTTCCACTTCCACTAGTATATTCAACATATTCATACTCTTCTAATTCATCATCCCCATCCCATAGGAGAGTTTCTATTGTAGAAATATTTTTTAGAGAGATAAGTGATCCATATTTTATTCATTCAAGACTTCCTAAAATGTCAAGATCAATTCATTCATCAAGAGAGTATTCTTTTTATAAATATTCCTCAATTTCATTTTCTTCCCCATTTGAATACTTTATAACCTCATCTATTTGTAAAATAGAATCAACTATATCCTATGGTCTTGTGGGGTGTTGAACTGGATTAAAATATTCATATATTTTCTCATTGTCTTATACCCACTTTTTCTTCCTATTATTCTTGATTATCTTCATTATTTTGTATATATCCTTGGTAATGAAAAAGTCATCAGAATCTGTGATAGTTTTTTAACTTCATTCACCAGTCATTTATCTTTCAACATAGTAGAAATACAATTTGAATAGAAAAGTGGGTTTGAATTTCAATGTGTCTTTATCATATGACACATATAAACAATAATGTATCTTCATAGTTTGATTTTGTATCGTTGTTTCATTATATATAGTAAAATATATCCTAGTATTTTAAAGAGGAAAAATCACCTTTCCTTAGACCAAGATGATTCTGAAAAAATTTAAATTGCAATCAACCTTCTTTATCAAGTTTAGTGGTTATGGGTCTTCTGGTAATTCCATATCTAGTTAGATCAGCTAAGGATTCTTCATAAAAAAAATATATCACTCACAGGTGGAGCACTACCTTGGTAATTTTCATAAATACCTTCATGAGGTATGTTCAAACACTCTGCCCATTTCATAATAGAAAAGAAAATATTTTTTACACATATTCTAGACATTATCTAATAACCATCTATTCCCTTGAAAATGAACTCCACATACTAATAAAACTTGTGAACTAGCCTCATATATAGATGTTTTTTTGGTTGGATAACCATTCAAAACAACATTTTTCTTTCAATACATTAAACATAAGAGACTTTCTAGATCAAATCCAATCGGAACACACTTATTTTTCTCAAATGACTATTGATTTTTCATGTTCGTGTTTAGTATGTTTGGCTTTATATTCAGTTGAGTTTCCTTTTTTGCTTATTTGATGTATGAGTATCATCCAGATATGTCTAATATTAATTCATTACAAGATCTATTTTCTAATATTCATATGGTTTGGTTTGAATGAAGAATGTAGTAGAGGTTTAGGATAGAATTTTTTGGTTTTGGAAGAAGATTAAAATAGTAAATGATAGGTGATTTGGATTTTTTTATCATTTATAGATTTCAAAATCATAAATCAATAATGCGGAATAAAATAGAGATAAATAAATAACAATTATTTTTTTTTGTTAGAGCGAGAAAAATGACAAAGTAAAGAATTATAAGACACAATGAGGAGTTATAATGATGAGTAATTAATGGTGAGTTCCAACTATGATTAATCAATTGTGATTACCAATGGTGAGTCATCGATGGTGAGTCACAATGGTGATTCAACAATGGTGAGTCCCGAAAGTGAGTTGTTAACAGTGATTGCCAATGGTGATTCATCAATGGTGAGTCCCAATAGTGACTCATCGATTGTGAGTTACTCAAAATTGATCATCCCCAACTCTTGTATGATGTAACTCATTCTAACATAATATAATGGATTATTAAAAATTTCAGCAAGATGATGTTCAGTTCTAATTAACTCAAAAGTTATGTCACATTTTTCATAATGATCTCTCAAAAAGTGATGTCTTATATCAATATGTTTTGTTCTCAAATAAGAAACTAGGTTATTAGAAATATTAATAGCACTTTTGTTTTCACATTTTATAGGGACATGCCTAAATTGATATCCATAATCTAGTAATGTGTGTTTCATCCATAAAATTTGATAACAACAACTACTAGAAACTATTTATTCAGCTTCATTAGTAGATAATGCAACAGAATTTTGTTTATTACTACACCATGAAACCAGAAACTTTCCTAAAAAAAGTTATATGTTTCGTAGGTTATTTTTCTATCTAATTTGAAACCACAAAATTCGGCATCAGAATAACTAACTAAGTCAAAAGATTGTCCTCTAGGGTAGAATAATCCTAAGTTGTTAGTATATTTGTGGTATTTGAATTTTTTTTGACATCAAGAAGGTGTGAATATTTATGATTTTATTGAAAATGAACACACATATATACACTAAACATGATATCAGGTCATCTAGCAATTAAGTAGAGAAAACTTCCAATCATACCTCTAAAATTTGTTTGATCCACTGATTTTCCATCTTTATAAAGATCTTATTTATAGGTTGTAATTATAGAATTATCACTAATTTTAGTGCTATCCAATCCAAAAGGTTTTAAAATATCCGTTGTATATTTAATCTGATTTAAAATAATACCATACTTGTTTTGAAAATTTTGAAATCCGATAAGGAATTTGATTTCATACATTAAACTCATATCAAGCTCATTTTTCATCATTTTTGAAAAATAAATACATAGATAATTTTTTAAATATCCAAATATAATATCATCAATATATATTTTAACAACTAAAACATCTTTAGATATTTTTTATGAAAATAGTAGGATTATCTATACTTTTAAAAAAACCATTATAAATAATAAAAGTAATGAGCATATCATACCAAACTCTTGAAGCTTATTTTAAACCATACAAATATTTTTTTCACTTGAAGCATGATTTGGAGAATGAGGGTTTTTAAAACTAAGCAGTTGTTCAAAAAGAAATCCTCAACTATATAAAAATTCCGAAATGAACCTTTGACATCATTTTGATAAAGTTTGAAATTCAGATGTGCTGCAAAAGCTTACAATATTATAATTACCTCAAGTCGGACCATAGGTGAAAAGGCTTTTTAATAGTCTATTCATTCTTCTTGACTAAAACCTTCTACAAATAATATAAAATTATTTATTACTATAGTTCCATATTCATCCACTTTCTTTAAAAAACACCCATTTAGTGCCAATAATCAAGGTGTCTTTTGGTCTATCAACAACTTTCCAAAATTTGTTTCATTCAAACTGATTTATTTATGATTGCATATCCATAATCCAAATTTTTTTATTGATTGTATCATTGATGTTTTTATGTTCATGTTGTGAAAAAGGCTTGATGTTTAACCTAATTTATTGAATAAGCTCTAGTCTGTGTTTCATTGTCAATCTATCCAACTACATCATTTAGAGGATGGTTTTTTTGAGTTCTACATAACATGGAAATTTTCTAGAACTGGAAGATTTTTCTTCTTTTTTAACAATACAATTTGACGATTTAGAATTTAGTTCTAGATTCAATAGAATATACTCAATATTTTTTAAAGAGGTTTTGGATTCATGTTGATCTTATTCATCTAAATTGACATGCATAGATTCTTCCACAGATTTGGTTCTCAAATTAAATACTCAATAGTACTTACTAGAGATTCAGTAACCTAAGAAAATTATTTCATCACTTTTATAAGAAAATTTATCAAGAATATATTTTTTATTTAGAATAAATACTTTACAACCAAAAATGTTGAAGTAATTAACCTTAGGTTTCCTATTATTCCATATATCATAGGGTTTTTTCTTTAGGATAGTTCTAAATAAGAATCTACTGATTATATAGCAAGTTGTATTCATGGCTTCTTCCCTAAACTAAATAAGTAGATTATATTCATTTAGTATAGTTTGATCTATCTCTTGTAAGGTTCTATTTCTCCTTTCTACAACTCTATTCCATTGGAGTGTCCTAGGAGTAGAGAAGTTATGACTATATCCATTTTTTTAGAAAAAATATTCAAATTCTTGATTCACAAACTCATGGCCATAGTAACTTCTTAAGGTTTTTATTCCAATTCAACTTATGTTTTCTACTAATCAAGAATACTTCGTGAAAAAAAGAATAAGCCTCACTTTTTTGAGCTAAAAATAAATTCCATGTATACCTCAAAAAGTCATATACTAGATTATATACATAGTTCATCACATTTAAACGTGAAACTCTAGATGGTCCAAAAAAATACATGTGAAATAAATCAAGAGGTTGAGAAGTAGAAACTTAATTCTTTGGTTTAAAAGATATTTTATGTTGTTTTCCTTTTTTTAAAAGGATTATAAACTATATCCTTTGGAAACTCCAGTTTTGGTAGATCATTGACTAATATTTTTCTTAGAAGATTTATAAAAGAGTGAATGCTAGAATGGCCTTATCTCCAATGCCAGAGCCAACATTATTTACAAAGGGAACTTAAGCAAGAAACTTTTTGTGAGACTAAGGAACCTAGATCAACAGCATAATCATTTTTATTTATAAAAGTAGTAATGACTAAATCATTCTCAAAATTGAGAAAATTATAAGAGTCCTTTTTAAATTAAATAATAAATCCACCATCACATAATAATGAAATGCTAAGAATATTTTACATTATACAATTAACAAAAATAACATTAGAAATTAAAATTAATTGTTGATACCAATTTGGCCGAGGCCAAAACATTTACCTTTTTCATTCTCACAAAAGGTGACACATACTCAATAAATTTTTATGAGGTTATTGAAGCTATATAAGTCCCATATAACGTGTCTTGAACACCCACTATACAAGTACCATAACTTCCTACATTTACACTTCAAACAACTATCCTAAAAAAATATTTTAAACATGAAAAGGCTTTAGTAACCAGATTTTCTTTGGTCTAATAATATTAGTAATTAAGGATTCAGACACCTGGATTTTCATCAAGGGTTTCTTATAATAATTTTTTAACTTTTTATAAAAATAATCCTTATTAGGTCCAGAAGAATTAGAAGCAATAATATATTTTCCCACACTAGAACTTGTATAAAATTTTTCAGATCTAAGAATAAAACCAAATTTTCCAGATTTGGATATAAATTTGTTTTTAATAACATTTTGGTTCCTATGTTGATAACCAATTATATTAGTATATTTGTGAGAAAAACGTTTTTCCAATCATTTGAGTTAAGGTATTTTTACCATTTTTAATTTTTTTTAGATCACTCTTTAATTGTTCTTTAGAAAGATTAAGTTTAGTATTCTCATTGTGCAATTGATCATTATTATATTTTTCTATAGTGAGTTCATATTTAACAGTAGTAGAAAGATCATTTTGTTTCTTAAGAGATTTATATTTATTTTTTATCTCATTGAAATCATCCTTAATCATTTTTCATTATTCAAAAATTTCCTCATTAGTCATATTTTCAGAAGTGTCATATTTAGATTCATCTCCAAGATATTAATAATTCTGTGTAGGACATACTAAGGTTACCTCGGATGCATTTTTCGTAAAACACATGTTGTAATTTTCAATATTTTCATCATGAGATGATTCAAATTCATTGGATCTGTACTTATAAGAACTCTAGGTATCCTTCATATCCTTCTTGAGTTTTCTATCTTTGTCCCCATTTTTCTTATTTTACTTAATTTTGGGAAACTCATCCTTCACATTTCCTTCTCATTAACATTCATAGCATATTATCTCATTCATATGCTCACTTATTTTCAAATCCTTTTTCTACTTTCCTTTATTTTTATGTTTCCCTTTATAGCTAGGATTTTTTTAAAACACTTTTTATTTTTGTAGAATTCCATAAATCTTCTGGCTAGTTGATCCATTTCCTCATCACTATCATTTGATAAATCATCATTATTGGAAATTTAAATATGAACTCTAATTTTATCTTTTTTGATTGGATGTAGTGGTTTTGAAAGCCATTGACTTTATTAGAGGTTCATCATCTTCTTCTCGATAAACCATTATCTCTTCCACGTATTTCATAATTTTTTCAATTAATTATTTAGTAGGAAAAGTACTGATGTCGCGGGATTATCTTATAGATATTGAGGTTCTTCTAAATATTTTTAGTAAACATCTAAGTAGTTGAATGATTTTTCCCTTAGCTTCAATTGGCTTTCCTTAGGAACTCATTTTATTTATAATCTCATTGAACCCAAGGCCCATGTAAGAAATAAATTCATCAGGATTTATTTTGAAGTAATCATATTAAATAGTATTTTTATTAAGCCTCATTTTCGTAACATTATTGATTCCTTCATGTGAAATAGCTAAACTATCCCAAATCTCAAAGTATATTTTACATGCATAAATCCTGTTGAATTTTTCATCACCTAGAACACAATATAAGGAATTCATAGCATTAAAATTATTATTATATGTTTACATAGTTGGGTTATCTCAAGTATTTCTAGATATAGTAGGGATATTATATTGATCTACAATTGAAGACCATATTTCAAAACCCATTTTTTCTAAATGCATTTTCATTTTGATTTTCCAATAAGAATAATTTGTACCATTAAAATATGGAGGTCTATTGGTTGCAGCACCTTCGAGTCTATTATCCATGTAAAAGAATAAAAAAATCTTTGAAGAAATATAAATTTTGAAAAAACATAAATTTTGAGATCTTTAAAATATAAACTAAAATTAATGTTGAAAATATTTGAAAACATTAAAAACTTTGAAACCTAAAAAGTAAGAACTTATGATACCAAATTTTGGTCAGAGTAGGACACTCAATGATGGGTGAATTGAGTTCCTATAAAAATTTCTATAAAAAATATTTATTTAAAATTCCCCCAATTTTAAATAAAAATGTCCCACTTAACCAAAGGGGTAGTTTATAAAATATTTTTTTATTCGAAGTATTTATCAAAGATTTATTAGTTCTCAGTTAAAAAAAATATGAATTATTACATTTACTTTTGAAATCAATCTAATAAATAAAATTATAATAGGAACACTATCTAAGATTAACTATAAAAGAAAAGTGAGGTTTTATAATTAAAATAAACATAGATAGAGAAAACTAAATGTTAAATAATGCATCAAAATTTTAATAAGAGGTTCATTATCAAGTTGAAACATAATCCTATCCACTTGGAAATCACCTGCTACCAAGTAGTTTATATAAATAAACTTTGATCCACACCCTATTTTAGGGTACACGATAGGATACATAGTTTTCATGGTCAAAAAGTCCTCTTACACAGTTTTCATGGAAGTAAAAAAACAAAAGGGCCACACAAGGACCTCTTCCCCTATTATACATGGCAGTGTAAAGTATAAAAGATATATTATGAAGATATTTATGTATCTTCCAGTTTTTCATAGGAGTCGGTGTTTTTTCAGATAATAGAGATAGACACACACTGATCATAATGTAAAAATAGTACACAATCAAATCAAAATAGAGAGAAGAGAGTTAAAAATATTTGTGTGATAGGAGATGTAGCTTGCGACTCCTGTAAGTTATCTTGAAATGCGGCTTGAGTCGACTTTTAAAAACACATAGCAAAAAAGAGTGTCATGAGAGCTTATATCTTTTGTTTCCAATTAGGTATTTATTTTCTTGATGATTTATTCCCCTCTCTTATTTTTTTTCAGCAAAATGTTCTTCACTTTGAGTTCTCATTATAATCTTATGATGTCCACAACTAGCAGTTTTTGTGTTTTTCTAAGGTGCATGACTTCCTAACTTGTTTCACTTCCCTTTTGATCATGTATTTTATTTATACACTATAGATGATAAGGATCATGATCTTGATCATATCTTTGTACGTCATACCTCATACTACAGTCTGAAAATGATTTGATGTTGTCCTCAAAAGGTCAAAAATTTAATCAGTGGAATTAAATTTGAAAAATATGGTCATTATAAATAAATTTTAATTTAAATGGTAATGGAATAATTGAGGAAGTCTCTGAATTTTCTCTTGAAACAGTGACTCAGGAATGGTGAGTCAAATAGCAGTAAGTTGCTTTGGGGGTAGGTTGACTTGATAGTAACTTGTATTCGATAGTAGGTTGACTTAGCAGTGACTCATGCCAGTCATAACTCATACATTGTGAAAATTATGAATTGATTATGATGATATCTTGATGAAATTGTGACTCATAGTTTGATAAATTATTTGATTTATCATGTCGGCAGCTTGATGTGATGGTGACTCATACTTTGCGAAAATTTTATACTGAGACGATCGGTATCCTGATACGATGATGAATTATAATTTGTGAATAATTAGTAGAGGCTATTGACCGTGAGTTAAATAACAGTGTCTCATCCTTTTCTAGATTTCATAATATTTGATGATGATGAGAAACTTGACAGCGAGACATCTTAACAATGAATATACCTTAACAATAACTCATACATTGATGATTTTCTTCCATCAGTGAGATGTCCAACAATGATTCCACCTTAATGGTAACTCATACTTAGCCTATGTTCTACGATCAGTTAGAATTACAACAATGATTCCACCTTAATGGTGACTCATCCTTTATCATATTTTTTTTAACTTTTCTATGATGTAAAATAGCAATGTAATATATTAAGATTATATGAAGACATGGGTAAGCATATGTAAACACGATTTAACTTGATGAAGCATGATTTATAAGCATTAAAACTATAGGATACCAACATGCTCACTTATAAGGTATAAGTGGTTTTAGCCTTTTTCATTTATGAAATTCTTTTGAAATTTGAAAAGGGATTTAAAAGCCTCATTTTTATGATCTAAGAAGAAGACCCGTGTAAATCTAGTATAATCATTGATAATTAGAAAGGTGTAAGATTTACCCCCGACATTAGAAACATGAGTTGTTATAAAAGGGTAATGGTGAATTAATGATAAGGATTTACAGTAGGAAATATCCTTTCTATAATTGAAGGATGATTTTTGTTGCTTTCCATGTTCTCAAGGTTCACAAACTAAGTTATCTTTGAAAAATAAATTTGGTAAATCTCATACTACTGGGTTATAATTAAGCTTTGAAAGATAATGAATGTTAAACTCAGCTAGGAGTAGATCCCAAAGCTTGTATTAGTTATCTTCTTCACTTAGACACTAAATATTTTGACATTTAAGAGATTTTAAATCTATAATATCAAAATTTTTAAAATCATATGTGGTAAATAATGGTTTCTATTTATAATAAAAAACATTAAAAATTAATTTTCAAAATTAATTTTAAAACGGTTATCACATAATTCACTAATACTTATAAAATTATACCTCAAGACATTAAAAAAATAATTAATTAATGTATTATTAGAGAAATAGATTGTACAAATACTAATGATTTTATTTTTTGAATCATCTGTAATTGTGAAATATCCTCTATCAATGTATTTGACATAATTAAATTCCTAAGGATCACCACACTTGTTACTCACACATCTATTATCCAATACCAAGTATCTTCTTGCATTTTTCTTTCAAGATCCCATTTCTAAAAAATGTTAAGAAACTATAGTTTTAGTACCATATCTTTCTTCCACTTAAGTTAGTTAATAAATACATGGGAATCAAAACATTTTTAGAAAAAAATCACTAAAATTGTGAGATGAGAGATAAATGATCTTTACTCTAATATATCTAGAAATTTTTTATTTTCATCCAAATATAAGTTGTTAAAATTTCTTCCAATAAGTAAAATTTTATTTTGGGAAGTTCCCATTAAAAAAGTATCCTTTTTGATTTTTTGGGAAAACAAGATTGTTTTGAAATAAATCCATAATTACATTTAACAATATGATGAGATCCCAAAATCATATTTATATATTGATCACAATGGGTAAATTGAGAAAGATTGTAGCACCTAATGTGTGAGGTACACCATCATTTTATGTTTTTTCATTTATATGTGGGTTCATTGGAATACCTTTTTGGAAGATTTTTGGGGAGTAAAGAGAAACTAGTCTTGAATTTATCTATAATGGAAATTCACACCATGAATTATTAATTCATCACGTGAATTTGTGTTGGGTAGATGTTGTAAACTGTTTCAGATCATTAATAGTTTTTTCTCATGAATTCCTAATGAATTTTTATAGTTTAAAACATTTTCATGATATGAACATATTTTTTAGAAATTAAAATTGTGGTGATGAGTATTTCATCATAAGTGACAGAAAGATCATTTAAAACTTAAATAGGGTATTCACATCACGGATGTGGTTAGTCTCAACTAAACATATCCCATCTTGTAGTTGTAAATTAATCATTTAGTTGTACTTTTTTCCTCTCTACATCCATGTAAAACATAGGTGATTTATAGTGATCTTCAATGTCAAAATATTGATTCCAATGCATTGTTGGAAGTTCAATTTTAGAAATAAAATTTTGGGATCTCATTCCTCCTTATTATTTTGGATATCCATGGTATTTCATTAATGGAACCAAAGAACGGTGTGTAATACCCAAATTTTTATTTTTATATTTTTTTGATGGGATATTATTGTGTTTTAATTGAGGAATAGAAAAAATAAGTTTGATATATGGGATCTTCTTTGATACTTCATGACAAAAACAATTAATGTAGGTTACTTATCTATCACACTATTGTTATGATTTATATAAATCATTATTTTTCTTTGTATATAAATATCTTTCTGAATTTATTTGGAAGTCCCCTATTGTGATTTTATTTCAAAAGGGTGGTTTTGAAAGACGGTACAAAGTTTTTTTTAAAGAGTCTTGATGAAATTTATGTCATTTTAAAATGATTAATTGTTACTACATAAAATTGGGTTGGTGTGCATTCATATTCTTGTGGGTTGGATCATGGTTAGAATTACCACCATCAATAATAAAAAACATGGGATGGATCATGGTTGTAAGTACACCATTAAATAATAATAAACCTTGGACTGATCATGGTTAAAAGTACCATTGTTAAATTGTGTTACCAAGGTATGGCTTGGTGACATGATGAATCACCACTGGAAAGTATAGGTAGTTCCATGGTTTCATTCATTGTGTGTGGTGGGGGGGTGGAATAGAATAATTATTCCAAATGGTGTTAAGTGGATGAAAACCTTGTTTGATGTTTTTCATGTATGGAAATTTTTTAGGATTTTAATATAAACTATTTATCTATTTATATATTATTTTAAATAAAATTTACTAATTTTTATTATCCTAATAGCGTGTTTTGGGTATTTTATGGGTATTACAAACTATGTTTTATACTCACCACACCATGGGAACTTTATTTCCTTTATAGATTTCATCTTCCAAGATATAGGGTAGGGACATGTTTCATACTTCTCTAGTGGTGTTCCTTGAGGTCACCATCATGGTTGGTGAAGTTGGAGTTGAGGAGTGTCTATGTATTAGTCTTCTATGGTTCCGCATGAGTGTCTATGTCTTTATATTTTGTAATTTTGACCATTAAATCTTATCTCTTTTTCCACTATCACTCTTATATAGTTTTTATTGGAATTTTATTCAGTTTTATGGTTTAGTTTATCATGCATCATATAGATTATCATGGTTGCTAGGTTTTTTCTAATAGGTTTTTTGGTTCATAGGTAAAATCATCCCCCAATATTTTCGTATTCACTTGGCATTTATTTCCAACATTTAGTGTCTTAAGTATGTTTTATAAGATTAGTTGAACATATTCCCCCTTTCAAGAAAATTATTTGGGGCAGATTGTTACAAATGGTATCAATCTTCTTTGGTCCTTGTGTATGGTTGGTAGAAAGGATATAGAAAATTAAAAACAAGAATTTTGAAGAATTAAAATATATATCAAACCTTTTTATACTAATACTCAAGTTACCAGTGTTATCTGTGTACAAAAGTGTTCTAAGACACTTATAGGAAAAACATCATCTCATCATCATGGGTTTAGATGATGAGTGTATCTTATCATGAATTAATACTAACAATTCTCTCTAAGAATTCATTATTCATCTATTATTTAATGTTTTTTGAAAGATGTTTAAAAATGGTTAAAATGGATGATTTTTTATATGGAAATGAAAACGATTCATTATTTTTCTACTTTGAAAATTTTAAGCGTACAACATCTAGAAAATGATAAATAATGGTGTTTTGTTCTATTTTGAGAAAATGGAACTAGGAATAAATTATACAAATCATAAATAATAAGCTACAGAAAATGTAGTTTCCCATGAGCCATAGGTGAACCAAAAACTTATACAGAGCATTGTGAAATATTTTCAACACATTGATATAGGAAATTGAAATTATACAAGTCATGTGAATCATTAAGTGCAGTTTTAGAAATATCATCATCATCATCATATTTTTTTAATTATTAATGTCAAGAAGAAAAAAAAGAAGGAATCATAAAAGACGCAAGTAGGCCCATCCCCTCCCCCCATTATCCAATACTTATTTAGGGAGGCCTAAAATAATGTAGACCAAGTGCATCCCCCTAAATATAATTGATCCTCTCTACCATAATGCTGACTAAATTGGGAAGAAATACCACCACCATGCAAGAAACATCCACTAAAGCCGAGTAGTCACCAACCTTGTTCCCCTCCCTCCATATATGAAGCACCAGTTCATTTCTTTTAAGAAACTTTCTACATTTTCTGATAACATAACAAATCGACCAAGGAACGTCTCCGTAGACTTTCAAGGAATTGTGAATAATCATAGAGTCCATCTCCACTTCAGAAATTTCTAACCCTTTTTCCTACATAACTCAAGACCAATCTGCATCGCCAATGCCTCCGCTTGAAGGGAAGACCTCGAACCAAATTTGGATGAGAATTCCAAGTAGACCAATCCACTACTATCTCTCCCCACCCTGCCTCATCGTGCATACCCCAACACGCAAGAATCATCAGTGTTCATCTTTAAACTCGCATCAGGTATCCTGCAACATACCCATTCACCCCTCTGGTTACTGGACATAGGCACAACTCCACCACCTGACTGAAATCTATTCATAGATGGAGCATCCATCTAGGGTCCAATGGCTTTATTGAAATCAATCAATAAATTCTTATCCCATGTGATGGTAGTCTGGCTTGACACATACACTCCCTCATGTATTGACCTGTTACGCGACATCCAAATACACCATCACCCCGCATACATCACCACCGAACACCCCGCCCATTCATGGCCCCCCATCACTTGTATCTTGGAACCATCTGTCAACAAAGTGTCGGATATCCCTAGCCATGGTAAGGAACACCATGAATTCCCCAAGAACATTCCATACCACACTGGCCCATTCACTACCAAAAAACAGATGTGAAATGGATTCATCAATGTGAACAGTATAGTACACACACCTAAACGCCAGATAAATACCGCACCTACATACATTTTCATCAGTCGGAAGATCATCATTACATCTCCTCCATGTGAGTAAGTTATACATGGTAGGAATATTTTTCACCCAAATGGTCTCGTCCCACCCGCCATTCCTCACCTGGACATGTACAATGTGGAAAAAATCCTTGGATGTGAAACGGCCTGATGAGGAAGCAGTGAAGGAACACTATTCCTCCTCTTTATTCAGCTCAATGAGATGGAAAATCTCTTACAGTTCCTTATCTAGCACCGTTTCAACAAACTCAGGAAACCATATCACTTCCCTGAAGGTGATCTCAGGTACCAGACAGCCTGGGAACCCATGAATTGAACCACACCAATTCTATTTCTAGAATGAGACTTTTCCTTTCCCCACTATCCATTGGTAAAAAGGCTGTATAACACTAATAATGGGGAAAATCATCACCCATATCAGGGAGAAATTTCCCTACCCAAGGTCCCTAAGGAAAGAATCATACCTGTTCATGGTAACCCCCCATAGCGTATGATATTTCAGCACACTCCAAGCTAGCCTCGCGTGAATTTAGTAAAGGGTATATTTGAGGTTACACAGATTAATGCCTCATTCAATCACTCGCTTCACCATTTTACATTATGCAGCCCAGTGCCTCCTACCCTCCACACCTGGATCCCACATAAAATTTTCCAGCATATTGTCAATGGATATGATCACTCCTTTTGGAATCTTGATGGATGAAAGAATGTGACTAGGAGTGGCCACCAGGAAGCTGTCGACAAGCATGATCCTACCACCAAAAGACAAAAATTTATTCTTCTAGGTCATCACCCTGTTAGTGATTCTGGAAATAAGGTCATCAAAGTCTATGATCCTAAGCCACTTGTCCAATATAGGAGCTCTAAGATAAGACATTGGGAATTATCCCCTCTGCATACCCATAATCCTGCTGATAGCCTCCACCCTCACCTTGGAACACTTCTTAGAAATGAAGAATTCACTCAAGCACATGTTGATAATCTGGCCATTCCATCGAGAATACTCACCCAGAACATTATTCAGATTGTGTATTGATCTACTTCCAAAATTAAGGAATATAATAGAATAATCTACAAGCATTTGGTGAGAGATGGCCAGAGCCTTCATCCGATGACAGTACTGTAGAATCCCCCCTTCATTGATACTCCTCTGAATTATCCTACTCAGAACATCCTACATAAGAATAAACGGGGAAGGTGATATGGGATCCCCTTGCTGTAGGCCTCTGGTGGCCTTGAAGAAGCCATAAGATCTTCCCATGAACATGATAGACAACCTTGAAGAGATGAAGCAACAAAAAATGATATCAACATTCCAAGGAGAAATGCCCATACCTAAAAGGAATCTAATAAGGAATCTCCATTTAACCCTATCATATGCCTTGTTCATATACAGCTTAATGACCAAGTTTGACCCACATGTTTTGAATCCAATATCACTAACTATATCTGAGCAAGGGCGATTTCTTCCTATATCAAATGACCTTTAATAAACACGTGTTGTTCCAAGGAAACCCATTTGGTGATATGCATCACAATCCTGGAGTTAATGATAGATGCCAAGACATTGTATGGGACGTTGCACATGCTGACTAGATGATAATTTGATATTGAATTCTGGCTCTTGGTCTTAGGAAGTAGAATCATGGTGGTGGATGAAGCAATCCGAGATAAGATTCCACCCCAAAAGAAGTCCTAGACGGCTTTAATGAGATCTTCCTTCACTATCTCTTAGGAGTTCATGTAAAAGGACGCAGGGAATCCATCAGGCCCTAGACTGCTATCCAGGTTCAGCAGCGCAAGGCTCTGCTTAATCTCAAGTTCATCAGGCACTGTTCCCATACATTTATTAGTCTATTATGATAATACTTTAGGGACCACCTCTATGAATTCTGGGCATCATGAAGGATAACCATTGGGAAAGCTCTCTGAAGAATCGGCCAAAAGATCCTTAAAAAAGGTATTGGCCAATCCTCCCACTATATCCTTATCATCCCTGTACGAACCATCCTCAAACTGAATATTCGACTTCATTGGTCTCGACCTATCTTTAATACATGCATAAATAAATGTGGTATTACTATCTCCCTCTATAATCCATTTGATCTGAGCCCCTTCTCTGGCCAGCCATTCTTTCTTTAGGATCAGTTCCTCCATAATACCTTTCTTCTCTAAAAGCTCCCCATACACCTGATCCTCCCATGCCTCCTCCAAACTATTCTCCAGTAGCTCAACCACTTTCATGACATCATTGATCACCGAGTTTGGAGGAACAAGACCTTTAAACCATTCAGTGAGCTTATTTTTTGGGCTCTGTAGTTTTTAGTGCAAGATGGTCCGCTTGTTTCCTTGAACAAGGGTTGTCCATTCATAGCTAACCAAATCATGATAACCCGAGATATCCACCCAATACCACATGTATCTATACTGCTCAGAAGGTCCTTGAGAAGCCTTCAACATGACAAGGAGAATGGAATGATCTATGATTCCCCTAACAAGATGCTCAACCTTAGTGTTAGAAATGGCCGATATGGCATGAATATTGGCCAAGCAATGGTCCAATCTCCCACACGACCTATAGAGGTCCTGCTGATTATTACACCACGTAAATTTATCGCCCACAAAACCCATATTATAGAGCCCCTTATCATCCATGAATTGGGAAAAGGAATTACATTCCTTCCTAGGAAACTATCCCCTACCCTTCCTTTCAACAGGATCCACCACCACATTAAAGTCCCCCCAATTATCCACGGGTCATGGCTTGGGTCAAACGCAATGAGGTCCTTCCAAAAGTTCTCATGAGAATTAAATTCATAGCTTACATACAAAATATAAGTGTAAAAGTAAGAGGGTACATGGGATACTTTGACAATTATAATCTGATCCCTTTGTTGAATAAAATCCACAGTGCACCACCTATTCTAGAAAATCCAGATGTACTTGTTAACTATGTCCGCCTGCATGTCTGCATGCATTTTCAACTTCCTGGAGAACACCCCTATACTAAAGGGTTTTTGTTTATGATCAAGAATGGCCACCAGAGTAGCTTTGTGGCTAGCTATTTCTGAGTTCAGGAAGTTAGATTTAACCTGGTCACCAATCCCATGCACATTCCAAATGATCAGAGGAATCATTTAAAAACTGATCACCTTGGGATTGGCTCCAGAGCATGTAGCCTTTCCAAAATGGGAGGTTTTACTCCCTTTTTGTATCCTGACCTTTGATCTAATACACACACTTGACTCCTGGAACGCCACCAAAATGTGAGTAACTGAACTTCCCTTGACTCCTGTGCCACGCTTCCTCCTGTAAATAGGCGTTAAAAAAGATCCACCTAACCTCATACCCACTAAACATGGAGAAGAATAGGCTATGAAATATTGAGGGAAAGCACCCACAAGAGAGGAGGGTCCTACAAAGGCCACTCCTATGTCCCAAAAAACACCACCAAGGCCCACTCCTTATTCTATGAACAATCGGTAACGTCCTCAACCTGGGGGACCGGAACCTGCTTCTCCGGGTACTGAGACATAAAGACCCTCCCACTCGGCATACTGGTTGCCTGATAAAACTGAACAAAGCCACCCCTGGGCAAGGTCACCATCGATTCCAGAGAAGTTGGGGGACCCCTCGGGATAAAAGGAACAATTGACATGTTGATCTCTGCACTATCTAGTACCTCCCAAACATAAACTTCCACTAAGGTGGCCTCCGATGAATTAAAATAAGTTATAGGGTCCTCCTCTTCCACCCCCACTGCTCCCTGAAAAGGAGCCGACGAGAAGGTAAAATTCCTACCACCTGCGCGAGCCACTGCCCCAACTGAACTGCTTCTCCCTTTAAGGCAACGCCAAAAACAGACCTGGATTGAGTGTCTCTGCAAGAGGCAATGTGAATAGTACCTGGGATAAACTGGGTATACCAGATCCTGGGACCCGGAAAATTCTCCCTCAACCATCTAATCAAGATTCTCCAGCGGAGTACGGGCATTGTCAAGTTCCACGCAAATGCGATCCTCCAAGGATGAAATAACCATCCTTTTACCTTCATCCAAGCACAGAAAACTCCGATGGAATCCCCAATCAAATTGAGAAAGCCTTTGTTCTGAAAGGGAAATGAAAACCCAGGAAGGTGGATTCAGACCGCCGCCATCAAGCTCTCTTTGCCTCTGTGAGCATCCAAGGACCACCTAGACAAGCTGATGCTCCAACGTCCCCAGGAAATAGGAACTGAGCACCAAGCATGAAGGAAGTCCACCTCTGAGTCAAGGAAAATGCATAACGAACAGCAATGGAGCACCGAAACTTGCAACGACTGAAGGAGACCCCAAGACACAACCCAGTTTTGGAAGACTATGAGAGAAAATTCGGCGGCCCCAAACTGAGCCACCAGGGTCCATTTAATATAGGATTTAGGCTCATTATAGGATCTCACCAGAACTAAAATGTTAACCTGATTTTCCTCATGAAATGGCTGCGACACTGCCACCGAGATCTCCAGAAAGCAAGGGGAAGGCTGAGCGATGCCGCAAAGGGCATCCCAAAAAGAAACCCCCCCATCAGCTGGATGATGAAATATAGGAGGTGAGGAAAGGAAATTTTTGGAGCTTTGAAGCTACTATAGGGAGCCCTCACCTAGAAAAGATGAGGACCTGAGGTCAAACACCGCCGGAGGTAGCGATAGAGTCAGCACAGAGCGGGTTGCAATGGGGGGAAATTTGAAACAGAGGGAGGCGCATGAAGCGCTTTCTTAGACATTGGGCCTCAAGGGTAAGCTCCCATTTTTAGAAATAGAATCTAACATTTTTTTAGGGGATTCCAAACCTAAAAAATATGAAATTTGGATCAATCGAATGAACATAATCTTCAAATTTCATGGTATGATAGTTGAGCTAAAAGATAATTTGGTGACCTATGTTTTCGAGGATTGTGCATTCTAATGGTTGAATTTACTTGTAAAAGATAAAGAAAACTAAGTAGTTTTTGGGGAGGACTATGAGGAATTTTTGAAAAAACAATTATAGCCCCCATACATTCATGATATAATGAAAAATGGACTTATTTAGCTTAAAACATGAAAACCTATCAATGATAGAGTATGCAGCTAAGTTTATAAGCTATAATCATTTCACTAATAAAGTAGTGATGAACTTGTGTTCATTGCAAATTTTCATACTTTATAACACATTGAAAATGGTTTTTTGGATAAATTTTCATGTTTTTACAACCTTAATATGTCTTGATAGGTGGGATTTAGAAATCCAACGGATAAGAATATTTGGCATGAAATGGTAATTTCAAATGGAAATCAAAGGCATTTGGACCCTTTTTCTTGGGTATATAGTTACTACCAAGTCCAGAGAACCACACACCCCATCCCAACAAACCATGTGCACCCATGATCCTCAAGAAAGAATCAGTCACACTTCCTCTGGATGGTTACCAAACTCATATGAATCCTCCTGGAAACCATGTGGGTGAGCATGTGAGGAGGGAGTGTCCATTTTCAGGGTCTCTACACAGTTAAACAAACTGTACAGACCAACCAAAAAACCGTTCACAGCAAATCCATAAGAATAAAACATTGATAATGGTTAGCATACAGTAAATATAAATGTACACATCAACCATATGCTAGTCAATAGGCATCCAAACACTTTCTATCTAGCTTTTAACTATAATTTAACTCAGTATTATGAACCCAAACCTTCCATAGACACTGACGTTTGACTAATTAATGACGGGGGTCTATTTTTAAGAGGATTATCCTCTATAGGGGGGGGGGGGTTATCTTGGTATAGGGAGAGCTTCAAAATCATTCTTGGCATTTTGGAAATTATTATCTATTGGTTTCTTGGGAATAGTTTATTTTCTTCCTCACTTGTAATGAAAATCATAGGTAACAATATCTTGTTTATCAACATTTTTTCAATGAGTAGATAATTCCTTTAATGTGTTGGGACTGTGGGAAAAGAAGAATATTTGGTGATTGATTTCACTTATTGAATTTTTGTTAGTTCTTTTATCTCTAATAATCCTCAAGAAACTCATTTGTTTCTCTTACTATAAACCCCATATCAGATCATGAACAGAGCTTCCAGGGATATCCAGGTAAATTGTGACAAGTAACCCCATGATCATTGGTTGCACTCATCATCTCCAAGAGGTTTTTTACGAAATTTTTTTAAATCACAAATTTTGGGCCAAGAAATTTATTTTTGTTAACTTATATGAAACATAATGGAAAAAGGGAGTTCCATCACATTTGAATCCCAAAGATGAGACTTATTATGAAAGACACAGCACAATAATTCAATTTAATTTTGAAAATCATTATAACCATCTGCATACCTAATTAATTCCCTTTATTGATTGTAAAAATCAGTTTTTATGTGTTTTGTTTAAAGTAAAAAATTTAAATAATTCAAGATCTGAACCACTCAAATAACTTGAGTAACTTTTACAACATTCAATCATAAACTCTAAATTCAAAAAATCATCAGTTAATTGAACATTAATCAAGTGAAAAAAACACTAAGCCTCTCTATATTTCAACACCATACTTACAGTATATTAGTTTTGAGGGTGGGAAATTCAATTTGGGCCACTAAACGTAACACTTCAGAAAAAAAACCCCAAACTAAGGAATCATTGCGAGGAAGTTTTAAATAGTGTTATGAAAATTTGATTTTGGATTAACTAAGTGAAAAGAAATAAAAAATTCAAAAAATATTCTTCACTTGACCCCATTCCTATTTTTGGTGATTTTTTATTTTTCCCTTTTAGGATTGGTGTGTTGTTTGGTGTTGTGTAGGACCATAAGTGCATGAGTTGCTAGATTACTCATTCCAAGAGAACCAAGTTAGCAAAAACACTATCATTTGGCCAGAAAATTGAAAGAGCAGTATCAAGGCGATGTTAAGAACATATAGGAGAGCACATCCATAACATCCCCACGAAGAATTAGGAAGATGAAGAACCGATTGTCATCCATGGAGTAGGAAATAAATTTTCACTTTATGGGAATCAAAACCAACAGATTTTCACTCATGCATGAGTCGCAAGAATATGTATTAGTTTTGGGTTTTCCAAGATAAGACCCCAATGATAATCTCTGAAATTTTTTGTAGATATGGGATACATTCTGTTACCAAAGAGTGTCATAGGATGCTACTGGGATCAAATTATTTCCCATTTAATTAAATGAAAAAGAAAAATATTGGATCAAAGAATTGTCCCAATGTTTTATCCCTAAATGGGAGGTATTAGCTCAATCTTTCCTATTCAAGTACTTTCCTACCTCCAAAACGATGATGTTAAGGAATGAAATTCAAAGCATTTAGTAGCATGAGCCATAATACTTATATGAAGCATTATAAAACTTCAAAAAGATATTAAAAAAATGTCATCATCATGGAAATTTATGCAAGTTTAAAAATTATATGGAAGCCATGAAACGAACACTAAATCTATGTTGGATGAAACTACTGAAAGAACTATCTTGAGGAAATCTCCTAATTTTTTTGATCATTTGGAATACATGTCAGTAAATTATTGACAATGGAATTATAAGTGGGGAACTCATAAAAGAGGAATGAATAATTTTGATTTCACCATAATGTTGGATTCCCAACTCGATGCCTTGTCTTAGAATATTGATGAATTTAATTTAAAAACAACATCAAATGTTCAAGAAGTAAACTATCCAACTTGTAGGGAGTGTCCTGAAAACCACATCTTGGGTGGATGTTTGAGGACAAGTGTAAACCCCTTTACAAGTGAGGTGAGTTATGTTTCTCATAATTGATGACCAAATATGTTCCCTCAATATCATAACCCTACATGGGAATACAATAAAAAAATGGGTTGGGGAAACATCAGCAAAATCCTCAACCGCAACCATAGAAGCAAGCTATATATAGCCATAAGCAATACCAAAATCTATATCTGAGACAAAAACAAGACATCCAATAGAAAAAATGACTATATCAGCAATAAGGGTATCAAATACCTCATTTGGAACAACCTCCTCGTTAACCGAAACAACATCAAGTTGTTCAGCAACAACTTCATCAAGAACAACCATCAAAATAAAAATAGCTGATCTCTAAGTTCATCACTATAGTTGAAACTAGATTCCAAAATCAACAAGTGTCCATTCAAATTCATTAAAACCAAGTTGTATAGCTATCCAATCAAATCTATTTGAGGAAACCAAGTACACTAATAGGTAACATAGAAAAAACCCATGGGAGGAAGCCAATGTAGTAACCTTGAGAAGTGGGAAGGAGATAACTCAATAGGTGAATGAAAAACAAGGAGGAGCTGAAGTTGAAAATAAAAATAGATCAGCACAATCTTTAGAAAAATAAACTGAAGTATAGATACTTCCCTCACCAAAATATCCATAAAAGGGTAGGCTTTTATGTATGAAAAATAAGGGTGGGGATTAAACACTATGAAACCACCTTTCTATTTGGGAATTCATGAAGCCAAGAAAAATGGATTAGTAGTTTGGAAAATTCATGGAAGTATTCTGGAAACTTCCCATCAACATTCCCTTTACATAGGCATTAAATCAAATTCCTACTTAAACAAATTTATGAAGTAAATTCTATAAAACAAAAGAAATACAGAGTATTTGGAACTATTACTCTCAATAAGAAGTGCATTTTGGTGTTTCATCATTTAATTCCTCCCGAAATTCAAGATCTTGGAAGATTTTGTATTCTATATACAATTGAAAATTTTGAATTTGGGAAGGCCCTTTGTGACTTGGGACTAAGGTAAATTTAATTCCTTTTGATATTTTCAAAATATTGGGAATCAATGAGCTAAAACCTACACATGTGGTGCTACAATTAGCTGACTATTAAATCACATATCTAAAAGGAATCCTTAAATACATGATGGTAAAGGTATAAATGTTGATTATTCTAGTCAATTTTTCCATACATGACATGAGGAATGATGCGAAATTACCATTTATTTTAGGGAGACCCATTTTGGATATATGTAAATTATTGATTGATGCTCATCAAGGCGAATTGATCTTTTGAGTAGGGGATAAAAGAGTGTGTTATAATGTCCCAAAAGATCTCAAACAAGCATCATTTGTGGAAAGTGATGACTATTGCACCTTATCCATTGTCAATGATTATATGGACTGTAAAAAAAATGACATGGGCTATTTTTCATATATCGATGAGATGCATTCATTTGACATCCAGCCCGATCATGAGTAAGAAGAGAAGAAATATATTTTAGGCTAGGGTGATCATTATTGGTAGTGAGAAGTAGTCTAAGATAGTTTGGAAAAGGAATAGGTTGAACCTATTGTGTTTTTTGTTCTTAAATCCCCACAACATCAAATGAATCCTCTCCCATCATCATTAATGTATGGGTATTTGGGTGAAAAATAAGCAATGCTTGTTATTATTATAGTTTCCCTCAAACAAGAGAAAAAAAAATAATTTTTAGAGGTTATTAGTAGAATAAATCAGGATATTAGGTGGATAGTGGCTGATATTAAAGGAATCAATCCCACCATCTGCAGCCACAAGGTACTTCTTGAAGAAGGATCCAACTCATTTCAATAACCGTAATGATGGATAAACCCTCTAATGTAGGTGGTTGGGAAAAGGGAAGTTATAAAGATATTAGATTCTAAAATCATTTACCCAATTTTAAAAAGTCAATAGGTCATATCCTTGCGAGTGGTAGCGAAAAATGGATGTATTACTATGATTTCTATAGTGAATAATGAGCTAATCCCAACTCGAACAGTTACAAGATGGAGGGTATGTGTCAATTACCAAACACTAAATGACTCCACATGGAAGGAACACTTTCCACTCCTATTAATGAACCATATTTTGGAATGTTTATAAAGAAATGAATTCTACTACTTCCTAGATGGTTATTATGGATATAACCAATTATCTATTTCCCTTGAATATCATGAGAAGATCACCTTCACGTGTCCATACGAGACATTTTCTTACCATAATATATCATTCGGTATATGCAATGCTCCCGCCACCTTCATATGGTGTATGTTAGCTAATTTCCCTAACATGATGGAGAAAATTATGGAAGTATTCATGGAATAATTCTCTGTCTATGGTAATTCATTTAATACATGTTAGAGAAACTTGGAAATGTTATTAGAATAGTACGAGCATACAAATTTGTTCTTGAATTGTGAAAAATATCATTTTATGGAACAAAATGGCATTTTCATAGACCACTGAATATTCAAAAATGGTATTGAAGTTCATGCCATGAAAATTTACGTGATATCCAACATACCCATTACTATATCATTCCATGCAATATGATGTTATCTTGGGCATGTAGGACTTTATCGACGGTTTGTGTGAGTCTTTTCCAAAACATCTCAACCATTAACTAATCTCCTCACAAACGATTCTATGTTCAAATTAAATGAATCCAACATTTGGACATTTTAGATTATGAAACATAGATTGGTTGAAACTCTAATTATGATTTCCCCAAATTGGGATGAGTAATTTGAGATCATGTGTGATGTTAGTGATTATGTGATGGGGGTAGTCCTTGGGTAGTAGCATGATCCTATATTTGGGCCTATTTATTTCACAATTAATTCCTTAAATGAATTTCAAATAAATTTTACCATTGTGGATAAAGAAATGTTTCATGTTGTTTTTGTGTTCAAAATATTTTGATCATACATGGTGCTGTCAAAATTTGTTTTTTATAATGATTATTCAGCACTGAAGTACCTGTTAAAAAATAAATATGATATACCATGATTCATTTGATGGGTGGTTCTTATACAAGAATTTGATTTGGATATTTTTGATGATAAATGGATTGATAAGTTGATTTTTGGCCATATCTCTTGCTTGGATTATCCCCACTTGGAAAAAATATGTTACGGAGATAAAAGAATACTTTTCAGATGATCTCATATTTTCAATAATAGTTGTACCCCATCCATGGTTCACTAATATTGTAGAGACCTAAAGCTTGACGTACATGTAAATTACATTACTTTTGTGGAATACTTAATACATAAAAAAACATACACACAAGGACCGTAATAGTTTAGTGTCTTTGGAAACTTGGAAAAATAATCTTCTAATCGTGGTGAAAGATCTTTAACATCTCCCATAAAGAACATCCCCTTTTCTTATCTTACCCAAAACCTTTATTTATATCCTGGGGAAAAGAAAACATATAAAGGGTGAGCCTAAATTCATAGTAGGGGTAAACGTGGATAAAATAAAACAAATCATATACATTTGAACATAAAAACATGAACATAATGTTTAAACATCAAATTCTTGAGCAATGACATAAATCATGGCATTACATAATGCATAGATCATAAAGAAAAATTAATCATGAAAAAATATCATGGGAATAAAACATTTAATTGTGGAAAATCATTAAGCACATGATATGATTTCCATAGTAGCCAAGGCATTGCTGCCAAGACTATCTTAGTGGACAAAGTCACTTACTGAACATGTTTTACTTGCCGTTCCAGCCCTGTATTACTGAACCAGATTTACTTTCTGTACCAGCCATGTCTATCTCATGAGATATAAATCTGTAACCAATTAATTGGAAGGAGATATAGGTCCCACCCATCTCATATTGAAATAATTCTTACGTGTGACACAAAACAATCATAAATCAGTCATCATAACCCAAAAAATAAATTTTATTTCATAAACATCATTCTATCATAACATAATCCATATAAAACAAATGGATATCATTTCATCATAAGAAAAGTGAAATAATATAAATCATAGAGACATTATACTTGAAACATACACATATGAAATAATGTCATCTTAGATGGAAAATGGTTTTGATAAAGCACTTGAAATGAATTCTTGAGGAAAATATCTTTTCTTCTTAAAAATCATTTTCTTTTCACAAAATGCCATGAAATTTTAAAAGAAAAAGGTTTTGTTGAAAATAATCATGAAATCTTTTAGAGGGAGCTTCTTGAAAATGAGGAATTATGAAACCGTAAAAATTCTGTTCACGCCGAATAAGTTAAAAAAAACATTCCCCTTGTACTTTTGTCATAAAAGTCAAAAAGTACCTTATATGGTAACCAAAGGAATGACTCCATTCATAAAATGTGGTAAAAAGTCAACAAAGGGTAAAAATGACATTAAAAATTCATGGAAGAATAATAAACATTTTATGAAAACATTTTATGAAAACATGGTCATGGATGATAATAATAACCCTGTTATAAACTTACGAATAACAATCTCGGATAAGATTGATATTGGAATAGTTATCCCTTACCTTAGTTCTGATAAGATTCGTATGTATCCTAAACTCCTATATAATGATTTAAATAATTTCATTGACTTATTATAGAATCATATTCATTGGTATGATATCATATATGGTTCACTTATGACTTTATATTGCCCGTTCTTTTGTAAATCCCATGTTAAAGCAACGTTTTTGGTAAAATCATCTTATTTATCATACATTTTTAGACTTGTTGTTTTTGATGTTATTATTACATATATCATGATTTAATTACTTCCAGAATGTAAATCATGATTTATATATCATATATATTCATTATATATCCAGCATATACATGTATTTATAATAGTACATAACATATGGAGCTATGAAATGAAATGCACCGTTCATGGAGACGGTAAGCCGTACGTACGCATGAAAGCTACATTCATTTCTATTTATTATTTTAATTGAATAGGTATATTATAATTCTAGTATAATATCATATATAATATCATTAACTCCATCCTTTATACATCCCATATAAGGCATTAACAAATCACATCACTTTGAGGGGGCGGTAGTCCGCACTTCCACAAACGAGATTATCGTACATACTCACTATGGAAACCATAAAGGCTTGATATAATTAGGAAGTAAATAAGAATAAGGAAATCATAAACATAATATATATCATATATAAATACAGTTCCATCATAATGGCCACCATGAGAGGTGATAGGAGAAAATCGAATAATCATCGCTTCATGTGGCGTTAGTTTTCCATCCACAGAAACATTATGTTCTTCATCCATTAGATGGATGTGTGTGTAATTTTAGTTCTAATACTTCTCATAACAACATCCTAGTATTTTTAGGATACTGGTTTCGTTACAAAAGAATGTATTAAAAAGTGTTTAGGGGTTGGATAAGTAGAATAAAAGAAAACAACTTAAGTGAAACTATTACCTTTAATTTGGGTAACTTCCTTTAGTTTGAACCAAAAGGACTTATTGAAGTGCCTTATACCTAATGTAAGGGTTCTAGGGGGAGGAGAGGGATGCAGGGAGCTTATTTGGGAAAATTTTGGACGATTCAAAAGGCTCGAGCGATGTGAGGAATTTCATAGAAGTGGTTTCCTTTTATAAGGGAGAGGAGGGGCTCTTTAGAAAAGTGTGAAAAAATTATTTTATTATAAACTTATATTAGGTTTCAAGAGTTCCAAAACACATTAATGTCGAAGATAAGATCACTTATATTCAAAATAAAATCATCAAATAAGAATTGGACAGGTTTTGGATAATATTTTAATCATTATAATCTTATTTATTTAAATCATTTATTAATGAGGTAAATACAGCATCATTATTATGTCACAAATAATTTAATTTATTTAATTTCTAAAAATTATAAAAAATACCAACATGTAGGAAACCGTTTTCTCTTTCCAATGAATAATTATAGACGAAAAGATAATTTATATAGCTCCTTATAAAAATTAACTACTAAAATATTTTTGTTAATGCCAATTTTGTCTTTACATTAAATTAATTAATCTAATGTGTCATTGTCTTTCATAAGTGGCTCTATGGGGTCCCAAAATTGACCCAAGGATACCCATGGTCAGCCATTACTCATAAAATAAGGTTTGGACAAGTGTTAAGGTAATTTTGAATTATTATAATATTCTTTTAACCTTGAATTACCCTATTTACTTTTAACCGTGGTAAATATAAAAAAAAGTTACAATTCACCAAATATTTTTTTTATGAAATTGAACCACATTTTACTCCTTGATATTAACCGTGTCTCTCGTATTTTCTAAATTCAACTCATAGAAGCAGTAAAATTAAGTTTTATGAACAATTGAAAAAGCCCCTAGGAGGTGGTTAAAAGATGGTGAAAAGTTCAATACAATTTTTATAAATCTAAAATTATTATAAAAAGATTCCAATGAATTTCATTGAACTTATATATGTATTATGTATCTATTCAGTGTTTTCACTATTTATCAAAAATTGATGTTTTTCAGAAAAATACCAAATATTCAGCCTAAGCTATATTTGATATTCTGAATTCAAATATGATGTCTATTTTTTCAAATTCAAAACATATAAGTGTCATTAATTAATTTTAAAAGTAATTCCTGTTATCAAATCAAATAGCGTGTTTTTGAGAAACAATAACTATCAAAAGATCGACACTTGTTTATGTCCAAATTCAAAGTGAAATTAATTCCAATGACCAACATTGGATTAAATGGTAAAAATATATTCTAATTAAACTTTAAATACAATTAAAAAGATAATCTAACCATATAAATTATTGCGATGAAAAAAGTTGTTTTTAATTAAAATATAGTGTGCTTTTACTATTCATTAAAATATGGATGTTATCAGAATAATATGAAAAATTTATCCAAAGTAAATTTTTATATCCTGATTCCAAAGAAGAATTTTATTTTTTCAAATTGAACTTATAGACATGTCAAAAACAAGATTTAAAGTGGGTGCTCCATCAAAAGGCTGTAAAACTACATTTTTTGAAAAATAATTATTTTACTCGAAAAATTGATTTTGGTCTCATACCATGTTCTAGAAAATGTGTAAGATGAATAATAATGTTATAAAATTAAAAATGTTTTTGATACTATTCATAACGGCTAGTCCATAATAATATTGTAACAATATATTGTAGTTTAGTGAAACCCGGTATTGTGTACTACACACGCTATTGAGGAAGGTCGTGATTGCGTGTAATGAAAGCCAAGTCAGGGTTACTTGTTGTGCAAGACTCCTTTGTTATTGCGTATAACAAAATCCTACCATATTTCATTTATACATTAAAAAAAAATTCTATACTTAATGTTTCATAGAATAATTTCTACAAAACGAACTTGATATTGTCTGTAACACGAGCCAAGAATAGTGTTGCATATATTGCAAGCTAATACAGTGTTGCGTTTAACGCAAGATAATCTTGGTGAAGCATACAACATAGGACATCAATGAAATTAAAAGAATATTTTTCATAAAATCTCAGGGTTTTACACATATTTCCAATTATTTTTCAATGGGAGTTCTCCACCATGATTTTCTTACAAGCATAGGAATCCCATTCAATTAGACATGAAGAAATATTTTTGGGAAAATACACTACTCTTCTGATCATGTAGAGATAGCATAATTCTATACTGCATACCCGAAGTGGAATTCAATGGTATTCTAGAATTTTTTTACACTCATCTCTTATTGTAGAGCATCATGGGTCAGACCGCACAATTACCAAAATATTTCAATCTGAGTTTTTCTAGCCCAAAATTCAAAAAGATGCCTGAAACTTCATGACATGTTGTGACAAATGTTAGTGGACAGGTAAAATCAGGTGTGGATATGAGATGCCACAACACCCCATCCTTGAAGTGTAAGTCTTTGATATGTGGGTTATTGATCAATTGAGGTTGTTTCCACCATCATATGTTAGCACATACATTCTTGTATGTTTTTATTATGATTTTAAATTGGTATAAGTCACTACCAAAACCCAAAATATGGAAAAGGTTTCCATATTTTTTTGAGAAAAGAATATTTTCAATAGGTTTGGTTTCCCCTGTGTCCTCATCAGTGATAGAGGTACCAATTCTGATCATGAAATGATGAGAATGTTCTCATGAAATGTGAGGTGAAGTACAATAAGGGGGAACCAAATCATTCCCAATAAAATTTCCAAGTGGATGTTTCTAACCAAAAGCTTAAAAAGATCATAGAGAAAATAGTGGGAGCATCAAGGAAATATTGGTCTAAAATGTACAATTATACTTTATAGTCTTACAAGACAGCAATCAAAAAAACAATTGGGCATGTCTCTATTCTGGCTGGTCTATAGAAATTCGTACCACTTACCTGTAGAAATTGAACATAAGGCATATTTTGATATCAAAGCATTGAATTATGATATAAATTTTTTTGAAGATAAATGTAAATTCCAATTATTTGAGATTGATGAGATCCAGTAGGAATCATATAAAATTTTTAAGATCTACAAGTATAAAATGAAGCTGGTTCATGACTGTTTGATTTCTCAGAAATACTTCGAGCACAGCGACCAGGTTTCATTATTCAACGCATGGTTGATGTTATTTCTAAGAAAGTTGAAGTCTAGATGGTTGGGACCATTCATAGTGATCATGGTTTTCCACCATGGTGAGTTGGAGGTCACTGGTGAAGACGGATAGACATTCAGGTGAATGGACAACATCCCAAACTGTACTTTCAAATGGAGTGCACAGTGGGAATAGTCTCCACTACGCAATTCAGATAGACAAGAGGCCCAGGTATGTTGATATTAAGAAATTAAATGAATCACAGACCAGGTGGTAACCCATAATTTCCAAACATTATCAAAAATTTTGTTAGACTATGTGTTTATTATGGGAGAAAGTAAATGTGTTTTTCATTTTTTTTTGTGTTTTATATCTTGGATTCACACATAATGATAGATGTATGATAGAGTATTTATTATTATCTATATATACATCCTATGGATACCTCAAATAATCATTAAAACTAATTGGGGAAAAAAAATTTGAGTTTAAGAGGGTACATTTCATTCATATGAGGGAAAATTAAAAAAATTCAAAAGGTAGTTTCTCAGGCATTGTTTGTACATGGTTATACAAACCATGCACACAAACTATTCATAGTAGGAAACTAATTACAGGGGAATACACATAGTATTCACATGGATTACCTTCTCGTGTAATGAAACCATTTGAGAGGGATCCCCATTCTATTAGTTTAATCATGGTTACCACACGGTTAACCAAGAAAGAGGATATTGAGATATACATAGTGATATTCACTTAGGAGGTCAACATGGATCAATGATTTTCACCCCAAAACCTTGAGGGATTAGGAATATATGATGATCTACAGAGGCTGATTGACTATGGCCACCTCACCAGGTCATTGGCTATACACAACATGGCATATAAGGAAATTATCTTAGATTTCACTACAAACTTCCGGTTATCATGAAAAATATACATTTGATGAGTAGGGTAAGTTAGAAGAGGGTCTAGGCGACATCACACTATGCCTTTTGAAATGTTAGTATAGTCATTGTCTAGGATAATTATTAACATTTGTTGGAATTTACAATCAAGAATTTGTTCACAATGTGGAGTATGTCGAAGCGGCCCGATATTGGGACCCTATCACTACAATGGAATTTTTTGAAACTATTTCCCATCCTAACCCACCCTATTCCCCTCAAATTGATAATTCCTACAATATCCTAAACCCAACCCATTGTATTCTTCATCAGATCATTACAACTTGATTCAAGTCCCAGTCATATTAAGAAGGTAATGTCAGCCTCCACGATTTACTCCTCCTACACTCTATGGTTACTGGGACACCCATAAAATTCTCCTCTCTCTTCACATATTACCTCCATCACATGTTCATAAAATTAAAAGGGATACATTTTTTAAGGCCTTTGTATTACTCTATTAACTGAGCGTCTGGGAGCTCAATTCGATGAAGATGCCTTCATTGAGCTTCCACCACCTCTCCACTTTGATATTATTATGATACATCATATGAGGATGCTGGAATTTCAAGGAAACCACTATTAGTAAATAGGATACCAAGAGAAAGCCGAGGATGGGCCCCACTGAACCTCAGCCCCACCCACTGCATCCTATCATTCATCCTCACATACTGAGGTGTACCAACCCTGTAACACCCCTTGATTTTATGAAAAATATTCTTTTTAATTTCATTAATGTCTTTTGTTGTACGCTACACCCAAAGGAGCTTCCTCAACACGCATCTTTGACTTGCCTTGTATTACAAGCAATCACAAACTTCCTCGATAGCGTGTGTAGTACGCAATACCAAGTTTCACTAAAGAACGATATGCTATTAAAATATTATTAAAACTAGCCGTTATGAATAGTAATAACCACCTTTTAAAATTATAGAAATTTTATCTCTCAAAATGGAATTCATTTTTGGATTCGGAGTATCGAATTTAGCCTAAGGTGAAATTTTGGTACTTTTCGGATAACTTTCATATTCTGATGAATAGTGAAAATTACTAAATTTTAATTAAAAACAACTTTTTTAATCAAAATAATTAATAGTGTTAATTTGTTAATTTGATTGGTTTTAAAGTATATTTAGAATATATTTTTACAATTTAATACAATGTTTGTCATTGGATGTAATTCTACATTCAAACCAGTTATAAACAAGTTTCAATCATTTGATAGTTATTATCTCTTAAAAACACGCTATTTGTTTTGACGACAAGAATTAATTTTTAAATTAGTTAATGCAACTGATATGTTTTGAATTTGGTAAAATAGAAATCATTTTTGAGTTCATAATATCAAATATAGCTTCGGCCTAATTTTTGGTATTTTTCTGAAAACTTTCAATTTTTGATGAATAGTGAAACCACTAAGTGGTAGTTAAAAAAACTGAATTTTTCATAAACCATAATTTTACCGCATCTGTGAGTGGAATTTCAAAAATCTGAGAGACACGGTTTATGTCTGTAAGTAAAATGTGGTTCAATGAGAAGAAAATAATTTTTGGTGAATAGTAACTTTTTACTTTTATTTACCATAGTTAAAAGTTAATAGGGTAATTAAGGGTAAAAATGATATTATTATAACCCTAAAACATGTCAAAATTCTATTGGATAAGTGTAATTCGACCAAAAACAATTTTAGGAATAACATATGACCATTTAGGCCCACATGGATTAGATTAGGACATTTTTTATTATTTAATTCAAAGAAGAGTTAAAAGAGTTAAAATCAATGTTTATTTACTAAAACATTTTTTATATAGGGTAATACATAAGATAAATTTGATTTTAAATATTCATTAGAAATCTAAAAATATTTCCTACATAATTGTATTTTATTTGTAATTTTGAGACATTAAATAATTTAATATATTTATGACACAATGATGATGCAATAATTATCTTATTAATAAAATATTGACATAATTGATGTTATAAATACCCAAATAAATATAATTTTAGACATTTTATGAATTCCACTAATTTTCTAGGTTAATATGACATGTTAGTATTGATTTAATTAACTTTGTTCGAACTTATCATTCTGTTATGATTTTCACAAAAATCAATTACTAAATAGTGTCAAAATTGACATAAAATAGTTTTTAAAACAAATATTATATTATTAATTGTTATTTTATTCCTAAAAATCTAAGGTTCGGCCAAATGACTTATATAAGGTTATATATATTAATAATAAACAATTTGGGGTTCGTTTGGCTTCTTATAGTACGTTTATTAACCTTATAGTGTAAGAACACAAGAAGACAAGGTAAAAGTAAAATTATTTAACTTAATGTTAAATCTAAATGATAAGGTTAAAATAGGAACCTAAACTTGTCTAAATTCTATTGGATGAGAGGCTTTCGACCCATCCCCACCTTATACTCGAAATAAATCAATTTGGAGCTATTTAAAACCGAACTTGACTTTATAATAAAATATTATTTTCCGTTATTCCAAAGGTGCCCCTCTCCTCCCTTATAAAAGGGCACCTCCTCCCTCTCTTCCTCACACAACATTGAGCCTTCAAACTCGGCCAAAACCTGAAAAATTCTACTCTCCACTTCCCTAGAAACATCCTAGAGGTTCTGGTCTTCCTCAAAGACCAATTTTAGTGCCCTAAAAGAAGGTCTCAAAGAAGCACTTCAAAGAAGAGGTAATGTCCGTTACCGATTCTTTCATCTTTATTTCTTCTTCCACTTCTTCTACATTAGTTGTTTCATAATGAAGTAACAACATCAGTTTCACTCATATAATGATATGTTATTATAAGTATGAAACAAACCTATTTCACCATCTATCCATCCTACGGAAAAAGAAATCACCGCGTGTGCGTACGTACGGAATACCGTCTCCACGCCTTGGTGTAATTTGTTTTCCACCACCACCATACATGGATGGTTATAATGGTGTAAATAATGACTATATATGACTATTATAAATTTATATATTATTCTGAAATAGTATACATATACTCCAATACAATTCCACGATCATAGGAACGATATCATCACTCGTGCGTACGTACGGTATACTGTCTCCACGATGTGATGCGACTCGTTCTACATGATCTTAATTTAATAATGATTATATAAATGAAATGAATTGAATGAATATGATATATATTACACTAATAACATTCTGTAAATGAGGTATCTATAACCTAAAGAAATGAATAAGAATTTATTCGACAAAACACTCATAAGAACAAAAAGTTATAAACACCCGAATAACAAGTAGCAATGAAATATTACTACTAAGAAGCTAAGAATATGACCATATATGATATCATAAAAATAAGTATGATTCTGGAATAAGTCAATAACATTATTTAAATCATTATGCAGGAGGTTCGAACACTTACGAAGCAAATCGGACCTAAGGTAATGGAAATATCACAATCTCATTTTTATCTGAGATTGTTTATACTTTGAAATTTACTAGGGTGTATTTTATTATCCACATCCACGTTTCCTCAATATGTAATGTTATTTCCATCCACCTAAAATTGTTTAAATCCAATTTTACCCTTCGGTGAGTTTTTATTAAAGGATATGAAAGGAATCTTTTGTCGTTTTTCGTACGAGGTACTTTTTGACTTTTACGACAAAAGTACGAAGAATGTTTTTTTAACTTATACGGATTGAATAGATTTTTAAAAAATTATTTCCAAGAATCTTCCTTTTCAAGTTTTCATGTTTATTTTTAATCAACTTCTTTTTGTTTATAATTGTATTACATTTACGAAAGGAAAAGTGTTTTTGAAGTATAAAGGATATTTTCCTCAAGAATGAAGTTCAAGTGTTTTATCAAAATTATTCTGTTATTGGTTTGATTATGTTGTGAGGGAATTATTTTTATGAATTCTTTTATCTTATATGAATTGTTTTATGATGCCATGATGTTTAAGATTCCCATTTTTATTACATGGGTTATGCAATGATGTATGGTTTATGATTTTGTGGAATGCATAAGAATGGTATCATTATGAGATGGGTGGGACCTATATCTCCCTCCAATGCATTGGGTAAATATTTTATATCTCATGAGATAGACACGACTGGAATGGTAGGTTATACCGGTTCAGTGAAACAGGACTGAAACGTGGGTGACTCGGTTCAGAAGTGGACTTTGTCCACTAAGATAGTCTTGTCAATGATTCTTGACTAATAAGATATGATTCTTTATGATTATGTGTATATGCCACAATGTTTAATGTTTTATGTTATGATTATTGTGATTACATTTCACTGCCATGAGTTATCCTAGGTTATGAAATTATGATCTCTTTTACATGTTAAGATTTCCAAAAGTTATGTGCTTATGTATATGATGTGATTGATATTTATTTTTTTTACCCTTACTGAGCATTTTAGCTCACCCTTTTATGTTTTCATTTCCCCAGGATATAAATAAAGGTTTTAGGTATAATAAAAGAAGATCTTTATGGGAGATGTTGAAGATCATTCACCAGGATTAGAAGATTATATTCCATGTTTCCAAAGACACTAAACTATTACGATCCTTGTGTGTGTGTTTTTGTTATGTACTAAGTATTCCACAAATGTAATGTAATGTCAATGTACGTCAAGATACAGGTCTCTACAAACCCACCAGTCCAACCACCTCCATGCATCCTCCACCATACATGGCCTACTCCACTTACCCCAACCTTAACGACACCACATTTGGTGACCTGGATCTCCAATGGAATTGGGACCAAGATTTGTATTCCAAGTTTGACTATCATGTTGAGGTCACTCAACAATATACGGTGGGAATCATACTGCAAGATCTCCCTGCCCCTGACCTTTACTAACCCTTTTCCATCCAAACCCATTGCTACTACATGTGTAGGAATGCATTCTCCCACCCATATCCTTTATGGGAATCCTATCCACTAGCGAACCCACCAACAGAACCTCCTTCAGAGGGTATGAATACTGAGTAGGCCACAAAAGATCCGTCATGGGATGAGGATTCTTGCACTCAGTTACAGGACCTATTTGGAATTTTTCCTCCCACATACTAGCAATTATTTTCTTGGACATTCCACTTCTCTTACCAATTGACCCTATTTTTTACTCTATTTAAAACATTTCCACTCTTCGGGATGATTACTTTATTTTTTAATTATGGTGTGATTGCGTGCTTCTCTAAAAATTTACTTGTTGATATTATGCTATTACCGCTTCACTTTTTCTAGTTTCCTTGTCAAGATTGCAGGTGGGTGAATATTTTGGAACGAAAAAACTCCTCTACTTGGTTGGATCTCTCACAACAACTAAAGATCAATATAGGATCTTTTTACATGGGACTTTTTATATTATGACCATTTTTACTTACTTTCAAAGCTTCTCCCTCCCCTTTCAATCATTTTTTACCCACCCTTCTCCACCTAACCACGTTCATGGGGGGACCATGCTCTGTTTTAAGTGTGGGGTAGGACACTTACTTTTTTCACCCCATATGACCATTGACTTAACATTACCTAGGATGGAATGTTTTTCCTAGAGGACTTCTAATGGTATATTATAGATGTCACAAATTTATATCAATAAGATAATAATTTACTTTCGAGTCATATTTTTGTAATTCCACATATATCAAGATTTATAGACTTATTGTTTATATGAATAAGCATTAGGACACTTGATAAAAAGTTTTAAATATTAATTCCTAAAAAAATTTGTTTAAAAATTAAAATTATGATGTATTAGTTTAAATTAATGAACTGATTAAAAATGGAAATCTATTTATGCATAAAGTGAAGTGAGGCACTAAATTTTTTGATATCGCACTAGTGTTTATTACATGGTCATAATTTCATGAACTCTTGACTTTCACTATTAATTAATCAAGAAAAGAAATGGAAATTTTGGGCACCCAAATTTCAATACTAGGATCTCATGCTAATGAAAATAGTCCAAGATATTAAAAATAATTCATTGATGACATTTAATCATTATTCAAAGTTATTACTCAATGAGATTCTATAACCTATAAAAGTGATTGCCTAAAAATTAGTGTCGATGAGATCTTTTCTTAACCTACCTAAGTGTGTGATGAGATAGAAGTAGAGGATGTGGAATTATTTAAATGAAGAAGTATGAATTTAGTTTTAATCAAATAATGATTTAAGAATGAATATTTGGAAGTTTTGAATTGATCTTACTTGGTCGGATATCTTCAAATATTGGTGAGTCATAAAGAATGCTTGTAGAACATTCAATAATTATTCATCCAAAATTCACATTCATTTTTTCTATTTAAACTATAAAATTTCTACATATTTCATTTATAGTCCCTTTGAGATGATTGTTTTGGAATTTTTTTGAGGACAAAAAATTGATCAAGTGTAGGGGAGTGTGATTCACTTGTGTGAATATGACATTTCCATCACATTGAATATGGTTTTTTGGATCAATTTTCATGTTTTTTAACCTTAACATGCTTTGATAGGTGAGATTTAGTCATCCAAGTAATGGTAAACAATATTTTTCATAAACCATGAATTTTTGATCGAAATTATAGGCATTCATCCCTTTTTTCAGGGTGCATGGTTACAACTAAGTCCAAGAAATCATGAATCCCATCCCAGAAAACCATGCGCACCCAGGATCCCCATTATATAACTAGTCACACTCCCTTCACAGGGTTAAGGAAACCATGTGGATCCTCTAAAAACCCATGTGGGTTAGGCTTGTGCATAGGTAGTGTCCATTTTCACATTCTACGCATGGTTAAACAAACCATGTGGACCATACAAGAAAACCATCCACCTCAAATCAAAAAGAAGAGAACCTTGAGAATGGTTGGCACATGATTTAACTAATTGTGCACCAAAATTGTGCTCTAGTGAATAGGAAGTCAACCACTTCATATCTACCTTCTTAACTAACATTTGACTTATGATTAGGACCCCTAAACACCCCTTGACACCGGGGGGCATCCAATTAAAGATGGGGGGTATTTTGGAGGAGGAGGATGATCTGGAGGGGGTCGTCTTGGAATAGGGAGAGCTTGAAACTCATTATATGAATTTTCAGAGAATATTATCTCATGGTTTCTTGGAAAATTTTCATTTTCTTTCATAGCTATAATGAACAATAGTGGTAAAAAAATCATGTTTATCATCAATTTTTCAATGATTATCTAATTTATTTAATGTGTTGGGGCTACGGTAAATGAAGACTCATTGGTGATTGATCCCACTCATTGTGTTTTTGGTAGTTATTTTATCTCTCATAATGCTTCTGAATCTAATTTCTTTCTCTTATTAGAAACTCTATATCAAATTAAGAATGGAGATTCTAGGGATATATAGGGGAACTATGATGAGTAACCCCATGATCATTGGGTTCACTCATCTTCTCCAAGGGGTTTTTTCATAAATTTTTTTAAACCCCAATTTTATGATCAATAAATTGATTTCTATTAACTTAAATAAAACTTAAATAGCCAAGGGAATTTTTTCACATTTGAATCCCCAATATGAGAGTAATTATGAACAAAAAATTCCAATAATTCAATTAATTTTTATGGTCTTTATTAACATCCACAACCCCAATGTATTCCCTTAATTAATTTTCAAGAGAAGTTTCTATGTGTCTTGTTTGAATTAATCATTTAATGAATTCATGATGTGAACCACTCAACCAACTTGATTAACTTTTACAACCTTCAGGCATAAACTCTAAATTCAAAATATAATTAGTTAATTTACCATAACTCAAGATAATAACACCTTAAGTCTCCCTATGGTTTGACCCCATACTTACACTATACTACCTGTGAGGGTGGGAAATTAAATTTGGTCCACTGAAATTAACACTTCGTCTAGAACATCACCAAGTAGCTTCTAGCTCATCCATAAATGAATAAATATATGAGTTGGGAATGTGACAGGATATTTGATTTGAGATAGTTTTCCTTTATATTACAAATTATACAAAGATAACTAACAGGGTGATAGGGGTGGAAAGGGATCTTGTTGGGAGTCCTATTGGAGGAAGTCTATTTATTTTCAGGGAATCTTGTGATTATAATATGGGGAATAAGTGGAAGAGGGATGCTTATTGAAAAGTATGTGGTGCACCTCAGACTCATAATTATGAATCGATTTACTTTCCTTTAATATCTAATATAAAACAAGGCTGTTTTCAATGCAGTTTTCTTACACATAGAAAATATGAATGTACTATACCATTGAGGAATTACCACCATTTTGTAAATAAAGGTTATCTCAATAATTAATTAAATTGAATTGATATTTAATCATGTGGAACAATCCTAAATCAGCCATAGTTATCTTATGATTGAATGGAATAGTCCCACCATACTAATTATCATCCCCAGGTATAAGAAAATTAGTACAATCCTCTGAACACTTAATTTGTCCATTCAACACCTCAACTAGGAAGTAAGAGTTATCGTTTTGTAGTTTTTTTTCAACTTATTACAATATAGAAGGATATCATGAGTGATATACTGATTCCCTCCATGGTGTGAGGTACATTCATCTGAACTCGAATCTTATAAAATTCTTTTTTGATACTCGTGCATTACTTTCTTTCCTTCCTTATTATGTGGTTAAACAATTGGTATTACACGTGGAAATGATTACCCATATCATGAGTATCAATATACCCCTTATATTTATAGAGTGTAGAGTATTCAAATGCATATCTTGTTCCAATACAATTGATTTAGTGTAGTTTCACTATGATTTTACAATCCTGAAGATGCATACTTTTTAGTTAATCATTAGTATGGATTAGATGGTGGTATCTAAACCCATATAGAATGTTATATGTGGAAGGTGATGTTTACATACCGTGATGGATCTCTCCATGTATTCCAGGGGTTAGGATATAAATATAGGTCGAGAATGACCTTTAGTGATGGTTGATGGAACTGTCTCGGGACAGTTTGTAGTAATGAACTTGGTCACTGCTAATGAAATACGAAATGGGACCCTTCCTTCCCTAGTGTATTGATACCCAAATATATTTCTAAAAGTTTTCTTTAGGTTACCACCTATGTGAGAAATTGAATTTTCCTTCGATCTAGTAATAGTAAAAAGACCTATTTTATTGATATCATATAGAATGGATCCGACTAAGTAGTGGGAGTTAAATTTTTATCTATAAGAGGTAGAAAGTAATGTCGTTATCTGACCTAGTACATATCCTAATGCTACACTAGTTTTTTTAAATAAAGTAAACAACACCCTTAGGTTATGTGTACATCATTATAAACTAAATCAATTGAAGATTAAAAATTATAATCCTCATCATTGAATTGATGACTTATTTAATCAATTAATGGTATAAAAGTGGTTGTTAGAGATTGATCTATGCTCAGGGTATCATCATCTTTGAGTTAGAAAAGAGAACATTCTAAAGACAATATCTCACATTCATAGCCAATATGAATATTTTTTCATGCCCATTGGTATGAAAATTAACCTATGGTCTCCATGGACTTGATGAATCATATCTTTCATAGGTACCTTGAGTCTATTTATATTGTATTTTTTTATGATATTCTAGTTTACTCTTGATTCAGGAATGACCAAGAGCAGCACTTGGAAATTGTACTGAGTACACTACGTGGCCATAGTTTGTATGATGAGTTTTCAAAGATTGACTTCAGAAACCAATATGTTCATTGTCTTGCGAATTTAATTTTCAAAGGAGAAATATCTATTAACCTTGGGAAGATCAAATCAGTAGTCTCTTATCATGCATTGAATAATTTTTTTTCAAATACATTGTTTTTTTAATTTTCATTCCATTATCATAAATTTATTTAGGATTTATAAAAGATTTATTCTCTCATGAAAAATTTTAAAAGAAAGGGTGTTCCATTATTACAAACTAATGAATATCAAAAATTATTTCTAGAGATAAAATCCCATCTCCCCTTCGTACCCATTCTAATCATTCTAGAACCATTTAAAGATTATGTGCTATATTGTGATGAATATAGATTTGTTCTCAGTGTTATTCTCATATAGGAAGACTTTATTGTGGCCTTTGGTTCAAGGTAGTTTCAAGTACATGAGAAAAAAATATCCTATGCATGAACTATAATTATATACATTTTTTCATGCTTTAGAAACATAACATCATTACCTCTTTGGAGAAAAGATAATAATTTTGACTTACCATATGAGTTAGAAATACATATTTTCCCAATGAGACTTGAACTTTAGGTAATGAAGATATATGTATTACCTATGAATGTTTGATTTTGTATTGGTATACACACCGGATAAAAGGGATTATATGGATAATGCATTGAGTCAAAAATCATATATTGAAGTGATCTGAGAAGCTCATCACTAATGAGAATTGATAATCACGATTTTTGGAATGTAGTAGAAATAAACTGCATAGGATGAGAATATAATCTCCTCCCCATTTAATATTGTTCATAAATTTATAGATTTAATAATAGGGTCTCAAGTAACATATACTAAATATATCATCATTAGTTAGAACCTAAATATTGGGGATACTTCTAATGATAGAAAGGAGAATGAAAACATCTTATTACACTTTCAGAATCATAAAATTGATCCTCAGTCCAGTTTCGAATAGATTTTATTCTTATGTCACCATTCAAAATTGGATAATCATTTGGGTATTCATAAAATGTACAAGGTGATGAAAGTATAATTTTGGTGGATAGGTATGAGACACAATATTGTAGATTATGTGATGAAATGATTAACTTTTCCACATCTAAAAGCAAAGAATCAATGATTGAATGTATTGTTTCTTTCTATTCCTATAAATATATGGAACTAGGAAAAAATTAAAATGTGATTTTTTATAGGTCTACTGAGAAAGTTATGAAGGTATGATACTCGTTAGGTTATATTTGGATCGACTGACCAAGACAACACACTTTCTCTTTATTAAATAATCCAACATGGTAGAGGATTTGGAAAAGTTGTATATCCAAGAAGTGGTCATGTTTTAAGGGGTCATATTTTTTATTATAATAGATATAGATCCCCATTTCACTTCTTGATTTTGTAAATCTTTATCATAGTATCTTAGTATTCAACTTACCATGGGCATGTCATATCATTCGTAGATGAATGGATAGTCATAATGCACAATTCATACATTGGAAGATATGATCAGGCCTTCTGTCATGGACATTTACAGATCTTGGGAATACCATATGCCTTTGGTGGAATTATATAATAGTGAAGAATATCAAGAAAAAATACATATGTCATCGTTCAAGGAATTTTATGGTCATACATTCCATTCTCCACTGTGTTGGGTGGAAATAGGAGACACCTCATTGATTGGACTGAGTCATCTTCATGAGACTATAGAGAAAATCCAGATGATCTGAAAGTGGATGGAAAATGCTCAAATCTGACCTAAATCATCAGAAAAAAAATCATTTATGACCCTTATCTTTTGATGTGAGTGATCACATCTTCTTGAAAGTGACACTGAGACATGGTTATTGACACTTATGGAAATAATGGAAGTTGTCACCATGTTATGTTTGAACATTAGAGGTTTTTTAATAGATTGATATTATTGAATATTAGTTTTCCTTACAACTGAGATTTAGAATTTTCCATAAAATATTCCAGGTTTCTCAACTGAAGAAGTATCACCCAGATCCTTATCATGAGATTATTTGGGGTCATGTTACACTAGAGGATGATTCCACTTTCACCCATGAACTGGTTCAGATTATGGATAAAGAGGAAAAAACCTGTACAGTGAGATCTATTTCCTTGGTGAGAGTTTTATGGAAGCATGGTCATATTCAAGAGAAAACATGGGAATAGGAAAAGTTTTTGGGGGAGAAATAATACAAGTTTTTTAAGGTAAACAATGGTATCTAGCTTTTTTAGGATGGAAAATCCCAATTGTGGAGAGAATGTAGCACCCCGGTTAGAGTTACACTTTAGTTTTATGCATTTAGTTTATATTTGGGTATGTTATAATAATTTTTTGGAAGATTTATGAGTAGTGAAGAGAGACTATTATGGAATTTGGAAATAGGGGAAATTCAAACTATGAATAAGAAATTCATTGAATGAATTTATTCTAGGAAGATATTGTAAAATGTTTCATAGTGTGAAAGTATTTTTCCAGGTGTATGCTTAAGGTCATTCATGAAGTGAAATATGTTGCTGAAATGAACCCATTTTTAGAGAAATTAAAACAAATTCAATGATTATTTCAGCCTAAGTCACCCATAAGTTATTTATAATGTGAATTGGTTATTCACATAATGAATATTGTTTGGACGATCCAGTTTTAGAACATCTTGTAGTTATAAATTCTTTATTTGGTTTTTCTTTTTTATTCTCAACTTCTAGGGATACCCAGTGCTATTTCTGATAATCTTAGACATCATGACTCTGATTCCAATGAACCCTTGGTCATTAAATTGTTGAAATCAAATTTTAGGGTCTTGTTCATCCTTATTATTTTGGATCTCCTCATGTTGTCTTAAAGGGAACTATATATCAGTGTGTAATAACCAGATCTATGGGTTTGGATTTTTATTTATGATATCTTATTTGGTTGTAATGGAGGAAGAAAAGGAACATGTTGAATCTATAGAATCATCTTTTATCCTTATTTCCAAAAACTACAGGTGGTTATCTTCTCCATCACTCTACTATTATAGAAATTGATTGATTGAGTTTTCTATATCACTATTATTTTTGGTATGGAAATATATTGAGAAATTTATATTAAAAACCTATATTGTGATATGATTTCAGAAGGGTAGTTTTTAAAGATCGAATGAAGTTGTTTTTAAGAGTCTTGATGAAATTTATGGTTTTGTAAATTGTTTAATGGGTACTTGGAATAATTGGGTTGGTTTGATTTCATTTTCACATGGGAGGGATCATGGTCAAAAGTACCACTGTTAATAATAGAAAATTTGGTACAAATCATGGTCTAAATTAACACCATCAAATAATAATATACTTGGGATGGATCATGATCGGAAGTGATACCATCAAATTGGGTCACCAAGTGACGGCTTGCTGACAGGATGGATCGCCACTCGTGAGTACAGGGAGGTGCATGTTTCCATACATAAAGTGAGTGTGTAATTGAATTATTATTCCATGTGATAAGAACTGTAAGAAAATATTATTTTATTTTTATCATGTATGGAACTTGTTTATGATTTGGATATAAATTATTTATTTATTTACTTCCTATTTTAAATAAAATGTTTTAACTTCTTCTTATCATAGTGGAATGTTTTTGGAAGTATTTGGGGATTACCTACTGAGTGTTGTACTCACCACCTTCTAGGAACTTTAGTGAATTTAAATAATTCATATACTAAGATATAGAGAATATACATATCCCATAACTATATAATGGTGTTATTTGATTTTTCTATCATTATTTCTAAATCCGAAGACAACGAGTGACTATATATTGGTCTATAGTGGTGCCACATGGGTGCATGAGTCTTTATATTTTAGAATTTTTTCCTTGCAGTCTTATATTTTTTTCCACTATCACTTTGATATAGTTTTTATTTCTATTTTGTTGAGTTGTATTGTTTATTTTCTCATGCATCATATATATTTTTTAGGTTTTTTTTTTTTCATAGGTTGTTTTTTATTAGGGTAAATCATCCCCTATTGGTCTCTTAAACCCTTCCCATTTATTTCCAACCTTTCATGTTTTAGTCATTTCATTGAATACTAGTATTACTTGTTCCTCCTATCAGGTCAATGTGTTGGGTTGTGGTGTTACAAATATTATAATTCTTATTATGTCCTTGAGTTAGGATGGTAGTAAGGATATAGGAATTTCCGAACGTGAAATGTATAGAATAAAAATTCAAAGTTAACATTTTCATACTGAACATCAAGTTATAAGGGTTTTTTGCATACAAATGTTTTAAAAAAGACTTCTAGGAAAATTTTCATCTCATCATCATAGATTTATCAAGTGAGCATATCATATCATGAAATAGAATCAAGACTCCCCATGACGAATTTATTTTCCATCTATTGTTTGATTATTTTTTAAATATGATTAAAAATGGTTCATATGGGTGGTTTTTTTAAAAAGAAACAGAAGTTATGGTTTCTTATTCTTATTTGACATTTTTAAGCCATCAAATGGATGGTTATTTTCTAAAAGGTATGATAAATCTTTTTTCATTGTAGTTTACTTATTCATATTAAAAATGAATCGTTTTTCACCATTGAGATATTTCTATCGTTTTTGAAAGAAAGGTAATCTTAAAAATTACTATCATAGACTTCATAAACCATTAGATAGAATAATCATGACTTGGACTTAGCTATCTTATGCTCAGATAGAATATTCTCATCAGACTAGTTACCATCCATAGAAATAGGTGAATCAAGACACTTCCAAGAACACTTTGGTTGTCTATTTAACACCTCAACAAGGAAAAAAGAGGCATCCAATGGTAGATTATTGATAGCTTTGTATATAATTTTAGGCTGTCACAAGCAAGAAACTAGTTTCCTTCATGGTATGAGGTTTCATTCTTCTAAACGTGACTCTTATACATTTATTTTTTGATACTAGTGCATATAAATATTTCTCTATTTATTAATTAGTTAAATAATATGGATTATATGTGGAAATGATGCCTCAAATCTTGAGTATCAAGAAACCCCTTGGACAATGTGATTGAGAAAGATTCAAATGTCTTTCATATTCTATTACCATTGATACAATGTTGTTTCTATGAAATTTTACAATCCCAGAGATGGATACTTTTTATTTAATATTTGGTATGGACTAGTTGGTGGGACCTAAGCCTATATGGACTTCTATGTGTGGAAGGTGATGTTTATATCCCTAAATAAATATCTTCATATATTCAAGGGGCTGGGATATAAATTCAGGTAGAACATGACCCTTAGTGATTGTAGAAAGAATCATATCAGACCGGTTATCAATAATTACGTTGGCCTCTACTGATGAAATAAGAAATGGGACTCTTCTTAAAATAGTGGATTGATAGTCAAATGTCTTTTTGAATGATTTCTCTAGGATACCACCTGAGTGTAAAATCAAAATCTTCATCGATCTACTCCCTAGATAAAGCCCTATTTAATTACCATATTATAGAATGGATCTAACTTATTGTCTATATTTGAAGGATCAACTCTAAGCATTTTAAAATAAAGGATTCATCAGAACAAGTACATTGCCTTGGGCTACACTAGTTTTGTTCGTAAAGGATGAATAAGGAACCCTCCAATTATTTTGGGATTATTATAAATTAAATCAAGTTAAAATTTAAAATTAGTATCTTATTCCTTAAATTGATTACTTGTTCGATAAATTTAATGGATCCAACTTGTTCTATAAAATTTATCTATGCTCAAGTTATCAACATCTTAGATTCAGAAAAGTGGATATTCCAAAGACATCATTTCAGAGTAACATTGGCCATTATAAATATGTTTTCATTCTCTTTGGTTTAAAAAATGAACTAATAGTCCTCATGGCCTTTATGAATCATATCTTCCAAAGATACCTTGAATCCTTTGTTTTAATAATTTTTTATGATATTGTGGCTCGTTATTGAAGTAAGAATGACCTAGAGGAGCACTTGCACATTTTACTGAGTACATTGAGAGACCATTACTTGTATATTAATTTTTATATGTGTGCCTTATGTATCAAATAATTTCACTTCCTTGACAATTTTATTTCTGAAGAAGAAATATCAGTTGACCTAGGGAAGATCAAAATAGTAGTCACTTGGATGACACTAATGAATTTTTTTGAAATATGAAAGTTATTGGGATTAGTAGGATATTATCATCTCTTTATTCAGGATTTATTTAGGATTATTTAACCCATTAATTATTTTACAATAATGGATCCTCCATTCTTATGGATTGATGACTTCCAAAAATGATTTCTATAGATCAAATCTAGTATCACCTCATCACCCATAAAAATATTTCAGGATCTAGGGAAGGACTATCTGGTATATTGTGATGTTTCAAGATCTAGTATTGGTTATGTTTTCATATAGGAAGACCATGTTTTGGCATATGGTTTAAGGTTATTTTGATCACATGAGAAAAATTATACTACATATGACCTAGAATTATCTATAGTTTTCTATGCTTTAAAAACATGGTGGCATTACCTCTTTGGAGAGAAGTTCATAGTTTTCACTGACCATAACAGTTTGAAATACAGGTTTCATTGGTGATAATTGAACTTGAGGCAATGAAAATAGATGGGAGTACCTCCATATTTTTGATTTTGAGATAGTATACACACGTAGTAAAGTGATTTTTGTTGTTGATGCATTGATTTAGAAATTCTATAGCGAAGTGATTTGAGAAAATTGTGACCCCTGGTAACTAATGAGAATGATTAAAAATATAAATTTGGATTACACCACATATGATGATCATGAAATATTATTCTTCGTTAATATTATTCCAAACTTTATTGATTTGATAAAAGAGTCTCAGGCATCATATCTTTAATATATCATCATTTGTTAAAACCTAAATGGTGGGGAGACTTATGATGATGGGAAAGAGAATGAAAACTCAGTTTTATGCTTCTAGAGTTATATTATAGTTACTTATTATTTATAAAAATAGATTTTATCAACATATCTCCATTTGAAATGGTCTATTCATTTGGGTATTCATAAAAGTTACAAGGTTATTAAAGTAATTTTTGGTGGTTGGGTATGAGATGAAATATAGAATATTATGTGATAGAATGCTTAACTTGTCAACAGGTAAAAGATTGGTATAAAAAAATAAATAGAATACCGAAACATATGCTTATTCATATATGGAATTTTTAATAGATTGAAATAGACTTTTTCATAGGTTTACCAAGAACATTATGGAAGCATAACGCTATTTTGGTGATTGTGGATCAACTCACCAATTCAGCACACTTTCTTCCAATTAGATAATCCAACATAGTAGGGGATTTTGAATAGTTGTATATCAAAGAAGTGGACAAGTTACATGAGTTCCAAATTTTTATTATATCTAAAAGAGATCCATGTTTCACTTATCGATTCTAGAAGTTGTTACTACAAGATCCTGGGACTAAACAGACCATGATTTAGGCATATCATCTATAGATTAATTTTCTTTAAGAATTAACAATTCATACATTGGAAGATACTCTCAAGGGATTATTCCATGGACTTTACCAGATCATGGGAGGACCATATTCCTTTTTTTGAATTATCCTATAATAATATCTATCATATAACAATGCATATGGAAAAATTCAAGGATTTGTATTGTCTTTATTATCATTCTCTAGAATATTGGGTGGAAACAGGATGAAAATAATCAATTGGACTGAGTATTATACATGAGAATATAAAGAAAATCTAGATGATCTAGAAGTGTATGGCTATGGATAATATCTAGTATAAATTATATAAAAAAAATCATCGCATACCATTTTCATTCAATAGTGAGTGACCACTTCTTCTTGAAAGTTTCTTTGAGACATGGTCATCGATGCATGGGGAAACGAGGGAAGTTATAACTATGGTTTGTTGAACCATTTAAGGATTTTGAATAGAATGGAACCATTGCATATTAGTTATCCTTACAACCAAAATTCAATGTTGTCCATAACATCTTCCATGATTCCCATATGATGAAGTATCACCCATATGCTTATCATATGATCAGTTGGGATCATGTTACTCTTAAGAATGGTGCCACTTTTATCCATAAAGTGATTTAGATTCTGGATAAATAGGAAAAGAACTTGATAGGAAGATATATTTCCTTGCTGATAGTTTTATAGAATCATTGTCAAATTCTAGAGGAAATATGAGAATAGGAAAATTTTATGTTAGATAAATGACCTGATTTTTTTAAGGGAAGCGTTGGTATCAATCGTATCAAGGATAGAAAAACCAATTATGTGGAGACTACAGTACACTTAATTTGAGGTATGCTTTCATTTTATGAATTTTTTATGTTTCAGATCATTTTAATAACATTATATAAGATTTATGATGAGTAAAGAGAAACTATTTGGGAATCTGGCTAAATGGGATTTTCACACCATGAATTTTTGTTGGGAGGATGTCATAAAATATTTTATATAATGAAATAATTTCACCAAGTGGATGCATAAAGAGATTTATATAGTGAAAAACGTTCCTTATGTGAATCCATTTTCCTAAAAATTGAAATTTATGTGTTGGTGATTTTGGTGTAAGTGACCCCTTATTTATTTACAATGTTAATTGGGTATTCATGTCATAAATATGGCTAGTCCCGAAATATTTTACACCATATTGAAGTTGTAAATTATTTATTCATTTATACTATTTTCCTCTCAACTTCAAGGGATATTCTAGGTTTTTCTCCTAATCATTGACATCTAGAATCTAATTTCCATGAATATTTGGTCATTTATTTATGGAAATAGAAGGTTAGGAACTTATTATTCCATATTGTTAAGGATCATCATGGGTTTCCTTGAATGAATCCATAGATCAGTTTGAGATAATTACATATATGGGCCCAAGTTTATTTTAATGATATCTAATTGGGTTTTAATAAAGGAATAAAAGGAATATTTTAGATCTATGCAATCGTCTTTGATCCTTCATACTAAAAAAACTTGAGGTAGGTGGTGTCTATCCCACTCTACAGTTATAGAACTTAATGGATTGAGTTTTTTAAATAATTCATGAGTATTATATATAATTTTATTTAGAAATTTATATGGAAAACCAATTTTGTGATTTAATTTAAAAAAATAGTTTTGAAAGATGGGGAAAAAATTTCTAAAGAGGCTTGATGAAATTTATATTTTTGGATGTTGTTTAACTTACACATTCAATAATTAGGTTTGTGTGCATTAATATTCATGTGGGATAGATCATGGTAGCAAGTAACACTATCAATAAAAAAAATTGGTATAGATCATGGTTAGAATTACCACCATCAAATAAAAATAAACCTGGCAGGAATCATAGTCATTACTACCACCATGAAATTGGGTCTCCAAGTGATGGACTGGTGATAAGATGACTCACCACTCATGATTATAAGGAGGTTAAAGGTTGTATTCATTGGGTGTGTGTGTGTGGGTGTGTAATGGAATGAATATTCCATGTGGTAAGAAGTGTAATAAAATATTGTTAAATATTTTTCATGTATGGAACTTGTTTATTATTTTAAAATAATGTTTTTATAATTTCATCACCAGTTTTAAATAAAATGTTCTAACGTGTTCTTGTCCTAGTGGAGTGTATTGGGAATTATCCAGGTATTGTATACTGAGTGTTATACTCACCCCCTACTTGGGATCTTTGGTGCATTTTCATATATAGTCTACTAAGCTAAAGGGAGGGGACATGTTACATACTTATTTAGTAGTGTTCCTTGAGGTGTATATCATTGTTGGTGGAGCTAAATCTGAGGAGTTTCTTAAATATTGGTATAAAGTGATTACATATGGGTGTCTGAGTATTTATATTTTGGAATTTGTTTCCTTGTAGTGTTATCCCTTTTTACACATTCACTCATATGTGGTTTTTATTGGTATTTTATTGAGTTCTATGGTTTTTTTCTCATACATCATATAAATTGTCTTGTTTGTTATGTATTTTTCTAATAGGTTGTTTAGTTATTGGGGGAAATCATCTTCCAAAATTCTCGTAAACACATGGAACTTATTTCAAACCTTTATTATCTTTGGAATTTCTCCTATGGTTAGTAACAACTCTACCTCATCTCAAGCTAGTGATTTGGGGTGGGATGTTAAAAATGGTATCATTCTTGTTAGGGCCTTGATTTGGTTTGGTAGTAAGGAGATAGGAAAATTTGAACTTGATATGTACATCATAAAATTTCATATCTAACCAATTTATACTGAAATTCAATCTACCTAGGTGGTTTGGGTATAAAATCATTCAAATACACTTATAAAAAAAAATTTATCTTATCATCGTGGGTTTATCCGATGAGTGTAGCATGTCATACATTAGTATTGAGATTTACCACTATGAATGTATTGTTCATATGATGTTTGATTTTTTTTAAAGATGATTAAAATGGTCAAATTATTTATTTTTTAAATGGAAATGGAATTAATGGTTGCTTTTTCTAATTAAAAATTTTTAAGACTTAATTTTATTATGATTAATGAATAAATTGTATTTTTTTGTTATAGAATAATGGAACCAGGTAGATATCATAGAAATTAGAAAGACGAAGCTACAAAAAATGTGGTTTCACATAATCCACTAGTGAACCAAAAACTTTTACAAATCATTATGAAATATTTTCAGTCCATTGATAGAGGAAATATAAATGATAAACCATATAAATTGGATCATTAATTGTAGTTCCAGAAATAGAACCCACCAATTTTTCAAGAGGATTATGAACCTAAAAAATTATAAGTGTGTCTCAACAGAAGGAATTTGATATTTTATTTTCTTATTAGACTGGAGGAGATAAATTTTTACTTGGAGACCAATATTATGGAGAATATTGCACACCAATGGTGAGAATTATCTTTCCAAGCTAATGATGATAAAGGCTTTTGTGGGAGTTTTTTGATGAATTGTTCAATAATAAATTATATTCACATACATTAAAGATATAAAAAAACCTCTTTGTATTAAAATAAGAAAATATATTTATGATATATTAGGCATATAAGTTTACGAACATGGTTTGTTTATCTCTTGAAGTATCTATTAGCACATCGTTGAAGGAAGTCATCTTTGAGTCGCCATTGTGGCAGAGATTTAATCCAAGATAGTTGTCCTCTATATTTCATATTATATATATATATGGTTCATTAGATGATAATGGAAGAAAGGGATGTCTTTGGGGATCATATGGGAGGAATTATTTTTGTTTCCATGGGAACATATATAAATTATAATGTGGGGAATAAATAGAATAGTTAAACATTTTCATAGGGATGTGCCTCACCTCAGGCTCAGACTTCTTACTAGGTTAAGTTTACTCAAATATCTGATATAAAACCAAGTTTTTTCAAATGTGATTAAATTATGAATATGAAAAATTAATGAAATCCACCATCGAATAATTTATACCACTGCAGAAAAAAAGGTGAACCTCAAGAAGTATTATCATAGACTTTAGAAATTAGTGGGCGGAACAAGCCCTGCTCAGCCTCATGTATATTATTCATGGATAAAATAATATCATTAGATTAATTATCATCTATATACACTGATGAATCAAGAAACTCCTTGGTACACATTATTTATACAATCAACACATCAAAAGGGAAGTAATATATTTTCAATGGTAGCTGATCGACAACATTATGTGGTAGAGTAGGCTATGATGAGTAAGAAACTGGATCCCCTATAGTGTAAGGTTCCATTATTCTAAAAATTAATCTTATTCATGTATTTTTTAGACAATTACCCATTTCATTTTTCCCGAACTTCTTATATGGTTAATCAATTGGGATTATATATGGAAATTATGCCTCATATCATGAGTATCAAGACACCCCTTAGACAGTGGGGGTGAAAAGGACTCAAATTCCCAGTATGTTCCATTACCATTGATGCAGTATGGTTCCTATAAGTTTTTATAGTCCTGGAGATGGAAAATCGTGATTTAATATTTTTATAGACTTTTTTGAAGGATCAAAAGACCATATATACTACTATTCATTGTAGGTGATGTTTATAACCCTGGATAGAGATCTTCATATATTCAAAGGGGGTTAGGATATATATATATAGGTTTTGTAGGACCATTAATGATAGTGAATGAAAGTATATCAGTTTAGTTATTGTAAATGAACTTGTTTTTTCTAATTAAAAAAGGAATCGGGACTCTTCCTACAATAGTGGATTGATTCCCGGATTTATTTTTAAATGATTTCTATAGGCTATCACCCATGATAAAATCAAATTTTACATCGATATACAACTAATTGAAAACCCTATTTCATTTAAATATTAATAATAGATCAAACTGAGTAGTGAGATTTGATGGTTCTGCAAGAAAATTTAGAAATTATAGGCCTCATTAGACCTACTATGTCGCCTTCACCTGTACCAGTTTTGTTCATAAATAATGAAGATAAAACCCTTCAGTTATGTGTAGATTATCATAAATTTAATGATGTAAAAATTAAATATTGGTACATTCTTCCTTTAATTTTTGAATTATTAAATAAATTAATGGGAGATATGTGGTTCTCAAAGATTTAACTCTACATAGGATATCATCAACTTAGATATAAAAAATATGATATTTTGAAGAAATCATTCTGGTGTAACTGTGGACATTATGAATATATTTCTAAGCCCTTTGGTCTGATAAGAATACTTGAAAACGTCATGGACTTGATAAATCATGTCTTCGATTGGTACCTTTACTCCTTTATTTTTGTATTTATTAATGATATTTTATATTACTCTCATATCCAGAATGACCATGAGTATCACTTGTAAATTGTACTAAGTAAATTTTGGGATCATCGTTTGTATTCTATATTTTATTAGTGTGAGTTATAGATCGAAGAGGTAAATTTCTTTGAAATTTCATTTCCAAAGAAGTAATATCAATTAACCTTAGAAATATTTATTTATTAGTCTCTTAGAAAACACCAAAGAATGTTTTTTTGAAATACTAATTTTTTTTTGTGATTTTAGGCTAATATCATCGCTCTATTTTGGATTTTTAAAGGATTTATTCTCCCATAACTACATTGAAAAGAAATGGTGTTCCATTATTATGATCCAATGATTATTAAATATGATTTATAGAGCTTAAATATCATCTCACTTTATACTCCATCCACATATTTATTGAACTAGGTAAGGATTATATGGTATATTGTGATGTGTTTGGATATAGTCTTGGTATTTTTCTGATACAGGGAGACCATGTTATAGACTATAGTTTGAGGTAGTTTTGAGCACATGAAAAATATTATTCTATTCATGACCTAGAATTACCAGTTGTTTTCTTTGCGTTAAAAACTTGACAGTATTAACACTTTGGATAAAACTTCGCAAATTTCACTAACTATAAGATCTTGAAAGACAAATTTTCTCAATAAAACATAAACTAGAGGGAAAAATTGGATGGATTACCTCTATATTTTTTATTTTTTATTGGTATATAGACATGGTAAATATATTTCCACAGATGATGCACTGATTTAGAAATCATGTAGAGAAGTGTTCTGAAATGAGTGTGAACAATGGTTGCCGATTAGCATGATTGATGACATGAATCTGAATTTAATCACATAGTAAGAGCATTAAATCTTCTTACAAGTTAATTTTGTTCTTAATTTAATGTATTTGGTATGATATTCTCATGAATTGGATCTTTAATGTATATCCATTATGTCCAACCTAAATGGTTGGTAGACTTATGATGACTGGAAAGTGGATGAAAACTTATTGTTATGCATTAAAAATTGGATTTTAGATCCTCATTATTGATAATAAAGTATTTTATATTCATATCACTAATAAAAATAATCAATTCCTCTTGGTATTGATAAAATATACTAGACAATGAAGGCAAATTTTCCATGGTTAAGTATGACATGCATGATTGTAGATTATGTTATGAAATTCCTAACTTTTCGACTTGAAAATGTTGATCATTAATGAATATATGGAATGTTGTAGTCTATGCCTATTATTATATGGAAGTGAGGATAGATTATAATAAAATTTATAAAAGGACTACTAAGAATTTTATGAAAGCATAATTCTATTTGGGTGATTTTGGATCAACCCACCAAGTTGGTACAATTTCTTTCTGTTAGAGAATCCAACATGGTATAGGTTTTGGAAAAGTTGTATATTTGAGAAGGGATTATGTTATATGTGGTCCTAGTCTAAACTATATATGATATGGATTCCTATTTTAATTCTTTATTTTAGTGGTTGTTACAATAGGATCTCAGGATTCAACTAACCATGAGCCTAGAATATCATCCATATATAGATGGTCAGTCAGAATACACAATTCAGACATTGGATGATATGATTTAGGCTTTTGTCATGTACTTTGGCAGCTCATAGGAAACCCATATTCCTTTTTTGGAATAATCCTATAATATAAATTATCAATAAACTATAAAAATGTAATTGTTTGATACTTTGTACGAATATCCTTTTTATTCTCCACTGTGAAGGGTGGAAATATAAGAGATACCATTGATAAGACCTAGTATTATCCAAGACACTATAGAGAAAATATATATGATTAGGAAAAGAAGTCTATGGATCAAAGCTGACAGAAATTGTATGCATTAAATCATCACTGATCCTTATATTTCTATGCGAGTGAACACATATTCTTTAAAGTTTCACTATGACTTGGATATTGATGCTTTGGGAAATAAGGGAAGTCATCAAGATGGTATGTTGTAACATTCATGGTTCTTGATTAAATTGGAACTATTATGTATCATTTATCCTGACATATGATATTTAGTGTTGTCCATAACATCTTCAATGTTTCTCAAAAGGATAAGTATCATCTAGATCCTTGTCATGTGGTCAGTTGGAACCATGTTACTATTGAGCCATATTTAACTTTTATCCATTAAAAAGTTTTTATTCTAGATAGGAAATTACCTTTATAGGGAGATATATTTACCTATAGCGTGTTTTATAGAATCATAGTCATGTTTAAGAGGAAACATGAGAATAGGAGATGTTTTTGTGGGATAAATGTCCTAATTTGTTCAAGGGAAACCTTGGTATCCAACTTCTCGAGGATAAAAATTATAATTGTGTGGAGAATGTATCACCCATGGATAGACCATAATTTTAGGCATTTTCATTTATATTTTGGTTCATTGAAATTTATTTTCTGATTAGTTCTAAGGATAAAATAGAAACTACTCTCGAATATGTATATTGAGATGATTCACACCCTGAATATGAAATTCACAATGTTCGTTTTCATTGGGAAAATTTTGTGAAATGTTTCATGGAATGAATGGATCTTTTTGGGTCGATTAATATAGTGGTTCATGATGTGAAATTTTTTGATTAATTAACCCATTTTTTCAAAAATTAAAACAAAGGTGATGTGTGTCTCATTGTAAGAGAAATGTTAGTAATTTACAACAGGAATCGGGTATTCACATCTTGAATATGGTTAGGACTATGTAGTTTTATCCCATCATGCAGTTTTAAATTCATAATTGGATTATACTCTTTTCCTATTTACTTACAGGGATACCCTAGCATATTTTGGGTGATCATAATAATATAGACTCTAATTGCAACAAATATTTGGGAATTAAATTTTGGAAATTAAATCTTAGTACCTCATTCATCCTTCTTATTTTGGATCTCTTCAGGTTGTCTTCAACAAAACCATAGATCTGTGTGTAATACCCTGATATATGGGTTTGAATTTTTACTAATGAGATATTATGGGGTTTTAATAGATTAATGGAAATAATATTTCATATATATGGAATCATATTTGACCCTTCACATCAAACAAACTTTAGGTAGGTAGGTAATATCTCATTCAACTATTCTAGAACATGATGGCTTGAGTTTTCTAAATAATTCCTATTATTTATATAGAAATATCATTATAAATTTTTATATGAAACCCATGTTGTGATGTGATTTCAAAAGTGTAGTTTTTAAATATGTAATAAATTTCCTTTCTAAAAAGGATTTATGAAATTTATTTTTTTGGAAAATGTTTAATTAATAATTGGCATAATTGGGTTGGCCTGCATTCATATTTATATGGGACAGATCATTTTTTGAAGTACCCCCAATAATAATAGAAAACTTTTATAGGATCGTAGTTGAATGTTCCACTATAAAATAATAAACATATTCTGAAGGATCATGGTTAGAAGTACCACCATAAAATTGTGTCACCAAGTGGCGTTTTGGTGACATAATGACTCACCACTCATGAGTATAGGGAGATCCATGGTTTCATGCATTAAGTATGTGGGTGGTTGTGGAATGGAATTACTATTACAAGTTTTAAGAATTAGAATAAAATTTTATTTAATTTTATTTATTTATGGAACTTGTTTATGATTTTGATATAGACTGTTTATCTATTTCTCTCCTATTTTAAATAAAATATGCTAACTTGTTCTTGTCCAAGTGAAGTCAGTTAGGATGTCCGTTGGAATTACCTTATAAGTTTTATAATCACCCCTTCTTGGTCACTTTAGTGTATTTGAAGAAATTTTCTACTGAGATAGAGGGAAGGGGCATGTTCCATACTTCTCTAGTGTTGTTCATTGAGGTCACTATTGTTGTTGGTGGATATGAATATAGAGAGTGTCTATATCTTAGTCTGTAGTGTTTCTATATGGGTGTATGGGTCTTTATATTTTTGAATTTTATCCTTTAATTCTTATCTCTCTTTCAACTTTTACTCTTATATAGTTTTTATAAGTATTTTATTGAGTATTATGGTTTGTTTTCTAATGAACCATATAGATTGTATTGGATTTTATGGATTTTCATGGAAGGTTGTTTGGTTAATAAGGAAAATAATACCCTAATTTTATCTTAATCCCTTAGAATTTATTGTCATCCATTGTTGTCTTGGGTATGTCTTCAAAAGTTAGTATCACTTCTGCCTCCTCTCAAGCTAATGAGTTAGGGAAATATGTTACAAATGGTATCAGTCAACTTCAGTCCTTGAGTTGGGTTTATAGAAAAAAGATAGAAATTCAGAACATTAAATCTGTATAATAAATAAACGTATCTCACCTTTTTATACTAAACATAAATTTACCATGGTGATTTGGGTAGAAAAGTTCTTTAAGGATATTCTAATAAATTTTTTATTTCATTTTTTTGGGTTTAATCAGTGAGTGTATCATATCATGCAATAAAACTGAGACTTCCTACAAGGATTTCATTGTACATCTATTTTTTTATGATTTGTTAAATATGATTAAAAATGGATAAAATGATTCATTTATAAAATTTAAATGGAAGTGATCATTTTTTATTATCACTTGAAATTTTTAATCCTTAAATTTCTAGTCAGTGATGAATAAATAGTGTATATTCTAGTTATAGAAAATTTCAGTAGGTAGACATTGTAAAAATTAGTAAGATAATTTGTTAGAGAATTTGGTTTCACCTAATCCATAGGTGAACTAAAAAATTGAATAGAGCATTATGAAAGAGTTTCAATCCATTTATAAAAGAAATTATAAAATAAGGAAAGTGAATCATTTGGTGGAATTTTAGAAATATAATCCACCAATTTTTTAAGGAGATTTAGAACCTAGAAAATAATAATTGTGGCTTAACAAAATGAATAGAAACTTCAATTATCTTGGTACACCAATGGAGATAGAGGTTAATCTAGTGACCTATATATTGGAGGATCCTACACAGTAATGGTGGATTTAGTTATCCAAGCTAAATTTAACCAAGGAATTGTGTGGGAGGAATTTTTGGAATTGTTCAATAAAGAATTACATCCCCACACAATCAAGATAAAAAAGATAATAGACATCGTCATTTTAAAATAATAAAACCTATTTTAGATAGAGTATGAAAATAAATTTATAAAATAGGATCTTTTCACTCCATAAGTATTTTCTAGCATGTCTTTGAAGACACACATCACTGAGTGAGAATTGTGACCGAAGATTCGATCCAATATAGTTATACTCTATATTAATAATTAGATAGAGTTGGTTAATAGGATGATAGGGGAATAAAGGGATATTGTTGGGATTCCTATAGGATGAAGTCTATTTGTTTCCATGGAAACATGTGGGAATTATAATGTGTGTAATAAGTAGAAGAGGGACACCTATTCCCAAGGAGGTGCCTCACCTCATACTTAGACTTCTAAATTAGTTAACTTTTCTTTAAGATCGGATAAAAACATGGGTGTTTCTAATACTGTTATCTTATGCATAGTAAATATTAATGCACTATACCACTGAGGAATTTTCCCCACTATAGTAAGAAATGGAATCTCAAGAAGTATTGTCATATAATTCATGTATCAGTAGGTAGAAAAATCTCAACTAGACTTAGGTCTCTTGTGATTAGAATGAATTGTACCATCATAATAGTTATTGCCATAGACACAGTTGAATCAGTACACTTTCATGAACAATTTGTTTAACTGTTAGAAACCTCAAGAGGAAAGAAAGTGTTATCCTATGGAAGAAGAACGACAAATTTATATAGTAGAAAAAATATCACAATAGGTCATCTAGATCGCTCCACAATGCAAGGTACCATTCTTCTTAAATTGACTCTTATACATGTATTTTTTGATACTGGGGAATCACATTATTTACTTACTTATGTTGTGGTAAAATAATTGGGATTACACATGGAAACGTTGTCTCATATTATAAGTATTAAGACACCATTTGTACAGAGGATGTATAGAGTATTCAAATGCATAACATGATAAATTACTATTTATGAAATACAATTTCTCTGGAATTTTATGGTCCTCGAGATGGATACATTTTATTTAATATTTGATATAGGTTGGATGGAAATATCTAAGGCCCATATAAACTACTAAGCATTGTTGGTGATGCTTACATAAATGGATGGAGTTATTCATATATTAAAGGTGTATAGGGATATAAATTCTTATAGAGAGGTAAATTTAGTGATAGTGGACAAAACCATCTTAGGATAGTTAGTAGAAATAAAACTGGTTATTGTTAGTGAAACATAAAATGGGACTCTTACAAATATCATGTATCAATACCCGAATTCCTATGTTAAAAATTTATCAAGGTTACCACCAAAGTGGGAAAATGAATTTTTCATCAAACTACTCCTAGTAAAATCTATATTTTATTATCATCTTACAAAATGGAACTGACTGAGTAGCAAGAGTTAATGTTTTATCTAGAAGAGATGGAAAGTAAAGGTTTTATTAGACCCAGTACATCGCCTTGGGATACAACATTTATTTTTGTAAATTAATTAGACAACACCCTCCAATTATTTGTATATTCTCAAAAATTGAATAAAGTTATGATTTAAAATTATTATCATATTTCTCGAATTGATGACCTTATTGATCAATTAAAAAGATCCTAGTGGTTCTGTAATATTTATCTATGCACTTGATATCATCGTCTTAGAGTAAGAAAAGTGTATATTCAAAATATATCATTTAAAACTTAGTGTGGACCTTATGAATATGTTTTTATTCCCTTTGGACAAAAAAATGCAATTTTTTTCTTCATGGCCTTGATGAATCATATCTTCCATAGGTACCTTGACTATTTTTTTGTTGTATTTGATTATTATATTCTAGTTTACTCGGGATGTTGGAATGATCATGAGGAGAAATTTACATTATACCGAGTAAATTGTAGTATCATTGTCTCTATGATGTGTTTTCTTTGTGTGACATCTGGATCCAAGAAGTTTGTTTCCTCTTTCATGTCATTTTTGAAGAAGGAATATAAATTGACCCTAGTAAGATCAAAGAAGTATTCACTTAGAAGACATTAAATAATGCTTTACAATTATATTTATTTTTGATTAACAGGATATTATCATCACTTTTTTCAGGATTTCACAAGGCCTTCCTCTCCCATGACCACTTTAACAAGAAAGGGTGTTCCATTGTTATGGATTATTGACTATTATAAATTCTTTCTAGATCTAAAATCTCATCTCATCTCAACACCCACTCTAATATTTACAGAACCAGGTGAGGACTATGTAGTATATTGTGATCCATTTGGATCTAGTAGTGGTTATGGTCTGAGGAAGGGAGACCATTTTGTGGACTATGGTTTGAGGTATTTGAGAGCACATGAGAAAAATTATCCTCTGCTTGAAATGGAGTTAGATACAGTTTTCCATGCTTTAAAAACTTGGTGGAATTACCTATTTGTCGAAAATTTCACTATTTTCACTAACCATAAGAGTCTTAAATACATATTTTCTCAGCAAGACATGAACATGATTAAAGAACGGTGGATAGAGTACCTCTAGATGCTTGATTTCAACATAGCATACACACTTGATAAAGTGAATTATGAGGTCGATGTGTTAATTTAGAAATCAAATAGAAAAGTTTTCTAATAAGGTCATTCCCAGTTGTATCTAATGATTATGATTTCTAACATGAATATTGATTGTTCCACATAGGATAAGCATGAAATATTCTTCTTAGTTAATATTTTCCCTAACCTAATAAATTTGGTAAGGGAGGTTCAGACTTCATATCCTAAATGTATAACCATGAGATAAAACCTAAATTTTTGGGAGACTTTTGATGACTATAAATATGATGAAAAGTCATTATTTCACTTTTAGAATCAGTCTGTAGTACCAAAGTTTTACCAGATACAGATTTCATCTACATATCACCATTGGAAATGGGATATTAATCTGTGTATTTAGAAAATGTATAAGGAAAAGAAAGAAAATTTTTTATGGTTAGGTATGAGATTAAATATTGATGATTACGTGATTAAATAATTAAATTTTAAATAGGTATAAGTTAATCATCAATGACTAGCTTGAATGTTATAATCTATGTATATGACTATATGGAATTGAGAACAAATTGTAATGGACTTTTTCACAGGTCTACCTATAGAATGATTGAATCATGATTCTATTTGGGTTATTTTGGATTGAATCACCAAGTGAGCACACTCTATATATTAGATAATCCAATATAATAAAGGATTTTGAAAAGTTTTATATCAATTAAGTGGTTAAGTTTCACAAGGTATTGGTTTCGATTATATCCAATAAAAGTCTTTATTTCACTTCTTAATTTTGGTGGTTGTTACAATAGTATTTTTGGATTAAACTAATCATGACCATAGTATATAATCCACATACGGATGGGTAGTCAGAATACACAATTTATACATTGGAATAGATCCCTAGGGATTTTTCCATATACTTTAGTGTCTCTTGGTAATACTATATTCTATTTGTAGAAGTATCTTATAAAAAAATATATTAAGAGGCAATATATAATGAACTATTTGAGGATTTTTATGGTTTTACTTTTCATTATCCAATATGTTGTGTGGAAATATGAGAGACATCATTTATTGGATCAAGTCTTTTCCACGAGACTATAGATAAAATCTAGATGATCCAGAAGAGGATGCCTAGGCATAAAGCTGAAAGAAATCATATTAATACAATCATCATTAACCCTTATCTTAAAATGTGAATGACCATGATTTCTTAAAAGTTTCATTGAGACATGGTCATGTATGCTTGGGGAAAAAGGAATTTACCACCAGGGTATATTTAACCGTTCAATGTTGTTAAGTGGATTGGAACTATTGCATATCAATTAGAATTAACACCAAGATTCAGTTATGTATATAACATCTTCTATGTTTCTCAAGTGAAGAAGTATCACCCAGATCCTTATCATGTGATCAGTTGAAAACATATTTCTCTTGATCCTAATAAAACTTTATCTATAAACTAGTTCAAATTCTGGACAGACAAGAACATACCTTGAGAGGGAGATCTATTTTTTAAAGAGTGTTTTATGGAAACATGTTATGATTCAAGAGGAAAGGTGATAATGTTAAAATTTTATGTGGGATAATTGGACTGATCATTTCAAGGGAATCATCAATATCCGGATTCCCAAGGCTATAATGAACAATTGTGGGGATAATGTAACACCCCATGTTTTAGGTAATTTAACATTTTATGCATTTCCATTTATATTTTGAGTCATTGGTATATAGTTCTAAAATATTTAGAAGGATTAGAATGCAATATGTATAAAATATTTCTATAGGGTAAAGTCACACCATGAATAGGAAATTCAAGACATGAATTTGTGTTGGGAAGATGTTTTGAAATGTTTTATATCATGAATGGATTTCACTGGGTGGATTTCTAAGGTGGTTCATGACATAAACATGTTCATGATGTGAACATGTTTTTCTATAAATTAAAACTGGGGTGATGGGTATTTTAGTGAAGTGGAACCTCAATTATTTATAATGTTAATTGGGTATTCACATCATGAATTTGGTTAAGACCAACTTTTTTTATCCCATATTACATTTTTAAATTCTTTATTCAGTTCTTATCATTTTCTCTTTACCTCCATGGTTACCCTAGGAATGTTTTGGTGATCTTTGATGTACGTAATCCTATTCAAATGAATCTTTGGGTATTAAAATTTTTAAATAAAAGGTTAATATAATTTTCAACATTATTATATTAGATCTATTTGATTTATCTTGAATGGAGCCATAGATAATTGTGTAATACCCAAACCTATGGGTTTGGATTTTTTTATGATATATTCTTGGGTTTTAATAAAATAATATAAGGAATATACTTGATCTATGGAATCATTATCGATCCGTTGTTAAAGAAAACTTAAGGTAGGTGGCTTCTCTATCACTCTATTATTATAGAATGTGACTTATTTAGTTTTCTAAATCATTATTGGGATTTTTAGTGAAATATTATAAGAAATATATATATGGAAAACCCTTGTTTTTATGTGATTTTAAATTGTTAGTTTTTCAATATGGAACAAAATTGTTTTTTAAATAAGCTTGATGAAATTTATGATTTAAAAAAATGTTTAATTGAGACTTAGAATAATTGGTGTGTTGTGCATTCATATTCATTTGGGATGAATCATTTTTATAATTACCAACATTAAAAATTGAAAACTTGGGATTGATCATGGCCAAAAGTACCACCATCTATAACACCCTATTATTTTGTGAATTATTTTTTTCTAATTAATTTAATCTTTTTGATATTTAGAATTGTCTAAAACACAAAAAATAATTATTTATATTTAAAAAAAGATTCATAATTTCTCTATACTCTACACTAAGGTAATATTTCACTACATGCAACATCGACAGAGCTTGTGTTACATGCAACATTGAGTTCTGTGAAACAACACATTATTATTATAATTATTTAAAAGAGATAATTATAACCTAGCCATTAAATATGGTAATATGAATAGTAATAACTAATTTTTAAATTTTATTTATAATTTTTTAATATAAGTAAAACAAATTTATAATTAAATATATAATTTTTATTAAAGTCTTTTTATGTTTAAAAATACTATTTTTTTAAAGGGAATGTTTTTATTTCATTATGTGAACAATAATAAAATTAAATTTAGACACTATTATAAATTTAATTTTATAAAATAAAATAAAAATTTTAAATAAAAATTTCAAAATTATCTTAGGGTTAATTTTTGTTATTTTTTTGAGAAACTTCATTTTTTGATGAATAGTGAAAAATAATGAATATTTAAGTCAAAAAATATTTTTCATCTAATTTATTTAAATAGTTAAATAATATTTTAAATTGATTTTAAAGTCAAAATGTAATAATTATATATATATTAATCTAATTTAGTTCATTGGAATAATATTTATATTTAATTTAGATATAAAAGCTTAATGAACTTTTGAACACCCACTATTTAAAAACACGCTTTCTCACCACGACTATAGGATTAACATTAAAAATAATTTTTTCAATTATATAAATTTAAATTAAAAAAATGTAAATAACTAATTTTATTAAGAATAAAATTTATATTATAATAAGATCAAATGAAATTTTTACCAAAAATATTAGTGAAAGTGATTAAAATTAATTATTGCGATTAAAGTAAAATTTAGCTGAACAAGGGACAATACACTAAACGTAAGAGCCAAAATTAACTATAAACTTGTAAAATACCCATTTTATGGACATATTTCTTCCATAAACCTTACATTATTGAGATGTATTGGTTTTTTATGTCTTTTGTTAGCTAAAAACATGGGTACACCTAACATTTTAAATAAAATGCCAAGTGTGTCCCCTCCCGCCACAATAAAACGACACTCACCCTTCCCACTTCCTCACACCTCTCAAGCCATGTTTATTGAACAATATTGGACCAAATATTGCTTTGAAATTCCTTTCCTAAACCTATAATCCTTTCCTTGGCAGTAAATATATCCATGTAATCCCTTTGGTGCAAACCAAAAGGAGTTACCCTAAATAATGGGAAAGTCTGTTTGCATGGGAGAAGTAGGAATGAAAAGGGGGGAGCATCCACTGCTCAACCTAAGAGAAAACCTAGGAATGATTAATCCAATATATCGAAGACCATTTCTACTAGGTCCTCTGCCAAGAATGAAAAATGGAAAGATATGGACCAAAGGAAGGGACATAGTAAGCAATCATCAAGTAAGTCTTTGACCCCGGATGAATTACGCCTGAGAAATCAGTACATCACTTTTTTAAATAGTTATGAACATCATTTCTATTGGGAATCTACGAATATGGAAGACTTCTCAGAAGATGGTGGTGCTGATGGCTTTGACACTTTCTGATTTTGGTTTTTGTTGGACTTTGTTTTTGTTTCCTTTCATTGTACTATGCACTTTATTTTTATTTAATAAATATTTGGAGGTCTAGGAAATTCTCAAAATCACGATCCTTCTTCATTATTTATTATATAAATACCACCTTCATGATTTTTCTTTTGTGTAAATATGATAACTTTGTTTGTGGGCAGGTGGACTACCGTCGCCTCAAAGTGATGTGATTCATTCAGAATTTAAATGGAATGTATTACAGATGGGTTTAGAGAAATTATATGATATATATTAAATAATAATTATTAAGGAATAATATATATATATATATATATATATATTCATATGTGTCATTTAATTTATTTTTGTCAATAAGACAATAAAATTAAAGCAACATTCATGCATACGTACGACTTACTGTCTCCATAAAAGATGTATTTACTTTAATATTTCATTGTTTTTTAGATTACTATACTTATTTAAATACTGAATATATATGATATATAAATCATTTGTTAAATTATTTAAATAATTTAATAATTATCTATGTAAGAGGATCAAGAATAACAAGTAAAAACACGTACAACAAATAAAGCAGTTCTTACCAGAACCAATACATTATCATTGAATTGTTAATGAATTGGTAATATAAAGTAATAAGTGAATAATATAACATATTAGATATAATAAAATGGTTATTTATAAGATTTATTATAAACTTATATATATATTACAGGAGGTTTTAACATGTACACTGAATGTTAAGACTTATGGTAGGGGAATTTTATCTCACTTTTTATTTCTGTGAGATACCTTCCATATTCACCACTCGAATATTTTTTTGTGGTGAATATAATTATACTTAATTTATCATATTATTATTATCATAAAATTTCTTGGTATTTTCATATCCATTTAATGATCTTTATTTCATGGGTTTTACGGTTCAAAAGTTACTAAATCGGTAAAGTAATTTTGTCTCATTTTTTTTCTTTGAGTTACATGCCATGTTATGAAACTATATTATTTTATGGTGAATATATACTGCCCATTGAAATGTTATATAAAAAATATAATTATTTTAATTATATTTTAATATTCACTTAATTTCATTTTCTTACATGGATATTATAAATCAATGTTACAAAGTGCTAAGAGTTTATTTAAATAATCTCATCATTTATCGAGATTATTTATGATTATGCTTACATTAAAGAAATATTATAATTAATATCTTAATAAATATCATGAATTTTATTATTCTATGTTTATTCATGATATATTAATGTATTGGTATCATTTTTCCACTCTTCAGTACCTAATATAATTAAGAAAGTGTTTTTATGAAATCTTGACTTTACCTTTCTTTTCGGTCAGAAACTGTGTTCTTTCAGAACCATGTTTTCTAAAAAAGATTCCAAAAATATTATAATATCATCCTATAACCTTTAAAAGGATTTTTTACCCATGCTTAAACTTTTTTAAAAAAGTATTTTTATTAAAAAGTAATCTTCTTATCATTTTCTAATCGAGGAACTTTTCTGATCTTTTAAGGTGAAAAAGGAATGTTCGGTATGTATGGATTTACCCATCATCATGATTGGAATTCCCTTTAATATTCCTTTAAAATATTACAAAATTATTTTTTTTCTAGAAGCATTTTACCTAATATTCTTTAAATTCATTATTTTAAATTGGTTTTAAATGAAAAAGTTTTTTATAAATGTTATATGTTTAAAATGTGTTTTAAATGATTTTCAAAGCTTCTTTTAAAATTTTTCAAAAGTTTGTTTTAAAAGAAAAGGATTTTCAAGAATTTATAATATTATTTTATAACTTTTTAATCTATTTTCAATGAAAATTATTTTTAAAAAAATTTCGTGCTTCTTTTATAATATTTCAAGGAAATTGGTTTTCAAAATGTTTTTAAGATTCTTTTATAAGTTTTCAATGAAAAAGGTATTCAAAAATTTTCTCATTCTTATTTTATAAGTTTTCAAGAAAAATGGCTTTCAAAATGTTTTCATTATTATTCTATAAGTTTTCATGAAAAAGGTGTTTTCGAAAAGTATTCAATCATTATTTATATGTATTCAAATTATTTTTAAAGAATAAGGTTTTCAAAATTACTTAAGTTTTAAAAAGTGTATTTTAAATAATAAAATTTATTTCACTCAAGAAAAGTTTTAAATGAGGCTATAAATAAATTTTTATAATAAAATAATTTTTGACATGGATTTATGAAAATGATTTTCAAAGAAAGTATATTTTCATTAAGAAATGTTCCATGTTATCTTTTAAAACCCTTCTCCATCTAATAGGACATAATTTTTTATAATTTATCCTTTAATGGGGATATGATCCAAGAAAACTATTCATCTTCTTTCTTGAATGGTTTATGTTTTTATGACATGATGTATGTAAAACCCATTTCTATTCCACGAGTTATATGATTTTGAAACTCGCTTTTTTCATGGGTTATGCTTGGATAAAATGATTATGAAACATATCTATTTATCACAGGTAATGATATGATGAAAGGTTTATGACACACATTTCATTTCATGGGTTATGATAGGATGTTTATAAAACCCATCCCTTTTTACAGTTCATGATATGATGAATGTTTTATTATATTGCGTAACATGTATGAATGATTTTATTATGAGATGGGTAGGACCAATATCTCCCTTCAATTCATTGGGTAAAGATTCATATCTCTTGAGAGAATTATGGGAATCAATTTGATGGGCTTGATTCACATTGGGAAGATGGGGAAACCAAATTTTTTTAAAATTAATGGACTACAATTGGGGATAGTGGTGTGTCTCGCCCAGTAGGTGTACTCACCATGAGGATGGAATAAGGGGAAACCCAATCCAATATGGAAAGATGGGGAAACCAAATACTTACATGGAAATTACTACAACTGGGGATAGTGGTGTTTCTCACTTAATAGTTTTATTCCCCATGAATTGCTATGATATATTCTAGCAGTGCATCTTGACTTATAGGAAATGATATTACATGTTTATGTAGATTACAAAATTCCATGTATTACTGTTAAGTTATTATTTCTTGGATTATACTCTATATTTACCTATGATTAATGCATTATTAATTTAAAACATTTATTCCAAGATTCATGTTTATGATCTTTAATATAAAGGGTGTGATATTTTAATGATATGATCATGTTCTCATACCCTTATTCTTATGTTTATGCTTACATATCTCCCTTGTTAACCTTTACTAAGAATTTGATCTCTCCACTTTTTATTTTTCCTTCCCCAAATTATGAAGATGTATTTTATGTTTTATATGTCTAAAAGGGGTTCAAGTCATAGAGAACCTAATGAGAGATAATCTAGCTCACTTATGTACCAGTTTTTTTGTTTTCATGTTTCTTAAGGAACTAAAACAATATGGTCTTTAGGTGTATGTTTATATAATGTTTTAAGTATTCCACAATAATGATATAATGTCTATGTATTTTAAGATTTTTTATTTTTACAATCAAATAATAAAAAACTTGGGATGGATCATGGTCTTAAGTATAACTGTCAAATTGGGTAACCAAGTGATGTCATGGTGACCTGATAACTCACCAATCATGAGTATTGGGACGTCCATGGTTTCGTGAATTGTCTATGTGTGTGTGTGTGTGTGGAATGGAATTACTATTCCAAGTGTTAAGTTGTTTAAGAAAACCTTGTTTAATATTTTTCATGTATGGAACATGTTTATGATTTTTATATAAACTATTTATCTAATTCTATAATTTTTAATGAAAATGTGATATCATGTTCTTATTTTGGTGGTGTGTGTCAGGAAGTGTTTGAGGTTACATACTGAGTGTCATACTCACCTCCTAATTGTCCACTTTGGTGAGTTTATAGATGTCATATACCAAGATATAGGGAAGGTACATGTTTTAAACTTCTCTAATGGTGTTCCATGAGGTTGTTATAATGGTCGGTGGATCTAGAGATAAGGAGTTCCTATGTCTTGATTTTCAATAGTTCCATATAGGTCCATGTGTCTTTATATTTTAGAATTTTATCATTGTAGTATTTTATATATTTTCATTGTCACAATTATAATGTTTTTATTGGTATTTTATTTAAATGTATGGCTTATTTTCCCATATATCATATATATTGTCATATATTTTTAAGAATTTTCCAAGAAGGTTGTTTGGTTATTAGGGAAAAGCATCCCACAACATTCTCTTAAGCCCATTGAATTTATTTACATCATTTGGTGACTTAGGGATGTCTCTTAAGGGTTATAACACCTCTTCCTCTCCTAAAGCTAGTGAGTTGGGATGGAATATTACACAAGTAATTTTTAAGATCATTGATTTGTCATTCAAAATTCTAAAAATTTGGTTTTTATATTAGTTTTAATCCAAATCATTATTTTCTTTTAAAATATATTTTTATCAAAAAAACTACATTTTATTTATTATTTATATTTCTAAATTTTTAATCAATTCTACAAATACTATTTTAAAGTTAGGCTCTAGATTAAATAATATCTTTATAATGTAAAGAAGTGGTTGAAGAGATAAAATATAAAAAAGTATAAAATAATTAATTTAATTCATTATATATATCTATATCAGCCATAGGGAACTTAAAACATTCATCGATTGATTAAGATGATGAAATTAAATACTCACTAGTTCTCTAAGTTAAAACTTTTAGTGATTTATTACTTTTTTTATTTTATTTAGACTTATCATTTTTCAATGGACAATTCATATTGATGTGAATCTTATTTTTTGACTAAATAAATTAACATCCATTTCTTAATTTTTCTTTTTGAAGTAGTGAAAATATATTTCAATTTTCATGTACTTTTTCACCTATGCAATATGATCAATCATGGTTCCTCTTTTAAATTTTATTTCATTGATTACCTTGAAATAAAGTGTCTTTATTATTTTCTATAACCTCATTTTCATCCATTTTTTCTTGTCTTTTCATAGTTATCTCATATTTCATAAGAGATCTATTGTTCTCCCCAACTATAATGTTTTTATGTATTTAGATTCATAGATCACAGTGACTTTGGGTACCCAATGTTATGGTAAATTCCAATGGATTTTCATTACTAAGTTATTTTTATAAATGGTATCACCAAGATCCATTAAAACATTACAAATTTTATTGAATCATATAATATTTTGAGTAATTTACACATTATGATTCTTAGATAAACATTAATACTCTTTTATAAACATATCTAATCTTTTATATTTTAATTTTATTATTCCTCCATGATTTGATTCTATGATTTTTCATATTTCATGAGCTATTTTCCATATGTGAATTTTATTAAATTCATTTTGGTCTAAACCAAATTGCAACACATTCATTAGTTTTCCATTTAATTAAAAAGAAGAAATATCATCAGGAGTACAATTTCTTTCTTTCTAAATAGTACGAGTACAGTCATGCATAAAAATATTTCATATGATATAACCAATTGACCTAATAAAGTTATAAATTTATGTCTTCAAAAAACCATAATTTGAACCATCAAAAAAGGGAACCTTTCAAATAGAGTTCCCTTTGGGAGAAGCATGGGAGTTTTAAAAAACCATTTAGAAAAAAAAAAGTTTCTTGAAAACTAGATAATGATTTTGAAAAAAAATGTTATCTAAAAGAGTTAAAGAAAACCAATAAATAAAAAAACATCATTCCTCAAAATCCAAATGATGGTAAATGTTGGATAACCTGGAAATATGGGTGAATTTCCATTTAAAAAAAATCAATAATTAATCTATTAATAAATAAAAACCTGTTTTTAAAAGTTTTATTCTAATTAAAACATTTTGAATACATTAAAAAGAAAAAATGATATGAGTAAAAAATAAGTACAATAAAATAAATATATATGATTATAAAAGAAAAAGTAAATAAGAATAAGTCAATCATAAATTGAATGATTAATAGAATTGATGTATGAAATTGCAAGTAAAAAATTTACTAAAAAGATAAATTTAGAAATCATCAAATAAAGAACATTATTTTATAAAGGATTCAAAAAAAAATTCTTTGATGAAACCAAAATCATCAACCTCAATTACTTGAGGGTTTATTTTATTAGTCCCTTAGTGTTAATGGTATCCAAGATACCAAAACGTCCTATATTTTTAATTTTTTAAAGCATGAAACTAGAATATTATCAAACCTTTATTTTTAACAGTTATAGATAGAAACATAAAATATAAGTAATTCCTTTCCTTTTAATTATTTTGGAAATAATCTAGAGTATATCACTTTAAAAGGTAGTGAGCACCAAAATAGAAAAAAGATAAAAGGAGTAAGAGATTTTTAGATGCATTATCGTATATGGACAATCCTTATTCTCTCATTTTGATAACAATAAGCACGAGGAAAAATTCAAAAAAAATTATGAGTGAAAAAATATAATAACATCACACTATTGTAATAGAGGTCACTTTAGATAAAGGGAGTAATTTATATATCATAGAGATTTTACATTGATAAACATTGAGAAAGTAAGTTTCAAATCCTTTAGGGGTATATTTATTGCCTTCAGAGGTGTTGGATGAGTCTTGGTTTGATCAGTGGAATTTGTTGAGTTGAGTCAATGATTTTTATCATCATTTAAATCTCCTCATAATGTTATATAATAAATCCACTGGTTATCTAAATGAACTCACTCGCTAGCTAATCAGACACATGGGGATTCACTGTCTCTTTCTAATTCCACTAACTAGTCAGTACTCCTCCATCGGCTGGATGATGGGATCCTGGAGGTTGAGTGGATACTATCCTCACCACTAGTTGTCCAGTGTCTCCACACTAGTGATTTTATTCTTGTAACTAATCTCCCAACATCTCCAAAGTCTTCCAACTCCCTTTAATGTATTTTATTCGATATTCCAACAATTCTCTTTGAAGATTATAATAAGATGTCATAATTATATTTCAATAACAAAGACTCATTCATTTTCCAACAAATCTAAATAAATCATTAGATAATTTATATTGTGTTTTATGATCATTAAAACTTAATAAAGTGATAATTACAAAAAAAAACATTTCATCATAGGTTAGTGGTTATGTAAAAAATTACTCTAGGAAATTAAAAATCCACATGCTTCAATGAAATGACTTATATAAAAATTGAAATTTGATGAAACAGATTGACCAATTAGGGCCAATAATAAGTAGGTGGTTTCAATTATACACATTGACTAATATGATTAAGGATTACGAATAATTAGTTATCTAATTAGATTACCAAGATAAAGTGATTCTAATTCCTTGTATCTTCTGATATAAATGATAATTCAATTGTATTTCTCTCACGGATGTAGAAATCGGGTCTAAGCCACATAAACCTAAAATATTTATTTATTTATTTTTAATTTCAATTTATTTTGAATATTTGTGAGATTTTTTTTGAGAGTATGTGCGAGGAGGTCAAATTATTAAAGTGATTAGGATGTAAGGAACTTTATATCTTCTAGTATATTGAATTCTATGGGACTAGTGAATTGGTGGAATTTATTCAAACTTTTCCCACTATACACAAAAGTTTTGGTGACATAATTTTTGATAAACTTTTGGTCAAACATCCCCAAAAATTGGTATCAATGATTTTTTAGTTCTCATAAATCACATACTCAGAATAGTCAGGTAACATTCTATTTCCATAGATATTTTTTATTATGTGGGAGCTTATTATTATCATAAGGTATAACATCATAAAAAGGTATGATCAGGAGTGATAAGTTTGAGCAGATGGACTTCAGAATTTTTAGAAAGTAGATGGAAGATTATATCATTCAAAAGGACAGAGAAGTTTGGTTAGATGGATTTAGACCAGAGAAAATGGAGAATGTAGAATATGAATGGTTTAATAGAAAATCTCTTGGGTTGGTAGATATTTTTTTGTCTTTAATGGTATTATTTAAAATTTGTAGCTGAAGACCATATTTAAGTTTATAAAGGACCAAGAAGGAATATACAAGAAGTCAACATCACTTAAAAAGTGTAAATTATTTTGAGGTTTTTAGCATGAGTCTACTGAAATTTACAACAACTAAAAATCATTTATATGAATTCAACATTATTCATGAGCATCTCAAATCAGTCAAAGTGACATTCAAGATTGATTTTTTAGATCTTATACTAAAATTTTCATTTTATAGTCATGGGATGTGATGGTAATGGTTGTCATTAATTTATTTGTAAAATATAACTTGGTATTTGGGGATATCAAGAATCTAATCCTAAATGAAAAACTCTAATAGAGGGAGGTCCAAGTACCCTCCAAAAATTTGATGAATATCAATAGAATATAATGGTCACCTTAATGAATAATTTGTAGAAAAGTGAAGGATAAGTAGAAATAAAGGAGTCAGGTAAAATCGATTGGTCCTAGACTGATATATTGGAAGTGAGTAAAGAGAGGACATCTGACGAAAAATTAAAATAATAACATGAAGAATTTTATAAGTTAATATTATAGAATTTAAAGTTTCATAAATTAAAATAAGGTAAATAATAAGTTTCTACAAAGTATAAACAATCCAACCAAGTCACTGATGATTGAATCATGTGAATCATTACACTCAACATTAGAGCAAGGATGCATGGTCAACTATGTATCTAGAATATTTGGTAATGTATATCTAGAAGATTATGAGTCTCTTGATGTTTCTTTGAAATATCATGTCAATATCTAGATTTTAAATGATTTATTATTAAAATTGGAAGAAGTGAGACACATCTCAATATTTTGATAAATATTTTATTTTCATATGACAGCTTGATGAGGCAGGATTTTGTACAAACTTTTCTCAAACAATTTGAAAGATCACTATAGGATTTATGGTAGTTTTAAGAGGAGTAATGCATTTAACCATATATATGACTAGAAGATCAAATGAAGAAACATTTTATATATTAGAATATCCCGATAGACTGAATTTGTGGAATTATATAATAAATCATGTCAATTAGAATAACATGAATTTTCTAGTGGAAATGGGTTTAATAAAGCTCAATCTCATAGAAATCAAATGTTGTGATAGTTGTATACTCATGAAGTAGAAGAGTGTGTCACTCAATATTAATGGTTGGAATCCTAGTTCTTAAATGTTGGAGGTTGTTCATTTAGATCTTTTGTTATGTTCTCTGGCCTAATATAATTATGGTTTACTTTACTCAATGACATTCCTTAATGCTACAACAAGGAAAGAAAGGGTTTAATTTCTAAAGCATGAGTTCGATGACATCAAATAATTCATTCAATGGAAGGATGTGGTGGAAGGGGAAACTGGGCAGAAGTTATAATAACTTATGACAATGGAGTTTTCTATAGTGGAAGGGACTTATAAAACTTCTTTTAGAATAAGGGGATCAATCTAGAGAAATTGTTTCCTAGTAAACCATAGAAAAATGGTGTGGCAGAGGAAATGATTCATATGTTAACTGATAAGGATTGGGGAATGAGGGTACATTTAGAAATTACTTAGGATATTTGGATGAAATCCATGAACATGATAGTTGGCTTGGCGAAAAAAAGTCTATCAACTCATATGATATAGGACGTTACAGAGAATATATGGTCTGATAAACCTTCATAAATTATCCAACTAATTTTATTTAGGAGTATATATTACACCCCTATCAATTCCATGGATAGGTATAAAATATAATAAAATTTTGTGACATGTTTCTTTAAGGGATATGGTAATAAAAATGTTGGATTCTTCATATTGGATGATGGTAAGAGATAGGTCACTAGGAATCGAAATATTTAATTTTATGAGAAGGCATTATAGAAATAATAGAACTTGGCTGAGAATGAATTTGAAAACAATTAATTGGATGACCAAAATAAATTTGATCTTAGTATGTGTATAGAAAGGGAAAAACATCATATGATTTCAAATAGAAGCACTAAAAGTTCAGTAGATACACCAAAATAAGATGTTCTTGGATTCTCTAGGACAATTGATGCTCAAGGTGGATATTTTAAAGATAGAGAAATATAATATACAGTACCAAAAAGGTAATATATTCAAGATAAAGTAAGTATATATATAAAATTCATGAAACCAATTAAGAGGTTTGTAGCTTCCATGACCTTATTACATATAATGGATGGTAGAGAACCAAAAATACTGAAGGAGGTGGCCACTCTCACAGACTCAGAAAATTTTATATCCATGATTAAGTAAAAAATATCTTCATTAGATACTAATTGAATATGGGAGTTAACTGAGTTACCCAAGGGAAGTAATAATTGGAGGATATGTGGGATTTCGATTTAAAGAAGGGGATAATAGTAAGAAGCGATCTAAGGCACATCTACTGGTGATGTTTTTTCAAAAGCATTAAGGTATATACTTCTCATAAATATTATCACAATTAATTAAGAATTATAAAATCTAGATAGTGTTGAGAATAGTTGTGATCAATAATATACACCTTGATTAGAAGGATGTAATGATAATATTTTTTCATGGTTCCTTAGAGGAAAAAATTTACATGAATTAACAGATGGGTTTAAAGGAAAATTTCAAAAAGAAATTGGAATATAATATAAATATAATATAATATGGATTGAAGTATAAATCAAGGAAATTGAATAAAAAAATTGATTCTTCCATGGATAAGGAAGTTTTCACTTAGTACAGTGTAGATCACTACAGCTATTAGAAAGTTTGTAATGATATAATTTTCATCATAATTCTTCTATATGTGGATGAAATGTTGTTAGATGGTGTAGAAATTATTTTTATTTAGAAGATAATGTAACAACCATTTAGTATATTAATGATTAAATATCATATTCTAAACAATTTTAGTAATAAATAATTAGGGATATATGAAAGTTGTGTATTTTGTTCTATCTCAAAGTGACTACATCTAGAAAATAATTAAAAGGTTTTGAATGATAAGATGTCAGATAGTATCTTATTCATTGGTTGAAAGTTTTATTTTCATCTATAGAAGGTAGCTTGATGTACGCCATTATGTATATTGAACCAAACATTACATTTGTAGTAGGAGTTGTGAGATATTCCATGTCAAATCCATGGAGGAAACACTAAGAGGCTATGAAGTGGGCCATAAATTATCAAAAATGATTATAAGATATAAGTCTATTATTTGAGAACCTCATTTAACTAAAAGTTTATCTTGATTATTAAATTTATATGGATTAATACCCCAAGAACATAACCACTGGTTTTTTGTTCACATACAAAAGAAATAAATTTAACTAGATCTCACAGTTACAACCAGTAGTTATATTTTCCAAAACATAAGCTAATTAAATGGTTGAAACTGAAGTGGGGAAGGAAATATTTTGGATTATTTGATTTTTGAAGGATAATGGTAGAAATCATGAGGTTGGAGTGTTATTATATGTTAATAAAATTGAAATCCATTTGTCTTAAAATCCAATGTTTCACTCACAGACAAAATATATCAACCTAAAGTACCATTTCATCTAGAAATTGTTGGTATATAAGGATATTTATTTTTAAAGTATATCTAGGAATAAGAACCCATCATAAATGTTCATTAATTATTTATTGCAATAATGTTTGAGGTAATATTATTCCATTGTGATACTTGGGTGAACGGAAGAAGATGAAGACATTATGTGTTGAAAAAGTGAGAAGTTAGATGTTTTATAAAAACGATGGAAATTTTTCTTGGTATACCTAAATAAATATTTAAGTGTTAGATCATTAGTAATGATTATTTTTCAATATTTCTAATTAATTATAACTAAGGGATAAGATTTATTAGAGGGATCATCCTTGAGGGATTGATTTTTCGTAGCAGAAATCTCTTGAACTACCAGGTTCATCAAAAGATGCTTTCTTATGATGGTGTGTAGTGTCCTGTCTATCAAAAATTATTTGTTAGAATTTATAAATTGGGTCCTCACATATTTTTTTCAAACGGATAGGTAACATTTTAATTTAAACAAAAAGGTAGTGGGGATGGATGAATATTATATAGGAAATTGACATTCACCATGATTCAATAGAAGAGATTCCAAAAATTTAGGAAGTCAATGGAACTGGATGAGCATATGAGATTTACTACAAGTTGGCGGGACCACATATACACATGGAATAATGAGATTTATTATTAATTTTAATTAGTTATAAAATTATCATAGCTATAAACGTTGATTTTATTTCCGTGTATCTTTAGATAGAAATTAGAATGATAGTAGTGTTTCACCCATAGATGTTGGACTCATGACCAAACCATGTAAACCCAAACTATTACTTTATTACATTATTTAATTTCCAATTATCTATAATATAATTGAGATTCTTGAATGATAGTCTATGTGAGGAGTTTGACTTGGGGTAGTGAGTAGGGTGTAAAGAATTTCATATCTTATGGTACATCAATGTTGAGAGTATCAGTCATTCGGTGGAAGTTATTGGAACTTATTCCTCTAGTATTATATGTTTCATGTTAGATATTTGTAGTAAAATGGTAGGAGTTTATCGCTAAAATACCTATATTTTAGGGGGTTACCTACTCCATATATCTTATTTGGGTCTCGTGCCTTATCAAAACTAATGTAATACTAACTCCATGCTTAATGTGCCTAAAATGGAGGACTCATTATTGGGGTACATGAGGGGTAATAACTCCATAAAATATATGAAGGACCCATTATCTATCATCAGTGTGTCAAAATAAGGTTATGAACTCTATAATTTATTTAAGGGACCCATTCCCTAGTATTAGTAAGTTTCTAGTGGGGTTACCAACCAAATTCATGAACGAAACACCTTTCCTAAAAATTATCACCATATCTAAAGATATATGAAAATAAAAATTCATCATAAATAGACTCTAATAATGAATAGATCTCTTCCACCATGATCTATGTGGGAAAAAACATATAATTGACTATCCAATTGTCTAATTCTAACACCCATTCAATAAGATATGCAAAACATTAAAGAATTAAATGTACAAGGAAATTGTTCTATCGAGCACATTGTGTCCATCCTAATGGGTTAGTCAGGCATGTGCCACTACAACCCAGTCATATTATTTCAATGTACATGGTTTTTATTTTATGTGGCATGGCTATGGGATACGTGATTTAGTTTAGGCCTGCACTCTTTATGATTATTTTATTTCATGTAATCGATATGGTGTATGCTTTTATCTATGCTCCATGTGCCTCAGACTAGGTAATAAAGGTGTAATTTATTACACCGTTATTCATGTTCCTTTAGATAAACATGGTGTGTTAAAAAATAAACATGTTGTGTAATATTTATAAACTCTTCAAGAAATATATCCTCTAACTGATATGAGACACAATGTTTGTGTTGATGGATACACACCGTGTAATCAGATTTTTTATTTCTAGAAACTCTAGATACCAAATCTATTTCAACCACATTTTGTATTGAATGGAAAATCATCACTAATAAATCTGTCATACACCATTTACTCTAGCCACTACTATTTTAATGTCACATTGGATACCATAGAGTTTCCTCCTTTATATCGAATTGTCACATCATCCTTTATCCATGAACCACGCCTGATATCAATCCTATCTCAACCATTATCGCTTCTTAGTATTCACTATCCCTGTTATTTAATTTTCAATCCTATCACCCCAATCCACCTCTATCAAACCATCAGTTTTGGAAAAGGTTGGCAGTGGTTGTTCATCATATGGGGAGAGAAAGTGATTAGGGGAAGGGTTTGTTGGCGGGTAGGTTGGTCTATCCGCCTTCACGAAAACTACCACCATCCACTATTGGAAGTACTAAGTTGTTATTAGGAATAAGGCATGTGGGGAGAAATAATTATTTGGATGGAGATTCATTCATCCAGGTTTATTTATTCATGAAATTTTTCATTATGTAAAATCATATAAAAACCAATATTGAAAACAAATAATATGAATTGTGGGAATTCAACACAATGAAGAATAAATTACAATGATTTAAATGTACGATAAATATTGTGAGATTAAAAATGTATTATATCACCTCCGTGGTGGATCATTGATTATTTAATATTCATTCATTGATTCTTTAAGATTCATTCATTGATTCTTCTGATTTTATTGTTTCCACCCAAATGAATGTGACGATACAACTAAAAGAAATAGCTTCAATCTCTCTAATATCACTTATGGTTAATTTTTGAAATTTGATTATAACCATAATTTATGTATTAATAGATATATTTATATCTTCAATGCTATATTAATAAAATATTGTAAATTTTAGACCTGATACGGGCTCGATCCATGGCTTGAAATCCAAAACAAAAATTAGAACTCTCTAAGGTAAAACCCTCCCTATCGGATCAAACTAAAATAACAAATTTTCCATCCATTTAAACTTTTAGGATATATTGAAAATTTATCTCATTCCTGTATTCACAAAATAAAAATAATATTTTTAAAAAATTAAATATTTTATGAGGGCCACTAAAGCCATAAACTTTTTCTGATCATGTGATCACTTATTAAAATATTACTTAAAATATTTTAAATTACTAAATAAAAAATTTAGGTCACTATATCTTCCATTCCATTAATTAATTTCATTCTAATTATATATAATTCATCTAAAAAGTTGATATTATTGATATTAAATCTAATTATAACACTATCATTATATCTCATAATGATTCTCATGTTATCTCGAGATATAAATCAATGACATCACATGTCATTGAAGGGACTTATCTGGTCATACATCGATCACCACCAAATACTCTTCCATAGTTGTTTAATTGTAGAAATCCAGTTCACCATGGTTTTTAATGTAAGATAGATTTTGTAAATGTCTCCTCAACTATGGAATATTGAAGATGTTGTTCACCTAGTTGATCTATGTGGATAATTATACATAGAAGAAACCTCTCCTACCCTATATAGGATATGTATTGACCTAGTAAACCTTAAGGATGAATTAGTTACCAAACTAAATCCCATAAATCTATTTAATAGAGAGACATTCAAGAATGCATAATCTACCTTCTAAAACTCAAAAGGCATCCATAATCAATTAACATAGGACTTATGATGTTTTTAAATTGTCCTTAAATGCTCTAGAATAAACTACACATGCTACAATATTAATATCACTAACTCCAACTCCATAGGTGATGTATTTATAATATATAAGAAGAAAATATAAAGTTTATAGGGTATCCTATATAAGTCCTTAAAAGGTTCCATACTGATTTGGTGGTAGTTTTTTTGTATTGAAAATCTACTAATAGTAGTTGATCATCCTAGATCCTACCAAAATCACTCACACACACTCACAATATCTCCTCAATAACCTAAATGTTTCTCTAATTTTAACCATATGTAGAGGGGTGTAATGTTGTAATAAACCACAAATGAGTCCCAAAAATCCCATGTGATATCCTCCATAACCAATATGTGAAATAATCATATCAGTTGGAAATGATCATTGAGGAAACTAAATGAAACTATAAAATATAATTAATGTACATGAATCCTAAACTCTCCACAAAATTCTACCCATGTATATGGAGGAAAGGATCTGACTTGGTCATTAATTCAATTATCATCCCAGAAGAATTATATACCTTCACCTAGAATGGAATTATATTAATGAAATCCATTAATATAATTTTTTAAATCAACTCTATAACATCATGATGTTGGATCAAATCAGTTGGGAATGGGTGATAGTCATCACCCTCTGACAGATGAGGCACCATGAAATGATTTCTACAACACTATACTTTTTTTCTAGACACCAACACTGGTTCTTGAGATCCTAATTCATATTCACAACAACAAGATGCTTCAGAAAAGGGTAATTATATAACTCCCTCATCACCACCTCAAATAGCTTAGTTTTAATTATTACCTGCACCAAGGAGAGGATGATGTGCTCCACACCTTCAGAGAATTTATCAGGTGTATCCCCTAAAAATATATGGTCATGAAAGATATCTAGATTGATGTCCCCAATTTGGGACTCCCTCACATGATAAAGAAGTGTGGGGATTATCCCCATTTATTAAAGATAAGAAATTCCTCCCCCATTCATCAAATCTAACTACATCAATGCTAGTTACTCATCTTCCTCTTTCGCTTGTTGAGTGTGGGATTTCTTACTAAAAGAATCATCCACCACATTGCCCTTTCCAATATTATATGTTATTTAAAAGTAATAATACTATATAAAATCAAGTAATATTTTTACATTGAGACCTCATTAAGATAAAATATACCAAATACACTTGTGATCCATGCAGATTATAAATTAGTTGTCGAGAAGATAGTTCATTGATCAGATCAAGTAAAATATTTCTATTTCAATATTTAAATCAGGTGTTTCATAATTATTCTTTTGTAGTATCTAATTCCCAGACCCATAATAAATCACCACCTTTATATACATCACTATACAACCATGGTTAGTTCTATAGATTAATCAGAACACCTTGAACTCATCTGCTTCCTTTATAAATCACAGAATTCGAACACTAGTCAAACTTCAATTCACCTCCATTAAATCTATCTAATAATGACCAGAGTATAAAAATGGTTACCCCTTTCAAGTAAGTTAATTAATGGGATAATTAATCATATATAAGTCGACATGAATATTTTGTAATATAGAACTATACCAATAATGTTTTTCACCTGGAAAATACACTTGTTCTTTAACCAAGCCATCATGGAGTCAATATTTATAGTGTCAAATTTTACTTCTCCATTTTTTTGTTCATTCCCAAATAAAGGGACTTGTTAAATACATAATTTTATATTAAATTTTTTATCATTTAATTTTTTCATTAAAAAGGGTCCAAAAAATCCATAGGTTCTCATTATCCTCCTTCTCTGACATAAAATAGATGATTATATCATAGATGAATACCATTATGACCTAGTCTAAGAATATATTGAAGATTTAATTAATGAGTCCCATAAAAACAACAAGATTTTTCTTCTGTCCAAATGACATCACTTGTAAATCATAATACTTATAACAATAATTGAACAACATCTTCAGGATGTCCTTCTCATGAATTTAATTCTAATGGTTTTCAAAACTGAGTTTGATCATTGAGAACCACTTCTCTCCATTAAAATGGTCAAAGAGATGATTAATTCTTAGTATAAAGTATTTATTATTTATTATAATCTAATTTATGAAATTATATTTAAAACAAAGCATCAATAATTCATCTATCTTCTTGGATAATAGAATAATAATTTTTTTGGGGGAGGTATAAAGACTAATAAAATCATTTAATAAAAGGTCCTCTAATTGACTTTATTATCCTTGAGATAACCTGAGCCATTATGTTAGTTTTATAAGATTTAAATGTGGTTTTACTATATGTGATGATATATAAATTGATCTATTGATAAGTGTAAAACCCTAGAAAATACTATGAAAAATATCAGTATATTCATCTATAATTATAGTAAAATAATCCTATGATGCATCTATAGTGAATATTCTATGCTTCCAAACAAGTGGGTAATAAAATTATACTTCCTAAGTATTGGGCCTATTTATTCTACTTGAAGTTTATACTCACCGATGAAGGATAACCTCGACCCATCTTTTAAAAAAAATATCACCTTAAAAATTTATTAATGCACCAAATCTTTAACTATATAGAACTATTCCATGACATATATGACATCATTAGGTATCATATCTATAATAATGAAATATCATGAAAACCTATCTCTTTCAAGTTCTATATCACACTAATAGTTGAAATGGGTAATAGGGTGATTTCCTCTAGTAGGAGTCTCTTGGTAATGTGATAAGGTTAAGGGCTCCACGGGAATATTTATCTCTCAGAATAATGTTTCAACAAGAAAATAATGGTTGATACTAGTGTTGATAAGTATGATTGATATTGTAGAAAAAAATAAATAACACCTCGGAACATGTCTATGATTAACTAATTGAATCCCTCTATAATTTATATCTATTTTTGGAACTATCCACTCACACCCCATGCCTATATAAGACCACCTAGAGGTGGTTGTGGTGGAATTTCATTGAAGCACCATCCACCTCTAGATTTTCCTATTTCAACCCCAAATACTCCACTAAACCATCTCATATAAGGATATCCTATACATCATAGGGATGCCATTGATTCTAATGATGTCTCTGATATAGAGGTATATCCCTAGTACTTCCATAGTTTCTCTCAACTTAGCTCTTAATTAGACAAACCAAAGCCATGTGTACTCTATCACCATGTGGATAGAAAGTCTTGTCTCCCTGATGGTTGGAACCTTCATGATATCTATCTATAATTATTCCCTGGGACTATGATAATGAAGGTGATTATCTCTAATGTGAGAATCCCAATAACTACCATCAACTAGTTACTACTAACAACTCCACTATAAAGAAATCCAAACTTACTCAAGTACCATACTGTATCACTACAAGGAAGATCTTATTTAACAATTATCTCTCTAAGTCACCAATATATGTAGGTATATATTGTGTTATAAACCCAAGTAAAATCACTCTTTATAGACCTCTCTCAGACTTCATAGATCACAAAAATTCAGTATGAATCATGTCCAAGGATTTCCTCTTAGTTTTGTGAACCTTAATGTATATTCAATCACGTTCATACATCCATAGTGAAGTTATGACATCCCCTTAAATCGAACTATCACTAGAATCACCAGATATAACTTCTCCTTAAATAGGAAATGAAAATCTAACAATGGAAAGCTATCATATTCGTTAATATTAGTAGTTAATTTCTACTAATAGATCATCATATCATAAAGGAGACTCGATCCAAGAATCACTATTTGATTTACATGTGTCCAAATCATGTGAAATATGTGAGTTACCAACTATATATAATCCTCTCCCACCTAAGTAATAGGATTTTCTTGAAACTTAATAGACCTCTAATAAATGAACTAATATAGTGCTCTTGGTCTGTGGATAGTCTCATTCTACTCTACAGTGTAAATAATAAGTGTGGAAATGAGCATTAAGGTTTATGGAAAATTTTAGTTTTTATTTTTGTGGATAGGTTGTTCTTAAAATTAATGGTTTTATTTTGAAATAATGTGTTGTAGGTTCATAAAGGGACGTTTTTGGATGTTTTTTGATAACTAAGATGTGCATCAAGTTCTCGGATAGGTCTCTCAGATCATTGGGGTTTAAAATTCCGGTTTCAAGGAGAGAATCCTAGGGTGAATAGATAGAAAATAAATAGTGATAATAGTGAACCGAAACCATGTGGCATGAGTTATATAGAAGCATGGTTTTTTTAAATCCTAAGAGGGTATTCGAATGGTCGTGATGTATTTTTAGAAATTTCTAGATGAATTTTCACTATTAGTGTATGGATTATCAAACAATATACACTAACAATGTGAAATAGTGTTCCCTATATAGTGATGTTTGTATAACTGGCATACAGTTTGGCTAAACATGCCTCCAAATCATACACTCTTCAAAAAATATAATTTTAAAAGTTTTTTTCAAACCCTTTAGGATTTAAAAACCCTATTTACTCCCATTTTGGGAAGAACCTACTTAAGCGTACCCTTTCATCCTCTTCCTCTTCCCATGGAGGGATATCTAATTTCTTTGGATTGAATAAGGTGTTATAAAATGAATTATAGAGATAGAATTATCTCCATGAATCATCCTTTAGTTATTTTGGTTTTATTTCACTGTCGAGTGTTGTTCTTCTTAATTTGGTTAATATTCCCTATTTTCATGGTATATATTTGGTTTCTCGTTTACTCTTGACTCAAGATAAATTAGAAACTGATACTTAACATGTGGGATTCACCGCAAATGAGGTAGGTGGTCCTTGAACATGACATATTGTCTCCACAGTTTCCATGTTTATGCATGGTGAGTTCAATTCTACCATCCCATGATTTGAACTTGGAATAATTAAATATTTTAAATTGAGTTTTCCTTATTTGAAATCCATCTTTTTCATTCCATAAACCACATAAAAAATGATAGTTCTATGTAGGATGACCCTATATGTGATTTGAATATGAATGGTATTATGTATACAATGGTTAGCTAAGTCGAAGTGTAAAATTGTGAAATTGTGTTTGAATCGATGATTTTGAAATGGATTTTTACAATAATTGATACTAGTAAATGAGTGGGATCTTGAAATTATCCCTATTAAAATGTTATTGTTAGATTTTAAAATGATCTTATGATATTTAAAATATAATTAATGGAATAAAATAGATATTTCAAATGTATAAATTAAAAATCTAAATTGTTAAATGAAAAATTATAGTTGTGGGATTTCATGGTTTCCTTGGGACATTAATGATAATGAATTAATATAATTGAATAAAATATTAAGTGATTTAATAAGTGTTAAATATGGATTATACCAACATATACATCGAAATTTATGATTAATTGGTAAGGGGATTTAAAATGGATAATATTGATGTTAGATACATGAATGCTTGGAAATTCTAGGATGATCACCTTGAATTCCATGTGAAACATGCTACATGGAAAGGTTGTTATAAGTTCCTAGATTCCCAATGATTAGTAATGACTTGGGAAGGCTGGGTGCAGTGCCCAAACCCCATATGATAAATTATTATTAGGAATTCTAGAATGAGAACTCAAATTCCCTGAGAATTATAGTATGATTCTCTCGATTCCAAGTGATTACTAGTGACTGGGAATGTCTTGGTAAGAGATTGGAATCCATAGGAATGTTGGGGTCAGTGCTTAGATTCCATTTAAAACTTTTTGGTACTAGGAATGCTAAGATGAACCCTAAATTCCATGTGGTTACTTATGGATGGAGTGGTCTACAATACAATCTTAGAGAAACCTCATCACTAATTAAAAATGCTAAGGTAAATCTATGACATAAACCTAAGGATTTAAAATGATATAGATGACCTTGGGTGTCATCGTAAACCTATGGTTTTGTAGGTTATTTATTACTTTCAAATAATTTTATTTATTATTGTTAAACTACTTACCTTGAGAACTTCTATATACACTCTATTATCAAACTAGTTAGTATATGGAATTTTTTGTTGGTGGTCCACTATTTTTTACTCATACCCCTATCAAGCCACTATGGAACTTGGGTACCCAAGAAGAAACTACTATTTGGTCACAAATTATAGGTATACGGAAAGATATGATGTTGATTATAGTTGTTGTGGAATTCTAAGGTGGACATGGGTGATGAGACTGGGTAGGCCTTGAGTCATGTTAGGGGAGAGTTCTTAGTTTCCAATTATTTTAGTTATTTAGTTTCCTGCATATGATCCACCCATGGGGTTTCCATGATATCTATGGAATAACCATTTTTATAGAATTTTGATAATATAGTTATTTAGTAATGTTACCTACTTTACTAGATTATTTTTTATGATTCATTATTATATATTCAATTATAGATACCCTGATAATGAGTGAATTTTCTATCCACATAAACCTTATAGTCCCATTCTGCTTTTCAGAATCCTCTAACAAATGAGGAGGTTCATTTTACGCCTTATAGAGTGATGTCTTGGGGAACCATTTCAGTGGGGGTATCAGGGTTGTGTTCCTTTGTATTATTGTTTAGGAATGTTAGAAATGAGATTATGAATTTTTTAGGGATTGGAAATAATATTATGTTTGGGTGTGATAATCCCACATATAGTGGAACCCCAAATTACCAAGGATGGGACTTTTTGTTCATAGATTCCTCTTATTAAAGTTATATTTTAGTTTCACCATGAGTGAGACACATGTTGTGTGATGTTATTGGATTATGGGATTTGTGATTTTTTCCCTTTATGATAAAAAAATTTGTGTGTTCATGCATCATTTCAAGCATATAGGTATTCACATGACATGCATCATGTTATGGATATAAGATTCAGGCATCGATTTCACTATTATTTTTATCTATATTATTTTTTCATTATACTTTTCTGATTATATCTATTTTATTTATGTCTTTCTATGGTCTATATTCGGCTGGTAAAAATGGGTTTTCTATTTAAAATTCTTGTAGTGTTGTATATGGTGTTTCCATATAAGGATATGGTGGAATCTTACACGTCCAATTCCCAGGATGATTTCATAAAATATAGGTAGATATAAATGGATTGGGGATGGTATTTATTAAATAATGTGTTAGTAATCATCCTATAAGGGGTTTTCAAGTATATCATGTGAATTAAATAATATTTAATAAAGCCTCTGAAATGTGGTTATATTGATAAATATTTGATAAATAAAATGTAAACCATAGAATAGAAATATAATATAATCATTTGAATAAAATAAAATAATGTGAAATATTATTTAATTCTTAGATGATATTGATGCCTTGAACCCTCATATGTGTATATGGATGAAACCTTTGTTTGGGTTTTTTGCGATATTTTGGGTGCTTGTGTTTTGACACCCTTGTTGACATATACCCTATGAGGGTGTTGTATCTTAGGTGTGATGTGGTTGGTAGTGACCCTTTATTCAAGTTCTATGGTATGTTATGTCATTGTAGCTATGTGAACCCAGATTTTGGTGTTTGGAATGTTGTATTTGTTGTGACTTTGAGCCAAGTATTAGTATTATCTCATTAGTTTTGGATTTAGTGAGGCCTCAGTTGAGGGACTAGGTGGAAGGACCTAGTGACTCTTGGGGGTGAATCATGTTTAATAATTCAATGCCTTATGTATTTGAGGGTAACATATGAGAGGGTTAGACCCAATATTCTGATATTTCTTATGAAGTGTAATGTGAGGGTAGATTATTTGTCTTATACAATTGGTTCATATTCAATGATGCTTAGTTTTGGTATACCTATGGTTGAGCACTTGTAGTGATAGGGTTTGGTGTCTAAGCCAGTTTTGTAGGACATGATCATTCAGATGCCTGACCCTAATAGTTGTGGACATTATTTGGGTACATAGTTCCTACATAGGTGAGTGGTTTTAGATTGTTGAATGTACTCTTGGGTGTTGGGTTATTTTGGGATTATCCTAGATATTTATAAGGTGTCAGATCTATAGTAAGTGGGAATTTGGTATTCTTATGGGTAGTAGAAGTTTCATGTATGGAGCATGGTATATTTATTTTTTTAGAAATTTGGTCCTAAGATCACTAATGATTGACCCATGGGATGATTATTTATGTTTTTTGAACTAGTCACAGTGGAGTTATGACCTCTGGATATCAGTGAGCCTAGATGGTGAAAGGGTGATAACATTTCCTCTAGATGGAATCAAGATGGTGTCGGGAGACTAGATCAGTGTAAATAAAGTTTGGGTGGTTTTATTGTATAGGGGTGTTTATGCCTTGAATGGTTTTATTTGAGAAATCACATGGGGTGAAGGTTTTATTATTATGTTTGGGGGCTAGGGTCAGACTGTTCGAGTGACTAGCCCTTTTGAGTTTGGAGTATACTACCAATGTCTTATCTTGATCAGGGAGGTGCTCTTATTATTTTAGAATTATTTTATGTTAAATAAGTTCATGTGTTGGAACTAGTAATAAGTGAAGTTACCTTTTTATAGAGGAGTCCTGAACGTACCTCTAGTTATACAAGGGTGACCTGCATGTGAGCATGGTCAATGAAATAGGCATGTGAGATAGGTCTGGATATAAGGAAAATCATATGATCGTGAGTCTGGATATTTTATCCAAAGGTGTTGGATTACTCACTGTTATGTTTTAATATATTGAGGCATTACATTCTATTAAGTGTGATTCCTACCAAGTTTTCTGTCCACAATTGATTGTGTGAAAGATGAGGTTCCGTGACCTTGAGGAAACATTGTAGGTAGATGTGATAGAGGATTGGATGGAACAATAAAATACTACCATTTGAGAAGAGAATCAAAATTTTATATAAAATTCTTATGACATGGTTGATCTAAGAGATCATTCTTAGTCAAGTAGTGATAGTATTGTGAGCATGGCTCGGGATAAGTGACATGCATGTGCGAATGGAAGGATCCATCACAGGATAACACTATGGTATCAGTATAAGGAATGAAATATGATGGGAAGCCCACCATAAGATATAGCGGACATGTACTTCAGTTTAATGAGTCATATATATAACATTGGATAGTGTTATGTGTTACAGGAAAGGATGATGTTTTTGTTTGGGGTAGTTCTCAAGTACGACTAGTTTTTTCCATATCTGACATTTGTGTTCAGTAACTGATGAGATATGAGTTGTGATATTTGGGTTTTAACCCATAGGAATGATAATAAGGGCACTACCTTGGAAGGTATCATTATGTTGGTCATGGGTGGGTAACCCCAAAACAAAAAAGGTTGCTTGAACATGGTCTGCTCTTTGGAATGATTATGATAGAACCAAACACCGATGCATGGGTACTCTCCATGCAATATGGATTCCCCCGTAAATTCTAGAGGTTGATTTCTTGAAATGGTTTTTGGAGTATGAGTGTTCATTTTGGGATTATGATGAGATGGATTGATCAAAGATTATTTTGGTATGATATCATGTTGGTGCTTGGGGAATGGCATGGGTTTATTGTAGGTGGTTAAAGTTTGACAAAGGAATTAAACTAGAAGGTTATTGTTAGACCTCAGTGTGTTCTTGGAATGTCCATGGGATAAGTATTAAGGTATGGGTAACATGATAGAGAGTTTTAAGGCTACATATATGTTGGAATACAAGATTTCATGAGAATTTTAGTTGAGTTTTTAATCACTAAATTACATCAGGATTCAGGTTCAGACTACAATGTGCATGATTGGGAAATTTAAGGATACCTTGGGAGCTAGGAATTAGGATCAGATGTAAGGTATCACATTGGTGTCATCCATGATTTTGATATATTTTGGATATATTTGTTTCTCCTTATGATATTGTGAAAATTTTTATGTGGTCAGTTGTAAGCCTCATCAAGCATGTTGTTTTGGATATTATAAGTGTTTCCAATGTTGTAGGAGGAATTTATTGTAAATTATAGCATGTTTGGTTTTTTAGATTGCTATGGAATGACTATTTATTATTAGATTTTTAATTGAGTATGAGAACCATCTTTGGGTCGGTGTTCATGGATGTGGTTTGGTGTGGTACTTTGGAAACAACATCAGTTTCATTGTTAAACATAGGAATTATGTTTGCTGTGAAATTCCATAGGTGGGGAAGCATGAATCAAAGTTGAATTTCAGGAATTAAGTTTCATGGTGGAAGATTCAGGGAGTTTGTGGTCAACTAGATGAGTAAATGATAATTTTCCATGATGTATGTGCTCATGTAGCACTATCTTAGTGTTTTAGTGATGGTTAAAAGTGCTGGATTGGGATCCGGTGGCCTTGTGTCTTCTATTAGGAGATTCATTTAGAATATCGTTTTTGGGTGTTTAGAGATAGAAATAGGCCACTAAGTGATATTTTGTAATATAATTAAGTCAGAAAATTTAGTTGTTTGGACACTATGACTTATTGGGGATGATAAGTGTTATGGTGGAATGTTTGTAAGGCCCGGGTGTATAGATGATCCTTCAGGTTTATGTAATATTTGATTTTTTAGTTTGGGGTGTGGTATATTCTTAAAATAAAGGGTTGATTGAAAATTTGAGTATTGTAATGTATTAAAAGTATGTTTTTATGAGTTTTTAGACCCAATAGGTTTATCTGGTTATTAGATAGGTCTCAAGAGCCTCTCAGTTTGAATGGTCAGTTTCTGGGAAAGCATCCTAGGGTGCATGGTTATTATTCAGTTAGTTCTAACCATACAACCCAACCATATATCTTGATATATATAGGAACATAGTTTTTTTATACTATTATAGGTGCTGAAAGAAACCATGTGATATATATATATATATATAAAGTTACATAGGCATTTCACATAGTTATTGCACAACTTGCCAAGTTGTGCGCTCTAACTCTGTGAAATTGTGTTCCCCAGATAGTGAGGTCTTCAAGGTAGGAATGCAATTTTTCCAACTATGTAGCCAAACTATGCACCCCTTAAAAATTTAATTTATAAGTTTTTTCTCCAAACCCTTTTAGTTATAAAATCCTTTTTTACTCCACTTTTGTCTAAAACCTCCTCGCACAATCCCTCCTTTCTTCCTCATTTTCCCACGGAGAGATATCCCTTTTTCATAGTTTGAATCAAGTTTCATAAGATGTATTATATATATATAAGTATGTATACAAATATTAATTCTTATATTTTAGTTTTATTTTTCTTTCAAGTGTTGTTTCACATGATTTGGTTAATATACCCAATTCTTAGGGTATTTTTCTTGTCTCTTGATTACTCTCAACTCAAACTGAACTGCTAATCGATACCTAATGAGTGGTATTTGCTAAGAATAAGGTAGGTGGTACTTAATCCAAACCCAAAGTCTTATCCTTTTATGAGTGCATGCATAATGTGGTCAAGCCTTCCAGGTCATTGCTTTGACCTTGGTTTAATTAATTATTTTAAATTGAGTTTTCCTTAATTAGGACCCACTTTTTCATTACATGAACCAAATAAAAAGGCTAGTTCTATGTGGGATGGATTTAGATGATCTTTTAATTAAAATGGGATTAGGGTGAAAAATAGTTATCTAGGTCGAATGGTGAAATTGAGATATCATGTTTGAATCAATGGTCATGAAATAGAATTTCACAACCATCAATAACAGTAAATGGGTGGGATTTTAAAATTAAATCTAATAAAATGTAAATGTTAAATAATAAAATTATATAATGTGATTTAACATTGAATTAATGGAATGAAATTGTGATTTCTAATGTATAACCTAGAATTGAAATTTTTTACTAGAAAATGATGCTTGTGTAATTTCATTATTTCCTTAAGAAACTAATGATAAAACTTTTATATAATGAAACAAAATGTTATGTGATTAAATAAGTGTTAAAAATTTATTTATACCAATTTTTTAAATAGAAATTTATGATTAATTGGAAACGGAACATAAAATGGTGAATAGTAATGTGGGTTATTTGAATGTTTTGGAATGATAGGATGATCTCCTTGGATTCCATATAACACATAATACATGGGAATTTTGGGGTGATTGCATGGATTCCATGTGATTGGTAATGACTTAGAAAGGAGAAGAAGAGTTCCTAGACCTTGTATGATACTTAATGATTGGGAATATCAAGATGAACACTCAAATTACTTGAAAATTATATAATGAGAATATGGATTCTTTGTGATTACTGGTGACTGGGAATGTTAGGACAAGAGTTTAGAATCCATGGTAATTCCAAGATGATTGCTCAAATTCCTTATGTTTCTTCATGATACTATGAATTCTAGGCTGAAACCTTGATTCGAAATGGTTAATTGTGGATGGAATGGCCCATATGACATGCTTAGAGAAACCCCATAATCGGATGAGTAGGTGGGTTCAATCGTGTTCATGAACCTAAGGGTTTTAAATGATATAGCTTTTCATGGGTGTAATCATAAACTAAGGGCATTCGTGAGTATTTATAGCTTTTATATGATTTGTTTGTAACTGTTAAACTTTTTACCTTGATCACATCAACATGCACTTTGGTATCAGGACGGTTAGTTTAGTGAAATCATTAGTGGTGGTCTTCTGAGTTTTATTCTCACCCCACTCGAGATACCATCGACCTTGTGTACTTGATCAAACACTAATATTTGGTTACAGGTTATAGGTATAGGGTAGGCCTTGACATTGATGATAGTTGGATCGATCATCAAGGCTGGGCATGGGATATGTGATTAGGCAGGACTCAGAACTATTTTGGAAGGGTATTTAGTTTCTTTTTTGTTTTGGGTTTTTCTTTTCTTGTATATGATATTCCCATAGGATATCCTTGATATTTACATGATACCCATTATTATTTAATTTTGATACTATAGTTATTTTAGGCTCCTTCCTTACTTTATTACCTTTCTTAATGTGATTGATTATTATTTACATTTTTAATTTTTACTCTAATAGTGAGGGAATAGTCTCCACATGGTAACCTCAAAGGCCCTTGCTGCTAGTAAGTATCCTCTTATATATAGGAAGGCATGTCTATGGGCTTATGGTAAGCCGTCTTGGGGCATCAGTTTAGTGGGACCTAGTTTAGGGTGTTACAAGTGGGAATTAATATATTACATATAGTTATATAGTCCAATATCCAAATAATGGGTTTAGGATCTACCCTCTACTCACAAGGGCGAAATATATCATGATCGGGTCCTTGAATAGACGCATTTTCACTTAACTGAATATTTGAAGTGGCCTGAACACCAGTATAGACTCATTATGACCCTGTCTCTAAATCCTAGTTGGTTTTTTCTGAGGTGGATGTTGGTTCTAGAACCTCCCATCTAGAATAAACTCATTATAACTTACATAGAATAATCCAAGTACCATAACCAGTAAATAAGAACAAACCCACATATATTATATACAGGAACCTAGAACATAATAGCACCTTATTCACTATACTTTAATGCAGATGAATAATCCAAAAAACAACTTATAAAAGAAAAACGGAAGGAAAAAAAAGAAAATGAACAAATTTCTTTTACCTAACTTGGTCTAAGTACTAATATACAAGGGGAACATTGCAATGCATTAATTAAGGAATCATAGTTTATTATAATGTCAAACTAACATCATACAAAATTATCCCACCCTACTGATTATATTAGAGTCCAACTAGTGACACTAATTTCACAATCTTCTGATCTTCATGGAGAGTATTCCAACCTAGATGTGATATTCACAGGTATCTCATGTCTTGGTCAAGTAAATTCACTACCTAAACTAATCCATCTAATAAATAGTTTTTTCTTCTAAAAACTCCATGATTTTACTCTTATATATCATCTAAAGAACCCTTATATAACGTTTTTTAAAGTCTAGGGACCCTTACAAAAATTAATAACGATTCTTAAACAATTCCTTTATGCTTTTTTACTTCAATTTCATACATATGAGGATAGATTCTGACTAGTCTACCTATTTATGGACTTCCTTATGTTCATTATTTCCACTCCAATATCACCTTCTTGAATTATAAAATAGACCTCCAAAATAATTCATTTTATTGTTTCCTACTACTTATCTATAAAATAGTATTCACATGGATAATCCTAATAATATACCACATGAGAATAATTTTTAGACATCACCACCAAGTCCAATATCAACATCCAGAAAATATTTTCCATTCCCAAACATTCTTTGTGGAAATGTCGACCCCCCAACATTTTTATATTTATTCCAGTCTCACTTAAGGCATATCACATCCTTATCATAACCTGGTGATAACATTGGTCAATATATCCATTGAATTCTGAACTACAACCCCGTTTTGTAGATCCATCACTTATTACTCCAATAACTTTTAGATAAAGTGACAGTTCAGTTGAATATTATTTATTTTGGATTTAAATTTTGTATTATTATCCAAGTGGATCACACTTTGTGAATCATAAAATAGTATTCCAACCTCAGACCATCTTATTAGATCTTCTATCAACCCCTTCATCTAAATATATTCCTTCAAAATTCCATTAGTGCAACATACTCCACCACTGTTGAAGAAAGTAAAACTACTAGTAAAATATTTGACATTAAACTCACAAATGGGAGTCTAAAAGTGAAAAAACTACTATTGTCCTCCTCTAAGTGTTCTAACATCCAATTCCTAATATGTAAACCCCTGTAATGATTTATCCATTCTAAGAAAATGAGATAGAACTCATGAGATATTTAAGGATCTAATTTACTACTTCCTAGTGTTCTCTTTCAAGATTATTTATGAACATATTAATAATTCTTACTATACAAATAATTTCTAGTTGTATACAAACCACAGAAAATATAATGTTTCTTACAATCAATGTAAATGGAAACTTTTCCATGTAATCAAACATTACTTTCATTATTGGACCTCCTCCTTTCTTAGATTGAAATGGATTTCCTAGGGAGTGGTAACTGGTTTTTCATCACTCATTCATATTCATTCCACCACTTTCTAGATATAGTCAGACTGATTCAGGAACAAATTTATAGACATTAAGTACCTTATTATCTACATCCCCAAAATTATTATTTTTGGATCAAGATCCTTCATCTTGAAACTTATAAAAATTCAACCTTCATCTTACTGATCCTATCAAAATAATTTCATCAATATAGAGAAGTAGAATGATGAACCATCCATCACCATACACCTTATGATAATATAAATGATCTAAAATGATCAAGATGAAATTTGATTCTATCATAAAGGTGTTGTGATTCTAGTTCCACTATCTTAGTGATTTATTTAATCTCTAAAGGATTTATTTCGTATTTAATACAAGATCCCAGTTTTATTTTTTCATCAAACCCGTTTGAATGTCATTGTAAATATCAATGTCAAAACTTCTAGGAAGGAAGGAGGTTTTTACATATATCTACTCAATATGTAACCCTTCCATGGAAACTATTCTGAGTACTATTAATATAGTCATCTATCTAACAACTATAGAAAATATCTCAACAAAATAACACATTATTTTTATTAAAAAACACTTCCTTAAAATCCATTACATGTACCTTTTTTCTACCATTAGCTTCTAAATTTATCTAGTAAGCCCCTTTATTTTTAAGTAGTCTCCTCTCAACAAGCCTTTATATTTGCTTCTATTTCCTAAAAACGTGCAAGTAATCTATTTCATCCCTCATGGATAACTAACACTAACTTGATTCATTCATAATTTTATCATGTTATAGTCTTTTAGGTTCTAAATAATTTTTGAGAAGTAAATGGTATTAGTCAGTTAATGATATTTTCACTTGGAATTTAATCCTAGTAGGCCACTATAACTGACCTTGTGTCTCTACTTCATTAGGATTCACTATGTTTAGAAAATCAGCTTATAAATATCTCCCTAAATATTTCTCAATACTGAATATTTTTATTACATATAGCCTTAGAAACAAAATAGAAAACTAACCTTTATCTAAAACTTCTTCCCATAAGTATGGTGCTTATCGAACTAATATAGTTTGTGAATTCTCCAAAACATCTGAAACTTTTGGACTACTATTCAATCAAACCTCAACATATGATGGTACTTTTATCTTATAATTAACTTCTACTTGGTTCAAATCCTTCAATAAGATATCTTCATTAAAGATAATAGTCATTCCTCTAAAAACCTTTTGAGAGTTTTTATCTCTAAGCTAAAAATCCAAAATCTTTATCATTATACACTATAAAGTAATGCACTCGATACTTAACTACTAACTTAAAACATTCCTTAGAATAAATATGGATATAGGTGAGTAAACAAAATACTTTTATATGGTGAATTTAAATAATTATTTCATACCAATTATATTTCATAAGTTCCTTCCACTACTACAAAGAAGGGCTTTATCAGTGCTAAAAAGCGCTGATAAAGGAAACCTTTATTAGTGCTAAAAACATGCTGATAAAGGGATACTTTATCAGCCCTAAAAAGGCACTTAAAAAGGACCTCTTTATCAGCGCTAGAAAAGAGTTGATAAATGTGTTTTTATCAGCGCGCTTTTAGCGCTGATAAACAGATCCTTTATCAGTGCCAAAAAAGAAATGTTAAATGACCTGTCTGCTGCAACAACAAAATCTACAGCAGCACACCCAAATAACACCTTTAAAAAACTCAGCATCTCAACAAGTAAGTATACCCATACAAAATTAACACATAAATCATAAGCTAATTAAACCATGTATACCCACACAACAAGTATACCTATACAACATTAACACATAATTCATAAGTTAATTAACTACATAAAGAATTCAATTCAGAATTCAGGGGGTTGGGGGTGGGATGTTCAACGGTTTGGTGGGGCTGTCCGGGAGGGGGGGTAGGGGTGTCTGGGGGGATTGGGGTGTCCGGGGGGGATAGGGGTGTACAGGGGGGGGGGGTAGAGGGGGTCTAAGAGGTTGGGGGGCTGTCCAAGGAGGGTGGGGATGTCTTTGGGGTGGGGGGGTGTCTAGGTGGTGGGGTGATGTCTAGGGGTGGGGGGTGTCCAGGTGGGGGGGGGGGTGTTCATGGGGGTGTCCAGGGGGGTGGTCTGGTGTTTAGGGTGTCGAGGGGGCTTTCTAGGGGGTGAGGGGGGGGGGGTGTCTGCGGGGTGGGGACGGATCAGGGTGTTGGTTGGGCTGTCCAATGGGGGTGGGGTAGTTTCCAGGAGGGTGGGATGGGGGTGTCTGGGGGGGGATATGGGTGTCCAGGGGGATGGGGGTGTCCAGGGAGTGGGGGCTGTCCAGGAGGTTGGTGGGGCTATCCAAGGGGGTGGGTTGGTGTCCAAAGAGGGGGGGGGGGGGTATCTATGTGGTGTCGGGGGGGGGGGGGGGGGGCTGGTGTTCAGGGTGTCAGGCGGGGGGCTTTCTAGGGGGTGGGGGGTGTCTGGGGGTGGGGGTAGTCCAGGGGGTTGGTGGGGCTGTCCAAGTGGGGTGTGTGGGGGGGGATTCTAGGAGGTTGGGGGGTTGTCCGAGGGGGTGGGGTGGTGTCCAAGGAGGGGGTGTCTAGGTGTGGGGAGGGGGATATCTATGGGGTGTCCAGGGGTGTGGGTGGGTGGGCTGGTTTCCAGGGTGTCAGGGGGGGGGATTTCTAAGGGGTGGGGGTGTTCGGGGGGTGGGGGTTTTCCAGGGGGTTGGTGGGGCTGTCCAAGGGGGGGTGGGGTGGTGTCCAGGTGGGTGGGATAGAGTGTCCGGGGGTAGGGGTGTCCAAGGGGGTATGGGGTCTAGGAGGGTGGGGGCATTACAGAAGGTTGGGGGACTGTCCAAGGGGGTGGGGTGGTGTCCAAGGAGGGAGGGGGTATCCAGGTGGGGGGGAGGATTTCCAGGGAATGGGGAGATTTTTGGTGGGTGGGGGAGGTCCAGGGGGTTGGTGGCGCTATCCTAGGGGGTTGGGATGGTGTCCGGGAAGGTGGGGGTGGCCGTCCATGGGTGGGGGTGTCTAGGGTTTGGGGGCTATCCAGGTGGCGGGGTGGTGTCTAGGAGGGGTGGTGTGCCGTCTAGGGGGTGGTGGTTGTCCAGGGGTGGGGGGGGGGTGGGGTGGGTCTGTTGGGATGGGGGGGGGTTCGAGGTGGGGGGGGGGGGGGGCTATCCATGGGCCTGTCCAGAGGGGTGGGTGTGTCAAGGAGGTTGAGGGGGCTTTCCAGTGGATGGGGGTGTCCAAGGGGTGGGATGGTGTCTAGGGAGGTGGGGAGCAGTCTAGGGGGATGGAGGGGCTGTCCAAGTGGGGTGGGGTGGTGTCCAAGGGGGTGGGGGTGGTTGTCCATGGGGGTGGGGGTGTCCGGGTGATGGGTTGGTGTCTAGGGGGTGGGGGCGTCCAGAGATTGGGGGGGGGCACACCGTGCCATATATTGAGATGGGGTTGACTTGTAAATGCCTCAAAGAACCTATGGATCGTTCTCCTATAGGATTATCATAATTTGAATGCATTTGGTCGGATTTGCGTACGTGAGTTGTTCTTTTCACTTAAAATTGTGCCCATTTTAAACAAAAGAGAGACCCTTTGAGTGATACCGGTCACACAGTGCCTTCGATTGAGGTAGGGTTGACTCGTACACATCTACAATGACCCATGGATTCACATTATAATGTATCAACACAATTCGAATGAATTTGGTCTGATTTCTATAGGTTAGTTGTTGTTTTCACATAAAATTGGGTCCATTTTAATCAAAAGAGAGACACTTTGAGTGATACCAGCCACACCGTGCCTCAGATTGAGGCGGGGTTGACTATTACACATCAAAAATAATGTATGGATCACTCTCCTAAAGTATCAACATAATACAAATGCGTTTGGTCAGATTTCGTAGGTCAGTTGTTATTTTCACTTAAAATTATGTCCATTTTAAACAAAAGACAGACACTTTGAGTGATACCACCCACACTGTGCCTTAGATTGAGGTGGGGTTGACTTTTACACATCCCCAATGCACTCATGGATCTTTATCATAAATAATAAACACATTCCGAAAGCGTTTGGTCGGATTTACGTTCGTCGGTTGTTGTTTTCACTTAAAAATCTGTCCATTTAAAAAAAAGCGAGAGCCTTTGAGTTATACCGGCCACACCATTCCTAAAATTGAGGCGAGATTGACTCATACACGCAAAAAATGACCCATGTATCACTATCATAAAAGATCAACACAATCTGAATGCCATTGTTCAGATCTTCATAGGTCACTTTCTATTTTCACTTAAAATTGTGTCCATGTTAAACAAAAGAGAGACACCTTGAGAGATACCAGCCACACCATGCCTCTAATTGAGGCAGGGTTGACTCACACACATTTCAAACGACCGATGGATCTTTCTACGAAACGATAAACACAATCTGAATGTGTTTGGTCATATTTCCATAGGTCATTTGTTGTTTTCACTTAAAATTCAGTCCATTTAAAACAAAAGGCAGGCATTTGGAGTGATAACAAGAACAAAGTGCCTCAGATAGAGGCAGGGATGAATTTCAAACGTCTCAAAGGACCCATGGATTGTTCTCCCAAAGTATCAACACAATCTGAATTTTTTTGGTCGGATTTGCGTATGTCAGTTGTTGTTTTCACTTAAAATTGTTTCCATTTTAAACAAAATAGAAACCCTTTCAGTGATACCGGTCACACTGTGACTTGTAATGAACAAGAGTTGACTCATACACATCACAAAGGACCCATGGATCATTCTACGAAATTATAAACACAGTCCGAATTCGTTTGAATGGATTTACTTAGGTCAGTTGTTGTTTAACATAAAATTGTGTCCATTTTGAACAAAAGAAAGACACATTGAGTGATATCGGCCACACTATGCCTCAGATCAAGGTGGGGTTGACTCTTACACATCATATAGGACCCATTTATAATTATCCTAAAGTATCAACATAATCCGAATGCGTTTGGTCATATTTCCGTAGGTTAGTTGTTGTTTTCACTTAAAATTCTGTCCATTTTAAACAAAAGAAAGACACTTTGAGTGATACCGGCCACACCGTGCCTCAGATTTAGGTGGGGATGACTTTTTCACAACAAAAAGGACCCATGGATCATTATACTAAAGGATAAACACTATATTAATTCTTTTGGTTGGATTTGTGTATGTCAGTTGTTGTTTTCACTTCAAATTGTGTCCATTTTAAACAAAAGAGAGACCCTTTGAGTGATACCAGTCACACCATGCCTCAGATTGAGGAAAGGTTGATTCGTACACATTTAAAAGGACCCATGGATCGTTCTCCTAAAATATCAACAAAATATAATTTGTCTTCTCATATTTCCATAGGTCAGTTGTTGTTTTCACATAAAATTGTGTCCATTTTAAACAAAGGAGAGACACTTTGAGTGATACTAGCCACACTGTGCCTCAGATTGAGGCAAGGTTGACTCCTACACGTCACAAAATACCCATGGATTGTTATAATAAAATAGAAACACAATCCTAATGCGTTTGGTCAGATTTTCATAGGTCAGTTGTTGTTTTCACTTAAAATTGTGTCCATTTTAAACAAAAGAGAGAAACTTTGAGTGATACCGGCCACACCATGCCCCAGAATGAGGCAGGGTTAACTCATAAATGTCCCCAATGCACCCATGTATTTTTATCCAAAAGTATCAACACAATTATAATGTGTTTGGTCTGATTTCCATACGTCCGTTTTTGTTTTCACTTAAAAATCTGTCCATTATAAATAAAAGAGAGACTCTTTGAGTGATACTGGCCCCACCGTGCCTCAGATTGAAGAGGAGTTTCCTCATACACATCAAAAAGGACCGATGTATCATTATCTTAAAGGATAAAAAAAATACAAATGAGTTTGGTTGCATTTTCGTAGGTTAGTTGTTGTTTTCACTTAAAATTGTGTCCATTTTAAACAAAAGAGTGACACTTTGAGTGATACCGGCCACACTGTCCCTCGGATTGAGGTGGGGTTGACTCGTACACATCAAAAACTACCAATGGATATTTCTAATAATGTATCAACACAATTCTAATGCTTTTGGTCTGATTTCTATAGGTTAGTTGTTGTTTTCACTTAAAATTTTGTCCATTTTAAACAAAAGAGAGACACTTTGAGTGATACTAGCCACACTGTGCCTCATATTGAGGTAGGGTTGAGTCGTACACATCAAAAAAGACCCATGGATCATTCTAATAAAGGATAAACACAATCCAAGTGCATTTGGTTGGATTTCTAGAGGCCAGCTGTTTGTTTCACTTAAAATTGTGTCTATTTTGAACAAAAGACAGACACTTTGAGTGACACCGGCCACACCATGGATCATATTGAGACAAGTTTGACACATACACATCACCAATGAACCCATATATCGTTCTCATAAAGTATAATCATAATACCAATGCATTTGGTCAGATTTCCATACATCAGTTGTTGTTTTCAGTTAAAATTGTGTCAATTTTAAACAAAAAAGAGACACTTTGAATGATACTGACCACACTGTGCCTCAAATTGAGGCAGGGTTGACTTATACACATCCCCAATTCAACCATGGATTTTTCTCCTAACGTATAAACACAATACAAATGATTTTGGTCAGATTTTTGTAAGTCAATTGTTGTTTTCACTTAAAATTGTGTCCATTTTAAACAAAAGACAGACACTTTGAGTGATATCGGCCACACTGTGCCTCAAATTAAGTTGGGGTTAACTCTTACACGTCACCAACTCACCAATGGATCATTATCCTAAAGGATAAAAATAATCAGAACACGTTTGGTCAGATTTTCGTAGGTTAGTTGTTGTTTTCACTTAAAATTGTGTCCATTTTAAACAAAAGACAGACACTTTGAGTGATATCAGCCACAATGTGCCTCAGATTGAGTCGAGGTTGACTCGTACACATCCCAAATTCACTCATGGATCTATCTACTAAAGTATCAACATAATAAAAATGAATTTATTTGTATTTCTGTACATCAATTGTTGTTTTCACTTAAAAATCTGTTCATTTTAAACAAAAGACAAACCTTTTGAGTGATACCAGCAACACCTTTCCTCGGATTTAGGCGAGGTTGAATCGTACACATAAAAAATGACCCATGGATCATTATCTTAAATTATCCACACAATCTGAATGGTTATGGTAGGATTTGCGTAGGTCAGTTGTTGTTTTCACTTAAAATTGTGTCCATTTTACACAAAAGAGAGACACTTTGAGTGATACCGGCCACACTATGCCTCAGATTGAGGTGGGGTTGACTCGTACAAGTCCCAAAAGACCAATTTATCATTCTCCTAAAGGATAAACACAATAAAAATGATTTTTTTGGATTTTCGTAGGTCATTTGTTGTTTTCACATAATATTTTTTCCATTTTAAACAAAAGACAAACACTTTGAGTGATATCAGCCACACCGTGCCTTGGATTGAGTTGGGGTTGACTCGTATATGTCCCAAATGCACCCATGGATCATTATCGTAAAAGATAAACACAATACAAATGCATTTGGTCATATTTCTGTACGTTAGTTGTTGTTTTCACTTAAAAATATGTTCATTTTAAACAAAAGAGAAACACTTTTAGTGGTTCCTCATTCTTGCATGTTGCTGGTGCATATCATCTGTTAAAATGGGAAAATGACTCATTTTAGAAAGGATGTTTTATTTAATAATAGTTAAAATTTTCCTAGGAACATTTACAAAAAATAATGTTTCATATTTTGATCCCCTTAACCCCTCTCAAAAATGACCGCCAATTGTACACGTCCCCATGTTAGATCTTCATGCTATTTGTGTACAATCTTCCATCAGGTATGCAGTCCAATCGTTTCTGAACAAATCAACATCATCTTGTGAGTATAAGGCCTTTTGATAGTTATAGTAGTACTAAAAATATAAAAATAAATAATTAATAAATAAATTAAATGAAATTGTAGTTGTTTTTTGAAAATGCCTCTTTAGGGATGCTAGTTTTTTGACGAAAAACGATCTCTTTCAAAAATTTAAAAACATAATAATGGCAATAATTATCGTTTGATTGTTTTAGACACTGCAAAAAAATTGATCATTAGGAGAATAAGTATCTTTTGTTGAGATGTGTTTGGACAGTGAAATTTTATTAAATATACCCTGATATTTTTCCAGACATAATGCTTGTTCGCCTCCTTAAGCTTAGCCCTTTTCCTCATTCCTTTTTAGATGATAATGATACACTTCCATATCATTATAGAACCCGCAGTAAAAGATAATATAAATTATATTACTTCATGTTTAGACCTTAAATGTATGATGTAGTGTCTTACAGATTCACGAACTCCATCATGTGTGGTCAGTTTTGATGGATATCCTTACTTTGAATCCGGAAAATAAATCTTGGGAGTATCCAAGTTCACCACAATTAGCATCCAATGTTTCCTAAAAACATAAAAATTAATAAGTAATAAACTAGGTGAAAATATATTTTTTATGATTTAATCGTAGAGTTTTACCCCTGCATGGTTGGTATTAGGAAGAGTATGTCATCTATAATCTTGCTTTCAAATGTTTTTAGCAATCCATTCACTATTTAATTCTTTTTTGATGGCTCTAATTTCATTTGATTTGCTGATGTGGTATGAGGACTGACGAGTCCTAATTTTGGCTCATGGGAAAATTCCTTCAACTATTTTTCATATATACATCTTTCAACAATATAAAATGAATTTAGTCATAATTTTCACATTAGATTAGCTTTTAGAAAATCAAATCACGAAAATATACCTCATATATATATTTATAACTGTGATGCCTAGACAACCATTTTCAAGGATCTCATTTACATTTTCACCAGAAAAATAATCTTGAATTTCCTCTCTGTATATATTCTTTTCTAAAACCACTATATGACTACTATCACCTCTTAGCATCGTATCCACACGAGTCTTCAATGCTAGTAAATGTCGATATAGAACAGGTGGTGTTATTATGATTTCAGTAGCTCCTTGGGATTGGTTGGTCGATCCTTTAGATGGTTTTGAGCCAACGTATGTCACCCCCTTCCCTTTCTTAATCTATAATAACATTCATTGGTTCAAAACCTTTTTCATTAATTGTTAATAGTTAATCTTGAATAAAAGGAAATAAATACCTCTTTTACCGCATGAACTCTTACAAGTTGTGACGACCATGCAATGAATGTCCCAATAGCTTTTTCGACCGTATAAATATTATCATCATCATGTAGAATAGGTAGCTCTACATTTGGCTCATGAGATATAGTAATAATCACTTTCAAATGATCGTTCATAAGTGGTAAATTTTGAAGCATGTCATCTGTGATGTTGAACACTATAGACCTCGCTACAAGGTGATAGGTTGGTGTTGAGGGATATAAATCACAATCATTATCACCCTGTAGAAGATCTGTACAGGAAAATTATTAGTGTATGTCTGATTCACATTTCATGGGAACAATTATTAGAATATTCATTACCATGGAAAAGACATCTCTTTAAGGGGAATGGCTCACCTCAAAGATGCTGGGGGGTGGGGCGAGATCTTCACGCGCTGGTTGTTCCTGAGTTGTATCTTCCCCTTGAATCCCACCCATAAAAGTTTCTAGCAACTCTCCCTGTCATTGCAATCGTTCTTCAAGGGTTGCTATTATTTCTCTAATTTGTTTCTATTTTTCATCTCTGTCATCCATTTTTCCCTCAAAATATAATCGGGGTGTCACCCCAGACCCCGCACCTTTGAGATGACCGTATTGTTCTGGCTGCTTCAAAAGCCGTCGATAATAGGTCTGCATCCGCTACAGGAGTAGCTGATTCCTGTGACTGTTTTATATAGGAAAATAACTAATTATTTTTATGCAATAGAATTTTAAAACCAATATTAATATTCTCATGTCATACTTACACATATTTCACACTCTTTTTGTGTGTTCTCATCTAATAGCTTCCCTTTTTTATTCACACATGCCTCCTTCCATCGCACATGATGTGGGATGGATGTGTCTTCTGTTTTAAACTCATCAATCTATATATAAACATAGAAAGATAATTATGAGGTTATTTATTGGTACCTAACAATATTACTGTAAATTTAAAATACATACCATTTTCTTTTCTACTGAAGCGTACCTAATCCTTTCTTTACGATAGGGGTATGTTGGTTTTGATGCACGTTCCTTATTTTTAGTACATAGTTTCTATTTCATAAATGAAATATTGAAAATCAAAGTGATGAATACACGTATATTCAAAAAATGTATTATCACCCACAATGTACCTAAAACTTCTCATACCCACAACGACCAATAAATGCATCCCATGCTTCTTGGGATATCAGGTGGGTATAGACAATGCGTGGGTGTGGGTTTATTTTACCTTTGGAATCATTCAGGTGAAATCTTGTTAAAATAGTGGGAAAAACTCAATGAATCCTTCCTGTAAGCCTTAGTACATAATCCCTGTGTGAATCGTCTACTATAAATGAAATATGGAAGAGATTGAGAAGATTAAGACATTGTTTCATTATTTTATTTGCTAGTAAATTATATAAATAATATCATAATGTTACCGTAATTTCTTCCCAGATCACAGCCTTTATCCCGAACACAACATGGTTCCATGAATCTATGTCAATCGGCACGCGTTGCCGAGTGAAAACTCCACTATAACTACTAAACATAGCCCTATTGGGATTCACATTTTGGCCTCATGCATTCCATTCGACTTCCAATTTGATGCCTTTTCTTTTCTCTTTAATAACTTTCGATAAAACTATCAAACTACGATGTACCTGTGTTTTCTGCGACGTTGGTCCTTCATTCCCAACCATTTCATCGATATCAACATCATATATATGTTCATATGAAAATGTAGTAATGGAATGTGCTGATGGTTGTTGGAACTCAACCCTAAGAGTAACAACAGGTTCAAGAAACTTGTTGTTTCTCTTCACTATGAGAAGCCGCAGCAGGAGCAGTAGCAGCCACAACAACAGCATCTTGAGAGACTTGTTCAACCTCAAGATTATGAGCACCAGAACATACAGAAGTCATTATCTGCAAATGTGGTTGAACAGTTAATTTAGATTAAATAAATTTAGTAATGATAATATAATAACATGAGATTACAAGATCTATATTACAAACAAAATATAACCTGTTTATTGAACTCCCTTTCTTTTTTTCAAAAGCTGAAGGGATTTGACACCTGTATCGATTATCCAAATCACTTTATTGGGGTCTCCTCTAACATAAAAAATATCATCTACATTGGGACCGCTGTGAAATGATTGTAACAAACCACTGAAAATATCATCCTCAACTGAATTTTTATCAGACTGTTTTGTATTTTTGGATGATAACAAAAAAATCAACCACTTTCAGTTTGCGGGATCTCGAACATAAAAAACTTATACTGCTTGTGATTCCATTATAATCTATTCGTCTTTGAACCCTTCATTACTAAAATTAACATTCACAAATCCACATTTATCTATTTTAACACCACTATTGTTATCAACTCATTTACATCGAAAAATCAGCAATTGGAATGTCGTATAATCCAACTCCCATATTTGATTGATAATTCCAAAGTATGACATATTTTGATAAATTGGATTTCTATCCTTACTACTAGAAACAAGCACCTCTTCAGCCACTAGTGTAAATCCACTATTTTACAAGGTACTATCTTCATCATTTTCATCTGTATAGAGTGTATAACCATTAATTACATAACCATTGTAAGATAATACACACACACTTGGTCCGACGACTAGCCATCGAAGTCCTTCTGAGATTGAATTTGGATTTTCATCCAACTGCTTAAAAATATGGTCCTGACACCATCCTATAAACTAGGGATTATGGGTATTTGATAACCATTTTTCAGCCCTTGATGGATTCTACTTCCTAAGAATTTTTTTGTGAGTTTCAATATATGGAGAAACCTCCCAACTGTTATGCAAAACATAAAGGTGGGCCTGCTCCAAATTTATAAAACTGATTGTCACAACATCTATTCTAGAAATTCCCTCACCCTCAATGCACCCAATGTGGTGATATGTCATGATACCAATGCCTTCCACATCAGATAGGTATTCGGTACAAAATTCAATGGTTTCCTCAACAATATATCTCTCCACTATAAAACCCTCTGGCCAGCTTCGATTTTTGACATACACTTTCAAAATATTCATATACCGTTCAACGGGGTACATCCATCTATAGTGCAGAAGACCACAATGTCGAATCTCTCTCACCAAGTGAATCATCAGATGAACCATCATATCAAAGAATGTTGGTGGGAAGAACATTTCAAATTCACATAATATGATGACAATTTCTTTTTCCATAGCTATAAATTTCACCAGGTCTAAAACTTTTGTACATATAGATTTTCAAAAGAAATAGTTTTTGGTTAATGTATGATGAACATTCTTGGAAAAAATGCAACATAAAGTTATAAGAATTAGATCTTGCATCAAAACATAAAATTCATGTGATTTAAAACATTATAACTTAAAATCATTCATTGACATAATGTTTTTGAAATTTGATGAATACCCCTCTGGAACCTTTACATCATTTAAGAAGTTGAAAAACTGATAACTATCCTCCCAAGAAAGAGTATAAGTAGCTAGAAGAAGAAACATTCGATTTTCACCCTTCATGAGAGCCAACTCTTCTCGTATTCCCATGTCAACCATGTCTAACATTCCCTTAATTCTATTCATTGTTTTCTAGGGGCATTTAGCAACGTTCCAATAACACTGTTCCATACATTTTTTTCCACATGCATCACATCAAGAAAATGTCTAATGTATAAAAAATTAGTGTATGGTAATTCAAAAAAAAAACAATCCCTTCTTCCAACTAATTTTCGTAAGGTTTTTCAAAAATGGTTTACCAAAAATTGTGTTCACATATTTTACTTTCTCAAAAAGCGGATCACCTATTAGTGGATACGGTGCTGCGCGTTGTTATGAACTTCCATTAAATGATGTCATCCAAGATCGGTACTTATGCTGACAAGGTAAAAATATTTGATGTCTTTGAAATAGAGATTTTGATGAATGTTGCAACCTAATTGATTTTGTATCTTCTTTTCACATGGGACACCCTTGAGTTTATTTAATGCTATAGCCTAAAAAATTCCATAAGTAGGGAAATCATTTATTGTCCCATACAACATCACTATCAACATGAAGTATTCACTTATATAAGCATCATACAATATAACTCCTAAATCCCACAATATCTTCAAATCCTCGATCAAAGGAGCCATATAAACATCAATATCTTTACCTGGTTGTGTTTGTTCCTGATATAAGAATAGATAACATGATGAATTTCCACTTCATGAATAACCAGGGTGGAAAGTTATAATTTACATACATAAGATGCCATGTACTATGAGTGTTGGTTTGAAAACCAAATGGATTCACTTCATCTGTAGATAATGCAAGACAATGTTTTCTAGACTCTTTTACAAATTTAGGATACTCATGATCAATTTTGTTCCATTGAGGAGAGTCGGCCAGATGACGTAATCTCCCATATTTATTTCTTTTATCTACATGCCAAGACAACTGTCTTGTAGTTTCATCACTTCCATATAGACGCCTAAACATTGGAATGATTGGAATGTACCATACAAATTTCTTTGGAATGGATTCATCATTCTTATATCGAAAGGAATCACACTTTTGGTATTCTGTAAGTGATTTTTTCTCATTGCAAAACAATATACAGTCTTTCGGGCAGGCATGTATTCTTTCAGAAATCATACCCTTCGAGAATAGCATTTTTTTAACTTCATATGTCTGGATTGGGAGCTCATTATCTTCCATGAGAATGTCATTTAAAAGAGAAAGTAGTTCTATAAAATTGAAATCACTCCATTCGTTTCTGGTTTCAATTTATTCAACTAAAGTATAGATGACAAGTCTGTATATTTAGTGTAACCAGCATACAATGGGGTCTTTGCACAACTCTTTAACTTCTAAAACAATTTTGGGCAATCATAGAGTTCATATTCAATTGTATTTGACATTTCCTCAATATGATATTCATCATCATTTACATCTATAATCACATCCTCCATACCACCTCCTTCATTTTCTATATTTGTATTCATACCTGGTGATCCATAAAACACAGTTTTATCCCAGCCAGTAGCTACCTTCACCTTTTCTTCATGTTTATTCCATCATTTATAACTATGATCTATTCTGTGACATATAAAATGTTCTTCCAACTCCTCCGGAGTATGTAGTCTAGAATAACAACAACGTAAAAACGGAAAAAGGATTTGAGAAGGATCCTTTGTGTGATCCTTTGCAAACCCGATGAACTCTTTCACTATGTTCTCATACTCTATTGTCAGAAAATTAGCATCCATACAATCTTTATTCATCTCCATCCTATTTGAATCTCAAATATTAGTATTTATGGTTAAATTATACAAAAAAATACTACAAAATATAATATAAGAGAACCACTTCCTTATAAAAATAGAGATTAATAGAGCCTAACCATTTCCAATAAGGATTTCAAAATCAACTGAACCAGGATAGACCCCCATCAAAATCAACACTGTTTCCAAACACAAAGGGGTTCACGGGGATAACAACTTGCGTCATAGATGGTAAAACTCACACGACATCATCCTCTATGGATCATCATCCTCTATCGAGTCAACCGTTCTATTGTCAACTAGTCCATCCTTTTATACCTCACCAACCTAAAATACATATGGATGAAAACCAATATCCATCCTTATAAGTAAAGAAAGGATTTTCATAATCTCTACAATATAGAATTCATTAAATATAATTAATTTAGATTCATTATAGTTTTCTTCAAATCACCCCAGTCCTAACACAAGAATAATCAAGAATGATACATCTTCCACTCATTGGTCTCTTCCCTACATTCAATATCATCATGCCAAAATACCCATATATCCACACATACACATGTCACAAACACATAAAAAACCATATCCATATCAAAACCAAAGTACCCATATGGATTTCAATCAGGTTACTCGACTCAAGTGGTGGTGTGTAAGAAATAATAAGAAAATATAATAAGTATATAGTCACACATAAATCTCAAACTAGTGATAATAATCCAATAAACCCAAGAAGTACTAAATATCAAAGTCATTTTATGGTTCCTCCCATGACATGATAGCTTCATCCTTTTTAGATCAATAGAGATACCATGTTCTGAGACCACATGTCCAATGAAATTCACCTCCCGAATCTAGAATTGGCACTTTGACAACATGGCATAAAATTGGTGATTTCTAAAGATGTTCAAAACTATTATCATATTTGGTATATGATCATCCGTAGTTTTAGAATAATCCATGATGTCATCCATAAATACCATAACAAAATAGTTGAGATACTACTGGAAAAATCTATTCATCATCACCATAAATATATAAGGAGTGTTGGTTCACTCGAATGGAATAAAAAAAATACTCATAGTGGCTATACCTACTTCTAAATGAGGTCTTTGGAATATCAAACTCTTTGATTCGGAGCTGGTGCTAACCAAACTAAAGGCTAATCTTAAATAACCACTCCCCCCTTTAGAAGATCTAATAAATAATAAATATAGGTCAACGGAAACTTTTTATTGATCATAACCCGATTGAGATTCTGGTAATCCACACACAAGAGAAGGGTTCCAATGACATTCATGGTGAAAAGCCCCAGTTCATCCAAAGGAAACACAATATGTTTAATAATGAATTTGGAAACCAATTCATCCCCCTGATTATTTAGTTCCTTAAATTTTACTAGTTCTATATGGTAATATAGAATAAATATTGGTTTTGTACCCATCACCAGGTTTATAGTGAACTCCACCTCCCTCTCTAGTGGTAGACCAAAAAAGACTAAAGGAAACACTTTTTGAAACTCAATAGCTACTAGGGGATGTTCACTATAATAGGCTTCCTAATCTTGTTCAATAACATAAAAGGATATCATCCCACTAAACTCTGGAAGTAGAAGTCTACCTCAACTAGACCTCAGGTCTGATTCTCTATGGAAAACATGGAATTCCCCATCAGGCGTAGTGAAGGACACCCACCGATGATAATATTAAATCCATGATTTATTAGTAACTAGCCAGTCTATTATAAGAATAACATATCGGGTTATAATTTTAAGAACCAAAAAATATCATATGATCAAAATCTCTAAAAAAGAGAAAGCATGAGAGGGGAATTAGAGACCTTACTCCCTCTTTATCAAGAGAGATGTTACAATCTCTATCACATAATCCATGAGCTCTATTATATGTTTCAATAGTTCTATATTGACGTTTGATATGAACGAATGATGGGAACCAATATCAAATAAAACAATCACTAAAGAAAAATAAATAGAAATGGCTCCTCTCACTATCGCATTACCCACATCAGTTCCTACTGGAGATTAATCCATTGCATGAAGTTGTTTTGTTCCTAATACATGTTTCTAGGATCCCATTGTTATTGAATAATATTAATATGATATGGTACCTATCAATATTTTTGATTCCATTACACTACACAGGGTAGTAAAACATGTAAAACCCTCTTCAAATGGGTTTAATGTCTGTACGATATTTAAATATTCAATTCTTCTATGCAATAATTCATTGAGTGATCAATCTTTCTACATTGGAAAAATTCATTGGGCCTTTACTAGACACTACAGATAATATGGAGGACATTTTCTCTAAAATACCACCACCAATATTTTCACTATGAGGCTCATTCTACATTCTATTCTACTTATAGGAACCACTAAAACTACCACTGGGAATATAAGTAACTCTCTTTAACCCTAACATAATAGTCATTCCAATTTCTTCCATCACATCCCTATCTAGACCATAAATGTTTTAGGTAAACTTATGCATAAATACTTGATATTGGATATCTGATCGAAGACCCATATAAAACCTATAAGACTTAAGATTATTCTTTGACACCACCTCAAGTGAAAACTGAGAAATTTTAGCAAAATTATTTGTATATTGATTCAATGTCTAATAACCTTAGACGAGGTTGAGAAACTCCATGGACTTACCCGATACCATAATATCTAGATATAATTGCTTTGTAAAACATTTCTTCAAGTATTTGCGGTCTAAGACCCCTTCTAGCTTAACTAGAACTATATAATCCTATCAAATCCTTCTAGAACACCCAAGATTGAATATGGAGCACTTTACATTAGTGGAATATGATTTCTCTAAAAACAAAAATAGCCTTTAAATATTTTACAACCAATATGCTTCCTCCTAAGGATCTTTTGTTCCTTATAAGGATGATTATTTCAGATGAATAAAATCCTAGGCTTGATCTCCAATATTTTCTCTTTGAGGTACCACCACTTTAGCCTAAATGGGGGTAGGTGAGGCTCCCTAGACTACAGCTCTGACTATGTGCACTACTTCCTCTATGAGGTTCTAGTTGATAGGAGGATTCTATTTTTTTGGTTCATTAGTAGTTCCCTCATAAAGCTTGATTATAAGTCTTATTATGGGGCATTATACTATAATATATTAATAGAAAACAAGGAAAAATTAGTCAAGAGACACAAGAACAACAACTATATCAATTAGAACTCAACCGGAGAACACAAACCTCATATTTGGATTTGGGAAAGTTCTAGATTTAGATTAATTAATTCTTCAAAGAAAATTTTTTCAACCACCCATGTTAACTTAAGGATAAATACAATAATATCTATTCAAACACTCACTAATAACCTACTAGTTAAGTCCTGAAAATCATATCTCTTACCTACCGTGTCATATCTAACCAAATCAATCAACCATCATGTAACACCCCGAGATTTTATGAAAAATATTATTTTTAATTTTATTGATGTCTTGTGTTGAACGCTAAACTAAAAGGTGCTTTCACTACAAGCATCCCTGACTTGGCTTGCATTACACGCAATCACAACCTTCCATGATAGTGTGTGTTGTATGCAATACCGAGTTTCACTAAACAACGATATGTTATATAAACTAGCCGTTATGAATAGAAATACCCACTTTTTAAAATTTTATAAATTTTATCTTTTGAAATGGACTTCATATTTGGATTCAGAATATCGAAATTAGCCTAGGGTTAATTTTTGGTATTTTTCAAAAAACATTCAATTTTTTGATGAATAGTGAAAACACTGGGATACTATTTAAAAACCGACTTTTTATTTAAATTATAATTTATTTTTTTTAAATTTATTTTAGGTTAAAATTGATACATAATAAAAATATAAGTTAAATGTAATTCATTGCAGTCATTTTATAATAATTTTAGATATATAAAAATTTTATTGAACTTGTCACCGTCTTTTACCCACCTCCAAGGAGAATTTGGAAATTCTGATAAAACGTAATTTTACCGCTTCTGTGAGTGGAATTTCGAAAATCCGAGAGACACGGTTAAAATAAAGGACTAAAATGTGGTTCAATGAGATGAAAATAATTTTTATTGAATAGTAACTTTTACTTTTATTTACCACGGTTAAAAGTAAATAGGGTAATTAAGGGTAAAAATGATATTATTATTACCCTAACACATGTCCAAAATCTATTGGATAAGTTTAATTCAACCAAAAACAACCTTAGGAATAAAATATGACCATTTAGGTCCACTTGGATTAGATTAGGAAATTTATTATTAATTTATTTAAAGAAGGGTTAAAATAGTTAAAATCAAAATTTAATAAATAATTCATTTTTAATATAGGGTTATCCATAAGTTAAATTAGACTATAAATATTAATTAGAAAGCTAAAAATATTTTCCTACCTTATGGTATTTTATTTATAATTTTTAGACATTATATAATTCAAGTTATTTATGACACAATGGTGATGCAGTAATTACCTAAATAATGAAATATTAAAATAATTGATATTATAAATGCCCAAATAAATGTAATTTCAGACTTTTTATAAATACCACTAATTTTCTAGGTAAATATGAAATGTTAGTATTTATGTAATTATCTTTTTTCGAACTAATCATGCCGTTATGATTTTCACAAAAATCAATTACCAAATATTGTCAAAATTGACATAAAATAGTTTTTAAAAGAAATATAATATTATTAATTGTTATTTTTTTCCTAAAAATATAATGTTTGTCCAAAGGACTTATATAATGATATATATATATATCAATAATAATCCACTTTTTGTTAGTTAACTTAGAGTTAAATATAAATGATAAGGTTAAAATTGTTACCTAAACTTGTCTAAAATCTTTTGGTTGAGAGTAATTAGACCCATCCCCACCTTAGATTATAAATAAATCAATTAAGAGCTATTATAAACTGAATATGACTTTATTATAAAATAATATTTTACGTTTTTCCAATGGTGCCCCTCTTCTCCCTTATAAAAAGGGAACCCCTTCCCTCTTCTATTCACTCCATTTTGAGCCTTTAATCACTGCCAAACCCTACCCATTTCACTTATACACTTCTCTAGAAACATTCTGGAGGTTCTGGTCTTCTCAAAAGACCAACTCTACTTCCATAAGAGGAAGTTTAAAGGAGGTGCGTCGAAGAAGAGGTAATCTCTTCTTCCGATTCTCTCAAGTTTCTTTCTTCTTCAACTTCTTATTCATTAGTTGTCTCATTACAAAGTAATAGCATAAGTATTACTTATATACTGATATTTTATTATAAATATGAAAAAACCCTATTTCACCTTCTATCCATCCTATGGAAAACGAAATCACCGCGCATGTGTACGTACGGAATACCGTCTCCACGCCGTGGTGTAATCTGTTTTCGACCACCACCTTACTTGGATGGGTATAATGGTGTAAATAAATAACTATAAATTATTTTTTTAATGTGATATTTATTCTGAAATATTATACATACACTTCAATACAATTCCACGATCCTGGGAATGGTATCATCGCTCGTGCGTACGTACAGACTACAGTCTCCACGACAGGATGAGATTCATTCTCCATGTTAACCATTCAAGAATGATTATAAAGTATATATAATGAATAATAATAAAATATATGATATAATAAAGCTACTTGATTTATGTATATATATATATATGTCATCTACTTACTTCCATTTAAGTCAATAAGGAAAACATCATTCATGCGTACGTACGGCCTACTGTCTCCATGAACGGTGTGTTTCATTTCATTTATTGATCTATTATATATATATATATATACTGAATATATGTGATATATAAATCACGTTTTACATTCTTTAAGTACGTAAATCATGATATAAGTATTAATAATATCAAGAACAACAAGTCCAAACACGTACGAGAACTGAAACAATTTTACCCAAAACCCTACATTAACAGGGACTTGACAAATGAACGGGTAATATAAATACCTAAGTGAACAAGATATGATATAATAAAAATGAATATGATTCGGTAATAAGTAAATGAAATTATTTAAATCATTATACAGGAGGTTCAGATACAAACGAAGCATATCAGACATAAGGAATGGGATAGTTATTTCAAACTCATTCTTATCTGAGATTGTTTATTCGTAAGTATTTACTGGGTTTATGTTTATTATCCATGTCCATATGTTCTCAAAATGTTTTCATAAAATGTATTCATTTCTTCCATGAATTATTAAAGTCATTTTTTCCATTTTATTACTTTTACCACATCGTATGGAAGGAAACATTCTTTTATTTACCATATGAGGTATTTTTTTGACTTTTCTGACAAAAGTACGAGAAGAATGTTATTTTTAACTTATACGGCATGAACAGATTTTTATGGTTTCATAACGCCTCATTTTCATGAATCTTACTCTACAAGATTTTATGAATATTTTCAACAAAGTACTTTTCTTTTAAAATTGCATGGAATTTTGTGAAAAGAAAATGATTTTGAAGAAGAAAGGATATTTTCCTCAAGAATTAATTTCAAGTGTTTTATCAAAACCATTTTCCATCAAAGATGACATTATTTCCTATGGGTACATTTAAAGTATAATATCTCTATGATTTACATTATTTCACTTATCTTATGATGAAATATCCATTTGTTTTATATGAATTATGTGTTGATGGGACAATGTTTATGACACCTATTTTATTTTTTGGGTTATGATGAATGTTTTAAGTCTACTTTGTGGCATAATTAAGAATGGTTTAATTATGAGATGGGTGGGAATTATACCTCCCTCCAATACATTGGGTAAATATTTATATCTCCTGATATTGACATGGCTATAATGGTAACTTAATACGGTTCAGTGTTACAGGACTGGAACGAGGAGTGAACTCGATTTAGAATGGTACTTTGTCCACTAAGATGGCCTTGGAAGAAATGCCTTGGATACTATGGAAATCATTACATGTGCTTAATGGATTCCACAATTATATGTTTTATTACCATGCTATTTTATCATGACTAATGTTCCTTTATGATCTATGCTTTGTGTACTTCTATGATTTAAGTCATTGCTAATGATTTTGATGTTTAGATTTTATGTTCAAGTTTTTGCATTCAAATGTTTATGGGTTGTTTTATGTTCTCTATGCTTACCCTTACTGAGCATTTGAGCTCACCCTTTATATGTTTTGTTTTCTCCAGGATTTAAAGAAAGGTTTTAGGTAATAAAAAAAAGGGGAAGATCTTTATGGGAGATGTTGAAGATCTTTCACCACGATTAGAAGATTATTTTCCGAGCTTCCAAAGACAATAAACTATTACGGCCCTTATGTGTCTGTTTTCGTTATGTATTAAGTATTCCGCAAAAGTAATGTAATGTCCATGTACATCAAGCTTTGGGTCTCTAAAGTTGGTATCGTAGTAAAGGTTTAGTCAACTTTTGGAAACTAGGATGTGAGAACTTTCGTGAGATCCCTAGAGATATTTCTAAGGTATATATAGGGATGTCCCTAAGGTTAAGTATAAATATAGTTTATAGTCCTAGAATTATGGTAAGAATCTTAGAATTTAACCTAAGATGTTAGATATTGAAGGTAATCCCCCTTGATTATAATTTTTTCCTCTCACACTATTTTTTATGGGTTTTAGAAAATGGCTGGGAACGGGAAGATTCACAATAATGGAGGATATGATGGACAATGGAATGATATTCTTCATGAGCAACCGAATGAAATTGGATATGGAGGTCCAAATATCATTATTATGCCTAATCAGAAATCTCATAATATGATCAATAATATCAACTTTGGTAAGTTTCTTGACTCAGCTAATAAGAGAAAGATGGAGTTTCATGATGATAATAGAGGAAGGAAAGTTCAATTTCTATCATGTAAATCATGTGGGAAGAGGCATTAAGGAGAATGTTTCAAAGAAACTAGAAGATGCTTTGGGTGTAGAAAAGAAGGACACAAATCCAGTAAGTGCAAAAGAAAAGGTTCAGTTAACACCTTGGATAGGGATAATGGTATTGCTACGACATCAAAAATTATTAGATGTTTTAAATGTGGAATTTATGGGCATTATGCAAACCAATTACCTAACAGAAAATCTCATGAAGGGAATCAGAATGGTCATATGGGTAGTATTTATGTGGACGATGAGGAGACTACAAATGATATATGAGATGAAAGAAGTGTTGAAGCATGGTCAATGGTTTAAGAAGGTAGTGGAATGATTTTATGTTTATCAAGAGATATGTTGTATAGGTAATTTAATGGTACTATGGAATAAAGACACATCTAGGGATTGTTACACTATTGTTTTTCCTAAAGTATTTGAAAGTATATGTTGAATGGTACTGGTAACCATGAAAGTTTATTCAGATATTTTTTGAAAGAAGATGATATGCACATAATGAATGGATAAGGAGGAAATAATACATTTGACAGTATTCATGAGCTCATGATTGTTATAAGGAATAAGTGATATCATGGTTTGAGTATACAGAATTTTGGGATTTTGGTATGTGGAAGGAGTTAAATTTTGACAACACTCATGTTTTCACTAAGGTTCAATGGGTATTTATTTTTCAATAGAATCCATGATTAAGGCATTCGAATGTCTGGAATGTGACCAACAAGACACATCTTATGATATATGGGGATCAATGATGGTATTAACATGCTTGTTATATGAACTATCTGGCAATCGTTTTCACTATAATATGAGATTGGACAGTAGTATTTCAGATAAGCCTAAAGATTGGAATGGATTATGTTGTACATAAGTTAGTATTGTTTATGGATAGAAGTTTGTTTATATTATTGATGGAAATTTATAATAATGTAGTTTTAGAAAAAAGACAACCTGCAGGACGGGCGACAACCCGTCGCGTCAGACAAGGCTGTGGGAATCGAACCCACAACTGAAGAGCGACAGGCCTTTATCGCCTACCACTGGCCTATAGGAAGTACCTCTTTAGTAGAAACAAGTTTTATTATATTAAGCAGTATGATATATGAAGTATAAGTCCCTTTTAGGAACCATATATGATTAATCTCACTATAGATGGACTTATGCATTTTTGATAATATTTTTTAACCTTTTGTTTGAGATAGATGGAATAACCCATTATTCTATCACATGATCTGGTAACACTTCATGAATGAAAAATTCACCTTAAATTATTTAAGAGATGAAGTGGAAATTTTCCAAGGAACGACCAACGGTGAGACTGTACCAAAATCAAGAAATTATTTCTTCTAATTCCAATTTCTTCAACTTTAGGGAAATGATCTTGAAAACCAAAAATGTTGTCCTAGTTCCCTTATATCCGATAAATCAGATGGTACCTTAGATCATCACCAATCTATGGCTTCGTGATTTTTGTCATGTTTCATAGCCATGTTATCTACCACTCTCCATCAGAACATGATGGTTATATTTCTCTTCCATATCCATATTTTCACCCATGTTCTTCTATGTGGAAACCAAATGATTAGTTAATTTGGGTAACCGTTACGTTTCATACATTAGTTTTTAAATATTGGTTTTGGTATTACTTTTTATGATGTGGGATTCTATTAAATAAACTTTCCATTAGTAAACCATTTATAACCCCGACGAATTTCGAGGGAAAAATTCATTTTAAGGGGGGTAGAATGTAACACCCCGAGATTTTATGAAAAATATTCTTTTTAATTTTATTTATGTCTTGTGTTGTAAAATAAACTAAAAGGAGCTTGCAATACATGCATCCCTGACTTGGCTTGCATTACACGCAATCACGACCTTCCACGATAGCTTGTGTTGTATGCTATACCGAGTTTACTAAACAACGATATGTTATATAAACTAGCAGTTATGAATAGTAATACCCACTTTTTAAAATTTTATAAATTTTATCTTTCTAATTGGACTTCATTTTTGGATTCGTAATATTGAAATTATCATAGGGTAAATTTTTTTTTTCTGAAAACTTTCAATTTTTGATGAATAGTGAAAACACTAGGTTACTATTTAAAAAACAACTTTTTATTTAAATAATTATTTATTTTCATTAAATTTATTTTAGGTAAAAATTGATACATAATACCTAAATAAGGTCAATTTAATTCATTGGAGTCATTTTATAATAATTTTAGATATATAAAAATTTTATTGAACTTTTCACCGTCTTTTACCCACCTCCCTGGAGAATTTGGAAATTCACATAAAACTTAATTTTATGGCTTCTGTGAGTGGAATTTCGAAAATTCGAGAGACAAGGTTAATATCAAGGACTAAAATGTGGTTCAATGAGATGAAAATAATTTTTGGGGAATAGTAACTTTTTACTTTTATTTACCATAGTTAAAAGTAAATCGGTTAATTAAGGGTAAAAATGATATTATTAATACCCAAAATCAGGTCCTAATTCTATTGGATAAATGTAATTAGACCAAAAACAACCTTAGGAATAAAATATTACCATCTATGTCCACTTGGATTAGACTAGGACAATTATTATTAATTTATTTAAAGAAGGGTTAAAATAGTTAAAATCAACGTTTAATAACTAATTCATTTTTTATATAGGGTTATGCATAAGATAAATTTGACTATAAATATTCATTTTAAAGATAATAATTTTCCTACCAAATCGTATTTTTTTATAATTTTTAGACATTAAATAATTCAAGTTATTTATGACACAATGGTGATGCAGTAATTACCTAAATAATGAAATATTAAAATAATTGATATTATAATTACCCAAATAAATGTAATTTGAGACATTTTATAAATTAAAATAATTTTATTCGTTAAAATGACATGTTAGTATTGATTTAGTTAACTTATTTAGAACTAATCATGCTGTTATGAGTTTCACAAAAATCAATTACCAAATAGTATCAAAATTGACATAAAATAGTTTTTAAAACAAATATTGTATTATTAACTATTATTTTATTCCTAAAAATCTAATGTTTGGCCAAATGACTTAGATAAGGATATATATATTAACAATAAACCACTTTGGGTTCGTTTGGCTTGTTATAGTATGTTTATTAACCATATAGTGTAAAAAACAAGAAGACACGGTAAAAGTTAAATTATATAACATAGAGTTAAATCTAAATGATAAGGTTAACATTGTAACCTAAACTTGTCTAAAATATATTGGTTTATATGATTTCAACCCATCCCCACTTTATATCCTAAATAAATTAATTTGGAGCTATTATAAACCGAATATGACTTTATTATAAAAATAATATTTTAAGTTTTTCCAAAGGTGCCCCTATTCTCCCTTATAAAAAGGGCACCCCTTACTTCTTATCTTCACACCATTTTGAGCCTTGAAGCTCGGACAACCCCTTACCATTTCTATTATACACTTCACTAGCAACATTTTGGATGTTCTGGTCTTCTCAAAATACCAACTCTACCTCCATAAGAGGAAGCATAAATGAGGTGCGTCGAAGAAGAGGTAATCTCTTCTTCCGATTCTCTCATGTTTCATTCTTCTTGAACATATTATTCTTTAGTTGTCTCATTATAAAGTAATAACATCAGTATTACATATATACTGATATGTTATTATAAATATGAAACAACCCTATTTCACCTTCTATCCATCCTATGGAAAACGAAATCACCGCGCGTGCGTACGTATGGAATACCGTCTCCACGCCGTGGTGTAATCTATTTTTGACCACCACCTTACTTGGATGGGTATAATGGTGTAAATAAATAGCTATATATGATTATTGTAATTTTATATTTGTTCTTAAATATTATACATACACTTCAATAGAATTCAATGATCATGGGAATGGTATCATCGCTCGTGCGTACGTACGGACTACCTTCTCCACGACGCAATTAGATTCATTCTCCATGTTAACCATTCAAGAATGATTATAAAGTATATATAATGAATAATAATTAAATATTTGACATAATGAAGCTACTTGATCTATATATATATATATATGTCATCTACTTACTTCCATTCAAGTAAATAAAGAAAGGAAAACAACGTTCTTGCGTATGTACGACCTACCGTATCCCTGAACGATGTGTTTCATTTCATTTATCTATCTATTATATATATATATACTGAATATATATGATATATAAATAATTTTTTACATTTTTTAAGTAAGTAAATCATGATATAAGTAATAATAATATCAAGAACAACAATTCCAAACACGTACGATAAATGAAACAATTTTACCCAAAACGCTACTTTAACATGTAATTGAGAAATGAACGGGTAATATAAATACCTAAGTGAACCATATATGATATAATAACAATTAATATGATTCTATAATAATCTAATGACATTATTTAAATCATTATACGGGAGGTTCGGATACATACGAAGCATATCATACATAAGGTAAGGGATAATTAGTCAAATCTCATTCTTATCCGAGATTGTTTATTCGTAAGTATTTACTCAGGTTATGTTTATTATCCATGTCCATATGTTCTAAAAATGTTTTCATAAAATGTTTAATTTTCTTCCAAGAATGTTTAATGTCATTATTACCCTTTTTTTACTTTTACTACATCATATGGTAGGAATCTTTCTTTTGTTTACCATACGAGGTATTTTTTTGACTTTTCCGACAAAAGTATGAGAAGAATGTTATTTTTAACCTATACAGCGTGAACAGATTTTGAAGGTTTCATAATGCATCATTTCCATGAATCTTACTCTACATGATTTTATGAATATTTTCAACAATGTACTTTTCTTTTCAAATTTCCTAGAATTTTGTGAAAAGAAAGTGAGTTTGAAGAACAATGGATATTTTCCTCAAGAATTAATTTCAAGTGTTTTATCAAAACCATTTTCCATCAAAGATGAAATTATTTCATATTTGTACGTTTCAAGTATAATGTCTCTATAATTTACATGGTTTCACTTATCTTATGATGAAATATTAATTTGTTTTATATGGATTATGTGATGATGGGACGATGTTTATGAAACCCATTTTATTTTTTGGGTTATGATAAATGTTTTATGTTTATTTTGTGGCACAAGTAAGAATGGTTTCATTATGATATGGGTGGGACCTATATCTACCTCTAATTAATTGGGTAAAGATTTATATCTCATGAGATAGACATGGCTGGAATGGTAAGTTAATCTGGTTCAGTGTTATAGGACTGGAACGAGGAGTGAACTCGATTCAGAATGGGACTTTTTCCACTAAGATGGTCTTGGAAGCAATGCCTTGGAGACTATGGAAATCATAACATGTGCTTAATGGATTCCACAATTACATGTTTTATTACCATGATAGTTTATCATGACTAATGTTACTTTATGATCTATGCTTTGTGTACTTCCAAGATTTATGTCGTTGCTCATGATTTTGATGTTTAGATTTAATGTTCAAGTATTTGCATTCAAATGTTTATGGATTGTTTTATGTTCCCTATGCTTACCCTTTCTAAGAATTTGAGCTCACCCTTTATATTTTTTATTTTCCCCAGGATTTAAAGAAAGGTTTTAGGTTTGAAAACAAAAATGATATGATCTTTATGGGAGATGTTGAAGATCTTTCACCATGATTAGAATATTAATTTCAGAGTTTCAAAAGACACTAAAATATTGCGGTCCTTGTGTGTCTGTTTTCATTATGCATTAAGTATTCCATGAAAAAAATATAATTTCCATGTACATCAAGCTTTGGGTCTCTACACGTCACCCTTATAATCATAGTGATAAATACCCTATACATAGTATCATGAAAGGGAAAACATATAAGAAATCCACAGTAAAAGTCTTATGTATGAACACTAACCATTAAAACCATAACAGAAAAACACAAAAAAAGAATCAACATTGTTGTCACATCCTTTCTAAGAAGAATGTTCAAGAAGGGAATCAAGAATAATAGAAAAGAAATTCACCTTAGAGGAGGAGAAGTAGGAAACCTTTTGCGCTACGTCGGGAGGGGAAGGCACGACAGCCAGAGGTGAAGGTGCACAAGAGGAGCTGCCAACTGAAGTGAAATAGAGGAGTAGGGTTTACGGGGAGTGGGGTTGAGCGAAGAAGATGAGAAGTAGGGTTTGCAGTGAGGATGATCCACCGAAGGGGTTCGAGGGGGAGGTTTGGAGAAGGGATATCAGCGGAGGTCTAACAACGCGAAGATCGGGGGCGGCAGAGGTCCAAAAAACGCGAAGATCAGGGGGCAGCGGAGGGGAGTCGCAGGGTTACAGTACCACGAGAGATTTAGGTCACGATAAACCGAGGACACTGTGTGACCGATTTTTAAAATACGGGACTACGATTTTATCAGCGCTAAAAAAGCGCTGATAAATCCTTCCTTTATCAGCTCTAAAATTTTAGCACTCATACATGGAATATTTTTTAGCTCTAATAAAGGGTCTCTTTATCAGCACTTTTTTAGCCCAGATAATAATTACCCTATATCAGCGCTAAAATTTTAGCACTGATACAAGGATTCTTTATTAATTGTTTTTGCATACCGCTGATATAAGGTGGCACTTCCCTTTCCCGTTTTTGTAGTAGTGTTTAAAGAGAAGTGGTGCATGATGATGTTCTTGGATAACTGGAGGATGGATTATTCTAAGGATCGTGGAATGATAACTTGTTCCCCTTTATAGATCATATATTCTCTTGTAGAACCGGTGATGGATGTTCAAGAATCTAACCTGTAGTCCATTGTGATGCATAAGAAGTTAGTTGGAGGTGACCCTATACCCAGGTGGTTGATGGATTATTATTATATGATCATGGTACACGATATATTTTTCCCTTGATTTCATTCATGAATAGATGATGAGAGACTTCCATACCTTTGGATAGGTAACAAATCTTGGTGAGACAATGATGTAACATGTCTTAAGATGATAGTTATGGTGGCATGGGATGAAGATGGACATGACTGATTCTATTTCCCAATGCCTTATCTTCTAGAGGGTAATGTTTGAGAACAGTTATCCTAGTGGTTTTCTCTACCCACTTCCCGTGCCCATGTTGAAGTGGGATAACATCACTATAGTATTTTTGATGTGGTTACCAAAGACACCAGAGAGTCATGATGTAGTTTGGGTGATTGTTTATCAGATTTTGAAGGTTTCAAAATTCTTATTGATCTGAGAGACTCACTCATTTGATGATACTATATTTCAATGAGATAATACACTTATATGGAGTTCCCTTGTTCATTTTGTTCACATGGATATACCTTTAACATCACTCTTTTGGTAGAATTTATAAAAATAACTAGGGACTCTACTAGGATTGAGAAAAACATACCAATTCTTAAAATATTTATTGTTAGTGAAATAAATTTTTATACTAAAAGATATGCTATGATATTATGTTCTAGACCGTGGTGGAAATGGGATGAGCACCTAGACTTGTAAGAATTCAGTTATAGCCACAATTTCTACGATTCTTTATAGATATAACTATTTGAGGCTCTATTTTGATAGCCTTGATACTCTCCATTATGTCAGAATAAGGTGGGTGCGGTAGATGTTGCTGGGGATATTGTGGTACAAGAGACCCCAAATATGGTGTAATTGACTACGAAGTGGTTGGTGGTTGTTCAGAGTATGTAGTTATCATATGAAGACTTTAGGAGATGAATTTTTTCAGTTCACTATTAGCGAATGGGTTTTCTTTTGAGTGTCACCTTAGATGAGGAATATTCCATTGTGAAAATAAATAAAATTAGAACTATGGCTGGTTCGACCCTTATACATCACCAAATGTTTTAGAAAAGTGGCGTACTATCTAAATATTCCTCTACCTTATTGAGGCATGCATTGTTTGCTTCAATGGTACAATCCTGATCTTTTTAATGTTATAGATTGTGAGAATGTTGAGTAATATACATATACATATTATTGGGATAATACAATAAGGATTATATGCTAGAGTGAGAAGATATCATGGGGGAATATGACTCCCCTTTTCTGAATCCTATGTAAGCGTAAATGGATCTGGGAAGAGAAGTTGGACAAAGAGTCCAATGTTTGAGATCATTGTACATAATTATTTAAGAAGGTCAACGAGAGACACTCATTGAGGATGATAAGTCATTAAAAGGGGAGAAATGTAATGTTCTCAATATTTAAATGTTCTTAAAACCATATTTTGTTTTGGTTATATTATCCTCTAAAGTAAAAAAATAAGAAATTTTTCAATTTAATTCATTCCCTTACGTAGGAACAATTCTTCGAGTAAGGGTAAATCTTATTTTTATGAGGGGTTTTAAAGGTAACCACAGATTTATATGTGTTACATTGGGGTAGGGTGACTTTTTAAGACCCTGTGTATGGGTAGTATGGTTTTTCTACATGATAAAAAAGGGTAATATTGAATTGTGTATGGGTAAGGACCATTTTTATATAGTTGTGTAATGGTAACCCTTTAATTTAAAAAGATGAATAAGGGTACCTAAGTGTTGTGTAAAGTTAAAGATGAGTAAATTAAAGGAAAATCTTGAATTTTAAAGGATTCATAAGAGTGGTCCTATTGATATATAGGGAAGATCCTTATTTTCAATGGCTATGTAAGGGTAATCTGTAGTTTTTAAGGGTAAGTCTGGGTTTATGAATAGAATAAGGGTAAAATAAATTACTAATATGTGATTCCTCGGATCTGTGTAAGGTTAAAATATTGTTAAACTCATGCAAAAAATCATTTCAGGAAAAATATATTTTAATACTATGTTTTACCTTATTCTCCCAAATGACCATACTGTAATAATTTTTTGATGATTTGAAAAGACTAATATCATCTAAATAAATTCTTTAACAAATTTAAAATCCATGACTCAAATAATATAGGAATTTAAACACATGAAAATTAATAATAACTTAAAATTAAAATTAAATGACAAATTTAATTTTTAGGTTTCAATGCTATGAATCTCTATGAGAATTTATTTCCAAAAAATACCCAAACATTGATGCTATTTTCTATTGAGTGATCATTTAGAGTCTAAGAAGATCAAAAATTATCTTTTTTACATTTTCTTATTCCATTTTAAAAAATACAAGTTCTTGATCTATTTTTTTGGTGTATAGGATCCTTACTGTCTCTCATATATTCTTTGGTGTTTCATTTTAAAAAGACAAAACCCAAGTATGATTTCTATATAATCATTTCATAGTTATTTTGTAAAAATATCATTCTGAATCCTTATGGAAAAAATTATAAAATTTTCATAAAAACGTAATAACCTAGAATTATGAAAAAATAATAATAAAGAATTATTCCTATCTATATTAGATTATTATAGAGGGCGAAAATTTTTATCATATGTGGAATTATAGTTTTCTATAAGGAATAAATGGTCAACACATAATTTTTATTAAATCAATATTTTTTAAATTATCAAGGAGATAGAATATATTATCACATGTGGAATTTATTTTTTACAAAAATAAAATTATAGAGACAGTTCTAGGAATCGTTGGTGAGTGGTTTGAGTTGAAAAATATGCAGGCGTGGTTCAAGTTATGATTCCTTGAAAAACCTTACTATTGACATATATATCTGTAGGTAGAAATTTCCTTAATATGCATAAGAAATTTATATGATCATTAACATGTTGTGTGGATTTATGTTTATGTTATTTATACTATGTTGAGTTTTTTCATATGTGTACTTTTTATCAATTTTTTTCACACTCAAGATATGTTACATGCACCTTTATATGATACAATTGTTTCCCTATATCATATTTTGGTATATTCAATATTGTTATTATTTTATGCTTGGTACTAAAGTGATAGGTGGACCCAATAAGGATCGGTAGCCCTAGAGGGGGAGTGTGTTCAGATGATACATGTGACCTAATAATAAGACTGAGATAGATGATGAGATATGATATCCTTGTGTGGAATGACCTGGGGGAATTTTTATCATATGTCATCACACCTGTGAGACGATAGTAGGGCCTGATGGTCTACGTGACTTGGATTATATGGAATCAATAGAGAATGATATTCTATTTGACATAACCTAAGAGATGAAGACTGGGTGTGATGGCCAATTGTAGTCTGAACTAGAGACATTAGGTCTGTATGGATATTGACCGATTTTGAGGTTGAATCATTCATTTATGACATATCCACAACTATTATGATATCTTTTGGAAAGGAGATGATGCAAGTATAATAGTTTTTTGAGGTATCTTGTTCACTACATAGATTCTTGGAATCGTTTATTACTTGTGTGAATATTTATTTATTATCATGTCATACACTCTTATACATATGCACTCTAGTTATGGACTCTATCATGACCGGTCCTCTGGGCCCGTGCCGTGACTACCCCAAGCCCGCCTTCCATAGGCCAAGGGCTGGAGACTACCACCAAAGGCATAAATCCTGATAACTGGGAAGGTATTTCCTTTATAAAAGAAAACAAGCACCACAGAGTAAGCAAGCGGAAAAAGTAAACACTAAGCACAAGAGAAGTGCTGAAAAGTAAATGGGCTGGAATAGAAACCCAAAAGAAAGTACAACAGAAAAGATAATAGCTGGAAGGATGAAAGCGGTTCCTGGGTCGTCCTCCTCAGATCCTACCTGAAGGGTAGGTGCAGATGGCGCAACTCCTGGTCGTCCACCACGGATCCTACCTGATGGGTAGGTACAGATAGCCTCCTCCACATTCTCGTCCGTCAACCTCCTCTGTGTGTCGTCTCGTCGTGTAGTCCACCTCCGGGTACTGACTCGTCGTGTAGTCCACCTCCGGGTACCGTCCAGTCCTTGAACATTCGGCCTCCGTCAGCACTGCCCTTCGTCTGCAACCAACACAACGAGGTGCGGGCATAGCCCGTTCAGGGGTGAGTATAACGATACTCAGTAGGGACCCCGAGACCCTCAGGGTCTCACTAAAACCAAAAAGTATAACCACAAAGAATATCTCAACAGATAACCTCTACGTAGGTAATTGCCCATACATATACCTATGTTATCAAGTAACCCATATCAATCCTGAGGAAACACAAGGATTGTGAAAACAATGGATAACCACTACCTAGGTATATGCCCATACATATACCTAAGTTAGCAAATGACCCATCTCAATCATGAGGTAAACACAAGGTCAAAAGTCTGAGCTCAAACCAGGATTTTCATTATCCAAACCGTAACTGCTGAAGAGCTCCATCTCTGGAGTGTATAGTGGTCCTGTCACAACTCCGAGGTACTGCTCACTAACCTAAGACTGTTGAGGTACTCCTCCTATCGAGTACCACGGGTCTGCGTCCAACTATCGGGCGCTCTGTCTGCTAAGGGTCTATCGCAAAATACCTGGCGCTCTCCCTAATAGCGTACAGAGGTACTACTCTGGTCGAGTACCACAGGTGTGCTGCCAACTACCAGGCGCTCCGTCCATCGTGGGTTTGCCGCCAAATACCGGGCGCTCCATCCACTGGGCTTGTCGACTCACTCCAAGTCGAGTCGGTCAAGCAGTCGTCATGTCTCAATCGTCTACACGGTCCTCGTACTCCGCACGCTCGTCTCTGGGAGGGTCCGCTCCACGAGCTACTGGTCGATACTCCAAGTATCTCAAAGTCCCATGAAGAAGTACCTCAAAGGACCGCCTCGCCATTGGGGTCTCAACGCAACAGTCGGCGCGTCAAACTGACGCTCGGTCTGTGAGTTATTAGCCTTTTCGTCCACGGGGCCCGGTTGGTTTCGTGTGCGAACCAGTTCAGCCGTAACTCAACTATACCCCGAACACTAATAGGGTATACTCATAGGGAATCTTTCTCAACGTGATCACCAACGCCGCTGACGGTTCGTCAAACGGACGTCTGGTCTGAAAAAATATCATCATTCTCCTTTCCAGGGGCCCGGTTGGATTTCGGGCACAATCCAACATGGCTATAACCCAACTGCATCTAAAACTCAGGCGGGGGATGCCAAAAGTTCCGTATCGTCAACAGGAACGCAACGCAACAGACGGCGCGTCAATCGGACGCCCGGTCTGGAAGTTATTGGCCTTTTCGTCCCGGGGGCCCGATTGGTTTTTAAGTTAAAACTTACCCGAATGCACTCCAACTGCGTCTAAACCTCGAGCGGAGTAAGCCAAAAGATCCGTATCCCTTAGAGGAATCCATCAAAGTCGACGTCACGTCAATCGGACGTCCGGAGCTCAAGATATGAGTGTTTCCGCTCCGAGGGCCCGGTTGGTTTCGTGTACAAACCAACCAGGCCGAACACAAGTTATTCCGAAACCTTGAGTGCGATATACCTAAACAACCGTCTCGATCCAAGGATCGCGTTGCCGCTGACGGCGCATAGTTCGGAGGCCCGTATCTCAAGTTACGGGAAAAAGACCAAAATCGGTCCGAAGATGGGCGGCTGGGCCCGGGCCGACCTGGCCCGACCCCCCTGGGTCGGCCGAACCGGGTCGACCCGAACTGGTACGGCCAGGGCACGGCCTGGCCGATCGGACCGGCCTGGCTCGGCTCAGCCGAGCGGCCGAGCGCTGTAGGTGTCGCGGTGCGCTGCCCCCGCGGGTTGGAGGTGTCGCGACCCCGCTTTGGGGCCGCGCTGGAGCAAAGGACGCAGCATATCGCCGCGTCCCGTGTGTACGAGCCGGACCTGCACTGCCGCGGGTCCGTTGGCTGCCGCGCCAGCGACCCGCACCACCAGTAGCTTCCACGGGCCACCAGAGTTACTCCGGTGGTCCGTTTTCCTTCCCTTCTGCGCCGTTGTTCCTCTCGGGTTTCGTTCATCAATGCGGCATCATCAAATCGGCCTTGCGTTAAGATTTTCCGTCACCGCCAAATTCGCAAAACAATGAAGAACGACGGAGGGTTGTCGGGCCGTGTTCGTTTGACCCGCACTCTCCGCGTTAGATAAAAACAACGGGAGAATAAAAAACAAATCCAAAAACAATTTTAATGAAATGAAACTGTTCATAAAAAATCTGGGTTCTTTATTTTAAATGAAATGATCACGGAAAAAAAAATTATTTCCAAAATAAAATCCCTACCTCGTCAAGTCGTCGCACGCGGGTTCTTCGCGGATTTGATCACTGCGGAAGGAGGCGATCGTCGCGTCGCAGAAGGTGTCGCGTCGTCGCGAAAGGGCGTCACGTCGTTGTGGAATACAGTGCGCGTCGACGAACTCCAAGGTTCAAGAACAACAGATTTAATTTTTAATAATTAAATCCATGCGTTGTTAAAAACCACAAAGGATTTTTAAAAGAAACCCGAAAAATATTACCTCAAACAGAATATCGAAGATTTTGTTGCGGATGAAGGAACGTCACAGAAGAACATCGCGGAAGAAGAAATGTCTTCGTCGCGGCACACGGCGTCGCATCGTCGATTTCTGTGGTTTCGGTGTTCTTCGTCGGAGGCCGGCGTTCTTCGTGTTCTTCGCGTTTTTCGCTGAGAAAGGGTGAAGGCACAAGAATTCTGTCAAAAGCCTTCCAACGTGTAATCCTCAAGATGTGGTGTTGGTCTTATTTTATTACAATGCCAACGGATTTCAAACCGGTTAATAAACGAAAAAGAGATAAGTAACGACCCATTAATTCGTGGAATTAATTCAACGAAATAATCCGCCCAATTAATTCAATGAAGAAAACCGCCCAATTAATTGGTGCGTTAAGAAATTAAGAAAACGTGTCAGTTGAATTTCATAATGATGGGTTTTCGCGGGTGCGTTGCTTAGGGGAAAAGAAACGGCGGGGCTTGTGCGGGCCCCACCACACAAATATCCTACCAAGAGGGTATGATATTTTTGGATATCACTCTATCCGGATCAACTCAGCTTAAGCTGCTATAAGTGGCTTCCAAGTGGCTTAAGATAAATAAAATAAGGTTTGTCATACAATTTATTTTATTTCTTAACTTTATGCCCAAAAATTAAAAACCACACCCAAGAAAACGCAACTCCGGAAGAGGCGTTTCAAAGCAAGTACTGGCTCTACGATTCCATCGGTGCCCTCAGAATTCGATTCCGAGCACCGGTTCAAATGTTAGAAAAACCCGCTCATCCGTTCACTGAACGTACCCAAGCCAAACTTCGGAAAATGATTCCGGGAACACCGGGCCTTGGAATCAGGTGCCGTCAGATACTGTGTTCTTGTAAAATTCAAATAAAAATTACGAATAAAATTTCCTTGGAATTTACGGGTCTTTACATTACTCCCACTACAGGGCTTTATGTCCCCGTAAAGCTTCACCATAAACTTAGTGATACAAAGGTGGTACTGAGCTCGCATCTGAGCCTTCCGCTCCCATGTGCTCACCTGGAGGTTCCCGTGCTGCCAAAGAAAGTGCACCAGAGGAATCGATCGTCCCCATAGGATCTGCTCCTGTCGATCCGTGATCCCCACTAGAACCTCTTTAGAAGTAACCCCATCGCCATTGTCCTGCTCCTCATGGTCGATGATATGCGGAGGGTCGAGCACGTATCTCCTTAGTTGAGATACGTGGAAAACGTCGTGCACCTAGTGCAACTGAAGTGGATGGGTCAAGTGGTAAACCACCTCGACTACCCAGCTGAGGACCTAGAATGGTCCGTTGAACCTCGGAGATAACTTGCCTCCCTGGCCACATCTCCATAAACCTCGTCGAGGTGAGACTCATATAAGGACGTGATGGTCATCCTCGAACTCTACAGGCCTCCAAGTCCTGTCAGCATAAGGCTTCTATCGGCCCTGTTCCGTCCTCATCCGCTCTTGGATGACCTGGGCCTTCTCTAGTCTCACAAGAGCTGCTATGATTTCTTATTTTCCGATAAGAGAAATTCGGTCTCATCGCCTGGATGAACCACATTCGTTGCCTAATACAGTCAATCCTGACATGAATGATGCATTCATGCCATGGATGACGTCGTAATGACTCGACGTAACTACCGAGATATCCAACTGTCACTCTCGCCTCCAAGGGTCGGGTCACACTGTCGGCATTAGTGTGTGGTCACTAGGTCTCCTTCAGTAGAAAAATTGAAAGTGAGTGTCAAGTCAACAGTCTTAACTGGGCCCACTCAGTATTAACCAATCAAAAAGGACAGGAAAGAAAACATTACAAGATAAATTTATTTTCATTATTGAAGCTCATAGTACAAAGACACAAAGCAAATATAGACAAAAATCAACAAAACTAGAAGAAACAGGATTAATAGCCTCCAGGTCGGAAGCTAGTCCCGCTCCTGTCCATCTACTTCCGAAGCTCCATGACCATAGGCCTCAGCTGCCTGAAGATGAGCTCTCCCATGTCCCCCTGTCCCCTGCGGTCGTCGTGGGCCTCCTGGTGGTGGTGGTGGAAACATCTCGAAGCGTCGTCCACCACCAGCTGCACAGCCAGCTCCTCTGCCATGGCCGACTGCTCCTTGCAGTCCGCCCTGATCGAACCTCTGCCTCTGCCTCGGAGGTTATTCATTTAACTGCTCGTCATCTGCATGGCGGGTCGGACAGTCATGTTCCATGTGACCAATTCTGCTGCAGGAGTAACAATATCCACTCTCGGCACGTCTGGCTCTGACTCCACCCCGGTTTCCCCGCACAACTGAACCTGAGTCGTGCAGTCGGCCATCGGTAGGTCTGGTCCTCTTGGACCTCTGCGTCATCTGTCTACTGCTTGATGTAGAGGACTCTTCCGCAAGCCGGCTAGTGGTAGGTCCTGCTGCTGGAGACTGCTCAGCAAGGAAACCCTCCACTAAGAGTGCTCTCTCCAACACCCATGTCTGTGTCGGAATGCTGTGAGAAACAACAGAAGCTCTAATCTCTCGCCTGAGCCCCAGCTCGAAGGTTAGGGCCCTGAAGAACGGGTCCCGTACCATATCTATGAAGTAGCGTGAGAGGTCTGTGAATCTCGCTGAGTACTACGCCACTGACTTGCTGCCCTGCCGCAGCTGAAGTAGCTCATGTATACGCACCGCTCGAAGGGTGGCTTGTACGAACTCTGCCCGGAACAGGATCTCGAAGTCTGCCCATAGATGTGTCACCTCGTCATGCATCTGAAGAATCAGGCTCCACCATCTACCTGCTGCTGCCTGAAGAAGGCTGGCAGTAAGGATCACCATGAAATCTGTCAGCGTCCCCACTAGCCTGAAGCCTCTCACCACAGCCTCTATCCAATCCTTAGCCGCCTGCGGGTCCGTCCCTCCCTGGAACCTGGGTGGCCTCTGGCGCTGGAACTCATGCAGTGTGCTCAAGTGACGTGCATCCTCTCTTACTGGGGCTCATGGTATCGGTGGCCCAACGGGTAGTAATAACGATGGTGCCTCCGCTGGTGCCTCAACTAGGATATGGCCCTATACTGAGGCCTCGTCGCTCGGCGGGCTGTCAGTACGTACCACTCTCGGGGCTCTAGCTGGTCATCCACGGGGAGGCATCCTGAAAGAAACAACGTGACACGGTCAAAAAATTATCCCTGGTGAGCTGACCTGGTTTTAGGTGACATTTAAATAAAACTTCTGGAAACACACACGCAATAAGTGTTTTCATGCACAAAGTCAGGAAATCAGTTGTCAGGGTCCTGGTGTATGGATACGTCGGCCACCCGCAGCAACACTGGACTCCCTGAACTGAAAACCACACTCGGTACTCTTAACACTATTGCTTCACAGAAAGAAACATCAGAGTTATAAGTTCTGCGGTAGAACCGAACTCCTCTGATACCAATTTGTCACAACCCGTCCTCAGGGCCCGTGTCGTGACTACCCCAATCCCGCCTTCCATTGGCCAGGGGCTGGTGACTAGCACCAAAGGCGTAAATCCGGATAACTGGGAAGGCATTGCCTTTATAAAAGAACACAAGCACCATAGAGTAAGCAAGTGGAAAAAGTAAACACTAAGTACAAGAGAAGTGCTGAAAAGTAAATGGGCCAGAATACAAACCCAAAAGAATGTACAACTGAAAAGATAACAGCTGGAAGGACGGAAGCGGCTCCTGGGACATCCTCCTCGGATCCTACCTGAAGGGTAGGTGCAGATGGCACAACTCCTGGTCATCCACCATGGATCCTACCTGAAGGGTAGGTACAGATAGCCTCCTCCACGCTCTCGTCCGTCAACCTCCTCCGTGTTTCGTCTCGTCATGTAGTCCATCTCCGGGTACTGACTCTTCGTGTAGTCCACCTCCGGGTACCGTCCAGTCCTCAAACATTCGGCCTTCGTCAGCACTGCCCGTCGTCTGCAACCAACACAACAAGGTGCGGGCATATCCCGTGTAGGGGTGAGTATAACAATAATCAGTAGGGACCCCGAGACCCTCAAGGTCTCACTAAAACCAAAAAGGATAACCACAAAGAAGATCTCAACAGATATCCTCTACTTAGGTATATGCCCATACATATACCTAAGTTATCAAGTAACCCATCTCAATCCTGAGGAAACACAAGGATTGTGAAAACAACAGATAACCACTACCCAGGTATATGCCAATACATATACCTAAGTTAGAAAGTGACCCATCTCAATCATGAGGTAAACACAAGGTCAAAAGTCTCAGCTCAAACCAAGATTTTCATTATCGAAACCGTAACTGCTGAAAAAATCTGTCTCTGGAGTGTACAGTGGTCCTGTCACGACCCCGAGATACTGCTCACTAACCTAAGACTGCTGAGGTACTCCTCCTGTTGAGTACCGTGGGTCTGTGGCGAACTATCGGGCGCTCAGTCCGATGAGGGTCTGTCGCCAAATACCGGGCGCTCTCTCCAATAGCCTACAGATGTACTCCTCCGGTCGAGTACCGCGGGTCTGCTGCCAACTACCAGGTGCTCCGTCCGCCGTGGTTCTGCCGGAAAATACCGGGCACTCCATCCACTAGGCTTGTCGACTCACTCCAAGTCGAGTCAGTCATGAAGTCAACAGGTCTCAGTCGTCTACACGGTCTCCGTACTCCGCACGCTCGTCTCCGAGAGGGTCCGCTCCACGAGCTACTGGTCGATACTCCAAGTATCTCAAAGTCCCACTAAGAATTATCTCAAAGGACCGCCTTGACATAGGGGTCTCAACGCAATAGTCGGCGCGTCAAACGGACGCCCGGACTGTGAGTTATTAGCCTTTTCGTCCTCGGGGCCCGGTTGGTTTCGTGTGCGAACCAGTCTGTCCGTAACTCAACTATACCCCAAACACTCATATGGTATACTCATAGGGACTGTTTCTCAATGTGATCACCAACGCCGCTGATGGTTCGTCAAACGGACGTCTGGTCTGAAAAAATATCATCTTTCTCCGTTCTAGGGGTTCGGTTGGATTTCGGGCAAAATCCAACCCGTCTATAACCCAACTGCATCCAAAACACGGTCGGGGGATGCCAAAAGTTCCGTATTGTCAAAAGGAATGCAACGCAACAGACGGCGCGTCAATCGGACGCCCGGTCTAGAAGTTATTGTCTTTTTCGTCCTGGGGGCCCGGTTGGTTTTTAAGTTAAAACCAACCCGAATGCACTCCAACTGCGTCTAAACCTCGAGCGGAGTAAGAAAAAATATTTGTCTCCATTAGAAGAATCCATCAAAGTCGACGACACATCAATCGGACGTCCGGAGCTCATGATATGAGCATTTCCGCTCTGAGGGCCCGATTGGTTTCGTGTACGAACCAACCCTGCCGAACCCAAGGTATTCCGAAACCTTGAGTGCGATATAACAAAACGACCTTCTCAATCCAAGGATCGTGTTGCCGCTGACGGCGCATCGTTCGGAGGCACGTAGCAAATGTTATGGGCAAAAGACCGAAAACGGTACTAAGACGGGGGCTGGGCCCGGGCCGACCCGGCCCGACCCCCCCTGGGGCGGCCGAACCGGGTCGACCCAAACTGGTCCGACCGGGCCCGACCCACCTTGGGGTGGCCGAACCGGGTCGACCCGAACTGGTCCGACCCGGCTGGACCCGGTCCGGTCCGGCCAGGGCGTGGCCCGGCCGGTCGGACCGGCCCCGCTCGGCACGGCCGAGCGCTGCAGGTTCCGCGTGGTGCTGCTCCCGCGGGTTGGAGGTGCCACGGCCCCGCGTTGGGGCCGCACTGGAGCAAAGGACGTGGCATGTCGCCGCGTCCCGTGTGTGCAAGCCGGACCTGCGCGGCCGCGGGTCCGTTGGCCACGGCCACTGCGGCTTCAGCCGCGGCGGCTCTGTCTGGCGGCATGCCGGGGCGCCGCCGCCTCCGGCCGCCGGCGCCGCCAGTAGCTTCTGCAGGCCACCAGAGTTGCTCCGGTGGTCTGTTTTCCTTCCCGTCTGCGCCGTTATTCCTCCTGGGTTCCATTCATCACTGTGGGATCATCAAATCAGCCTTGCGTCAAGATTTTCCGTCGCCGCCAAATTCGCACAACAACAAAGAACGTCGGAGGGTTGTCGGGTCGTGTTCGTTTGACCCGCACCCTCCGCGTTAGATTAAAACATTGGGAGAATAAAACAACAAATCCAAAAACAATTTTAATGAAATGAAATTGTTCATAAAAAATCTGGGTTCTTTATTTTAAAAGAAACGATCACGAAAAAAAAAGTATTTCCAAAATAAAATCCCTACCTCGTCAAGTCGTCGCAAGCGGGTTCTTCGCGGATTTGATTGCCGTGGAAGGAGGCGATCATCGCGTCGCGGAAGGCGTCACGTCGTCGCAGAAGGGAGTCGCGTCGTCGCGGAATATGGTGCACATCGACGAACTCCGAGGTTCAAGAACAACAGATTTAATTTTTAATAATTAAATCCGTGCGTTGTTAAAAACCACAAAGGAGTTTTAAAAGAAACCTGAAAACTCTTCCCTCAAACAGAAGATAAAAGATTTCGTTGCGGATGAAGGAACGTCGCAGAAGAACGTCGCGGAAGAGGAAACATCGTCATTGCGGCACACGGCATCGCGTCGTCGATTTCCGCGGTTTCGGCATTCTTCGTCGTAGGCTGGCGTTCTTCGCGTTCTTCGCGGAAAAAGGGTGAAGGCACAAGAATTCTTTCAAAAGCCTTCCATCATGTAATCCTCAAGATGTGGCATTGGTCTTATTCTATTACAACGCTAACGGATTTCAAACCGGTTAAGAAACGAAAAAGAGATAAGTAACGGCCCATTAATTCGTTGAATTAATTCAACAAAATAAACCACCCAATTAAATCAACGAAGAAAACCGCCCAATTAATTTGTGCATTAAGAAATTAAGAAAACGCGTTAGTTGACTTTCATAATGACGGGTTTTCGTGGGTGTGTTACTAAGCAGAAAAGAAATGGCAGGGCTCGTGTGGGCCCCACCCCACAAATATCCTACCAAGAGGGTAGGATATTTTTGGATAGCACCCAATTCAGATCAACTCAGATTAAGCCGCTTTAAGTGGCTTCAAGTGGATTCCAAGCGGCTTAAGTGAAATAAAATAAGGTTTGTCCTACAATTTATTTTATTTCTTAACATTAAGCCCAAAAATTAAAAACCACACCCGAGCAAACGCAACTCTAGAAGAGGCGTTTCTAAGAAAGTACCGGTGCTGCGATTCCAACGGTGCCCTCGGAATTCGATTCCGAGAACCGGTTCCAAAGTTAGAAAAACCCGCTCGTCCGTTCACTGAACGTACCCGAGCCAAACTTCGGAAAATGATTCCGGGAAAACTGGGCCTCAGAATCAGGTGCCGTCAAGAAACTGCATTCTTGTAAAATTCCAAAGGAAATTAAGAAAAAAATTTCCTTGGAATTTACGAGTCTTTATAGACTCATTTCTCATGTTCAATTGAGTATGATTACCCTATCCTATATACACATCTCGTTGCATGTTTATATATCATGTGTTGGGATCCGTGTAAGGGAAAGGGGTTCATGGTAGATGATTTACCCATAGATCATGGAGTTGGAGGTGGGATTGGGATAGATTCTGGGGGGGGGGGGACCAATATTTTATTTATTTATTTACCAACTATAATATTATACTATGGTTTGGATTACCAGTTTGGGAGACACTTATTATTGTATAAAATGTATTCCATCCATTAGTTTCTACATGATAGATATTTTTTATGACATGATATTGAGGTTATAGTCTCCCCACAGACGAAATCAGACCCTCACTACTAGTCGACTACCTCTTGTGCACGATGAGGCAGACATGAGGTCATGTGGTCATCCAATTGAGACCAAGTGGTCTCTGTTAGGGAGTTACATATACAACAAATTGTTTTTTATAACTCTTTAGGATAGTTAAATTGATATAGAAAAGTACCTCATTCCTTTGAAAAATTTAATGACCAAGAAAGAATTTTAGTTATCTAATAAAACTCATATGAAATTAAATTGTAATAAAATTTAAAAATTAATTAAAAAGTTTTTTCACATGAATATCCAATTATAATTTCATCAACATATATTTGAACAACTATAATATCTTTATATATATTTAAAAAATATATTTGGACCAGCCATTACATTTTCAAATACATTACTTAAATGAAAACTAGTTAGAATTTTATGACAATATTTAGAATCTTGTTTCAAATAGAAAATATATTTTGAAATATTTAAAACCTTATTAGGGATAGATTCAATCTCAAAACAAATGGGTTTTTTTCACAAACATTTTTAGAGGTATAACCATTAAAAAAATCTATTTTTAACATCAATTTTAAAAAGTCCTATTCAAAAATGAGAGTTATATGCCAACATAATTATTATTGATTATAATATTTAAACTAATAAAAATGATTCTTTAAAATAAATTCTTTCATTTTTATTATAACTATGAACCACTCATCTATCAATTTTTGATGTAATGTTTCTTGATTTATCTTATTTATTTCTATATATCCATTTTGTTTTAATAATATATCAAAACATTGGCTGTTAAAATAAGGTCAAATTTTTTTTATATATCAAAATAATTTAACTGTTAATGTATTTCTATAATACACATCGAATACTTATAATCCTCTTGAACATCCTTAAGAACAAAATCTTAAATAATATCATGTTAATAAAAAATAATCATTGCATGTCTCCCTCTTTTAATATTCGATACAATATTTCTAATGATTATCTTAATTGGATGATCTTTATGAGTTTTTCAAATTATAGGTATAGGATGAGATGGTGAATCTTTATACTCCATGTAACAACCTAATATTTTATGTACTATTTTTTTAAATAATTTTTTTTTTCAAAAACTCCGTTGCGTGCAACACCCAGTTTTAACGAATCGCTATCTACTATTAATAATATTATTTAAACGTGACCATTACAACTTATCCATTAAATTTGGAGTTATTAATAGGAATAAAAATATTTTACAAACTAATTATAAATATTTATATAAATAAAATATATTTATAAATAAATAAAATATTTTAGTAATGTTTTTATATGTTTCCAAAAAACCTTGTTCACAAAAAAAGTTTTTTTATTGATTTTTGTGAAAAAATATAAATATTAAATTTTGAAAATTTTAGAATTTTTTTTAAAAAAAATAATTAATTTTTGGAATAAATATGTAAAAATTATCTTAGGGTGATATTTTTATAATTTTCAAAAAAAATTAATTCTTCAGTTATGAGTGAAGAATAATGATTTCAATTAAAAACTATCATTTCGTTTAAAGGATTTAAAAAGATCCATATTGTTTAAATAAATTAAACTGTAAAATTTGTATAATAATATATTTATAAATATAATTTAGATCATTGGGATCAATTTCATATTGACTTTTGATATTAAAACATTCCATAATTTTGATATGTTTCTCGTTGAAAAAAATTATTTTCGTCGTGTCTACATACTTAATTTTAAATTAATTTTTTCCAATTATGTGAATGGGAATTATAAATATCGATTCCATATTTTTAATCAGAATAATTAATATTATATGAAAATGTATTATTATTAGTTTTCAAAATAAATAGCAAAAACAGTAAAAATTAATTACTGTGGTTAAGGTTAAAACTGATTTATCAGGGGATTAAAATAAATGGATAAGGGTTAAAATGTCCAAAAAATTATAAAATTGCTATTAAATTTCCATATCTTGATCCATATTAACATATTCATGATATTCTTGTTCTTGTGGGATAATTTTTCAGGAAAGTGAACACTGTAATAATTTATGTAAAGAAGAAGAAAAAATGTCACCTACTTTATTTTAAATTTCAATTATATGTTTACAAAGGTATAAGAGAATGATGTGAATGAATATCGGTTTTAATTTCGAGAAAAATGAAATTAATTTCATGGTGATAATTTTTTTAAAATTTTATTATATGTGTAATATCTTTACATTCTTAAGAAACAGCGACACAATAATTTTTTAATTAATAGAAAAATAAAATAAATGATACTATTTTTTTAAAATTAATGTAAATTTATTTAATTTTTGTGTTTTAGGAATTTTTGAGATATATATAACATGATATATAGGTGTAAAAATTATATATTCTAATTCCCCCTTTTTGCTGTGTTTCTAAAGTGAAATTAAATGAATATCATTAAAATTGACATTAATGTTATTCTATGATAAATAAAATTTTATTAAATGGTTTAAAATGAATAAAAATCTTATACTCTCACTAGTTATTGTTATATGGTTATAAATATCAACCATAGTTCATTTATGGACAAAGTATCCTCTAAAAATAAATATATTGACCTCTAAATAGTAAAAATGTTGTTATTGTAGTAAAGACTAAAACTGGATATTGCACGTTTCATGCGCTTGTGTTAAAATTAAAATTATACACACAAAGGGTTTTTTATTTTATATAATGGATTTTATATATAGAACCATTGGGTAAAAATTATCTAATAATTCTCATTTTTATAGTCTTAAATAAAAAATTACCTAGATAAAAAGATAGTTACCATAGTAAAAACTGAAAAAGAGAAAATTAAGGAAACATAGAAGTTAAGAAACAACATGTTTATTATTTTTTTTGCGTGGTGGTGGTGTGTCTTGACCATTTTATCCCTAAAATTATTTATTTATAAATTTTATAGTCATATTAATTAGGAGTTATTCCACATTATTTAATAGTTTTTTATTTATGAAAATTCCAATCGTCCTAAATTATAAAAGGAAAACCCCTCTCATTAATTCCCCACAGATATTAATTTATTTGGTTCAACCAGAACATTCCCAAATATCTCCCCAAAATTAATTTTCCTATTCTATAGCTAATAGTCTTCCCAAAAGGCCAAACCTAACATCCTTAATAAGTTATCCAAAGGAGGTTGTTCTTGGTGAAGGAGGTTCAAACATGTATAAATAATGTTGATACTTTAGGTAAAGGATTTCTATAATCTCTTTTCTTTCTATAAAACATATTCCATATTTACCTCTATTTTATTTTGTGTGGTTTATATTCTTTCTATGAATTTATTTTATTATTCTTATCAAGAAAAATATTGGATATACATTTATATAAAAGTTCCTCTCTTTCATGGGGTTTATGATTAAAAAATTACCAATTCAGTAAGGGTTTGATGTTACAGTCTCATTATTTATCAGGATTGATTAGGATTATGATTTTTATGATTAAATATTATGATATATTTCTCAAGAACATCATGAATTTTCATATCCTCTAGTTATTTTTTAATGATATATGTTTCCCTTCATTTTATTCTATACATATACTCAGGATCCCAATGATATTTTTTTAATGAAAACCGACTTTATTTCCCTCTTCAGTCAAAAAACTGTTATCTTATATATCCATGTTTTCTAAATAATATATTCAATAATTACATAATTTTACTATATGATTTTTTAAACTCCGTTTTACCCTTCTTTAAATTTTAATTTTTCTAAAAAAGAATTAATCTTCACGAAATTTTCCAAACAATTCTCATTTATATTTTACTAAAAATGTAAAAGGAATATTTATTTTTACATGTATGACAACAATTGAATTTACCACTATAATTTCTATTCAGTGTTTTAAAAATTCATTATAAGTTTCATAGGATATTTTTAAATAAAATTATTTTCACAATGTTTGTGAACTTTTAGTTTTAAAAATGTTATTTTCAATGTGAAAAGGTTATTTACCTCAAAAAATGTTCCAAGTGATATTTCAAAAATAATTTTCTCTCTACGATGACATAATTTAATGTACTATCAGATTTAATGGGGATATGAAAATTTTATACCATCCTTACTTTTTATCTAGGTGGTTAATGATTATAATGATAAGATATCCATGAAACCCAATCTGTTTGTATTGGTTTTTCTATGATGAAATGACGAAATATTTATGGGGCCAATTTATTTTACACTAGTTATACTATGGTGAAATGTTTTTGAAACTCATTTATTTTCATGGTTTTCGATATGATGAATTTTTTTTGAAACACATTTATTTAATGGGTTCTAATATAATGAATGTTTTATGAGTCTGTGGAACACATATGTTTGGTTTTAATTATGTGATGGTGATTATTTTATAACCAAAAAAAGTGTATATTTTATAACAAAGGATGGTGGTCACATTATAACTAAGGATGGGTTTGACCTGATCTCTCTCTAATTCATTAGGGAAAAGATTGATATCTCATGAGATTAGTAGGAGTGGATTGGGGAGTGAACCTAGTTCAAAAAGGATCTTTTTCCACTATGATCTCCATGTGAGTGAACCATGACTGCTACAAAGGTTTGGGGGGGGGGGGGGAGGACCTAATCCACTATGATATTATTTGGAGTGAACTTTGACTATTTTGGCGGGTTGGGGAGTGAAACCAATACACTTTGATAGTCTTGGAAATAATTCTTCAAAACTAAGGAAATAATTTTATATTCTTTTGTGTTAGCCACAAATCTATGTCTTATGATAATTTTATATTCTCATGGGTCATGTTATTTGATTCCTTTATGATTCAAGTATAATGTTCTTTTTTAGGCACAACATATGTGTGTGGTCGTGGGAAATATTTTAAAATTTATTTTAATATTGAGTTACCAAAAACCATGAGATGTGATATTTCACATTAAATTTATAATTACTTTTTTTAGATAAAACGAATTAAATAATTTATCTAAATATTATTTCATTGAAGTAGATGTTGATTGTATGAAGTGACCATTGTGGTTCATCTTCTTTTATCTAAGAGGATATATGTATATAATCTATCTAGTGGTGACCCACACATTCTCATTTTATCTCCAAGTAAAAATAATCGATATCTGGGTGCTAGTGTGGTCAAAATATTATCTTTCATTATTCATATTGATTTATCATCCATTGATCTTGATGGAATCTATCTTATGTTTCTTGTTATTAAGCATAAGAGATAAATAAAAGTTGAGATAGAATTATTTGTTCTCAACAATTATTTATTTCTGATTGCACACCCTACATAATTGATATAACCGTCTATTTATAGAGCTAGGGTTTAGGTTAAAATATTATTTAATTGCATAAATACTATTAAAAAATATTATATCCTTTAAAAAACCCATGTCACATAATAATAATAATAATATTATTATTATTATTATTATTATTATTATATAGTGACATGAACCAACTTTTACGACAAAAAATATTATTTAAGAGGCCTGTTAATAAATATTTTCCACCAGACATGATCTTGGTCCATTGAAACTCTAGAATTATTCAAAACCCAAATAAATATTTAAATATTTCATTTAGCAATAAATATTTGTGATTGAAAAAATGTAAAAAAAATTATCCCTAAGTCCTTATTATGATATTTAATCAATTAATTAAATTTAAATAATATTTCATTGAGATCATTAGAAATACTTAGTGTGTGACCCTCTAGGATTATTTCTCATTGGAATTTGGTGGTCTTGCCTAATTTCCAAGATTACGGTCATGCTATGGGTGAAAAATCCCAAGATAATGAACTTAATTTCACAATGATGATGACCATATATAGACACACACTGTGTAATATAATCCATTTGTTATAATATCTTATTGAGAAGGTAGAAAATATATGTCAGTAAACTATATGTTTGATACGTATTTCTTGGAGTATCTAAAATAAACTTGTTTTTTCACCGTGTCTATAGAATTTAATTTGACGGTTGAATTCTAATCAAAGGGATAGGATATTAACTTCCATAAATATGAAAGGTAAAAATATTTCTAAACTTTTCCATTAATGAAATGTCAATCATGCTGCAGTGAACATATGCCAACATTCCATGAACATATATTTTCAATGATTTTATTGTATAATCTAAGTTGAAAATTCATGAAATTAATTATTGTTAATCATAATGTGTAAGGAACATTACACACCCTCAAAGATAGTAATATCCAATGAGACAAAAACATGTGGGATTTCTACTAGAGGGTCTATTCTCTTAATCTCTCATCTTAAAGATTTTCAAGTGAGAACTTCAGGATAATAATCCTTATCCACTTAAAAGTACACTTACTTGATATTCTATGTACTATGTGTCCCACCATAGTGTGTATCCATCCATAGAACACTATTTAAGAATATCATCATAGAAATTCAAGGTTCTCATCATATCGGGGAATTTCTATGAACTTGTTAATGAGATGTATACTGTAGTTCATTATTACATTAGAATAATTCATAAAAATTACCAATATGTAATAATAAGTTTTATCAATATTCAATAAATCTAATATACATGAAATAAAAGTAAAAATAGTTTCTTATAGGACACTAACTCCAAAAAATCTCACTTGGACTAGATCCAAATTCCTATGACTTTTATTCCGCTAGACCTCCGATAAAAATCATTTTTCTGATGAGTCAGGAATTTAGTCAAGTAGTCCGCCATGTTTTCTTTCATAGAAATACTACTCACATAAACCTCACATCTCTAATAAAAAAACTTAAAGAGATGATACTTATGAAGTATGTGATACTCCAACTGGTGTGACCATGACTCTTTTATGAGAGCCAATTTCAATATTATGACAAAAGAGTGTGATAACATATTTACTTCTAGGTGTTACATCACGATATTATATTAATTTTCACATCAATGAAACTTATTTATCAACCACATAAAACACAATATACATGGACTCTACTGTAGAATCTGGGATCATAACCTAATTTGATCTATTCTAGCTCACATTAACTCCATTAAAAGTGAATATGTATCCCATTTGTGACTTCATATTATCTCGATCTATTTGGAAACTAGAATATTCAAATACTATGATGACTAGTTTCTCATCACCTCTATAAACTATAAACATATCCTTAATACGACTCAAATACTTATTGATAGTCCTGACTTCCATCCAACGATGGTCACTTGGGTCATCTTGATATCTTACTACCTAACCTAATGTATAGGAAACATTTAGGATAGTAGATAAAATAAAATACATGACTGAACCAATCACTGAAATGTATGAATTAATTCCCATTCAATTTGTTTCCATATGTGTTTGAGGGAACATTTTCTAAGAAAGGTGAATTCTATGTGATGCTGGAAACAATCCCCTCTTGGATTGTTCCTTACTGAATCTCCTCGATATCTTATTAATTGATGTACTTTGAATTAGGATAGAAAACCACTTATAGTTATCATGGTATATCCTAATCATCAGAATATATACCGCCTCTTCAAATTCCTTCACAGAGATGAATTTATTCAACCATTCCCTAACATACTTTAAGACTATAATTTCATTTCCCAGGAGTAATATGTCATCAAAATATTATATTAAGAAAACAACTAGACTCCCACTAAATCTATTTTAGAAACAAGTCACACAAACATTCTTTATAAAACCAAATTCCATTATGGATTTTTCATAACTAATTTTCCATGACCTAGATTCCTACTTTAAAATATAAATAGATTTTTGAAATTTACATATGTTATTGGCATACTTTGGAGTCACAATCCCTTTGGGTTGTGTCATATTGACCTATGTTTGAAGGTCCAAGTTAAGGAAGGTTGTTTAGACATCCATCTTCAAAATCTCATAGATATGGTAAGTAGTAATGGAATGTATAATTCTATTGGATTTTAGAATTGAAACTTGTGGGAAGGTTTCTTCGTAGTCAATGTGTTGATGCTATATAAACCCTTTTGCAAGTAGTCACACCTTATAACATATGAAATTTTCTTCCATGTATAGTTTATTTTTGAATACCCATTAATGTAAATGCAATTTAAATCCACTAGATGATCTAAAAAATACATTCTTATATTTGGTACATGGAATCAATTTCAGAATTCGTGGATTCTTTCCACTTTGAAACATCAATGCCACATACCATTTCTTGGTTGGTTGGAAGATCAATATTTTCAACTAATAATGAGTCACTGTCATTGGTGTCTAGAAAACCATACTATTATGGTTCTCTAACCTCTCTATTAATCTTATTCAATACTTTTGTCTTTGTAATAACTTCTTCTTCCATGGATATTTATGTAATTTTTTCCTCTACCAACTCTTGTGTAACTTGGCCTTAACTTCATTGATGTCTATCTCACTTAAACTATCTATTTTATATATTTTAAACCTCTCAAGAAATATGGAACGTCTTTCAAGTATTATATTTTTAGAATAGGGCTCATATAATTTATATCCCCATGTTTCTTTATGGTATCCTATAAAGGTGAAATTTGTAGATCATGGTGAAAGTTTGTTACTTGAAGACACATTAACAAAAGCTTACAACCACCCACATGTAAGTATAAAAACACAAGTTTCTTTCCATTATATAAATGGTTTCGTATACCACCTACCCCTTTAGTTGGAACTTGGTTTAGTATTTATGCTATTGTTTGTAATGCATATTCCAAAAAATATAATGGAAGACTCGCATGACTTGTCATTTATTTCACCATATATAAAAAGGTTCAGTTCCTACTTTCACTAACACCATTCCATTGAGGTGTATACAGATAAGTGATTTGAGATAGGATCACAATCATTTATAAGTAATCAATGAAGTATTAACTAATATATTGTCCACCATGGTCTGAGTGGAGTTTCTTAATATTCTTACTGAGATGGTTATCAACTTCATTATTCTATTAAATGTATTTATATATATAATTTAACATATATATCATTAATTATAAATATATATTTACAAAAATAATCAGAAAAAATTATAAAGTATGATTAATCACCCCTTGACTATATAGAAAATCCAACACACATATATATAGGTACTAATTCAAATATATCTTCATCCCTTTCACCATTTCCAAAAAATGGTGATTTTTTCAATATAACTTCTAAATATGTGTAACATATACCATGTGGTTTTTGTTCAAAATAATCCAAATATCTATCATGGTACAATTTAGTCAATCACTTTTTTACATGACCTAGATGATGATTTCAAAGTTGGGAGTGGTATGAGTCATGTAAAGTAACATTATTATCAATTTCCATTACTTCATTCATGTAATACAACACATAAAAACCATTATTTAAAAGTGTTTTATTATAAAAATGCTATCTATATAAAATAAGCAACATTTATTCCCAAATTTAAAATAAATTCATCCATATCAAGTCTGGATATAGAAAAAATGTTGTTGGTAAAGGGTGGAACATAATAACAACCCTCCAGAACCAAGATCATTATAGTTTGAAATATGACGTGGTAGTCCTAGATATCCAAACCATCAAGTTTATCTTCATTGGTTTCTCGTAGATCAACCTCTCCTCAATAAATTTTTATAAATATAATTGGTCCCTATATTTGAATAATTATTTGAGAACTAAAAGCTATATTTAACACCTGATTTATAAAAATAAATAAATTAAACTTGATAAAAAATGAACATGAATATTATCCTGTATTCCTTGTTTGGGTGCAATTTTTATTCTATTGGATGTTATTAACTCATGTGAAATAAAAAACACCCCTTTCCCTTGATTTCCCCTGGATCTTCCTCTTCTTGGAAGGGCATGAAGAAGCTTTGGGTATAGTTCACGTCACTTTACCTTTTCATTTGTTCACCATAAGAACAGAAATATTTTTGTTCTTCATCTCCTTTTCTACTTGGAGAATAAGAGATAGAAGATCTAGTAGATACTTATAAATGTTGTTCATATTAAAATTTACAACTAATATGGAGAATCTTTGAGGGAGTAATGCCAAAATTAAATCGGTGCCTAGTAATTCAGGGAGTTTAAAACCTATAACATATAGGAACTTAGTATAAGAAATGATATTGACTAGGTGAAGCCCAAATGGTGAACCATTTCCAAGATCTCTCTAAAAGAGTTCCTTGTAAATATCAAACAATTCCATTTTAGCACTCTCTTGGTAAAAACCACAGAGGCGATCAAGCATTATATATGAATCTATGTTTTCATGAGACTTTATTTGATCACATAAAATAGAATAAATCATTGAAAATTGAACATAAATCACATCTTTCATTTGTTTTTCATAGATAGAAAACTCTTCATCACTTTCTTCCTTAGCAAGTAGATCAATAATTAATGATTCTAGAATGTAAGACTTCCATTCATGATGCAACACAATCCGAAGGAGTTTGAACAATTCCAATAAGTTACTACTATCTAGGAGACGTTATTTATCCAATATAGATCAAAGAGAGAGTTTGGATGAAGATATTTATATTTATTATAAATTTAAAGGATCATATTATTAGTACTTTTATTGATTAAATTTTTTATGAGAAATAATAAATTGATTGTTTTTTTATTAAATCAACCACTTTTTTATCAATTCATAATATCCCACAACATTAACCTAGGAATGTCTAGTTTCTTGTAACTTATAGTGGAAAGGATTCCTATACCCATTTACATAACCCCAAAGAAGGTTGTTCAAGCTAATTGAAGGTATTTAGGTAGGTCGGTCTTTGCTATCTATAGGCCTACAACCACTTGATCTGTTGAATGGACTACCGTATCTTGAAATCCTGAGTTGTATTTCCTCAACAATAACCTATAAGATACATGAATTCTATAAAGGGTAACTTCTATTGATGTAATATGGTTAAGTCAACCAATAAATTTTATACGAACTCCACATTAACAGTGAGGGTCCCAATGAGGGTTAGTCAAGCAATTAGTTTCAAGGATTTTATTCCTAATCAGGTGATGGAAGTCCTACTCTCACTTAATATTTATTTGAGGGATTTTATTTATTATGAATAAATTTTATCTCTTTTTTCCATTACATTACTTTTTAGTATTAATTGGATAATACTTAATTAATTAACCATGACAGATAAAACATTTAAATGTAATTCATTTATTTAAATTCTATATATTCACATTAATTTATTTATTTATGTGATCACTGTCTTCCATCCATAAAATAAATAATGTGTAGATATGAATAAATAAATAAATAAATGACATATTCATGAGATTTATCTAATTTTTTATTTAATAAGTTGAAATTAAATAAACCTATGTCCTAGTAGAAATAACTCCTATTTTTAGTCTTAGCATGAGTTATGACATTCCACATATACACTTATGTAACACCTGGGTTGACATCATTAGGGTTCCATCTTTAACTGTCTCTATGCACCTTGGGAAACTATATTAATTACAAGTATTTATAAATCACACAAAATTGTGGGGAAACAAAGGATTGGATTAATAGGGATTATATAAATATTCTTGAACACATAGAACCTACATAATAATATATGGAGGGATGGACCTCATGCCATAAATTTTAATTTAATAAAATATAATTTAAAACCCATGAAATAAATTAAATTAAATAAATGAAAAAACATACATGATGTGTGCCATCAACAACTTGTCATGTATCTCAAATTCTTGTTGTATAGATAACTCAACATGTATCTTATTTGCATGAATTGATGATCAATATTCCATGTAAACAACCTACATGTCGTGTATATCATAAATGCTTCAAGTTTTCTGTTTCATTCTATTTGTCCAGGTATAATGACCACACGAATTGTGTGATTTACTCTGCTAACCCATTTGAGATTCATGGAATGTATGCTATATACATGCCATGAAATCCGATAAAAACTTACCACATTGTTTGATCAGTATACAACATAAACCGCATGTAATAATTTAATGAAATTCTGTATATCCCATGAAAAGAGTAGGTGCAGCGTACTATGGTACATGACGTGTACTTTAAATACAAAATGTGTAAAACTATCTTACCATAAAAAATATTGGTGGTTACTGATTGAATCTCCAGCCATTCTTCATTTTTTTCTGGATCTTTAATTAAATGAAATAATGAAGGAACATTACTAATATGTCGATAACATGTTAATTCAAACTGTATTAAAGAACGAAAAATATGAAATGAAAATTATACAATGATTTCATAATGATAGAAAATCAAATAAATAATTAAAAAATTTCAAAATAAACGCTCTGGTACCCCTTATTGCTTCCATGGATATCGGAAGCATGGGGTAGTGGGAGATATGATAATTTTTTTTTAATATTGAGTTTCCTGAAACACTAAGGGAGGATTTTTCACATCAAATTTATAAATAATTTATTTATATCAAACGAACCAAATACCTAATATAAGGAATATTTATTTGATGTAGATGTCAATCAACCTAAAATACCCTTTCCCTTTTCGCTCATTTCAATATGAGGATTCAACGATATAACCCCTCTAGCAGTGATTTAAACATGCTCCTTTGATCTCTGAGTAACACCAGTTGTTCTCTGGGTGCAAGCACGGTGAAGTGATTATATTAACTTATTTTTGTTGAACATTATTCCTTAAATATTTATGGAATGTCTCTTTAATTTTTCATTATTAGGAGGGTGCGAGGAGAAAGATTCATGAGATATTTTTATGTGCACAAAAATTCTCTATTTTCGATTGCACACCCTATCCAATAGACATAATTATCCATTTATAGAGCTAGGGTTTAGGTTAAAATATCATTTTTATTTTATGTAGGCCCTTAATAAAATATTATAATATTTCAATAAACCCCATTTCACATAATAATAATAATAATATTATTATTTTTATTTTATGGTGTGCAACCACATACGCAATAATTCTAGACTATTAAAGATGTTTTCTGAGAAAAATTTAATTAACATTGGCAAACCAAGATGAAATTTTTTAGTGTGATACATAGGTATATGTTTATGGATATGTACATGGATAATACTAAGGATAAGACTAAATATTAGAAAATATATTGGATTTTTTCTAAAGTTTAGAGCGAGTGGTTTCCAAGTAATTACATTCTTATCTGGATACTACTAGTGGATGTAGATCTGGAAAATATGTACCTATGTGTAATAAATTTGAAAATGGTACATTGAGTTTGATTTTATTGTCACCTGGTGAAAAAATGGAACTTTTTTTATAGCAATTTTGAAACTCCTGGGGGATATGTTTTTGAAATTTACAAACTCTTTAAAAACCACCATGACAGATTTAAAATGATGATGATAATGAATGGTATAGGTTAACCCTAAAGTTTAATAGATTGAAAATAATGTGTCATGATTAATATATCTTAAAAATTATTTTTTCATTATTATGTGGTTTCCCACTAAGAATGTTGTTTCTCACACCATGATTTATGGTTTTAGTTAATGATGGGAAATATAAGGGAAAATGTTAAAATTGAATGTGATAACCAATGTGTTGATGACAAAAAAATGAGATGATGAATAGAGTGAAGGATATAATGATTATTCATTATCATTTATAAAAATATATGATTAAAAAAATTCACCATAACCAACTCTAGGACGGACCAACAAAGTTAAGTATAAGGTTCATTGAGAGTTTGGGTAGTTAAGACCAAAAAGAAAATAAGGTTTAGTTTTTTATATGTCAAGAATGTGGGAAAAATCACCTAAGTGAAAGCCATCAAGTAATGAGAAGATGGTTTATGTGTCGAGATGGAGGGAAAATAGTAAGTAAATTACAACTAAAAAAATGAAATGTTCAGTTAAAGAAATGGATGTGAATAATGATTTCTTGAAGGTATCATTATAGGATAAATGTTTTAAATATTAAAATTATGGGCATTATACAAATCGATTTTCTTGGTGGAGATCTAAAGAATAAGACTGAAAATTTTTTATAATAAAAGGTTTTTATATTGATGATTATGAGACTAAAATGACATATGAATGGAAGGAGGTATTAAGATATAAGATGATGAATCTTAGTTAATGGTTTAAGAAATAAGTTGAATAATTGATGTGTTTATGTATTGGAATTATATATTTATGAAATACATAAGGTTTTTTTGCATAATTTTTTCATTAAGGATTTTAAAGAATATGTTGAATATCATAGATGACTTAGAATATAGATTTTATGTAAATGTGATATTTTATTAAAAGCACATGATTAAGGGAAAGATAACCCATAATATGTTCGTGATATTGAGATAATTATGTTTGTGGAAAGAGACAATTTAAATGGATAATGTAAATTGGATAGTTTTGATTACCCTGTAATAGATTAATTATTTGATGAAAAATTATCTGACATTATCCTTTAAGAATTTTACAACATTTTTGGATTTATGAAATGAAGTTCCCAGTCGGGATCCATGTATCATTGAGAGGGGAGGGGGTGAATCAATGATATATTTTTCTTTTTATGTTTCCTCCAAATTGAAACAACCTTCGCCTCCTGTTAAATATTTTTATCTCTGTTGAGCACACTCAACCACAGGAAAACAAGATTTACAAGGTTCACTACTCAACAAGAGTAGCTACATCCTTGGTATGGTACGGAAATAATCCAGTACCACAAAATCCACTAGAAAACAATCATTTGATGTGGAATACAATGATAAGGGTATACCCTTACACTCATGTAGCACTTGGAAAAAAATCCGCAAGCGCGTGTTCACCCTCTTAGTACAAATAAGGAATTATAATATTCCAGTGCTTCTTTAAAATTGAATAGTTTTATTCTCTGAAGTATAGATCTTCACTTTCCTACCTAGAAGATGGTAATAAATCCCATACGCAGAACTAAATATGTGGGAAGACCCCAAAGTTTTTGCGCAGCATTTAGGGTTTCATACGTGTAATTCAAAATCCTTGCACGAAAAAATTTGCTTTTGGTGTGGAAAACTTATTTCACGCAACTCCTTTTTTCGCGCAACTATTCACTTTTTCATGCAACATTCCTTTTACACGCAAACCTCTTTCTTTTCACACAACTCCCCTTTTACGCACAAATATCTTTTTTTTCACGCAACTCACTTAGCGTACAATTTTATGTGCACCAGAGCTCAGTATTTCTTCTAAGGGTTGAGAATAAACTAATGGGAAGGGTTTACCTCTTATTTATAGGAATGTTTGACCCGACATGAAAACCAATAATCCACGCATAAAACCCTCTTCATGAGCGTAAAAATTATTTCACACAACTTAAAATTTCACGCAATGATCCAATATTTTGCGCACCTCATGCCTTTTATAATTTTCGAGCTTCTGATCTTGAAACACCTTTTGCATGAAAAACTTCATTCCTCTATTTCATGCACGATGCCAATATTTCACACAGCCTTTGTTTTTCGCACATCCCACTGATATTTCACACACTGCTTCATTTTTCGTGCATCCTGCTAATATTTCGTGCCTCCCACAAATATTTCACGCAACCCCCATATATATCACGCAACCTTTTTATATTTCATGCATCCCTCTGATTTTTCACGCAACCCGCTACTATTTCGCGCACCACATTATTTTTTCGCGCAACATACCTAAATATCCACGCACTCCATGACTTTTTCATTTTTCAATGTTCTTGTAGAGACCCGTATCTTGAATTACATGGACATTACATTACTTTTTCAAAATACTTAGTACATAACAAAAACACACACACAAGGATCGTAATAGTTTAGTGTCTTTGGAAACTCAGAATATAATCTTCTAATCGTGGTGAAAGATCTTCATCATCTCCCATTAATATCTTCCTTTTTACCTAAAACCATTCTTTATATCCTGGGGAAAAGAAAACATAAAAGGGTGAGCTCAAATGCTCAGTAAGGGTAAACAAAAGAAATATCAATCACATCATATTCATAAGAACATAACATTTTGGAAATCTTAACCATAAAATGTGAGCATAATTTCATAACATGGGATAAATCATGGCAGTGAAATGTAATCACAATAATCATAACATAAAACACAAAACTTTGTGTCATACACACATAATCATAGATAATCATTTCTTATTAGTCAAGACTTATTGCCAAGACTATCTTAGTGGACAAAGACCCTTTCTGAACCGAGTCACCCTCGTTTCAGTCCTGTTTCACTGAACCGGTATAACCTACCATTCCAGCCATGTCTATCTCATGAGATATAAAATCTTTACCCAATACATTATAGGGAGATATAGGTCCCACCCATCTCATAATGATAACATTCTTATGTGTTCCACAAAATCATAAATCATACATCATAGCATAACCCATGTAACAAAAATGGGAATCTTAAACATCGTGACATCATATAACAATTCATATAAGATAAATGGATTAATAAAAATATAATTCCATCACAACGTAATAAAATCAATGTAATAATAGGGATAGAAACAGAACCCTTTATTATCTTAGATGGAAAATAATTTTGATAAAACATTTTAACTCCATTCTTGAGGAAAATATCCTTTCTGCTTCAAAAACACTTTTCCTTTCTTAACATTTCATACAATTCTAAACTAAAAGAAGTTGATTGAAAATAAAAATGAAAACTTGAAAAGTAAGCTTCTTGGAAATAATGTTTTAAAAATCCATTCATTCCGTATAAGTTAAAAAAACATTCTTCGTACTTTTGTCCGAAAAGTCCAAAAGTACCTCTTACGAAAAATGACAAAAGATTCCTTTCAAATCCTTTAATAAAAACTCACCGAAGGGTAAAATTGGATTCAAACAATTTTAGGTGGATGGAAATAACATTACATATTGAGGAAACATGGATGTGGATGATAAAATATACCCCAGTAAATTTCAAAGTATAAACAATCTCGGATAAAAATGAGATTGTGATATTTCCCTTACATTAAGTCTGATTTGCTTCGTAAGTGTCCGAACCTCCTGTATAATGATTTAAATAATGTCATTGACTTATTACAGAATCATATTCATTGTTATGATATCATATATGGTTTACTTATGACTTTATATTACCTGTGCTTTTGTAAATTCTATTTTAAAAAGCGTTTTGGGTAAAATTGTTTCATTTATCGGCCGTGTTTTGTCTTGTAATTATTCATATGATTACTTGGATCATTATTACTTAATTCCAGAATATAAAACAAGATTTATATATATATATATATTCAGAATATACATATATATAATAAATTCGTAAATGGAAAGAAATACACCTTTCATGGAGACGGTAGGCCGTACGTACGCATGAACACTGTTTTCGTTTCCTTATTGAGTTGAACGGAATTAAGTAGATGAAATTAATATATATACACATAAATCCAGTATCATTATTATGTCATATATTTCATGATTACTTATTATTTATACTTTATGATCATACATGAATGGTTTAAAGTGGAGAATGAATCTCATTACGTCGTGGAGACGGTAGTCCGTACGTACCCACGAGCGATGATATTGTTCTAATGATCGTGGGACTGTATTGGAGTGTATGTATACTATTTCAGAATCAATATCACTTTAAAATAATAATATATAGTTATTATTTACACCATTATACCCATCCATGTAAGGTGGTGGTGGAAAATAGATTTCACCACGGCGTGGAGACGGTATTCCGTACGTACGCATGCACGGTGATTTCATTTTCCGTAGGATGGATAGATGGTGAAGTAGGATTGTTTCATACATATAATAACATATCAGTATATGAGGGATACTGATGTTATTACTTCATAATGAAACAAACTAAAAAGAAGAAGTGGAAGAAGAAATAAAGGTGAAAGAATCAGTAACGGAAATTACCTCTTCTTTGAAGCGCCTCTTTGAGACCTCCTCTTAGGGCACTAAAATTGGTCTTTGAGGAAGACCAGAACCTCTAGGATGTTTCTAGGGAATTGGAGAATAGAATTTGGCAGGGGTTGTCTGAGCTTGAAGGCTCAATGTTGTGTGAGGAAGATAGGGAGGAGGTGCCCTTTTAGAAGGGAGGAGAGGGGCACCTTTGGAATAACTAAAAATATTATTTTGTTATAAAGCCAGGTTCGGTTTGAAATAGCTCAAAATTGATTTATTTCGAGGCTAAGTTGGGGATGGGTCGAAATCCTCTCATCCAATAGAATTTAGACAATTTTAGGTTCCTATTTTAACCTTATCATTTAGATTTAACATTAAGTTAAATAATTTTACTTTTACCGTGTCTTCTTGTGTTCTTACACTATAAGATTAATAAACATACTATAAGAAGCCAAACGAACACCAAATTGTTTATTATTAATATATATAACCTAATAAAAGTCATATGGCCATCGCTTAGATTTTTAGGAATAATATAACAATTAATAATATAATATTTTTTTAAAAAACTATTTTATGTCAATTTTGACACTATTTAGTAATTGATTTTTTTTTGAAAATCATAACAGAATGATAAGTTCGAAAAAAGTTAATTAAATCACTCATAACATGTCATATTAACCTAGAAAATTAGTGAAATTTATAAAAAGTCTCAAATTACATTTATTTGGGTATTTATAACATCAATTATGTCAATATTTCATTAATAAGATAATTACTGCATCATCATTGTGTCATAGTAAATGATAAATATTTAATCCCTAAAAATTCTAAATAAATTCCTATGATGTAGATAATTGTATTAGAGTTCTGTATACTATTCATGTTAGAAATTTCATGAAGTTTATCACTAGATTAAAATTATTATACTTATATAATTTAAGAAAGTGACATGTTGTCACATTCTTTGGTTTTTATAATAATTAAATTATTTTCATTGAAAAAATTTAATTAAATGAATCTAATCTGACCCATAGGTGATACGGGTCGAAATTTAGTCATCCAATAGGATTTTGAGATTTTTTAGGGTAATTTTAATATATTATATTTACCCTTAATTACCCGATTTACCTTTAACTATGGTAAATAAAATTTACCGTAGTTACTATTCATAATTCCCAAAAATAAAAAGTAGCTTATTAACATAATTTGGACCCAATGATTCCAAATATGGAATAAATTTTTCCAAATTCAACACACAAAAGAAGAAGAAATTAAATTAAAATTAATCCCGCTGTCGAAAGAAAACGGGTTTTTCTTTAAAACATTGCAAAAGATTGAATTGATTTAACCTACGAATTCAAGATAAAATCAATGATAATGACATACATTATATTAAATGGTAAAAACATATTTTATTTATACTTTAAAACCATTCAATATTATAATTTAACCACATAAGATATTACGATGAAAAAAGTTGTTTTTAATTAAAATATAGCGTGTTTTTACTATTCATTAAAATATGAAAGTTATCGGAAAAATATCAAAACTTTATCTAATGTAAATTTTTATATCCTGACTCAAAATAAGAATTTTATTTTGTCAAATTGAACATATAAACATGTCAAAAACTAGATTTAAAGTGGGTGTGCCATCAAAAGGTGGCAAAATTGCATTTTTTGAAAAATACTTATTTTACCCGAATTTTTTTTTGTTCTTATACCATGTTCTAGAAATGTGTAAGATGAATAATAATGTTATAAAATTAAAAATTTTAGTTAACACTATTCATAACGGCTATTTCATGACAATATTATAATAATATATCGTTGTTTATTAAAACACAGTATTGCACACAACACACGCTATCGAGGAAGGTCGGGATTGCGTGTAATGCAAGCCATGTCAGGGTTGCGTGTTGTGAAAGAATCCTTCGTTGTTTCGTATAACAGAATCCAACCATATTTCATATATACATTGAATATATATATATATATATATACTCAATATTGTGTAGAATAACTATTATCAAAATTGTGTGTAACACGATCCAAGAATAGTGTTGCGTATACTACAAGCTAATATGGTTGTGCGTATAACGCAAGGTAATCATGGTGTAGAATATAACACAAGACATTAATGAAATTAAAAGATTATTCTTCATAAAATCTCGGGGTGTAACATTCTACCCCCCTTAAAATGAATTTCGCCCTCGAAATTCATTGGGCTTATAAATGGTTTACTATTCGAAAGTTTCTTTAATAGAAACCCACATTGTAAAAAGGAATACCAAAACCAATCATTAAAAACAAATGTATGAAACGTAACGGTTACCCAAATAAACTAATCACTGGGTTTCCATATAGGTGAAAATATGGATATGGAAGAGAAATCTAACCATCATGTTCTAATGGAGAGTGGTAGAGAACATGGCTATGGAAAAGCTAGAAATCACAAAGCCATAAATTTGTGATGATCTAAGGTACCATCTGATTCATCAGATATAAGATCACTAAGACAACATTTTTGTTTTTCAAGATCATTTCCCTAAAGTTTATGAAATTGGAATTAGAAGAAATACTTTCTTGATTTTGGTATAGTCTCACCGTTTGTCGTTCTTTGGACAATTTCCACTTTATCTCTTAAAGAAATGAAGATGAATTTGTAATTCATGATGTGTTAGAAGATCATGTGATTGAATGATGGGTCATTCCATCTATTTCAATCAAAAGGTTAGAAAAAGTTATAAGTCCATCTTATGGTTAATCGTATATGGTTCCAAAAATGAACTTATAGTTCATATATCATACCGCTTAATAAAATAAAACTAGTTTCTACTAAACAGGGACTTCCTGTAGGCCAGTGGTAGGAGATAAAGGCCAGTCGCACTTCGGTTGTGGGTTTGATTCCCCTAGCCTTGTCCGACGCGATGGGTTGTCGCCCATCCTGCAGGTTGTCCTTTTTCTAAAGCTATATTACTATAACATCCCATCAATAATATCGAACAAAACGTTTTATCCTAACTTATGTCCAACATAATCCATTCTAATCTTTAGGCATATCTAAAATACTTCAGTCCATGGTCATAGTATAAAGAAAATGATTACTTGAAATGTCGTCATCCAAGCATGCGAATACCATCATTTATCCCCCGTATATCTTGTTGGTCACATTCCAATCATGTGAATACCTTAATGATGTATTCTCTTGAAAAATTAATACCCATTAAACCTTAGTGAAAACATGAATGCTGTCAAAAGTTAACTCTTTCCACATACCGAAATCCAAAAATTCTATAAACTCAAACCATGATATAACCTTCTCCTTATATCATTTATGAACTCATGAATACTATCAAACATTTAAATTTCTCCTTATCCCTTCATTATGCACATATCATCTACATTCCAAAAATATATGAATAACCTTTCATGGATACTGGTAAAATTAATAATACACTTTCAAAACTCAAGGAAAGACAATATTGTAACAATCCATAGATGTCTCTTTATTCCATAGTAGCATGAGATTACTTATACAACATTACACATGATAAACATGTAATCATTCCACTACATTCTTAAAACATTGACCGAGCTTCAACAATTCTTTCATCTCACATATCATTTGTAGTATCTTCATCATCATCCACATAAATACTACTCATAATACCATACTGATTCTATTCATGAGACTTTCCCTTAGGGAATTGGTTTTCATAATGCCCGTACATTCCACATTTAAAACATTTAACCATTGCTGATGTCGTAGCAATACCATTATCCTCATCCCTGGTGTTAACTGAACCTTTTCCTTTACACTTACTGGCTTTGTTTCCTTCTTTTCCACACCCAAATCATCTTCCAGTTCCTTAGAAACATTCTCCTTGATACCTCTTCCCACATGATTTACATAGGGGAAATTGAACTTTCTTTCCTCTATGATCATCATGAAACTCCATCTTTCTCTAATTAGCCGAGTCAGGAAACTTACCAAATTTTACTTTATTGATCATATTATGAGATTGCTGATTATGTATAATAATGGTGTTTGAACTTCCAAATCCCATTTCATTTGGTTTATCATGAAGAATATCATTCCATTGTCCATCATATCCTCCATTATCGTGAATCATCTTGTTTCCATCCATTTTCTAAAACCCAAAAAGAATAGTGTGAGAGGAAAAATTCATAATAAATGGGGAGTAACATCAATATCTAACATCTTTGGTTTAATCTAATATTGTTACCATAGTTCGAGGACTATATCCTATACATATACTTATCCTTAGGGACATCCCTTGACATACCTTAGAAATATATCTAGGGATCTCACTAATGTTTTCGCATCCTAGTTTCCAAAGGTTGACTAAAGTTTTCCTCTGATTTCAACTGTAGAGACCCGTATCTTGACGTACATGGATATTACATTACTTTTTAGGAATACTTAGTACATAACAAAAACACACACACAAGGATCGTAATAGTTTAGTGTCTTTGGAAACTCGGAATATAATCTTCTAATCATGGTGAAAGATCTTCAACATCTCCCATAAAGATCTTCATTTTTTTAACTAAAACATTTCATTATATCCTGGGGAAAAGAAAACATAAAAGGGTGAGCTCAAATGCTCACTATGGGAAAACAAAAGAAATATCAATCAAATCATAATCATAAGAACATAACATTTTGGAAATCTTAACCTGCAAAAGAGAGCATAATTTCATAACCTGTGATAAATCATGGCAGTGAAATGTAATCACAAGAATCATAACATAAAACATTATACTTTGTGTCATACACACATAATCATAGAGAATCATTTCTTGTTAGTCAAGACTCATTTCCAAGACTATCTTAGTGGACAAAGTCCCTTTCTGAACCAAGTCACCCTCGTTTCAGTCCTGTTTCACTGAACTGGTATAACCTACCATTCCAGCCATGTCTATCTCATGAGATATAAAATCTTTACCCAATGCATTGGATGGAGATATAGGTCCCACCCATCTCATAATGATACCATTCTTATGTGTGCCACAAAATCATAAATCATACATCATAGCATAACCCATGTAACAAAAATGGGAATCTTAAACATCGTGACATCATATAACAATTCATATAAGATAAAGGGATTCATAAAAATATAATTCCATCACAACTAAATCAAATCAATGTAATAATAGGGATAGAAACAGAACCCTTTATTATCTTAGATGGAAAATAATTTTGATAAAACATTTGAACTCCATTCTTGAGGAAAATATCCTTTCTGCTTCAAAAACACTTTTCCTTTATTAACAGGTTGTACAATTCTAAACTAAAAGAAGTTGATAAAAAATTAACATGAAAACTTTTAAAGTAAGCTTCTTTTAAATAATGTTTTAAAAATCCATTCATGCCGTATAAGTTAAAAAACATTCTTCTTACTTTTGTCGGAAAAGTCAAAAAGTACCTCGTACGAAAAACGACAGAAGATTCCTTTCATATCTTTTAATAAAAACTCACTGAAGGGTAAAATTGGATTTAAAAATTTTTAGGTGGATGGAAATAACATTAAATATTGAGGAAACATGGATGTGGATGATAAAATACACCCCAGTACATTTCAATGTATAAACAATCTCGGATAAAAATGAGATTGTGATATTTCCCTTACCTTAGGTCTGATTTGATTCATAAGTGTTAGAACATCCTGTATAATGATTTAAATAATGTCATTGAATTTTTACAGAATCATATTCATTGTTATGATATCATATATGGTTTACTTATGACTTTATGTTACCTGTTCTTTTGTAAATTCCATGTTAAAGAGCGTTTTGTGTAAAATTGTTTCATTTGTCGTCCGTGTTTTGTCTTGTAATTATTCATATGATTACTTAGATCATGATTACTTAATACCAGAATATAAAACATGATATATATATATATATATTCAGAATATACATATATATATAATAAATTAGTAAATGGAATGAAATACACCGTTCATTGAGACGGTAGGTCGTACGTACGCAAGAACGCTGTTTTCGTTTCCTTATTGAGTTGAACAGAATTAAGTAGATGAAATTCATATATATACACATAAATAAAGTATCATTATTATGTCATATATTTAATGATTAATTATTATTTATACTTTATAATCATTCATGAATGCTTTAAAGTGGAGAATGAATCTCATCGCGTCGTGGAGATGGTAGTCCGTACGTACGCACGAGCGATGATATCGTTCTCATGATCGTGGGACTGTATTGGAGTGTATGTATACTATTTCAGAATCAATATCACTTTAAAATAATAATATATAGTTATTATTTACACCATTATACCCATCCAAGTAAGGCGGTGGTGGAAAATAGATTTCACCACGGCGTGGAGACGGTATTCCGTACGTACGCACGCACGGTGATTTCATTTTCCGTAGGATGGATATATGGTGAAATAGGATTATTTCATACTTATAATAACATATCAGTATATGAGTGATACTGATGTTATTACTTCATAATGAAACAACCAAAGAATAAGAAGTGGAAAAAGAAATAAAGGTGAAAGAATCGGTAACGAAAATTACCTCTTCTTTGAAGCGCCTCTTTGAGACCTCCTCATAGGGCACTAAAATTGGTCTTTGAGGAAGACCAGAACCTCTAGGATGTTTCTAGGGAATTGGATAAGAGGATTTGTCAAGGGTTTTCCAATCTTGAAGGCTCAATGTTGTGTGAGGAAGAGAGGGACGAGGTTCCCTTTTATAAGGGAGGAGAGGGGCACCTTTGGAATAACAAATAATATAATTTTATTATAAATTCATGTTCCGTTTTAAATAGCTTCAAATTGATTTATTTCGAGGCTAAGGTGGGGATGGGTCGAAATACCCTCATCTAATAGAATTTAGACAATTTTAGGTTCCTATTTTAACCTTATCATTTAGATTTAACATTAAGTTAAATAATTTTACTTTTACTGTGTCTTCTTGTGTTCTTACACTATAAGGTTAATAAACTTACTATAAGAAGCCAAACGAACCCAAAATTTTTTATTATTAATATATATAACCTTATATAAGTCATTTTTCCGAACCGTAGATTTTTAGGAATAAAATAACAATTAATAATATAATATTTGTTTTTAAAAACAATTTTATGTCAATTTTGACACTATTTAGTAATTGATTGTTTTTTGAAAATCATAACAGAATGATAATTTCGAGAAAAGTTAATTAAATCAACAATAACATGTCATATTAACCTAGAAAATTTGTGTAATTCATAAAAAGTCTCAAATTACATTTATTTGGGTATTTATAACATCAATTATGTCAATATTTCATTAATAAGATAATTACTGCATCATATTTGTGTCATAGTAAATGATAAATATTTAATCCTTAAAAATTCTAAATAAATTCCTATGATGTATATAATTGTATTAGAGTTATGTATACTACTCATGTTAGAAGTTTCATGAAGTTTATCACTAGATTAAAATTATTACACTTATATAATTTAAGAAAGTGTCATGTTGTCACATTCTTTGGTTTTAATAATAATTAAATTATTTTCATTGAAAAAATTTAATTAAATGAATCTAATCTGACTCTTAAGTGATATGGGTCGACTTTTAGTCATCCAATAGGATTTTTACATTTGTTAGGGTAATTTTAAAATATTATATTTACCCTTAATTACTCGATTTACCTTTAACTATGGTAAATAAAATTTACCATAGTTACTATTCATAATTCCCAAAAATAAAAAGTAGCTTATTAAAATAATTTGGACCCACTGATTCGAAATATGGAATCTATTTTTCAAAATTCAATACACAAAAGATACAGAAATTAAATTTAAATTAATCCCGTTGTCGAAAGAAAACGAGTTTTCTTTAAAACATTGCAAAAGATTGAATTGATTTAACCGATGAATTCAAGGTAAAATCAATGCTAATGACATACATTATATTAAATGGTAAAAATATATTATATTTATACTTTAAAACCAATCAATATTATTATTTATCCACATAATATTTTATGATGAAAAAATTTGTTTTTAATTAAAATATAGCGTGTTTTTACTATTCATTAAAATATGAAAGTTATCGAAAAAATATCAAAACTTTATATAATGTAAATTTTTATATCCTGAATAAAACGAAGAATTTTATTTTGTCAAATTGAACATATAAACATTCCAAAAACTAGATTTAATTTGGGTGCACCATCAAAAGGCGGAAAAACTGCATTTTTTTAAAAATACTTATTTTACCCGAAAAATTTATTTTGTTCTTATACCATGTTCTAGAAATGTGTAAGATGAATAATAATGTTATAAAATTCAAAATTTAGTTAACACTATTCATAATGGCTAGTTCATGAAAATATTATAATAATATATCGTTGTTTATTAAAACCCAGTATTGCGCACAACACACGCTATCGAGGAAGGTCGCGATTGCGTGTAATGCAAGCCAAGTCAGGGTTGCGTGTTGTGAAAGAATCCTTCGTTGTTTCGTATAATAGAATCCAACCATATTTCATTTATACATTGAATATATATATATATACACTCAATGTTGTGTTGAATAACTATTATCAAAATTGTGTGTAACACGATCCAAGAATATTGTTGCGTATACTACAAGCTAATACGGTATTGCGTATAGCGCAAGGTAATCTTGGTGTAGAATACAACACAAGACATTAATGAAATTAAAAGAATATTTTTCATAAAATCTCGGGGTGTTACAGTTCTGACCTTGAATCATGCCTTGCATGCAATATTCTAAACCATATTCAATATTTCGTGAAACATCCATTGCCAAAAACACAGCTTCATCTCCCAATTTTTAGGCCCTAAAATTTGGAAAACTTTAAAAAAGGGCTCCACCTTAAACTGTGCTTTTGTATCTCCTCCAGATTTTCCATTGCATTGACATTTATCTCTTCACTGCTTCCCATAACCATTCTTTATCTTTTATCACAAATTCCACTATCGTGATATATATCATTTGATAGACCAGAAGAATCATCGTCAGAATTACAATGGGAGGTACTAAATCATCCTTATCTTCTAGTAGCATCAATCCTTCCTATAAAAACTGTATATGACTGGCATCATCATTTCTCCCCCTTTATATCAAAAGGCGTGCATCACAAGTTCTCATGAATTATGATATTTGTGAAGTACATATCAGCAAATCATCATCTGGTTTTATGTCCTTTACAAAGTGAATTGATTTATCTTCATTGACAACAAAAGAAAACACTCTGAAAACGCTAACTCTTCAAACTTTTTTCTCCTTCCAACTTGGTCCCAACAATATCCCCCTTTGGATTTTGTTGTGGGTAAGCTGTGAATCCAGCATGTATGTGAGTGAACTATTCTAACTGTTTCGTTGGATTGTTTGTAGGAAACAATGTTGTTTTCCAAGAAAGTCGATGAATCGAAGAATGCTGAAAAAGAAGCTAGAAAGATGTTCTGATGAAGGCCGAGGAGATAAGATCATGAGATTTCAGAGTCACTGCTTTTGGACATCATGGTTTTGGCTTTCAATAATTCTTGTTTCCTAAAATGATTTATCTCATGTAGGCTAAGAATTTTTGATAAGTAATCCATTGTATAAGATTACAAAATTCAGTGATTTATAAATCTTGGTTGACTATAAAATCCAAAGGGTTAGATTGTTTGGACCATGTTGGAAGGAGAAATAAGTTTGAAGAGTTAGCGTTTGTAGAGTGTTGTCTTTTTTTGTTAATGAAGATAAATTAATTCACTTTGTAATGGACATAAAACCAGATGATGCTTTTATGATATGTATTTCAAAAATATCATAAGTTAGGAGAACTTGTGATGAAATCATTATGATTGAAATGGGGATAAATTATGATGCCAGTCATATACAATTTGGAATGGAAGGAGTGATGCTGCAGGAAGATAGGGAAGATTCCTTACTTTCCATTATAATTCTGACGATGCTTGTTCTGTTCTATCAAAGGATATATATCACAATACTAGAATTCTTTATAAAAGCTGAAGAATGGTTTTGGGAAGAAGTGAAAAGAGAAATGACAATGAAATGGAAAATCTGGAGGCAACATAAAAGCACAGTTTAAGGTGGTTCTGTTTTCCTGTGTTTGCCAAATTTCATCCTTAATATGGCTTGCATCAAAAGTTCTCTTGATTTATGATATTTGTGAAATACATATCAGCAAAGCATTATCTAGTTTTAATTCCTTTACAAAGTGAATTGATTTATCTTTGATGAAGACAAAAGAAAACACTTTTCAAATGGTAACTCTTCATACTTCTTTATCATTCCAACTTGGTCCCAACATGAAATATATTTAATAATATGTGATTTTATTTAAGGAATAAAGAAATAGTTAATTTTTTAAATCATGTCTGTTTCCATTAAGGTTTCAAGGTAATTTAGAATATTACCATGTTTTTGGAGAATATATGATAAATATATTCACAAATTAGGAACGTGACACTAAGAGGGAGTTCATTTTGTTTACGGGATTAATGACTAGTTGTTTTTTGGAAATTTATTGACCTTGTTTCTATTTTTTTTTCATACTTGGAGTATACGTAAAGTTAATTATTCATGGTATGGATTAAGTTTAGCTTTATATTTTATTTGGTAACTTGTTATAACTATTTTGTTTTTTGGTAAATATTTAGTGGTTGATGGATTTACTTATGGATCTTATAATGATTTTAGTGCTTTGGGTATGAAAAAATCATCATAAATATTAATTTCATAGATAAAGTGGAAATTGATCAAATCAAAATCAATTGTTGAAATGGTTCTTATGTTATAAATAAAAGTTGATCCATCGATATTTGGAACCCTTTGGAATTATTGATTTTATAAAGAAAGTTTCTTATCATTTTGTGCTTCACGAAATCTCTCTCAACATCATGGTGTTTTCCATGTATCTCTCATGAGGAAGTATATACTTGTTCCTTTACATGTAATGAACTCAAAGGTATTAGTATTAGAGCATGATATTTCTTATGAGGAACAACCAATGGAGATTCTGGATTATAGGGAGAATGTTCTATGAAACAAGACCACTCACCTGGTAAAAGTTTTGGGGTGAAACCACCATCTTGAGGAAGCTATGTGGGAACATGAGAATGTAATGAGATAGAAGTATCATCAGTGGTTATTAATAATGTGATTAAAATTTTAAGGAGAAATTAATTTAAAGGTGGTATAATATAAAATCTCATGATTTTAAACCATATTTTTTGTATTAAATAAATATAATTTATTAATTAGCTTGAATTACATAAAACATTGAGTTTTAATGAATCATGATATACTACTATTATTATTTTTAGAGTTGATTGTTATAACCAATCCATTAAATTTTGAATTATGAATATGAATTAAAATGGTTTTAAAATTAAGTAAAAATTGTTTTAGATTATTAATATATATTTATAAATAATACACAATTTTTAGTAAAGTCATTATATGCTTTGAAAAAACCATTTTCTCAAAACAATATGTCTGTTATTTCATTTTGTGAACAAATAATAAATTAATTTTTGATACATTTATAAAATTTATCTTAAAAAATAACTTTATTTTTGAAATCAACATATCAAAATTATCTTAGGAAAAATTTTTGATAAATTTTTTAAATGAATAATTTTTCAGTGAATAGTAAAAATAATGTTTTATTGAAAATTTTCTTCTCATTTGAAGCATTTTAAAGGTTAAATATAGTTTAAAAATGTTTTAAAATTAAAATTAATTTAATTATATATTTATTTATTCAATTTATATCATTTTTATCAATTTTATATTGAATTTTTATATTAAATATTTTTATAATTTTAAAAATATCTATTCTGAAAACTATTTTTTCATCATGTCTGTAAGTTTAATTTAAAATTAATTTTTTCCACTTATATGAATGGAATTTGGAATAACGTGTTACATATTTTGATTCATTTTAATTAATATTATATAATAAGGTCAACTTAATGTTTGGTAAACTAAAAAGTAAAAATAGTAAATATTAATTACCACAGTTAAGGTTAAAACAAGTATACCAGGGGTTAAACTAAATAGGTAAGGGTTAAAATGACCTAATTTATTTTAATCCTTGTTTATGTGACACATTCCAACCCTTATTACCTTAAAATGAATAATTATTTTCTTTTTTGATACTTTTTGATGAAAGTGACCAATGTAATAATTTATTTAATGAAAAAGATAAAATGTAACATACTTGTTTTTAAATTTAAATTATGTTTTCACATTAGAGAAAAGTAATATTGGAATGAATATTTCTTGTAATTTTGATCATAATTAAATTAATTTCATGAGGTTACTTTATTTTTATTTTTTAATTATATTATTACATTAAATGTTTAAGAAAATCCAAATGTATAATTATTTATTTTAAAGTAAAATGAAATAAACTATACTAAAAATATTAAAAGTTATATGAATTGAATGAATTATTGTATTTCATGAATTATTTTATTATATGATTTCATTGAAAGATATGAAATGATATAAACGTGTTAAAATTATAGATTATAGTTCCACCTTATTATTCATGTTCTTAAAGTCAAATTAAATAAATAGAATCAAAATTCACATTAATGTTATTTTATAGTAAATAATATTTTATTAAATGATTTTAAATTATTAAAAATATTATCCTATTCCATGTTATTCTTATATGATTAAAAATATCAACCATATTGTATTAATTCACCAGGATATCTTTCATAATAATTATATTGACCACTAAGTAGTATGAACTTTGTTAAAATGGTAAAGGGTAATATAGGGGTATGCACGTTTCATGTTCTTGTGTTAAAATTAATATTCTATATACATAGTTTTTTTATTTTATAAATTAGTGATAATATTTAGAACCATAGGTTACACATTATATAATAAGGATCATTTTATTTCTAGTATTAATTGAAAAATAACCAGGATATAAATTTTTGTTAGAGTAGTGAAAACTATAATGGTAAATGTTAGGAAAATTAAAAGTTAATGAACAACTTGTTTAAAACATGTATTTTTTGTGGGGGGGCGGGTGTCGATTAAGAATTTCATCTGTAAATTCAAATATTTATTAATTTTGGAGGAATTTTATTTGAGAGATACTTACCATTATTGAATAGTTTTATGTATTTAAGAAAATTACACTCTTCCTCAGTTTTAAAAGGCCAAATCCTCACCTCACTTCCTCATAGCATTTAAGCCATTTATCTCGACCAAACCCTATGAAAATATCTTTCCAACATCTATATACATGTTAAAGAGATAAATTTATTTCAAAAAGTCCAACTTGTGTGTCCTTAATAATATATACAAAGGAGGTTGTTCAAAGATAAGGAGTATCTAATGTGCATGAAGGAATTCAATACTTGGGGTAATTAATTTCTATTCTCTCTTTTATTTTTGGGATACATGTGCCATATTAACCAATTGTTTCATTTTTTTGTATATATAATATGTATGAATGTATTTTATGATTCTTCTCATAAAAAATATGGGACAAACTTATCCATCTAAGGTTATTTCTATCACGGGGCTTATGATTCAAAAGTCACCAAAGTGGTATGATTTTGATGTTACAATCCCATTTTTTATCATTATTATTTACGATTATGATTTTTATGAGGAAATATTATGATCTATTTTACAATAATTTTATTAATTTTATTATCCTATGGTTATTTCTCTAGAATACACGTTTTACCTTCATATTCCTCTCTTTTTGAACTCAATATTAAAAAATAATGTTTTTAAAGAAAACCATGTTTAATTCACTCTTCGGATGAACCCCATTTTTCTTTCATATCCTTGTTTTCTAAAAAATATTTCAAGAACCTATTAATATTCCTCTATTAATTTTTAAATTCATCTTTTTTATTTTAATTTTTATGATGTTTTAAAAGGAAGATTCATGTCATTTTCTAAACAAGGACCCTTTGAATTTTACTGAAAATGTGAAAGGAATATTTTTTTAATTAGTATTACATGAAAATAATTTATAACCATCATGACCAATAAATGATTTAAATATTACTTTATATACTTCAAATGTTATTGTAAAATAATTATTTTACAATGTTTGTGAACAATTAATTTTAGAAATGTGATTTCCAATGTGAAAAGGTTATTTTTTATCAAGAAATGTTCCAAGTGATATTTTAAAATATTCTTCTATCTAAGATGAAATAATTAAATGTAAAATAATATTTAATGGGTATATGATAAATTAATACCAACATTATTATTTCAATAGGAATTTTATTATTATAATCACAATATTTTCATGAAATTTATTCCATTTGGATGTGTTTTTATATGAAGAAATGAAGAAATGTTTTTTGAAAATAGTTTATTTTCCCTGAATTATGCTATTATGAAATGTTTATGAAATCCATTTCATTAAATTGGTTACATTAAAGCTAAGGATGGTGGTCATGTTATATTTGGGGATGGGTGGGCCCTATATATCCCCTAATGAATTAGGGAAACGAGTGATATATCATGAGATAAATAGGACTAGAATGGAAAAAAACCCAGTTTAGTAAGTTTCTTTTCCCACTTGATAGTTATTGGAGTGAACCGTGACCGATAAATTGGTTTGGGGCGTGAGACCAATCCATTATGATAGTCTTTGGATTGAACCTTATAGATTATGATTGTTTGGGGAGTGAACCCAATGCACTATGATAGTATTGAAAATGAGTATTGAATACAAAGGAGATTATTTTCTATACTTATGTGTATTCCAAAAATCAATGTCTTATGCCAATGTTATGTTATTATGGATTATGTTCTTTTATTCTTTTTTGATTCATTTCTTGTAAACTACTAAGATTTATTCCATGACTCACATTTGTGATCTATGATATGAACAATATGATTTTAAAATTTAATTCTCATATTATCAAACAGTTATTCCCATGATACATTAATATCTCCCATTTTTACCATTATTGAGCCTTTGAGATAAAACATTATTATATTTACTTTCACTAGGTTGTAAAGAAATATTTATGTGGGGAATATCAATCAAGAGTACTAAATTGGAAGATATATATGAGATATGTTTAATATCATTAATGAAATAAGAATATAGTGTACCTAGTCTCCAAATATACTAACCTTTTGCAGTCCTCAGGAATGTATTTATGAAATATATTTAATAATCATATAAAATATGTAATATAAAAATAATAGGTCATTATAATCCCCATAAATAGGTGATTTGATTTTCAATTACATTATATCTAAAATTAAAGTCCCTAAATTACTCAAAAATATAATCCAAATCACTATTCAATTCTATTAATTAGATTTCATCAAATTAAACATGAAAGGATTCTTATAAAACCAAGGTTATTTTATAATAAAAAATATAATCCTAACTTAAATTTGAATCACTCATGAAAATACCATCAACACATTTTTTATAAAATTTACCAGATATATCCTTTGTATTAACAATACAAAATCTATAACCAAAAAATATAAAATAATCAATTTTAGGTTTTACTCCCATCCAAAGTTCCCATGGTGTAACTTTCAAAACATAACTTAAAATAATTATATTTGATATATAGTATAAAAGAATTTATAGCTTTAGTCAAAAATAGTTTTAGTAAATTATAATTATTTAACAAGGATTTAGTTTTTTATTGATGTGTTATATATTTATTCTATACGATACCATTTTTATGGTTTGATAAGTGCTAAAAAATTATTAAAATACCAATTTCTTTCACAAAACTTTTAAAATTTAAAATTTTAGAATTATTCACCACTTTTAATTCTAACTGATATAATTATGTTTCCTTTTTTCATTATAAAATTTAGAAAACATTCCATTATCACATATCTAAGAAATAACATTACAATTATGATTCACACCATCATCAAACAGTATTTGAAACATTGAAAAAAATATATAATTCAAAATTCTACAAAACCTTTTACTATTCCTTTATAATTATCATAAAATGTATCACCACTTCCATTAATATTTTTAAAAGATATAAAATTTGAGATAATTCCTATCATATGTCATGTGCATAAACTATACATGCATTCTGTGCCCTTTTTGAAACTTCCAAGATATACTTCCAACAAAAAAATGATTCAAAAGGTTTTCGTACCTTTGAAAACATTGATCCTATGGTGGTTACTCAAATTGATTTCAAAAACTTATTTATGGGATATCTAAATGATAAATATTTAGAAATAAAATATCCTTTATTTATAAGAGATTATAGAAATCTGAAGGAACACATACTTATATAATGGATATAAATTTAATGTCTAAAAAATCTGACTCCTAAAAAATTTCAACTTAAACCTTTAATAAAGAGGATATTTTACATTTTTTGGTAAAATATTATCATAGAGAAGACATATTTTACTTTTATTTTTATTATTCATCATTATAATTTTATAATAGTTTTCCCTTCCATTAAAAAATTTAGGCAACTATGATTGCAAATTTTTAAGTTCATTTCTTCATTTATCATTTTATTCCAAAACAAAATTGAACATTATTTCTTGAGATTCATCACATTTATACTAATAATCCTTAGGTATACGATTTTCAATTTGAAATTTTTTCCTAGTAAATATATATTTTATCATTGGAGGTTGAAGAATTGTTTCCCAATTTTTAATTTCTTTATAAGGTTTCTTAATTTGAGAATTTGAAAATTGTAGTTCATTTTAGTAGAATTCGAATATATATGAGTATATTCCTTAGTTTTTTCATTTTATTAACAATGATATTATTATTTTTGTAAAATTTCAATATTTTTACCCTTAAGATCCTTTTTAAACTATACATTTTTTATATCTTGAGAATTAATATATTAGATTAATTATAAATTTTGTATTTAGTTGGTTATTCCAAATTATTTCTAGATGGGGAATAATAAGTAGATTCACTTACCATGTTTGATGAATCCATTAAACAAAGGTTTTAAACCCTTTTCAAAACAAGATTCCTCAGTTGAATTGGAATCCAACATACAAATAAATATTACTTCTGTCACCATTTTCTATTTATTATAATATTTTCTCTTGTTCTTGTAAGTATTAATCCATGGAAATACATTTTAGATGTGGAATCTTTTTTTAGATGCATAAAAAACAATATCAGAAACATTATTAGATATAAAATTAACTTTCTTCTTTCAATTTCATAATTTCAATGGAAATCTGTTTTACATCTCCTTGAGTATCCTTTTTTCCTTATTCGTTGGGAAAACTTTACAACATGGTTCATTTAATTTCTTATATCTTTGACTCATTAAATCAAGTAATAACATGTATTTTTCATTTCAAAGTAATTCATTTGTTTTTTGAAATCTATTGTTGATAATTATTTTTTAATTTAAATTCATATTATAAATAATATTAAATAAGTTCATCTAAAGTATTTTAATTAAAATTGTTGAATTTTATTAAGTATTATTTTCTTATCTTGCAATTCTTTAGGTATTGATCTTAAACCTCTTTCAATAAAAATTTTGTTATTAATAATTTCTCATAGAATACTTAGACAACTCACTATACCATTAAATCTTTGAAACATTTCACAATGTTTTTTATTCTCCCCTTTTTAATTCTCAATACCCTTCCCATAACATACAAATATTTGTTCTTATAATTTTATCTAACCCATGATGAGTGTCTTGCAATATTTTACAAATATAAGGTACTTTTTTTAATATTTATACTTGGATATGTACCTTTCCATAGTTAACACAGTTTAGAATATTTATTTCCTTTCAGTTCTGAACATATATAAGAACATCATCACAAGTAAATATTTATGATCAAATTTAAGTTATTTTGTGTATTGACTATGATTTCAAAACTATAAATGATCAAGTGATTAGTTTAATCTTTCATTCATGACTTTTAATATCCATAATATGACAGAAAATTAAATTTATTATTTTTAAAACACTTTTAATTGGTGAGTGAGAAATCTAAAAAAACTGGACAAAATCAAATATTATACCATGAAAGAGATTGCCAAACCATTATAGAAATAAACTATAAATGTCAGAATACATCAATTTATAAAGTATCCATTCAATATAGGATACCCCCACCTTATCACAAGGGGGGGTATGATTTCACCTCTAAAAAATAAGATCCTGAACCGCTCTGAGGATAAGATCAAAAGTAGACGCCCTTCCCTCATCCTCATTGTGATTTGGTTTACATGAGGATTTGGTTGCAATGGGTATTTGTAAATTAGAGTGGTATTTATGGTTCCTTGTTCATTTCCCTTTGATGACTAGTTAATCTCTAAATTCGTGTTTTCCTTTCTTCCCTTTCCTTGAGCTAGAACCAAAAACCACTGTAAGGTGATGGCTGTGTAACCCTTCTGAATTATGTTGAGATTCTACTTCCTTAAAACTCAACTCCGTTTCACCATGGATTATTGATAAGGCATTATTACTTTTCCACCATGGAATTATAGTCTGAAACCCTTCTGAAATTATATCTTCCTTTTTAGTTTAATTCAAGAGTAAAAACGGTTGTGGAGCAGTAACAAAGGAGGTGGAGCCTACAACAAAGGGACATTTTGGGGAATAAAATCACCCAGATTAATTGTTAAGGTATGATATATAGGTCCATAGGGAATACTGATTTATGGAAATGAAGGAAAATATACACATGTGCTACCAGTGGTGCTTGTGCAAGAGAAAGAGCTAGGGATAACATCAAACTTCTTCCCTTCACACCCATGACCAGAGGACAATTTCTGAGCATAAGAGGAAACTATGGGTTTTCACCTCTTATCCTCCTCACCCACACCCTATAATGCCATATTGACTCCATCATGACCTTGAATCAGAGTATAAAAGATTTTTACTACCATTGTTTTAGGGTTTTGGGGCCTCAACCCCTTCTGAAGAGGTTCATTATTAGCTATTGAGAGCTTATCTGAGAGGCCTGTAAAAGAAATGGATTTCACCCCATGTCAGCATACTAAAGGATCATGACCAAGAATATTTCATAATGAATAGAAATCAACCCATGATTCATAGTGTACCTACTAATTCTTGTGAACATCCCCCATAATATCAATGAAAATGTAGTCCCCTAGAGCCTTGAAGAAATCAATCTCAACAAAAATCCATTGAGAAACTAGGTTAAAAAAATCATAAGTGCGATGATCCGAACCCAAGAACCATTCCACCATGTTACCGATCGATATTATAATACCTATATTTCTGAATAGAAGAGTTAGGATGGAAAGAGTAATCCAAATTAGTGCCAATGGAAGATCCTATTTCAGGTGAAACTCAAACGAACAACGAAATGCATCAAAGTGGTATCTAGAGAGAGTGCAAGGAGTGGAATCGCAGGATGAGATCAGATGTTATTCATTCCTAAAAAAATTAGAAAATGATTCTATTCCAAGATATATACAATCATTCAGTCATATAAAAAAATATTATAAGAATAACATGTCAAATATATCCACTGAGGTACTCACATTGACAAATTATGCCACAAATACAAGATATAGAAAAGAGGAAACATTGGTAAACTCTAGAGAAGAAATATAAATCTTGGGAACACCATATTCAGTAAATATAACTTTATGGAAAATTTCAATCATTGGAAAGCTATGGGGAAGGTAGGGGTTAGTGAAGAGGATAAAGGGTCGATGCTGGGAATCCGAAGGAATAAGGATCTAACCCTCCCACATGCACCCTCTTGATAAAGGAGGGGGGAATTGCACTGTAGTCATGCCTACTACACCATCGCTGAAAGAGCCACCAAGAGAAAAAAATAAAACCCCCTCCACACTCTTGAATATCCATTATCTATATCATATAATAATGGAGATATTTGATGTTTCTAGAGATTATTTTTTTTATTTTCATATCGAAATATTATTTCCATATAATATTTAAGCTAGGATATTATTAGTATGATACAAAAAATAAATCTAGGTGTCAATATTTTTAGACCCAAAAGTGAGAATGATAGAATGTCCATATAGGTGGGAGAATAATTATTATATTTAATTTGATTTTTTTCAATGGAAATAATAATGATATAAAAACAATGATTTTTATAGTAGTTTGAATATAATTGACTATACATATACTCTTCAATTATCTTGTATGTAGATGGAAATTATAACTAAAAAATGAAACCCTTGACTTTTTATAGGGATTTGAAACACTTTACAATGTATTTTTAATTCCTTTATGTTTATCTCTAGACTGAATTTTAGACACCAATATTTACAAAATAACTAGATTCTTTTCATGGTGGTAGAAGAAACAAACCCCTACATTATTTGGACCAAGGAATAACTGAATACCCATTGTAGTTTTCTGGTTATGGATGAACCTACAAGTAACTTTTTTTGGGTTGGAATGACATGAAAATACTAAATTTTAATGGTAGATTAATCAAGTTCAGTTATGCTCACATAAGAGGAATAAAAAAAATTAAGAACCAAATCAACCAGCTGAATAGTTAGAGCAGGAGTACTAATAAAATAATGTTCTCACCAGGTTGTAAAGGATTGATGTAATGTTTCTCAACCAAGATTATTACTGGGATTTGTAGAAAAGGTGGGTCACACAATATAGTTTTAAAATATCACCAAAATTTGGGAAATTATAACATTTCACGGGTTCTGTTGAACTATTTATTAAGAGTTCCTCCACACACAACTAATTAAAAATTTCAATCCATTTAATATTATCTTTCCTAATACAACACTTCCATGTTATTTTAATAAAATATTTCATATTTATTTAGTTTATCTTTCACATAAAATATTTACATGTATTATTAATTTAATATAATTGAAAAACATACTTGAAATATTTAATTTAACAATATGTAAACCAAAAAAATATTATTTCCATCCACTCTCATTAGAAAACTTAATTCAGTAGTAACTATTCCAAAAAATAGATTTCATACTCATCAGAATACTTCTTGACATCTTAATTAAATAAAACTCTTCAAATTCCGAAGGATTTAAATTTGAATTTCATCCAATAAAAAGTACATACGAATATTAAAAAACCATGAAACTTGATAGATATAATATTTTCATTATTTTTCACGTGTATTTTAATTATTTAATCCTAAAAAATTTATCAACTTGATATGAATTTCATCATTTTTGTATTTGTGGGTTGTTTTGAGCCTAAATATGAAAATTTCTTAATTCATGAATTTTAACGATTTTTGTCCCTTATGAATTTCAAGAATAAAATTTTAAATTTTCATCCAAATAGATTAATTATTTTTTTATAGACTTTCATTATTCATAGGCTTTAACTTCTTCAATAGGACCTAGTGGTCATTCGAACTCCCTAAGGTGTAAATAAACCAATTAATGTGAAATTTATTTTTGGTCCACAAAATGGACCACTCCTCATTAAATAAGTGTGACATACCACCCCTCATCATTAGATTAAGAAGGAGGAAGGAAATAAATTCTCCTTAAGAAACTTCTCTAAGATGCCAAAGGTTTTAAAGAAATGAAAAGGGCTTCATTTATAGATAGGGGAGAATTTTCCCTTTGAAAATTAAAAAACCAACCAAACATTCCATAACCAAATATACAAATTAATAATGCATGATATAAATTAAATAAAACTCAAATATTACCATTTATATCAACATCAACTATAAAATAGTATCATAGTAGAAGATGAAAAAAACAACCAAGTACATAGCGGAAGACATAACAAAAAAAATAATCAAAGTATCTGAGACAAAACTCCAAGATCCAACCTAATCCATGCTTCAAGTCCACAAAACATCCCAAGTAGGACTAATAAACACTAGATAAATGTGATAATTTACATTTTACCATGTCTTAGTAAATATATCATCAAAACCACCAAATTTATAACGCAGGGGGTGAGTACTAAATCTCAGTAGGTTTTCCCCAAATGATTTCCCTACTAATGACACTAGGATATAACATGTTCGAACATTTATGTAAAATAGTTTATATAAAACAATTTCTGAACTGTTTATATAAAAATATAAAGAATTTACATAACCAAGAAGTTTTCACAAAACAATATCAAGTTCTAAAGAAACCAACCAAACAATTTTCTAAAACCATTTCATAAATTCCATTTTCTCATAACCCCTTCCATTACACTAATCCACATAGCCAACCATGCATGAAACATGGAAGTACCTATACTTATGAGTCGTTGGTCATCCTTTAACTAAGACAGAACTTAGTTTACCATTTTAGGGGGGGGGGGGTACATCACTCCCATATCCATCACAACCTTTTGATGCGGGTACTTCACACCCTTATCCATCCAAATGCATAAAAACACATGCCACACAACCTTGACAAACCCATTACAAACAAAAGTGTGTTATATCCATTTAAATAAAATAATTTTTTATTGAATCTAATTCCCTAAAACCTTTATCATAAATCCAAAAAAATAAAATTAGTTTAAAATCATCATTTAAAATCAAACAACAAAGCATTTTTCAGAATAATTCCACAATTTCACAAAAACAACAATCCGTTACTAAGGAGTGTTTCTACCACGATTTTCACTAAAATTTCAGAAAAATGAAATAAAATATGACAATATATTTTTAATGAATCCTTCATATTCTAAATATAGGTGTTGAGAGTGAAGCCACCTACCTTAGAAAACATGGAAAAAAAGAAAATGTCACAAAAACATCCATGGAATTAGGTTGAATCTCTAAGAACCCACCTTATTTATCTTCCAATAACATATAAAAATCCAAAAATAATAACATTTTACATCAAATAACTTATGTCATTCCACAGTTGATGTATATTTTAGAAAATTATAGAGATAAATAAGTAGATCGAATGAAATCCAAGAAAAACAACCATGAATGAAGACTTTCCACAAGAATCTGGCTTCAACACACTAAAAATAGCATTCAAATTTCCTCTAGATTGATTAGATAAGATTATAATAGCTTTAAGAGGGGAAAAAATTGTGCTAAGGTTGGTTTGGGTAACAAATTAGGGGTCAAAACGTAATCCCATCCTAGATCCATGTTTTATGGATTATGTTTTTAAACTATGAATAGTTAGTCACATGGTTAGTGAAAATTTTCACTAATCATGCACTAGTTTCTTATTCAAGAAGGAAAATTCCATGGTTATCACAAATATTTTCCAAACTGTGTTCCAACCATGTTTGATCCCATTGTCTATAGTTTCAAAGTTTCTTCTAGGAAACCACATTGTTTGAAAAAATCATATGCCTTCTTGTGTGCCTTCCCCTTATCCTCTATCTCACTATACATAGTTTTATTGAGGTGTTTCATGGTTTCCAATCACCATTCAACAACTATGAAACATTATAAAATCCCAAAAAACCTTCCAAAATGTCTTCAAACCGTCCGAAAATTCACCCATATACATTATATACATAAAAATCATAAAATAGGGGTTACTTACTTGAAACTGGGTGTGCTACAGTCTCCCCAACTTTGGAAATTACATCATCAAAAAGTATAAAAACATCATTTCCCTGAAAGTGTTTCAATTATTTCTATTTAATTTACTTCTCCCATCCCCAATTCTCTTCCTGAATCTAACCATGTTGCCACAAAACCCATACTAGATCAATGATTTTCCATGAAAGACTTTCTCTATCCTATCCACAATCTACACTAGCACATGAACCAATGAAGTATCTAGATTTAGGTCAATATAACCCCATATGATCACATGGTTAGGATCAGGTTGATACTTTTTTAACTAAGATACATGGAACACATTATGTATAACACTGTACGATTGTGGAAAATCCAACCGATATTCCACCTCTCCCACCCAATAGATCTCAAAAGGGCCAATGTATTGAGGAAATAAATTAAATTTCATCCCAAAATGAAAATTTCAAAACCTTAGAGAGATCCTCAACAACACAAGATCACTAAGCAAGAACAACAACAACCATCTATGATGATCTGCATATGATTTATAATGACTATGAGTTGTCTCAATCCATTTCCCAATCAAGGGAATCTTCTCTGTTGTTTCTTAGATAAGTCTCATCCCAACTAGTGAAGTCTCACCTATTTCCACCTAGCAAAGCAGATAACGACAAAGATTCCAATATAATGATTCAAAAGGATCCATATGTATCGAGTCTTAATAAATGTTGTTATACGAGAACTCCACTAATTATACGTTCTCCTCCGATGGTCCACCAAAATTCATTACATAAGCCGAAAACATATCTTCCAACATATGTATTGTCTATTCAGATTATCCATAGATCTAATGATGATACACCATACTCATAGTCAATTTATTCCCAATAGATTTTTTTGTGGAATTCAAAAAACGAGATGTAATCCTCATTTACCTGATTAATACTATTGAAAATGGTTTTCCATGCATCTTTTAAAATTCTTGGATATTTTTTTTCTGAAAATTCCTCCTCTTAGTTAACTTACTGAGAAGTTAAGCATCTCAAAATAAACTCTCTCACATTTCTTTTCTTGCTAAAACACAATTATTATTATATCAAAAATAGTTACATCTTCTATATTCCAGGATGAATATACCCTATTGAATGGGGGTAAACATGTAGGAGTTGTTCATAACAAGCCATATGTATGACCATCTGATTAATGAACCACAACACTGAAATACCATCTAGCTACCATCTCTCAATGGTCTCCCCACCATTGAGTTTTGAACTCACAACAAAAAATTCTACATCAGACATCTGTGACTCCTTAAACAACTTCACCAAATCAGAAATGACTAAAATTTAGTCGAAAACTACAACATAACTTTGGAATTCACATTCCATGGTTATTACAACTAGGACCAACATCAACTTCCACTTATCTAAAGTATCTTTTTCCAACTGAGCATATGAATTTATTCTTAAGGGATCTTCCAATTAATTTCCTTTACCCCGTGTATACATCAATTTAAAGTCGAACATTTTGAGACACTCCATCCATCTTATTTATCTCAGGCTCAAATTAAATTGTGAGAAAATATGTTTCGATCTCTTATGATCTGTAAAAATTTTAAATTTCCCACCAAAGCGGTAATGATGCCTAGTCTTCAAAGTCTTCAGTATGAAAGAAAACTCAAAATTTCATGTTGGTTATTTGTTACCATTCATCCTCAACTGAATTAATCCATAATAATCAACATGATATCCCTACATGAGAACACATCACAACCTAGACCCTCGAAGAATCACAATACACCACATACCATTTTCCCATTTCACAGAATATCAAGACAGTTGATAATGTATGGAGAAATTTCCTCTCTGGAAAAAAATTTTGAAATTACTTTTACCATTGGAATGTAACATTTTTCCTTGAAAAAGCTTATATAGGAGAAGATTTTCATGATAAATTACAAACAAATCATCATTAATAACTACCTAGACCAAGGAAACTGTATATATCCATGATATTCATTGGGGGTTTCCACGAGATAAAAACTTATATATTTTTTTAGCTCTATAGAAAAGGCCTCCTTTAGAAATGAAATGTCTAATAAAGCATACCTATTGTATCAAAAAATCAAAATTATATATTTTGACATACAAATAATGATCCCTAATGATTCCGAACACTTTATCAAAGTGTTGCTCATGTTCATTCATTTTCCTTGAATACACCAATATGTCATCCAAAAACACCACCATAAAAGAATCAAGATACCTTTGAAATATCATATTCATCAGTTCCATAAAGACTGATGTTGTATTCATAATACCCAAAGGCTTACGATATACTCATAATGGCCATATCTTCTTCTAAAAGATGAATTTAGAATATCCTCATTCCGAACTCGCAATTGGTGATATCCTGATCATAATTCAATCTTACAAAACAAATAAGGTCCCCTCAATTGATTGAATATAACATCAATGCATGGAATTAGATACTTATTTTTATTGTAACTTGGTTGTGATTATGATAATCCACACACAATTGAAGAGTTTTATCTTCCTTTTTACCAGTCAAGACCGGTGCTGACCATTGCGGATTGCTTGGATGAATGAACCCATTTCTTTAAAGATATTCCAAATGAAATTTCAACTCCCTTATTTCTATTGGTTCCATTTGTTATGATGAAATTAAAATAGTACTGGCCCACAGAAAGAGATTAGTTTTAAAATGCACTTATCTCATGGGTGGAAAACCAGATAAAGTTTTGGGAAATACATCTGAAAACTAATCAAAAACTACTAGAAAAATGTTTTTATAAATATTATCCATTTATTAAAAAATAAAAACTTCCAACTGGTAAGAGATCATTCCAAATGGTGGATCCAATAATCTTGTTTCACATGCCTTTACACTCTTGTCACCTCAAAAGAGATTCTCATTGCCATCTTCAGTTCCAAAACTGATCTTTCTAGTATAACAATTGACGTGAGGCTTGAAAATTGTCAACTAATCTAAACCCATGATTATATCATATATATATCTCAAGTATAGAGATGTCCCATATCAGGTCATATCCATCAAAAGTTATAGAACATGCTCTACAATCTAAAGTTTAACATTTTCTTTGATCAAGAGGAGTTTGAAGTTTTTACTTATAAATAATCATCTCAACTTTTAAACCCATAAAATCAATAAAATGTCAAGAAATAACGGAATTGGATTTTCCCATTTAATACAAATCTGGAATAAGGGTAGAATTTAAAGGATCATACCTCTCATAGTTGATGGTCCAGACTAATCATCTATAATAACCTAATCAGCTCCATATAATTGCATTCTCACTGAGCAATTATCTTTATTGACCTTTTGAGATTTCACTTCATGAGGAGTCTTGGTATTCCTATAATCACTATAGATAACTCTATTCTGATAACACGATTAATTATACTAACAATTTCCCATCAAAGAATACGATGCCTGCAACACTTGATAGGCATCCTAAACACCCCAACATGGATCACTACGACAATAGTGTTGAGGATTCCCCATATGATTACAGTTGTGGAATGAACTAGTTTTCATCATAAAATCACTCTTTATTTATAAAATAGAAAAACATTGGAAACATACATTTTTTCTCTTGGGTCGTGAAGGAAGGTTCACTGATCATTATTTTTGGTTTTGATTCATGCTCCCACCATGGAAATTAGTTTCTCTATTCCACTTGCTCTTAGAATTAGAGGTCCCATAATTTCCCATGGGAATCAAAATACTTCCACTTCCCATATCTTCATATATATCACTTCATCTACTATCTCTCTATTGACCATGTTTGTACAATCCGTAATATAGAGCACAAAAATCTTTGAGTGAATCTTCTACCTCATCCGCTATTCAAATATAAATGCCTTAAAGGACACACTAGAGGAAACTTCATGTGATAAGTGCAGTAAATTCATGAATTTATCTGCATACTCCATGAAAAAAATATTTTCCTGCTTCAAGGTGAAGAAGTTAATGATTCATTCAATTATAAAAATTTGAGGATATAATTGTTTTTTGATAAATTACTCAAAATGTTCCCCTAAAAGGTCTTGATCTAATTTAGAATGAACAGATTAATCTCTCCATTTTCATGCAAGATCCTCTAGAAAATGCATTCCCAACTCGACTTTTAGCTCTTCTACTATGTTAATAAAATCAAAGATACAATTCATCATGTTCATCCACACCTTTTCCTTATCTGGTTTAGAATCACCCTGAAAGATTGGTGCATTCTACTTCAACAATTGAAAGGAATGATCCAATTACCTTGAATCATCCCTTTTGTTCTATCTATCCATATCATAAAATGCTTGGACAATACTCGGAAATAGATTATGGTTCACCTATGACTTAGGTGCAACCAAATTCTAAGCATCTTCCTACGGTTGATTCCAATTAAACCTACTAGGTTCGATTTTATATAACAAAAAAATTCCATAATTCTCACTCTATATCAACTTAAGGATAAAAATTTAAAATTATAACACATCATAATATCACAATAATGATTTAAAAAATAAATATTCTCTAGGTTCAAGCAATTTTGAAAAATATAACTTTCTTCTGAAAATCCATCCATTTTCAAAATAATACAACCACACAATTTTCAAAATCTCTCATTTGAAAACAATTTCAATATTTTTCAAAAATCAACATATTTAACTAAATAATTACTCAAAATGATATATGAAATTTTAGTGGGAAGTCATTTCTATAATTCATGTCATGCTCATCTCATTGGATAAACCCATGACAATGAGATTCTAATTCCTATAAGTGTATGTAAAAAACTTATGTACCAAAATCCATGGTAACTTGAAGTTCAGCATAAAAATATTATCTATGTATTTTTTTAATCGACATTTTAGATCCAAAAAATTCTACTCTTTTCTATGATCCCAACTTGTGGAATAAACCACAATTAATTTCAACACCAAGACCGACAGAAATAATGACCACTTATTCCACAATGAAATTTGGAAGGAACGATACTAATTACACTTGTGACATCCCTCCCCTCCTCGTTGTATTTAGAAGAAGGAATGATATAACATGGCCTTAAGAAACATCCCTATGACTCCAAAGGTTGGAAATAAATGACAAGGAATTTATTAACAGTTGGGGGATGATTTTCGCTTTGAAAATTAAACAACAAACCAATCATTCCATAAACAAATAAACCACTACACGATGCCTGATAAAAATTACGTACAACTCAAAGAATTCCATTTTTATGAATACCCACTATAAAAGAGTATCATAGAGAATGCTGAAAAAAAACAAGCACCCAATGAAATATATAACCAAAAAAATCAAAGACTCAAAGAAAAGACTCTTAGATCCAACCGGCTCTATGCTTAAACTCTCCAAATCATCCCAAGTATCACTAAGCAGCACTAGAGAAATGTGATACTTTACTCTTCCCATGTCCTAGTAAACAATATCTAAAAAATCACCAATGTTACAAAGTAATTGTGAGTACTAAACCTCAATAGGATTTCCCCAAATTACATTCATACTCATGCCACTAAAAAAACATGTTAGAAAATTTATATAATTTTTTTTATATAAAATGATTTCTTAATGATTTATGTCAAAATATAAACATGTTCCATAACTAATAAGCTATCAAAAAACAATATCAACTTACATGGAAAGAAATTAGACAATGCTCAAAACAATTTCATAAATTCCATTTTTTTCATAATCCATTCCATTCCACATATCCACACATCCAACCATGCATGCATCCTGGACCTCAATATACTCGTGAGTGTTGATTCCACTAATCCTTCACTTAGTGAACCATTTTGGTGGTGGTACTTGACACCCATATCCGTCCCAAAATTTTAATGGGGGTACTTCATTCTATTATCCATCCTAATGCATATGAAAAAATTCCACACAACCCTGCCAAACCCATGCCAGACCCAAGTGTCCAAAATCAATTCTTGTAAAACATTTTTTATTGAAAATAATTCCGTAAAACCTTTTTTATAAATCCAGAAAAGAAACCAATTTTTAAATAATCATTTTAATATCGAAGCACAAAATATTTTTCAATATAAATTCATAATTTCAAAAAAACTAAAAATTATCACCAAAGAGAGTATCTAGCATGCTTTTCAGACCAATTTCAAAATAAATTAAAATAAAAAAATAAACATAAAATAAATCCTTCATGTTCTAAATAGTGGAGTTACGAGTGAAGCCCCATACCCTGGAAAACAAGACAAAGATGTAAAATTACTCTAAAATGTCCATTGAAACGGGTCAAATATCCAAGAACCCATCTTATATCTCTTCCACAAACATAAAAAAATCCTAATATAATCAAATTTGGCATTATATAAATTAGATATATCTGTAGTGGATGTATATCAAAGAAAATTATAGAGAGGGATATGTAGATCAAAGGAATACCAATAACAACTACTATGAATGAAGAATTTCTGTAGGAATCTAGCTTCAATACACCAAGAGCAGCCTTCAGATCTCATCCAAATCAATGGTAGAAGCCTATACTACCTTTGGGAGGATACAAATAAGAGTTAGGGTTATTTTGGTGAAGAAATGAGGGTTAAAACATTAATCTTATCCTATATCCACCTTTTGGGGATCTAGTTTTTAAACTGTTCATGGTTAGTCGTATAGTTAGACAAACCATGCGCTAAACATGTACCATCGTCTGTCTCAAGAAGGAACCTCACATGGTTGTCTCACATAGTTTTCAAACAATATAGTAACTATCTTAAATCCTGATGTCTCATGTTTTATGGTTTCTACTAGGAGGTTTTATGGTTTGGATAAACCGTGCACTAGCATGTGGGTCTTCCCCTTACCCATTATCTCACTATGCACAGTTTTTTGGTAGATGTTGCATGGTTTTAAGTAACCAGGAACCAACTACACACCTTTACAAAACCACCCCAATGTCTTCAAAAAGGTCTCTTAACCCTAAAAAACATCAATCATATACAATATATACTTAAAAATCATAAAATAAGTGTTACTTACATAAAAACGGGAGTGGTACAATAAGGAATATTTCAATGTAGAACAAAACAAATGAGGTGATACCTGTTTTATATAAAATAGAAGTCATATATATATTTGAGAAATAAATTTCAACTTTAAATTCACTCATTAAGGTATCTTTTTCATTTGTCCAATTGGAGGTAAATGAATAGTCTCTTCGACTAGAAAAAATATATACGAAAATTCATGAATGAATTTTTTTTAAACATGTCCAATGGATTTAAACTTTTTTGGATTGAAAACCAATTTTTTTCCAAATAAATCCTAATAAGAACTATTAAAAAATTTTGTCTATATGATTGTAATAAGTAGTGAACTTTTTTTATAGATCGATTATGGAGAAGAAATATTTTGGTATTCATTTTCTATTTTCATAGTTTTTTAATAGCTACCTCTTACCCCTTATTCTCAACGACCATTCACATGGAGGGGTAAACATTTGAGTGATTGGGGTGAGGGGTCTTTTGTAATCCTCGTGTTCTTGGAATCTTTTGAATAAATCCTTTCATTTCATCTATTATGTTTTTTTAATATTCTAATAGATGTTTCTATTATCATGTATGTTCATATTTAGTTTTATATTTAGTTTTTATTAGTTCCTTACTGGATGATCATTATTTCCCTCTATTAGGTTATAGTTTATGTATGATGAAAAAAACTTAGATTATTGGTTAAGAACTCAACATTTTTTTATAATGTGATGGATGGGTAAGTGACACTCTTGATTTTTTTGGGATAAAAAAGACCCGATTAGGAATTTAGTAATTCAATTGAGGTTATTTTATAAAACTCACTCAAATATAGGAAGACGGGTAGAAAAAGTTTATTTTTTGGAATGTTTTATTCTCACCATCACTATTTGACCAAGGGAGTGAGAGGAAAAGATAATGGAATCTAATTTTGATTGCCTTATCAGGATATGATTTGATTACTTAGCACTACGATAACCTTGTATTTAGAAGACCAACCCTAACCTGATAACCAATATCATATATCTATTATCAATCACTTGATTAATATATCTATTTTTTATCACTTGTTTCATTAATTTATTTTGTTTTCAAAATATGAAAATTTCAAAACACCCCTTTACCTAAAATTTAAATTGGAAAACATGATTATTGTGTGCTCCTATATATAGGAAACCCAGGTTAACCACTATAGCACATTTATCTTAGGAATTAACTTTTTTTTTCACATCCCATGAACGGAACTTGTAAAACCTCTTTATCCTTTAATTAAATATATATGAAATAATTCAATAAAATTTCACATTGCATCATCATGATTAATCAATAATAAAATAATAAATAAAACAAAAAAAAATAATCATTAAAAATATATATTAAATGAAATATAAGATAATATGAAAAATAAATCATATCTACATTATGATCATATCATAGAAGACCATGCTTATGGTTGGTTAATATTATGATAGGAAAACCTTTGTGATAGGTCCTAAATTTCTTCATGTGGCCAATCAAAATACATCATGCGATCAATCAATGTTTGATCAATCAAAATTTATGTGTGGCCAGTCCTATACTTCCTAAAAATTTCAATCATAGTCAGGTGAATCAATACGATCATCTGAAACTATTTATGCATTCGATTCAATACTTAGATTTGTTTTTAATTCTTATTTGTGATTTTTACTTGTTTGAAATAGTTGATAGGTACAATATATTATTTGACATTGTCTGTATATGACTTATGATCAATCCATTAAACATGTGGTTGAAACATTTTATATTATGTTTATAAATACAATCCATATATGAATTTTTACTGTCATGGTCACTTAACTACCATGATAGATCCGAAACATAACCAAAGTTGTGCAAAACAGAGTAACAAAAGTCTAATAACATATAAGATATATAATTTATCACATGTTAGATGGGACAATGAATTTACTAAAATATGTGAGAAATTATAATTATATATAAAAGAGAAATTTTAATTATCAAAACATAAATAAAAAAAGTGGATCAAGGATCTACATTAATATATATACCAAAATACTTTTTTATTATTTTCCAAACACTTTTAGGAAAACTGATAAACCCAAAGTCACAATCAAACCCACAAAACACATCCAAAACAGACCAAGAAAACAGACACCCAGAGCAACCAAATTAAACTAAAAGCCAATGGATCCATACCCATCATCATAACTAACACAGGAGTCCTCCTCCGTAGTGGGCATTCCCCATTCAGATCCTCGGTTAAAATGCCTCATGAAATCACCATTATAGACCAACCTCACATCATCTAAAGTGATTCACCCAAGACCATCTTGCATGGCCAGGCTGCCTTTTTTAAAATCTAGGATCACCCCATGGTCTTGCTTAAAGGAGGCTCTGGTGCACAAAAGTCGAGGTAGATAGGAATAATCCTTCTTTCCTCTTCTTTTTGGAGTAGTGGATGCCACTCCTCCTTCCTCATTATGAGCCTGAATACCCGTATTAAGACCTGCCCCTCCGTGGAAAATGTTTCTATACGAGAGCCTTGCCAATCCACCATTATTTTCTTTATCGCTCTAAAAAATCTCCCCCCTTCTCCAAGGATAACCTCCTTTGGATAAGTAGCTGAATGATTATACTGAAACTAAGAATTAGAATAAATTAATTCTAATAATTGTTGATGCTCTACCAGTTCATGATCTTCATATAACACCATCCTTATTTCTTCATTTGCAGCAAAAGCCTCCGGAGGTCCAGTATCCGCATTGACACTAATATTAACTGGGTTAATAACCTCTACATACACTTGTTCCAGAACCTAAAAACAGTTTCTTGTAGGAAGTATAATCAGTACCCCTCCGTGAGCTTTATTCCAACCATTTATCTCATCATCACATCCTTCCAAAGTCCCCACAACAGGACCATCAAACACTGCATGACCTGCTTTCTCCACTTCCACAGGTTGCACCCCCTTGGACCTACTGTTGGAAGCAGACACACCTTCAGAACTAGAGCCACACTTATCCTCAACCTGCTTCCCACCATCCCCAACCTGCAGATCACTCTTCAACCACTTAAAAACTGTAGTAACCAATGTATTTAAGGAGACCTTATCAGCCTTGACCACTGCCAGTGCATCATTATTCTCCATACCAGAGCCCTTTCCAAGATCAGTTCCACAAACCCTCCTCTGTCCTTCATCGGGCCTCCTACTCGGAACATAGATCCTCTCCCTGAAACCATCATCATGACATTCAGAAACCAAATTCCCAATCGGTAGTAGTTCGAACAGTAGTTAACCCAAGACTCAAACACAACTTCTTGTTTCCATCTAAACATTGAACCAACTGCAATCCAAAACCACTCCATCGGAGGATTTGACACATCTACCTCAACACAGATGCGAGGATTAATCAGATGACATAAAGTTGAAGTGTGAATGTCAGAGCAAAGGTAACGACCCACCATATTTCCAATTTTACGAAGAATTGATGGATACTGAAATGGAAGAGGAAGTTGATGGAGGCTTACCCAAATCACGCTGGAGGTTGGATCCCAAGTCAAGCAAAGTTAGAACGACCATTTAAAGAGAGATAACATCAAAATGTTATATCACCGAGGGGCACTAGACCAGGACCGAATCTGATCAGCTTCCGAAGCAAAATGAACCATCAGGTGTCTTCTATCCAAAAGACCAACAACCACATGGTCTTGGAAATCCCATTTAATGAATATGAAATGATCAAAGTCATCAACAAAGGGCCTTAGAAGATTGAAATGCGTGACCAACATTAGGTCCATATGACTCCAAGCTTCCATAAACTCTAACATCGAAATCAGAAGTTTCGGACCACCAAGATGCAAATCCAGATCCTTCAGACATAGTGAAATCATCAGAAAATCTGAATGAAAATTAGGGGCCTGGAATAAATTTGGAGTAACAATGAGGGTGTAAACATGGTACAATGGGGAGACTATACCCAATGTATTAGTAGTAATAACATTAAGGTGACATAATAAATAAAAGGCATTGGAATAAAATTATATCTTACAAATAAAAATAAATAGAAAACCATGCCGGAGACAAATAAATAACCATGATTGAACATGATTGAACATAAAATAATAATTAAATAATAGATTAGTTATATAATGTAGAACTAAAATGAAAAAAATAAATAATAAAAAACTCAAACTCTAGAAGTCATCTTGATTACATGGTCATTCACTACTTCCAATCCCCCATGTCTAGTCCCATTCTATAAATGAATACCACAGAGACCATAGTCTAATACCTCACTTGCAACCAGGAGATCTATTTGGGTACCAATCGGTGGACTGAATAGGGTGTGAGAAGAACATAGTAGGCCACCATCAATGGTGTATAATATAATACAATATGTAAATATAATATAAGTAGAATCTAGTTAAATTAAGTAGTATGTAAGTGTAGTAAATTTAAATGTAATAAATATAGGATCAGTTTCCTTAAGGAAACTAGGATGATGATACCTTCTTCAGCTTAATATGGAATTCTCTAAACATATGCCAACATCTATATATATGAATAAATGTAAACATATATATAAAAAGATAAACATGAACCGATGAGGACCCATGTCCTAATTCCCAGACATCTAGGTAATGATTTCAAACAAGTACCATACTGTTAATGGGGGACGTCATTCCCAAGAATAATTTATAGTAAAGGATACCATCCCTGAGAATCAAGTATAATAAGGGAATATACGCCTACAGATCATGTATAATAAAAGGTTTTTATATTGATGATTAAGAGACTAAAAATGACATATGAAAGGAAGGAGGTATTAAGATATAAGATGATGAATCTTAGTTAATGGTTTAAGAAATAATTTGAATAATTGATGTGTTTATGTATTGGAATTATATATTTATGAAATACATAAGGTTTTTTTGCATAATTTTTTCATTATGGATTTTAAAGAATATGATGAATATCATAGATGACTTAGAATATAGATTTAATGTAAATGTGATATTTTATTAAAAGCACATGATTAAGGGAAAGATAACCCATAATATGTTCGTGATATTGAGATAATTATGTTGGTGGAAAGAGACAATTTAAATGGATAATGTAAATTGGATAGTTTTTATTACCCTGTAATAGATTAATTATTTGATGAAAAATTATCTGATATTATCCTTTAGGATGTTTACAACATTTTTGGATTTATGAAATGAAGTTCCCAGTCGGGATCTGTGTATCATTGAGAGGGGGAGTGGGTGAATCAGTGATATCTTTTTCTTTTTATGTTTCCTTCAAATTGAAACAACCTTCGCCTCCTGTTAAAGATTTTTATCTCTGTTGAGCACACTCAAGCACAGAAAAACATGATTTACAAGGTTCAATACTCAACAAGAGTAGCTACATCCTTGGTATGGTACAGAAATAATCCAGTACCACAAAATACACTAGAAAACAATCCTTTTTTGTGGAATACAATGATAAGGGTACACCCTTACACTCATGTAGCACTTGGAAAACAATCCGAAAGCGCGTGTTCACCCTCTTAGTACAAATAAGGAATTATAATATTCTCGTGCTTCTTTAAAAATGAATAGTTTTATTCTCTGAAGTGTAGATCTTCACTTTCCTACCTAGAAGATGGTAAGAAATCCCATACGTAGAACTAAATATGTGGGAAGAACCCATAGTTTTTGCGCAGCCTTTAGGGTTTCATAAGTGTAATTCAAAATCCTTGCTCGAAAAAATTTGCTTTTGGTGTGGAAAACTTATTTCACGCAACTCCTTTTTTCGCGCAACTATTCACTTTTTCGTGCAACATTCCTTTTACACGCAAACCTCTTTCTTTTCACACAACTCCCCTTTTACGCACAAATATATTTTTTTTCACGCAACTCACTTAGCGTACAATTTTATGTGCACCAGAGCTCAGTATTTCTTCTAAGGGTTGAGAATAAACTAATGGGAAGGGTTGACCTCTTATTTATAGGAATTTTTGACCCGGCATGAAAACAAATAATCCACGGATAAAACCCTCTTCATGGGCGTAAAAATTATTTCACACAACTTCAAATTTCACGCAATGATCCAATATTTTGCGCACCTCATGCCTTTTATAATTTTCGAGCTTCTGATCTTGAAACACCTTTTACATGAAAAACTTCATTCCTCTATTTCATGCACGATGCCAATATTTCACATAGCCTTTGTTTTTCGCACATCCATCTGAAATTTCACGCACTGCTTCATTTTTCGTGCATCCTGCTGATATTTCGTGCCTCCCACAAATATTTCACGCAACCCCCATATATATCACCCAACCTTTTTATATTTCATGCATCCCTCTGATTTTTCACGCAACCTGCTACTATTTCGCGCACCACATTATTTTTTCGCGCAACGTACCTAAATTTACACTCACTCCATGACTTTTTCATTTTTCAATGTTCTTGTAGAGACCCATATCTTGACGTACATTGACATTACATTACTTTTTCGAAATACTTAGTACATAACAAAAAAACACACACAAGGATAGTAATAGTTTAGTTTCTTTGGAAACTCGGAATATAATCTTCTAATCGTGGTGAAAGATCTTCATCATCTCCCATAAAGATCTTCCTTTTTTTACCTAAAACCATTCTTTATATCCTGGGGAAAAGAAAACATAAAAGGGTGAGATCAAATGCTCAGTAAGGGTAAACAAAATAAATATCAATCACATCATATTCACAAGAACATAACATTTTGGAAATATTAACCAGAAAATGTGAGCATAATTTCATAACATGTGATAAATCATGGCAGTGAAATGTAATCACAATAATCATAACATAAAACATGAAACTTTGTGGCATACACACATAATCATAGAGAATAATTTCTTATTAGTCAAGACTTATTGCCAAGACTATCTTAGTGGACAAAGACCCTTTCTGAACCGAGTCACCCTCGTTTCAGTCCTATTTCACTTAACCGGTATAACCTACAATTACAGCCATGTCTATCTCATGAGATATAAAATATTTACCCAATGCATTAGAGGGAGATATAGGTCCCACCCATCTCATAATGATAACATTCTTATGTGTTCCACAAAATCGTAAATCATACATCATAGCATAACCCATGTAACAAAAATGTGAATCTTAAACATCGTGACATCATATAACAATTCATATAAGATAAAGGGATTCATAAAAATATAATTCCATCACAATGTAATAAAATCAATGTAATAATAGGGATAGAAACAGAACCCTTTATTATCTTAGATGGAAAATAATTTTGATAAAACATTTGAACTCGATTCTTGAGGAAAATATCCTTTCTGCTTCAAAAACACTTTTCCTTTCTTAAAATTTCATACAATTATAAACTAAAATAAGTTGATTAAAAATAAACATGAAAACATGAAAAGGAAGCTTCTTGGAAATAATGTTTTAAAAATCCATTCATGCCGTAGAAGTTAAAAAAACATTCTTCGTAATTTTGTCGGAAAAGTCCAAAAGTACCTCGTACGAAAAATGAAAAAGATTCCTTTCATATCCTTTAATAAAAACTCACCGAAGGGTAAAATTGGATTTAAACAATTTTAGGTGGATGGAAATAACATTACATATTGATGAAACATGGATGTGGATGATAAAATATACCCCAGTAAATTTCAAAGTATAAACAATCTCGGATAAAAATGAAATTGTGATATTTCCCTTACATTAAGTCTGATTTGCTTTGTAAGTGCCTGAACCTCCTGTATAATGATTTAAATAATGTCATTGACTTATTACAGAATCATATTCATTGTTATGATATCATATATGGTTTACTTATGACTTTATATTACCTGTTCTTTTGTAAATTCTATGTTAAAGAGCGTTTTGGGTAAAATTGTTTCATTTATCGTACGTGTTTTGTCTTGTAATTATTCATATGATTACTTAGATCATGATTAATTAATTCAAGAATATAAAACATGATTTATATATATATATTCAGAATATACATATATATAATAAATCCTTAAATGGAATGAAATACACCTTTCATGGAGACGGTAGGCCGTACGTACGCATGAACGCTGTTTTCGTTTCCTTATTGAGTTGAATAGAATTAAGTAGATGAAATTAATATATATACACATAAATCCAGTATCATTATAATGTAATATATTTCATGATTACTTCTTATTTATACTTTATAATCATACATGAATGGTTTAAAGTGGAGAATGAATCTCATTAGGTCGTGGAGACGGTAGTCCTTACGTACGCACGAGCGACGATATTGTTCTCATGATCGTGGGACTGTATTGGAGTGTATGTATACTATTTCAGAATCAATATCAATTTAAAATAATAATATATAGTTATTATGGACACCATTATACCCATCCATGTAAGGTGGTGGTGGAAAATAGATTTCACCACGGCGTGGAGACGGTATTCCGTACGTACGCATGCACAGTGATTTCATTTTCCGTAGGATGGATAGATGGTGAAGTAGGATTGTTTCATACATATAATAACATATCAGTATATTAGTGATACTTATGTTATTACTTCATAATGAAACAACCTAAAAAGAAGAAGTGGAAGAAGAAATAAAGGTGAAAGAATCGGTAACGGAAATTACCTCTTCTTTGAAGCGCCTCATTGAGACCTCCTCTTAGGGCACTAAAATTGGTCTTTGAGGAAGACCAGAACCTCTAGGATGTTTCTAGGGAATTGGAGAATAGAATTTGGCATGGGTTTTATGAGCTTGAAGGCTCAAAGTTGTGTGAGGAAGAGAGAGAGGAGGTGCCCTTTTAGAAGGGAGGAGAGGGGCACCTTTGGAATAACTAAAAATATTATTTTGTTATAAAGTCAGGTTCGGTTTTAAATAGCTCCAAATTGATTTATTTTGATGCTAAGTTGGGGATGAATCTAAATCCTCTCATCCAATAGAATTTAGACAATTTTAGGTTCCTATTTTAACCTTATCATTTAGATTTAACATTAAGTTAAATAATTTTACTTTTACCGTGTCTTCTTGTGTTCTTACAATATAAGGTTAATAAACATACAATAAGAAGCCAAACGAACCCCAAATTATTTAATATTAATATATATAACCTAATAAAAGTCATATGGCCGTCCCTTAGATTTTTAGGAATAATATAACAATTAATAATATAATATTTTTTTAAAAAACTATTTTTTGTCAATTTTGACACTATTTAGTAATTGATTTTTTGTGAAAATCATAACAGAATGATAAGTTCTAAAAAAGTTAATTAAATCAATAATAACATGTCATATTAACCATGAAAATTATTGAAATTTATAAAAAGTCTCAAATTACATTTATTTGGGTATTTATAACATCAATTATGTCAATATTTCATTAATAAGATAATTACCGCATCATCTTTGTGTCAAAATAAATGTTAAATATTTAATCCCTAAAAATTATAAATAAATTCTTATGATATAGATAATTGTATTAGCTTTCTGGATACTATTCATGTTAGAAGTTTCATTAAGTTTATCACTAGATTAAAATTATTATACTTATTTAATTTAAGAAAGTGACATGTTGTCACATTCTTTGGTTTTAATAATTATTAAATTATTTTCATTGAAAAAATTTAATTAAATGAATCTAATCCGACCCATAAGAGATACGGGTCGAAATTTAGTCATCCAATAGGATTTTCAAATTTTTTAGGGTAATTTTAAAATATTATATTTACCCTTAATTACCCGATTTACCTTTAATTATGGTAAATAAAATTTACCGTAGTTACTATTCATAATTTCCAAAAATAAAAAGTAGCTTATTAACATAATTTGAACCCACTGATTCCAAATATGGAATCCATTTTTCCAAATTCAATACACAAAAGAAGCAGAAATTAAATAAAAATTAATCCCACTGTCGAAAGAAAATGGGTTTTTCTTTAAAACATTGCAAAAGATTGAATTGATTTAACCTACGAATTCAAGATAAAATCAATGATAATGACATACATTATATTAAATGGTAAAAAAGTATTCTATTTATACTTTAAAACAATTCAATATTATAATTTAACCACATAAGATATTACGATGAAAAAAGTTGTTTTTAATTAAAATATAGTGTGTTTTTACTATTCATTAAAATATGAAAGTTATCGGAAAAATATCAATACTTTATCTAATGTAAATTTTTATATCCTGATTCAAAAGAAGAATTTTATTTTTTCAAATTGAACATATAAACATGTTAAAAACTAGATTTAAAGTGGGTGCGCCATCAAAAGGTGGCAAAATTGCATTTTTTGAAAAATACTTATTTTACCCGATTTTTTTTTGTTCTTATACCATGATCTAGAAATGTGTAAGATGAATAATAATGTTATAAAATTAAAAATTTAGTTAATACTATTCATAACGGCTATTTCTTGATAATATTATAATAATATATTGTTGTTTATTAAAACCCAGTATTGCGCACAACACACGCTATCGAGGAAGGTCGGGATTGCGTGTAATGCAAGCCAAGTCAGGGTTGCGTGTTGTGAAAGAATCCTTCGTTTTTTCGTATAATAGAATCCAACCATATTTCATTTATACATTGAATATACATATATACTCAATGTTGTGTAGAATAACTATTATCAAAATTGTGTGTAACACAATCCAAGAATAGTGTTGCGTATACTACAAGCTAATATGGTGGTGCGTATAGTGAAAGGTAATCATGGTGTAGAATAAAAAACAAGACATTAATGAAATTAAAAGATTATTTTTCATGAAATCTCGGGGTGTAATATTATACCCCTCTTAAAATGAATTTCTCCCTCGAAATTCATTGGGCTTATAAATGGTTTACTATTCGAAAGTTTCTTTAATAGAAACCCACATTGTAAAAAGGAATACCAAAACCAATCTTTAAAAACAAAAGTATGAAACGTAACGGTTACCCAAATAAACTAATCACTGGGTTTCCATATAGGTGAAAATATAGATATGGAAGAGAAATCTAACCATCATGTTCTGATGGAGAGTGGTAAAGAACATGGCTATGGAAAAGCTAGAAATCACAAAGCCATAAATTTTTGATGATCTAAGGTACCATCTGATTCATCAGATATAAGAGCACTAAGACAACATTTTTGGTTTTCAAGATCATTTCCCTAAAGTTTATGAAATTGGAATTATAAGAAATACTTTCGTGATTTTGGTATAGTCTCACCGTTTGTTGTTCTTTGGACAATTTCCACTTTATCTCTTAAAGAAATGAAGATGAATTTGTCATTCGTGATGTGTTAGCAGATCATGTGATTGAATGATGGGTCATTCCATCTATTTCAAACAAAAGGTTAGAAAAAGTTATAAGTCCATCTTATGGTTAATCGTATATGGTTCCAAAAATGAACTTATACTTCATATATCATACCGCTTAATAAAATAAAAATATTTTCTACTAAACAGGGACTTCCTGTAGGCCAGTGGTAGGTGATAAAGGCCAGTCGCACTTCGGTTGTGGGTTTGATTCCCACAGCCCTGTCCGACGCGATGGGCTGTCGCCCGTCCTGCAGGTTGTCATTTTTCTAAAGCTATATTGCTATAACATCCCATCAATAATATCGAACAAAACGTTTTATCCTAACTTATGTCCAACATAATCCATTCTAATATTTAGGCATATCTAAAATACTTCAGTCCATGGTCATAGTATAAAGAAAATGATTACTTGAAATGTCGTCAACCAAGCATGTGAATACCATCAATTATCCCCTATATATCTTGTTGGTCACATTCCAATCATGTGAATACCTTAATGATGTATTCTCTTGAAAAATGAATACCCATTAAACCTTAGTGAAAACATGAATGCTTTCAAAATTTAACTCTTTCCACATACCAAAATCCAAAAATTCTATAAACTCAAACCATGATATAACCTTCTCCTTATATCATTTATGAACTAATGAATACTATCAAACATTTAATTTTCTCCTTATCCCTTCATTATGCACATATCATCTACATTCCAAAATTATCTGAATAACCTTTCATGGATACTGGTAACATTAATCATACACTTTTAAAACTCAAGGAAAGAAAATAGTGTAACAATCCATAGATGTCTCTTTATTCCATAGTAGCATGAGATTACTTATACAACATCACACATGATAAACATGTAATCATTCCACTACATTCTTAAACCATTGACCGAGCTACAAAAATTCTTTCATCTCACATATCATTTGTAGTCTCTTCATCATCATCCACATAAATACTACCCATACGACCATACTAATTCTATTCATGAGACTTTCCCTTAGGGCATTGGTTTTCATAATGCCCGTACATTCCACATTTAAAACATTTAACCATTGCTGATGTCGTAGCAATACCATTATCCTCATCCCTGGTGTTAACTGAACCTTTTCCTTTACACTTACTGGCTTTGTTTCCTTCTTTTCTACACCCAATGCATCTTCCAGTTCCTTTGAAAAATTCTCCTTGATACCTCTTCCCACATGATTTACATAGGGGAAATTAAACTTTCCTTCCTCTATGATCATCATGAAACTCCATCTTTCTCTTATTAGACGAGTCAGGAAACTTACCAAATTTTACTTTATTGATCATATTATGAGATTGCTGATTTAGTATAATAATGATGTTTGGACTTCCAAATCCCATTTCATTTGGTTTATCATGAAGAATATCATTCCATTGTCCATCATATCCTCCATTATCGTGAATCATCTTGTTTCCATCCATTTTCTAAAACCCAAAATGAATAGTGTGAGAGGAAAAAATCATAATAAATGGGGAGTAACTTCAATATCTAACATCTTTGGTTTAATCTAATATTGTTACCATAGTTCTAGGACTATATCCTATACATATACTTATCCTTAGGGACATCCCTTGACATACCTTAGAAATATATCTAGGGATCTCACTAACGTTTTCGCATCCTAGTTTTCAAAGGTTGACTAAATTTTTCCTCTGATTTCAACTGTAGAGACCCGTATCTTGACATACATGGATATTACATTACTTTTGCGGAATACTTAGTACATAAAAAAACACACACACAAGGATCGTAATAGTTTAGTGTCTTTGGAAACTCGGAATATAATCTTCTAATTGTGGTGAAAGATCTTCACCATATCCCATAAAGATCTTCCTTTTTTTACCTAAAACCTTTCTATATATCCTGGGGAAAAGAAAACATAAAAGGGTGAGCTCAAATGCTCACTAAGGGAAAACAAAAGAAATATCAATCAAATCATAATCATAAGAACATAACATTTTGGAAATATTTACCTGCAAAAGAGAGGATAATTTCATAACCTGTGATAAATCATGGCAGTGAAATGTAATCACAAGAATTATAACATAAAACATGAATCTTTGTGGCATACACACATAATCATAGAGAATCATTTCTTGTTAGTGAAGACTCATTTCCAAGACTATCTTAGTGGACAAAGTCCCTTTCTGAACCAAGTCACCCTCGTTTCAGTCCTGTTTCACTGAACTGGTATAACCTACCATTCCAGCCATGTATATATCATGAGATATAAAATCTTTACCCAATGCATTGGATGGAGATATAGGTCCCACCCATCTCATAATGATACCATTCTTATGTGTGCCACAAAATCATAAATCATACATCATAGCATAACCCATGTAACAAAAATGGGAATCTTAAACATCGTGACATCATATAACAATTCATATAAGATAAAGGGATTAATAAAAATATAATTCCATCACAACTTAATCAAATCAATGTAATAATAGGGATAGAAACAGAACCCTTTATTATCTTAGATGGAAAATAATTTTGATAAAACATTTGAACTCCATTCTTGAGGAAAATATCCTTTCTGCTTCAAAAACACTTTTCCTTTCTTAACAGGTTGTACAATTCTAAACTAAAAAAAGTTGATAAAAAATAAACATGAAAACTTGTAAAGTAAGCTTCTTTTAAATAATGTTTTAAAAATCCATTCATGCCGTATAAGTTAAAAAAACATTCTTCTTACTTTTGTCGGAAAAGTCAAAAAGTACCTCGTACGAAAAACGACAGAAGATTCCTTTCATATCCTTTAATAAAAACTCACCGAAGGGTAAAATTGGATTAACAATTTTTTAGGTGGATGGAAATAACATTAAATATTGAGGAAACATGGATGTGGATGATAAAATACACCCCATTACATTTCAATGTATAAACAATATCGGATAAAAATGAGATTGTGATATTTCCCTTACCTTAGGTCTGATTTGCTTCGTAAGTGTTCGAACCTCCTGTATAATGATTTAAATAATGTCATTGAATTATTACAGAATCATATTCATTGTTATGATATCATATATGGTTTACTTATGACTTTATGTTACCTGTTCTTTTGTAAATTACATGTTAAAGAGCGTTTTGGGTAAAATTGTTTCATTTGTCTTCCGTGTTTTGTCTTGTAATTATTCATATTATTACTTAGATCATGATTACTTAATTCCAGAATATAAAACATGATATATATATATATATATATATTCAGAATATACATATATATATATATAATAAATTAGTAAATGGAAACAAATACACCGTTCATGGAGACGGTAGGCCGTACGTACGCATAAACGTTGTTTTAATTTCCTTATTGAGTTGAATGGAATTAAGTAGATGAAATTCATATATATACACATAAATCAGTTATCATTATTATGTAATATATTTCATGATTACTTATTATTTATACTTTATAATCATTCATGAATGCATTAAAGTGGAGAATGAATCTCATCGCGTCGTGGAGATGGTAGTCCATACGTACGCACGAGCGAGGATATCGTTCTCATGATCATGGGACTGTATTGGAGTGTATGTATACTATTTCAGAATCAATATCAATTTAAAATAATAATATATAGTTATTATTTACACCATTATACCCATCCAAGTAAGGTGGTGGTGGAAAATAGATTTCACCACGGCGTGGAGACAGTATTCCGTACGTACGCACGCGCGGTGATTTCATTTTCCGTAGGATGGATAGATGGTGAAATAGGATTATTTAATACATATAATAACATATCAGTATATGAGTGATACTGATGTTATTACTTCATAATGAAACAACCAAAGAAGAAGAAGTGTAAAAAGAAATAAAGGTGAAAGAATCGGTAACGAAAATTACCTCTTCTTTAAAGGGCCTCTTTGAGACCTCTTCATAGGGCACTAAAATTGGTCTTTGAGGAAGACCAGAACCTCTAGGATGTTTCTAGGGAATTGGAGAAGAGAATTTTTCAGGGGTTGGCCGAGCTTGAAGGCTCAATGTTGTATGAGGAAGAGAGGGACGAGGTGCCCTTTTATAAGGGAGGAGAGGGGCACCTTTGGAATGACTAATAATATAATATTATTATAAAGTCATGTTCGGTTTTAAATAGATTAAAATTGATTTATTTCGAGGCTAAGGTGGGGATGGGTCGAAATAATCTCATATAATAGAATTTAGACAATTTTAGGTTCCTATTTTAACCTTATCATTTAGATTTAACATTAAGTTAAATAATTTTACTTTTAGTGTGTCTTCTTGTGTTCTTACACTATAAGGTTAATAAACTTACTATAAGGAGCCAAACGAACCTAAAATTGTTTATTATTAATATATATAACCTTATCTAAGTCATTTTGTCGATCCGTATATTTTTAGGAATAAAATAACAATTAATAATATAATATTTGTTTTAAAAACTATTTTATGTCAATTTTGACACTATTTAGTAATTGATTTTTTTTGAAAATCATAACAGAATGATAAGTTCGAGAAAAGTTAATTAATTCAACAATAACATGTCATATTAACCTAGAAAATTAGTGGAATTCATAAAAAGTCTCAAATTATATTTATTTGGGTATTTATAACATCAATTATGTCAATATTTCATTAATAAGATAATTACTGAATCATATTTGTGTCATAGTAAATGATAAATATTTAATCCCTAAAAATTCTAAATAAATTCCTATGATGTAGATAATTGTATTAGAGTTCTGTATACTATTCATTTTCGAAGTTTCATGAAGTTTATCACTAGATTAAAATTATTATACTTATATAATTTAAGAAAGTGACATGTTGTCACATTCTTTGGTTTTAATAATAATTAAATTATTTTCATTGAAAAAATTTAATTAAATGAATCTAATCTGACTCTTAGGTGATATGGGTCGACTTTTAGTCATCCAATAGGATTTTTACATTTGTTAGGGTAATTTTAAAATATTATATTTACCCTTAATTACCCGATTTACCTTTAACTATAGTAAATAAAATTTACCGTAGTTACTATTCATAATTCCCAAAAATAAAAAGTAGCTTATTAAAATAATTTGGACCCACTGATTCAAAATATGGAATCCATTTTTCCAAATTCAATACACAAAAGATACAGAAATTAAATTAAAATTAATCCCGTTGTCGAAAGAAAATGGGTTTTTCTTTAAAACATTGCAAAAGATTGAATTGATTTAACCGACGAATTCAAGGTAAAATCAATGTTAATGACATACGTTATATTAAATGGTAAAAATATATTCTATTTATAATTTAAAACCATTCAATATTATTATTTATCCACATAAGATTTTATGATGATAAAAGTTGTTTTTAATTAAAATATAGCGTGTTTTTACTATTCATTAAAATATGAAAGTTATCGGAAAAATATCAAAAATTTATATAATGTAAATTTTTATTTCCTGATTCAAAAGAAGAATTTTATTTTTTCAAATTTAACATATAAACATGTCAAAAACTAGATTTAAAGTGGGTGCACCATCAAAAGGCGGAAAAACTGCATTTTTTAAAAAATACTTATTTTACCCGAAAAATTTATTTTGTTCTTATACCATGTTCTAGAAATGTGTAAGATGAATAATAATGTTATAAAATTCAAAATTTAGTTAAAACTATTCATAACGGCTAGTTCATGAAAATATTATAATAATATATCATTGTTTATTAAAACCCAGTATTGCGCACAACACACGCTATCGAGGAAGGTCGCGATTGCGTGTAATGCAAGCCAAGTCAGGGTTGCGTGTTGTGAAAGAATCCTTCGTTGTTTCGTATAGCAGAATCCAACCATATTTCATTTATACATTGAATATATATATATATATATATATACACTCAATGTTGAGTAGAATAACTATTATCAAAATTGTGTGTAACACGATCCAAGAATTGTGTTGCGTATACTACAAGCTAATACGGTGTTGCTTATAGCGCAAGGTAATCTTGGTGTAGAATACAACACAAGGCATTAATGAAATTAAAAGAATATTTTTCATAAAATCTTGGGGTGTTACAGTTCTGACCTTGAATCATGCCTTGCGTGCTATATTCTAAACCATATTAAATATTTCGTGAAACATCCATTGCTAAAAACACATCTTCATCTCCCAATTTTTAGGCCCTAAAATTTGGAAAACTTTAAAAAAGGGCTCCACCTTAAACTGTGCTTTTGTATCACCTCCATATTTTTCATTTCATTGACATTTCTCTCGTCACTACTTCCCATAACAATTCTTTATCTTTTATCACAAATTCCACTATCGTGATATATATCATTTGATAGACCAGATGAAAAATCGTCAGAATTACAATGGGAGGTACTAAATCATCCTTATCTTCTAGTAGCATCAATCCTTCCAATCAAAACTGTATATGACTGGCATCATCATTTCTCCCCCTTTACATCAAAAGGCTTGCATCACAAGTTTTCATGACTTATGATATTTGTGAAATACATATCAGAAAATCATCATCTGGTTTTATGTCCATTACAAAGTGAATTGATTTATCTTCATTGACAACAAAAGAAAACAATCTGAAAATGCTAACTCTTCAAACTTTTTTCTCCTTCCAACATGGTCCCCACAATATCCCCCTTTGGATTTTGTTGTGGATAAGCTGTGAATCCAGCATGTATGTGAGTGAACTATTCTAACTGTTTCATTGGAGTGTTTGTAGGAAACAATGATGTTTTCCAAGAAATTTGATGAATCGAAGAATGCTGAAAAAGAAGATAGAAAGATGTTCTGAAGAAGGCTAAGGAGATAAGATCATCTGATTTCAGAGTCACTGCTTTTGGACATCATGGTTTTGGCTTTCAATAATTCGTGTTTCCTAAAATTATTTATCTCATGTATGATTAGAATTTTTCATAAGTAATCCATTGTATAAGATTACAAAATTCAGTGATTTATAAATCTTGGGTGACTACAAAATCCAAAGGGTTAGATTGTTGGGACCATGTTGGAAGGAGAAATAAGTTTGAAGAGTTAGCGTTTGTAGAGTTTTGTCTTTTTTTGTCAATGAAGATAAATTAATTCACTTTGTAATGGACTTAAAACCAGATGATGCTTTTATGATATGTATTTCAAAAATATCATAAGTTAGGAGAACTTGTGATGAAATCATTATGATGGAAAGGGGGATAAATTATGATGCCAGTCATATACAATTCGGAATGGAAGGAGTGATGCTGCAGGAAGATAGGGAAGATTCATTACATCCCATTATAATTCTGACGATGCTTGTTCTGTTCTATCAAAGGATATATATCACAATACTAGAATTCTTGATAAAAGCTGAAGAATGGTTATGGGAAGATGTGAAGAGAGAAATGAAAAAGAAATGGAAAATCTGGAGGCAACATAAAAGCACAATTTAAGGTGGTTCCGTTTTCCTGTGTTTTCCAAATTTCATCCTTAATATGGCTTGCATCACAAGTTCTCTTGATTTATGATATTTGTGAAATACATATCAGCAATGAATTATCTAGTTTTAATTCCTTTACAAAGTGAATTGATTTATCTTTGTTGACGACAAAAGAAAACACTTTTCAAATGGTAAGTCTTCATACTTCCTTATCATTCCAACTTGGTCCCAACATGGAATATATTTAATAATATGTGATTTTATTTAAGGAATAAAGAAATAGTTAATTTTTTAAATCATGTCTGTTCCATTAAGGTTTCATGGTAATTTAGAATATTACCATGTTTTTGGAGAATATATGATAAATATATTCACAAATGAGGCACGTGACACTAAGAGCGAGTTCATTTTGTTTACGGGATTAATGACTAGTTGTTTTTTGGAAATTTATTGACCTTGTTTCTATTTTTTAATTTTTAATTTTTTTTCATACTTGGAGTATACGTAAAGTTAATTATTCATGGTATGGATTAAGTTTAGATTTATATTTTTTTAGGTAACTAGTTATAACTATTTTGTTTTTTGGTAAATATTTAGTGGTTGATGGATTTACTTATGGATCTTATAATGATTTTAGTGCTTTGGGTATGAAAAAATCATCATGAATATTAATTTCATAGATAAAGTGTAAATTGATCAAATCAAAATCAATTGTTGAAATGGTTCTTATGTTATAAATAAAAGTTGATCCATCGATATTTGGAACCCTTTGGAATTATTGATTTTATAAAGAAAGTTTCTTATCATTCTGTGCTTCACGAAATCTCTCTCAACATCATGGTGTTTTCCATCTATCTCTCCTGAGGAAGTATATACTTGTTCCTTTACATGTAATGAACTCAAAGGTATTAGTATTAGTGCATGATATTTCTTATGAGGAACAACCAATGGAGATTCTGGATTATAGGGAGAATGTTCTATGAAACAAGACCAGTCACCTCGTAAAAGTTTTGGGGTGAAACCACCATCTTGAGGAAGTATGTGGGAACATGAGAATGTAATGAGATAGAAGTATCATCAGTGTTTATTAATAATGTGATTAAATTTTTAAGGAGAAATTAATTTAAAGGTGGTATAATATAAAATCTCATGATTTTAAACAATATTTTTTGTTTTAAATAAATTTAATTTATTAATTAGCTTGAATTACATGAAACATTGAGTTTTAATGAATCATGATATACTATTATTATTATTTTTTAGAGTTGATTGTTATAACCAAGCCATTAAATTTTGAATTATGAATATATATTAAAATGGTTTTAAAATTAAGTAAAAATTGTTTTAGATTATTGACATATATTTATAAATAACACACAATTTTTAGTAAAGTCATTATATGCTTTGAAAAAACCATTTTCTCAAAACAATATGTCTGTTATTGCATTTTGTGAACAAATAATAAATTAATTTTCGATACATTTATAAAATTTATCTTAAAAATTAACTTTATTTTTGAAATCAACATATCAAAATTATCTTAGGACTATTTTTGATAAATTTGTTAAAAGAATAATTTTTCTGTGAATAGCGAAAATAATGTTTTATTCAAAATTTTCTTCTCATTTGAAGCATTTTAAAGGTTAAATATAGTTTAAAAATGTTTTAAAATTAAAATTAATTTAATTATATATTTATTTATTCAATTTATATCATTTTTATCAATTTTATATTGAATTTTTATATTAAATCTTTTTATAATTTTGAAAATTTCTATTTTAAAAACTATTTTTTCATCATGTCTGTAAGTTTAATTTAAAATTAATTTTTTCCACTTATATGAATGGAATTTGGAATAACGTGTTACATATTTTGAATCATTTTAAATAATATTATATAATAAGGTCAACTTAATGTTTGGTCAAATAAAAAGTAAAAATAGTAAATATTAATTACCACGGTTAAGGTTAAAACAAGTATACCAGGGGTTAAACTAAATAGGTAAGGGTTAAAATGACCTAATTTATTTTAATCCTTGTTTATGTGACACATTCCAACCCTTATTACCTTAAAATTAATAATTATTTTCTTTTTTGATACTTTTTGATGAAAGTGACCAATGTAATAATTTATTTAAAGAAAAAGATAAAATGTAACATACTTGTTTTTAAATTTAAATTATGTTTTCACATTAGAGAAAAATAATATTTGAATGAATATTTCTTGTAATTTTGATCATAATTAAATTAATTTCATGAGGTTACTTTATTTTTATTTTTTTAATTATATTATTACATTAAATGTTTAAGAAAATCCAAATGTATAATTATTTATTTTAAAGTGAAATGAAATAAACTATACTAAAAATATTAAAAGTTATATGAATTGAATGAATTATTGTTTTTCATAAATTATTTTATTACATGATTTCTTTGAAAGATATGAAAAGATATAAATGTGTTAAAATTATAGATTATAGTTCCACCTTATTATTCATGTTCTTAAAGTCAAATTAAATAAGTAGAATCAAAATTCACATTAATGTTATTTTATAGTAAATAATATTTTATTAAATGATTTTAAATTATTAAAAATATTATCCTCTTCCATGTTATTCGTATATGATTAAAAATATCAACCATATTGTATTAATTCACCAGGATACCTTTCATAATAATTATATTGACCACTAAGTAGTATGAACTTTGTTAAAATGGTAAAGGGTAAAATAGGGGTATGCACGTTTCATGTTCTTGTGTTAAAATTAATATTCTATATACATAGGTTTTTTATTTTATAAATTAGTGATAATATTTAGAACCATAGGTTACAAATTATATAATAAGGATCATTTTATTTCTAGTATTAATTGAAAAATAACCAAGATATAAATTTTAGTTAGAGTAGTGAAAACTATAATGGTAAATGTTAGGAAAATTAAAAGTTAATGAACAACTTGTTTAAAACATGTATTTTTTGTGGGGGGGTGTCGATTAAGCATTTCATCTGTAAATTCAAATATTTATTAATTTTGGAGGAATTTTAATTGAGAGATACTTACCATTATTGAATAGTTTTGTTTATTTAAAAAAATTACACTCTTCATCAGTTTTAAAAGGCCAAATCCTCACCTCACTTCCTCACAGCATTTAAGCCATTTATGTCGACCAAACCCTATGAAAATATCTTTCCAAAATCTATATACATGTTAAAGAGATAAATTTATTTCAAAAAGTCCAACTTTTGTGTCCTTAATAATATATAAAAAGGAGGTTGTTCAAAGATAAGGAGTATCTAATGTGCATGAAGGAATTCAATACTTGGGGTAATTAATTTCTATTCTCCCTTTTATTTTTGGGATACATGTGCCATATTCACCAATTGTTTCATTTTTTTGTATATATAATATGTATGAATGTATTTTATGATTCTTATCATAAAAAATATTGGACATACTTATCCATCTAAGTTTATTTCTATCACGGGGCTTATGATTCAAAAGTCACCAAAGTGGTATGATTTTGATGTTACAATCCCATTTTTTATCATTATTATTTACGATTATGATTTTTATGAGGAAATATTATGATCTATTTTACAATAATTTTATTAATTTTATTATCCTATGGTTATTTTTCTAGAATACACGTTTTACCTTCATATTCCTCTCTTTTTGTACTCAATATTAAAAAATAATGTTTTTAAAGAAAACCATGTTTAATTCACTCTTCGGATGAACCCGATTTTTCTTTCATATCCATGTTTTCTAAAAAATATTTTCAAGAACCTATTAATATTCCTCTATTAATTTTTAAATTCATTTTTTTTATTTTAATTTTTATTATGTTTTAAAAGGATGTTTCATTTCATTTTCTAAACAAGGACCCTTTGAATTTTACTGAAAATGTGAAAGGAATATTTTTTTAATTAGTATTTCATGAAAATAATTTATAACCATCATGACCAATAAATGATTTAAATATTACTTTATATACTTCAAATGTTATTGTAAAATAATTATTTTACAATGTTTGTGAACAATTAGTTTTAGAAATGTGATTTCCAATGTGAAAAGGTTATTTTTTCTCAAGAAATGTTCCAGGTGATATTTTAAAATATTATTCTATCTAAGATGAAATAATTAAATGTAAAATAATATTTAATGGGTATATGATAAATTAATACCAAAATTATTATTTCTATATGAATTTTATGATTATAATCATAATATTTTCATGAAACTTATTCCATTTGGATGTGTTTTTATATGAAGAAATGAAGAAATGTTTATGAAAATAGTTTATTTTCCCTGAATTATGCTATTATGAAATGTTTATGAAATCCATTTCATTAAATTGGTTACTATATTATTGAACCCCATTTATTTTCATTGGTTATAATACAAGGAATGTTTTATGATCTTGTAGTACCCATATGTATATTTTTCATTATGTAACAAATGTTACATTATAACCAAAGATAGTGGTTACATTAAAACTAAGGATGGTGGTCATGTTATATTTGGGGATGGGTGGGCCCTATATCTCCCCCTAATGAATTAGGGAAATGAGTGATATATCATGAGATAAATAGGACTAGAATGGAAAAAAACCCAGTTTAGTAAGTTACTTTTTTCCACTTGATAGTTATTGGAGTGAACCATGACCGCTAAATTGGTTTGGGGCGTGAGACCAATCCATTATGATAGTCTTTGGATTGAACCTTATAGATTATGATTGTTTGGGGAGTGAACCCAATGAACTATGATATAATTGAAAATGAGTATTGAATACAAAGGAGATGATTTTCTATACTTATGTGTATTCCAAAAATCTATGTCTTATGCCAATGTTATGTTATTATGGATCATGTTCTTTTAATCTTTTTTGATTCATTTCTTGTAAACTACTAAGATTTATTCTATGACTCACATTTGTGATCTATGATATGAACAATATTATTTTAAAATGTAATTCTCATATTATCATACCGTTATTCCAATGTTACGTTAATATCTCCCTTTTTTACCATTATTGAGCCTTTGAGATGAAACATTATTATATTTACTTTCACTAGGTTGTAAAGAAATATTTATGTGGGGAATATCTATCATGAGTACTAAATTGGAAGATCTATATGAGATATGTTTAATATCATTAATGAAATAAGAATATAGTGTACCTTGTCTCCAAATATACTAACCTTTTGCAGTCCTCAGGAATGTATTTATGAAATATATTTAATATTCATATAAAATATGTAATATAAAAATACTAGGTCATTATAATCCCCATAAATAGGTGATTTGATTTTCAATTACATTATATCTAAAATTAAAGTCTCTAAATTACTCAAAAATATAATCCAAATCACTATTCAATTCTGTTAATTAGATTTCATCAAATTAAACATGAAAATTTTCTTATAAAACCATGGTTATTTTATAATAAACCATATAATCCTAAATTAAATTTGAATCACTCATGAAAATACCATCAACACATTTTTTATAAAATTTACCAGATATATCCTTTGTATTAACAATACAAAATCTATAACCAAAAAATATAAAATAATAAATTTTAGGTTTTACTCCCATCCAATGTTCCCAAGGTGTAACTTTCAAAACTTAACTTAAAATAATTATATTTGATATATAGTATAAAAGAATTTATAGCTTTAGTCAAAAATAATTTTAGTAAATTATAATTATTTAACAAGGATCTAGTTTTTTATTGATGTGTTATATATTTATTCTATACGAGACCATTTTTATGGTTTGATAAGTGCTAAAAAATTATTAAAATACCAATTTCTTTCACAAAACTTTTAGAATTTAAAATTTTAGAATTCTTCACCTCTTTTAATTCTAACTGATATAATTATGTTTCCTTTTTCATTATAAAATTTAGAAAACATTCCATTATCACATATCTAAGAAATGACATTACAATTATGATTCACACCATCATCAAACAGTATTTGAAACATTGAAAAAAAAATATAATTCAAAATTCTACAAAAGCTTTTACTTTTACTTTATAATTATCATAAAATGTATCACCACTTCCATAAATATTTTTAAAAGATATAAAATTTGAGATAATTCCTATCATATGTCATGTGCATAAACTATACATGCATTCTGTGCCCTTTTTGAAACTTCCAAGATATACTTCAAACAAAAAAATCATTCAACAGGTTTTGGTACCTTTGAAAACATTGATCCTATGGTGGTTACTCAAATTGATTTCAAAAACTTATTTATGGGAAATCTAAAGGATAAATATTTAGTAATAAAATATCCTTTATTTATAAGAGATTATAGAAATCTAAAGGAACACTTACTTATATAATGGATATAAATTTAATGTCTAAAAAATCAGACTCCTAAAAAATTTCAACTTAAACCTATAATAAAGAGGATATTTTACATTTTTTTGTAAAATATTATCACAGAGAAGACATATTTTACTTTTATTTTTATTATTCCTCATTATAATTTTATAATAGTTTTCCCTTCCATTAAACAATTTAGGCAACTATGATTGCAAATTTTTGAGTTCATTTCTTCATTTATCATTTTATTCCAAAACAAAATAGAACATTATTTCTTGAGATTCATCACATTTATACTAATAATCCTTAAGTATAAGATTTTCAATTTGAAATTTTTTCCTAGTAAATATATAATTTATCATTGGAGGTTGAAGAATTGTTTCCCAATTTTTAATTTCTTTATAAAGTTTCTTAAATTGAGAATTTGAAAATTTTAGTTCATTTTAGTAGAATTCGAATATATATTAGTATATTCCTTAGTTTTTTTCATTTTATTAACAATGATCTTATTATTTTTGTAAAATTTCAATATTTTTACCCTTAAGATCCTTTTTTAAACTATACATTTTTTATATCTTGAGAATTAATATATTAGATTAATTATAAATTTTTTATTTAGTTGGTTATTCCAAATTATTTCTAGATGGGGAATAATAAGTAGATTCACTTACCATGTTTGATGAATCCATTAAACATAGGTTTTAAACCCTTTTCAAAACATGATTCCTCAGTTGAATTGGAATCCAACATACAAATAAATATTACTTCTGTCACCATTTTCTATTTATTATAATATTTTCTCTTGTTCTTGTAAGTATTAATCCATGGAAATACATTTTATATGTGGCATCTTTTTTTAGATGCATAAAAAACAATATCAAAAAAATTATCAGATATAAAATTAACTTTCTTATTTCAATTTCATATTTTCAATGGAAATCTGTTTTATATCTCCTTGAGTATCCTTTTTTCCTTATTCGTTGGGAAAACTTTACAACATGGTTCATTTAATTTCTTATAACTTTGACTCATTAAATCAAGTAATAACAAGTATTTTTCATTTCAAAGTAATTCATTTGTTTTTTGAAATCCATTGTTGATAATTATTTTTTAATTTAAATTCATATTATAAATAATATTAAATAAGTTCATCTAAAGTATTTTAATTAAAATTGTTGAATTTTATTAAGTATTATTTTCTTATCTTGCAATTCATTAGGTATTGATCTTAAACCTATTTCAATAAAATTTTTGTTATTAATAATTTCTCATAGAATACTTAGAAAACTCACTATACCATTAAATCTTTGAAACATTTCACAAAGTTTTTTATTCTCCCCTTTTTAATTCTCAATACACTGCCCATAACATACAAATATTTGTTCTTATAAGTTTATCTGACCCATGATGAGTGTCTTGCAATATTTTACAAATTTAAGGTACTTTTTTTAATATTTATACTTGGATATGTACCTTTCCATAGTTAAAACAGTTTAGAATATTTATTTCCTTTTAGTTCTGAACATATATAAGAACATCATCACAAGTAAATATTTATGATCAAATTTAAGTTATTTTATGTATTGAATATGATTTTAAAACTATAAATGATCAAGTGATTAGTTTAATCTTTCATTCATGACTTTTAATATCCATAATATGACAGAAAATTAAATTTATTATTTTTAAAACACTTTTAATTGGTGAGTGAGAAATCTAAAAAAACTGGACAAAATCAAATATTATACCATGAAAGAGATTACCAAACCATTATAGAAATAAACTATAAATGTCAGAATACATCAATTTATAAAGGATCCATTCAATAGAGGATAACCCCACCTTATCACAAGGGGGGGGGGGTATGATTTCACCTCTAAAAAATGAGATCCTGAACCGCTCTGAGGATAAGATCAAAAGTAGACGCCCTTCCCTCATCCTCATTGTGATTTGGTTTACATGAGTATTTGGTTGCAATGGGTTTTTGTAAATTAGAGTGGTATTTATGGTTCCTTGTTCATTTCCCTTTGATGACTAGTTAATCACTAAATTCGTGTTTTCCTTTCTTCCCTTTCCTTGAGCTAGAACCAAAAACCACTGTAAGGTGATGGCCGTGTAACCCTTCTGAAATATGTTGAGATTCTACTTCCTTAAAACTCAACTTCGTTTCACCATGGATTACTGATAAGGAATTATTCCTTTTCCACCATGGAATTATAGTCTGAAACCCTTCTGAAATTATATCTTCCTTTTTAGTTTAATTCAAGAGTAAAAACGGTTGTGGAGCAGTGACAAAGGAGGTGGAGCCTACAACAAAGGGACATTTTGGGGAATAAAATCACCCAGATTAATTGTTAAGGTATGATATATAGGTCCATAGGGAATACTGATTTATGGAAATGAAAGAAAATATACACATGTGCTACCAGTGGTTCTCGTGCAAGAGACAGAGCTAGGGATAACATCAAGCTTCTTCACTTCACACCCATGACCAGAGGACAATGTCTGAGTATAAGAGGAAACTATGGGTTTTCCTCTCTTATCCTCCTCACCCACACCCTATAATGCCATATTGACTCCATCAAGACCTTGAATCAGAGTATAAAAGATGTTTACTACCATTGTTTTAGGGTTTTGGGGCCTCAACCCCTTCTGAAGAGGTTCATTATTTTCTTTTGAGAGCTTATCTGAGAGGCCTGTAAAAGAAATGGCTTTCACCCCATGTCAGCATACTATAGGATCATGACCAAGAAGATTTCATAATGAATAGAAATCAACCCATGATTCATAGTGTACCCACTAATTCTTGTGAACATCCCCCATAATATCAATGAAAATGTAATCCCCTAGAGCCTTGAAGAAATCAATCTCAACAAAAATCCATAGAGAAACTAGGTTCAGAAAATCATAAGTGTGATGATCCGAACCCAAGAACCATTCCACCATGTTACCGATCGATATTATAAAACCTATATTTCTGAATAGAAGAGTTAGTTTGGAAAGATTAATCCAAATTAGTGCCAATGGAAGATCCTATTTCAGGTGAAACTCAAACGAACAACGAAAAACTTCAAAGTGGTATCTAGAGAGAGTGCAAGGAGTGGAATCCCAGGATGAGATCAGATCTTATTCATTCCTAAAAAAATTAGAAAATGATTCTATTCCAAGATATATACAATCATTCAGTCATATAAACAAAAATATTATAAGAATAACATGTCAAATATATTCACTGAGGTACTCACATTGACAAATTATGCCACAAATACAAGATAATGAAAAGAGGAAACCTTGGTAAACTCTAGAGAAGAAATATAAATCATGGGAACACCATATTCACTAAATATAACTTTATGGAAAATTTCAATCATTGGAAAGCTATGAGGAAGGTAGGGGTTAGTGAAGAGGATAAAGGGTCGATGCTGGGAATCCGTAGGAATAAGGATATAACCCTCCCACATGCACCCTCTTGATAAAGGAGGGGGGAATTGCACTGTAGTCCTGCCTACTACACCATCACTGAAAGATCCACCAAGAGAACAAAATAAAACACCCTCCAGACTCTTGAATATCCATTATCTATATCATATAATAATGGAGATCTTTGATGTTTCTATAAATTATTTTTTTTATTTTCATATCAAAATATTATTTCCATATAATATTTAAGCTAGGATATTATTAGTATGATACACAAAATAAATCTAGCTGTCAATATTTTTAGACCCAAAAGTGAGAATGATAGAATGTCCATATAGGTGGGAGAATAATTATTATATTTAATTTTATTTTTTTCAATGGAAATAATAATGATATAAAAACAATGATTTTTATAGTAGTTTGAATATAATTGACCATACATATACTCTTCAATTATCTTGTATGTAGATAGAAATTATAACTAAAAAATGAAACTCTTGACTTTTTATAGGGATTTGAAAAACTTTACAATGTATTTTTAATTCATTTATGTTTATCTCTAGACTGAATTTTAGACACCAATATTTACAAAATAACTAGATTCTTTTCATGGTGGTAGAAGAAACAAATCCCTACATTATTTGGACCAAGGAATAACTGAATACCCATTGTAGTTTTCTGGTTATGGATGAACCTACAAGTAACTTTTTTTGGTTTGGAATGACATGAAAATACTAAATTTTAATGGTAGATTAATCAAGTTCAGCTATGCTCACATAAGAGGAATAAAAAAAAATTAAGAACCAAATCAACCAGCTGAATAGTTATAGCAGGAGTACTAATGAAATAATGTTCTCACCAGGTTTTAAAGGATTGATGTAATGTTTCTAAACCAAGATTATTACTGGGATTTGTAGAAAAGGTGTGTCACACAATATAGTTTTAAAATATCACAAAACTTTGTGAAATTATAACATTTCACGGGTTCTGTTGAACTATTTATTAAGAGTTCCTCCACACACAAATAATTAAAAATTTCAATCCATTTAATATTATCTTTCCTAATACAACACTTCCATGTTATTTTAATAAAATATTTCAGATTTATTTAGTTTATCTTTCACATAAAATATTTACATGTATTATTAATTTAATATAATTGAAAAACATACTTGAAATATTTAATTTAACAATATGTAAACCAAAAAAATATTATGTCCATCCACTCTCATTACAAAACTTAATTCAGTAGTAAATATTCCAAAAAATAGATTTCATACTCATCAGAATACTTCTTGACATCTTAATTAAATAAAACTCTTCAAATTCCGAAGGATTTAAATTTGAATTTCATCCAATAAAAAGTACATAAGAATATTAAAAAACTATGAAACTTGATAGATATAATATTTTCATTATTTTTCACGTGTATTTTAATTATTTAATCCTAAAAAATTTATCAACTTGATATGAATTTCATCATTTTTGTATTTGTGGGTTGTTTTGAGCCTAAATATGAAAATTTCTTAATTCACGAATTTTAACGATTTTTGTCCCTTATGAATTTCAAGAATAAAATTTTCAATTTTCATCCAAATAGAGTAATTATTTTTTTATAGGCTTTCATTATTCATAGGCTTTAACTTCTTCAATAGGACCTAGTGGTCATTCGAACTCCCTGAGGTGTAAATAAACCAATTAATGTGAAATTTATTTTTGGTCCACAAAATGGACCACTCCTCATTAAATAAGTGTGACATACCATCCCTCATCATTAGAATAAGAAGGAGGAAGGAAATAAATTCTACTTAAGAAACTTCTCTAAGATGCCAAAGGTTTTAAAGAAATGGAAAGGGCTTCATTTATAGTTAGGGGAGAATTTTCCCTTTGAAAATTAAAAAACCAACCAAACATTCCATAACCAAATAAACAAATTAATAATGCATGATATAAATTAAATAAAACTCAAATATTACCATTTATATCAACATAAACTATAAAATAGTATCATAGTAGAAGATGAAAAAAACAACCAAGTACATAGCGGAAGACATAACAAAAAAAAATCAAAGTCTCTAAGACAAAACTCCAAGATCCAACCAAATCCATGCTTCAAGTCCACAAAACATCCCAAGTAGGACTAATAAACACTAGATAAATGTGATAATTTACATTTTCCCGTGTCTTAGTAAAAATATCATCAAAAGCACCAAATATATAACGCAGGGGGTGAGTACTAAATCTCAGTAGGTTTTCCCCAAATGATTTCCCTACTAATGACACTAGGATATAACATGTTCGAACATTTATGAAAAATAGTTTATATAAAACATTTTCTGAACTGTTTATATAAAAATATAAAGAAGTTACATAACCAAGAAGTTTTCACAAAACAATATCATGTTCTAAAGAAACCAACCAAATAATTTTCTAAAACCATTTCATAAATTCCATTTTCTCATAACCCCTTCCATTACACTAATCCACATAGCCAACCATGCATGAAACATGGAAGTACCTATACTTATGAGTGGTTGGACATCCTTTATCTAAGACAGAACATAGTTTACCATTTTAGGGGGGGTACATCACTCCCATATCCATCAAAACCTTTTGATGCGAGTTCTTCACACCCTTATCCATCCAAATGCATAAAAACACATGCCACACAACCTTGACAAACCCATTACAAAAAAAAGTGTGTTATATCCATTTAAATAAAATAATTTTTTATTGAATCTAATTCCCTAAAAACTTTATCATAAATCCAAAAAAATAAAATTAGTTTAAAATCATCATTTAAAATCAAACAACAAAGCATTTTTCAGAACAATTCCACAATTTCACAAAAACAACAATCCGTTACTAAGGAGTGTTTCTACCACGATTTTCACTAAAATTTCAGAAAAATGAAATAAAATATGACAATAAATTTGTAATGAATCCTTTATATTCTAAATATAGGTGTTGAGAGTTAAGCCACCTACCTTAGAAAACATGGAAAAAAAAGAAAATGTCACGAAAACATCCATGGAATTAGGTTGAATCTCTAACAACCCACCTTATTTATCTTCCAATAACATATAAAAATCCAAAAATAATAACATTTTACATCAAATAACTTATGTCTATCCACAGTTGATGTATATTTTAGAAAATTAGAGAGATAAATAAGTAGATCTAATGAAATCCAAGAAAAACAACCATGAATGAAGACTTTCCACAAGAATCTGGCTTCAACACACTAAGAAAAGTATTCAAATTTCCTCTAGATTGATTGGATAAGATAATAATACCTTTAAGAGGGGAAACAATTGTGCTAAGGTTGGTTTGGGTAACAAATTAGGGGTCAAAACGTAATCCCAACCTAGATCCATGTTTTATGGATTATGTTTTTAAACTATGAATAGTTAGTCACATGGTTAGGGAAAATATTCACTAATCATGCACTAGTTTCTTATTCAAGAAGGAAAATTTCATGGTTATCACACATATTTTCCAAACTGTGTTCCAACCATGTTTGATCCCATTGTCTAAAGTTTCAATGTTTTTTCTAGGAAACCACATTGTTTGAAAAAATCATATGCCTTCTTGTGTGCCTTCCCCTTATCCTCTATCTCACTATACATAGTTTCATTGAGGTGTTTCACGGTTTCCATTCACCATTCAACCACTATGAATCATTATAAAATCCCAAAAAACCTTCCAAAATGTCTTCAAACTGTCTGAAAATTCTCCCATAAACATTATATACATAAAAATCATAAAATAAGGGTTACTTACTTGAAACTGGGTGTGCTACACTCTCCCAACCATTGGAAATTACATCATCAAAAAGTATAAAAACATCATTTCCCTGAAAGTGTTTCAATTATTTCTATTTAATTTACTTCTCCCATCCCCAATTCCCTTCCTGAATCTAACCATGTTGCCACAAAACCCATACTTGATCAATTATTTTCCATGAAAGACTTTCTCTATCCTATCCACAATCTACACTAGAACATGAACCAATGAATTATCTAGATTTAGGTCAATATAACCCCATATGATCACATGGTTAGGATCAGGTTGATACTTTTTTAACTAAGATACATGGAACACATTATGTATAACACTGTACGATTGTGGAAAATCCAACCGATATTCCACCTCTCCCACCGAATAGATCTCAAAGGGCCAATGTATTGAGGAAATAAATTAAATTTCATCCCAAAATGAAAATTTCAAAACCTTAGAGAGATCCTCAACAACACAAGATCACTCAGCAAGAACAACAACAACCATCTATGATGATCTGCATATGATTTATAATGACTATGAGCTGTCTCTATCCATTTCCCAATCAAGGGAATCTTCTCTGTTGTTTCTTAGATAAGTCTCATCCCAACTAGTGAAGTCTCACCTATTTCCACCTAGCAAAGCAGATAACGACAAAGATTCCAATATAATGATTCAAAAGGATCCATATGTATCGAGTCTTAATAAATGTTGTTATACGAGAACTCCACTAATTATACGTTCTCCTCCGATGGTCCACCAAAATTCATTACATAAGCCGAAAACATATCTTCCAACATATGTATTGTCTATTCAGATTATCCATAGATCTAATGATGATACACCATACTCATAGTCAATTGATTCCCAATAGATTTTTGTGTGGATTTCAAAAAACGAGATGTAATCCTCATTTACCTGATTAATGCTATTGAAAATGGTTTTCCATGCATCTTTAAAAATTCTTGGATATTGTTTTTCTGAAAATTCCTCCTCTTAGTTAACTTACTGAGAAGTTAAGCATCTCAAAATAAACTCTGTCAGATTTCTTTTCTTGCTAAAACACAATTATTATTATTTTAAAAATAGTTACATCTTCTATATTCCAGGATGAATATCCCATATTGAATGGGGGTAAGCATGCAAGAGTTGTTCATAACAAGCCATATGTATGACCATCTGATTAATAAACCACAACACTGAACTACCATCTAGATACCATCTCTCAATGGTCTCCCCACCATTGAGTTTTGAACTCACAACAAAAAATTCTACATCAGACATCTGTGACTCCTTAAACATCTTCACCAAATCAGAAATGACTAAAATTTAGTCGAAAACTACAACATAACTTTGGAATTCACATTCCATGGTTATTCCAACTAGGACCAACATCAACTTCCACTTATCTAAAGTATCTTTTTCCAACTGAGCATATGAATTTATTCTTAAGGGATCTTCCAATTAATTTCCTTTACCCCGTGTATTCATCAATTTAAAGTCGAACATTTTGAGACACTCCATCCATCTTATTTATCTCAGGTTCAAATCACGTTGTGAGAAAATATGTTTTGATCTCTTATGATCTGTAAAAATTTTAAATTTCCCACCAAAGCGGTAATGATGCCTAGTCTTCAAAGTCTTCAGTATGAAAGAAAACTCAAAATTTCATGTTGGTTATTTGTTACCATTCATCCTCAACTGAATTGATCCATAATAATCAACATGATATCCCTACATGAGAACATATCCCAACCTAGACCCCGGAGAATCATAATACACCACATACCCTTTTCCCATTTCACAGAATATCAAGACAGCTGATAATGTATGGAGAAATTTCCTCTCTTGAAATTTTTTTTGAAATTCCTTTTACCATTGGAATGTAACATTTTTCCTTGAAAAAGCTTATATAGGAGAAGATTTTCATGATAAATTACAAACAAATCATCATTAATAACTACCTAGACCTAGGAAACTGTATATATCCAAGACATTCATTGGGGGTTTCCACGAGATAAAAACTTATATATTTTTTTAGCTCTATAGAAAAGGCCTCCTTTAGAAATGAAATGTCTAATAAAGCATACCTATTGTATCCAAAAATCAAAATTATATATTGTGACATACAACTAATGATCCCTAATGATTACGAACACTTTATCAAAGTGTTGCTCATGTTCATTCATTTTCCTTGAATACACCAATATGTCATCCAAAAAAATCGCCATAAAATAATCAAGATACCTTTGAAATATCATATACGTCAGTTCCATAAAGACTGATGTTGTATTCATAATACCTAAAGGCTTACGATATACTCATAATGGACATATCTTCTTCTAAAAGATGAATTTAGAATATCCTCATTCCGAACACGCAATTGGTGATATCCTGGTCATAATTCAATCTTACAAAACCAATAAGGTCCCCTCAATTGATTGAATATAACATCAATGCATGGAATTGGATACTCATTTTTATTGTAACTTGGTTGTGATTATGATAATCCACACACAATTGAAGAGTTTTATCTTCCTTTTTACCAATCAAGACTGGTGCTGACCATTGAGGATTGCTTGGATGAATGAACCCATTTCTTTAAAGATATTCCAAATGAAATTTCAAATCCCTTATTTCTATTGGTTCCATTTGTTATGATGAAATTGAAATATTACTGGCCCACAGAAAGAGATTAGTTTTAAAATGAACTTATCTCATGGGTGGAAAACCAGATAAAGTTTTGGGAAATACATCTGAAAACTAATAAAAAACTACTAGAAAAATGTTTTTATAAATATTATCCATTTATTAAAAATTCAAAACTTCCAACTGGTAAGAGATCAGTCCAAATGGTGGATCCAACAATCTTGTTTCACATGTCTTTACACTCTTGTCACCTCAAAAGAGATTCTCATTGCCATCTTCAGTTCCAAAATTTATCTTTCTAGTATAACAATTGACGTGAGCCTTGAAAATTGTCAACTAATCTAAACCCATGATTATATCATATATATATCTCAAGTATAGAGATGTCCCATATCAGGTCATATCCATCAAAAGTTATAGAACATGCTCTACAATCTAATGTTTAACATTTTCTTTGATCAATAGGAGTTTGAAGTTTTTACTTATAAATAATCATCTCAACTTTTAAACCCATAAAATCAATAAAATGACAAGAAATAACGGAATTGGATTTTCCAATTAAATACAAATCTGGCATAAGGGTAGAATTTAAAGGATCGTACCTCTCATAGTTGATGGTCCAGACTAATCATCTATAATATCCTAATCATCTCCATATAATTGCATTCTCATTGAGCAATTATCTGTATTGACCTTTTGAGATTTCACTTCATGAGGAGTCATGGTATTCCTATAATCACTATAGATAACTCTATTCTGATAACAAGATTGATTATACTAACAATTTCCCATCAAAGAATACGATGCCTGCAACACTTGATAGGCATCCTGAACACCCCACCATGGATCACTACGACAATAGTGTTGAGGATTCCCCATATGATTGTAGTTGTGGCATGATCTAGTTTTCATCATAAAATCACTCTTTATTTATAAAATAGAAAAACATTGGAAACATACATTTTTTCTCTTGGGTCGTGAAGGAAGGTTCACTGATCATTTTGTTTGGTTTTGATTCATGCTCCCACCATGGAAATTAGTGTCTCTATTCCACTTGCTCTTAGAATTAGAGGTCCCATAATTTCCCATGGGAATCAAAATACTTCTACTTCCCATATCTTCATATATATCACTTCATCTACTATCTCTCTATTGACCATGATTGTACAATCCGTAATATAGAGCACAAAAATCTTTGAGCGAATCTTCTACCTCATCCGCTATTCAAATATGCATGCCTTAAAGGACACACTAGAGGAAACTTTATGTGATAAGTGCAGTAAATTCATGAATTTATCTGCATACTCCATGAAAAAAATATTTTCCTGCTTCAAGGTGAAGAAGATAATGGTTCATTCAATTCTAAAAATTTGAGGATATAATTGTTTTTTGAAAAATTACTCAAAATGTTCCCCTAAAAGGTCTTGATCTAATTCAGAATGAACAGATAAATATCACCATTTTCATGCAAGATCCTCTAGAAAATGCATTCCCAACTCGACTTTTAGCTCTTCTACTATGTTAATAAAATCAAAGATACAATTCATCATGTTCATCCACACCTTTTCCTTATCTGGTTTAGAATCACCCTGAAAGGTTGGTGCATTCTACTTCTACAATTGGAAGGAATGATCCAATTACCTTGAATCATCCCTTTTGTTCTATCTATCCATATCATAAAATGCTTGGAAAATACTCGGAAATATATTATGGTTCACCCATGACTTAGGTGCAACCAAATTCTAAGCATCTTCCTACGGTTGATTCCAATTAAACCTACTAGGTTCGATTTTATATAACAAAAAAATTACATAATTCTCACTCTATATCAACTTAAGGATAAAAAGTTAAAATTATAACACATCATAATATAAAAATAATGATTTAAAAAATAAATATTCTCTAGGTTCAAGCAATTTTGAAAAATATAACTTTCTTCTGAAAATCCATCCATTTTCAAAATAATACAACCACACAATTTTCAAAATCTCTCATTTGAAAACAATTTCAATATTTTTCAAAGATCAACATGTTTAACTAAATCATTACTCAAAATGATATATGAAATTTTAGTGGGAAGTCATTTCTATAATTCATGTCCTGCTCATCTCATTGGATAAACCCATGACAATGAGATTCTAATTCCTATAAGTGTCTGTAAAAAACTTATGTACCAAAATCCATGGTAACTTGAAGTTCAGCATAAAAATATTATCTATGTATTTTTTTGATCGACATTTTAGATCCAAAAAATTCTACTCTTTTCTATGATCCCAACTTGTGGAATAAACCATAATGAATTTCAACACCAAGACCGACAGAAATAATCACCACTTATTCCACAATGAAATTTGGAAGGAACGATACTAATTACACTTGTGAAATCCCACCCCTCCTAGTTGTATTTAGAAGAAGGAAGGATATAACTTGGCCTTAAGAAACATCCCTAAGACTCCAAAGGTTGGATATAAATGACAAGGAATTTATTAACAGTTGGGGGATAATTTCCGCTTTGAAAATTAAACAACAAACCAATCATTCCATAAAAAAATAAACCACTACACAATGCCTGATAAAAATTACGTACAACTCAAAGAATTCCATTTTTATGAATACCAACTATAAAAGAGTATCATAGAGAATGCTGAAAAAAACAAGCACCCAATGAAATACATAACCAAAAAAATCAAAGACTCAAAGAAAAGACTCTTATATCCAACCAGCTCTATGCTTAAACTCTCCAAATCATCCCAAGTATCACTAAGCACCACTAGAGAAATGTGATACTTTACTCTTCCCATGTACTAGTAAACAATATCTACAAAATCACCAATGTTACAAAGTAATGGTGAGTACTAAACCTCAATAGGATTTCCCCAAATTACATTCATACTCATGCCACTAAAAAAACATGTTAGAAAATTTATATAATTTTTTTTATATAAAATGATTTCTTAATGATTTATGTCAAAATATAAACATGTTCCATAACTAATAAGCTATCAAAAAACAATATCAACTTACATGGAAAGAAATTAGACAATGCTCAAAACAATTTCATAAATTCCATTTTTTTCATAATCCATTCCATTCCACAAATCCACACATCCAACCATGCATGCATCCTGGACCTCAATATACTCGTGAGTGTTGATTCCACTAATCCTTCACTTAGTGAACCATTTTTGTGGTGGTACTTGACACCCATATCCGTCCCAAAATTTTAATGGGGGTACTTCATTCTATTATCCATCCTAATGCATATGAAAAAATTCCACACAACCCTGCCAAACCCATGCCAGACCCAAGTGTCCAAAATCAATTATTGTAAAATATTTTTTATTGAAAATAATTCCGTAAAACCTTTTGTATAAAACCAGACAAGAATCCAATTTTAAAATAATCATTTTAATATCGAAGCACAAAATATTTTTCATAATAAATTCAGAATTTCAAAAAAACTAAAAATTATCACAAAAAATAATATCTAGCATGCTTTTCAGACCAATTTCAAAATAAATTAAAATAAAAAATTAAACATAAAATCGATCCTTCATGTTCTAAATAGTGGAGTTAAGAGTGAATCCCCATACCATGGAAAACAAGACAAAGATGTAAAATTACCCAAAAATGTCCATTGAGACAGGTCAAATATCCAAGAACCCATCTTATATCTCTTCCACAAACATCAAAAAATCCTAATATAATCAAATTTGGCATTATATACCTTAGATATATCCATAGTGGATGTATATCAAAGAAAATTATAGAGAGGGAGATGTAGATCAAAGGAATACCAATAACAACAACTATGAATGAAGACTTTCTGTAGGAATCTAGCTTCAATACACCAAGAGCAGCCTTCAGATCTCATCCAAATCAATGATAGAAGCCTATACTACCTTTGGGAGGATACAAATAAGAGTTAGGGTTATTTTGGTGAAGAAATGAGGGTTAAAACATTAATATTATCCTATATCCACCTTTTGGGGATCTAGTTTTTAAACTGTTCATGGTTAGTCGTATAGTTAGACAAACCATGCGCTAACCATGTACCATCGTCTGTATCAAGCAGGAACCTCACATGGTTGGATCACATAGTTTTCAAACAATATAGTAACTATATTAAATCCCGATGTCTCAAGTTTTATGGTTTCTACTAGGCGGTTTTATGGTTTGGATAAACCGTGCACTTGCATGTGGGTCTTCCCCTTACCCATTATCTCACTATGCACAGTTTTTTGGTAGATGTTGCATGGTTTTCAGTAACCAGGAACCAACTACACACCTTTACAAAACCACCCCAATGTCTTCGAAAAGGTCACTTAACCCTAAAAAACATCAATCATATACAATATATACTTAAAAATCATAAAATAAGTGTTACTTACATAAAAACGGGAGTGGTACAGTAAGGAATATTTCAATGTAGAACAAAACAAATGAGGTGATACCTGTTTTATATAAAATAGAAGTCATATATTTATTTGAGAAATAAATTTCAACTTTAAATTCACTCATTAAGGTATCTTTTTCATGTGTCCAATTGGATGTAAATGAATAGTCACTTCGACTAGAAAAAATATATACGAAAATTCATGAATGATTTTTTTTTAAACTTGTCCAATGGATTTAAAATTTTTTGTATTGAAATCCAATTTTTTTCCAAATAAATCCTAATAAGAACTATTAAAATTTTTTTTCTATATGATTGTAATAAGTAGTGAACTTTTTTTATAGATTGATTATGGAGAAGAAATATTTTGGTATTCATTTTCTATTTTCATAGTTTTTTAATAGCTACCTCTTACCCCTTATTTTCAACGACCATTCACATGGAGGGGTAAACATTTGAGTGATTGGGGGGAGGGGTCTTTTGTAATCCTCGTGTTCTTGGAATCCTTTGAATAAGTCCTTTCATTTCATCTATTATGTTTTTTTAATATTCTAATAGATGTTTCTATTATCATGTATGTTCATATTTAGTTTTATATTTAGTTTTTATTAGTTCTTTACTGGATGATCATTATTTCCCTCTATTAGGTTATAGTTTATGTATGATGAAAAAAAACTTAGATTATTGGTTAAGAACTCGACATTTTTTATTATGTGATGGATGGGTAAGTGAAACTCTTTATTTTTTTGGGATAAAAAAGACCCGATTAGTAATTTAGTAATTCAATTGAGGTTATTTTATAAAACTCACTCAAATATAGGAAGACGGGTAGAAAAAGTTTATTTTTTGGAATGTTTTATTCTCACCATCACTATTTGACCAAGGGAGTGAGAGGAAAAGATTATGGAATCTAATTTTGATTGCCTTATCAGGATATGATTTGATTACTTAGCACTACGATAACCTTTTATTTAGAAGGCCAAACCTAACCTGATAACCAATATCATATATCTATTATCAATCACTTGATTAATATATCTATTTTTTATCACTTGTTTCATTAATTTATTTTGTTTTCAAAATCTGAAAATTTCAAAACACCCCTTTACCTAAAATTTAAATTGGAAAACATGATTATTGTGTGCTCCTATCTAGAGGAAACCCAGGTTAACCACTATAGCACATTTATCTTAGGAATTAACTTTTTTTGCACATCCCATGAACGGAACATGTAAAACATCTTTATCCTTTAATTAAATATATATAAAATAATTCAATAAAAATTCTCATTGCATCATCATGATTAATCAATAATAAAATACTAAATAAAACAAAAAAAATAATCATTAAAAATATATATTAAATGAAATATAAGATAATATGAAAAATAAATCATATCTACATTATGATCATCTCATAGAAGACCATTCTTATGGTTGGTTAATATTATGATAGGAAAACCTTTGTGATAGGTCCTAAATTTCTTCATCTGGCCAATCAAAATCCATCATGCGATCAATCAATGTTTGATCAATCAAAATTTATGTGTGGTCAGTCCTATACTTCCTAAAAATTTCAATCATAGTCGGGTGAATCAATACGATCATCTGAAACTATTTATGCATTCGATTCAATACTTAGATTTGTTTTTAATTCTTATTTGTGATTTTTACTTGTTTGAAATAGTTGATAGGTACAATATATTATTTGACATTGTCTGTATATGACTTATGATCAATCCATTAAACATGTGGTTGAAACATTTTATATTATGTTTATAAATACAATCCATATATGAATATTTACTGTCATGGTCACTTAACTACCATGATAGATCCGAAACATAACCAAAGTTGTGCAAAACAGAGTAACAAAAGTCTAATAACATATAAGATATATAATTTATCACATGTTAGATGGGACAATGAATTTACTAAAAGATGTGAGAAATTATAATTATATATAAAAGAGGAATATTAATTATCAAAACATAAATAAAAAAAGTGGATCAAGGATCTACATTAATATATATACCAAAATACGTTTTTATTATTTTCCAAACACTTTTAGGAAAACTGATAAACCCAAGGTCAGAATCAAACCCACAAAACACATCCAAAACAGACCAAGAAAACAGACACCCAGAGCAACCAAATTAAACTAAAAGCCAATGTATCCATACCCATCATCATAACTAACACAAGAGTCCTCCTCCATAGTGGGCATTCCCCATTAAGATCCTCTGTTAAAATGCCTCATGAAATCACCATTATAGACCAACCTCACATCATCTAAAGTGATTCACCCAATACCATCTTGCTTGGCTAGGCTGACTTTTTTAAAAGCTAGGATCACCCCATGGTCTTGCTTAAAGGAGGCTCTGGTGCACAACAGTCGAGGTAGATAGGAATAATCCTTCTTTCCTCTTCTTTTTGGAGTAGTGGATGCCACTCCTCCTTCCTAATTAAGAGCCTGAATACCCGTATTAAGACCTGACCCTCCGTGGAAAATGTTTCTATACGAGAGCCTTGCCTATCCACCATTATTTTATTTATCGCTCTAAAAAATCTCCCCCCTTCTCCAGGGATAACCTCTTTTGGATAAGTAGCTGAATGATTATACTGAAACTAAGAATTAGAATCAATTAATTCTAATAATTTTTGATGCTCTACAAGTTCATGATCTTCATACAACACCATCCTCATTTCTTCATTTGCAGCAAAAGCCTCTTGAGGTCCAGTATCCACATTGACACTAATATTAACTGGGTTAATAACCACTACATACTCTTGTTCCAGACCCTAAAAATAGTTTCTTGTAGGAAGTATAATCAGTACCCCTCCATGAGCTTTATTCCGACCAATTATCTCATCATCACATCCTTCCAAAGTCCCCACAACAGGACCATCATACACTGCATGACCTGCTTTCTCCACTTCCACAGGTTGCACCCCCTTGGACCTACTGTTGGAAGCCGACACACCTTCATAACTAGAGCCACACTTATCCTCAACCTGCTTCCCACCATCCCCAACCTGCAGATCACTCTTCAACCACTTAAAAACTGTAGTAACCAATGTATTTAAGGAGACCTTATCAGCCTTGACCACTGCCAGTGCATCCTTATTCTCCATACCAGATCCCTTTCCAAGATCAGTTCCACAAACCCTCTTCTGTCCTTCATCGGGCCTCCTACTCAGAACATAGATCCTCTCCTTGAAACCATCATCATGGCATTCAGAAACCAAATTCCCAATCGGTAGTAGTTCGAACTGTAGTTAACCCAAGACTCAAACACAACTTCTTGTTTCCATCTAAACATTGAACCAACTGCAATCCAAAACCACTCCATCGGAGGATTTGACACATCTACCTCAACACAGATGCGAGGATTAATCAGATGACATAAAGTTGAAGTGTGAATGTCAGAGAAAAGGCAACGACCCACCATATTTCCAATTTTACGAAGAATTGATGGATACTGAAATGGTAGAGGAAGTTGAGGGAGGCTTACACAAATCACGCTGGAGGTTGGATCCCGAGTCAAGCAAAGTTAGAACGACCATTTAAGGAGAGATAACATCAAAATGTTATATCACCGAGGGGCACTAGACCAGGACTGAATCTGATCAGCTTCCGAAGCAAAATGAACCATCAGGTGTCTTCTATCCAAAAGACCAACAACCGCATGGTCTTGGAAATTCCATTTAATGAAGATGAAATGATCAAAATCATCAACAAAGGGCCTTAGAAGATTGAAATGCATGACCAACATTAGGTCCATATGACTCGAAGCTTCCATAAACTCTAACATCGAAATCAGAAGTTTCGGACCACCAAGATGCAAATCCAGAACCTTCAGACATAGTGAAATCATCAGAAAATCTGAAAGAAAATTAGGGGCCTGGAATAAATTTGGAGTAACAATGAGGGTGTAAACATGGTACAATGGGGAGACTATACCCAATGTATTAGTAGTAATAACATTAAGGTGACATTATAAATAAAAGGCATTGGAATAAAATTATATCTTACAAATAACAATAAATAGAAAACCATGCCGGAGACAAATAAATAACCATGCTTGAACATGATAGAACATAAAATAATAATTAAATGATAGATTAGTTATATAAAGTAGAACTAAAATGAAAAAAATAATTAATAAAAAACTCAAACTCTAGAAGTCATCTTGATTACATGGTCAATCACTACTTCTAATCCCCCATGTCTAGTCCCATTCTATAAATGAATACCACAGAGACCATAGTCTAATACCTCACTGGCAACCAGGAGATCTATTTGGGTACCAATCGGTGGACTGAATAGGGTGTGAGAAGAACATAGTAGGCCACCATCAATGGTGTATAATATAATACGATATGTAAATATAAAATAAGTAGAATCTATTTAAATTAAGTAGTATGTAAGTGTAGTAAATTTAAATGTAATAAATATAGGATCAGTTTCCATAAGGAAACTTGGATGATGATACCTTCTTCAGCTTAATATGGAATTCTCTAAACATATGCCAAAATCTATATATATGAATAAATGTAAACATATATATGAAAAGATAAACATGAACCGATGAGGACCCATGGCCTATTTCCCAGACATCTAGGTAATGATTTCAAACAAGTACCATACTGTTAATGGGGGACGTCATTCCCAAGGATAATTTATAGTAAAGGATACCATCCCTGAGAATCAAGTATAATAAGGGAATATACGCCTACAGATCATGTATAATAAATGATACAATGCCCAAGAATCACGTATATTAAGGGATTCCATGCCTGAGAGTCATGTATAATAAGGGACACCATGCCTGAGAATTATTTATAATAAGGATTTCCATGCCCTAGAATCATGCCTAATAAGGAACACCATTCTTGAGAATCATCTATAATGAGGAAATCGTTGTTTGATATCATCTATAATAAGGGATTCCATCCCGGAGAATCATTTATAATAAGGGATTTCATGCCCATGAATCATGTTCAATAATGGATTCCATGCCTAAGAATCACATACAATAAGGGATGTCATTCCCGAGAATCATGTATAATATGGGATTCTAAGCACGATAGTCATATATAATTCATTTTAAACACAAATATGTTTTTAGTTCATTACCATTATAAATAAAAGTAAAGCTATGGAAACGACCCTTCAATAATGCAATTCAAATCTCACTTATAATAATCTCATTTGGAAGCAGCTAAGGAATTCATTCAATAGTGATAGAACAACACACCTTTGGATGGTGTTAGGTTATATAGGTAAATAATGAGCATAAAATTCATATTATATGGATATAACATTTATATAAAAAATACCTTTTTATTCAGAGGAAAACATTAGAACTTAAAACGGGCCATGTAAGTCAGTATACTTTCCCTATTGTAGTTCAATGGATCTATTTATCATAATTAAACTAAATAAAAATGTGATAAATTAAATAACATACCTAAGTGGTGGCCCAAATTGAGGCTAAAAACCTCAAACCATGTTGAAAGATCTAAATAACATAAAGTGTATGATCTAGGCATTTGATTTATGAAAATTAATAATTTAGGAGCAACGTTTGGAAGGTCTAACATGATTGTCAACAAATATAATTTATAAATGATGCAACTTTTAGGGGAAAAATGTAGACCAACTTCCTCATTATAAGGATGATGCACCCTTCCATTTTCATGATTTGATTTGATCTGGACCAAGAGAAATAAAAAATATAGACTAACACCCTAAATTATGGAAAAATAAATCGCAAGGATTTAGTATTCCATATAGTGAAATAAACAATGAAAAGAGGAATATGTAATATTATAATAACCATTATGCTTCCAATGAACCTAATTTTTTTGATTCTAAGTCTGAACAAATGAGAGATATATAATCCTAGTAGGAGGATAAGGGAGATATCCATGACTAGAGAGGGGTTATGAATGATTGGAGAATAAAAAAGTATTGTAAAATAAATTAGGTAGGGGGAAATAGTAATTTCCATACCATTAATGAGGAACATGGTTTGATCATATAGTTTAGATAAATGTGATCCATCTATGTGGTGCCCCTATCCAAAGGGACACCCCCCTTAAATGGTTAGGTGCATAGTTTGACCAACCATGTATAGAACATGATCTCACCATTGTGATAAACAAAAGTGATCTTGCATGGCTATGTAGTTCATCATACAAGGTTTAGATAAGCCTAGTTCGTATACAATTGGCCATATGGTTTGTGTGCATGGTTTACACTAACCAAGTGAAAACTGTACACCTCCCCATGTAATCCTAGAGCTCATATTTTGAAGCCTGATACATCAAAAACACAATGAAACAGTCAAGACACCTCCCAAGCCGAAAAAAATCTAAAACATGACATTTAAGTGTCCCATTGCTCGAATTTTCATTATGAGTCTCATTTTATGATTTATTTCATTAACCAAATGTAACACTATTTTTTAAATTAACATTTAGTTCAAAACATAGGATCTCAATGTCGCCTCACCTAATAACTTATTGTCCCTGGGAATAATGAAGCATCACCCGACCTACATGGGTTATTAATTTTCACTGAAATGGTCATGCTATTTTCTAAATTACTAATGAAACTTCAATAATTAATTTTAAAATATAATATTTGAGATGTTAAAACTTGAGGAATAACTCATCTCTACTAATGAAATTGTTAGATAGAGCTTACACAATCCTGTATAACCCAGGTTACAATCACATCATTGTCTCTTTTTTGAAAAATCATATTGTTGTTCCCACCACAAGTTCTAGATTTTGGTAACCAAATCCTTGTTACAGGTCTCCCACTATTAGAATTTTATTTTAAAGAACTCCCTTAGTGTCCTAGAGAAACTCCTGAAACTTTTATTTAGTCACACTTGAGGAAACTACCCTTGGTTCTTGATTTTGATTTTAATAGTCAAACTCCCATCAATGAAGATTAATCTGGTCGCATCAAATTTTCATTAGAATGGCACAACCAAGCATTATAATTCACTGTTGTCACTACAATGGTGTGCCCAATGTGGTTTCTCCCCAATAACAATAAATTTTTTGTGGATAAATTATTCACACCACCTATAATCGACCAATTTTGAGAATACATTTATTTAACTATGTCATGTCCTTGAAACTGAAATCGTATAACCTTTATCCTAATTCATAATGATATTGTAACAAGAATGATCACCAAATACTGTACTAGACTTTTGGTGGTGTATCCAAACTGAACCATATCCTGTAATTTTTTGTCTCATTAAAAAATGACATAAAAGATCCAAAACAACCATTATCAAACTGGAATCATGGTCTAATTAACCTTATCACATGATGGTAACCTAATATTGGATAACATACCACTCCACACCTTATGATCATCCTTGTTATCACTCATAAAATTCAACTATTTGGTTATCGTAGCTAATTCACCATCCAACTATGGACATAACAACCAACAAAGCAAAGAATCCAATCATTCAGAACTCCAACATAATCATTGACCATCACCCATTCCCAGTTCCTCAGAATGATTTACAAAGATGATCGGAAAATTTTGAGTCCTAACTTCGGTCACTACCCTAAATGGCCAATGGTGTACTAATCACCATTTAACTCTTGTTAAACTGATCCTTGAGCACAACTCTTATAGAGTTACTTCATCAAACCAAAACATATAATTAGATAGGTAGCATGACATATAGATAATGATCTCTTGGAATACTTAGGATGATGTGAAGATATTAGGAATGATCATTACTACACCAAGAGTACACTAATATTCTATCCAAAGTTTTGTTTCGCTCTCCTAATCCACACATCATAAACAAACATTACATTTTCCTTTAACCAACACTTGACACCATTTCACTAATGATGCATGTATAAGTCCAACCATGGGTGAAATAGTTAATGAAACCTATTCATTCTCACTTAATACCTAAACACTTGTAAATTTATTTATTTTTAACCAAAAATCTAGGTCACCATGTCCATAAGAACCACATCTTTAAAAACCATTGGTCCCTAGATCAAACTGAGTCACTCACAAATATTCAATTCTATATGAAATTGACATGAATTAAAATTTTCATATGCAACAGGTGTACATCTCATGCCACCTAATTCAAGACCTGACTCATGCTCACATGAGTTGTCCATCAAAAATATCAAGATGATACTGCTACATGAAACATAAATTTATAACGCATCTGGAGATTCATTAGAACACCTCTTTAAAATAATTCATATAGTAATTTCATGTTTTAGTTAATGGTTGTCCACCTTAGGGAACCAATTTAGAATTCACAATGTAAATGAGATAATAACTTATCAACTAAGATCAAATCTCGAACAATTTTTCCCAACAAATCTAGTCTTGCTACCTAGTATATAAGGTTCTTATTTGAAAACTCTATGCATCACCATACCTATACCAAAAAACCAAAGCACCTTATATGAATTAGCTTCTAAATGAGTTTAAAACCATGATCATTTCTATTAATGAAAATGTAAATCTCAATCCAACCTCTCTCAAGGGCTTCCCTCAACTAAAGGAACATCATTAACCCTCAAGGATTTATATCAAAATAATGGGAATATGAGCCTCTCACCTTGCCCAATGTTCTATCACATAATAAAAATATCCCATTAAGGGTCCATTCACATAGAAAATATAACATACCTATAAAATATCTCTAAATAGATAAAAATAAAGCATGTAAAAATATCATTGACCAATGAGGGTAAAAACCAATCAACATTAACGTAACATCATCACCTTTTATGCATCAGTATGTAAGTATCTAGTCAAAATTGAGAATCCAAATTGGGAAGTGTTCACTATAATGTCACAATTATTACATGAAGGATAAATAGTTGACATTCATAGGATATTTTCATATGGTAATACCCCTCGAGGATCATCTTACCAGACCACCACCCCCTACTTGGGGTGTTTTTTTACCAAAAAAGAGTCCTAGTCGACTCAAACGACCAAACATGACACACCTACCATGCTCTAGAGTTCATCTAAAAGGTCTAATAGTTTCTACCATTTCCAAGGGTGATAACATAATAGATTACCCTAGAATTTAACTAAATGAGTCGACCTTTTAAACTAGAGTCATTCTAAAAGACCATTAAGATCTACCAACTATCCATTAGATTCAATAATAAGCATAAAAGAACCTTACCTAGATCGATGGGAAATGATTACCACTCGGTCCAAGGAATCTCCCCAAGAAAACAAAATCTAACCCTTAATTATGGTTTCACATTAAAAAAACATCAAAAAGGTTTTATTTTAAGGCATTTTTACAAATGATCATTTATTCTATCTTTTTTTAAACTCAAATCGAAGGGATATCAAGTACCATTTTGTAATCCAACCATATTAAGTACTTTTTTTATCTAACATCATACAATATACTTACAAAATTATCCCATAATTTTATTATAGTCATTATTTTACCATAATTTCTCACATATGGGATCATTTAAAAAAAATTCATTTCTAATATATATAGGAAAACAATCTTTAGGTTTTAATTAAAATTTTAATTAAATGATACCCCATAATAGTAAATCTCAAAAGTACATATGAGGAATTTTATCAATTAAAGGGGTACTGGTCAAGCATAATGTCATCATCAATTTGTATGTAAAACCATATAAGTGGCCACTAATAATTTTAATAAACATACCATTATCATAAACATATTCCAACAAGGTTATGTACCAAGTAATATAAATATTAAGCGGGCCTATGAGGTTCCCTTCATTTATTCAATATTTAACACACAATTAATCGGATTATCTTATATGAAAAATAACCCAGACTACCTACATGGTTCTACTTGTACATATAAGGATTTGGTTATGTAGGTTTTCATGCCAATGTTATATAAATACAAGCCGTAAAAAATGAAACAATTTTTCTAAATAAATTTCAATTTAGAATATTTTGTTTTTCATCTAAATGCACTATATTTCCAAAATTATAAAGGTAGTTGCCTTTATTAGTTTCAATTTTCGTTATTGTAACTACAAACAGATTTTTACCTTCTATCTAATGATATAACAATTCATTTATGGTGGTTCAATTACATGGTTCACCACTTCCAATTTATATTCTATTGTACGCTTTAAATATTTTTATTGTCACCCATTTAATTATAACCAATAATGTTTAATACCATTAATCCAACGGTTCATGGATCAAACTTGTCATTTTTTGTTTTTTAAGGTTCCAACATCAATGAATATCGGAAAACACCATTTAAGATGATGTAGACATTTTAATAACCAATCATACATCATAATTTTCAAAAGGCATGCTATCAAATAGAAAGGAATAAAAACATATAAGTAAGAAATCATTAAGGAATAATATAAATGATTGCATATTGAATAATCACACAATAATGGAATATAAATGAGAATTATAATGTAATCAGAATCATATGTGACCAAAATTTTGTATGAACACACCCCATCTATTGAAATTCTAGGTCGATAGGTAAATACCATTATTATGTAACCAGTGGAAGTAAATAATCCACTCAAGATGAAATAATGATCAACTATAATAACAATTAGTGTGTACAACAGTTCCATTTTAGGTAAATTTATCTTTCCCCTATGTATGGGTTGACCAGACCCAAACATGAACTATTTACCAAGTGTCAATATCTTCATATTATCCTATTTACCCTAAAAATTAGTAAGAGAATGGAAAATAAGCTCTGATATAACTTGTTACACCCCAAACTAAGAGCTACTGAAATGGTTCCCCAAGCTGGTAAGCCACATGACCTCAATCACACCTCCCCATACACAAGATAATTCCTAATAGTATTGAGGGTATAATGGTTGTACAATGGGGAGACTAACCACTATATATTAGTAGTAATAACATAAAGAAAATATAATAAATAAAAGTGATAAAAAGAAAATCATAAATAAAAATGATAATAAATAGACAAACAAGGAAAAAATAATCATACATGCATGAACAAGCTAAGAGATAAATATAAAAAGTCAATCATACAATAGATATATACAAAATGTCTATAATAATAAAATAAATAAATAGTAAATTTCTCTAACTTGAATAGGCAACCTGAGTAAATTCTCAATTACTTATTCCAAGACCCCCATGTCCAGTACCTATCCATAACTGAAAACCACACAGAGCATAGTACAATACATAACCAATAATTAAGAGATCTATTTAAGTAATAATTGGTGGTCCATATAAGCATTGGGTAAAACATAGTAGGACACCACCAAATATGTCTAATGCAATCCATCCCGTAAATATTTAATGAGAAATGTGTTGGTAAATTAAGGAGTAAGGAAGTGTAAAACATTTAACTATAATCAAGTTGGGCTCAAGTTCCCCAAAGACACCAGACCGATGATTCTAGCTTCGACCTAAGTCAGAATGCCTTTGAACATGGACAACCATGTACATATATGCATATATATTTAAACATATATATGAAAAGTTATACATGAACTAGTGAGGACCTATAGCCTTATTCCCAAGTGTTTACATAAGAATTTCACACAATCCTTATACTTTAAAAAGGGTACTTCATTCCCAAGGATCACATACAATAAGGGACTCCATGCCCGAGAATCGTGTATTATAAGGGACTACATTCATTAGAATCACTTATAATAAGGGGTTACATTCCAAAGAATCATGTATAATAAGGGATGACACACCTGAAAATCATGTATAATATGAGAATAAATGGCATAGAATCATGTATAATAAGGGACGATGGGCTTGAGAATCAAGTATAGTAAGCCATGCCTGATAATCATGTATAAGAAGGGAATGCATGCATGAGAATCATATATAATGTATGGATCCAGGCTAAAAATTAGTGTATAATTCATTATCAATTCATCTTTATTACTAAGTTCATTTCCTTCATAATTAACAAGAAGGCTATGGAAACCACCCTCCCATAATGATATTCATATCTCACTTATAATCATATTATTATGATGCTTTTTATGTGTTCATTAACAGATGATAGACTATTATAACATAGGAGGTTTTTTGGTTATCTAGGTAAATCATGAACATATCATTTAGATCATATGGATATCATATTTAATTCAAACCACATTATAAACTAAGTCATACTCCAAAACTTAAAAAACACACCATGTAAGTATAAATGACCTATTATAGTTTAATGCATCTATTTAGCAACATTAAACCAATTAAAAACATGAAAATTTAAAGGACACACCCAATGAGTGGACAAAATTTATTTCATAACCCTTTGACCATGTTTAGGGATTAGGAGAACATCAGGGGTATGATCTAGGCATTTAATTTAATGAAATTCATAATTTAGGAGTAATGTGCCGAAGGATTGGTATGGAACAAAATGATAAAAATTTATAAAAGATGAAACTTTTAGGTAAAATAATATACACAATCTACCTGATGATATTAATTCTTCACTCATCCATTATAAAGTTTTTATTCATTATATAAAGAGAAAAATGACACAGATAGAAAAATTCCTGGAAAATAAGAAAAATGAACTCACATGAATTTAGAAATTCATATGGGGAAATGAATGAATAAATTCTGAAGTTGAAATCATAGAATAAATATTATTATTCCAACACACATGACGGTGCACAATTCTAAGTTAAAATGGAGGAGATCCATTGAATCCTTAAAGGTGGCCAAGTGGGAGATACACGACTGGAGAGGGGATGTTCATGGTTGGGAGAAGAAAATAGGAGGGTAAAATTAAGTAGGAAGGAAAAAAGAGAAATTTTTATACCTTTAATGATCCACATATTTTGGAAAAATGTTTTGGATAACCATGCACCAACCGTAGTGTTCTAGTGTCTAAAGGGAAACCCCCTCACATGGATAGGCACATGGTTAGACCAACCATTTGTATCCCATGCTATCACCTCTATAATAAAATGTCTATTTCATTCATATAATTGTATCCCATAATGCATAGTTTAGATAAGTTGTTACCTTATAAAATATGACACATATTTTGGGAGCTCAGTTTTCACTAATAGTGTGAAAACCATAAACCTCCCCTTTTCTCAAAAAAAACCAAGCTTTTGAAGCTCAAAATTTCTAAAACATAACTAAACAATCAAGAAACCCATAAATCCATAAAATCCATCTAAAAAATATATTTTATTTTTAACAATTCTCATATTTAAATTATTAGTATTATTTTATGATTTTTCCCATATACCCAATGAAAATTTCAAATTCTTTTGAAAATTACATCTTATTCAAAACTGAGGATCTTATAGAAAGTTTAACAAAATCCTAAACAAAAAACAACAAAACCTATGTTGCAGTCTATAATTTGAAATATTATTATACTGACACTTAATTTATTATTTTTTAATATTTTTAAGGCATTTTATAAATTTAAAATGCATCATTTTATACAAAACATTATCCCATATTTATCAATTTTTCATGTTCTCTTAACATATTACAAAAATTGAAATGATAACTGACCTCTAAAAGTATTATTTTGAGTTATCTACAATTGATGGTCATCATGTATTTTTATATATTGTTATTTCATATGAATATTAGTATAGGTTGTGTTTTATATTGATATAAAAAATCACCGCCGAGTCAAATAAGTGTTTTTTGTGTGAAATGACACACCAATTATTCCATTTTGACCGTCAATTGTGATTGAAGAATAGAGTGTATGAGAATATTGAGATAAACACTACACAAAAATATTCTTCATATTGGTTTAGTAGTAGTAGTTTAAATGAAACACCATTAATAACAAAATGACGTTTTGACAACTTAATCTGGATTTTTATAGGGAGTTAACTTCAATTACCACATAATGAAATATTGGTGATAAGATTTTTTAAAAAATATAGACATTATTTTTTTATTAGAAGTTATTTGAATGATGACAATATTATAAACATAATATATAACCACACCTACTCTCCTCCTCCTCCCTTTATCATGAAAAGTACTATGATCCTCCATCTCTAATGTGAACCTCTTACCACACTATACCCTCTCCTTCTACCATCTAATAAACCTCTCCTCTCCAATTTCACCCCCCTCATATCCTCCTATTCTCTTTTCTGAATTCCCCTTATCTTTCTTCACAACAAATTCTCCTTCTTCATAATGGTTTCTCCTTCTATATCTTCTATTATGTTAACCTCTTCCCCTTATCCATCTATTTATTTTCAGTTTAAAGAAAAATCCTAGAATATATAATCTTTTATTCAATTTATTATTTTTTATTTCAATTTACAAAGGTATTTCTAATTTGGATTTGGGTTTCATCATGTTGGGATATAAATCTTTATTTTTATCTTGAATTTAGAAGTTAAGGATACTTCTTGTTGGGATATATTTAATTTTTAAATTTATATTTTATTTTATTAATTATAAATCATGTCATTTATTTTTATTTTACTATTTTGGTATATTATTTTTATTAATTTCATTTTTTTGAATTGTTATGTTTTGATGCATTCATGCATTCATGAATTATGTATTTGTTTTTTTTCAAATTTTATTTGTTAGTATGTTTTTGTGTAATCAATCTTTTATTACATCATATATATCATTCTATAAGTTATTTTCTATATATCTATATTAAAAAATTTAATAATAATATAGTTTGATTTAAATTATATATTCTTTGATGTCTTCATCTCAGAATATTTTTACAAATGATTATACGTTATTCATAGTTATGTTTTATTTATTACATGATTTTATTTAATTAATTTGAATTGTGTTTCTTATATAGATATTTATCAATAGGATACAAATAGATAAATGTTGGATAAATTTACTAAGAAATACACCTCAAAATGTTAAGTGTTTATTTGAATTTTTTATTTTTTAATTATAAACCGATTTTCAGATCAAAGAATAAGATGTCCATGTTTTGATTTTTATTTCAGGTGTTGGTTGAAAAGAAATAAATCATATGGGAACTTGATATTTAAAAAACATTTATCATTGGATGTGTGATATGGATACATAATGGGGAATTGAACATTGATGAAATTCATATACATGGACAAAAATATAATGAACAACATACCTCCTTAATAGTGTAGAATAAAATTTTGAAATTGATTAACAATGATTTCACTATTGTAGAATTACATGATGTAGTTTAAAACTTATTACCGAGGCCAATTTTCAATTTTAAAAAGTATAATACAAGAGATAAGTGGAAAGAGTTATTGAATTATTTGTATGATTTAGTGGATGAAAGTTATACAAATTTATATTTTGTATATAGAGAATATACAAAATTGTTCATTCTACTAAAGTTTTTCCATATCAAGTAATTATTTGGAATTATAGATAATGATATGTCTATTATATTTGAGTTTTTATATGGTAAATTATTTTAAGCAAAAGTTATCAAATAATTTTATTATTAGAATAAAAATTTTAATGGTCTCATCCAAAATTATATAAAGATACATGCATATCATAGTGATTTCATGTTATATTATGGAGATGATTCAGACATAGATGAGTGTACAAATTTCGTACATCAATATAGGAACCAATTAATCATAATGAAAATTTTAATGAATAAATTGTGAATAAGAATAAAAATAAAACTATTGTTAAGGTTTTATATTACATTCCATTAAAACAATGATTACAAATATTATTCATTTCTTCTAAAAGGTCATTAAAAATGATGTGACTTAACTTGGAAAATAACAATTAGTGGTTTATACATCATCCAATAGATTTAAAACATATAAATCCTCCTATTATTTATATCCAAATTTATATTCATATCCATAAAATATGCATTTGGGATTAGATACTAATAGACTTAATCTATTTGGGACTCTAAGTCAAACTTATAGAATATGATCACTTTTTTTGATCCTATATAATCTACTTCTATGGATGTGTATGAAACAGAAATATTTCATTGTTTTGATGATCATTCTTGGAAAGAAAATTCTTGAAATAGAGTTGAAGTATACATTCATCTTATTATAGAATAATTAAAAGAGTTATAAGATAATGGTATCGATACATATGATGTAATGATAATTGAATTGTTTAAAATGCATACTCCTGTAATGTGGGTGAATACTAATTTTCCTATGTTAGGGAATGTATTTGGTTGAAACACTCACACATGCTAGACATGTCCAATTTTTATGTTTAAATTTGATCTTATAAGAAAACCATATAGTAGAAAGTGGTGTTTCATGTTTCATCATATATTTTTAGATTCATCCAATAGATATCGATTTAAGAATTTATGATTTAATGGACAATATTATTTCTAGACACCACCAAAAATTGATATCACATTTAGAAATATTGTCACAATTATCAAAAGGTGATGTAAAATTTTGTAAAGCATATCAGTTGAAAATTTCTAGGAAAGGACTTCTTGGATCATCATATATATATTGTACACACAATGGAAGAAACAATGAATCTTTTCCAAACCTCTATATTATAAATTTCAATTGTTACGTCATAATCTTGTAGTTATGGACTTTTAAAATAATTTATGTGAAAAATTAATTTTCACAATAATGAACGATTATGGAAAATTAAAAGATCATTTTATCGCCTGTAAGAACATCGGATAAATGAATATAAAGAATTATATATGAAGAAAAATAAAAAATAAAGTATATTGTTGTAGTTTTTGAATAAAAAATAAAAAAAGATTATTTCCTTCAATGACTAAAAAATATTAAATTATTTGAGGAATATTCATGTAATATTTTGAGATGTGCTACGAAAAATTATCAAAAGTTACATGAAATTAAATGTTATAACTCATTAATTTTTATAGAGAAATTACTACCATTGAAATTTTTAAAATTTACACTTATAAAATAACAGAAGATGTAATTATGTTTTTCACATTCTTTCTATAGATTTATGAGAAAAATTTAAACCCTATTGAACTTGAAAAACTTGAAGAAATAAATTTAATGAGAATTTTTAATTTATAGATATTATTCCATTAATTATTTTTCATTGTGATAGTTCTTCTTACTATGAATTTGAATAAGGATGGTAAGTTTGAGGGACTTTATATTATAAATGGATGTATCTCATAGAGAGGTATTTCTATCTAATATCTTTATCATTAGTACATATAAATTTTCATACTCATTTCATCTATGGTTTTTTATTCCATGATACCTTTTTTAATTTTGTATATAGGGAATTTTATATGTTTTGGGAGAAACAATGTTCAAATGAAAGACAATATTCCTTAATGTTATATGGAAAAAACTAATCTCACCTTTTTTTCAAGTTATTTGTATAATATTAAAACACAATTCAATTGAGTTGAATGTGTGGACAATATATTAAATCAATATCAATCATAAAATAAATCAACAAACGTTCCAATTCTAGTTTATCATGTTATAAAAATATCATTATTTTTATTGAAAATAACAGAGTTTATAAATAAATATAGATATATTCTAATCATTAGAGATATTAATGATCATTTCATTGAAGAATTGACGATTGAAATAATGATATAATTTTAGAGGTGAACATAAAATGAGAAAGGGATATCAAATTCCATTTACAAAGACATTATTGATTGGTATTTAAATTTTAAAAGGTCATAATTAATGTTATATTCCTAATATTTTAATATAATTATCTTATGGAATTAATAATATTTTATATTTATATACAGAGACAATGAAAATTTATAATCTAGGTGAAATTATAGATGATTGTATTGATTTGTCTTGAGAACCTTTGTATTTGTGTGGGATATTCAATGCTTATAACATTAATAGATTCAATTTTCCTAATTTTTTTTCATGAGGAAGGTTTGAAACAATCATCACAAAATTTTTAGAGTTGGGATAATATGAAAATTTTATTGACAATATAGAATTAAATTTTTATGGAAATTTTTTAGTTGTGTTATAAAAATTCTAGTGGGTTGATATTTACAGGGGCATAAGGAAAGATTTATTAAAATTTACTTATTTCAACATATCTCAAATGATCAATACTAGAGATCATGAATAACACAATACTTATTTATTTTGGCATAAAAAGATATAATGTTCTATTATGTGTATTGTAACACCCCGAGATTTTTTGAAGAATATTCTTTTAGTTTCGTTGATGTCTTCTGTTGTACGCTACACCAAAGGAAGATTTCACTACCCGGAACATTGACTTGGCTATATTACATGCAATCACGACCTACTCGATGGCTTGTGTCGTACGCAATACCGAGTTTCACTAAACAACGATATTCTATTAAAATATTATTAAAACTAGCCGTTATGAATAGTAATACCCACTTTTTGAAATTTCTTAATTTTTATTTTTCAAAACAGACTTCATTTTTGGATTCGGAATATCGAAATTAGCCTAGGGTGAAATTTTGGTATTTTTCTGAAAACATTAAATTTTCTATGAATAGTGAAAACACTGGGTTACTATCTAAAAACGGACTTTTTATTTAAATAATTATTTTTTTTATTTAAATTTATTTTAGGTCAAAATTGATACATAAATACCTATATAAGTTCAATGCAATTCATTGGAGTTATTTAATAATAATTTTAGATATATAAAAATTTTATTGAACTTTTCACCGTCTTTTACCCACCTCCTAGGAGAATTTCCAAATTCACATAAAACCTAATTTTACCGCTTCTGTGAGTGGAATTTATAAAATCCGAGAGACACGTTTAATATCAAAGAATAAAATGTTGTTCAATGAGATGAAAATAATTTTTGGTAAATAGTAACTTTTTACTTTTTTTACCATAGTTAAAAGTAAATAGGGTAATTAAGGGTAAAAATGTTATTATTATTACCCTAACACATGTCCTAATTCTATTTTATAAGTGTAATTCGACCAAAGACGACCTAAGGAATAAAATATGACCATTTAGGTCCACATGGATTAGATTAGGACATTTAATATTAATTTATTTAAAGAAGGGTTAAAATAGTTAAAATCAATGTTTAATAAGTAAATAATTTTTAATATATGGTTATACATAAGATAAATTAGAATATAAATATTAATTAGAAATATAAATAGATTTCCTACATAATTTTATTTAATTTTAAAATTTTATACATTAAATAATTTAATTTATTTATGACACAATGATGATGTAGTAATTATCTTATTAATGAAATATTAACATAATTGATGTTATAAATACACAAATAAATGTAATTTGAGAGTTTTTATGAATTAAAATAATTTTATATGTTTCTATGACATGTTAGTATTGATTTAATTTAATTTATTCTAAATAATATTTCTATTATGATTTTCACTAAAATCAATTACCAAATAGTTTCAAAATTGACATATAATTGTTTTTAAAATAAATATTATATTATTAATTGTAATTTTATTCCTAAAAATATATGGTTCGGCCAAATGACTTATTAAGGTTATATATATTAATAATAAACAACTTGGGGTTCGTTTGTCTTGTTATAGTAAGTTTATGAACCTTATATTGTAAGAAAACAAGAAGACACGGTAAAAGTTAAATTATCTAACTTAAAGATAAAACTAAATGATAAGGCTAAAATAGACACCTAAACTTGTATAAATGCTATTTGATGAGAGTATGGAGACCCATATCCACCTTAGCTTCTGAAGAAATCAATTTGGAGCTATTAAAAATAGAATATATCTTTATAATAAAATAATATTTTTAGTTTTTCCAAAGGTACCCCTCTCCTCCCTTATAAAAGGGCACCTCCTCCCTCTCTTCATAACATCACTTTGAACCTTCAAGCTCATCAAAAACCTGGAAAATACACTTCTCCACTTCCCTATAAACATACTAGAGGTCCTGGTCTTCTTTAAATACCAATTTTAGTGCCCTAATAGGAGATCTTAACAAGGAGCTTCAAAGAAGAGGTAATGTCCGTTACCGATTCTTTCAACATTATTTCTTCTTCCACTTCTTCTTATTTTGTTGTTTCATTATGAAGTAATAACATCATTATCACTCATATAATAGTATATTACTATAAGTATGAAACAACCCTATTTCACCATCTATCCATCCTACGGAAAATGAAATCACCGTGCGTGCGTACGTACGAAATATCGTCTCCATGCTGTGGTGTAATCTATTTTCCACCACCACCTTACTTGTATGGGTATAATGGTGTAAATAATGACTATATATGATTATTTTAAAGTGATTTTGAATCTGAAATATTATAAATACACTCCAGTACAGTTCCACGATCATGGGAATGATATCATCGCTCGTGCGTACGTACGGACTACCGTCTCCACGAACGCAATGAGATTCATTTTCCATGATTAACGACTAAAGAATGATTATAAAGTATATATAATGAATAATAATGAAATATATGACATAATAATTCTACTGGATTTATTTATATATATGTATGTCATCTATTTAATTTCATTCAATTCAATAAGGAAACGAAAACAACGTTCATGCGTACATACGACCTACCGTCTCCATGAACGGTGTATTTCATTCCTTTTATCGATCTATAATATATATGTATATGATGAATATATATTATATATAAATCATGTTTTACATTATGGAATTATTTAAATCAGTATATAAGTAATAATATCAAAAACTACAAGTTGAAACACATACGATAAATGAAACTATTTTACCCAAAACGCAGCTTTTACATGGAATTTACAAGAGAATGAGTAATATAAAGTCATAAGTGAAACATATATGATATAATAACAATGAATATGATTATGTAATAAGTAAATGACATTATTTAAATCATTATACAGGAGGTTAGGATCCATACGAAGCATATCAGACCTATGGTAAGGGATAATTTTGAAATCTCATTTTTATCCGAGATCGCATATACGTAAGTATTTACTGGGGTTATATTTTTCATCCATGATCATAAAATGTTTTTCATAAAGTGTTTAATATTCTTCCATGTATTTTTAATGGAATGTTTACTCCTCTTTGTCTTTTACTTTGTGTTATGGAAGGAATCTTTCTTTTGTTTACCATAAGTGGTACTTTTTGACTTTTCTATCAAAAGTACGAGGAGAATGTTTTTTTAACTTATATGTCATGAATGGATTTTGACGATTTTATAACACCATATTTTCATGAATCTTCCTCTACAATATTTCATGATTATTTTCAAAAAATGATTTTATTTTAAAATTTAATGACAATTTCAGAAAAGAAAATTATTTTACGGAAGAAAGGATATTTTTCTCAAGAATTCATTTCAAGTGTTTTATCAAAACTATTTTCCATCTAAGATGACATTATTTCATATGTGTATGTTTCAAGTGTAATGCCTCTATTATTTACATGGTATGATTCTACTTATGATTAAATTATATCCATTTGTTTTATATGGATTATGTTATGATGGAATGATGTTTAAGAATCCCAATTTATTATATGGGTTATGCTATGATGTATGATTTATGTTTTTGTGGAACAAGTAAGAATGATTTCATTATGAGATGGGTGGGACCTATATCTAACTCCAATGCATTGGGTAAAGATTTATATCTCATTAGATAGACATGGCGGGAACGATAAGTTAATCCCGTTCAGTGTTTCAGGACTAAAACGAGGAGTGAACTCGATTCAGAAAGGGACTTTGTCTACTAAGATGGTCTTGGCAGTATTTCCTTGGTTACTATGAAAATCATAACATGTGTTGAATGGTTTCCACAATTACATGGTTTATTACCATTATATTTTATCATGGTTTATGTTCCATTATGATATATGCCTTACGTACTTCCACGATTTATGTCTTTGCTCATGATTTTGATGTTTAAATTTCATGTTCATGTTTTTGCTTTCAAATGTTTATGGATTGTTCTATGTTCTCTATGTTTGCCCTTACTGAGCATTTGAGCTCAAACTTTTTATTTTCTATTTTACCCAGGAAATAAAGAAAGGTTTTAGGTAAGGAAACAAAAATGGGAAGGTCGTTATGGGAGTTGTTGAAGATCTTTCAACAGGACTAGAAGATTATATTCTGAGTTTCCAAAGACACTAAACTATTACAATCCTTGTGTGTCTGTTTTTGTTATGTATTAAGTATTCCGCAAAGGTAATGTATTGTCTATGTACGTCAAGCTTCAGGTCTTTACCTGTATAACAGAGTCGATGGAGGATGGGGTGTTGTACTCCATGTCAATCCAATGTACTTGTATGATATGGAATATATTGATGAATTATTTTTTTACGACATAGAACCCCATAAAAAATTGAATATTAATCCATTTTTAAATGATATTATTGAAACAATCTGTCTCATAAGGGGGGGTGAAGTGGATGAAATCATGTTAATGCTAGTGGATGAAAATAATATTGTTAATAATGAATAAAACAATTCTATGCAAAGTACATTATTAACTTATATATTATTTTTAATTTAGAATACATTGATTTAATAAATAAATATACATCATTTTTGAAACATTTTATTATTTTAAGTCATATATTTTTTTCTAAATTGTTTTGTATTTACTTTTGGATATAATAATTTCATAAACCAAATTATTTAAATATACTATCATGTATTACAAAACTATTATCCCTTTGAAACCATATTACACAATCATTACTTTTTTTGATTACCCCTATATATTTTTAATACATAACTCCAATAAATTTTAAAAAATATCAAAACATACCAATCCTGGAAAAAATAACTTTCCTAGACCCCTAATAAATAATTTTTCTAATTCATTCTACCCAATGGGTCTATACAATATAATTTTTCAATTACAATACTCTATAGTCCCACTATCATCACCTCAATACTAATTCCCATCATAATACACTATCAAGACTACACACTCAAAATTATATCATGTATTTTTACTTTAATTACCAAAATAAATATTATATACTTCCAGTGTATCTCAAATAAAAGTCAAACAATAAATTTTAGATAATTGTAATAAATTATAAAAAAAATTCAATTTAGTTGGCCACTTTGGATGCATGAGTTATAATTTCTCACATGATGGTTTTATATCCATTGTAGCTGAACTTTAATTTATGTCTCTAAATACAGACTCACCTAAACACACCTTAAAGTAATTGATTTAAAAAAATCTATGTGTTGATGAATTCTACTTCAGCATTTTGTGGGGATCAAATGAAGTAGTTGAGGAGCGGTCATAGATTGGGCATATGGTGTCACAATTACCAACATAAGGGAATTTAAGGGTGGTCATGATTAGTATAAAATTTTTAATGTGAAAAATTAATTTATTACATTTGTATAATAATTTTACCATTTGAAATGTATGGGTTTCCTATAGATGATGGTAGAGGATTATATGGGTGGATCATGGAGAAATTAACATATGAGATGACAATCACTTGCATCTCATTTCATGATTGGAGGCACATTTTAATCCATAGGAAGTGTAATATTTTTTATAAACATGTAAAATTAAGTCTAGATATATATTTATAGTTTATTTAATATTCCAATCAAGTTTATGATGATTTTTTTGCATATAATTTTTAGGGCATGATTGTGAGCATTCATGCAAACATTAAATCTTTATTACAAGTAGTACCAAATATATTAAATATCTTTTATTATGTTTAAATTATTATGATAATTGTTCTAAATATATTTTTATCCACAATATGAAATTAAAACTAATCTATATTTGAAAGTAGTTTTTTATGTAGGCATCTGATGTTCCATATGCTGTTAGTCAATAGGAAAATTAGGATTGTAGACCATCCAGTGGTTTTCAACCTGACATAGTGGGATATATTTGTTATTGTATACATATATTCATGTATTTTTTATTTTTAGTAAACATATATATGATTCCATTGAAAAAATTTATTGGAAAAAACATATTTTTTTATTTAAAATGTTGTGTGATATAATGTTTTTAATTATTGAATATTTTCATATTTTGTTTGATTATTTAACGTACTAAATTTTATTTTAATGAATATTTAATGCTTCTTACTATTAACTAGATATAAATACTGGTATGAACTACTAAAATGTTGTTAAAAAATTTTCCAATGGTTATAGGAACTAGTAGTATAAAAAATATATAAAACCTAGATAACCAACATGAAATAGTTTCTAGGTACTTATAATTACCATGAAATTTTATAATAATACTATAATTTAAACAACCACATTTATTATAGAGGTACTTTTTAAACTACATAAAATTAAGAATTTATAGAAATTACAAAAGTCAATATCTATTAAAAATTAGAACAAATAATTAATAATGGACTAAAAAAACATGGTAGTTTGATAAAACAGAATGAATTAATTAGAGACTACTTAAACCACCAAATAATCCAAAAAATTAAGGTAGATACCATTTTTCTTATAGTGATGGTGCATGTCATAGGATTAGGCTATAAATAATTTATATAGTCTATGTCCCATGGTAAAATGGTAGATTATTATTTATAATTATATATGATATAACTGTTGACATAGGTTTGAAGAAACCAATGTTTGATATAGATCATACAAAATAAATTTTGTAGCATATGTAGAGTTAATGATTTTAAAGAGGATTCTATTTTCTTAAAATTATGATAATATAATTCATAATTATTTTTTAATTCTACAAATCCCCATGGGGGTCACATTTAGTGGTTGTTGAAACATGTATTATTTTCACCAATCGAGTCTCAAAAGTTCTGAAGCACTACTATAATGTATAGAGTGGTACTTAGGGTAAATACTTGATATTGGTACAAAATATGATAAAACAGTTGTTTCCTTTTTTATTTTTCATGGGGGGGGGGGTTATAATTGTGTAGCATTAATAGTTTGATAGGGAAATTTAAATTAATTATAATATTTTATATGGATTGGGGTGTGTTAAAAATTATGTGTTTAATCTTATGATAACATTGATATTTAAAAATAATTCATTAAATTAACATCCACTTCACTAGATGATTTGTATTGGAGATCCTATATATTAAAAAATTAATCCAAGAAATTAAAGGGTATTAATTATTTAACACCTTTGAGGATGATGCTATATTTATTTTCAGTACATGTGAATGTTGTTTTACATATTTAAGATGATCTAATGATTGTAAAAATAATTTTAGAATGTTTTTAAAAATTGTTAAAGATGTGTTTAGTTGAGTTGAAGAATTTATAGAGTTATGAGGAAGTGTTGTGATTTCCACAAAGGCATTCATAGGAAATCAGCTTAGTTACATATTTTATTTTTATGCTCATAACATATTTGTTTTGATACAGAAGATATTTCATAGGATATGAATGATATTTGAAGTGAAGCATAATATTCCTAAATAATTTGTATGATATTTAGGTACATATGAGAGATATTTCTTAAGGATTATACTCAAATTAGACAAATTCTCGATTACACAATGATATGTAGTATTTTTTGAAGCATATGGTACATATTTTTAGAGGATTAGACAAAATTTTAATAAAATAAAAGAAAAATATATTATACATAATATATTTATAGTATACAATTTTTTTGATAATATGTAATAAATAAAAGAAGAAACATAATATTCTTCCAGAGTGATGTTTTTAAATGTTTTTAAGCTCACTGCTATGATATGTGATATTGTTAATTTCTCATATAAAGTTTTCTGGTATTACAAAATGTGAGGTTTCAAGGGATTTAAGTTAAACTACGCTTTTTTGATATTAAATTCATAAAAATAAGGATTAAAAGGGATTTATCCATGATTCAAGTTGAGTTATATGGAGCAATTCATTAGAAGAAATTAAGAGACTTACTATCCGATTCTTCTAGATTGTTAAATACTTAAAAATAATTAAGGTTATTCAGGATAGGAGTGATTTATGGAATGAAAATTTGACTATGTTTAAATAAAATAAAGGGTATATATGAAATATCAGTTGATAAAAGTTGTGAGAATTATATGAATATTATGATGAAATGGGGAGCAGACCCACTAGATTAGTGGATATTTTGATAAGGATTAAGGATCGAGGGGAGTGATCCCATGGGTTTTGGTTAAAGAATGTATGTCTAAAAAATTAAAATTTCCAGAAAATAAATTGGAATTTCTATAGTTTAATAATGAAAATTGATTTTTATTTTGTGTTGATATTTTACGGATATTAAGAATGACGAGTAGTGGTGTTTGAGAATGACTTAATTATGCGATGACGTTTATTTGAAAAGTTTTGATCAAAAACATCTAAATAATTTCAGAGGAAGATGAAAAAGAATAGTTTTTATATTGGTAGATCACACTTACATTGATGATCTATCTTCAAATAAGGTATTGTTTTTTGTTTTTGTAACACATTGGTTCTTTTTTTTGATGTTCATGATTATTTTATTTAATGTTTCATAGTTACAAAAGAGAATTATTCCTAGTATCAATTTTCTAATAAAATGGTTGAAAGTGATGAGAAGGAGTAGAATTATTTACTATCTATAGTATATGATAAGGACCTATCAAAAGTCAATTGATCAAAAAAATATTACACAGATTTGGGAAAAAGACATATTATTTATAAAGGATACAAGAAGGTAGATGTTTAAGTTTATAGATACAAGTTTCAAGATTATAGAATTACAAAAGATTAATATGTTGATGAATTATTTACCAAAGTTAATGTGATTGTAATCACTATCAACAGATATATATAACCTCTTGAAGACTCTATTATAGTAAAGATACTCATGATAATTTTAAAAAATAATTTTGATACAAAGATCCAACCACTTGAAGATAAAGTTAATGATGACTGCATTATTGATAAATTATGTGGCCATAATATCAAGTTTTCATGGCATCACTTTTAATATTTTTAGTGAATATATTAATTTAAACTTAGTAATTTAGTGTTTAATTAATTTTTTTTGAATTAATAGTAATTAATTTGTAAATTATTAATTTTTTGTGTTCAAATGATTAATTTTAATATTGAAAAATGATTGAATTAGGTTTATTTTTTATTATTTATGTTCTTTAAATATGTTTCATAGTAATTATTTTTAATTTTCCAATTTAGTATATAGTGGAGAATTAATTAATTTGTTTCTTTATATTGTATTTATTTATTTGTTTTAAATCATTTATTTACCTTATTGGGAGTGTAAGATATATATTGTAGTAAGCTTGTATGATAAAGTGTAGGTGCAATTGAATTTATAATATTTATATTTAAAAGAATATGAATGTGTTTATATAAGATAACTTTACTTATGATTATTTTATATTTTGATGCATTGATTCATCAGATGATTTGGAAATCTATGTATGATAAAATCTATCAGAGTAAAATAAATTTCATTTTAGTAAGATAATGTTTTACAACTTTTCTTTTTATAGGATACATTCACAAAACTCATGTAAGTTAATTACTATTATTTGATATTGGAAGGGGAAACCGATTTTTATGTCGATTGAAGGAGGAGTGAAGCTTGAATGAGAATATTAATTTCCATGACTGCATGCTTCTAAACATGAATGAAACTAAATATAGGATATGGTTGTTGATATTTGATTTCGATGTTAGTCTGATTTTTTGATTGTCGAGTAACTTTAATCTTACCATTAGAAGTTGGATTGAGGTTAACTGAATCATTGGTCATTTGAGACTCTAGTCTCGACCGAATGATTCAAAGCTTCCAATAGAAGATTATTGAAGAATTGGTCAAAGACGATCACCTTCTTTGAGGCCTATGTCCAAACCTATAATCAGTTATATTGAGGCCAAAGGATATCGAACTGCACTAAAGGAGATCCAGTCTGAGAAAATATTTTCTAATTGAGAAGAAAAGATTTTTTTTGGAACCAGTCAATGATGAGTATTTTTGGATAAATATGGACATGGTCACTTAGAGTTATCTAGAGGAATCCGATGATGATGAATGGGAACCACAATTTTGTTTGATTGAATCCTTACAAAGATTCAATAGTACCTGATTTCATTGATATCATTTCAGATGATTATATAAATCAAAATTATTTGAGATTGAATAAATTTTTGATTTTTAGTTATGTGACATTAGGGCCATCGACACTGATGAAGATGAAGAATGGATGTTCGTATTTTCAAAATAGTTTTTCATCTGGTTTTCTTTGGCTTGATTTACTGAACTTGATTCTGGATGAGATAATAAATCTAAATTGAGATTAAAGGAGGTCAAAAATATTGGAAGGGGACCTTGATATTTTATATGGTTCTATTTAGGCTACACACATTATGTTTTATGTAATCATTGAGAGATTATTGTTGTCTTAGTTAACAACACCTTCACCAAGCTCCAATGAAATTCTCTTGAAGTGGTTTAGTTGAAAATGGTCTTTTATAAAGAAGATGAGAAAAATATGAGTTTGAAGAAACCAATTTTTTTGTATTTAATTGTATGTTTTTGTTGGAAGAATTTATTTATGGACAAGTTTCATAGCCTTTTTTCAGAACATTTTTCAAATTGGTTTGTGATTAACACCCAATTTTCAAAGATTTGGAATGTTTTATAGGTTCCAACACTATCATTTATTAATTGTTTTCTTCATTTATTCTGTTAAATAGGAAATAATGATTAGATATAGGAAACCCCCTGGTCATTCTGGAATTTCATTTTTTATCTCTTCCTTTTCTCCCAGTTTCTTCTTCTACTCTATCTTCTGTAAATTTTCACCAGTTTGTAAATATGATTTATTTTTATGTTTTATTATCTCATATGTGACATTAAATCTCAAAATATTTAGAGATAATTTTTTGATCTAGATCTAAGAGGTGAAGTTTAAAGATTTTAGTAGATCGAATATCTTTTAAATAATTGATTTCTTCAATGCACTTTTTAAATTGTGAATGTGAAGTGAGTTGATGCGACCAAACATTCATTCCTAAGAATGGTTTGTAAATTTCTTGTTTTTATGGAGGGAGATGCACTATTAAAATACATAAATAACACATTAAGTAAGGTTAAATGTATAGAGTGTAAATATTTATGTCAATGGATGATAGTAGAGAGATTTAATTTGTATTGTTTAATTTATAATTCTTCACAATATTCTATATTTTTATCTATTATTCCTATTCAATTTCATTATTTATGTCATAATTTTACGGTGAATTCAATTAAATAGGCATATGTTTAAATCATTCACAATTTGATAATTTTTTTTAGTAGTGAGATACAAGAATAATATTTCCATTAGATTTAAATCTCTACAATGGAGTTAAATCCGGTAATATATATGGATGCACTGTAATATATTTTATTGTTAACAAAGATATATTTTTATTCCATTCAGTTTTTACTTCCATATGGATATAGTTTTTATATTTATTACTTTTTTCCAACTTTTCTGTTTCTTTTTTTCTAGTTTGGTTACATGAATTCTCACCAACACATTTTCATATTATGTTTATTGATTTTGAAATAAAGAATAAAAAATGATTTTAGAAGAGTCATTAGGATAAAAACAGTTCCACCTTGAGACCAACCTTGAGGATATCTACTGTTCCATATCATGAGAATTATAAATTTATTCTTTATCGTTCATAGGTAAGCTATAAGAAATTTGTACTATGGCTAAGGAGGAATGTTTGTTTTAGTGATGTTCTTTCTCTTTCAAAATTATAAAAAAAATATTTTAAAAAAATGAAACATTCTCTATGATCAGAAGACATAATAAGATTTATTACATAAAAATCCATGTAATAATTTCAAATTTAAGTGAATAATATTTTCTTGAACTAATTGAATATATCAAGGAGTTTAGTAAACCTACTATGAAATCCTTAGGAAAAGTACTTAAATAATTATCACACATTTCCCCAAGTGTTATCCAAAAGAGGTTAAAAAAGAATGGAAAATCCTACCATTAGTTCATAAGGAGGTCAATAAGGTTAAATAATACAATATGATTCATGATCCTCTTATTGAGGAAATTTTTATCCATTGACAGGACATGAGAGATGAAATATTTTATGAAGAATGAAATACTTTGTAAGAAAAAAAGTTTTGTGATTTTTATTTTCATGATTTTTATTTTACTAACCTCTCTACAATGTTTTCCATTTTAAAAATGTTCAACCATTAGTAGACATCCTATCTTATTCCATAGATGAGACCATATATGAGGTGTTTATTTTTTATAATTGGTTGAAGGAGGTTGACTACCACACTAATGATTCGAACCACCCCCAGAACAATAAATATTAATGAAGAAGATAATGTTGATCAGATTCCAGGAGCTATTCGATTTATGAAAGAAGATTTACTTTCATTTGATTTTAATTTTGATGAAGTATTTTTTATAATGATTCTACCTAAGTGGGATATAAAGAGTAATATGAAATTTATGAATTTCTAGGGGTTATTGAGAAGGTTTCTACTGCACCTGTTAAGGAACACGAAAAACATCCACATCCAATTGTCACTCCATATATTGGAGTGGTCCAAGATCAAGAGGATTTGTTTTGAGTTGTGAACATGTAAAAAGTGGGTGTTAATACTTTTATGATTTTCAACATTGAATTTTTAGATCTTATTGAATGAGAAGAAAAATTACATCCAATAATTGTTTTTTGGGACCTTCTCATAGAATTACTCAAGTAGAAGAAGAGGGGAAGTATCCCAATATTTTTTCCCTTCAAAATAATCTATAATGGTTATAAGCCTATAGATGGGGATATAAAACTAGCTGAAAATGGGGTCTTTAAAAAGATGTAAAACTCAAGAACTAATGCTAGAAATAATATAATATGGTAGTTCTTAAGCAGAAAACCACATCCATCATGAGATTGGGGATGATCTAAAGTCTATCCAGCTATGGATAGTCCAAATACATTACCAATTGTGGTTGGGTGGGGGGCTGGGGTGGTAAACAAAATATTATCTTCTTACTCTATTTTTAGTTTTTCTTCGATTTCTTTGATAAATTTTTTATGTTTATTCTCTAGGGAAATAAGATGAGAGTACTTTTTACTGTTTGGAAACAATTTTTGGGTAACATAACACCCCCCATGAAACTCCCAGGCTGTGTACTTCAACCCTCTAATTTTAATGAATTTAATTTCTTATAATATATTGTAATTCAATTTTGAGGGAGGGGTACATTCCAGATTATTTGCTGCTTCGCTATTTTTTAAGTGATTTTGATTGGTGAAATAAATGTAATACATGCTACAATATATAATTTTATTGAAAATTTTTGTGTTTTAAAAATAGAATCAATTCATGTTAATTTTAATATATATTTATTAGGTGATCTTGTGAGAAGTATTTTTTAATATATTGATTAATAACTTCAATGTTTTCAATGAAAAAAAGAAGATGAATGTTGAGGAAAAATGAATCAAACCCCCTAAATTTTTAAACCCTAGTTTTCCCTTATTTTGAGCTTTAAAAATTTGGAATTTAATGCTATAATTTTTCAAATTTTACCAATTTTAAATTGTCATACCAGGGTAACTTTCTCAAGTTCAAACAGAGAGTTTTCTTTTTCTAAATTTTAAGTGTTTAAGCTTTAAAAGAGGAGAGTAAAATTTTAAATTATTCATTTTTATTATGCTTTTGATAAATAAAAATTTTATCTTTATTATTCATGGTGTATATAATCTTTTATAATTTTTTAAAAAATATTTTTTCATTCCGAAATTCTTTATTTTTACCTATTGTTTGCTGCTACACTTCTTATTACATTTGTTTACTTGAAATTTGGTAAGTATTCTTATTTTTATACCTTATTGAAGATCATTGTTGAATTTTAAATTTTAGCATGCATCTAATTTTAAATCCAGGAATATGTGATCAAGTTTTTAATATAGTAAACAGTTGGTAAATTGTATGCATGTTGTTATTATGTTATGGGGTGAAATAATTTTTGATCTTCAATGTGACCCTATATGAATTTTATCCATCATATTGATAATATTTTTGAACTTTAAAATGTATTAAGTGTTATTCCACTATGAGTTCAACATTGGGGATAATTTTTTGGATTGAGGGTGGGGGAGAGGGTCTTATAAAAACGATTCACCATTATTTAATGAAAATACCATTGGAATCTCATTAAATTTTTAGATATTGTAACTTTAAATACCTTTAATTTTATTTTTTTAGTGGATAAAATATTTCTTGAGTTTGAATATTGTGATGATACATTGAAGAGGTTAATTTATATTAATATTGTTATTTCAATTAGCACATTTTTTTTATTTCCCTTTTTAAAAATTTGTTCTTGGTAAAATTTATGTGGAATGATTTGAAATTTTTATTAGCTTAGAACCTTTTGGTTCGAATTGAAAATATAAGATAAGCATGAAAAATGGATTGAAAAATAAAAATTCTAGTATGAGATGATTCACAACTCTTAATTACATAATTATTTAATTCTTTAAACTACTAAATGGGATATTTATCTTTCTTTTAATTATTAAACCTACCCACCCATGAAGAGTGTCAATTTATTGTGCATTTTTAAGGTGTGTTGTCTCACCAAGAGGTAAAGATATGTTTGGAATTATAGTAGGAATAAAATTTTGTTTTGTTTGATTATTTTGAATTTCTTCAATTTCAATTATGTTTTAAAAATTGGAACCAAACTTTACTTTGAGTCTATTTAATTTTATTGGAGAGATCACAATATTTACTTAAAAGTATCAATGAGGGAGAATATTTTAAACGATTAATTCACTTTGTAATTCTAGTTTATCAATTTTGAGATTTATTATGTTCTCTAAAAATATATTAAGTAATATCTTGAGGAAAACCAATTCTTAAGTGTGGGGGAGTTTGATGTTTCTTTAATTTCCTATGTTTTCCACATTGATTTTAATATTTTTAATGTATTTGTTATGTTAAATTGAGTAGATTAGTGATTATTTATAGGTATATTAATTTTTTTTTGTTAATATGTAAATTATTATTTTTTTGTTGAATTTTTTATTTTATGTATTAAATAATTATTGAATCATGTTTTTTTCTGTTATTCTCTTTAACTTTGATTCATAATAATTTTTTTAGTTTCATTATTCAATATATGGTGGATAATTAATTATTTTATTTCCTTAATCTATATTTATTTACTTATTTTAAATACTTTATTAAATTTATTATAAGCATAAAATGTCTACTATAGTAATCTTAGAAGATGAAGTGTGGGACCGATTGAATTAATAATTTTTCTACGAAAAGGAACATGAATGTGTGCGTGTAAGATAAATTTTCTTTTGATTATGATAAATTTTGATGCATTGGTAAATCATATGAATTGAAAATATGTGTAAGATAAAATCTATCAAAGTAAAAAAAATTCATCATATTGAGATAATGTTTTATTATATTCCTTTTTATAATATAAATTCAAAAGGCTTGCCTAAGATAATTTCGATTATGTAATATTGGAAATGAACTAAATTTTGAATCCGATTGAAGGAGGAGTGGAGATAAATTGATACTTTTTATTAATATGTTTGTGAACTTCATAACATGAAAAAAATAAATCCAATGAACTTTTTTACTAGATGAGTTTGAATTTTTTCAAATTTTATGACTCTTTATTCATTATATGATTTCCAATAGAAGTTGAAATGAGTTCGACTGGAATACATGTTTTCTGAGACTCTGGTATAGATTAATTATATAAATCTTTCAAAAGTATATTTTGGATGAACCAGTAAAATCAAAGAACCTTTTTTGAGTGTTGATTTAAAAAAAATCATATCTGTTGAGGCCGAAGGATTTAAAGTGGTGTTGAAGGAGATATGGTCTGATCCTTGCCTTTCAGATAAAGAACATGAGTGTTGTTTTAAAAATAAATGATTAATATTTATAGTTGATGATAGAAAAGGTATCTTTGAGTTGTCTTGATGCAGTCAATGATGAAAAAGAAGCACCACAATGTTTTTTGATTAAATCCTGATTGAGATTCGACACTACTTGATTTCAATGATTTGATTTTCGATGATGACTTCAATCTAGATGATTCAAGATAAAATAAAATTTTAATTTTTAGATATATCATGCTGGGGATTTTAGTGTTGATAAATACAAAGAACCTATGTGCTAATTTTTGAACTAGATTTGAATATAGTTTCTAATAATGTGCTTTACTGAAGTTGAATTAGGTTGTGGTACACAATCTTGACCGAGATTGATGGAGGTTGAAAATAATGGAATGTGACCTTGATATTTTTAATGTGGCCATTGAGATTTTACGCTTGATGTTTTATTTAATCATTGATAGTTTGGGGTTACCTCAGCATGTGGAACCTTGATCGATATTTTGAAAATTCTCCCTTAAGTGGGGAAGTTGACACAAGTATTTAATAATGAATATGAGAATAAACTATGTTTGAAGAAATAATTTTGGGATTGTGTTTGTCATTTTTAGTTTTTGTAGGAGTAATTTATGGATAGGAATTTTTTAGATCACTTTTTTGAAAACATTAATCTTTTTTTTTGTGATTAACTATCATTCCTCAAAGAGTTAGAAGGTTTTCCTGGTTAAAACATTTTCCTCAAGTGGTCAATGTTATTTTAAAATGAATTTTTCCAGTTCTATGTGAAGAAGCGGGTGCTGAGTGAGGGATGACATTTGGAAAGTTTTTATTTTACTATAATTTTTTAATTGTTTTATTTTTTATGATTTTAAATAGGATTTCATGTGTGGAAATGGGGAAACCCTTGGTCATTCTAGAATTTCATTTTCTATCTCTTTTCATTCCCTCTTTATTAATTTTCCCCCTCCTGTAAATTTTCTTCTCTTTGTAAATAAAATTTTCAGTTATGTTTTCCTATTTTATGTGTGATCTTAAAACTCCAAATATAGAGAGATAATTAGATGAAATATATCCAAGAGAATAATAATGGAGATACCAGGAGGCCAACATTCTTTTTAATTATTTATTTCTTCAACAATCTTAGTAAATTCCGAATGTGAAGTGAGTTGATGTGACTACACATTACTAAAAATTAATTGTTTGCAAATTTATTATTTATAAGGATTGAGATGTGATATATCAATATATTTAGAACACATTGAGTAAGTTTTGATGTTTATTGTTTAAATATATAGTTTAGTGAATTATAGTATAGGGATTTAATTTTTTTTGTTTAATTTATTCTTTTTCAAAACATTTTTATTTTTTAATTGTTAGGCCTCTACGAATTCATTCATCGCATCAAAATATTAAGAAGGTTTAAATTTTGGAATAATATCTTTAATAATTCATTTTTGGGTTAATTTTGAAAGTTATTAGATACAAAAATCACATTTACACTAGATTTAACTATTATAATGGAGTTAAATCTAGTCATTTCTGTGGATGCACTACCATAATGTTTCTGTTAATAAAAGAAACTCTTTAGGCCATTAAATTGTTACTTCCCTCTGAATATTGTTTTTTTTTCTTGATGAATTTTGTTTCGCATTATCTATTACATATTTTTCAATTTCATATCATGAATTTTCATAACCACAATTTTAGGTTACCATTATTTCTATTGAAATAAAAAAACAAAAAAAGATTGTAGAAGAGTTATTAGGATAAACACATGACCACCTTGGGTCTAAACCCTAGGTTAGACACTGTGATATATATAGGTAATTATAAATGTATACTTGATATTTCATATAGATGATATCAAAATTTTGGTGCCTTTTTTATAGAGGAATTTTTTTATTGATTTTTCATTCTTAATTTTCAAAATTAAAAAAAATTTAAAAAAAATGAAAAATCCTATACGACCAGATAAATTTGTAGTATTTCTTGCATAAAAATTCATGGTACAATATAAATTTTAAGTAAAAAATATTTTCTTGTAATTATTGAATATATTAAAGAGTTTAGGCTATATACTTTGGATTACATAATCTAATAACATAAAACATTATCACACATATTCCCTTAGTTTTATCCAAAATAGGTTCTATAAGAAGAGAAAAACCTACAGTTAGTTGATGAGGGGGTCAGGGAGGGTGAAACATAACTGAATACGCATGATACTATTATTGAGGACTATTTTATCAACTAGATATATGAGATATTCCTTATTTTTTATGTTAGAAAATCTTTAGAAGACCATAATTTTTTTGATTATTATTGTGATGGTTATTACTCTACAGAACTATCAGCTAATTTTTCTATTTTATAATAGGTAAAAATATCCCTAAAAATCCATTACTATTACATGGATGAAACCATAGACGAGGTGTTTATTTTTGAGAAAAAGTAGAATAAGATTGAATACCTCACTTTTAATTTGGAACTACCTCCAAGAACATCGACTATTAATGAACAAGAGAAAGTTGACTAGGTTTAGTTAGACTTTTTCCTTATAAAATAATATTTACTTTTATTTGTTTCAAATTTTAATGATTTTTTTGATAATAATTTTCATTATGTAGGTTTTGACGATTCAGATGAACTTTATGTATTTCTGGAGGGTGTTGAGAAGGCTACTACTACACCTATTGATGACCATGAAAGACTCTCACATCCAATTGTCAATCCATGTCTGGAAGTGGCTGACTGAAATGAGTAGTTTTTTTGTTCAGTTGTTCACTTATAAGAAATTGTATGTTGATAATCATTTGGTATAATGATGATTTTAAGAGTATATTGAACAAGAAGAAAAATCTCATTAAATGATTGTTTTTTTTAACTTTTCACGCTAATAATCATGTATAAGAAGAGGCGAAGTGACCCTATATTTCGTTCCCCTTTCTTAATCAATAAGGGATATAGTGCCACATAGGTGGAAATAAATGTAGTTTAAAATGGGGACTTTTGAATGATATAAAAAAAGAGTATTGATGCTAGAATGAATAGGATATGGTTGTTCTTATAAAAGAAACAACATTCATCATGTGATTGGGGGCGATCCAAAGATTTTATTGCTATGGACTATCTAAATACATCACCACTTGGGAAGTTAAACCCAAGATTATCTTATTACTATGTTTTTATATCTTTTTTGGGTTTTTATTTCTTTAATAATTTTTATTGTTTATTTTATATGGAAATAAGATGAAAATACTTTCCATTGTATGGAATCAATTTTTGGGTAACATCCTTCTCACTCTGTAACTCAGAAATTGTATCATTTCAATTAAAATTTTTAAAGAGTTTTATTTATTATTACATTTTTCATTACAGTTATCGAGGAGGGGTACATTCCAAATTCTTTTATGATTCTATATTTAGGATTTGGGTGATTTTTATTGCTTAAATAAATGTAAAACATGCTAAAAATCGAATTTTATTGAAAATATTTTGTGTTGTCTAAAAATAATTAATTCATGTTCATTTTAATGTTTATTTTTAATTGTGGTTGTGAGAATTATTTTTTATTCTTTTTAATTAGAAATTCAATTATTTTCAAGGATATAAAGAAGTTTAATGTTGAAGAAGAATGATTCTAAACCTGTAAAATTTTATTATATAGTATTTTATTGTTCTGAACATTAAATTAATCTATTTAATGCTTGTATTTTTCAAATTTTAAGAAATAAAATTTTTTATTCCAGGGGGACTTTCTAATGTTCAAAAAGGGAGGTTTTTTAATGAATCTTAAGTGTTGAATCCTTGAAATAGGGGAGGAAAATTTTAAATTTTGCATCTTTATTCTACTCTTGAAAAATAAAAAAATTTGGCTTGTTTTTATAGTATATTTAGTCTTTGATATCATATTTTTAAAAAACATTTTAATTTTGAAAAGATTTTTTTAAAATTCTTTTAATATTAAACTTTTTATTACATTTGTTTTCTAAAAATTTGTAAATCATGCTTATTTTTAAACTTTTCTGGTGATCATTTTTGAACATTCAATTTTAGTATTCATTTACTTTGAAAGACATGACTATGTTATGAAGTTATCAATATAGTAACTAGTGAGTAATTATTGTGTATGCAGGGCTTAGTTGATGTTTCCAAATAATTTTTGAACGTAAATGTGACCATATATGTATTTTAACTACTGAATTGAAAATATTTTTGAACTTTGGAATATATTATGTTTTCATACTCATTGAGTTCAAAATTGGGAACAATTTTGGGTTTTAAGTTTGGGAGAGAGGGTCTTCGTAAAAAGACAAACTATTATTTAATTAAAATTGAATCACAGTCCCTTCATTTTTTTTGAAATTGTGAGTTTTTTAATATTTTAATTTCATTTTTAAAGGGTAAAATATTTCTTAAGGGGAATTTTGTGATTCCTCCTTGAGGTGCTTAATTTCTATTACTCCAAGGATTTAATTGAGAAAATCATTGTTATTTTCATTTTCCAAAAAAAAAATTTGGTAAAATTTTGGTGGAATGATTTAAAATTTTTATTATCATAGAAATTTTTGGTTGAAATTAAAAATATAATATATCCATCAAAATGGATTAAGATACGAAAATCCTAATCAGGTCAGAGTCACAATTATTTATTCCTTAATTATTTAATTGTTTAAGTTACTGGATGTGTTATTTATCTTAATTGTAATTATTAAACCTTCCCATATAAGCATAGTGTCTATTTATTATGCCTTTTAATTATGTTTTTTAGTTCATCTAGAGATAAATATAAGTTCAGACTTCTAGTTGAACTCAATATTAAATTTGTTTAATTCTTTCCAAAATTTTCAATTTCAATTGCTTCTATAAAATAGGAAACCAAGATTACAATGATTATATTCTATTTTAAGGGGGAAATGAAATTTTTAACTTGAAATTGTCCATGGGGAAAAATATTTTTAAATAATAATTAACTTTTTAATTCCAGTTTATCACTTTTTAGATTTATTATTTTTCATATAAATTTATTAAGTAATTTCTTGAAGAAAAAAAATTCTTGTGTGTGGGGGAATTTGATGTGGACTTAATTTCATACATTCTTCAACATAACTTTTGATATTTTTAATGTATTTATTAGGTTAAATTTAGTATTTAATTTATTAATTTTAGTTTGGTGAATTATTTTTAATTAAATTTTAAATTTTTTTTGTGTTAAATATTTTAATTTCAGTATTAAATAATTATATAATCAAGTATTTCTTGTTTTAATGTTACATTATTTAACTTTGATTCATAATAATGAGGTTTAGTTTCACAATTTAATATATTATCAATAATTAATTAGTTTATTTATTTACTATGTATTAATTTATTTATTTTAAATTCGTTATTTTTTTACTAGTAGAATAGGACACAGAATATAGTAATCTTGTAAGATAAAGTGTGGGTATAATTAAATCAATAATATTTGTACGTAAAAGAATATAAAAGTGTTCACATAATATAACTTCTTTTATGATTAAGATAAATTTTGATGCATTGAAAAGTTATATGATTTGGAAATCTATGTAAAATAAAATGTATCAGAGAAAAATAATTTTTTTCTTAGTAAGATAATGTTTTATGGGATTATATTTTATAAGATAAATTCAGAAAGCTCTCAGAAGATAATTACTCTTATGTGAGATTTAAAGGGGATACCAATTTTGAACTTTATTGGAGGAGTAGAGCTCGATTGAGACTTTGGATTTCTTTGACCACGATCTTATGAACATGAATGAAATATTAGCCATGGAATATTTGTTTCTGGTTGATATCACCATTAGCCAGAATTAATGATTAATGTGTCACTATGAGCCTACTGTTGGATGTTGAACTGATGTCGACTAAAACACATGTTTTCCAAGACTCTACTGCTGACTGAATGAGGAACAACTTCCAACTGAATCTTGTCACAATGAAAATCAAAGCTTAGCACCTTTTTTGGGGCCTGAGTTTGAACAAAAAAATATTATCTCTTGATTATAAATGATCTCATGTCACATTTAAGGTGATTCAATCTAAACTAATATTTTCAGATAAAGAACATGAGATTGGTTTTGAATAAGATGATAATGAAACATTACAGTGGAAGATGTCCAAGGTTTCATTGAGTTTTCTTAATATAGTCAATGACAATGAACTAGAACCATTGTGTTGTTTGATTGAATCCAAAATAATATTAAACACTACTTGATTTCAATGACTCGATTTATGATGATGAATTCAATGTAGATTATTGAAGCTAAAATTAATATCATATTTTCATTTCTATAGTGATGTGGTCATTAGCTCCAATGAAGAGGAAGAATAGAACTGATGATTTTCAAACCTGAGATAAATCTTGTTTTTGATGCTGTTATTTAATAAAGTTCATTCTGGTTGAGGAAACAAAGATCAGATGAGATTAAATTATGTTGAAACCAACGTAAGGGCACCTCAAAATTTTTAATCTAGACATTATGGTCGTATGCTTAATGTTTGATGTAATAAATGTGTGTTTGGGGATGTCTTTTCTAAAGGATCCTTGATTAATCTCATGAACATTTGTCTTCAAATGGTGAATTTTACATTGGAATTCAATAAAGTTAATGAGAACAAGATGAGTTTGATGAAAGAACTTTGGGTTTTTGTTTTTTCATTGGTCTTTTTTGCAAGAAGAATTTTTTTGGTGATGTGTCGAAGCATTTTGTGTGAAATTCTGTCACTTTTAAAACCTAGTTTTCAGAGATTTAGAAGTTTTTCTAGGTTATAAAACTTTTTTCAAGAGGGTTGTTTTATTTTTGGAAGGATTTTTTCTTGTGTCATGTGAAGAAAGTGGTGTTGAGTGATGGATGAAATGTGGAAACATTTTATTTTACTGTAATATTGTAATTGTTTTCTTGTTTTAGGATTTTAAATAGGATGTAAAGTATTTAGTTGCTAAACCCCCTTGTTATTTTGGAATTTCATTTTATCTCTCATTCCTCTCCCTCTTTCTTCAACTTCTCCCTCTTCTTTAAATTTTTTCTAGCTTTTAAATATTCTTTTTTACATTTTCTTATATCACATGTGATATTTAGCCTTTGAATGTGTAGGTGTAATTTATATAGGTAGATCTAAGTGGTTAAGATTTAAGCTTTTTGGATACTTAATATTTTTTTAAAAATTTATTTCATTAACACTCTTGATAAATTTTGAATGCAAAGTGGGTTGTTGTGACCAGACAATAATTCACAGGAATGATTTTTCAATTTCTTCTTTGTATGGAGGGAACTGTGTTGTAATGAGACCTCAAGAACCCGTTGATTAAGGTTTATTGTTTTTGGTTTAAATCCTTAGGTCAGTGAATGTTGGTAGAGATATTCAATTTTTTTGGATTAATTTCTACTTCTTCACGACATACTTTATTTTAATTTTCTATGCCTATGTGATTTCATTATGTATTTCATAATTTTATATCATGTTAAATTCATGAAGAATATCTTAAAATCACTCATGGTTGGATGAATTTTGTTAGCAAAGGGCTGAGAGAATCATCTTTTCCCTTTATTTAGCTCTTGGCGAGTGAGTTAAATATTTTCATTTATTCGGATATGCTGCAATAATATTTATGTGAGCGAATTAATTATTTAGGGCATTAATTTTTTACTTACCTATGGTTATATTTCTGTTCTTGCTGAATTTTGTTTATCCTTATCTATTTCTTACTTTTCCATTTCATTTAAACTGTGTAATGTTACCTTAAATGCTTTTAAAATAAACAAAAATAGAAAAATAATTTAGAATATTCATCAGTATAAACAAATGGCCTCTTTGAGACTGACCCCATGGGTAGCCACTATGCTATATTTAGGGAATTATAAATTTATTCTTGATAGTTCATATGATAGGGTATCAATAAACATCACAATAATATTATTAATTATGAAATGATAAGTGGTTATACTCTCAAAATCATAGTCAAGAAGGAGAAGGAAATTTATTTTAAATATTTTAATGATTTAAATAAAAAATATTCTATTTATGATGGGGAGAAGAGTATAAAAGAATATTATGAGATTATTTTCCTAATTTTAAGGATATTCTGAAGAGGGAAATTTGATTATAATGGGCGACATAATTTTAAATATTTTAACAATGAAAAAATTGGTCATTTATTTATGATGTTTCCTTGAAAATAAAAAATTAAAATGAAGATGATAAGGTTACTTTTTCATTATCTAATAAAGAATATTCTCTTAATAGAAATAAATATTAATCAAAAGGAAAGTAGAAATTATCACTGATGGTCTTCAATATAAATTTTATATTTTTTAAAGAAGGAAAATCTAATGCTGAGGTATGTTGTGACAATGAAGAACTCATAAGAAGGTTTTTCAAATGGTTCTAATGGCTCAACAAGATAAAGATAGAAAATTATCAAGGGATGAGTTGAATGATATAAATTGAAACTAAAAAAAAATTAGAAATAGAATTTCATTGATTATATAAATTATATTATTATTTTTATGGATTAATAAAATTAAATTTTTAGTGTTTAGAAAGAAATAATTGACCTCAAACACCACTATAACAATTCTCTCATACAGGTTAGTGAACGTTACAAGATATCAAAGAAAAATGCAAAGGTAACTAAATAGTTGAATGTGTTTTTAATGAAAAAATATCTAAATTTAAATAGTATACATAATTTTTTATATTATGATGAAATATTTACAAATGTTATAGCTCAAAATAAAATAAAATATTCCGAAGAATCTTGTTGAAAGAAAAAATATGTATTTGAATAAAAATCTACATATATGGAAAATAATTTATTGTATTAAAAGAGAAATGTTTTTATAAAATTTCCATCTTAACACTAAGTATCCAAAGAAAATATATAAATTTTTTATGTTTAGATAAACCCATTGGAGACCTAAAAATAAGTAAACATAGTAAACTTTGGAACTAAAAAATTTATCAAATAAGATGATTTCAGGGCCATTGTTTGTTGTGTGCTATATTTGGCTAAATATATTTTGGTTAATCATAAAATATTTCTCTACATAGACAAACATGATATCATGAATAAAAAGGGTGAAAACAAAATTAGATTTTAACTAATTATAATCTAAAATATATTAAGAAGAATAATTAAAGTATAAAATAGTTTTGAGAGATTTTAATTACTTCATGGAATGTTTTATCTTACAGAAAACATCTCCAATTAATTTTTATACATGGATGTTATTGGCCTCCCAAAAAAAATACCTATAAATCCAAGAATTAATTTCATAGGGACTAACCAAGGTAATATGTCTTGTATAGATTAGCTAAAAACTCACTGTACTAGAATTTATATTATTTTTTATGGTATTCTAAATTATTAAGAAGAATTAAAAATATGGGATTAGTTATATTAATAACATAAAGAAAGTAAACAAGAAATATAGATGCTCATAGAATGAAGTTATGAAAAAATAAATACATATTGGATTAGTATCAATGATTTCCATTCATTTCTTCTGTTATTAATCTAATTCTTACTCAATATTCACAATCTAATATCTGAACATCACTATTTATACTTTTGATGTGTGAATTACCAACTATTAAAATAATTATTATGTTTATTTGTTATCCATATCCTTCATAGAAAAAATTGAAAACTCATATTTATATAAATCATACAACTCATTCCCTTAGGAATCTACCACAAACCATTCTCCATAAAACCCATAGATCATATCATACATTAGTGATTTGAATAAAGAGTAAAGAATTGTATAGTTGGAGAAGAAAGAAGATATAAAATAGGGATAAGATTCATTATATCCAAATCATTATCCTTGAATCTCCCTACTATTTTGGAGATTAAACATTATAAAAAGCTTTAAAGGAAAATAGATTTATTAAATCTCAGATCAACTATTTTGGATAAACAATTGAGTTAGTTCGAATTGGTCATGGAGGTTCCAATAGAAAAGTGAAAAAAATTAGATAGAATGCATCATGAGGAATCAACAAAATTAATTACTAATAATTAAATGTAGAAATTAAAAATATTGAAAACCTATATACATTAGGCCATGTATGAAGGAAATGGTCTCAAATGTTTCTTAATAGAGGAGATGAAATGTATATATATAGTCATAGAAGGGTTAATCTTCTATATACTTCTTGAAACCAGTTATACATAACCCCACCTTAGATTACCTCTATCTGTATTACCAAAGGGTGGGGATTTTTTATTTGCACATATTCTCAAATCCTCAAAAAAAAATGTTTATCCATGATTAAAACCGTCCTTTGAAGTAAGACAAAACCATGTAGCAGTATCAAGGTCATTTTCTCAATTTTAGAAGATAAAATGAATGAGGTATTTGATTTCAAAATTCCACCTGAATTTTTTTATTGGATCTTTAGTGGGTTCCAAGAAATTATTTTACAAAAAAATAATCATTACATGAAATATATAATATATTACTCATGAGATCTTCTCTATAATTTAAAATTCCAATTTCTTATATATTAATGATTGGATAAAATTATCATTATAGAAAAATAATATTATATTTTGTATCACTTGATCCATATAAGAAACATTATATATCACATAGTTCTTCAACTTGAAAAATTCAAAAATCTTCATGTATCACTCTTTCTATATGGACTCTTACATATTCTATGGTTGTGAGATACTTATTTATCAATCTATCCACATATAAATTCTCATGTACAAATTTATAATTTCTTACATATAAGAACTTCCATTCACAAGTTTTTTCCATTTATTAAATGTTCCATTTACATTCTTAGGGAAAAAGTGTAATACCCCAAAATTTGAAAATAATAACATTTTATTTGATGGTGTATGTGACACACAACATTGATCTTATACAACCCAAAAAATATATTTGTTTCAATCTAATCTCTTTGATATCATGCGGATTGCACAACCTAAAGTCAAAATAATCCATAATATTGTGTACCCTTATAAACTAACCTTGAAATTGGAGGGTATTAATAGTAATAACTAAGTGATGAAAATCACTGTAATCAATTAATTTGAAAAAAAAATAAGAATCAATTAAATGAACGATAAATTTCTTCATAAAAACTATTTTCTTTCTAGAAGACTGTTTAGTCACGCTTTGCACACATAATTTAAAGTTAATTTTTAAAAATTTTAGAATTTATTTCTTAAAATTAAAAATTATTTTTTTAAACCAAAATATCATAATTAACATAGGGTGAATTTTTGAGGTATTTCTAAAAGGTTTTATTTTTTGATGAATTGTAAAAAAACTAAATAATAATTTAAAATTGTAATTTGGTTAAATTATATATAAAGTTAAATTATATTTTAGATTGTTTTAAAAGTAAAATTAGTTAAATTATATATCTATTAATCCAATTTAGGTCATTTTAATAATTATCATATAGAATTTTGATATAAAACATTGTAAAATTTTGTATATTTTCTTTTTAAAAACCTGCTTCCTCATCCCATTTGTATGATTAATTTTAAACAAAAATTTTACAATTTTGTGAATGGAAATTAGAAAAATGGATTCCATAATTTTAATATTTATAATTTATATTTTATAATAATTGAAAATTAATTTTTGACTAAAATTTATAGTGAAAATAAAGAAATGAATTTCTACAGTTAAGGTTAAAATGGGTTTTCGGGGGGGGGGGGATTAAACTAAAAATATAAGAGTTAATATGATCTAAATAAATATATATAATATATTGAATGGAAATATTCAGAGTATTTAATTACTAATAATTTATAATACTCCATTTGTTTCATTTAGGAATGTAAAAAACATGGGTACACCATTTTGTTTTAAAAATTGCATGTGGGCCACTCACCTCACTTATAAAAGGCCACCCTATCCAATTTTCTTCAAATCATGGATCAAAAAAGACCTTACTAAATAACTTCCCAAATTCCATATCCTCATTATATAAGACTTATTTTGGGAATAAATTTATTCTTGGATGTCTTTGGTGAAAACCTAAGGAGGTTTCCTAAAGAGAGTTAATGTTCTCCAAGGGGCATTTTTATTTAATTTTTTCTTCCGCCTCCCTAAATTATTATTAAACCATACAAACATAATAAAATTTGTATTAAAATATAAATAGATTTATTTCTGTAAATTTAATGAACTAAAAACATCTACCTCCATCAAATGGGTTGCAAAATCTTTATTCGTGTGTACAGAAGATACCACCTTTCAAAACGATGCCATTTATTTTTCCATTACCACATATCACTACTTGGTATGATGATAGATATGAAGTATATATTTTAAAATTTTAAAATAATTATTCCTTTGTATTTATTTTATTATATATAAATTTTACATTCAATTCTTTATGGGATATAATAACATAGCTCATGTGTGTGGTGGACTACCGCCTTGTAAAGCGATGTGATTTGTTTTTCAGTAACTCTTTATATGGAATTTAATATGGATAAATTTAAATATTATATTTGATAAAAATGAAAAAATTATCATATTAATTACTATTAATAATTATAAAGATATAACAAATAACATTTTTATTCATACATTTTCACTCAATGAAAATAATTACATCATTCGTGTACTTGAGGACTACCACCTTCACAAAACGAGGTGAATCTATTTTCACCACCAAACCATAAAGATGATATATATGGATATATTTAAAGAAATAATTTGGTATTTATGATGTTATTATAATTCTAGAAGTTTAAAATTTTACATAACGGCTTTTTATAATGATTATTGAAAAATGGAAATGTTACTCATGCGGACGTACGACCTACTGTCTCCGTGATTAAAACATAGTCCATTTCTCATAACCTTAATTCATGATTGTTTTAAAAGTAGAGTTGATTTAAAAATATGATAATTAAATCATTTTTTTATTGTGGAGATGATATAACTATATAATATATGCAAGAAGTATATCTTTTATATTGAAACATGCATGAGAAAACAACGCAATTAACATCAGAAATAATGAAAATAACGAATGATTATTAACGAAAGGCAGATAATATGTTATAAAAGGATACTATATGATATTATAAAAATTAATATGGTTATTTTATAAGTTAATAAATTATTTTAATCTACTATAAAATAGGTTAAATTACATTTATCCAAAAGGAAGTGTGAGGTAAGGGATTTCTTAACTCAATTACAATTTCATGGGTTAAACATATACTTCATTGATTATGTGATCCTATGATTATGTGTGTAATTAAAATTTATTATTTTAAGTTTTATTACACTATTTATGTGTATTTACATTTTATACACATATTAAATTTATTAATTCATATCCACTTCAATCATATCATCTTTGTAAGGGACTTTGTCCCAATTTCCCATCATTAAGACCTATTTTTATTATTATGAACCTAATTTCTTGTATATGATCCACATATTTCAGATTTGATATGTAATATCATTATTTAGTAATAATATATGGAATTTTATTTTTTTAATTTGAATTATTTCATCCAAGGGTATTTAACCTAAGCGTTATGACGTTTTAAATAATTTCATAACTAAATTTATTTTTCTTAGGTCATATTACTACTTCCTCATATTTGATGTTATATGATCATGTGTCTAATTAATTTTTATTATATTATGAAAAAAATAAATTCATTCATTCTCACTTCAAATTTATGGTCATTTTATGGGTTTATTTCACAATTATATTCTAATTTAGTTTTTTTATTCTTGAATTTCAATTGAAGGTAATTATTTTAATATTTTAAAGAAATATTTAATTTTATTATAATTTAGTTAATTATGATAGTTTCATTTAATATTACCATTTTACACTCTTTTTTACTAAAAATAATATATAAAATGTGTTTTTATTAAAATCTGACTTCATTTCTCTCTTCGGTTGGATATTTGTTTTCTTCCAAAACCATGTTTTCTAAAAATGTCATTTTTCTTTTACAAATGATTTATTAGTGAAATTTTTACCCATTTTAATATTTAAAAAATATTTTGAAATCAAACTTCATGTAATTTTCAAAATAAATCACTTTTTTATTTTACCAAAAATTGAAACGAATACAGCTTTTAAGGTGTACAACATGACCATAATTTCCAACCTTCAGGGCCACTCAAATGTTTTAAATATTACTTTATGAGTTTAAAATATTATTTTAAAAGAAAAATATTTTCAAAAAAAATTATTTCCAAAATATTTTGTAATATTTTCAATTTTTTTAAAAAATGAAATGAATATTATTATCAAACATTCTTTTAAATATATTTTAATGGTATTTATATTCATTAATGAAAAAACCACTTTATTCTTACCCAAAGGGTATGTGTTGTATTAATACCATCCTTATTCTTAATTTGAATGGTTTATGATCATTTTACCCAGGAAATTATTGAAATTCAATTTCTTGATTCATTTATGAATTCAATAACTTCCCCTTGCATTATTATGTTTCTTATGGACATTAAGTTTCTTATGGAAATTAAATTTCCCTTAATTTTAAATATTATTTATCATTGATATGTTTTTCACTTAAACTTTATTTCATTTATACATACGGTGTTCTACAGTGAAATGTATTTTTTTATCTTTGGAAATAATGATGAATCTTAATTTCTTACACAATATGGATATTTGCGGGTAAGACACATTGTTCATCAATTAAATTTATTATTTGATATATGAGGATTTATTTCGACTTGAATACATGGGTGTGAAATAGTAATATATAGCACCTCGATGTATCGATATGTCTCATGAGATGAATCATTTGGATAACCTTTGCTAAATGGGCTTCTACCCATAATTTTTAAACTATCTTGAGGGTAGATCTTGACAGTAGAGATATCTTGTTCCTCAGGCATGAAATATAATAACTAACAATTTTCTTCACTAATAATTTAGTTATTATTATCAATTATTTTTTAATAAAGATATTATATATGGATTAATTTTATTCTTAGTTTATTGACTAAATGTCATGTGTTTTTAGTTATTTACCTCACCGTATTGATTATGCCTTTTATAGTTTTTTAAATTTCATGCGTTTTTGGTTTTTTACCTTTACATTTGGATTATGACTTATCCTATTAATTAAATGGAATGTGTCTACCTTTACATATTGATAATGATTCATGATTCATGATTGTTTCCACTGTACTTAACCCTCACTAAGCATTTGAGCTCCCCTGTATCTATTTCCTTTTTAAGGAATATATGAAGTGTATTATGTTTGTTCTGAAATGATTAGTTGTAGGATATAATGTTACTCTTGAAAAACATATAATTTAATTTTTGTATTAAAATATATTGTGGGGTAAAATTATCTATCTAGTTTACTATGACTAATAAACTATTCGGTCTTTCATAATGTGATTCATTGTATCTTATTCAAATTCAATGATGTAGACACCAACATTGGGATATTGGGGTTGTGGATGCAACATTTGGTATCATAGGAAGTTTAGTAGAAAAAATACAAACTATATTTAGGGAAACATAGATTAATGAACATTCATCTATGATATACTCTAAGGATATGTATATACGAATATTCTGATGTTTTCGTAAGGTATAGATTCTCTAGTTTTAATTAAAAATATATCCCTTTATGGATACTATGAGTGGATGTGGTTATAACAAAGTTAAACCTAGGGGTAAAAAATCAGAAAATGGGGAATTGAGATTTACCCAATCATCACTTGTTTCATTAAATCATGCCTTATAATGCACCTGGTTTGACACTTTTGGGGGATATTCTTAGGATAATCAACATTTTCTTTAAAACCCATTATTAAAGACTTTAATAGATAATGATAATGAATAAAATATGTTAAAACATAGGTTTCTTATTTTGAAAGTAGGTTTTCAAAATTTAGACATCTTATAAATGATTCTTTGGTTTTTCCACTATGGTAATTTTTTCTTACACTAGGTTTTTGGTTCTTATCAATTGATAGAACCCAAAAAAATCATGATAATTTTGAATATACAGGAAAATGAGGTGACAATGAGTGACCAAATGAGATGATTACTATAGTGAAGGATATTATAATTATTCCTAATCAGTTTATACAAAATATGATTAAAAAAATATACATTAACCAACTCCAAAACTCACCAAAGAAGGGAAGGATGGAGTTGTATAAGAAATCCAATGATGGAGACCATGGAGGAATGAAGACTAAATTTAAATCATGTAAGAAATGTATAAGTGGTGAAATAGGAAATTGTATCAATAGAATGGAAAAATGATTTATTTGTGGAAAGTAAGGGTATAAATAAAAAAATTCTATGAAAAAATGAAGTGTGTAATGGAAACAAATATATCTCATCCAATAGATCAATTTATAGATCGTTGTCTTAAATATGGATAACCTGATAATTATTCATGTCAGTTTTCTCTCATAAATGATAAAATAAAGATTAAGAAAGGAACTATGTGAAAATAAAATGGATGAAGAAATTTTTTATTGGGGTTCAATAAATAAATTATAGAAATATTTTTTTACGAATGGTATTTTGGTGATAAAAATTATGAAACATCAAAGGATGATGTTAAATATTATAATCATATGTTTCTTCATTAACTTAAGTGTTATGGATACCATCACAAGATAATTATTTTAATAATACTATTAAATTCAAAAGTCTTAAACATTAATTTTTGGGTTTTATGTGATAGAATTATAACATAATTAAGGATATTTTGGGAGAAATTTATGGAAATCATATGTTTTATGAGAAAAGTTATTTGAGGAATAATGACATTACATTTTATAGAAATAATTTTAAAGGTGTTGATAACCATTAGGGTTAATATTATCATTAATAACACTATAAGAAAAATAAAATAATATTATTAGAGTTTGTAAAAAAAATAAGTTTTATTGAAAACATTTGAAAAATGGTTATTCAATGATTAATTTTATTTCAGGGATGGCCATTATATTTTTTTGGGGAATGTTATAGGGATTATATTAATTTGTTTTATGAAAAAGGACAACTCATATGCTGGGTGGAATCCTGTAACCTCTGGATTGTCCATGGGTCTTGAACCCATGACTGAAGGATGATAAGGGTTTAGAGCCTACCAAATGCTTAAATGTTGTCCTAGTTAATATGTCATTGTTTTTAGTTAAATGATTTAGAAAATAAATATTAATGGAGAACCAATGGTGTTACTTTTTCTGTTTTATGATAACTTAAGTTACCATTTTGGTTTTAGAAAATTGTTAGAGATCTATGTAAAGACTTATCACTAATTTATGGATCTTAAGATCTATTAAAAGTAAATTTAAGTGGTTCAGGCATAAGAATTAATTTTTGGATATTCATTTCATGGACTAAGGGATTAATTAGAAATTTATTAAAGCACCAATAAGATGAGATTGTTCTTATAAAATTGAAACACATCAATTAATTTTATTTCCTTATATTCCTAGAAAAGAATATAATTATTTATCTTTTGGAAAAGGATCTTGAAACCCAAATTTTGTCCCATTACATTCATATCTAATGAATCACATGATCTTTGAAATCATTCCATTTATATGTTTTTGAGGCCCTAAACTTTCCATTTATCATTATATTTCTGGTGGTCAATGACCTAAATAACTCAATTTAATTATTTATTCTTTTCATCCATATTCATATCTTCACATTCCAATAATGTTTTAATACTTAGAGACCTATTTATGTTCTCTTACTTATTACCTTTTTTACTTCTATTATTCTCTTATTATGATGATATTTTATTAAACCTTTAATAATGTGGGGATTTCAACAATGGAATTTCCAAATGTCAAACACTTTATTAAAAAGATCAAGTTTAAATAGAAAGGATGAAATTTATTTAAGGTGGTGAGAATTTAACACCCTAAAATTATAAAATAAGAACATTTTATTAAATAGAGTTTGTGGAAAACAACACCAACATTAAACAACACACAAAATATATTTCTCTATATTTAATCAATTCAATAGATTGAGGAAAGCACAAACCTATGTCTAAATGAACCACTATATAATATACCATTATAACCTAACCATTATATTTTCACGTATTAATAGTACTAAGAAAATTATGAAATTTTTTTTATCTATTTATTATAAATAAAATTAGAATCATTTCAATGAAAAAGAAATTATTTTTAAAAATTCTATTTTTCTAAAAGATTGTTTAGCTTCACTTTGCAAAAATAATTTAAAATTAATATTTATTAAATTTTAAAAATTTATTTGTAAAAATAAACTTCAAATTTAGAAACATAATATCAAAAGTATCTTACAGTGATTTTTTGAGATTTTTCTAAAATATATCATTTTTTGATGAATATTGAACGATACAGAATTCTAATTCAAAATTATCATTTCATTAAATTTAATTATTAAAAGAAAGTATTTTAAACTAAAATTAGTAAAATTTTATATCTATTAATCCAATTTATTTTATTATAATCATTTTCATATTGAATTTTGATACAAAATCTTGTGAACATTTGAATATTTTCTCATTAAAACCTTACGTTCTCATTGATTCTACATGATTATTTTAAAAGTAATATATTCCAATTATGTGAATGGAATTTGAAAAAATGGATCAAATTTTTGGAATAAAAATAATTTATATTTTCCAACAGGTTCAATTTATTTTCTGACCAAAATGAATAAAAAAACTGTGAGAATTAATTACCATGTTTAAGGTAAAAATGAATTTATTAGGGGATTAAACTAAAAAATAAGAGTTAAATTGACCTAAAAACTTATATAAAAAATATTTTATTTCCTAATTTAAACCCTATAATGATCTATTATAAATAAGAATCATTTTTGTTAACATCTTATCTTGTAAAAAATTTAATGTCTCGAAAATTCCGTGTAATTTTTTTAAATGGAGTTATTTTGAGACCACATGCTTTGATGACACGTGATTCTGAATCTTAGAGAGCATGAAAAAAAATTTTGAACTTTTTTAAGGTACATTCAAAAAATGTTTTGGAGGGTTTTTCTAAATTTTGAACTGGGGATCAAATAAAAAACCCGAGGGCACTATTGAACTTGGAACATTGGGATTCACCTAGAAATGTCTTAACTTCAGTCGGCAAGGGATGACCAGAAAAGTTATTTTTTTGAAATTTTTGGGGAAAATAATAAAATAATTTAAAGGAATTATTTTATTTTTTTCACCTTTGGGTGGCTGATAGAGATGCTATGGTGTACTGATGAGGAAGTGACATGGCACAATAATGGAGTGTCAATAATGGTTCATTTATTACAGCAACAATGTTCTATTAATGAATTATTAAATGTAGCTCATTTATTGATCATCATTAATGATCTCAATGTTGCAAAACTCTTAATTTCTTTTAATAATCTAACTGGATGGAGTTTTGGAATTATAAATCCTCATGAAATATTTGATAAACTGCTCATAGAATCCCTCTCCAATGAAGAATCAAGAACAAAGAGACAAACACTAGAGGATCAGATCTGGAGGTTGGCAAGAGGCAACAAATTCCAATGACCACAAATCGATGATGATAAGAATCAAATACTTCATCATTAGAGGATCATATGAATCCAGGTAGGGGATTATGCATTCTACGAATTTGATGATTTCTTTATAGTTACAGAAAATTTATAACGAATGGGGATCAACCGAATATAAGTCTAATCCGTGAATTACTCATTCTTGCAGGTGGATATTGTGTGGGGTTTTGATTTGGGTGTTTTCGAGCTGTGTGGTTATTATCATGTTTATCACTAAGATTAAACTCTAACATGGAGGGCATGGGCCTACACAAATAATGCCTGGTCCCTCCATCATAGTTGTTATTGTTGCGGTCTTCGAAGTAGACCGATAAACTTGTTAGTAAGGAGAATTAGAAGGCTTCAAGGTGTTGATGGATCCCTACAGAGGCTGTAGCGTAGACATCTAAAAAATAGACCCACGGAGCGACCCTATATGGATCAGTAGTAGTTTGACCTGTCGTGGAACAGCCGTAGAGAGAGCCGTCGTGGATCAGTAGTAGAGCGAACCATTATAGATCAGCTGTTGAGTAAGCCGTCTCATATTCGTAGCCGAGCCTCTCCATAGAATAAGATGATATATCTTATGACTAATAATATTTATTATTATTCTTTAAGTTTTATACTTGGTGTGAGATGTCTTTTACTTTGGGATATGCGATTGAGATCTTAATTTTTTGTTTACCTTTGTGGATTTATGAGAGATCTTCTAGGGTCTCGGGGTGCCTACTGATTATTATTATACTCACCCATGTACGGGATTCTCCCGCACCTATTGTGTCTTGTGAAAATGACAAACAACTTGACTGTGACTTCGGGAGCAATGTCTAGACAGTTTTTGGAAGTGATTGATAGACACGATGAGCTGCAATGTCGTCAGACAGGGAGCTGTACGTACTCTTCAGGTAGTATCATTGGTGTTGGATCTCCGAAGCTTATTTTTCTTTCCTTTTGTTATACATTTCATTCCATTGGATTTGTATACTGTCCCCATTACATTCAGTACATTCTATTACTCTCAGAAGTGGTTCTTTGTGTTCTACTTTATATGTGTACTTTGTCTCTATGCGTACAGGTTTTAAGGGAATGCCTTACCTTTTTTAGTTACGCCTTTCCAGTGTTAGTCACCAACAACAGGCCTATAAAAGGCGGGCTTGGGGTAATCACAACACGAGTCTCAGGGGATAGGTCATGACAATGTGGTATTAGAGGGTGGTTGGTTCTACTAGATGAACTAAGTGGCATCATGTTTTTCCCTATTGAATAGAGGAATAGTGTTTAGTGTCTTAAGATTGGATTTCAATTTAGGGAGTCCAGTGTTGGTGTGGCAGCTAACGTATCTATACACCAAGACCCTGAGTTCTGTTTTCATACTCGGTACACAAAAACTCTGGTTGTTTGAGTTTTGAAATTTTTTTTCTCTTGATCTCTTTTGACTCAGCTCATTAGATATGACTTATTGACCGTGGGGCATCTATTTTATTATAGTATGCCACCACGAAGGCATCCATCCATGATTCTAGTGATAGATCACTACTTTGTCCCACCAAGCGATGAGGCATTGGTAAAAGGACTACTTATGAGGTTAGCAGATACGGGTGGTGTACCAGTAGGACCACCACCCATAGAGTATCAGATAGTACCGACCACACCAGCAGACAATGCACATCGACTGAGCGCGCTGCACAAGTTCCCGATATAGTGGTCTCTAAGGTTTCATGTTGAGATAGATCCTCAAGAAGCTCAGGGATGTATGGAGGTTGTGGAATGAGTTTTTTGCTTAGTAGAGACACCAGAAGATAAGATGGTGATCTTAGCTCATAGCCTTTTTCAAGGCACAATAAGGATATGATGGAGCTAGATTATCTATAAAAACAAGGAGGTGACCCTTTCTTGGTTGAAATTTGATAGCCTCTTCAAGGTGGATTTCATACTAGCTGAACTATTCTCTATGCATATTCAGGCGTTACTACACCTCCAACATGGTAGTTTAGATATGGCCCAGTACTCTTCGATCTTTACTAACATCCGACACTACTCCACCAACATGGTGCAAGACCCGTTTTTTAGGGCCCAAACTTTTGAGTAGGGACACTGATGCAAGCTGGAGTGTTAGAGCGTGCACTAGTGGTGGAGAGTTTCCTTTCCGAGTATGCACCAAAAGTGAGAGAAACCACTAGATGAAAGGTACCTGAGTCATCTATAGTAGGCAGTAGGTAGATGATGCAGAGGCCCAAATGGACAAGACCTTTAGGAGGACGACCCCTAGGATGCAGGGTCGTAGGTGTGGAGATTGCGATGCAGTGGAGGTTAACAGAGGAGAAGACTATACTATTCAGGTAGAAGGCATTGTATCATGACTCATGACTACCCAACCTGCTGTATTGATGATCAATATATGGTCAAGGGACCGCTAAGGTAGAGGTATCAGTTCAAACAAGGAGGTCCACAGGGAGCCATACATAGAAGGGGATCAGGTCGACCAGTAAGTGGTGGGAAATGGTTTGAGGTGTTACTGACACCACCCCCATGTGGTCAACCTTGATTTCAGGGAGAAGGAAGATGGGAGAGAATAGAGCTTCAGTCAACAAAGGCTTATGACCGCGACTCTCCATATACGATTTGATGTATGATATGTGTCTTCTTTACCCTATTTGTAGGTTTTATAGACATAGGTTCTAGTCACTTCTTCCTTTCCAGGACTCTCATTCGGAGATTTGAGATTCCAGTGGATTAGTTGGATTGATCCTTACAGGTAGATACTTCTATGGGAGGGTATTCGATAATTACACACTGGTGCCACAAGTGTGAGATAACTCTAGGAGGCGAGAGATTCGGCTGGGATCTCTTAGTAGTATCATCGAGGCCTTATGATGTCATCTTGGGTATGGACTGGTTATCCACTTTCAATGCTCAAATATACAATTTTAAGCATACATTGCGGTGTGTCTGTAGATATGGGACCAGGTGTTCCTTCATCTGCATGAAGGAAACCCTTGAAACATAGGACACAATTTCTCTGAGGAGGGTGCAGCTGATCATTCACTAGTTGGATAGCCTCACCCTCGATGTAGTGAATGAGAGGTGTCCAAGAATTCTTGTAGTGGTGGATGATTACAAGGATGTTATTCCTGAGAATGTTCAGGGACTACCTCCTCATAGTAATGTAAAATTCCGCATTGACCTATACCTTAGGATTACATTGATATCCACACCAGCATATCGGATGGCTTCCATGGAGCTTTACGAGCTGCGAGTAAAGCTAGAGGGATTGTAGGAGAAGGGGTTCATAAGGCCCATCTTTTCAACATGGGCAGCCATGGTGCTTTTTTCTAATAAGGAAGATGGGAGTTTAAGGTTGTGCATGGACATTTGGTGCCTGAACCATGTGACTATGGAGAACAAGAATCAAATGATGACGATCGATGACCTCTTCGACTAGATGAAGGTAGCGAGGTGGTTCTCAAAGATTTACCTCAGATTGGGCTATCACTAGCTTTGGGTATAGGATGAGGATGTGCTGAAGACAACCTTCAGGTGCTGATATGGCCATCGTGAGTTTCGAGTGATACCTTTTTGTGTAACCAACACCCCAAAATTTTTCATGGGACTCATGAATAGGATCTTACCACCTTACATTAACAGGTTTGTTCTCGTATTCATTGATGACATCCGGGTGTACTCGACATCAGAGGAGGAGTATGATACAGACATGTGGATAGTTATAGATATAATCTAAGGGAACCAGCTTTAGGGAAGGCTCTCAAAGTGTCAGTTTTGAATTTGGGATGTCAACTTTTTGGGACACGTCATCTCAAAGGCAAGAGTTGCATTGGATCTGGAAAAGATAAATTCTACGCTTTCTTGGGAGTCACCTAGGATCATGAATAAGTTGTATAGCTTATTGTGGTTTGATGGTTACTATTATAGGATCGTGACCAACTTATATAGAGTATTAGCACCCTTATCGATTTATACACGAAAGGGACAACCCTTCATATGGATGGAGAACTTTCAGCAGAGTTTCCAGGATCAGAGGCAGAGTCTTACTAATGCCCCCCATATTGAGACTACTAGAGGAGGAAGTACAGTATGTAGTTTATTGCGATACACCAGGTACTAAACTGGGTTGTGTCCTGATGCAGGAGTGAGTAGTGATCACCTACGGCTCATGACAGTTTAGAAAACATGAGAAGAACTACGTGAGCAATGACCTAGAGTTATTCTCAGTGGTTTTTTCCTTGAAGATGTGGCGACACTACTTGATAGGTGAACGATTTATAGTTTACTCCGAAAACAAGAGTCTCATGTATATCTTCTCCCTCAAGGACATGAACTTAATTCATTGATGATGGATAGAGTTCCTCTAGGACTACGACTTTGAGATAGTCAATACTCTTTAAAAGGGGAATGTGGTGGCATACATGCTTAGCAAGAGGACTGGTTTGCAACTACTGAATGAGTAGACAATGTAGTTAGTCATGATGCAGGTATCCGTCATGGATGATGTTGAAGATGCTTACCTTCAGTCAATGACTATTACTCTCCCACTCTTATAGAGAGTCAGGGAGGCACAACTGGTGGATGTTGACTATAGGGTCCAAAATTCTCAGTTATCCTCAGGATAGTCTCTGGATGGATTTTCGATAGGTGGGGAGCACATCATCATTTCAAGAGGGTTCACTGTAGCGCCAGTGACGTTGTGGGAGAAGGTGTTGAGGGGGTTCCATACAACCCATTTTTGGGTACATCGTAGAGCAGAGAAGATTTACTAGGACCTCTGACATTAGTAGTGGTGGTTAGGGATAAAGAAAGAGGTGCCCGAGTTCATTTCACGATGAATCGCTTTTCATCACATGAAGGCCAAGCATAAGGTTCTAGCAATCTTGTCCCAGCCACATGAGGTACCAGAGTGGTAATGGGATGGTACCTCTATGGACTTTGTAATGAGTTTACAACATATATCCCGGGGACATGACTCTATCCGGGTGATTGTTGACTGACTAACCATGTCGGTTCACTTCCGACCCATCTGAGAGTTGGGATTGGTATAGGGATTGGGATCCCTCTACATCTAGAAGATAGTATGGGTTCGCGGGGCACCTTCGACGATCATCTCAGATCATGATACTTACTTCAAATCATGACTATGGAGGGGATTTCATGAGGTGTTCGGGATGCAGCTCTTCCTGAGCATAGCTTTTCACCCCCAGATGGATGGTTAGATGGAGAATACCATATAAACAATTGAGGATATGCTATGTACTTGCATCCTAGATTTTGGTCCCTATTGGGAGGACCACATAACCCTATTGGAGTTTTCAAACCACAATAGCTATCACTCCACCATTGGCATGGAACCATTTGAGGAATTTTATGGGAAGCCTTGAAGATCTCTTCTATGATGGATAGACCTAGGGTAGTCAGCACTCATGGGTTCGAAGTTGGAATGGGCTACCATCAAGAAGGTGTAAATCATCCATTAGTGGATTAGGATTTCACAAAGTATAAAAAAGTCTTAGGCCGATAGATGATGGAGACCCTTGGAGTTTGAGGAGGGTGATAATGTGTTCCATTGGGTCTCACCTCGATTAGAATTGAAGATATTTGGCCGGGGCGACAAGCTATTTCTGAGGTTCATCAGACCTTTTTAGATCCTGATCAAAGTTGGTGAGGTGGTGTGTCGCCTAGACCTTCCCCCATAGATGCACCACGTGTATGATTTTTTCCATGTATCACATGTGAGGAGGTACATGCATGATCAATCACACATCATTAACTTAGGAGTTTTGGACATTGAAGATGGGGTAAAATTTTTGGAATTCCCAGTAGAGATAGAGGATTGACAGGAGAGGGTCCTACATGGGCGGTCGATTCCTCAGGCGTGAGTTCGGAGGAAGCACAAGAATCATCAAGAGAGAACATGGGAGTGGGAGGCTTAGATTCATGCTCAGTACCCTCATTTTTTTGTTAGTTTTTTTTTGGATCTTGGGGTGTAAATCCCTATGGTGGAGAGAATGTAATGTCCTAAAAATTCAGTGTAATTGTTTTTATTTATATGTAATTATTCATTGACCATAGGATCTAACGACACATGATTCTGAGTCCCGGAGATCATGGAACATAATTTTAAACTTTTTTTATGGTACATTCAGTTAACATGAGGGAACGTATTTCCATATTTTGAACTGGTGTTCCGATCAAAAATATGAGGGCACTGTTGATCTCAGAACATCAGGATTCTCCTTGAAATGATTAAACTTCGGCCGACAAGGGACGAGTAAAAAGTTATTTTATTGGACTTTTCGAGAAAAATTATGAAATAATATAAAATAATTGTTTTATTTGTTTTCTCACCTTTTTGTGGAAGGAGGAGACGTTGTGGTGCAACGACGAGGTGGAGACAAGGCACATTAATGGAGGTTCAATAATAGATCGTTTGAAACTTCAATGATATTATCTTCATGGATAATTAAATTTGGCTCATTTAATGATCATATTTAATGAGTTAAACATTGTTTCCCTTTTTATTTCTTTTAATAATGCAATGTGTTGGAGTTTGGGAATTAAAAAATGCGGAGAAATCTCTGAAGAACCACTGACAGAATACCTCTCAAATGAATAATGATAAACAAAGAGACGAACGTTGGAGGATCAGATCCTCAGGATGGAAAGTAGTGACACAAGCCAACGACCCCAGCTCAACAATGATGCGAATGACATCATTCATCATCAGCAGGTTCAACGAATCTAGGTAGAGGTTTATGCATTCTATGTATTTGATGATTTCATACTCATTATTGAAAATTTATGATGAACGCGGATTAAGCGACTAATGGGTTGATCTATGAATTACTCATTCCTGCACGTGGATATTGTGTGGGGGTTTGATTTAGGATTTTTTTTCATGCTGTTTTTTTATCATCATGTTTATCTGCATGATTAACCTCTAACGTGAAGGGCATGGATCAACACGAACTAGGCCCGATGCCTCTGCCATAGTTTTTCTAGTTGAGTTATTCGAAGTCGATTAGTCAATTTGTTAGAAAGGTGAATTTTAAGGCTTTACGGTGATGATGGCCCTCTACAGAGGTCGTCGGCATAAACGAATCCAAAAACGGATCACTAGAGCGACTCTGGTAGTCTGTCAAAGGCACCATTGCCGCGTTAGCGGCCGAGGGTGGCCGTAGATGAAGGTCGGTGGCGTTCGACGATGGTGAGGAGGTGAAATGCCCATCGATGTCACATTGAAGAGGGGCCCGCTCGGGCTTCTCGGGTGCACTAGAGGCATGCAAACCCTATCCACCTGCGTGTGGAATGGATGGATGCCTACCGACCGTGTTGGGCGAAGGGGAGACACCATCTGGCGTCGCTGGGTGGAAATAGATGCACCCACATTCAGTCTGGGGAACTAGCCCACACCATATGGGTTGTTCTTCTTCTGGTGGGCCATTCCCCACCATGTAAGTCAGGCCACCTATAGTTCGGACCTGTGGCAAAGCGGGCTAGACCCACGATGCCGGGTTGGACCCGCGACGCCTGGAAAGACCCGCCATCGTGATGGACCTGTCCTACTAAGCAGGGCCCATGGGCCCAATGGGATAGCTAGGATAGACCCACGTGGGACCCATGCCAGAACCCCAAACTAGGTCAAGTTGGGTTGGTATAACCATGTCGAGCTGGACTCATCGGACCCGGACAACCCTGTTTCACTGAAACAATCATAACATACAGACCATGCATCCGATTGACATTCCATATACAACGCAAGGACCCTTTAAACAAGGAGTTAATTTTTTAGATAATCCACTTCAGTTTTGTACGATGTTAGAGTATGGATAGGTTGGATTGTACTCGAATCCAGCATGGACCCTTTTTCTAAAAATGCATATAACATACAGACATGGAGTTCGATCGACACACTGTCTGTTGCGTTAGAACCCTTATGAAAAGACAATCCTTTGGGCTTCCTCTAAGTGAGAATTCTTTGTGGTTGAAATATTACCAATGTTCTAAGGAGCATAACCTTCTAAACTCATATGTACGAGGTGAGATAATCCAGTGGCTAGCTATCAAGTGAAGAGTGACCCTCCATGGATCGTCGAGAGAGTGAACCTATGTGGATCAGAAATGGTGTGATCCTTCATGTATTGGAAATAAAGAGACCCTCTATAGATCAAAAATGGAACACCCCTTTTTGGATCATCAAGAGAGAGACTATATGTGGATTGACAATAGCGCAAACCTCTGTGGATCCACATGAGAGTGACCCTATGTGGATCTGAAGTAGCGTGACCTGTTGTGGACTGCGTCTAGAGCAGCCCATCATGGATCCGCAAGAGAGAAACCCTTTGTGTTTCAGCAGCTAGATAACCCTTCACAAATTAGAGTCCTAGCCTCTCAATAAAAAAAGATGATCTAGAATATGAAAAATCATCTTTATTCCTGTTATTTAAGTTGTATACTTGGTATTAGTTGTCTTCTACATTGTAATCTCTGATTGAGATCATACTTTGTGGATTTCTGAGAGACCTTCAGGGGTCTCGGGGTTCCTACTGAATATTTTTATACACACCCATGCATGGTATTTTACACACCTATCGTGTCTTGTTCAGATGAAAAAAATCTTGAATGAGACTTGGTGAGCCATGGCAAGATGGTGCTTAGAGGTGATCGACAGACGTAGTGAACTGTGGTGGCTTCATACAGTGAGTTGTACTTACTCTTTAGGAAGGATCCTCAGTAGAAAATCTCGGAATATTTTTATAATTTCTTTTTTTCTTCACAACTTTCAATTGGTCTTGTATACTGGACCATTTACTTTCAATACATACTCTTACTCTAAGTAGTGGTTCCTTTTGTACTACTTTGTGTGTGTACTTTTTCTAAGTGCCTGTAGGTTTTAAGGAAATGCCTTCCCTTTTTGGGATACACCTTTCCGGTGCTAGTAACCAACCCCAAACATATGGAAGGTGGGCTTGGTGTAGTCATGGTATGTGCCTCAGGGGACGGGTCGTGACAAAAAATGTGAGAACATCTTTTTATTTTCAAAAATTTCAAGTGTTCCACTCAACACACATATAAAAGCCCACCCCCTCTCTTTTCTTCTTCACACCATAAAACCATTTGTTTTAGAAAATACCTACCCAATTCTCCTAAAAAATTCCCTCCCCTCATCCTAGAATCCTTATTTTTGACCTAAATACAACCTTGGATGGCTTTGGTGCAAACATAAGGAGGTTACCCGAAGGAGATGTAACACTTTTCAACAAGTCTTTTTGTTTTATTTATTCCACAAACTAATTGAAATATTATTAAAACATACTAATATAATAATATCAGTATATCTAAAATATTCTTTTTAAAGTCTTGGCGTACAACCATATCTCTTTCCATCAAATGGTTTACTAAATTATCATTTTTGTGTACAACAGACTACCACCACACGAATCGATATCATTTGTTTTCCCATTATAACCAATCATAGTTGGGTATGATGATGGATATAAAGTATATATATATATATATGTATGTGTATTTTTATAACACAATTAATCCTTTAGATTCATTATATCCTATATAATTTTTTTTAGATTCCATTCCATACGGTATACGATAGTGTCGCTCGTTTGTACGATTGACTACTACCTTGTGAAGATACGTGATTCATTTTTCACTAACACTTTACATGGAAGGTAATAAGGATAAATTTAATGATTCTATATGATATAAACGAAATAATTATTATTTTTGTGTCAAATTTATCATTATTAAATGATAATATATATTATTTTCATTCTTACATTTTCACGCAATGAAAGATGATAACATCGTTCGTGTATGTGTGGACTACCCCTATATGAAATGAAGTGAATCTCTTTTTATCACCAAAACACGTGGATGATATATATAATTATTTTGAAATAAATAATATGGTATTTATGATATTATGATAATAATATAATTATAAAGTATTACTTACGACCTTTCTATAATGATCATTGAAAAATAGAAACGTTAATCATGCATACATACAATGTACACTCTCAATTATTGAAACACAATCCATATTTCATAAACATAATTTCTGATTTGATTTACAAGTATAATTGATATATAAATATGATAATTATGTCATGATTATTATTCTATATATGATATAACTAAAAAATTAATTCAATAATATGATCTTTCTTGACAAAACAAGCTTGAGAAAACAAGGCAATTTACCCCCAAAAAATGAAAACAATGAAATAATATTAATGGAAGGTTGATAATATGTTATAAAAGGATCATATATGATATTATAAAAATTAATATGGTTTTGGTATAAGTTAATAACATTTTTAAAACCCCTATATAGGTTGTTAAAGGATGGTCAACCCAAAAGACGCACGAGTTAAGGTATTTCTTCACTCAATTTTGATTCATTGGGATAACTTATACTTCATTGATTATATAATGATAAGATTATGCATGTAATGAAATTTTATTATTTTAAATTTTATTTCCACTTGTTTTTATGTGGAATTAAATTTGACACACATAAAAAATTAATTGGTTAATCCCCAATTCAATTATATGATCTTTGTAAGGGGTTTCATCTTAATTCCCCATCATTGTGTCATTTTTTATTGTTATACCTCTAATTTCATTTATAATGTGTACATAATACCCCTATTACTTGTAATATAATGATTCCTTAATAATTCATTGTATTTTATGTTTTAATTTTTATTATTTTACCTAAGGGGATTTGATTTAAAAGTTATCATGTGGTAAAGAATTTTATAACTCAATTTCTCTTCATTGGGTTATATTAACAATTCATCATATTTGATATTCAGATATTATGTTTCTAATTAATTTTGGTTAACTAATGATTTATTTAAACTTTTTATATGTGTATTTAGAGTTTATATACTTAATTGATTCATTTATTCTCACATTGATTTATGGTCATTTTAAGGGTTTATTTCACAATCTTATTCTAATCGATATTGTTAATTCCTGAATTTGAATTGGAGGAAATAATTTTATATTTTACAATAAAACAATTTCATTTTATTTTCCAATAGTTATTTCAGATATTTTGAAGTAATAATACCATGTTTTCCTCTCTTTGGTAATTAAAATAATTAATAATTTTTGTTTGTGAAAATCTGACTTCATTTCTCACTTTGGTTGTAAATAATTTTTCTTATGAAACCATGTTATATAAAAATATTTTCATTTTTAACCTTTTCCAAATGATTTTTAAATAAAATTTTTCCCATTTTTTAAATTTTTTATAAATATTTTGATAGGAATCTTCATTTCATTTTCAAAACAATTCCCATTTAGCCTTTACCAAAAAGTGAAACGAATCATTGTTTGAACATGTATGAAATGAACATAATTTCTATCTGTCAGGAAAACTCAAAATTTTTAAATATTAATTTTTATGTTTCAATGAGTATTTTTAATATTAATTATTTTCAAAATGTTTTTGTAATATTTTATGTTTAAAAGTGATTTTAAAAATTAAAAGGAATTTTTCCTCAAGACTATTTTTAAATATCTTTTTATGGTATTTATATTCATTAACGAAAAAAACCCTTAATCATACACCAATATGTATATGTTGTATTGTTGCTATTATTATTGTTAATTTGGATGGTTTAAGGCCATTTTGACCCAGAGTGTTTAAATTCACTTCCTTGATTCATTTTTTTGGTCATTAACTTTCCCTTGAATTATTCAATTTACTATAGACCTTAACTTTCCTATAAATTACCATGTTATTTATCATGGATACAATTATTTTTTCAAGTATATATCATTTCTACATTAAATGTTCTACTTTTATTTTCTTTATCTTGGAAAATATCGATAAATTTTTTTCCTTACTCAGAAAAAATATTTGATGACAAGGAATATTATTTATGAGTTAAATCCATTATTATATATATGAGGATGGCTCATAACATATAGACATGTATGAGATATAGTTATAGATAGCCCCTCGATGCATCAATAGGTCTCATGAGATGAGTTAGTTGGATAGCCTTAGTTAAATTTGTTTCAACACCATAATATTAATCTATCTGGAGGATAGATTTTTATGGTAAAGGTATCATGTGCCTGAGACATGAAGTCCAATAATTAATAATTTCCTTCATTAATAATCAAATTATTATTATCCATGATATTTTCACAATTATATTGTCATTGGATTCATTTATTTTTTAGTTTTTTTATTAAATGGCATGTGTTTTTAGTTATTTAGCTTTCCATATTGATTATTCAGTATGTAGCTTTTTAATTAGAATCTGTTTTCAATTATTTACTATTCTATATTGATTATTACTTGTCTATTTATTTAAATTTCATGTGTGTTTAGTTATTTCATTACCCGACCCAAGCCTAGGATCGAGCCGAAAATACCCCAAGCCCACCTCCATATGCCAGGGGTTGGCAACAAGAATTGAAGGCACAAAAAACTCAGGTAGGGATGTGCATAAATCCTATACACACGAACACATTCCACATAATGAAAAAGTGTAGAGGAAAAGTAGAAAAAGTGAAAAATTATATAATATAAAATGAACATGCCTAAACATGAAGATGATACAAGAGTACGGTAGTATCAACTGAAATGTAAAAGGGAAAAAACACATGACCAAACTAGAAACCTTCCCCAACATGAAGTAAACTGAAAATGGGTAACAACCAAAAGATCCCCTCTCCTAAATCCCATCTTCAGCCACCATATGCGGTCCATACATCATGTATACCTAAGCTCCTTTAAGATCATGATTAAAGTTTCCTCTATCTAAAAAATACACAAAACACGTTGGGAAACGCCCATGCAGGGTTGAGTATATACATAACTAGTAGGATGCCTCGAAAAGGTAAAGGGGGACCTATAAGAGATATACTGAAAAGGAAAGTAGTAGAGAGAACATGGTAAGGTAAAAGTGAATTGAAAGAGTATTTCTTGACCCAATAATAGAATGAAAGTATTCTGACCCAAACACAAGGATCTCTAAATGGTGAGGATATGAACTCCTCCTAAAATATTCACTACCTATAGTCAAAGATTAGACTCATCCGACTATGAGAATCTGGACACGAAAAACATGTAGAATACCCTTCATGTCTTCGCATTTACTAGAAAGAGAGTAACCAAGAGACAAAAAGTTGGTACTATAATAGGATAAATATATATATGTTTAGTAAAAGAAGAACAAATGAGAGAGTAAGGGGATATCCATCTCACAACATAGCCTAATAAAGTGAGTACCCAACAATTCTATGTAAAAGCGTCTGTGATACCCAACACCACATATGTCCACCTAGGAGGCACAAGACAAAGTGGATCAAATCACCACAACTCAGAAATATCCGTTTTGGAAAAAACTGACTCACCCACATGGTTTTATATCATGTGACAAGAACGCGTCTCAGTGGGGAAATCACCCCTCTTCATCATGAGTCCAAATGTAAGTTGAACCACACCTCACCACAGTGCCGCACTGTTGAGGGTATTCTCTAGTTGCCACCGAGGAAGGCCACTTCCCAGTATTACCAGAGGGTACCACTTGGGATAGTCACTGGGGAATGAAACTACCTAGAAACTGGTCTAGGATAAGCCTAGTGAGTCGTCAGGGGGATGCCACTGCCCAGCCCGATTGGAGGGTCATTCCTGGAAGGTCATCAGGGACTACAATAACCCACCCAACTGGTGGGTCATCCTGGAACATTGAGGAAATCCACTTCCCAAATCCCACTATATGGTAAATTGGAATAATTGGGGACTACACTACCCAACCGAGCCAAATTGTCTAGCCAAAAATACTCTAGTAAGCCTATCTGATTGCTTCCATCATTAGGTGTTGTTTTTGTGAGTTCCAACCCATAACATTCATGTCATATCTAGAAGGATTATTTTTATGGAACCATCACGTTCTATACAGAAAAACACTAATGATAGACATCTTATAATCTAAAATCAAAATCTATATGATGGAGATGCAGTGGTTTAAAGATAGATTGAAAGAGCCCAAGAAGAACATAGCCTGCAAGGGGCCCACATGTCATGTGGTCCTTATCCACTACCTGACCGTGTATTCTTACAGGTACATAGGTCTCATTAGTGTAGGGTAACATGACATGTAGGTAGACTATAGGGCATATCCTACCTATCTAGGGACAGGGCCATGTCAATTGGCCATACAGTCCTTCACATGACTAGTTCACATGGGAAGGGGGATACATAGAGTGTCAGGTGGGGTACACGTCATGTCCTCATTAACTACCATGATACCCTAGCACTGTCACTGAGGGAGGCTATGTGTCGTGTGTTCTTCATGGTACATGGCTTGTAGTCGAGTTTTTCTAGAAACCCTAAAGTTTCTCTAATTTTCATCCATCACATCCAAATCTACCCCAACAATGGATAAATACACCTAAATATACTCCAAAAAATATGAATATTTATGAGGATCATGGGATTTCATCATCGTTCATCATGAATTGGTTTCATTTGAAAATGATGGTTTTTTTGGATCTTCTGCATGTCGTCGCGGCATAGATCTTTTTCTGATTATTGTGACGCCTACATATTATTCATCCTTGCATCATTTTATTTTTGGATCCAAGACTTGCTCACAATTTCATCACCTTTTCTCAAATCTATCTTGAATATGAGTTCATGACCTAGTTTTGGTCACCCAAAGATTTTTTATCTAGAAACTGAAGGGTTCTGATGGTGAAAAACATGACGATTTGAGGTAGAAAAGAACAATATGCAAGGTTTTGGATCATTTTCCAAGCATTATTGGACAACCGATCAAGAATGATAATCCATGTTAGATGAAAAATTAATAAACACTATGTTTTTAGCAACTAGGATCATGAAAATGGGGTGTAGATTCAAGAATAAATAATCAAAATTATCAAACATTTAATACAGGGAATAAAAACACCAAATATGAGTGCTACCTCTTCTTGAAAAAATTATTGATGAAGAGTGCGCTTTCCAACATGTTTTTGATGAGCCGCTGCATTCGCTGTGCTTAAATCCACCCTCAACCAGAGGTTCGTCATTCTTTATCACCCATTCTTCATTCTCCATTGGAGAGGAGAAGAAGGTATGAATTGTTATATGAACATGGGGTAATCAATACCCTAGAAAATCTCTATAGTGAGATATTTAGAGATCCTTAATTATTTAACCATTTATTTAACTAACTAAATAAATTAATTATTAAACCACTTAAGTGAACCTCCAATGAATGTGGGGTCAGAACATCCCACACTAACTCATTTTATTTTTCACATATGAAAAAAAACCCATTTTGGAAACATATATGGTCTCATATTTGTAATCCTATTAACTTTTTAAGAATTATCCAAGTTACTTAAATTAGTTTCACACAAAATTTAAAATATATTTAATATTTTTATTGATTTAGTTCTGGGCACACAGGGCTTTGAAATCACACTCCATCTTAGCACCTAGATCTAGAAAAATATTTGAAATATTTTAAAGAATTACAAGGAATAAAGGGTCTATACATCATTTACTCATTCAAGAATTGCTTCCATGAAAATAAAAACTAACAAAACAACTCAGGATGCTAAGCATGTGTCTAGCTCTTTCACTCCCATGTAATCTCCTACACATTTAAGTGCTGTCGCAACACATGAATCAAAGGGATGTCTCATCCTCACAAGGTACGCTCATGTCGGTCTTTGATCCCCACTGAGTACTCCATGATGGTGGCTGCAAATTCGATGACCAGATCACCCAAGTAAATGACGTGTGTGGGGTCATACATCTATCTCCTCAACTGAAACATATGGAAAACGTTGTGTACCCACTCCAGCTGTGGGGGTAATGAGAGGTGATAGGATGCCTCACCAACCCTCTACACAATCTGGAATAGACTGATAAACCTTAGGGATAGATTTCCTCCTCGACCAAAGATTCACATCTCATCATGTGGGGAGACTCTCAAGATGATATGGTCTCTCTTCCAGAACTCCAAGGGCTTATGATGATGATTTTTGCTGGACTTCACTCTACTCTAGGCCATCTTCATCCATTCATGGATGATTTGAACTTTCATCATTGTTACCTACACCCTCTCTGGGCCCATAAGATAGGACTCTCCAATCTCTATCCAATACAAGGGTAACCTGTAGGGTTTCCTATAATTGGACTCAAAAGGTACCATGTCGATGGTGGAGTGGTATCTATTTTTTTACACAAAACCCACTAAGGTAAGGTGATCCACCCAGCTTAGGCCAAAATCTAACATGTAGGCCCTAATCATATCCTCTAGCTCCTAGGTAGTGTGCACGGTCTTCCCATTGGTTGGGGGGGGGGGGGGGTAAAAAATGTACTCATCCTCACTAGGGTCCTGAATTCTTCTTGTAAGCCAATCTATAATCGTGATATGAACTAGGCATCCCAATCGGAGACATACGTTGAGGGTACCCCATGAAGGCAGACGATTGCTCATACGTATAACTTCCCCAAACTCTCCACTGAACTATTCTTATTAATGGAAAAAAAGTGCGCCAAATTTTTTAGTCTATCTATTATCACCATGATGAAGTTACGACCCTTAATTATGCATAGAATCCCCATGATTAAATCCATGGATGTACCATATCATTTCCACTCCAGAATATAAATAGGGCTCAACAAACCTACCGGAAAATGATGCTCCGCTATCACCTGCTGGTAGGTAAGGCAATATTAGATGAACTTTGCTATGTTTGGTCTCATTTTAGACCCCTTAAAATAATTTTTAAGGTCCATATATATCTTCCCTATTCCAGGATTTACAAATAAGGGAGAATTTTGGATATCCCACATCACCACTTCTCACAAAACTTTTCGAACCATTGTTCTCCCCTGGAACAAGATATTGTTATTTCATCCTTTAGAATGTCTATCTCGTGCACCTCCTAAAGATATCTCATCAGGAAGAACATAAAAATTAATGTCCTCCAGCTATAATTTTTTTACACACTCATGGAGTGACGAATGAAACACCATTGACTATAAAAAATTTTACTTTCCTTATCCACTAAGGTCATCTATAGGGAAGCCAATTGTTCTAAAACTTCCCACAATAGGTGATTCTAAGACTTCATGCTAAGGTCATCTGCTACAATGCTACCCATCCCAAGAGTATATAATATCTCAAATTCATAGTCCTATAAGAACTCCAATGAGAATTGCTACCTCAGGATTATGTGTCTCTAAGTGATGACGTACCCGAGACTCTGGTGGTCTGAGTAAACAACAAAGCACTCTCCTAGAATGTAGTGCCTCTACATCCTTAAGAAAAACTGACCACTACGAGCTCTAGATCATGAGTAACATAATTCTACTCATGAGGTCACTACTTCCTCGACCCATATGTGATGACCACATATCGTTCCATCAAAACGCAACTAGGACTAGCTTTTGAGGAATCATAATACACCACAAAATAAACTCCTTCCACTGATAGTCTCAAAATTGGGGTGCTCGTCAGCCTCTGCCTAAACTCCATGAAGGCCTTCTAGAAATGCACAGACCAAGTAAATGAGTATCCCTTCCATGTCATAGTGATTAAAGGGGGCTGTGATTCAAGAGAAATCTGCCAAAAATATTCTATAGTAACCCACCAAGGTTAGAATGCTCAACACCTCTGACACATTCTTAGGTGTCACCCAAGAAAACACTACTTCCATCATTACTGGATCCATGACTAGAACCTATTTGGAAATAACATTCCTTAGAATGTGACCCTCCGGTATCCATAACATTCATTTCAAGAGCATTCTATAAAGCTAGTCCTATCGAAGTAAATCTAGGACCATCCTCAAGTGTTATGCATGATCCTCATCTGCCACAGAGTCGTTGAGTATGTCATCAATTAAGACAAGAAAAAACTAGCCCATGTAAGACTAGAAGATCTGGTTCATGAAATCCATTAAAATGATATGAGAATTTTTTACATTTAAAGGCTTCACTAGGAAATTGTAGTGTCCATAACGACATTTAAATGAAAAAATCGGAGCATCAGCCTCACAATACCACAACAAGTGATTTCTAGACCTGAGATCGACTTTGTTGAACCATTTTTCACCTCAAAACTAATCAAATATTTAATCAATACTCAGGATGGGGTACATGTTCTATATTGTGGCCGAGTTCAGGCAATGAAAATCCATGCATAGCCATAGGCTCCCATATGCCTTCTTCAAAAATAGAACTGGAGCTCCCCAAGGTGACACATGGGGTCTGCTGAAACCTTCAATATGAAGGTCATCTTACTACAACCATGGCTCATAGAGCTCAGTGGGTGTCATCCTATATGCCGTAAAAGATATCAAAGTAGTCACCGATTTCAAGTATATAAAAAACACCAACTCACGTCTCAGAGGGAGTCCCAAATTGTTTGCAAGAAGGACGTACATATAATCCTCCAAAACTAAAGGAATCCAGAATTCGGAAGAGCCTGCTTCACCAAGGGTGATACTCACTATAAAATGAGGTATAGGTTGTCAGCCCTTTCTCAAAACACCCCTTCATCCCACTATAATGTCTCTCTCAATGAAAAAGGGGAACTGCATTCCATTAGTGCATAGAAATCTGACTAGTCTATGGTGATAGGAAAGATGTGATCAGACCATGGAAAGACAATCATTTCCCTAGATATCACCATAGGGTTCCATCATGATGACTAGTTGGTACCACACGAATCTCTCTCCTCCGAGTGATAGATCACACTATCGATAGATGAATGATAAGGAAGAAGCTTTCCATGTTGGAACCTTAAGGAAAAACTACTTTGATAGCATATCTACTAGGAGATCCAGCCTCAATACCATGAGTCAAGAGATAAAAGAATTGATAGAACATGTTTTTTCTAATACTGAGGCAAGAGTAGAGTAAACACATATCGTACATGGAATAATTTCGTGTGTTGTAGGACAGTAGAAATCTAAAGCCTACAGATACCCACAACCATGACCACCACCTCCCTATGCCTGATGTGGGATTCCTAGTGGTGGAGGAAGATCCTGAAACCATCATCCCCCACTTACAACTCCTCCTTCTTTTCTTCTAGCTCTACCTCCCAAGGGACCACCCTGTCCCCGCCTAGGAGATCCCTGATCACAATGCAATCTCTACCATGAAGGACTGTCATTTACATTTCTAGGATGCTCAGCTCACCTGATCAGGTAGTCCCTTGCCATGTGACATCTCCCATCATAGGATTAGAATCAAAACTCTCTAGAATGAACCAATGATCAAAACTAATTCTCTATGGAACAAAAATGTCCTTTGTTATTCTCATGAAAGAATATCCTATTTAGAGATATCTATAATCTTACAGCTATTCTAGATGTCTTATATATATCACACCTACTCCCATATCCTTCTATCCGACATCCCTCCATTAGGAAACACTCTATAAGAAGTTCCCTATTCCGCACACCAACATAGTAGGGAATGCAAAAGAGAAATACAGAGGCCTGGATCTCTATGTAGATTCCCTGATCAAACTTTTGTGCTTAGAGTAAGCCACCTCTAATCATGTAAAGGGATTAGCGTGTAAGGTTTATGAACCTTGTCGCATAATATCCACTATTATCCCTTCCTGCTGAAGCTACATAAGCTCTTTAATCCAAATGGGGTATACAAAGGAGAGGTAGTAATCCTCACAAAAATGCTTCTAGAAGTCATCCTATGAGAGTGTCGACTCATCGTACATCTGATTAACTAAGCTCCACCAGTACACAACTGCTCTGTGAAAAAAACTGGCTACCAAAGACACCATCTGATCCATCGGTGTCTGAGATAGAATAAAGACATGGACCACCAACTCCAACCAATTCTTGAGGATCTAGATTGTCGTTGAACCTCAGTGGTATTTGGTTTTGGAACCCACGGTGGGCACTCAATATTTTCCCATCCTCAGCCTACTTTACTACGACTATCTACATCTCCATGGGTGGGGGTTCCACTACCTACCCACAAGGAGGACAAGCATTGAAAGATATATAGTGAACTAAGGCCTCTTCACTCATGTGTTCATCATCACAAACAAGAGCTTGTATCATGTAAGGCTATAATCCTAGAGGCATGTTGAAAATTAGTAATGAGTACAATGGTTAGATGAGCGCACATACACACAAAAATATATATATATATGTAAAGAAAATGAAGAAATAAATCAATAAGTATAGTAAAATACTCCACCCTATATGATGTATGTAACATTTTTCCTCACAAAAAATATCTTTGGTTCATGAGTTGAAATGTGGGTAATTAGGGTCTTGGTGAATGGCTATCCCAACTACTCACACCATCACTAGACTCCATGGCCCAAGAGACTCTCTCAAGACACATTAAAACCATTTACCTAATCCCAACCATGAACTTTTTAGGGAAACAACAGAACAATATCCCAAGGGTTGAACCACCCCTCATAACATTCTATCACAACACAATCCAAGCCCAGGATCGAGCCAAAACAACCCCAAGCCTATCTCTATAGGCTAGCAGTTGGTGAAAAGCTCTGAAGGCAAATAAATTCTTGGTAGGTCTTTTCGTAAATCATGTAAAAATGAAAACGTCACACTCAATGGAAAAGTGAAAAGGAAAAATAGAAAATGTAAAAATTGCTATAAAGTACAATGAACATGCACAATCCTCTATAAGGTACAAGAGTATAGTAGCATAAAAATAGTAAAAGTAAAAAAACATTCCCAAAATATAAACCTGTCCCAACCTAATAGAAGCTAAAAAAGATTAATAGGTGAGAGATCCTTACTCTTGAATCAAAACTATGACAACCTTATGAAGTCCACAGAGCCCATATCACTATGCTCCTTTGAGATCACAATTGACCTGTCTGCCATATGAAAAAAAAATTACTTATGTTGGAAAAATCCCATTCATGGGTTGGTATATACATACCCAGTAAGAATCTCTTAAAAGTTGATGGGAGAGCAGAAAGGGATACATTATAAATGAAAGCAGTAGAGAGAACAAGGTATTGTAAATGTGAACAGAAAGAGTAAAACTCAACCTAATAAGAGATTGAATGTATACTCATACAATCACATGGATCTTGAAATGGTGAGTTGATGAACTCGTCTTTGAGTATTCACTACCTATAGCTAGAGAGTAGACATTTCCTACCACGAGAAGCTAGACACTGAAAGCATGTGGCATACCCCACACATCTTTTCCTCTCTTGGAAGGAGAGTAACCATGAACCAAGGAGTGGGTAATATAACATGATATATATATATATTCTCTTTCAATGAAGCCCAAATGAATGAGTAAGGGGATCTCTATCTCAAATATCATCCAAATAAAGTTAGTATCCAATAGTTCCACGTAAAACCATTTGTGATGTCGAGAACCTCATATGTATGTGTAGGAAGAACAAGTCAAAGGGGATCAAATCACTGCATCTAAATACTATAAAAACTATATTGCATTAAATATACCACATAGATTTATCTTAAATCACAAGAATGAAACTTGATGAGAAAATCACCACTCTTCCTCGTGAGTCCAAATGAAAGCCGAACCACGCCTCGTCACTATACCGCACAGTTGAGGATCTTCTCTGGTAGTCACTGATGAATTACACTTCCCAGTCCCACTAGAGGGTACCACTCATGATAGTAACTAGAGAACACCACTACCCAGAAACTAAATGAGGGTATTCCTGGTGAGTCATCAGGGGGACGCCGCTGCCCAGTCCCATTGGAGGGTCACACGTGGAATGTCATTGGGGACTAAACTCCCTAGCCTAGTTGGAGGGTCTTACCGGGATATCAAGTAACTGAACTAACCTAATAATACTGTAGGGTAACTTGTAATACTTATAGAATACACCTTCCATACCATGTGATGGGTCAACCCAAAATCATCGGGGACTATGCTGCCCGACCCAACTAGAGGTTCATCCCAAATCTGCTCTGGTAAGCCTATTTGATTTCTACCATCATCAGGTGTCATCTTCGTACATGCCAAACCATAATATTCATGTAATATCTAAAAATATTCTTCTGATGGAACCATCATATTCTATGAGAAAAAATCACTCAGGATAGGGATCTCACGGGCTAAAATCTGAGTCCAAATGAATGAGATACTGGGGTTTACAGATCACTCAGAAGATCCCAAGAAGAACATGATGTGTAAGGATACCACACGAAATGTGGTATTTCTCCAATGAATGGTCATGTCTTCTGGACAGTACATGGGTCCACCCTTTTAGGGCTACACATTGTGTAGCTGGACTACACAATGTGTCTCACCCATTCGAGGACCAGACAGTGTCCGCTACCTGTGTGGTCCTTCACATGGCTTGTTTATATGGGAAGGTGGATACATGACATGTAAAAAGGGGTACAAACCATTTCATCATTAACTAACCTATAACCCTAAACCCAGTCCTAAAACAGACAGGTGACTTGATGAGTACTATAGTAGGCAATGCGGTAACGCGTGAGGCTGAAGGTGACATCACATAGTCAGGTCAGAATGATTGGTAGATGATCATTGGTAACTTGGAAAAACATATGATTCTAGGAAGGTACATTAAATATTGACTAGTATTTTCAGTTCATTGGATATCACTATAAGAAGAGTACTAAAATTGCGTCATCTTTTGACCATTTCGATTGCCACCAAATTACTTTACTTCTTAGTCCCCAGGTTTTTGGAAGACTGACTACTTTTACACATTTCTAGCTGAGTTATGTGTTCTATTAGATACAATACGTCGACTGCCACCATGAATTATAGTTAGTGCCACATGCTATCCTAAATCAATCCCACTAAGAAGTAATAGAGGATCGAGAATGCCCATACTTCATGTATGTATTGACAGAGTGTGGATACACACTATGTGTTGTTCACGATACATGATGGGTAGTTGAGTTTTTCTAGAACTCTACGGTTTCTCTGATTTTTGGATTCCGCTTCCAAATAAACTCCAACTGTGGACATGGATGCCGAAATATGCTAAAAAATTTCTACATCTTTTTGATGATCATGAGATTTCATCATCTTTCATCACAAATTGTCCTCATTCAGAAATGAGGGTTTGGACGGAAATTTCACACGCCACCATAGATTTGATCCTCATTATATTGTCTTGAAACCTACAGGTTGTTCATCCTTTAATTTTTATATTCATGGATCTAATCTCTACTCATGTTTTTGTTACTGTTTGGAAAATTTGTCCCAAATCCGAATGCCCGATCAAGTTCGGGTCGCCCGAAAACTTTTGTGTTGGGAATCAAGGGGGTATTGCCTGAGAAGAATGCATGAATTTGAGGTATAAATTCACCATAAACAAGGGTTTGGATAATTGAACTAGAGTTCATGGAAAAAATGATCAATAAAATGGATCTGATTTAGATTAAAAATTAATAAAATTTATGTTTTTAGAAATTGGGATCATAGAAATGGGGTATAGATTAAAGAATAAATTGTCAACATGATCAAACATTTTGATCCAGGGCGTAAAAACACCTAAGACGAGTCTTAACTTTTTTTGGATTTATATTTGGTGAAGAATTAACATTCCAATGGGTTTGGGAGGTGTTTTTTCATTCACTATGCTTTTATCCACCCAGAATCATAGGTTCTTCATTTTTCATCGCTCGTTCTTTGTTCACTAATAGAAAGGAGAGGAAGTGTGGAACTGTTGGCAGAGATTAGGGTTATCAAAACCCTATAAAATCACTATAGTGAGATATTTAAAGATCCTCACTTAATTAATATTTCATTAATTTAATTAATTTAATTAATTATTTAACCACTTAAATGTAGCTCCAATGAGGGAGGGGATGGAATATCCCTCACCGACTCATTTTATGTCGCACTTAGGGAAAAAATCATGTTCCAGACCCAACCATGATCTAGAATTTTTTATTTGATCACAAATTTAAGAGTTATCCTAGTTTGTTTAATTAGTGGTGAATGTGAAATATAAAATATATAAAATATTTTATAGATTTAATTTCAGGAACACCGGGCCTATGAATTGTAAACCTTCTAAGTGACTCACTTTGAAAAAATATTTAGAAATATTTCAAAGTCTTACAAATAAAAAACCAGGTCTCTATAAGTTATTTACCATCCCATGTTTATAATGATTTTTGATTCATGATGGATCTCTCTCTACATAACCCTTACTCATCATTTTATCTCATACTCATTTTTTTCCCTTCCCAAGAATCCCTGAAGTGTACTAAGTTTGATATGAAAATATATACTAGATGGAATAATGTTATTTTAAAAAAAAATTGTAATTTATCTATTAAAATATAATATGGGACTCATGTGTGTATATAGTTACCAAGAATACTAAACTATTCAATCCCTTAGGATGATGTTCCTTGTATCTTTGCTAATGTAATGAAGTAGACACTGACTATTGGCTGATGGGGTTTGGTTCATTATAGAAAGAGTAAAATCACATGTACTATTTTAGGATATTACTTACGAGAAAAATGTTTTTTATTTATGGGTGGATCCATACGTAAGGGTATTCACTAAACCTAAAAAATATGAAAAATAATAGCATTAGAAGAATTCATATTAATTATAAAATGATATAATCCATAAAAAATCATGAAACTATTAAATTTAACAGTCTCAATCAAATTATTTGGAAACATAAAAATTGTTACAATTTCTCTAAATTAATGAATATATGGGGAAATAATGGGAATTAAAATCAATATAAAATTAAAAAATTTCTCATTTTATCACTCCTCCACCCTCAATCCATTACACACCAGGTATCTATCTATACATTATCTAAACATAACCAATTAATTAATAAGCGCAAATGAACTTTTATTCACCTTATTATTCTTTTCATTCATCTTTTATGACTCTAATTACATTCTCATTAGGTGTAAGATACATCATTTAAGCTTATTGATCCATCCATGGGAATTTATAAATTTTTAACATGGTTATGTATCTCTAACTTTCAAGAATGATTTTTTACAATGTTTTCCTCTTATACAGATCATATATTTTTTCAGTAATGATGAAATGTGATCAAATCTATACTAAAATATAAAGGTTCTGTCCAATCGAAATATATTTTTCGTGGGTTTTATTTGGGATTTAGGCTAGCGGTTTGAGGAATAAAAACATGGTATCCATATTGGAGTTTTTATCTATTGAGGTTCAATGCATTTAATTACATTATAATATAATAATGAACATACTCTCTATTTGCCTCCCTCAAATTATGACCAAATTATACATCCATCCCCAATCAATGTGAAGAACATATCAACAAATGCACATTAACTTACGACATACTTTTGTCTCATATTTTTAATATATTTTCTCTTTTCTGAATGGGAATGGTATGGGAATTGAATATAATGTCAATAAGACAATTCATTATCTTTTATTATTACAAGGGACATGCGTTCTTCAATAAGATATAAGAAATTATTTTATTGAAATAATTTTTTTTAATTTTTTAGAGACAAATCAATAACAAATTTACATTGTAAAAAGTGGGTCACTTTTCCCCTAAAAATGATAACACCACCCAGACATCCTCCCAATCTTGCAACTCCATTAAAAATTTATTTTCATGACCAAAAACCCCACACTTGTCTTAAATTTAAATCAGGAATAAAACCATGAATATATTGTTTGAAATAGATTTGGAATATATTTTAACCCATATAGAAGAATTTATGGATTTTAATCCGTATAAAAGGAAGGTGAGATGTGAGGTGGGCTTGAAAATATTTAATTAAATGGTCCTTAAATTTCAAAAATTACAATTATCATTTTAATCACACCAAAACTAATTGAATTTGGTATAAGTCAAGAAAAAATTTTCTACATTACGAAACCTATAAATTATGGAAAATTTTATATTGGATATAATTTTATAAAAAATGATTTCTCAAATGAACCCAAGACTCAAGAAATTTATAATAAATACTTTAGAATTAAATACATATCAATAATCATATTATTTTTAGGATTAATAATTTAGGAACAATACCAAAATCAACTCAATGGTAAAAAAATAAAAAATGTTCCCAATAAATATCAATTATCACACAAAAATAAAATTATATAAATTAAATAAAAACAAAATTATCTTAATGTATGTATGTTTCCCTCCCCCACAATAACATTATACTACCCTCAAAGGAACTCAATATTGAATTTGAAAATTTTCATTGACTATGAATATGGTAGTAGTAAAATAATGAAGTAGTTGAATAAAATATGTTTATTAGGATGTGAAACTTTAATTACCTTCCTTAAAAGGGTCTTCAATAGAAAATATAACTACTTCACTCTTTGAAAAATCTAATAGAAAAAATAATAAAACAACAATTTTATTAAAAAAAGTGAAAAATTAAAGAGATAATGGAAGAGAATATTTATTTAAACCCCCAATAGGGGTGATATGATTTTAACTACCTATATCCAGGTCGTTTCTATGATATCTCAAAACCTACACATTTAGATATCATGATAAAAATATAATATTTACATTTCTAGATTTGATAATGATAAACATAACCCAATTTTTTCCATGGAAAACATAAAAAATAAAAAGGAAATATAGGATCACTTATATACCAAAGAAATATTTGGTTTAGAGTTTTTTATAATTAAGAAGAACTCTTACATAAAAACCAAAATTTATTTAGGTGATAAATTTTTCTCACTATTCCAAGTTGTTATTATTTGACATTATGACTTAAACATATCCATTAAAATTTATCACACATGAATCCTTTATATACTCAATTAATTTAAAATCAATATTCAAAACCTAGAGAAATGGAAAACAAAATAAAGTTTCAGTTCAGATGCTCAATAATTATAACATAATGTGGATGATATAATGAGTAAAAAAGGTGTAGTAATATGGTAGGGTGAATAAAAAATACATGTGTAATTTAATTAATAAATTGATAATGGTGTATAACCATGGATGAATTTAGTGACATAGAATGTAATAACTGAACTCTTTGTAGTAGAAATTCATAATACCAGAGTTTCATGATATTAAAATCAACATATCATTCCTAAAAATAGACTTAATAATCAATGAATTATTCCAATTTACTATTATTAATTGGTAGGTACACATAATATACCCACCTTTTATGGAATTATCTTTTAGATTAGTACTATACATCATTTAATCTTGCTTAACCTCGTGGTACAATAGACACATCAAGGGGATTCCAATAATCAGGCCCGAGCTATCTCATACATATGTACAATGAATTACTCATATACTTAATGATCAATAAAATTTTTAATCAATATTCATTTTGAATCAAAACATTTTCCAATTTAATTAAGAATATTGAATGAAAATGAATCTCCAGTTCTTCCAATAACTATTATAAAAATTTTCATCAACTCGAACAATATATAGAAATGATTTTTTTTTAAAATAGACATATTTAAGATATATAATAATATGGACATGGAGGAAACATATAATATCAAAATAATGATTGATATTGTAAGAGAATATGATTGCAAGAGAGTGAATATTCAAACGAAAGTTAATAAATATAAAACCATTAATTTGGAAAGGATGAAAGAACACCATAAATTACTCAGAAATAAGGTTGTTTCTCGTAGATTAATTTTCTTTTAGAAAATATAGTATAAAAATAAAAGTAAAAAGACTTAAAAAAATTCTATAAATCACTTTTAACTTTTTTAAAAGTTGAATTTATCAATTATATCCAAAATAAATTTTTATAATTTTAAAAAGTAATACATTTTTATAAAAACTAATAAAATAATTTTTAAAATATGTTATTTAAAAATACCTATTTTATATTATGATGGATTATTAAATGTTTAAAATGATCATGAATGTGTAAAAAATGTTCATTTTCTAAATGTTAAAAAAATGGCTTTAATTTTCATTTTCGGTAAAATGTTAAATGTACCTTTTTTGGAAAACGTCAAAAAAATTATTTTAAAATATTTGTAATGTAAATAAAATATAGTTGAAAATGAATTTAAAAAAATCATTTGAGAATGGTAAAAACATTCATGAAATTATTTTATAAATATATTTATACGGAAGAAAATGTTCATGGATAAAAATATAAAATTAGGTCGACCTTTCTTAAATTATTTCTCTCAAAATTATTAAGCCTCGAAGAATGAAATAATGGAACAAATACTTTAAATGCCAATAAATAACAAAATTATAATTAAATATAATGTATTATAAATATGGAAAAAATAAATTCATCATCTTAAAATTATGCAAAAATAATCCCCATTAGAAAAAAATATTGTAACAATAACTTTTACCGCATGGGTATCTCATTAATCACATCGCTTTAAAGAAATTAACTTGAAAAGAAACTTCATATTCCATCGAATAAATATAATTAATTATATTAAATGACAAAGGGATAGTATATAAAACTTATATATGGTAATATGAGCATAATATAAATGTGTCCCAACTGTGTGAAATGGAGATGACATTCCATTACAATGATTATACTTTCGAAGTGATAATTAATTGATGAAGTAATTATGTGTCAAAAAAATAATTCCACACTATAAAATTTAAAATATAAGATAGAATAATAAAATGATACTTCTTAAATAACTTTTTCATAACACAATCATTGATGAAGTGATATAACCAAATGAATGAAAATTGAATAAAGAAATTCATTACTCTTCCTTTTGTGTCACCTCTCTTTGATTGATCTTATAGATGTTGGAGGATAGTTGTACGATCACCTTAGTGTATGGGGGAATGATAATGTATTTTTAGAGGGTTATTTGGATTTCGTTTTAGTGAAAAAATAAATTTGAGTTTTGTAAAACATGTAGAAGTGAGTCCCTTTTTATAGGAAAAAATCAAATGTATATTAATAATTTTTCAATATTTAAGGGTCATAAAAGTAATTTTGAAAATGAAAAGTGGAAAAAATAAGGTCCTGGAATGATATAATTGATAGTTTAAACAATACACATGTCATGATTTAATATTTATATTTTTATAATTTTTTCATAATTTTTTAAAACTTAAGTACTATTTAAGGACTTTTTCATCACTATTTAGAACACCAGACTCTTAAAAACATTGATAAAATTTTCAATTTTTAATATAATTTATTAGATAATTACTTGTATTTTATAGATATTAATAAATATCAGGGGATGCTAAAACTCATCTAAAAATCATCATTTTAAATATTATTAAATTTATTTATTTAAATGTTTTATTATTTTCATATACATCAGGCCATCACGTTGTAAGTGTTTTATAGAAAAATATAATTTTTTCAAATAAAAAATTAAATTATCAACACAAAAATTATTATAAATCATTTTTCTTATTTATTTCTAATCATAAGGTATATCTATCCTCATTCATATAATGGAAACATATATAATATATTATTTTGACTTTTCATACCTTACATTACCATTGCATAAGAATTGAGATAAGGCTATTGCTATACTACACCAAAGTGTGAAAGTAATATTAGTTGATAATTTAAATATATATTTTATCTTATTTGAAAAATAATTATCCTCCTATTCAATAAATTTCTAGGTAAATTAGAGTTTTAGTGACTATTTAAAAATATGGATCATAAATGTTTATTATATCAAATCATTATTTTTACGGATTTATTCACTTTTTAATATAAATATTGAAGCTAAATTTTTTTTATTTAATTTTTTATTCATTAAATATTGAATTAAAATTATTTAATGGAATAATTTTTTGAGTTTTATAGATTTAATTTTTTAATTAAATGAAAAATCAATAACCAAAATAATTTTTTAAAAATGAATTGATAATTTGGATTTTCAATTTGGATTAGTGTGATCTTAAAATGTGAAATTAATCTTGTGATATTTAAACAGTTTTTTAATTAACTAATTTAGATTTGAAATTTATTATTTGAAGGATAGATTTTTATATTAATTGTTTTTATCATAATTTTAATTTGATCTAAAATAATTCTATAATAAAAATATGTTTATGAAATGTAGATCAGAAATGGGAAAATGGACCCTAAAAAGTAAAAAATTACCACATTAAATATGATTAGTGTGAATTAAAGAGACTATGTACTATACCTCATGATAACAATATTGAAAATAACTAGAAATTTCAAGTCAGCACTACCGCACTGCTCAAGCTACCACAGATTCATTATTACTGACCAAATCACCATGGAATAACAGACCATATGTAAAAAAATAAAGTGATTATGAATTTCATAAAAATTAACTAACCATCAACATAGAGATATGAAGATATCTCATGTACACATAGGAACCTATTTCAGATCCATGGTAGGTTAAGTGTTCGTGATCCACTCTATCCATGGTCACCCAACCTACCATGATTTGTTCTCATGTTAACTTCTTCTTTGAACCTTTATGGCCATTTATCCCCTCTCTACAATCACTAAAGTGTCAATGAATACCAAATGGATTCTCAACCTCTACGAATATTTCACAAACCATAGAAGAAGCCCAAATAGAAACTGTCACTAAAACAATTGAATATTTATCAAGCTCTCCTCCCATAGGGTGAAAAAATTGAATTCCTTGATTGATTGTGTTCATTGAATATTCAATATAGTGGAGGTGGAAATGGGTGAACATTAGATATTTCGTCTAAGTTTATTCAGAACCGAAAAATAGATATAAATTAGTTATCAAAGAATGATGTTGACTTGAATTTCAGTTGAGAACCAAAGATTGTGATCCACCTTGAATCAAAACCCATTTCACCCTTTTTGTGTTTTAATTTAGTTTGATTTATTTTAAATTCATTAAATAAAATTCAAAAAATCCTTTCAATTTGTTTTAAAAATTAAAAAACAAAAAATTTTGATAAGTGATTAGAATATTAAGGAACCTACCCACACATGTTCCTTTGGAAATGACCATGGTCAGCCTTGTGTTGTATTTTATGTTTTAAATGAAGTAAAAATTCTATTCAACTTTGGCCCAAGATAATCACATGATCAACTTGGCACCGTTAGTGGGGAGTATGGCCAGCGATTCATTTTTATTTTTTAATTATTAAATAATGTTCTAACTCTAAAAAAAAATAAGGATCACCACTCAGTTTCAAATAAGACGGAATAAAAATTATACTTTATTCAAAAAAAAAAACAAATTGAAATATCATAGTTAACCACTTTTATGAATTGATCGATGTTTATAAGACTTTTTACTAGAATTTCATAGATCTAAACCTAAAAAAGGAGTAATAAATGATCATGAAAATAAACCTAATAAATTCAAAGAGTATATCCCATAGGTAGATTTTCTAAATGATCCCCCTATCCTACAAGATTTGAATTGTTTCCTAAGGCACTCCAAGAGTAAAAATAGATTTTAGTGGAGTAATTTTAAGGGGAAGTCTAAATTCTAAAATATTATGCTTTTAATTATTTTAAAATTAAATTGTAATATGACAACCATTTTTATGATATATATTCAATACTGTTGAAGTATTATTTGGATGATGATAAATTTGATTCTAATTCTTTCTATTATAATCTCATGGAATATGAAATTTCCTATTTATATATTTGTATCAATACTTCATACATGGATGTATTATATTAGGCCATCATTGCATATGAAGTAGAAACCCCTTAGAAGTGTATAGAAAATCACATAGAGGAAGGATTAAAAGAGAAGCATATCATAGTTATAAGGACCCAACCTTAAACATTACATAATCTTGAATTAAATGGATAATTCACATTGAGGATCTTTTTAGGTGTAGAGTTTTATAGAATTAGGTTACAACTGTTACATTATATCTCAATAAATTACAAAGTAGACACTTCTACTAAGTTTCTATTTTTTTCATAAAATAAAACCTCTTGAAAAAAAAGAGCCATGTCTAGTTCCATGTTTTAGATAGCATGAATTTTTCTTGATACCATCCTTTAACCGATTCATCTTTAAGTCATGTGAAAAACCTTTCAATACATAGGATAAGCATAAAAATATCAGTAATGGTTATAAAATAAAGAAAGAAAACATTAGTTCATCAAAAAATAAGCCTTTTAATATTCATCCTGAAATCATAAGATTTATGAATGACACCTAAAAATCATAAATCATAAAGGTAACTTGTGGCAGCTATATCATACTTACACTGTATCCATCATAGCTACATACAGAGTCACATTTGGAGTACCCATAATAGTATATTCCCTAAATCTATTAGAAGAAACATTCAAGTTTACCTCTGTCACATTACCCAATACAATGGAGAGCTATATCAGGCTCACCTGCCCTATGTTTATCACAGAACCACCCGTATATGTGAACAATGCCCAAAAACCGTAACAAATTCATAACACCTAAAACAAACATAAAAGATAGAAAATATTTCCACATTTCAATTAGAATATATAATTTAAATATATTGACATAAAAAATACATTATCAAAACCATTTTAAAAACCAAAATACATATAAAGGGTATATGGTATTTATTTTCCATTTAAAAAATATTAAGTCTTGTCAAGGAACCCAAATATCTAATAATACCCACGGTGGAAAAAAAGGTTATTGTCACAACATATGTTAAAAAGAAACATTATTTTTGTAGTTTATTAAAATTCCTCATAAATAAAATATTACCTTTGAATGAAATTAAAAGTCAAATGTGTTTATAAACTGTTTAAAATAATGTCCTGTATAAAACAATATAGGTATCAATTAATGGAGATTGAGACGAAGTCCCTTACCTTGTGTTAGAATTGACTCGTTCGTTCATTAATCTCATTAATAATGAACTAAATTTTATTTATACTTTATTAATAATCTTTTTAAAATTTATTATTATTTTTATATCATTTATTAAAAACGTTCTAAACATTACATAATCATTTATGTTTATAACGGTTGTTTTGTTGATATTTGGTACCTAAGTCAAAAATTAACTTCCTTTATTTAAATGCTGTCCATCTGGTCAAAATTACGTTATATCCCGAATGATATTAATGTTATATATATAATATATATCATATATTTCCAGTATATATATGTATTTATAGTAGTACTTAACATTTGGAGATAAGAAATGGAATGCACCGTTCATAGAGACGGTAATTCGTACGTAAACATGAACCCTACTTTCATTTCTATTTCATATTTAATGAAATGAAAAATTAAGGATAAATAAGAATATTATAATTATAGTATAATATCATATATAATTTCATTAACACCATCCTTTATATGTTACATGTATAGCGTGAATGAGCCACACCACATTGAGGGGGCGGTACTCCGCACTTCCTCAAATGAAATTATCATGTTTACCTATTATAGAAACCATAAAGGTAGGTTATAAATGAATAATAAAGAAGAATAGAGACAATATAAATATAATATATATCTGAAATAAATAAAATTCCATCATAATGGCCACCATAAGATGTGGTAGGAGATATTTGAACCATCATCGATTTGTGAGGCTGTAGTTCACCGTCCACATAAACAGTATGTTCTTTACCCATTAGACGGAGGTGTGTGTAAGTATAGTTCTAATAATTTTCATAAAAACAACCAAGTATATTGAGGATACTATTTTTGTATAAAATAAATGAATAAATAGAGTTTATGGGATTTGAGATGTAACATAAAATAAAATAACTTAAGAGGAGACGTTACCTTTAAATCAGATATCTCCCTTTGGTTTGAACCAAAAGGTTTACTTGAATTTATTTCAGCATAGGGAAAGGATTCTAAGAGGAATATATGGATGTAGGGATCTTAATTGGGCAGATTTTTGAAGATAAAGGGGCTTAAGAAGTGTTAAAAATTTGTTAGAATTGAGGGATTTTTATAAGGTGAAGGAGGGGATCTTTAAGAAAGTTTAAAGTTATTATTTTATTATATAATGATTTTCGGTTTCTAAAGATCCAAAACATAAAAAAGTCAAATATAATATGACTATAGATCTAAATAAAATCTTTCAATAATAAACGGACAGGTTTTGTATATTGTTTTTATCTTTATAATCTTAATTTTTAAAATTATTCATTAATGAGGTAAACACTTCATCATTATCGTGTCATAAATGATTATATATATTTGAGGTCTAAAAAATATGAAAAAATACCATGATGTAGGAAATATTTTTAGATTATAAATGAGTATTTATAGTCAAATTGATAATTTATATAACCCCATATAAAAATTGATTTACTTAAAGATATATGATTTTTTCATTTTTGTCTTTACTTTAAATTAATCAATATAAAGTGTCATTATCACTCCCACCTGGCTCCATGTGGTCCCAAAATCGACCCAAAGGTGACTATAGTCAGATATGTATCAAAAATAGGATTAAGATACAAATTAGGGTAATTTAATGTTATTATAATATTAATTTTTCCCATTATTTACCAGATTTATCCGTTTACCATGGTAAATCAAATATTTACTGAAGTAAATATTCATAATTTCTAAAAATGAATGTTACCTATTTAAAAAAATTTGAACATAATTATTCCAAATATGGTATCCATTTTTCCAAATTCAAAACACATAATTATCAAAAATAAATTTTAAATTAATTCCCATTGTCCAAACAAAAAGGGTGTTTTTTAGAAATAACTATCATAAGATTGACACTTGTTTATATCCAATTTCAATGTGAAATTACATCCGATGACCTAAATTTGATTAAATGGTAAAAATATAATCTAATTAAACTTTTAAGACAATTATAAATATAATATAACCATATATAAAAATTATATTAAAAGGCATTTTCAATTAAAATACAGTATTTTTCGATATTTCATTAAAAATGAACATTATCAGAAAAATACCAAAATTTCATCCTAAGTAAATTTCGATGTCCTGATTCTAAAAAATATTATTATTTTTTCTAATTGATCATATAAAAGTGAAAAATAGTATATTTGAAAATTATTCGCCTTCAAAATGCGGTAAATCGACCGTTTAAGGAATATTAGAGTGTTTATGCTTAAAATTGGATTCATTCACCTTTTAAGATTCTAAATTTTATTGGATAAATTAAATAACATTTGAAAAAACATATATAATAATATTTTTGTTAGTTCTATTCATTCCTACCAATACAACGAATAAGAGTTAACTAATATTTAAAATAATATCATATTAATATTTTTTAGTATAACTCAGCATTGTGTAAAACATGAAACTTTAGAGAAACTCGTTGTTGCGTGTTAGGTATTTCATCAAATATAAGATCTTATTTAATGTAAAATTATTGCTTAATTCAAAAAATTTAATAAATATGAAAATGTCTAATTCTTTATTTTCCTGGGATGTTACATCCTTCTCCCCTTTTGGAAATTGCATCCTCACAATTTTATTCACTTATCAAATTAGTGGGGGTATTTATCCCTCATATCATTATCAGATTCCCACGTTTCCTCTTCAAAAATATGGGTTTTAGACAAAACCTTTACCTGATGAATAACCTTATTCTACAACCCTTTCTCTCTTTAGTCAAGAATTTGGACTGTTTGCTCCTCAAAAGAGAGATTCTCTTATAACATAACTACCTCTGGGATCAAAAACATGAGATGGATCTCACATATACTTTCTCAATATTGAAAATTGAAAAATATTTTGTACCTGGGATAAACTTTTAGGTAAATATAATTTTTATGCACCTGATCTATCTTTCTCAAATGTTTCATAAGGTCCAATGAACCTCAGACTGAGCTTTCCCATCATACCAAAATAAATCACACTTTTTCGTGGGGAAACTTTGAGAAATACAAGATCACATACCTCAAAAGAAGGATCTTTCCATCAGTTATCTGCATAACATTTCTTCCTACTCTAAGCTGTTCTCAGGTGCTTCTGAATCAACAAAACCTTTTCTTACATATCTTCTACCAGTTATGGTCCCATCAACATTCTTTCAGCTACTTCATCCCAAAAAGATGGAGCTCGACACCACTTTCCATATAATGCCTCAAATGGAGCCATCTGTATACTGGAATGAAAACTATTATTATAAGAAAATTCAACCAAAGAAAGATGTTGTTCCCAAATTCCATAGTAATCCTTTGAAAAAACATGTAGCATTTCCTCGAAGATCTAAATTTATTGTTCTGACATCCCATCTAATTGAGGATGAAAAGCTATACTAAAATTAAATTCAGTATCCAATGACTTTTGAAGGCCTTTCCAAAAGTTAGAAATGAACCTTCGATCACGATCAGATATAATGGAGACGGAGACTCTATGCAATCTGACTATCTCTTCAACATTCAATTGAGAGAGTTGATCTAGAGATATAGTACCCCGAATAGGATGGATATGAGCAGATTTAGTCAACCAATCAATAATAAACCGGATTTCATTATTATCTTGAGATGTCTTTGGTAATCCCACAATGATGTCCATGGATATATTTTCCCAATTAAATCTGAAATTGGTAAAGACTAAATCATCCATTTGACTAACTATTGCTCTGCTTTAACCTGTTGACAAGTCAAAATATCACATTAAAGTCATCAATATCAATTTTCATTCCATCCCTCCAGAAATACTCCTGAAGTTCTTTGTACATCTTAGTACTACCTGGATGAACTAAAAATGGAGAATTATGAGCTTCACATAATAACTCTTTCATCAACTATTAATCCCAAGGTACACATAATCTCTACCAAAACCCCAAAACACAATCATTATCAATGTTAAAATCTGGCAACTTAGCCTTCAAAACCAACTCTACCTTTTTCAGCAACTAACTATCTTCCTTTTGTGCTTGGTTAATTCTGTTTGATAGAGTGATCTCACTGACACCTAAAACAAAATAGAGGAACTTTCTACCTGAAAAAATTCTATGAAAATGTTCATCAAATCGTTAATCAAAGGATAATATTCCAAACAAAACATGGTTAATATAGCATTACTTTTCCTAATCAAAGCATTAGCCACTTTATTTGTCCTTCTTGGATGGTAATGAATCGTGAAATCATTATCCTTGATTAATTCCATCCATTTCCTCTGTCTCATGTTTAATTATTTATGAGTGAATATTTAGTTCAAACATTTGTGGTCATTATATATTTAAAATTTTACTCTATACAAATGATGCCTCTATATTTTTAAGGAAAATATAACAACAAATAATTCCAAATAATTTTTAGGGTAATTTAAATCACGATGTTTTGACAAACCTGAAGCATAAACAATTACCTGATCACTCTATATAAGGACAAAACCGAGTCATTTTAACAAAGCATCTCTGTCGATAAAAAACTCACCATTTTTGGAAGGCAGTTCCAAAAAAGGATCTTTAACCAATCTTATTTTCAATTCCTAAAAACAATCATCACATTCTTATTTTCCTTTTGCTCAAAAATATGCGCAAGGTAACATTAATTTCAATCTTTTACGAGTTTCTCAGCTTCCTGATATGTTATCAAAAGTAAGGGTTCATTCTTCTACACAAACTGAAATTCTTTCTGAAAAGAAAACTCTTTATCTCTGTAGTAATTTTTTTGCATGATAAACAGAAATCCAATCCATACCTGATGTAAGATTAAACTCTACTAGATGAAAAACTATAAGGTTTTCGGGTAGATTCTTTCCACACACAAGGAAATATAGGTTTTTATAATTTATTTTTGTCCCAACATTTCCCCCCAGTGTTTTTACCATAATTTCATGATTTATATCTTGATATTGATTTCCAAATTTACCAGAAAACTTCTTTGAAATGAAAGAAAGTGTAGACCCTATATCAATCAACACATTTGCATAATCTGAAAAAATGAACAATGTACTTGATACAACTTCATTTGATGGCCCAACATCTGCTGAAGTAGTTGCAATGTATTTCACCACCCATTTCTTCTTGTAGTCTTATTTATTTCCCTCATTTGAGTTCATCATTGGACACTAATTTGCATAATGACCCATTTCATTGCACATAAAACATTTTACTAACTGTAAATTATATTTTTATCTCACCATTACCCTAATTCTTTTCAGTGAACTTTTGAGACTTATGTCCCATTTAACCACATCAGTAGCACTTACCATAATTCAAAATTCATTCCCCGACATGATTTTTAATAAAATTTTCCCAACCTGTAAACTTAAGTTTCTTACCATCAACTTGATTTAAAGAGTTCTTCACTTTAATCTACCACCTTAACATGTTATTCTGTTTTTTTTTCAATGAACACCAGATCATCGGAAAAATCCATTTCATCCTTCTATGCACATCAAACAAGTGTTTCATAAATTTTGAACTCATGAGTAGATAAATCCCCTTGATACTTTGGCTTCAATCTGGAGTAAAAATGGTTGATTTCTCTATCAAGATCTCATATGAAACTTGGAGCATACCATGCCAGTCAAGTGAATTTTTCTTCATATGTATCCACTAGGTCATTCTCCTGCCACAATTCCAGGAATTTTTTCCATACTAAGATGAACCAACTTAGGAAATTATTTGTCAAGAAACATACATTTGAATTAATCCCAATCAATTGCATCAATCTTATCACTATCCCTGATATTTTTCACCATCGACCATCACTAATCGACTTCATCTTCAAAATGGTAAAGAGTGACACTATCCTTTTGATGTTATGAACACCCCATGGCATCAAAAATCTTCTCCAGTGCATTAATGAAACATTATGCTAGCACATGGTCAGATGGTCTTCTGAATGAAGGGAGATGTTGCCTCCTGAAATGCTCCACTACTGACATGTTCATATATGGATGATTTGTATGATCTCATGCATGGATACCACCACCATTTATAGCCTAAGTCAACTATACCATCACTACAACAAACATTTCAGTTTTGATTCTAACCATCTTAGGTTACTGATTTGGAAGGCAATTTTCCTACTAATGTCATCCTATTACAGCTTCCCTATTTCCTCTGTAAAAAACCATTATGAGCACAAAAATATCTTAGGCGAAGCAGCATGGTAATCTGTAAATGCAATATCATTTCAATCATACCATAAATAAATTTATGGACACTAATTTAACAATTTACTAACTTCTTAAGTTTTCTAAACCCACCTTTGATACCAACTATATGGACCCAATAATAATCATTAAATCATCGAGAATTAAATGTATAATTTGCATTAAGGATCTTTTCAGGTTAAGAGTTTTAGAGAATTAGACCATAACTTTTTCATTACATCTCAAAAAAGTTACAATGTAGACACTTCAAATGAGTTTCCATTTTTTTGATAAAATAAAAACTCTTGAAAAAAAGAGACTTTTCTAGATCCATGTTTTAAAAAGAATGAATTTTCTTAGATCCCATTCTTGACACTATTCATCTTTATGTCCTGTGAAAAACATTTCTAATCATGGGATGAGAAGAAAAACTCGTTAAGGGTTATAAAATAAATAAAGAAAACATCATTCCATAAAAACATAAGCTTTCTATCATACCTTATGAAATAATAAGATTTATGAATAGAACAAAGATATCATAAATCAAAAAGGTAACTTCTGTCATCCATATCATAATTATATTATAGCCATAACACCTATATAGGAAGTCACATTTGGAATACCCATCACAGTATATTCCATAAATCTCTTAGAAAAAACATTCATGTTTACCACTGTCATGTTACCCAATGCATTGAAGTGTTATCTTGGGATCACCCACCCTAGGTTTATCACGGAACCACCTGTATATGTAAACAATTCCCATGAACCATAACATATTAATAACAAATAAAACAAACATAAATGAAAGATAACATTTCTACATTTCAATCCTAATATATCATTTCAATATATTAACATAAAAAATCCAATATCAAAATCATTTTCAATAACAAAATACATAAAAATGGTATATGGTATTTATTTTTCTTTCAAAAAACATTATGGCTTATTAAGGAAGCCAAAGATTAAATAATACTCACGGTGGCAGAAAAGGTCATTTTCACCATGTATGTTAGAAAGAAACATTATTTGTATCATTTGGTAAAACACCTCATAAAAGGAAGGTTACATTAGAATGAAATGAAAAGACAAAGGTGTTTGTACACAGTATAAAATAAATTCATGTATAAAACTAAATATGCCTTAATGAAAGAAGAATGGGAAGAAGTCCCTTACCTAATGTCCCTCTTGACTTGTTCATTCTTTAATCTCCTGAATAATAAAATAAAGTTAATTTATAATTTATAATGAACATTTTTATAGATTATTATTATTTTTATATCATTTATTACCACATTATAAACATTACATACTTATTTATGTTAATAATGGTCACATTGTCGATATTTGGTTCTTGAGTCAAAAATGAACATTTTATATATACAAGTTTTCCATGTGGTCAAATGTATATTGTCTCCAAAATAATATTCATTGTTAAGATATCATATATATATATATCATATATATCATGTATATATATGTATTTACAATAGTACATAACATTTGGAGATAAGAAATGAAATGCACCGTTCATGGAGATGGTAAGCCATACGTACACATGAACACAACATTCATTTCTACAATACATTTAATGAAATGAAAACATAATGATAAATAGGTATATTATAATTCTTGTATAATTTAATATATAAATTCATTAACTAAATCCTTTATACATTCCACATATGGCATAAACAAGTCACATCACTTTGAGGGGGCGGTAGTCCGCACTTCCTCAAATGAAATTATCGCGTTTTCCCATTATGGGAAACAAAAAGTTATGATATAAATGAAAAATACAGAATCATAGAGGCAATATAAAAATAATATATATCACATATAAATACAGCACTATAATAATGGCCACTATAAGAGGTGGTAGGAGATATTTGAATAATCATTGTTTTGTGAGGCAGTAGTTCGACGTCCATAGAAACAATATGTTATTTACCCATTAGACGGAGTTGTGTGTAAGTGTAGTTCAAATTATTCTCATAAAAACAACCTAGTATATTAATTATAATTGTTTTATTATAAAATAAAGTAATAAAAAGAGTTTATTAGGTTGGAAAAGAAAAATAAAATAAATGAACTTAAGAGAGGATGTTACCTTTAAATATGGTATCTCTAAATGGTTTGAACCAAAAAGTTTACTTTAATTGATTTAATATTATATAAAGGATTCTAAGATGAAGAGAGGGATGTATTGAGATTAATTTGGTATATTTTGGATGATCCAAGGGGCTTGGGAATTGTGAGTAATGTGTTAGAAGTTAGGTATTTTTATTAGAGGAAGGAGGGGATCCTTAGGAATGTTTGAAAATATTATTTTATTATATAATGATTTTAGGTTTATAAAGGTCAAAACTTATTAAATATGAAGATAAGATGACTCTTGTTATAAATAAAATCATTTAATAAGAATTTTATAGGTTTTGTATAATTTTTTAATCTTTATAATCATCTTTTTTTAAATCATTCATTAATGAGGTAAATACTTCATCATTATGGTGTCTTAAATAATTATATTTAGTTGATGTCTAAAAATTATAAAAAAATACTATGATGTATGAAGTTGTTTTATATGTAAAATGAGTATTTATATTTTAATAGATAACTTGTATAACCCCTTCTAAAAATTGATTTAAAAAAATATATGTTTATGTCATTTCTTCTTGACTTTAAATTAATTAATATAAAGTGTTATTATCTCTCCCATGTGGCTCTATGGGGTCCCCAAAGAGATTCAAGGATGCCTATGGTAGAAACGTTATCAAACAATAGGATTAGAACACATGTTAGGAAAATTTAATATTATTATAATATAATTATGTTTACCCTTATTTACCAGATTTACCATTTTCTCATGGTAAGTAAAATATTTACTGAAGTAAATATTCATAATGTATAAAAATGAAATTTACCTATTTAAAAAATTTGTAATTAATTATTCCAAATATGGAATCAATTTTTACAAATTTAAAACACAAAAGTGGCAGAAATTAATTTAAAATTAATCCCCATTGGCAAACAAAAAGTGTGTTTTTAAGAAATAACTATCAATATATTGACACTTGTTTATGTCCAATTTCACAGTGAAATTACTTACAATTAAAAAAATTGTATTAAATAATAAAAATATAATATAATTAAAATATAAAACCAATTAAAACAATAATATAAACATATTAGTAAATAAGATTAATAGAATGGTTTGAATTAAAATACAATATTTTTCACTATTTAATTAAAAAATGAACATTATCATAGAAATACCAAAATTTTATCCAAAGTAAATTTCGATGTCCCGATTATATAGAAGAATTTTATTTTTTCAAATAGAATATATTAAAGTGACAAAGACATGATTTAAAAATGGTTCTCCATCCAATGGTGGTAAATTGACCTTTTAAAGAGTTTTAGAGTGTTTATGCTTAAAATCAGATTCATTCACATTTTAATCTTATAACATTTATTGGATAAATGTAAAAACATTTAAAAAACATGTATAATCATATTATAATTAGTTCTATTCATTACCTCCAATACAATGGCTAGGATTTATCTACCATTTAAAATAATATTATATTAATATTTTTCAGTATGACTCAGCATGGTGTGAAACATTATACTTTGGAGAAACCCATTTTTGTGTGTCAGGTATGCCATCAAACAAAGCATCTCCTTTACAGTAAAATTAATATTTAATTCACTAATTCTAATCAATAATTTTTTTTGTATTCTTTATTTACCTAGGATGTTACATCAGTGGTCCCTCATGAATGGATAAAAGTATAACCTACTACATTTGAAGAGGGAAATTTTTAATTAAACTCATATTGTTTTGATTATTTTCATATAATTACTGAATCTCCCTTACTTAATTTATACCAGATGCAAATGTAGAGATTAAACTATATGAATAAGCAACTAATTTGATTATGGCTATATAGGATCCCCCATTAATTATCCTTCTACCCCAACATTTCAAGTCATTTTATACTGCTATGGGCATAGAAATAATACACTTAGTTGTCAAAGGGGACCTCTAAAAGAAGAATAATGTTAAGAAGATACGTGAATAAAGATTATTTGGTGTTTTTTAATACAAAACACAATCCCCTTTCCAACATTTTCTGAACAATATATTTTTCATATACGGAAAATCTAACTACAACCCCTATTTGAAGATGAAATCCTAAGAATATCCTCTCCTTTTTCTTTATTTTCTGAGTTTTAATAAATAATTGTTTGTGATTATTATATTTTTCTATAGGTTTTCCCAAAAATTAAAACAAACAAGGAGGATAGCTCAATGTTATCCCCAAAACACAATAGGAGAGATTCACTCAAACTTGATCGAATAATAACACCACGTTATATATTTTATTTTATAATGTTTATTCACAATAATTTTGATGAATATATGTGGGAACATAAATAGAAAATGATGAATATGTTTAAGGGAGGGAACAGAACCCATTTAGTATAGTTTTTCATTATTTTTAGTTAATTTATTTGAATCTATAAATTAAAAAATTTGCTTAATGATTTTAGAATGTTTTAGTATATATATAAGTAAAAATAACGTAATGTAGAAAGTTTTAAAAAAAGAAAAATAAAATAATGTTTTTTTATTTGTAAATATTATACATATACTTTTTTATATTTTATGTTTTTATTATTGAAAAAAATATAGATCTTGATTATTTCCTTTATTTTTTGGAATTTCATTCAAAATAAGGAATTCACCTGTTCTGAATTTTTGAGGATCAAGGATTACATAATGATATTTTTACTTATTGTTTGGTCATTGAACTATTGATGTTAGTGTGATTGAAATATTTTTGTTGAACCATAATTATAACTTTAAGTCATTGTAATTTCTTAACTTAAACTAATGGAACTTTACCACAATAAAAAATAACACCATAGGAATCCAAATGAAATTAAATTTATATAAGTCCTTTTATATTGGATTAAAATGGGTAAATTGGATCCCACAATGAATATATATGATAATAGTGCTGGGTGTATATGTATCCCTCTATAGAATTTTCAAATAAGTGCTTTAATATTTTATTGTACACATAAAACCCTTGTAAAATTGAAATCTGGAAGGGGACTATTGAATTATAACAAATTCACTTGAGTTGTATCAATGATGTGAAAAATTGAACCCCTATTTCAAAAAAATTCTAACAGTGGGGTAAATGGAAGTGCTTATTGTTAAAATATTGATTGTAATTTAATATAATTTTATCAACTGCTATACCTAGAACATTGATTTCATTTAAGAGAGGAGTGAATTAAAATTAAATATGAGGTATGATTATTTTTAAATGGATGAATCTCTGTTTTATTTATTATTTGTTTTTAAAATTTTGATCTATTAAGAATTATTTTTTCCATATTTTTGAATAAATAGACTCAATATGAAATTGCCCAGGAGGGCAATAGTTCAAGGGTGGGAGAGTGACATGAGTTGAAAATGTAACCAAATTTGTCTGATTTTTATAAAAATCATCCTCTTAATTCATTCAATTATATGGTAAATCAGTGTTTTTTATTTCTAGAAATTGTGGAACTTAATTTTTAATCATCTCAAATCATTTCTTTTAAGGATGTAATAAATTTTTGATTTAAGTTGAGAAGGAAAATGTTTATTTTCAGTTAAACTTGTGATTAATTAAATTTTTAATTAAAATTATCAAATTTTTTAATTTATAGAGTTTTATTAATTTAACATTTTCAAAACTAAATGATAAGTCAATAAATTATTATTTTTAAAAATAATTATGAATATTGATTTTCAATTTGGATCAGAGTGTGAATTTAAATTGAAAAATTAATATTATGATTCAAAAAATCATATTTTTAGTTGAATAATTTAAATTCGGAATTAATTTTTCTTAGTATTAAATTTATTTTTCATTATAATTGATAATTTATATGAAAGAAAATAATATAATAAAAAAGTGTTTTTCAAATGGAGGTTGTAAATGTGTTAATGTCCCCTGATGAATTTGAAATTATAGCCTCAAAGGGGAATTGTTCTCATTAAAGTGACCTTGTACTATACCTCATGGTCCCTATACTGATGGAACATATAAATTTCAAGTGACTTCACCCATGCTTATTAAGATACTACAAATTTATATTCACTACCTAAGTGACCATGGCTTAACTGACTTAATATTTTAAAAAATAATATGTCCTTGTTTATCTAAAACTACGTGATTTCCCACATAGAGATTTGATGTTACTGCATGTTCATGCTATAAACAACCACATATCCTAGGTAGGTTAAGCTATTATGAGATACCCTATCCATGACCACTCAACTAACTATGATCTCTTGTCATGTTAACTTATCCTCTAAACCTCCATGGCCCCTTCTACCCTCTCCATGGTAACTAAAGTTACCATGGATACCTACCACACAGTAAAAATCTCTTGAGACTAGCTAAACCATAGAAGAAACCTAGATTGAACAAGTCATTACCATGGTTGGATATTTTTAAACCTCCTCTCCACAAGGGAGAAGAAGTTAAATGCCTCTATTGAGTGTGTTCATTGCCTCTTGATTATAGAAGAGTTTAAATTATGTGCACATGATTGTATTTATTCTATGTGTATTTAGAACCCAAAAATAGATAGTAAAGAAAAATCTAAGAGTTATATTGAATTTATTATCAGATGAAAACTATAGTGGATAATAATGAACCTCTATATTCAACCCTAGATCCTAACCCATTTCACCCTTTGTGTGTTTAAATTCTGTTTGATTTATTTTAATTTCATTAAATCCAAATAAAAACATAATTTTTTGTTTTTATAAAAATTAATAAAAATAAATAAATATTAATAATTGGTTAGAATAGTGAATAATCGACCCACACACACTCTTTGGGAAACAACCTTTTTGTCAGCCTAATGTTACATTCCATATTTTAAATAATATAAAAATTATATTTGACCATAAACTAAGAATTATGAATGATTAGAAAATATTAATAAATATGATAATTAAAAAAATTAATAACCAAGTCTTGAAATGAATTTTTACTTCCCAATTTTTCTCCTGAAGACCCCAAATTTGAATTTTCCAATTCCTTGCATGAACTACATAGACATTGAAAATTATTTTCATAATTATCTTGAAATAAACATTAATATATAATATTTTTATTATTTTTTATGATATTTTTTGTATATTATCAGACACGATTAATTTCATAAGTTTCATACATTTATATGTCATATTTGTGTAATGATAATATCATAAATTATACTATATCTTCTAAAAACTATGTTTTTTCAATATTCTCAAAAAATTGACTTTATTAATTCCATAAAAATAAATAAATTTTAATTTAATTTATATCCAAAAAATATTTAAGTCCTTAACATATTGAAAACATATCAATTTTAATTCTTTTAAATATTTTTACTTTTAAATTTTTATCATACTTTTACAAACGCTACATCAACGATGTTTAAAGGTTCTATTTAATTATATAAATTTTAAACATTAAAAATGAATCAAAATGATAAATATAATATTTTCATACTCAGGGTAACAATTTTGGATCATTTATAAATTTTATCAATACAGGTGAAAAAATATTAATGTTTCTAAAAACAAAGGGAGTGACATTTTCTTTTTATACTTTACATAAATAATATTTCTATCACTACCAAAGAAAAATGGAATCATGTTTTAATATTTTAGAGTATTAAATGATGATGGAAATAATATAAACATATATTAGGTTTAAGGAATTTGTTTAGGGGATTTTATGGTCTTACAACATAATTTTAACCTAGTTTTAGAATTTTATCCTTATCGAGGTGATAAATTTTACCATAGTCACTATTCATAAGGCCTAAAATAAAAGGGACCTATTTAAGAAATTTGAAAGCCATGATTCCAAATATAAAAACATATTTTATCAAATTACATTCTTATAATTTTTATAAATTAACTTAAAAATAAATCCATAACACGTGATGAAAAATAGTTTTTCAAGAAAAATAATTTTTCAACAACAAGATAGACTTCATTAAATCAATGAACTGTAATCATCATAATATGTATTTAGATAATTATATACAGATATTTAATCTATAAAATTCATCAAAATAATTCATCATTAGATATTATTTTAATTAATTAAAATGTAAAAACATTTTCCATTTAAAATAAATTTTCTTCAAAATGCGTTGTCTAAACATAAGAATAAACTTGTTACAAAATATAATATAATATTTATTAAAAATATATTATTTTGTTTTTTTATTAAAATAGATCTTATTTTCAAAAAATAAAATAAAAAACATAATGATACTTTTAAATTACATGATTTAATTAAAATAAATGACGGTTTTTAAAAAATGATTATTTTTCTATATTCTCTGAAAAGTCAATATTTTCTGAAAAATAAAAAAGTTATTTAGAATTAAATTATGATATGTTGAATAAAAAATAGAGTTAAGTTTATCTTAAAATATTTTTAAAAGTGTCAACAAAAAATATTAATTTATACCGACAAAATAAAATCTATTTTTAATGAGAATTTATTTTTAAGGAATAAGTGTTTAATAAAATAGAGAACATATTTATGATGATTTGATAATTATTTTTTCATTAGATAAATAGTGAATAAATATATTTCATAATTATTTTATCCCTATTCATATCTTTCAATCAAAAAATAGGTCATAAATGTCATATTTAAATAATAATACTTGTATAATATATCAAAGATCACCAAAATTTAGGTTTTGTGTATAGTGAAAGCTATTGAGTATAGTATTATTTTGAATTATATGATCTGGTTGGTACATTATCACACTCTAAATAAATTATTCCTTATAAATTTTATCTTAATCTTGGTAATCAAGGGTTTAAGAATTTTGTTGAAACCCACATCATAAAAATGGATAATGAAACACCCTTTTGAAAAGAAGATGTGGGAAACAAAGAGGTTACCTAGAATAACATGTAACTAGGTTAGTAGCTAATGAATACATTATATTGAATTGAAAATAAAAACATGGAGGAAAATAATGTCCAAATTAGGATGGAGTGTGATAGAGATGCGGATTATGTGAATGTTAATAACCACAAAACTAAAGGTTCATGATGGCTGAAAACGACCATCAATTCATGAGAAATGATAGTAAAAAAGGAAAATATATTAATTTTCAAGGTCATTTAATAGAGTTATGGGATATTTATTCCAAGAAAATATACTTTATTTTTTCAAATCCACAAATATTGTTTCATCCTTTGGTTGTGTGTTTCAATTATATTCTATCACTTTCCATCGCAAACTCAAATGCTGAATGAAAAACTTGATTTTTCATGCTTGAATCACTAAAAAAAACTTTTAATGAGATTAAAAAAATATGGTGAAAAGTTATTCATCCCATATCTATTAATTTACGAAAACCATAATTGGTTTGCATATGGTTAGAAAATACCCAAATAAATAAAAATATATGTGATAAATATAAAATTTTATCCTAAATTTCTATAATAACACAATAGATCTAACCAAAATCATTCCATAATTTACCAACCTTATATCCCAACTAACCCTAGTAACATAAACATTAATGAATGTACTAACTTAAAATAAGTTCTCACACCATTTTTCTTATATTAAGAAACATTAATATAGTACTTTAGAAATAATCTATCATATTAAATGATATGTTAAAACTAAGGGTTATATATATATATTGTAATGTCCAAGACCCTCTTAGTCCATTACTTTACAAAATTTCTAAGTGTTGGGGTGTTCTGGACACTATTGGCGAGTCACGAGGATGTCTATTTCAGTGGAAATGTGTCATCACGGTGTCACCAATTGGTGCCACCAATCAGTTCCACCCATCAGTCTCACCAATCAGTTCAACCTGTCGGTAACACTGATCGGTTCCAACCATTGGTCTCACCAATCGGTGTCTCACCTATCCATCTCACCAATTCATTTCACTGATCCACTTCACCAATCAGATTCACCGACCATATTCATGGATATGCTTCACTGATCAGCTTCCACAATCTGCTTCACTGATCAGCTTCACTGATCAGCTTTACTGATCAGCTTTACTGATCAGCATTAGAATTTGGCTTCACCGATCAACTTCAGGGATCAGCTTCATAGATCTACTTCATCAATCACCTTCACCGATAAACATTAGATACTAGATTCATGGAGCAGCTTCACCGATCGGCTTCACCGATCAGCTTCACAGATTAGATTCACCGATTAGCATCACAAATCACCTTCACATATCAACTTCACTGACCAGCTTCAGAGATCAACATCACAGATTAGCTTCACTGATCATCTTCAGTGACCAACTTCACTTATTGGATTCACTGATCAGTTTCACATATATTATTCAGTGAGCCACTTCACTGATCAACTTCATCCACTAGCATCACCGATCAGCTTCAGCAATCAGCTTCACCAATCACCTTCACCGACCAACTTCACTGATCAGCTTCACCAATCCACTTCATTGAATTGCATCAGTGATCAGCTTCACTGATCAACTTCACAGATCAGCTTTAGCGATCAACTTCACAGATAAGATTCACTAAAAGCAATCACCGACCTGTTTCAATTTCAGCTTCACTAATCAGTTTCACTAATCAGCTTCATCGATTTGCTTAACCGATAAGCTTCAGTGATCATATTCACAGATCAACATCACTAATTAGATTCACCATCTAGCCTCAGTGATTAAATTAACTTATCTTCTACACTGATCAGCTTCAAAAATCAACCCCACTGACCAGCTTCACTAATCGGCCACAGTGGGGTGTCGGGGGTTCTTTCCATAGTTTTCTCGTAACATCTCCTTTAAGTTTTAATAGCTCTTTAAAGTAGTATAAGGTCATTTTAAAGCCCATAAATGATATTTTTAAATCCATTAAGAGTGGGGTGACCATTGGGATACCAAAATGTGTGGCATGTCACCCCCTTTTACGTTTTTTCTCTGAAAATATATTAACTAGTATCCATTATCTCTACCATATTTGAAGAGATTTATTAACTCTCAAAAAATTCTAATGTGTGCAACCGCCCACCCACGTAGTTAAACTATGATATGACTATTATGCACTTCGAGATTTCATATCCCATAACTCTAAGATCATGCCTTTTCACAAATTGAAATTTTCTTCTTCCTTGGTCCCATCTTTTTCCTTGGGGCACTTTGAGTCCATCTTTTAGAGACGAATCATGCACCTGTGTTGATGAAATTCCCGCTCAGCCTAGGAGTCCTTGGTGTTTTTCATCTGGAAGTCATCCATCCCCAGTTCATGGAACCAGGAGAAAACATATATCCTTGATCATAATTTAACGGTTTTTCCTTCATCTCTATTTAACTGTGCATCATTTGGAGTGGATATGATGATGATCCTCTGGGATTTAGATACAAACCACTTTAAAGAATATAATGAACTGACCTTTTTAAATAATAAATGGGTGGTAATGATGTTGTTGAAATTGATGTTTTACATTTATTTTTTTGTTGGGAATTTTATGGTCTTATCTCCTCTAAAAATCACGGCCATTGGTAGTCCTTTCTTGCGCACTAATGAAGCCCTGTTTTCTGGATGATCTCTGGTATAAATGGTTATAACATGGAAACTAGTTAATCACATAAACCTGGTTGTTTAAATGGATGTCCTATAAATAATATCCTCAATGTGATCACCCCATTTATTCAAAGAAAAGTAAGGAACTTAAGGAATGGTGTGGATAAATTTAAAAATCCACTTTATCCATTTTGGAAATATGCATGGTTGTTATGTTTGATGGTTGTGGGGTGATGTGGATGGGAATAGAACCCCTAGATGGGAGGTTTTTGGATTGTAAATCCGAGGTCGTTTGGAGTTTGGATCCTGTATGTTGGGTCTTGGTTTAGTTTTATTACTTCAAGGGATCTCAAAGATCCTATTTAATGTTGTGATTTTACAAGAAAACTGGGTGTGAATGATTAACTATCAATTGATCATTTCTTTGAGTTATTTTTTGGCTTGTGTATATTCCTGTTAGTTTCATGATAGTTGAGGAATTATTTTAAATGAAATCACATGAATAAGAAAAATAGAATGGGTACGATGGGGGGCTATTTCTTTTACAAAAATGGGTTGTTATGTGGTTGTGGTTGTTGTGTATTTGTTTTATGTAGGGACAATAGAGAGAGTGATTTTGTATAGGCTGGTTGTTTGTTTCAGAACCCTAGGGATTGGATGAGTTTTTGATTACCTATATGTATATTTTTTGTTCTTGTATTTTTTATATACACTCCAACCATATTGAGAACTTAATGTCAAACACCCTGTTTCATTGGGGAGGGTGTTTTTTCCAACATTGTCATCAGTAGATGTTTATTATCTCTTTTTTTTCTCCATCTCCTAGGTGTCCCAAGATCCTTCAGATTGGCTGGGACAACCTAAGATTCATTATATCCCAAGATTATTTGATCAGGGTGTGTTATGGTGGTTGTCCTAGGTTTGTGCAGGAAGGTTTGATTCCCAAGTGTCATTAAGATGAGGTAGGGGAATCTTTGGGTGTGGTAGTGGTGGTTTTGGCCGAGGTGACTTCGGGCGTAGTGGTGTTTGTTATGGACTATGTGTCTATGGGTGTGGTGTGTGGTTGGGGTGGCCCATATGGTTGTGGTTGGTGATGGGACAAATGTGTGATTCTGATGACCCATATGGCTGTAGTTGGGGGAAGCGGTGGGATTGCAGTGAAGTTTGAGGGGGAGGTCTGATGCATAAGATGTCCTAAATAACAGTGTGGATTGTGGTAAGGGGTTACCCAAATATGGATGTGATATTACTATTACATTACATGATTTGAATTATTTGGAGAGTGTGACTTGGTAAGTCTTGGTAGATAGTTTCCTTTCTAGGTGTATCAGTTACCTATTTTTCTGACAGGGTATTAGAATGTATCCCCACTTGTGCATGAGTTATTGTGGTTTCCCTACTGGGTATGTCTGTATACTCACGCTATGTATATAAAACTGCTTCCTAGTTTCTAGGGGGACTTTGAGAACCATGCTGGACTTTTCCAGCTTTAGCGTTGGTAGTCTTCGTTGCTGCTTTTTTTCTTCTAGTACTTTTCATTAGTGTTTTTTTTGTTCTTGTATTAGTTTATTTCAAACATGTATATGGGAATGGTTTTTTGGATTTACTCTTACTTTTAGATTTTGGAGTTGTTTGCGTTTTACCATATTGTCTCTTGATCTTATTAAATAAAAAGTGTAATGAATTCCATTTTATGTGAGATTCTATATCCTTGGTGAAAGTCTTCACTCTAGGGCCTATTGAAGGCGGGACTCCGGGATCAATATCTCTCCTTCAACTTGAATAATGAAGGGTTTTACAATTTTATATTCCTTTCCTCCACTTGGTTATGGTGGGTCATGTCAGAATGGTATCATATGATAGGGTTAAGAGATATGATGTATTTTGGTGTTAAGAAAAATGGGGGTTACTTGGGATAGTTTTGTAATAGTGTTACTCAATCTTGGTGCATGAAATTGGTCAGAAAAGACCGATAAAGATATGAGATTTCAGGTCCCCATGATCCCATGTAAGGAATTTGGGACAACTAAATGACAAGGTGAGGCTACACTGATGATAGGGTAGTGAACCTAGGAAAGGTACATGTATCATAATGTCTTGTTTTCATGTGTGTCTTGGGATTTTTGGGAATTTAAAATAAAAAAAAGTTTAAGCCAAATTTGAAAGGAATCTTATACAATACTAAAGCTTAAAAATTCCGTTCTACCTTAGAATAATGGAACCAAAACAATATAAAAGAGTATTATGGGTGATCATGGCCTAGGAGGATGATCTGGTCAATCAGTAGAAGATTGACCTAGAGGAAAAGGATGAAAACTGGCAGAAGACTCTCCGTTCTTTCTAGCGGCAGACCTTCGGGAAGTTTGAGGGATGTGTTTCCGAGTTAGAGACAGAGGGCCAGCTTGAGGAGATGGTGATAACCTTTTCCTTCATCCATTCTATGAGAGAGTGTTGGGTTCCATTGATAGTCAGTTAGATGAGAGGAGCAACACATCATTGGGGGATGCTCTACCTTAGAGAGAGGATGGAGACTGAGGTTTTGTGTACTGACTTCGAGAAGGAGTTCTGGGTGGAATTAATTTCTTCTACGATTAAGTATGAGAATAGGCCGGAGTTACTATCCCTCCAGTAGGGGAGTATGTCAGTGATGGAGTTGATAATCAAGTTCAAGGATCTCTTTTGTTTTTCCTTTGAACTCTTTCCGTATGAGTAGTCTCTGGCAAGACATTTAGAGGAGGCAATCTGACCTTCTCTTCAGTATGTTGTTTCTCTCTTCACTCTATAGTAGTTCTTGGAGTAATAGAAGAAGGTTGAAGTAGTGAATGGGATGAAAATGATGGGAGGTGAGCCATGATATGGGAGCCAGTTGGGTTTATCTAAAGGGAAGGACATTAGAAGAAGACCTCCTGCATTAGGGCCTTCTAGGTTTCGGCTGGCAGGAAGTAGACCCCAAAAATTCTAGTTCTGATCTACTAGTCCTCACCCTTTCTCTATAGGTTCGAGACTGAGGTTATTCTCTTGTGGAGGTTTTGGGACATCCAGAGTCGTTTCCCAGTTCGAGTGTAGTACATTCGTGGTGGGTAGGTTCAGCACCCTCCTTTGCAGCAACAATTCCTTGACCCACATTTTTATCAGCAGCAGTAAGGGAAGCATGCTCCCGTTCCATCGAGAGCAGACATTGTAGGAGGGGGATATCTTCAGGGCGCTCCTTAAGGACCTCAACCGGGGTGTGGTTGGGGAATCGGTCGACAGTTGAGGGGTAGAGTAGTTGGGCATAGGCATTTGTAGGCTGCATAGGCAGTGGTTCACGAAGGGCCAACGGTCGTTCGAGGTACGATCAGCTTGTTTATCACTCTTTCTTCTATCTTATTTGATTAAGTATATTCAAAATCATTTGTTACACCTAATCTATCCCATGATCTGTATCTATATGTAGAGATAATTTCCATGCCACTGGTGTTGAGTACGCCAGTCATAGGTCAGCCCAACTTTTGATATGTCTTCCCGGGATGAAGACTGATTTTGGGGACACATCAATCCAATGGGGACCTTCTTTTTCAATAGATGCATCCATATGATGTCATTTTACGCTGCGAATGATTGTTCTATGTGTGTGTCGTTATCAATTTATTCATGAGAAGATTCATGTTCTCTGACGAGGATGGTTGATGTGTGGCTTTTGTTGGTGAACGGAGTTATCTGGTGGGGAGCTGGCATGTAGAGCCTCTTCTTTATAAATTAGTCGAGTTGTCAGCAGAATCAGTGGATGTTGAGAAGATTGATGGTCCAGTAGTTATCAGAAAGTTCATGGACATTTTTCTGAAGGTGTTTTTGACTCTACCCCCTCGACCTGATGCTGAGTTTGGGATAGACTTACAACCCGTTTCCCATCTGATTTCAATGTATCCTTATCAGATAACACCTTCAGAGTTACAAGAGTTTCAGATTCTGATTTAGAATTTGATGAAAAAGTGTTTTTTTGACCCATCATGTTGACATGGGGTTCTCTAGTCTTGTTTGTGAAGAAGGAATATGGTGGTCTCAGTCTATGCATAGACTACCAGAGACTGAATTAGGTAACGATCTAGAACCGTTACCCACTCTTGATGATATAAGGTCTCTATGACCAGCTGATGGGGGTAGGTTGGTTCTCTAAGATCATTCTATGGTCTGGGTGACACCAGTTCTGGTTGAAATATGGTTATATACCAATTATTTCAGGTGCAGTTATGAGCACATCAAGCTCATAGTCATTCTATTCGGTGTTACAAACTTACCTGCTGTATTAATGGTGGCTCATGAACACTGCTTTCTATAGATTTCTGGACCAGTCATTTTGTCCAACGAAGACATCCTGATCTATTCATGATTAGAGGAGGAGTAAAATGATCACCTCAGGATAGTTTTGGAGATCCTTCATCACCACTAGCTCGATGGGAGGTCTTCCATGTGCTAGCTCTTGACATGAGAAGTGCACTTTCATGGGAATGTGGTGGCTTATAAAGGGGTAGTAGTGGATCTGTCAAAGGATTGAGTGGTTTTTTCTTTGGAAGCACCCATAAACGTGATAAAGGCTCGTAGTTTCATGGTCCTGGTAGGATATTATCAGAGATTCACACCCAACTTCTCTAGAGTGGTAGCTCCATTGATTGATTTCACTATAAAGAACCAAGCCTTCATGTGGAGTGAGCAGTTTTAGGAAGCTTTCAGCTATCTGAAGGAAAGGTTGGTCAGTTCTCCAATGCTCAGGTTTCCAGAAGAAGGGGTGTTGTTTGAGGTGTTTTTTGATGCTTCTGGTCTTCTATTGGGATGTGTTCTAATGCAGCAGTGAGGAGTGATCTCTTATGGGTCTTGGAAGTTACGTCCTCATGAGTGTAACTATTACATCTATGATCTAGAGGTTGGAATGTTTGTGTTCACATTGAAGTTGTGGTGGCATTACCTTGTTGTGGATACCTTTATGTTTTACACAAATCAAAATAATTTGAGGAATATCTTTACCCAATGGGACTTGAACATGTGACATCGAAGGTGGGTGGAGTTTCATTCAGACTACGACATCGAGATCTTTTACATGGAAGGTATGGTGAGAATTGTTGTAGATTCCTTGAGCTGGAAGTCATTGAGGGAAGTTGTTTGTGAATTTGTGGATTCTTGGAAGGCGATGGAGGAGTTGGATGACATACACCTGGATACAAGGGTGGATGGTGGTAGAGTATGTCTATTTCGGATGAAAGTGTGGTCCTCTATTTTGGGGTAGGTGGAGGAGTCTCATTGGGGAGACTCAAAGAGTGATGTGATGCACAATTGTGTTGACCAGGGTAATGCTTCGGTAGGGTGGTTGGAGGATTGTATGAATCGGATTCTGTTCCACAAGAAGTTATTTTTCCCAAATATGTTGCATGAGGGAGTTATTTTCATGTTCTATAACTCACAACTAGTAGTACACCTAGGTGTTTACAAGATGTATTGAGGCCTGAGGGAGCAATTTTGGTGTCCTGATGTAAAACAATAAGTGGAAGAGTTTGTGGCAAGGTGCCTAGTGTATTAGTATGTGAAGGCTGAACACCACGTCCTAAGAGGTTTGTTACCGCCTTTATATGTCCTAGAGTGTAATTAGGATGAAATATAAATGGATTTCATCACAAGAATATCTAGGGTTCCAGGAGGCTGTGATGCTATCTATGTAGTGGTAGATCGACTGAAAAAATCATCTCAATTCCTAGAGATCAAAGAGTTGAGTGTAGTGGATGCCTTATTACAGAGATATGAGGATGAGGTGGTGATGTTGTATTGAGTTCAAATTTCTGTAGTCTTAGATTGGGATGCACAGTTCACCTCATGAATCTAGAGGGAATTACATGATTTTCTTGGCACCCATCTATTCCTTAACACCGCTTTCCACCTCCAAATAGATGGGAAGACAGAGCGGACCATCCAGACAATGGAGAATATGCTACGAGAATGTGTTTTGGACTTGGGGGGGGGGTATGTGAATGATATTTTACATTAGTATAGTTTTCATACAAAAATAGAAATTAATCTAATATTGGCATGGCACCATTTGAAGCCTTTTACAGTAGGACGTGTCGTTCGTCCGTGTACTAGACCGACGTTTGGCGGGAAGGTGTTCTTTGTCCATAAGTAGTGCACAACACAATGAAGAAGGTTAAACATGTTCACTAGAGGATGAAGGCATCCTACGAATGGAATAAGTCATATTTTGATGGTAGGCGGAGGCCCTTGGAGTTTGACGTTGGAGGCCATGTGTTCTTGATGGTTTCCCCTTGATGTGGGAATAAAAGGTTTGGAAGGGGTAGTAAGATTTTCCCAGGTTCATCGTGCCTTCAAAGTGTTGGGGAGAGTTGGTGAGGTGGCATATCAGCTAGCATTGCCACTTCTTTTGGAAAGGATCCACGAAGTTTTCCATGTCTCCTAGCTTCGTCGATCAGATGATCTCCCTATACCCCGAGCTATTTTGTGTTTCTTTTCAATTCCATCCTTGATGTTCTTGATTTAGTGACTTTTTGGGATGTAATGATAACCTTGTTTAATTATGAGATGAGTTGTTTCCTTTACCTTGTAATTGTGTATGAAAAGTAATAATGTGTGGGGAAGGGAGAACCTGATTATTAATCTAGATGCATCATCGTCGATGCGATTAAACCCATGCAGGTGAGTTAGTTCCTCCTAAATCGGATAGTTTCTTGACATGGAGGAAATAAATCCCTGATCCGTGTGTCTGGAAAATGTGATCCCTGGTTTTCATATTACTGTTTGGGGTGGTTTTTCCTCAAAAGGTATCTTCCAATGTGGGTGTTCAAAGAACTATCTTTTATTTTGGTAACTCTTGAATTCTCAAGGACGAGAATAGTTTGAGAGGTATCTGATGTAATAGTTCGGACCCACCTGGTCCATTACATTGCCAAATTTCTTTGTGATTGGGTGTTTTGGACACCATCGGTGAGTTAGGAGGATGTTAGTGTCAGTGGAAACATGTCACCATGTAGTCACCTATCGGTGCCACCGATCTGTCTCACCGATTTGATCAAACCTTGGGTCTCACCGATCGGTTCCACTAATCGGTATAACCAATCAGTGTCTCAGCAACCGGTCTCACATATTAGTGTCACCGACTAGCTGCATAGATTAGCTTCACTGATTAGCTTCACAGATCAGCTTCATCGATCAACTTCACTGACCAGCTTCACCGATCCGCTTCACTGATCAGCTTCACTTATTAGTTTCACTAATCAGCTTCACAGATCATCTTCAAGGATTAGCTCCACTGATCGGCTTACCAAATCAACTTCACTCTTCACCGATCGGGTTCAATGATCCATTTCACTGATCAACTTCACTAATCGCTTCACTAATCTCTTCACTGATCAGCTTCACTAATCATCTTTACTGATCCACTTTAGCGATCAATATTACTGATCAACTTCACTGATCAGCTTCACCAATATCCTTCACCGATCATCTTCACCAATTGGCTTCACCAATCAACTTCAATGATCAGCTTCACCAATTAGCTTCACCGATCATCTTCACTGATCAGCTTTAGTGATCATCTTCACGTATCAGATTCCCTGATTAGATTCACTGATTTTCATTAGTGAATGACTTCACTGATCCACTTTAATGATCAACTTCACTAATCAGCTTCACCGATCAGCTTCAGTGATCAGCTTCAGTGATCAACATCACCAATTAGCTTCACTAATCATCTTCACTAACCAATTTCAGCGATCAGCTTCACTAATCAGCTTCACCGATCAACTTCAGCAACCAGTTCCACCAATCAACTTCACCAATCGACCGTAGAGGTGTCTCATGGTTTCATTTCCTATTTTTCCCATAACGTCCCCTTTAAGTTTTATTACCTCTTTAAAGTACATTAAGTCCATTTTAAATAACATAAATGATAATTTTGAATCCCCTAAGAGTGGGGAAACCCTTTCTTTACCATAATGTGTGTCTTGTAAGACCTCATTTTATATATAATTATTAGTTCTTGTATTTCTTATACGCACCCCAACCATGTTGGTCACTTGGTGCCGAACACCCCCATTTCATGAGGGAGGGTGTTTTTTCCAACATTAATTTGAGTGAGTGGTTGTTTGATCCTTTCCTCTACCTCTCATAGGTCTCAAAAGATTCTTCAGACAGGCTGTGAAGGCCTAATGTTCATTATTTCCCTAGACACTTTTGGCAGGGGTGTGTTGTGGTGGTTGGCCTTGGTGTGTGCGGGTATGGTGGTTCCCAAGTGTCTTAGGGATGAGGTCTAGGTTTTTTCAGGCATGGTAGTGTTGATTCTGTCCAAGGTGACTCTAGGCGTCACTGTGGTTGTTGTGGCGTAGGTGTCTGTGGGCGAGGTTTGTGGTTGTGGCAGCCCATATGGTTGTGGTTGTGGGCGGGACATATATTTGATTTTGATAGCCCATATGGTTGTTATGTCTGGTAGTGTGACGACAATAGAGTTTTGGGGGGTAGGTATGATGCGTAAGAGGACCCAAATAACCATAGGTAAAATGGTGCGGGGTACCCAAATATTGATATGTTATTACTATTACTTTACCTATCTTGCGTTATTTGGGGAGTGTTCCATGGTGAGTTTGTGGGGATTGTTTCCTTGCTAGGTGTTGTGGTTACCACTTTTTCTCATGAGGCACTAGAATTTCTCCCCACTTGTGCATGAGAGATTTTGGTTACCCTAGTAAGTATACCTATATACCCACTATTCATATATAAAACTGATTTCAGGTTTCCAGGGGACTTTGAAGACTGTTCCGGACCTTTCAAGCTTGAGCGCTGAGATTCTTCATTGATTTTTTCTTTTTTTGGTACTTTTATTCATAGTTTTTCTGTACTTGTATCAGTTTATTTTTAACATGCCTATGGGATTGGATTTTTCAATTTAATTTTACTTTCAACTTTTGGAGTTGTTTGGGTTTTACCATCTTTTCTCTCGATATTGTTAAATAAAAAGGTAATCAACTTCCATTTTATGTGAGATTCTATACCCTTGGTGCTAGTCTCCACTTAGTGGCCTATTGATGGTAGGACTCGAGGGGTCATTATCATTCCTTCAACTTGATGAAGGAAGGGTATGATAGTTTTCTGTCCCTTTTTTCATCTTGGTGAAGGCAGGTCCTGACATCCGTTAACCTGAAGAGAAATCTATGAAAATACCATTAATCGCTATTATAAATCATAATAATATATTATGATATAATGAAATATATAAAATATCACAAATAAAATTTAACTACTAACCTAAAAGTTAATCATTAGCTTGAACATAAATATCTTTGAAAATATTGGCTTAAAAATCAATCACTTTTCAAATATCAGGTTTATCTATACAATTTTATCCAATAGAAACTATCTACATTAATATGAAATCATATACTAACACAAAAGTTTATGTAATAATCAAAGTATTATATTTACTAAAACCCATTATAAGTTTCAAATCATTATGAGTTTTAATCACTTGTGACCCCAAAAAGAGAATTTCCTCTTTTTAATGCATGATCAACTATAAAATTAATAACCCATGATAGTTTCTATAACACTTAATTTTATTCATATGAAAATATTATAATCATAAGATTTTTATAAACCATGATATGATGCAAACTGTGATATCCCTTAACCTACACTCCCAAATATAATGCTAAAGAATAATCTTTAAATATTTGGATTTGTTACTGATAAATGGGACCAAATTTTAGCCACCCGAAACATACATCATAAAAATGAAAAATTGGATCACTTATATACCAAGGTATCTTATATGTTTATGGTTTTTTAGAATTATGAAAAACCTTTACATAACAACACCCATGTATTTAAGTGACCATTTTCCATATATACACATATTTTGTTATTCTAAATTATGTATTCAAAATATCCTATAAAATTATGCACAAATGAATCCTTTATAGACACAATTCATTTAAAATCAATGTTCAATAACTGGAGAATGTGAAAAAATTAAAGGGTGATCATAGATGATCATTATGTATTACATTCAAAGGAACTTATCATGAGTCAATAATGCACAATAATATGGAATAGTGACTAAGAAATACATGTCCCATTGAATCAATAACATGATAATGCAGTATAAACATGGATGATAGATATCACATGGAAATTAATAATTGAAATCTAAGTGGAGGAAAAAAATAATACCATAAATTCCTGATCTTACCATCATTGTCTCAAGATAATAAATAATGAATTTTATCATTGAGGCCTCATTTAAATTTAATTTCATTAATGGGTTGGTATACATATGATAACGAAATTTTATGACACGATCTTAGAGCTTCATCTTATACATCATGTAAGGTTTTTTTGTCTCCTGAGACTATCGATACATCAAGGGAATATCTATAATCATTCCCTATATATTAAATAATTATGTCTAATGTATTCCTTATATATTGAATGATCAGTAAAATTCATAATCAATACACCTTATCAATCAAAATATGTCTACATTGAATTAAGAACATATAATAATAATAATTCCCAATCAATAGAATAACTTTTATAGTAACATTCTTAGACATTAACTCTATATAGAAATGACACATGGTTTAGATAATAAAATATCAATGATAAAAAAATATAGATATGGGGAAAAATATAATATCCAAATAATGATGGACAATGTTAGAGAACATGATCATTATAATGTAAATGATCAGGAGAAAAACAACAACGACAAAACCTTGAATCAGTAAGGGATGAAAGAACATGATAAATTAACTAGAAATATAGGTTTTTTAGTAAATTATTTCTTTTGGAAAACATATAATAAAATGTAATAAAATCATTTAAAATAGTATTTCATAAAAATTTTGTAACGCTATATAAATATGATGCTAAATATTACAATCAAAAAAAGTTTTCAAGCTTTTAGAAAGTAAGAAATTTAATAATAATTTTAAAAATAATTGAAAAATTATATTTTTCTGTAAAATAAATATAAATGCTATTAAATAATGCTTCAAAGAAATGTAAGGTCATGAAGGTTTGAAAATTAATTCATTTAGAAAACGTTAAAATAATGATTCCTTTTATAATTTTTTATTATAAAGTAAAAAGTATATTTTTTAGGAAAATGAAAAGAATATTAATTTAAATACATAATAAGAAACAATAAATATAATTCAACATTACATTAATAGAATCATTTGATAATGGACAAAACACCATGGAAACCTTTTATAAAAATATAGATATGGAAAGAAAACTTCATCAACCAAAAAGGAAATATAGTCATCCATTCTAATTTTTTTATCTAGATCATATTAAGTCGTAAAGAAGGTATAAAAGAGTGATAATATTAAAAAAACGAAAATAAACTGAGGGATCAAAAATATAATGTATTTTAGAGAGGGATTAAATAATGTTCATATGCATAATTTAAGCATAAATAATCTTTAGTAAAAAGTAATATTGTAACATAAAATTTTATCCCTTGGGTAACTCTTGAATTTAAACCCATTAAAGGAAATAAATTATAATGAAACATTATATACCATAGAATAAATGGAATTAATTATATTGAACAAAAATTGGTAGTATATACATCTTGTAAATTGAAATAGGTTATAATATAATTTTTGTCCAAATTGAGTGAAATTAAGTTGAGATTCCCTTGCAAAGATCATTATAATGAAATGAGAATTAATCAATGAAGTAATTATGTATTAAAAATGTAAAATCTCAAATAAAAGTGTAAATATAATATAGAATGATAAATGGTTACTTTTTTCATATCATAATCAATGAATAATTAATTCAACCTAACGAATAGAAATTGTGTTAAGAAATCCCCTACATTTTTTGTATTTCCTCCATTATATTGAGATTGTTGAATTTATAGGGTAGTTATAAAATTTCCTTTATTACCCTTAAATGTTAAAAAATTGTGAAACACTATTGATTTTTTCTGTATAAACGGGGACTCACTTTGAATTTTTTTCGAATGTCACATTTATCTATTTAAAAAAACATTTCATATAAAGGAAGGTCATGACATACATTAACCTATAGAAAAATCAATGAAAATACCATTAATTACCATTATAAATCATTATAAGATATTATGATATAGTAAAATTTATAAAATTTCTCATATAAAAATTAAATACTAACCTAGAAGGTAATTATTAGCTTGAATATAAATATCTCTAAACATATTGTCTTACAAATGAATCACTTTTCAGCAATCATGTTTATCTATGCCCTCTTATCCAATAGAAAATAATTAAATTAAAATGAAATCATATACTAACACAAAGGTTTATTTAAACATCAAAGTATTATTTATAATAAAACCCGTTAGAAGTTTCAAATCATCATGAGTTATAATCACTTATGACTATAAAAAGATAATTTCATCTATTTAATGCATGATCAACTTTAAAATTAATAACCCATGATAGTATCCATAACACTTAATTTACTTCACATGAAAATATTATAATCATTAGATTTTTATAAACCATGATAGGATCCAAACTGTGATATACCTTAACCTTAACTCCAAAATCTAAAGTTAAAAATCAATATTTAAATTTTTGGATTTGATACTGGTAAAGGTGACCAAATTTCAGCCACCCAAAACATACATCATCAAAACGAAATTTTGGATTACTTATATACCTTGGTATCTTATATGTTTAGGGTTATTTATAATTATGATAAACTTTTACATAACAACACCCATGTATTTAAGTGATCATTTTTCCACTATACAAAAATTTCATTATTCCAAATTATGTATTCAAAATTTCCCATAAAATTCTGCTCACATGATTCTTTTATAGAAATAATTCATTTAAAATGAATGGTCAATAACTGGAGAGAGAGAAAAAGTTGAAGGGTGATATAAGATGATCAATATGGATTATATACAATAGAAGTTATCATGAGTAAATAATGAACAATAATATCGTAGAGTGACTATGAAATACATGTCCAATTTAATTAGTAACATGATAATGCTGTATAAACATAGATGATATAAATGACATGGAAAGTAGTAATTGAAATATAAGTGGAGGAAATTAATAATAACATAAATTCATGATCTTATCATCAAGGTATCATGACAAAAAATCAATAATTTAATCATTAAGGCCTCATTAAAATTTAATTTCATTAATGGGTTGGTATACATATGATAACCGCCTTTTATGACATAATATTATGGATTCATCTTATACATCATTTCATCATGTTTTGTCTCATGAGACTATCGATACATCTAGGGGATATCTATACTGAGGCCTTATCTATTAAATAATTATGTCTAATGGATTCCTCATATATTTAATGATCTGTAAAATTCATAATCAATACACCTTATCAATCAAAATATTTCTACATTGAATCAAGAATATAGAATAATAATAATTCCCTAATCAATTGAATAACTTTTATAGTAATATTATTAAACATGAACTCTATATAGAAATTACATATGGTTTATATTATAAAAATATCAATGATATAAAATAATATCGATATAGGGAAAAAATATATTATCCAAATAATGATGGGCTGTGTTAGAGAACATGATCATTATAAAGTGAATGATAATGAGAAAAAAAAACAACGACAAAACCTTGAATCAGTAAGCGATGAAAGAACATGATAAATTAACCCGAAATATAGGTTTTGTAGTAAATGAATTATTTTTGGAAAACATATATTAAAATGTAATAAAATCATTTAAAATATCATTTCAAAAAACTTTTGTAACATTTTATAAATATGAAGCTGTATATTTCTTTCAAAATAAGTTTTCATGATTTTAGAATGAAATAAATTTTATAAAAATTTAAAAAATAATTGAAAAATTATATTTTTTTTGTAAAATAAATATATAAGCTATTAAAGTAAGCATCAAAGAGAATTATGGTCACTAAGGTTTAAAAATGAATTCATTTAGAAAACATTAAAATAATGATTACTTTTATATATTTTGTTTGGAAGTAAAAATTAACTTTTTTAGGAAAATGACAAGAATATTCATTTAAATCCATAATAAGAAACACTAAATATAATTTAAAATTACTTTAATAGAATCATTTGATAAAAGAAAAAAATAACATGGAAACCTTTTTATAAAAATATAGATATCGAAGAAAAAGTTCATCCACCAAAAAGGAAATATAGTTATCCATGCTAATTTTTTTTACCTCCATCATATTAAGTACCAAAGAAGGTATAAAAGAGTGATAATACTAAAAAAAAGAAAATAAACAGTGGGTAATAAAATATAATGTATTTTAGAGAGTGATCATATAATTTCCTTATCCCAAATTTAAGAATAAAAAATCACCAGTAAAAAGTGAGATTGTAACATAAACTTTTATCGCTTGGGTAACTCTTGAATTTAAACCCATTAAAGGAAATAACATGAAATGAAACATTATATACCATAGAATAAATGGAATTCATGATATTGAACAAAAATTGGTAGTATATACATCTTGGAAATTGAAATAGGATTATAATATAAATTCCTTCCAAATTGAGTAAAATTAAGATGATATTCCCTTACAAAGATCATAATATTGAAATGAGAATTTATCAATGAAGTAATTATTTGTAAAAAATGTAAAATATCACAATAAAGGTGTAAATTTAACATATAATGATAAATGGAAACTTTTTTCATAATATTTTCATATTATAATCAGTGAAGAATTGATTCAACCCAATGAATAGAAATTGAGTTATGAAATCCCCTACATTTCTCTTTGTATTACCTTCAATCTATTGAGATTATGGAATTTGGAGGGGCATTTTATGATCACCCTAGTGTATAGGGGACTTGGGAATGGTTTTTTAAAGATTTAATTGGAATGTTTTTTTCAAAAATAGATAAATTTGACTTTTAAAAAAATTTAAAGTGAGTCCCCGTTTATTTAGAAAAAATCAATGGCGTTTCAATTTTTCATCATTTAAGGGTTATAAAAGTAATTTTACAAATTAAAGGTGTCACAAATTAGAGGAAATATTATTTTATTGAAAATTACAATTCGATTTTATTCATTATAAATCTTTTATAATTTTATAATTTTTGAGAAATAAATTTTTAACATTAAATTCTATTTAAGAACTTTCTCATCACTATTCACAAAATGTAACTTCAAAAAGATCATGAAAACATTGAATTTGTAATATAATATCTTAGATAGTCACTTATACTACATAAATTTTTATAATTTTTTTGTATGCTCAAAATAATCTAAATATTATTAGTTTTAATATTTTTAATATTGTTAATTTAATTGGTTTACTATTTTCATATAGGTCACCACATCGCAGTATAAGTTTTTTAAATAGTTATAAAAAATTTTAAATTTTAAAATAAATTACTAAAATATATTTTTATTTATAAAATTTTTTTATCCTTTTTATTAATTCATAATTTATATATATTCTCATTCATACTACGAAAATATATTTAATATGTTATTTTGACTTTTCGCACCTTGTGCAAGAATACCAAGAGTATTTTGATAAGATTATTGTTATATAATAATAGAGTTTAGAAAAGGAAATAAAAATATTAATTTATACATAATATTGAATATGAAATTTTTATAATGACATTTTAATTATTAATTATTATATTTAGTATAGAAAATTTTACTTTTTTAGTGTTGCACATGCATTGCGTCGATAATAAAAATGGATTTCATATTTATCTTGAAATAATCTCTAATTTATATTTTTTGAACTATTTTTGAAATATATTTATTTAATATTATAATAAATTACTCTTTTAATAAGTTTCATAAATTTATATATATCATATTTATGTTAGGATAATATCCAAAAATATACCATATCTCATAATAACAGTATTTTTTCACTATTAACAAAAATTTTGTTCTGAACACTCCAAGTAAATAATGTAATTAGAATATAAATTCTTAAGGAATTAATTAATACTCATTTATATAAATAAAAAAATTATTCTAGACCCAAAATTTCCAAAACACATCAAATTTCATAATTTAAAACAATTTATTTTGATTGTTTTCCAGCTTATAAAAACACCGCATTTTGGATGTATAAGAATTCTAGATAATTATGTGTTTTATAAAAATTAAAAATAAATTAGTATAAAAAGTATAATTTTTTTATACTCTAATTAAAAATTTTGTATCATTCATAACTTATTTCAATCGTTCTGATATAATATTAAAGTTTATTAAAACAGAGTGACATTTTTTTACACTTTTCTTAAATAATATTCATGTCGTTATAAAATCAAAATGGAATCAAGGTGTCCTATTTTAGAGACATATATTAGGTTTTAAAAACAACATTCATATAGTTATATTATGGTTTTTTTTATTGTAATTTCTTACCCCATAGTTTGAAATTGATTATACCCATTTTACCCTTACCCATGTGAAAATTTTTACCATTATTAGTATTCATATTCCTAAATAAAGGGTAATTATTTTCCAAATTTAAACCATATGATTCCAAATATGATAACAATTTTATCAAATTCTTTTCTTATAGATGAAAAAAATTAATTTATAAACATGAATAATGTGATGAAAAATGGGTTTTTCAAGAAAATTATTTCTTTAAAAAAAGATGGTCTTACATTAACTCTATGACTAGTAATAACAAATATATGAATTTAAATTAAAATATATTGATAAATAATATATAAATTCCTTCTAAATAAATCTTCCGTAATGATTATTTTAAAATAATCTAAATGGAAAAACATTATGTACTTAAAAACATTTTTTCTGGAAAATGCGTTTTAAGCATAAAAATCAACTTATTCGAAAATCAAATGTAATTTTTAATATATTGGATTATTTATATTTTTTTATTAAAATATAGCTTATTATAAGTTAAAAAATAATACAAAACATAATGTGACTCTTAAATTAATTGATTTATATAAAATAAATTTCAGTTTAACAAAAATTGGCACTGTACATTATTCACTAAGAAATCAATTTTTTCATAAAAATGAAAACAATTCATACTAAAAAAATTTACATAACAATAATAAAAAATGTGGTTTATTTTATCTAATAAAATTTATTAAAGTTTCAAAAATTTATTATATTATTTGCTTATAAAATTGAAATTTTTTTCAATGAAAATTTATTTTTTAGTATATAAATTTGTTTACAAAATTTTGAGTATCTGTTTATTATTTATTAATAAATAGTTTTTATTAAATAAATACTTTATTAATTTATTCGAAATTTTTCTATAATTATTCATACCTTTCAATCCAATAGTTAGTTCATAGAAGTCACTTAATGATCAATGTTTTATGTAGAGAAAGCTATAAATAAAAATAATTTTTTAAATAAATGTTTAAGGTGTAACATTTTTAGTGGATTAATAATAATCTGAATTTCAGTTATGTTTCTTTCATAGAAACCATAATATATATTTTTTATCTATTCCCATAAGTGGAAAATGGTAGTGGGGAACCATAAATGAGAAGTAAAATATCACTATACATAAATTAATTAAAAATATGAAATTTAAGGGGAATTGGAAAATAAATTAAGTAGAATCCATTTAATATGTTGTTTCTCTCTTAATATTATAGTATTTTTCTTTTTTAGGTAGTATTGGATTCACTTAATGTAATAGAGATTCTGTTTTACCTTAAACCACATCATCTTATTACAGTACTGGTTTTCTCGTTATTAGTGGATTATTAAAGTCATTTTTCATTATATAGGGTATAATTCACCTCATAATGATATAAAATTAAAAAGCATAGAGAGTTAAAATGAATGTTATTTAATGATAAATCAAAACAAATAGATCAAAAAATAAAATTCCACTTACTATGGAAGTTTCTCCTTGAACTCTTTCTCTTCAATAAATGAATTTGGAATAGTTTCCATAGGAGAGTGTAGTGGGTACATCATTTTATCTTGAAATCCTATATTTTAAATATGTACACCTTCTCTTAAGGTGTACTCCAACAGTGTTGAATATGAATAATCAAAACAAAGAAGATTAATTTTTTAATGCATTTTAGAGAATATAGAAATATGAAAATCAAGAGTTCTGTTATGTCTCTCTAATAGTTTAGTGTATATAAGTTTTTTTATTAGAATTAAATCCTAAATGATATTTAATATTTTTTATATTTAAGTATTTTAAAGTGTTGATTTGACCTCCTCATTCTCTTATTGAGAAAAGAATATTAGAACTTTTAGTTTTTATTATTCTTGTGGTTCTCCTAAGTACACATGTTCTTAGAGAGTGGTAGCCATCATAGCCATAATTTCCTTTAGTTCTACCATCAATCTTTGTTTCTTTTTTAGTTATTAGGATAATAAAAAATATCTAATAATGAACTATTCAATCTCCTTTGGTTTTGGTTCTTATTCGTTTTGATAGAGTATGGGTATATGATATGAATGTTAGATAGCTTCATTCTATTATTACCTTCTACCATCCCCCATAATAGTGTGTAATAATCGTTTTTATTCTACTTCCATTGAATTTCCCCTTACGATTATAAAATAACAGAGCTTTATTTTCTTGAAAATGTTCTTCCATGTGTGATTCCATGACTTCAAAATAATTTTTTCAATATCAATAAACTGGTAATATATGTAATACTTTCTTAATTAATGGTCTTAGTTTAATTCCTAAGCTAGTCAAAAGGAAGGATATATAGAAATATAATTATAAATAAATATATTTTTTCTACTTTTAATTCCAAATGGTGGGTATTTTTTATATATGCATCTTCTCTAATCCTATCGTCTTGTAGTTTATCTATGAACACTCTCTCCCTTCACAGCTGGATAAAATCCATATGATAGAATCAATATATTTTCCCCATATATAAGGATAAAAAATGAATAAGGTATTTTATTTTAGGTCCAACCATAACTAATATTGATTTGATCTTATGTTGGAACTAACATTTTACTTAAGAAAAGGAATAACCCTTACATAAAGTCCACAACATCATACGTATGCGATCTTATTTGAAATGGTAAAGTAAAATTCATAAGTACAAGTGAATGGATGAAATTATCCATAATAGAAAAGTTTAATATATTACACTTCACTAAATACATGATGAAAAATATTTATATAACCCATTTAATCCCTTTGAATATTCAAAAACTTTACTTATCACTTTTTTCGGTAGGGCTATTACATATCATAGGGGAGTAACATCCTTCACCTCCAATGGAAAAATTAATATCCATATGAATTACATTGGCTATAGAGACATTTTTACATACCAACTAAGAATTTATTATGTTCCAAAACATCTATATGTGAGGTTTTACCATTTATCAAATCCTCTCATTCCATTTTATGTGGGAAACTGTAAAATCTCATGAATCATTTTTTATGATATTACATATCAACAGTAATATTTTTATGTTTGGGATAATCCATATTTAATGGTTTTCACTTAACCTGAAAAAACATTAAAACAAACATTTAATGAATAATTAATTAAAATTAATTAAAAAAATTATATAATCAATAAAAAATATGAAATTAATCAATTTAACAATTTGACACTGAATTATTCTAAAAATCAAAAAATGTGCCAATTTTCCTATATTAATGAAAATATGTGGTGATATTGTGAATGGAAATCATTAAATGATTAAAAAATTTCTCATTTTATTGTCTCCTACACTTATTCCATTGAACACATGGGAAATATATGCAATTAATACAAACTCAAATAGTAAAAAAAGATATAGTGAACTTTCTTTCTTTACCTTATTCTCATACTTCATAATTTATTATTATAATTCCCTTTTTATTGTACTCATGAAACATAACTCAAGTTTGTTGATTTATCCATGCCCATGCATAACAACTCGTCCTCAAATGTATCCCTTTCTCTCTAGATTTAATATTCTAGTGTTTTTTTTCCTAATATCATATACACATTCCATAAGATTAAAAAGTGATTACATCTCCACTCAAGGAGAATGGTTCTGGTTAATCAATAATTAAATTTCACTAGCTATTTTGGGACTATAATATAGTGGTTTAATATTTTAAAAAATGGATGAAAAGAGTATTTTTATACCTTAATGTTTATTTCAAAAAATTAAATGAAATTAAAATGACAAATATACTCCCTCCAAACATATTTAAAAAATCACACAAAATAATACTTCCATCCACATTCAATGTGGTACACATATAAAATTAATCACATTAATTAATTATATATTTCGTTATCATATTTTGTTTTATCTTTTTTTTTTCTATTTTTTCATGGGGAATGTGAATAAGAATTGAATACAATATAGGTGTGACAATTCATTAACTTATATTGTGACTAAGTCCATGATTTATCCAATAATGTATAAGAATGATTTAAATTCCAGCTCAATGTTTTTAAAAATTTTCAAAGATAAATAGGGTATAAATATACCTCAGGAAAAGTGTGACTTATTCCCCCAATAATTAATAACATCACCTACACATCCCTCTGAGCATGTAAATCCTTAAAAAAATTCCGATGAATATCATATCATACACGTTCCTTAAACTTTACATCATTCATCGAAATATCTAGATATTGTTGGGAATGTATTTATCTTTTAAAGTATTACCTATATGGGAATTGACGGTCTCTAAATCTCCTCAATAGATTTTTTTGTACGATAGAATTGAAAAGTATAACACTAATGGGATATGAATTTCAAAATTTTCCTTTATCATCTTAAGATATTAAAAACTTATATATCTTTGAATAAGTCAAAAAATCTATTTCTATATTATGAAATAGGGACCGAGATCTCAATAATTATAGAAAATGTAAGTAAATATAAAAAAGATTTAGAAACCTCTTATGTTTGGAAACTATTTCCTTGGACAACATTTTACATATAAGGATTTATAAAATGGATAATAAATTCATTAAATTCAAAAAATTAATCAAATATTGTTAACATATGAGTAATTATGTGAGTTTTATGATTTATTATTCAATAACACTTAAACAGTAAACTCAATAATCAAAAATTTAAAATTTTCCCAAATAAAACTCACTTCTCTCACAAAATAAATATTAGAGAAAAAAATATCGAATAACACTAATGTATTGGCACAAGTTTTCCCATTGTACAAAATAATATTCTATTAACCTGATTGATACTCTATAGTGAATATGAATATTTACATAGAAAATGAATTAATTAGTCATAAACTTATGGGTTGGGTTAATACAACGTGGTTATCTGGATGGAAAATTTTATTAATTATCTAAAAATGGTCTTCATTCCTATCTATATCTTCTTCCCTCATTGATAATCCTACAAGAAAAATAAAAAATTAATCACATTTATTAAAAAAACTATAGAAATGAAATAGTGAATAGAAGGGGACCATGGTTTAAACTACCAAATTGGTGTTGTGTTTTTAATATTCTAGAACTAGGATATTTAAATGGATCCATCTCAATCCAAATGTGGGATGGGTTTCATTTATAAAAAACACTACATTTGTTTTCTATTAATTTCTATAATTAGAAACAGAGAGGAAGGAACCCCAATTGAGATGTAAAATATCATAATCCCTAAATTAAAAATAAATCTAAAACTTAAGTGGAGAGGGACAAGAAAGAATGGGGTATCCATTTTTTTATGTTTATAACTTCATATGGAATCCTTGTGATTATTTTCTGAGTATTGTATTTACCATTGATCTTAATTATTACACATTTTATTAAAATTCCAAATTTGATCCCAGAACCATTTTTACCTAAATGGTGTCTTCTCCAAGTTCTTTACCTCAATATAAAGTAGTGTTCAACTTGCACCCATCCAAATCCCAAAACATAAAGAGTGAAAAATAAAAAAGAAATATATTCAAAATTAAGGTACACTCTATCATATAGTTAAAAATTGTTCTCTTTTTCATTATTTAATTTTTTTGGACTGGATTTTATAGAATATAGAAGTCTTTACATCATTCCTTAATAAAGTCTTAATATTATTTTATCTCTATTTTTTTTATTGAATACTCCAATATAGCTAATTATATATCATAATCACTAATAAGGTTAGTTTAGATGAAATATACATAATTCTTAAATAATTAAATTAGGATTATGATCATTTCCAATAATTTTTTTAAAAAGCACCACTTCTTCCTTATAAAGTTCCATGGAAAACATATTTATTTTCTATGGGATTGTAGAATTTTAAAGTTTTTATTCACCCTCAATAATATATTCTTGATAAATTAATATTGTCAATTAAAATTATTATTATTTTTTTTATTTTCCCTACTTTAGGATTTCTTGGATTATTGTGGTAGTTATTTTTATCATTTCCTTCAACTATTTTATTTAACTCTATATCATGTTGAGTTTCTAGTCTATCAACAAAGAGAAAGCGATAGTATCTTGAATATACCATAGTGTTCGTTCTTCTTTATTATGGTGGTGTGGGGAGTTATGAATTCAAGTTTGGATAGATTAAGTTTTCTAATAACATCTATTTTATCCACTATTGTTATGTTCCAGACGATTCCCATGATAATACACTTTAATTTTCTCCCCGAGTTCCCATGGAAGAGAGATTAATCAATTTGGAAAAATTTAACCCTGTGCGAGTCCATGAACTCATTATAGATTTTTTCAGTCCATATGAATAAGGTATATATATAAGGATTCATTAAAGAATGGTCCCAATTTCATGGTTAAACAAGTATAAGGAAAATAAATAAAATAAAAAGGGATGAAAATAAAATGGAGAATACAATGAAAACAAATTAAGAACAAACAAATGAAATCAATAAACTATTTAAATATTATGTAAAAAAATAAGTTCTCACCTGGATCCCCAATAATAATATTAAGCGATGAAAAGGTTTCATGATATTAACAAGAATAAAATATCTATAACTCATTACATATGGACTAGTGGGACTAACTAGTTTCTTCACTCATGAAGAGCTACGATAAATACTCTTTATCCTAGAACTTATATATATTTTTATTTTTAAAAAAATTTAAAAGATGAAATAAAATGGGGGGTTGGGTTGTATGAATGTATATAGGTAATTAAGAATTCTAATAGATCAGTACTAATATTTATATCATCACTAATTAAACAAGGTGGTATAGGTAATGTATATTCCCACAGATTGATTTTAGGAAAAAATAACTACTATTAAGATCAGTACTAATGAGATTACTTTACTACCCCTATTAATAGTCTAAATATCACTATAACGTCAGACTCAAATTTATACATAAACCTCCCTCTTTATATTTTTCATGTTTGAATTCCTATTTTACTAAAGAATCATTGAGTTCAATAGTTATCCACAATCTTCTCAAAGATAAAACTGAATACACTTCTTCTTAGAGAGAACTCCACTCACTCCCCTTGGAAGCTACAACACACTATTATCCATCCATCCAAAAATAACATCATATATTAGTGAGTTAAATAAAGGGAAGTAAATTTTAAAAAGGTAAAATTAATATATTAAACAATTATTTTAAGAACTATCATAAAATTTTTATCTTTGTAAATCCTCAAATTCACTATGATAAAAATTGATAAAAAACATCAGTTTAATGTGATTTGGTTAAATCCCACATCACCACTCCCAGAGAAACCATATGGATAGTAACCTATTAGTATGGAATAATATTTTAGAAAATGAAAATGAAAAGAAAAATAAGTGGAATTAAACATAAAAAATAAACATAATCAATTACTAATAATTAAATATAGAAATAAAAAATACAAAAAAATGCGTCCACACCAAGTCATGAATGGACTCCAAGTTCACGAATCCTTTTTAATGAGGAAGGATAAATGTATATACATAGGAATCACATGGGACATATTCTCTATACCCTTGATAATAATAGACTTGCAACCCCACTCTAAATATCCTCCATTCATACAACCCATGTGTGAGGATTATTAATGTGAGCATCTTCTTGAATCCCCATATATAAAAGTTAATCCAAAATTACTATATCCATTCAAAACTATATTAAATTTATGTTGGAGCATTAATATAAGTTTTCATGATTTGGAGATACAGAATTATTGAGGGATTTGTTTTTATATTAAGCACAAAAAAATTATAATGTAATGTTTTTGAAGAATAAAAAATTTACTTGAAAAATGAAGAATCCTTAAATGAAATCCATTACATCTTAGGTATTATTTCTTCTCTAGTATAGAAAATTACAGTTAATTATGAATTAGTTCTTATCTAAAATTCTCTGAATAAAGAAAAATATATATATTATGTATCACTTGGCCTATGGGATAAATATTACACACCACATGTTTATACGCCATGGAAATTTTAAAAACTCTATGTATCACCCTAGCCATGTGGAATATTATGTATTAAAAGGCTTCAATATCATTATTCTCCAAAAGATAAGTAAATGTACTTATAAATAAAATTTTCTATGAGGACATTATTACATTCTAAGTAAGAATTTAATATGTTTCAACAAATCCATGGGTAAGGTTTTTCTCTTTATCAAATTTTCCCATTCCGTTCTCAGTAAAAAAGTATAAAATACCATGTATCGTCATTAGAATATTACATAAAATGCCAAAATTTATTATACATTAGTCAACCTATTCATATGATTTTTTATTTAAGATAAATAAAAACATGAGAAATAAAAATTTTGTGTATGATTAAATCGTATTAATTTTAAAATGATATAATCAATAATAACTTAGAAAATTAATCAATTTAAAAATTAAAGACCAAATTATTCATGAACATAAAAACCAAGAAAATTTCCTTAAATCATTGAAAATATAATGGGGGATATTGAGAATGGAAATCGATATATTTTTTAATTTATCAAATTAAATACAATCATAGCTGCTTAATTATTTATTTCTCAAAAATATGAAAATTATCTAAATAAAAATTTGATAAAAAATAGGATTTTTTTTGATGTTTCATACACGAAAAAAACTATGAGAATACATGTATTATGGGAAAGATATTATACACTCACTTGATTGGTGATTTAGATACTATTTATATTATAAAAATACACAATATAGAATCATTAAACTTTGAAAATTATAGCTTCTAAAAAATCAATGCTGTTGGAGAGAATAAAATTAAGAAAAATCAGATAAACACCAGTAATGTTTTTTAAGGGATGAATCATAATATTTTAAGTTTATCAAAACTTTTTTGTGGTGTAAATGATGTGATTTTATGAAATAATGGATGCTTTGTGATGAGACTAGAAGATATATATATGATAAGAGGAGGGTTGAGAGCCTAAGGTAATTTGTTTCATATTGGAGAATCTAATATAGGTTCTTATATGAGTATGAAATATAAGAACAATTTATAACATAGAAACATTGGTTATCTTGGCCAAAATTTAATAATGATATATATTAACGTAGATGATATGATATTTATATTTGTTTTGGAAGAATAAAAAATCATTATTTTCAAATCATGTAAAAAATAGAAGATGGTGAATAAAATAAATAAGAGTGTCAAGATCCAAACTAGAAGACACTTAGAGATAGTTCACTTTGATGTTTTTAGATGCATTAACAAGAAGTAAACAAGTCGGTATAATTATTTCATTACTTTCATAAATTATATGAGTAAAAATAATTGAATTTTTTTTGTGTCTTATAACTCACAAACATTGATCATGTTTAAACATTTATGTAGTTTAGCTAAAAGGAAACAATGTTTCTCTATGAAGAGTATGAGATAGGTCAATAAGAGTGAATATACCCAAAAAAATATTTTATAATATCTTGATAAACATGGAATCAAACATTGGTCTTGTTCAACCTATACTCTCTAAAACAATAGAGTGGCTGAAAGGATGAAAAAAACCTTATTGATATAGATATGGGCTTGTTAACTGAGCATCTTCATGGAATTTATGTTTAAAAATATATCCCTAATATTTGAAGAATTCAAAATGGATACATTCTCAGGAAAAATTAATATATCACTCCCTATAAAATTTGGTTCTAGAAGAATCCAATTATAATACACTTTAGTGTCTTCATGAGTCCATATTTTATTAAAAATAAAATAAAAAGTGGTAGAAAGTTGGATGAGAATTCCTAAGATGGAATATTACTTTGTTATACACGAAATATAAGCTCTTATAGGTGATAAAGAAATAAATATTAGTAGATAGTATTATGTGATGATGTCATAGTCATTAAGAAATAAAATTATTTATAAAATATTCTTATCCATGGTGGTGAAGATGATATGTTCATTCATAAACCCACAAAATATATTAGAAAAATGAAATGATTTAGAATGATGATGTTTTTTTTTCTTAGTACAATTATGACAATAAATATTTTATGCATGTAAGAATAAATTAAATTCTGAATAAATATGATAATGGTGATAATATCATTCAGTATCAGAATTTGGGGGTACAAACATGAAGAAAAATCAAAGAAATTAATCACACTAGATTTACTTCAATGAAAGAAACCCAAACTGTTGATGAATATTTTGAACACAAAATAATGAATTCAATCCATGAATGAAGTTTTCATTCAAATTAAAAACAATTAAAAATATGATATTGTTCAAAGACTCATGGAGAAGAACACCATTACTAATAAATGGGCTTTTAGGAAAAAGATAAATGAGAAAGGTAATGTTAAAAGAAAAAATAAAATTTTGTGAAAGGGGTAATAAAAAATTACGGTAATTAATTTTGATTAATAATTTCCTCAATTTCTAGGATTGATATTATAATAACTTTACATGAAATTACATCTCAAGGATGTTTCAAATTTTGAGAATTAAATAGGAAGTCAAAATTTTTAAATGGTGACATAAAAGAAAAAGTAAATATAGATAAACCTAAGGGTTTTACTATTAATGTATATAGAATAAATGTGTCTTGTTTAATAAAGATATTTATTATTTTAGGAAAGCACATAGAGCATGTAATTTTAAACTAGGTGAGTACTAGATAAAAGTGGATTCCTGAAAAGGATATGTTTATAATTGTCTATATGTAAAGAAGTACAAAACCACATCACTCATAGTTTTTTCATATGTTTATAAAATTTCGTTTTCTAGTAATTAAAAGATTTTATGTGAATAAATTTACACACAAATGTAAAATTAAATTAAGATCTATTTTCTTAAGGGGGTGGAATTTTTTTTAAGTATTCAATTTACCCGAACCACTGGGCATATTTTAATTTCACAAAAATAATAATATAAGGAGTTATTAAAGAGGTTTGGTATGGATTTATAAGTAATATTTTATACAAAAATCTTAATTTTCCTAAGTTTAGTAATAATAATAATACAAGGAGTATGGATGAAAATTAAGTCCTAAAAATTATTTAAGGTCTCTTGTTTTTTACTACCACAAGAAACAATATTACTTATATGACCACCCATTATACTAAGTATCTATGAAATCAAAATTATTAACATCTCTAAGAAAATATATAAATTTTGAGATACATCCTAATAACCCTAGATTGCGTTTTACTATATGAGAATAAATTATGATTAAATTTAGAGGGATTCCCAAACGTAGAATAGAATTGTAATTTTGATGATAAAAAATCCACATCTGGGGTAGCATTATTTATTGGTGGGACATGTGTGTCATGTTATTCCAAGAAGAACATATTTTTCCCATTAATCACAAGTAAGGATGATTATATTTTTATATCCTAGGATTCCACTAGCATTATTTTGATAAATACTAAAATCTAGGAAATGAATTTTATTTCTAACTACCCACTAGTTTTTTTTTGTGACAAAAAATTGCTGTAATTGTTTCTAAGAATTATGCATAACATTAAAATCCAAATCCTGTGAAAATTAAATATCATTCCACAAAGGATAATGTGGATTAGGGTATAATAAATCTATAATTTATTCCAAAAAATGGTTAAATTTATGAAATCCTTATAAATCAAATTTCAATTAAAACCTTTTTGATGTTGAGAAAGAAAATGATTGATTAAATAATTTACAAAGAATACAGTGGTATGTTTTTTTGTGTATCCTCCTATATTTAAATTTAATGTTATTTTCTAAAAAGTGTAAAAAGTAATCTATAGGTGTTGAAATATTATTTCATATGAGTGAATTTTAGTATTATTAATCGAGTACAGAAAAGTGGTTAGAAATATAATTATGAATTCCCAAAATAGTATTCTGATTTTTATCAATTTTTGACCAATGTATAGATAACATTTATTTCCAAATTAGTGATTCATTGTTTTCCAATATATATTTCTTATGTAGACTTCGATTTGATTCATTCATGGTTCACTAATTTAGAAATGTTGATATCACTACTTTCATAACCCTCTTTCTACTTATTTACTATAAAAAGAAGAATCACTTTAACATTTTATTTTTATTAATTGATTTAGGGATATTATTTAGGTTTTTAAGGAATTTTTTGAAAGATAAAGGGATATTAAATGTAAGGTATTGAAAAAAATAAAAAGGGGAGACAGTTGAACCCATTTGAACTTGATGTATAACTTTTTTTCAATACATGTGAATGAAGATTTATATATTTATATTGATTTGAAGTAGTTGAAAGTTCTCTAATAATGATTTTGTTAAAGTTTAAATTAGTTTTTTTCTTAAATGAAGAAGTTCTAGAGTTATTAGGATGTTTGTTTTTTTAAATTTGAAAAATATAGATGTATGATATTCGCTGAGTTATCTAACAATTTTTTATGATAATAGGTATCTTAATTTTTTTGATAAATCTCATATAATATATTTAAAACATACATAATATATGGCTTGATGGAAAAACTAAGACAAGGAAAATACATTATGACTCTTTGATATATAATATTCGTGGAAGCATATCAAAGATACATCTAGAGGAAGAGATATAGTTATGGAAATAGAAAAGATCACTCTATAATATATAATATATTTGTATCATTACTTTTTTAGACTATATTAAATATTTCAAATATGGAACGTGAGATCCTACGAGAGTAAAAATTGGTAAATTTATTTAACTTTTTGAAGGGATACCCAAGATATTCTATTTCTTATGTTATGTTTTCAACTTAAAAAAATGATTCATTTCAAGGGATTTAAGTAAAAATATTATTTTATGATCATGATTTCATAAATATAAAAATGTTGAGGGATTGAACATTGATTTAAGAGGATTAAAAATGAGGGATGAATTTGGCGAAATTAAATGTATAACTACTCGATTATTCAAGATTTTCAAAAACTAGAAATTCATTAATAATGATTAATGTTAGAGTGATTTTGTCACAACCCATCCTCAGGGCCCATGTCGTGACTGGCCCAAGCCCGCCTTCCATAGGCCAGGGGCTGGAGACTAGCACCGAAGGCATAAATCCCTAAACTGGGAAGGCATTGACTTTATAAAAGTAAACAAACAAAACAGAGTACACAACTGAGGTAAGCACTAAGTAAACTGAGTACAAAAGTAAGCGCTGAAAAGTAAATGGGATAGTATACAAACCCAACTGTAAAGTACAGTACAAATGAAAAGATAGCACAACTACAATAAAGTAAAACAGCAACCACTAATTCGTCCTCTAGGAATCCCACCTAATGGGTGGGTACAGATGGCTTCCTCATCACCTCAAGTCCATCCATCCGCTTCGTGTACGTCTCTCCAAATATTTCAAATCTGGGTATAGTCCAGCTCTACAAGTCTCTACATCGATCAGTGTTGTCCGTCATCTGCATCCAAAACAATGTAGTGCAGGAAAATCTCCAGCAGGGGTGAGTATACGATACTCAGTAGGGACCCCGAGACCCCCAAATGTCTCCCAGAATCCACAAAGGATAAACCACCGAAGAGAGATACAAACACGAAGTATCAACCAACCTTACTTAGGTATATTCCCATACATATACCTAAGATATCAATCACAGTACGACTCCAAATCTCGAGCCCAAGTACAACCCATTCCACACAGGAATGAAGTCAATCAAATCGATGATAATGATTGAATGTCAAGACTCAGCTCACATAGGTATACATCTTTTGTATAGCGATAGAGATGAGAAGATGTAGTAACTGATTCATCTAGGATGTTGGACCCGCACATGATACAAGACCAGCTATGCTGTCAAACCCAAACAGGATACAAGACCATCTACTCTGCCGGACTCACATAGGATACAAGTACAGAGGTCAAACTGCCGGACCCACAAAGGATACAAGAACAGAAGTCATCACCATCGAACCCACAGAGGATTCTAGTATGGTAGTCATCGCTGTCGAACCCACGGAGGATGCCAGTACAGTAGTTGTCGCTATTGATCCCAGGGAGGATTCTAGTACATTAGTCGTCGCTGTCGAACCCATGGAGGATTCATGTACAGTAGTCGACGCAGTCGCAACCAGCTCTAGGGTTCCCGCACACAACATGCTGGATTCTGAGAGGGTCCGCTGCTCGAGAAAAGGGGGCTGTTACATCAATTGTTACAAAGTCCAGAGTTGATGTATCTCAAATTTCTGTCTCATTAAAGGGAACCCAACGCAATAAACGAAGTGTCAATCAGATTCCCGGTCTGAGAGTTATTGGCTTTTCCATACCAGGGGCCCGGTTGGAATTATGCTCGTCCCAAACCTGGCCATTTTCCAAAGTTGTCCAAAACTCAATTAGAGTATTCCAAAAGGGCTGCCTCGTCGAAAGGGTCCCAGTGCCGAAGATGGTGTGTCGATTGGATGCATGGTCGTGATGTTAATCGAATTTAAGTGAAACAGGCCCGACCCGTCAAGCCTAGTGGGCTGGTGGGTCGGCTCATCCTGGCTCTGCGGGTCCGACCCAGCAAATTGGTCGGCTCAGCCCAATGAGGTGCGGCCCAGCCCGGTCAGGTGCGGCCTGGCCCATGGCTAGCGCGGCCCACAGCTGGCCGCTGCTCGGCCCGCTCTCCCAGTAGATCAGGGGGTGCGTCCCCCGGTCTTTCGAAATGGCGGCGCCGAGCGACTCCTCCCTCCTATCCGACCGACTGAAGCCAGCCGGTCATCTCGGGGTGAGCGGACCTCACGGGCGGGCCACTGTTCCCCAAGCGCGGCACCCTCCGGGCACCGCGGGGTCGTCCCAACCCAGCCGGCCACCTGCATTCCGGTTCATCCACTAAGCAACCCACAGAATTTGGGGCGCAGTCTTGTGCAGTGTGGCACCCTCGTTTTGACGCGGTTCTTTAGGCCCGATCAGCTTTATTCGGCTGGTTCTTCTTCGGCCGAGCGGGCTGCGGATGCGGGCCATGGTTTCCTTCATGTGGTCGGTGCGCGGTCGTCTTCTCCATTGGCCACCGCCTCCGGTCGCCACTACCTCCCATTTTTGCCACCAAAATAAATTCAAGAACTATCAGAGGGTCATTGAGCCATGTTCGTTTGGCCCGTGCCCTCCGCGTTAGGTGATATCAATTGGCCGAAGAAAAATCTATCATTCACCAAGGATGAGATATAATTTCATTCAATTAAAATTATATTAAACCCCCTACCACGTAATTGACGTCACACATCGACGAGATGCAGAAGATGAGCGTTGCGGTAGTTGGGCATCATGGAAGAAGGTGTTGTGGACAATGATTTCATCCCGTCAACGTGGGAGGAGGGTTTGTTTTCATGACATAGGAAGAGAATCCGAAGACGACGTAGTTTCCGTGACTTTAGGTTGTGTCCGAGGAAGAAGCTTTGTTGGAAGATGTCCATCACATTCTTCGTCGGGGTTTTTCTTCATTGAAGAATCATGTTCTTTTTCAAAAAAAGGATCTCCTATCTATTAATTCTACATAGCCTCCCAAATATTAAACTTTTAAATGCTAAAGAAATAAAAGGATCCCAATTTCAGATAATTTTCATGCAATTCAAATTGAATCAAAAGATGTTCCAATTAATTAATGCAGATATTAATTAATTAGGTTGGCACATTAAATGGGTGGGAGGTGGAGATGCTCCATCATAATAAATGAGAGGAGTTATCAAATTAAAAAATAGAGAATTAATGGGGAGTTGAGGGGAGGTGAAAGGGTTTGGGTTCATATGGGCCCCACCACACTAAATCCTCTCATGGGAGGTTATGTGGGTGTGAGGCCCACCTCTAACATCACCTTGTAGGAAATATCCCCCATTTATAAATAAAATGGTGTACAATAATTTTATTTTATTTATTATAAATCCTGAAAATGAACTTTCAACCCACATAAAACACAACTGCGGTAAAGGTCCTCTTAAGAGAATATCGGCACTACAAGTTCATCGGTGCCCTCATATTTCTATTCTGAGCACCGGTTAAAAATATAGATAAAATCACACATACATTTACATAACCTACAATAAAAAAACTTCTGAAATTTATACAGGGCACACTGGGTGTCAAAATCAGGCGCCGTTAGAAACCGCAGACTCGTAATATTCCATAGAATTTATGAAAAAACATTTCACTTGAAATTTCAGGGTCTTTACATTACCCCCACCTTAGGGCTTTACATCCTCGTAAAGCTACAACACACACTAGGGAAACAAATGTGGGTACTGATCACGCAACTGAGCCTCCCGCTCCCATGTGTTCTCCTGGAGGTTCCCGTGCTACCAGCGAATGCACACCAGAGGAATCGACCGTCCACGTTGGACCCGCTCGTGTCGATCCTCCATCACCACCAGGACCTCCGTGAATGTCTCCCCGTCATCGATGTCCATATCCCCATGGTCGATGATGTGGGTCGTGTCATGCATGTATCTCCTCAACAGAGATACGTGGAAGATGTCATGACCCGATGCAATTGAGGTGGAAGGGCCAGACTGTAATCCACCTCACCTACCCTGCAGAGGAACTGGAAAGGTCCGATGAATCATGGAGATAACTTGACACCCCAGCCAAATCTCCATAGACGTCATCGAGGCGAGACCCATAAGAAAACATGGTCACCATCCTCGAACTCCAGTGGTCTCAGTCTCTTATCAGCATAGGACTTTTGTCTGCTCTGTGTGGTCTTCATCCGCTCCTGGATGATCTGCACCTTCTCCGTCATATCCTGCACTATCTCTGGCCCTACTAGTGCTGAATCCCCTGGGTCTGTCCAGCACAGAGGTGATTTGCAAGGTCGGCCGTACAATGCCACGTAAAGGGAAATATCGATGGTGGAGTGGTAGCTGTTGTTGTATGCAAACTCCACCTTGGGTAACTGATCCTCCCAGCTGTGACCAATGTCGCGGACACATGCACGAAGCATTTGCTCGAGAGTATGAATGGTTCTCTTAGTCTGACCATCCATATAAGGATGGAAGGTGGTGCTCAATTGTTGCTGTGTGCGAAAATCCTCCTGTAACCCCTTACATAGCAAGGAAGTGAAATATATGTATCGATCGGAGATGATAGTTGTTGGTTCACCATGAAGTCGAATGATCTCTTGAATGTAGAGGCATCCCATGCTCTCTACAGAGCCCTATGATAGGATCGGTTGGAAGTGGGCCAACTTGGGGAGTCAATCTATGATCACCAAGATAGATTCATGTCCTCTGGATGTACATGGAAGCCCCATCACAAAATCCATAGATATCCCCTCCCACTTCCACTCTGGGAACTATATGGGATGCACCAAGCCTGCTCGTACATGATGCTCCGCCTTCACTTGCTGACAAGTGGGGCATCGTTAAACGAAATCTGCTATAACCTTCTTCATACCTGGCCACCAGTGATGTCATCTGAGGTCCTAATACATCTTTTCCACCCATGGATGTATCGATTGTGGGGAGGTGTGGAACTCCCTCATCGCCTCCTCCTTCAGTGCAACTGGTAGCATGGTACGTCCCCTGAAGAGGATGACGTGCTCCCCTCATTCATAAAATCCATCAGGTGCCTACCATAAGGATACCTAGGCACGTCGTGTCTCACAGTCAACATCCCCATGCTGCACCTCTCTGACTCGCTGACGAAGTGGAGGAGTGACTGTGAGAGACTGAATAAAGGATACTCCATCTCTATCCACAAAGGATATCTGCAATGAAGCCAGCTGCTATGTCACCTCTCCTAGCTGCTGAATGCTTGATCTCATATTTAGACCATCTACTATATCATTCCCCTTCCCAGGAATATATACTATCTCAAAGTCATAGTTTTGGAGGAACTCAAGCCATCACCTTTGTCTCAGGTTCAAGTCCTTCTACGAGAAGATGTACCTGAGACTCATATGGTCAGAGTAGACTATAAAACACTCATCCATAAGATAGTGCCACCAAATCGTCATGGTGAAGACCACTGCTACCAACTCTAGGTCATGCGTAGAATAGTTCTTCTCAGGCTACCACAACTACCATGAACCGTAGGCGATCACTACTTGCTCATGCATCAGGACACACCCGAGTCCGGTCCCTAATGCATCGTAGTAAACTATGTACCCTATGCCCTCCTTTGGTAGCCTCAAGATGGGTGCACTGGTCAACCTCCGCCTCAGCTTCTGAAAGCTCTGATGTAATCTATCTAACCACACTAATGATTTCCCCTTCTTCGTAAAAGCTGAAAGAAGTGCTGAAACTCTAGATAAATCTGCACAAATCTACAATAGTATCTATCCAGGTTCATGAATTTCCAAAACGCCATCACATTTCAGGGCGGCTCTTAAGCAAGCACTGCCTCTATCTTTGCTGGATCCACTGCTACCCTCGCCACCGAGATGATGTGTCCCAAGAAGTGAACCTCTTGAATCCAGAATTGGCACTTCGAGAGCATTACATAAAGCTGGTGCTCCAAGAGTGTGTCCAGTACTACCCGCAAATGGTAGGCGTGCTCCTCCTCAGTAGTAGAGTAAATCAGTATGTCTTCGATGAAGACTATGAAAAATCGATTGAGGTAAGGCTGGAAGATCCTGTTCATGATACTTAAGAACACTGCTGGAGCATTGGTTACACTGAAGGGCATGAACAAGAACTTGTAGTGGCCACACCGACCCTTGAAGGCCTTCTTCTGCACATCCTCGTCTCAAACTCTTAGCTGGGGATAGCCTAACCTAAGGTCTATCTTTGGGAACCATCATTCTCCATTGAGTTGATCGAAGAGGTCTTTAATCCTCAGAAGTGAGTACTCGTTCATCATGGTCACCTGATTCAGGCGACGGTAGTCAACACACAGTCGGAAGCTCCCATCCGCCTTCATGGCAAACAAAATCAGAGAAGCCCAAGGCGAAACACTGGGTCAGATAAATCCCTTTCCCTACAATTCCTCCAGTTGTACCTGCAGTTCAATAAGCTCGACGGTACCCATCCAATATGTTGGGGTAGATATCAATGCTCTTCCAGGGTACAAGTCTTTTTAGAAGTCTCCCTCTATGCGAGGAGGTAGTCCTATAATGTCATCAGGAAACACATCAGCATACTGATCCACCATAATAGGAAAACTCGGACTCCGCACATCAACCGCTCCGAGGATGAGACTAGCCAACTGATGTGTGATCAGCTTCTCTATCATCTGCCTAAGTCCATCTTGCACTGCAAAAGATCCCTTCTAGCGGGTGAAGGTGAACCTGGTCCCATCCGTGTGAAAACACCGCACTTTGTGCCCAATACAGTCAATCTTAGCATGGACTGTAGATAACAAGTCAATACCCAAGATGATGTCGTAAGGCCTCGACACTGCTACAAGAAGATCCCAAACAAAGTTCTTGCCTCTTAGAGTAAGATCACACTATGGGCACCAGTGCGTAATCCTTGAGTCTGCTCCCGTACGAGTCTCTGGCCACATGGATTGAGCCAATAGCTTCATCGGAATCTCCGAGCTATGAACAAGGGCAGCGAAAATAAATAATTACTTGCACCTGTGTCTATAAGTACTGCAGCATGGGTGGAGTAGACACAGATAGTATCTCGAATCATCTCAGGTGCGTCGTGGTATTAGGTCTCGACTGCCTGGAGCTGATACCACCTCTGTCTGCTAGCTCCATGTGGTCGGGGTGGACCTCCTGGTGGTGGTGGTGGTGGTAGAGCCTCGACACATCGTCCATCACCCGCTGCTCGGCCACCTCCTCTGCCACGTCTACCCGCTCCCAGCAGACCACCACAGTCAAACCTATGCCTCTTCCTTGGAGGTCCCTCTACTATTTTCTACTCATCTGCATGATGGGTCAGGCAGTCACGAGACATGTGGCTCTGCCCACCTCATGCATTGCACTACCTGCTCCCCGTATGGATTGCTCTGTTTTGTGTGCCCCACACAACCAAACCTGTATACTGAGGACTCCCACTTGTGGCCTGGTCCGCTTGGACCCCTACGACATCTGCCTACTGCCAACTCAAGAAGAATATGCAATGTGTCTCCTTACGGTGGGTCACACCGCTGGTGACTGCGTAGCGAGAAAGCTCTTCAGTAGAAGGGCTCGCTCCAGCACCCCTGCCTGCATGTGGATGTTGAGGGGAATAGTCGAAGCCCTGATCTCGTGCCTCAGTCCTTGCATGAAGGTCCATGACCTAATGAATAAGTATCGTACCATATCTGTGGTGTAGCGTGAGATGTCAGTGAACCTCGTTGAGTACTGAGCTATTGTCATACTGCCCTGTTGCAGATAATGTAACTCCTGAATCCGCACTGCGTGAAGGGTGGCTGGAAAAAACTCCGAGAAGAAGAGACTCTCGAGTTCTATCCAAATAAGTGATGCCTCATCATGAAACTAGAGAATTAGACTCCACCATCTACATGTTGCTGTGTGTAGGGGACTCGTGACAAGGATCACCATAAGGTCGGATGGTGTCCCTACCGATCTGATAACTCTGACGATATCCTCCGGCCAGTCCTCAAATGCCTGTGGGTCCATATCTCCACGGAACCTGGGTGGCATCTTTCACTGGAACTCATGGAACAAACTCAGGCGGTGTGCACTCTCTAATGCTCAGTATGGTGGTATCGGTGCTCCAGTGGGTAGAGGTGCCGCTGGTACGTCCATTGTGATGGGGCCCTACACTGAAACCTTGTCTCTCAGTGGGATATCATCTCATACGTAACTCGGAACACTAGCTGGCGGTCTTCGTGGGGAAATCCTGGAATGAAACATGTGCACCATGGTCAAACAGTATACTAGATGAGATATCCTAGAGTAATCACAAAAAAAACATTTCAATGGAAACACACATGCAATCCGTGTTTTCGTGCACTGAGTCCGAAATCATAGGTTAGGGTCCTGGTGTATGGATACGTCAGACGCTGCACCTACACTGGACTCCCTGGACTAAAAAACACACTAAATACTCTTTACACTATTTCTTCACAGAAAGGAATGATTAGAGTCCGGAGTTTTACGGTAGAACTGACTCCTCTGATAAGAATTTTTCAGGACCCATCCTTAGGGCCCGTGCCGTGACTACCCTAAGCCCGCCTTCGATAGGCCAGGGGCTGACGACTAGCACCAATGGTGTAAATCCCTAAGATGGGAAGACATTGCCTTTATAAAAGTAAACAAACACAATAGAGTACTCAACTGAGGTATGCACTAAGTAAAATGAGTACAAAAGTAAGTGATGAAAAGTAAATGGGCCAGTATACAAACCCAACTATAAAGTACAATACAACTGAAAATCTAGCACAACTACAGTAAAGTAAAATAATAACCATTGAGTCATCCACTGAGAATCCCACCTGAAGGGTGGGTACAAATGGCCACCTCAGCACCTCATGTCCATCCGTCCGCTCTGTGTACGTCTAACCAAGTGGTCCACCTCTAGGTACTGTCAAGAACTTCAAGACTCTACATCGATCAACGATGTCCGTCGTCTGCATCCAACACCACATAGTGCAGGCAAAGCCTGTGCAGGGGTGAGTACATGATACTTAGTAGGGACCCTGTGACCTCAGAAGGTCTCCCAGAATCCACAAAGGATGAACCACATAAGACAGATAAAAAAATGAAGTATCAACCAACCCTACTTAGGTATATGTCCATAAATATACCTAAGTTATCAACCACAATACGTCTCCAACTCTCAAGCCCAAGTACAACCCAATCCACATAGGAAAGAAGTCAATCACATCGATGATAATGATTGAAAGTCAAGACTCAGCTCACACATGTATACATCTTTCGTATAGAGATTGAGATGATCAGACGTAGTCACTGATTCATCTAAGCTGTCAGACCCATACAGGATACAATACCAACTAAGCTGTCAGACCCACACAGAATACAAGACCAACTACTCTACTAGACCCACACATGATACAAGTACAGAGGTCCAATTGTCGGACCCACACAGGATACGAGAACAGTATTCATCACCGTCGAACCCACGGAGGATTCCAATATGGTAGTCGTCGCTATAAAACCCACGGAGGATCCTAGTACAGTTTTTGTCACTGTCGAACACACGGAGGATTCCAGAACAGTAGTCGTCACTGTCGAACACACAGAGGATTCCAGTATAGTAGTCGACGCAGTCGCTGCCAGCTCTAGGTTTCTGCACAAATCATGCTCGATTCCTTGAGGGTCCACTCCTCGAGCAATGGGGGTTGATACATCATCTGTCACGAAGTCCATAGTTGATGTATCCCGAAGTTTCTTCTCATCAAAAGGAACCCAACGCAATAGATGGACCGTCAATCAGACGTTTGGTCTGAGAGTTATTGACTTTTCCGTTCCAGGGGCCCGGTTGAGATTACACTCGTCCCAAAACCAGCCATTTTCCAAATTTGTCCAAAACTCACATAGAGTATCGCAAAAGGACTGCCTCGTCACAAGGGTCCTAGTGCCGTGGACGACACATTGATACGAAGAAAGGCCGTGAAGTTATTCATATTTAAGCGAAATTGGCCTGACCCGTCGAGCATGGTGGACTGGAGGGTCGACCCGTCCGGGTTCAACGGGTTCGACCCAGCTAAGTGGTCGTCCCGGCCTAGCTGGGAGAAGTGCGGCCCGACCCACGACTAGAGCGAATCGGCCCGTCGAGGCGTGGCCCGGCCTGCGGCTGGTGTGGCCCGACCTGGCTAGGCGCGACCCAACCCGAGACTGGCGTGGTCGTGCCTGGCTGGCACGGCCCGACCCGACTGGGCGCGACCCGTCCCACAGCTGGCCGCGGCTCGGCCAGCTGGCTGAGCAGAACTGGGGGCGCGGCCCCCGATCTTCCGAAATGGCGACACCCTCCTGTCTGGCTGACCGAAGCCGGCCGGTCTTCCATGTGCAAGGGGTCCGCACGGGTGGGTTGATGTTCCCCTAGCGCGGCGCCCTCTTGGCATCGTGGGGTCTTCCCAGCCCAACCAGCTTCTTTCCAGCCAGTTCATCTGCCAAGAGGCCCATGAAACGCGGTCTGTGGTCCTCCGCAGCACGACCCCTTCGTGGCGCCGCAGTTCCTTCGGCCTAGCCAGCTTTAGCCGGTTGGTTATTCTTCAACCGAATGGCCCGCGGATGTGGGCCACGGTTTCCTCCACGTGGCTGATGCGCATCCCACGCCTTCCTTTGCTGCCACCTCCGGTCTCCACCACCTCCCATTGATGCCGCCAAAATGAATTCAAGAACAATCAGAGGGTCGTTGGGGCGTTTTCGTTCGGCCCGTGCTCTCCGCATTAGGCAATAACAATTGGCCAAAGAAAAATAAATCATTCACCAAGGATAGGATATAATTTCATTCACTTAAAATTTTATCAAACCCCCTACCTTGTAATTGACATCGTACGTCAACGATCCGCGAAAGATGAGCATCACGGTAGTAGGGCATCGCAGAAGATGGCGTTGCGGATAACGGTGGCATCCCGTCAACGTGGGAGGAAGAGTCACTGTCAGGACGTTGGAAGAGAATCCAAAGATGATGTAGATTCCTTGATGTCAAGGGTGTGTCCAAGGAAGAAGCGGCGTTAGAATAAGTCCTTCACATTCTTCGTCGGGGATGTTCTTCATTGAAGAATGTTGTCCTTCATCGAAATAGGATCACCTCTCTTCTAATTCTCCAGAACCTCCCCAATAGTAAACTTTCCAATGCAAATGAAATAAAAGGCGCCCAATTTAATATAATTTCCATGCAATTCAAATTGATTCAAAAGAGATTCCAATTAATTAATGAAAATATTAATTAATTAGGTTGGCACATTCAATGGTTGGGAGGTGGAGAGGCTCCACCATAATAAATGAGAGGAGTTGTCAAATTAAATAATAGTGAATTAATGGGGAGTTAAATAGAGGAGAAATGGTTTGGGTTAGTTTGGTCCCCACCACACTAAATCCTCTCATGGGAGGTTATGTGGGAGTGTGTCACGAACCCCTCCCACCAAAGATGCCCCTCCTGAGCTAGGAATGGCGAAAGGGAGATAATGACCCCCGAGTCCCGCCTCCAGTAGGCCCTGGGGTGGCGACTAGCACCAAGGGTATGAGTTTTTCACAAATATGGGAGGCATTAACCTTTTTATTTTTAATGATCTGGAAATAGGACAAGTCAGCCACCAAAAAGGAAAAAAAAGAACAAGTTTATAGAAAATAAACCCAAACCAAGCCCACATGCATGTTTAAACAAATTTTATAAAAAGGTAAAAGTACATGAATGCTCAAAGTAGAACACCAAAAGAAAAAAAGAGAACAACAATTGAAAAAAATCCAACTGTCCGACTAGTAGGGTCCCGCATAGCCCTAGTAGTCCTCCTGGAAAACTGAAAGTAAACATAGGGTGAGCATACAACTATACTCATTAGGGAAACCTAAAGCACTCGTGCTCAAGTGGGGAGACATTCTAATGTCCCGTGAGAACAACAGAAGAAACCTAGCAAGGAATTCTATCCACCCAACCTCACCAGCCACACTCACCAAAAACACAAGCACAACAGGTTGTAGTATATAAGAAACAAGAGTATTGGGTACCCCACACCGGTTCCCTTTTGTTAACTACTCTTCCTAACGACAAACTTCCTAACACTGCCATACTCTCCCCGCCCGCACACACCTGGGCCTCACCACCACGTCTCTCGCCCGCACACACCTGGGCCTCACAACCACGTATCCCACCCGCACACACCTGGGCCTCACAACCACGTCTCCTGCCTGTACACACCTGGGACTCACAACCACGTATCCCGCCCGCACACACCTGGGCCTCACAACCACCTATCCCGCCCACACACACCTGGGCCTCATCCCAAAGATTCTTGGGAAAAAGTAGAACCTCCCCGAAGAGTCTTGGGCCTAAGCCACCCCAATCGAAACCTACCCGAAGAGTCTTAGGTGTATGGTCACCTCAAGCCATCACAACCTAAGGGAGAAGGATCAGGAAGGAGCTAGTAACTAAGGGAAAAACACCCTCTCCCATGAAATGGGAGTGTTTGGCACTAAGTGCTCAATGTGGGTGGGGTGCGATAAAACACTAAAGATACAGTTATATACATATATATACCAACCACACAACCAATCCTATGGATTCTAAAAAGATAACTGAGCATGTGCCTCGGCAATGCAACTATGAAGCATGCATACAACAAACAAACCCAACCCCCTTTAGGTTTTCATACTTCAGTAAAAATAGTAATTTAGTTCCTTAACTACTGGGCAACTATCCACAACCAATCCACATTGATCGTTTGTAAAACATATCCTTGCCATCCATAAATCAAGTTAGAAAAACACAAGCAACACAACCAAGTCCTTCTTATCAACCAACCAACCCCATTGATTATTATTTCCGTTTCATTTCCACGCCCCACCATTCATTAACTCTTACAATTTAATTTACTATTCACAACCCACTAATCATTCACAAACAAGCCCTTACCTGCATCCCCGCTTCCAACCACCATAACCACAACAACAACGAAGCCACACATCGATATCCCTTTAATACCATTTATCGTAGCCCCGCTTCCCGTTACCAACACAACATTCACACCAACCCACAACCAAGTCAACCGTAGCCCCACTGCTCACCCTATCCACAACAACCCAAAAAACACCCCCAATCCATGCCACGTAACCAATCCAACACCCACATGTTCATTATTCCATTTTTTTAATCGGGGTGATCACATAAGGGTTCCAGATTTTAACAGCCAACTTTACGTGATTAACCAATTTCCACATTCCACAACGATTTCATCCATAAGAAAATATAGAAGGAGAGGGAAACATTTAATTGCATAAGCAAAGGCCCCCAACGACCGTGATTTTTAGTGGGTAGAAGCTCACTAAATTCACAACATAATATCACAGGATATAAAGTAATAACAATCACAACTTCCCATCCCCGTTATATAAGACAGTTATTATATTCATTAAACTGGTTCAAAAGTGTTTCAAATAAACAATAGAACACCCACCCCGCATGATGCAAAAATTAAAGAGACGAAGGTATGATCCCTACCTCAACAGGTTATGATAACATCGCTCCACGGATAAACTTTAGAAGAAGTCTGTCGGCGTCCTTCACCTCTGTCGGGTCCCGGAAAAACCTCCTCGTGTGGAGGTAGGAAAGAAAAGGCCGAAGGAAAGACAACGGACCCAGGCTCGGAAGCTCCACCTCGCCGTTACGATCTTGTGGCCACTGACGGATCTTAAATCGGAGCTCGGACGAAGAAGTTATGGAAGAAGGAGCCTTCGAGTCTCTTGAGAGAGCTCTGCTTAGAGGAGAGGAGAGGGGTGAGTTGAAAGGAGGAGGGGACCCCTCATTTTATAGGCATGAAATGAAAAAGTACACGGCGTGTACTTTATGGTACACGGCGTGTACTCGGTTCTTTCACATGGTCTCTACGTGGCTTCCAACACGGCTCCGCGACTATTGGCTGGTCAACACACGGTTTGAGGGTAACACATGCGCGGGGAAGGACTACACGACATGTAGTGTAGACACACGGCGTGTAATCATTTATTTAACACGGCAAGGACACGGCTCAAACACGGTACATGACCGTTGACTGGTAACGCGTATGCGGGGAAGGACTACACAACTTGTAGAACTGGACACACGGTGTGCACCCATTACTCCACACAGCAAGGACATGGCCTACAACATGGGGTATACCTGAGAAGGGAGTACACGACATATACTCAAACTACACGGCGTGTAGTTTCAAAATTCTGGAAATTGTGGGAAAAGTCCATTTTACCCTCCAGAACACTTCTTGACCTTCTTTTTGACAAAGGAATGGACCAGAAAGGTCCGAGCCATCACATCAGATACCTCTAAAAACATTCTCATCCCTGAGAATTCAAAAACCAACCCAAAGGAATCCGAGAAGATACCTCTTAGGGTTCCTGTTATAACAGGAACCCAACCAACAACCCTAATCATATGTGTTAGGAATTCCTTCTCCTATGTTGAGATATTATCTGCTTTAGGCGGCATTGACTCGCCTGTACGGGTTTAATCACATACTCATTAATGCGTCTCGATTAAGAATTGGGTCTTCCCACTTTCATACAATATGATTTTTCAACTAGCACTAACCCCAACACCACACAACCAACACACTACCCAAACATGTGGGTTTGGGAAATTCCTTCACCTATATCGAGATATTATCTGCTTTATGCGGAACTGACTCGGCTGCACGGGTTCAATCGCATCCACATTAATGCGTCTCAATTGAGGGTCAGGTTTTTCCCTTTCCAGCACATCTGTACATGTTACACATTAACAGGGAACAAGGAATCAAAAGGTCTCACAACTGACAAGACAATCATTCCATATAACAAGGGTACAAATTACAACATCAACACAAAACTCATAAGAACAAGGGAAAAAACAAGTCAAAAAAACTCTGGGTACTGAGCATGCATCTGGGTCTCCCGCTCCCAAGTGCTCTCCTCGAGGCAGCCATGCCTCCACAACACACAAACCAAGGGAATGGTTCATCCACAGAGAACCTTCTCTTTACGATCTTCGATTCTGACTGGTCGTTCCTCGATGGTCGTGTCATCTCCCATATCTAACTCTACCCAGTCAATAACATAGGAGTCATCGTGTAAGTACTAAAGAAGCTAGGAGACATGGAAGACGTCATGAACCTTCTCCAACTGAGGTGGAAGGGCCAGCTGATATGCCACCTCGCCGACACGCCTCAGCACCTCAAAAGGACCGATGAACCTAGGTGAGAGATTGCTCCCCTTTCCAAACCTCCGCTGCCCCCGTTGAGAGGAAACTTTCAATAACACATGATCTCCCACCTCGAACTCCAATGACCTCCTCCAACGATCAGCATAAGACTTTTGTCGGTCCTGATCCGCTTTCATCCTCTCACGTACAAGATGGACTTTCTCTGTGGTGCTTTGCACTACCTCCTGGCCCAAGAACACCTGTCTCACCAACCTCTACCAAGAAAATGGGTGAACGACATGGCCTTCCATACAAATACTCAAATGGTGCCATGCCAATAATAGAGTGGAAACTGTTGTTGTAGGAAAAATATAATAAAGGCATGTGTCATACCCATGATCCTCCAAAATCCAGAACGCATGCTCGCAGCATGTCCTCCATCGTCTGGATAGTCCGCTCTATCTGACCATCGGTCTAGGGGTGGAAAGTAGTGCTAAGGCATAGCTGGGTGCCAAAAGCATGCTCTAACCCCCTCCAGACTTGTGAGTTAAACCGAGTATCCTGATTTGAGACGATAGTCTTCGGGACCCCATGCAAACACACCACTTCGTCTACATACCTCTGTGCTAAGGTACTCACTGGTCCTGACTCCTTAATTGCTAATAAGTGAGATGATTTCGTCAGAAGATCCACCACCACCCAGTTAACATCATAACCACACTGAGCTCTGGGTAGTCCTGTGATGAAGTCCATCGAGATTTCATCCCACTTCCACTCGGGGACATCTAAAGGATGCAACAAACCACTGGGAACACGGTGTTCAGCCTTCACTTGCTGACACACTAGGAATTTAGCCACAAACTCCGCCACTGCCCGTTTCACACTGGGCCACCAAAACTGATCCCTTAGGCCCCAGTACATTTTTGAAACTCCTGGATGTACCGCCAAGGCTGATCTATGGAATTCACGGAGAAATCCCTCACACATCGCCTCTGGAACAAACAACCTTCCATGGAAAAGCATCCGCTGTCGGCTGTCCTCTGACCATCCTTCTGGAGCATTCCCCTGATCGACACGATCCCACATCACTTCTTGCCACAGAGTCCCCACACTGAGACTCTTCCACATGCTGCAACAAGGAGTACTGCACATTCATCTGAAACAAACAGCCTCTAAGACCTTCTACCCTGGCATCCAAGTGCAAGGCAGCCAACTCTCCCATTACCTTCCAATCATCAGCAGATTCCTGAACCACTTCTTGATACGACTTCCTGATCAGGGCATCTTCCACAATGTTTCCCTTACCTTCAGTGTAAGAGATATCAAAGTCATAGTCTTGGATAAACTCGACCCATCTCCACTGCCGTAAGTTCAGGTCACGCTGGGAGAAGATAAAACGCAGGCTCTTGTGATCTGAGAAGACCATAAAGCGCTCCCAAAAAAGGTAATGTCGCCACAACTTCGGTGAAAACACTACATCTGCAAGCTCCAGGTCATGGGTGGAATAGTTACGCTCATGAGAGCACAACTGCCTAGACCCATAACAAATCACTCTCTTCTTCTGCATCAGCACGCACCCCAGACCAAGGCCAGACGCATCACAAAACACCTCATACAACAACCCTTCCTCTAGAAGCATGATTACAGGAGCACTGACCAACTTCTCCTTCAGGTAGTCAAAAGCTTTCTGGCACTGCTCGCTCCACAGGAATACCTGGTTCTTCCTCATCAAAGCTGTCAAAGGAGCAGCAACTCGAGAGAAGTCTAAAACGAACCTCCGATAGTAACCTGCTAACCCCAAGAACCTACAAACATCTGCCTCGCTCTTGGGTGCTTCCTAAGAAACAACTTCCTCCACCTTCGATGGTTCCACTGACACTCCATGTTGAGACACCACGTGCCCAAGGAAGTGTACTTCCTGTGTAAAGAACATACACTTCGACAATTCCCCGTAAAGCTGGTGGTGTCGAAGGACTTCAAAGACTTTCCTGAGATGATCAACGTGCTCCTCCTCTGACCTTGAGTAGATCAAGATTTCATTGATAAACACAATGACGAACTGGTCCAGAAACACTCTGAAGACAACGTTCATAAGTCCCATGAACACAACTAGTGCATTCATAACTCCAAACGACATCACTACATACTCGAAGTGACCATACCTGCACCTTATGCCGTCTGCGAGATGTCACTGTCCTTCACCCTCAGCTGATGTTATCCTGATCGTAGATCAATCTTAGAAAACCAACTTGCTCCCCTCAGCTGGTCGAAGAGATCATCTATCCTTGGAAGGGGGTAGTGGTTCTTGACCATTACCTGGTTCAAACTTCGGTAGTCTACGCATAGCCTGAGACCACCATATAACTTCTTCATGAACAAAACTGGAGCACCCCATGGCGACACACTGGGTTGAACAAAACCCTTCTCCATCCGATCGTCAATCTGAATCCGCAACACCCGCAACTCCGAAGGTGCCATATGATATGGGGCCACTGAAATCGGACGTGCACCATGCGATAAGTCTATCCCGAACTCAACGTCACATTGGGGGAGTAGAGTTACAACCTCCTCAGGAAAAACATAGAGGAACTCCCCAACAACCCCTGGGACATCCATCATCGTTGTATCAGTTGGAACCACTGATAACCCACCTGACAAGGAAAGGAGAGGCTCCAAACACCGGATTCTCGCTTGATAGCTCCTCTCACCAACAAAAGATGCACACTGCCCATCCACATCGGAGAACATGACTATTCTCCGGAAGCAGTCGATAATGGCACTAATAGAAAACAACCAGTCAATGCCGAGGATGACATCATATGGCTGCATCTATAATAGAAGAAGGTCTCCACTAGATCGATGTGGTCCCAACGTTAGCCCACATCCCCGGAAAACACAAGATACGCTGGTCTGGCCCCAAACTAGTGTACTCAGTACTAGTGGTACAGAATGTCTCTCTACATTTAGTCCCAAAGCATGGGCTAGACTAGGTGAAACAAAGGAGTGCGAGGCTCCCGAATCGAGAAAAGAAAAAACAAGAGTGCTGAATAAACAAATCGTACCTCGCACCACCTCTGGTCCTACTGGAGCGGCCAACTCTGCTGCGTGCAACTGTCCATGCCCAGCTCCTCTTCCTCTCTGATGTTTTCCACCTCCCCGACCACGCCCTGGTCGAGGTCCCCGAGGAGCACCCTACGGTTGGCCTCCTCCAACAAATTCTGTCCTCGGAGGAGCATGGTCCTACTACTGCTGGAAGGCCCTCGCTGGCAACTATTGCTATGGAGGTGGGCACTGAACCTGCCCACCTCCACCGTACTGAGCTCGGTTCGGGCACCGACTCTGAACATGCTCGAAACCTATGCAAGAAAAACACCTCATTCCTGGGCTCATGGAAAAGGGACGAGGACCCAAAGATCTGAACTGGAACTGCTGGGGCTTGCTCCCCACTGGCCTGAACCTGGAATGTCCCGTCGAAGGAGACCTACTGTTGACTGCCTTCCCCTTCATCGAGCCTGGCTAGATCCCCTCTCGGGGTGCACCTCCCAGCGAGTGCATCCTCTCTACAACCTCTGACTTCTTCTATACATCCAAGTACGTTGGAAGGGTGAAGGGGGTGACAACATACTGGAGTGAAGGACGAAGTGCCTCCTCCAAACGTCTCGCCTAAGACTCCTCATCTGAAAAGAGATCCGGAGAAAAGCGCAGGAGATCCTTGAACTTGATCCCCAGCTCTCATACCGACATACTCCCCTACTGAAGGGAGAGTAACTCATGCAACTTCTCCACCTTGATCATTGAAGAAAGGAATTACTCTCGGAATTCCTTATCAAAGTCAGCCCATTGAACCTCTTCCTCTATCCTCTCTCCGAGGTAGAGTGTCCACCACTATCTCACCGCACCTCTCAGCTGACTGAATGCTAGGGGAATCTAGTACTCCCTCGGAGCACCAATCAAGGTAAAATAGATCACTTGCTCCTCATGCCACCCCTCCGTCTCTGTATCCGAAGTAATACCCTCATACTTCTTGAGGGTCTGCCACCGGAAACAATAGAGAGTTTTCTGCCACTGTCTATCTTCCTCCTCTCAGTCAATCCACAACTGATCGCCCGCCTGAATCTACTGGGCCTCGGCCGTCGGAGCCACCTAGGGATGACGTCCATGTTCCACAGCTGTACGGTAAACAAGGATCGCCTTATCCCAAGTAGTAAGGAAAAACTCAAGGTTTCATTTTATCATTTTATTTCAATTTCATTCCCAGAACACCCAAATCAAGTAAAACACAATAATGATGATGCATGTAACTTCCCTAGGGTCTCTACCCTACAATCAATGTAGTCTCACATGGTCATTCAGTAGGCTCAGAGTCCTTGCATCAGATCACAAGGGCCCCTAAAATCCCGTGTCCTAACCGGTCTTCCATGTCCTATGTCACGCACCAAGACTGACTAACACTGTTTCCCTACCATCCAATTCAATCCTCAGTGTGCCTAAATCCAGACTCCATCCTATCTCTCAACCATCACCTCTGATACCATTCTTTCATGACCCCCTCCCACCAAGGATGCCCCTCCTGAGCTGGCAATGGCGAAAGAGAGATAATGACCCTCGAGGCCCGCCTCCAGTAGGCCTCGGGGTGGCGACTAGAACTAAGAGTATGAGTTTTTCATAAATATGGGAGGCATTACGCTTTTTATTTTTAAAGATCAGGAAATAGGACAAGTCAACCACCAAAAAAGAAAAAAAGAACAAGTGTATAGAAAATAAACCCAAACCATGCCCACATGCATGTTTAAACAAATTTTATAACAAGGTACAAGTACAAGAAAGCTCAATGTACAATACCAAAAGAAAACAAGAGAACAACAACTGCAACAACTCCAACTGTCCGACTAGTAGGGTCCTGCATGGCCCTGTTATTCCTCCTGGAAACCTGAAAGTAAACGTAGGGTGAGAATACAAGTATACTCAGTAGGGAAACCTAATGCTCTCGTGCACAAGTGGGGAGCCATCGTAATGTCCCATGAAAACAACAGAAGAAACCTAGCAAAGAATTCTATTCACCCAAACTCACCAGCCACAGTCACCAAAAACACACGCACAACAGGTACTAGTATATAAGAAAAAAGAGTACTGGGTACCCCACACCGGTTCCCTTTAGTTAGCTTCTCATCCTAATGACAAACTTCCTGACGCTACCACACTCTCCCCGCCCACACACACATGGGCCTCACCACCAGGTCTCCCGCCCGCACACACCTGGGCCTCAAAACCACATATCCCGCCCACAAACACCTGGGACTCACAACCACGTATCCCGCCCGCACACACCTGGGCCTCACAACCACCTATCCCACCTGCACACTCTTGGGCATCACAACCACATATCCTTCCCACACACACCTGGGCCTCATCCCAAAGATTTTTGGGAAAAAAATAGAACCTTCTCGAAGAGTCATGGGCCAAATCCACTCCAATCGAAACCTACCCAAAGTGTCTTAGGTGTAAGGTCACCTCAATCCATCACAACCTAGGGGAGAAGGAGAATGAAGGATCTAGTAACTAAGGGAGAAACACCCTCTCCCATGAAATGGGAGTGTTTGTCACTAAGTGCTCAACAAGGGTGGGGTGCGATAAAACACAAAAGATACAGTTATATACATTTATATACCAAAAAAACAAACAACCTATGGCTTCTAAAAAGAGAACTAAGCACGTGCCTCGACACTGCTACTACGAAGTATGCATACACAAAAAACAAACCCAACCCCCTTTAGGTTTTCATACTTCAGTAGAAATAGTTATATAGTTCTTTAACTACTGGGAAACTATCCACAAGCATGCCACATCGATAGTTCATAAAACATAACCCTGCCATCTGCAAATCAAGTTAGGAAAACACAAGAAACACAACCAACTCCTTCTTATCTACTAACCAACCCCATTGATTATTATTTTCGTTTCATTTCCACTCCCCACCATTCATTAACTCTTCCATTTTAATTTATTATTCACAACCCACTAATCATTCACAAACAAGCCCATCCCTGCAGCCCCACTACCAACCACCACAACCACAACCACATAGAATCCACACATCAATATCCCTTTAATACCATTTATGGCATCCCCGCTGCCCGTTACATACACAAAATTCACACCAACCCACAACCAAGTCAACCATAGCCCCACTGCTCACCCTATCCACAACAACCCACAAAACACCCCCAAAACATGCCACGTAACCAAGCCAACACCCACATGTTCATTATTCCATTATTTAAACTAGGGTGATCACACCAGTGTTCCAGATTTTAATAGCCAACTTTACCTGATTAACCAATTTCCACATTCCACAAAGTTTCCATCCATAAGAAAATACAGATGGATAGGGCAAAATTTAATTTCATATGAAAAGGCCCCCAACAACTGTGATTTTTAGTAGGTAGAAGCTCATTCAATTCACAACATAATATCACAGGATATAAAGTAAAAACAATCACAACTTCCCATCCCCGTTATATAAGCTTGTTATTATCTTCATTAAACATATTCAAAAGTGTTTCAAGTAAACAATAGAACACCCACTCCGCATGATGCACAAATTAAAGAGACTAATGTAAGATCCCTACCTCAACAGGTTCTGTTCACAAAGCTCCCCCGGATCAACTTTAGAAGAAGTCCGTCAGCATCTGTCACCTCTGTCGGGTCCTGGAAAAACCTCCTTGGGTGGAGGTCAGAAATTAAAGGCCAAAGGAAAGACAACAGACCCAGGCTCGGAAGCTCCACCTCGTGGTTACGATTTTGTGGCCGCTGACGGATCGTAAATCGGAGCTCGGACGAAAAAGTTATGGAAGAAAGAGCCTTCAAGTCTTTTGAGAGAGCTCTGATCAGAGAAGAGGAGAGGGGTGAGTTGAAAGGAGGAGGGGACCCCTCCTTTTATAGGCATGAAAAGAAAAAGTACATGGCATGTACTTTATGGTACACGCATTGTACTCGGTTCTTTCACATGGTCTACATGTGGCGTCCAACCCAGCTCCGCAGCCGTTGACTGGTCAACACACGGTTTGAGGGTAACACATACCCGAGGAAGGACTACACGGTGTGTAGCGTAGACACACGGTGTGTACTCATTTATTGCACACGACAAGGACACTACTCCAACACAATACATGACCATTGACTGGTAACACGTACGTTGGGAAGAACTACATGGCGTGTAGAACTGGACACACGGCGTGCACCCATTACTCCACACAGCAAGGACACGGCCTGCAACACGGGGTATACCCAGGAAGGGAGTACACGACTTGTACTCAAACTAAACGGCGTGTAGTTCCAAAATTCTGGAAAGTGTGGGAAAAGTCCATTTTACCCTCTTGAACATTTCGTGACCTTCATTTTGACAATGGAATGGGCCGGAGAGGTCCGGCCAATTACAGAGTGGGACCCACCTCTAACTTACCCTTTTAGGAAATAACCACCAGTTATATGTAAAAAAAATTCAACATGTTTTTTTAATTTATCATAAATCCCAAAAGTTAACTTTCAACCCGCATAAAAAGTAACTGTGGTAAAGGTCCCCTTAAGCGAATACCGGCACTGTGAGTTCATCGGTGACCTCATATTTCTATTCCGAGCAATGGTTCAAAAGATAGAAAAACCCACATGTACGTTTACTGAACGTACCCGAACAAAACATTAGAAATTGATTCCGGGCACACTGGGCCTCAGATTTAGGTGCTGTCAGAAACCGTGGACTAGTAATATTCCAAAGAATTTAAAAAAAATTCCCTTGCAATTTACAGGTCTTTACAGATTTCTATAATAAGAATATGTCATAGACTAGACAATAATATAGGTATTTATGAAATATCAATTTAGTGATGTTTGGAAAAGTATAAGAAGACTTTTAGATCATGGGGATCATGTTCACTATATAAATTAAAGTTCTCTTTTGTATTAAGGACCATGGGGAGAAAATCCAAATCGTTCCATTATAAATTTAAAAATTATTAAATCATGATTTCCACACTATAAATTGGAATTTAAATAGTTTAATTATGTATATTATAATTTTTATAGAAAAAGAATATGTGTTGAATGAGAATGTATTAATTCTTAGAGGACATTCCATCAAAAGCGTTTTATCTAAAGATTTCTGAGGAATTAAGAAAGAGGAAAACCTATAAATTAATTTTAAATTAGTGGATCATGATTAAATTGGAAATATTTATTCAATAAAGGTTATATTTTTATGTTATTAATATATTGGTTGTTTTTTTAACTAGTTTATTCCAATGTTTTTAACTTGTTCAAGGATATACACATTCCTATGGGGTTATCTTGATAACAAAAGATGGTGTGTATGTGTGAATGAGATAAAAACACCCTACACTAGGGATATAACTATCCATCATATATGAAAAACTCATCATAAAATTATTTGTGTTGGTTAATGTGTATCTTCATTATGGTGAGTTATAGAGATCACTATTGAATAATAATGATGGGGTCTATTATATTTAAAAGGGAAACAACAATGATTAACCCCTATCTATATTATTAACCTCATAGAGACCCTATCATAAATTTTAATCAAATTTTGTTAATATAAGGTTAAATATTCTACATTTTAGGTTTCTATAGTCCATTAAATATAAATATTTAATTTGACATGTCAATAACCCATGAAATTTAAACTTAAATGTACTCAATGTTAATTTAGATGATATTATATGCGCATGTATCTAAATATAATTGAAATTATTAAATTATAACTCACCCAAATGAGATAATTACTCATACCTTAAGATGGTGAAAACTTATATTAGGTTTATTATTAATATTTAGCCTATAAACAAAAAATAATGGTATAAGGAAAGAGTTATGTGAATAAAACTCACACATAGAAAATGTGAAAAATTAAATATGCATGTGAAAACACTAAAAGTGGTGTAGTGAAATTGATTTCAATAGAAATTTGACTATATTAAAAATATAAAATATTGATATATATAAGGTATATGGTAATTTTATTTCATATAAAATAAATAATTCGATACATATAATTGTAATTACAACAATCATATAACAATTACAATGAAAAAATGATGATGTAGATAATTATGTGATAGGTTTTATTAATGAATAAAAGATAATAAAAGGTCCTACATACCCTTCATCAAGTATTTAGTCATTAAAATTCTCCTTGTAAGATATTTAAGGGATGAATTTTTTCAATGCAAAGTGGGGCATGCATTTATATCCATTAATAGTTGGTTGATTTTACTCCCAATATTTCCATTATGTTTTCATACCATTTGACCATAATGAAATAATTGTCTCGAAAACAATTATCTAACCTCGTTGTTAATATAGATATTTTATATCCACCCACAAAATATCACATCTATTTAACTTTTTGACAAAGATATCTTTTAAATACTAAACGTGCCACTCTTATTCTAGCAGACTCCATTATTTTCTCTACCCCATGTATCTGCGAAATTGTTTACATAAAAATTGTTTTTTTAAAAAGAATCAATATGTCCTCGTAGATGTTGTATTTATTTATATAAAAATATAGTTCATCTTGATTGGTATATTAGAAAATGTGGTTCAATCAATGACTAGTGCCTCAATCAATGCACATCTTTATACTTTTTTATTTTGATCTTTTTTTGTGTCCCAATAGAGTTTAATTAGAAATTGAATTTTCTTAATCCCTATATGAATATATTAATTTATTTAATCAATTTAATTTAATTTAATTTTGGTTTTGGACCATTTACTAGCATCATGGTCCTTATAACTAGTCCAGTATTCATCATCAAATGGTTGAGCTTTTTTGGGGGATCGACATGGTCATAAAATTGATAAAAATATCTAAGTATATAGTTTATTTATATTCATATAAATAAGAAAAGTAATCTGAAAATTTAATTCAATTATTGTATTAAATTAGATAATTTTATGATCAAAATGTCAAATTGTGTAGTAATTTGATGAATTTAAACAATACATTCCATATATGATTATAATAAAAAAAGACCATTGATTACAAAGTTATTTATTTTTCAGTGAAACAATGGTAGTAATAGTGATTTAAATGTCATATATATATAAAATAAAATCCACTACTCTTAGTTTAGTATATTTAATCAGGCATAAAAATAAATATTAAAATGTTTTTTACTAACAAAAAAATATTAAAACTATATTTTCTTCAACCAGGGGTCTAATATAGTCCAATCATCAAAATTTTATTTCAAAATATATTTTCTCATCAATTATGTATTAAAAATAAATTATTTTTTATTTATTAATATATTAATTGAAAAATACGTTCATAAAAATATTTATTCCTTCACAATGATGCAAAATTTATAACAATGATAACATTTTTACAAAACCAGAGAGAAGATATAATAGTTTTTAAGGGTTATTAAATAATATTACCATTATAATGTGGGAAGAAATGAATTTTTAAAAATAGGTTTTTCTATGGATATGAGATGGTTAGAAAGTGGATAACATTTGGGGGATAAGGTTTGAAACATTAACAAGGATAAAATAATGCAAAAAAAAATCAAATAGGACATTCAAGGTCGTAGAAATAAATATTCACAAGGGAAAATACACATGAATAAATTTATAAGGGATGGAAATTTAAGATATTGGAATTAAAGTTAAAAATAAATAAAACACAAGAAACTTCTTGAAATGACTTAAGAAGAAAATCAGATAAAATAGTTCTCTTTCTATCTTTTTGTCTATAGAATATTTTAAATATTTTTCAATCTTTATAACTATCACTATCACCCAATTTCTATTCATTTTTGGAAAAACATTCAAATATATCCTTAAATAAGTGATATATAAAAAAATTCATTCCCAAATCTCACCAAATTATGACATCTCGCTCATACTTAAAATGATACTCGATGTTAAGCCTGTGATTATTAACTAAAAGTCAATGAAAATAATCCCTAAAAAAAATATTCCCCAATAATTATATATAATAAATCCATTCAAGAAAATACTTGTTAATATAGGGTGTGATAAGGTCATGGGATTGTAATATGGATATTAGGAAAAGGATTTCATAGGATAATAGGGTATTTCAAAAGGTGGATCAATATATTCATAATGGAAGGATATTTTTTTATATTTATTCTCATTTAATTTTAAATATTCCTCTAAAGTTTTAAGACACACTATAGTTGTAAATTTATCTCTATTGTCAAAAAACACAAGACTAATAATACATGGTGATAGACCTTTGAAATAAATGAATGTTATAAATAACCTCAAAATGATATATAAAATTATATCTCATGTGTATTGGAAAAATTATTTTATAATAAATAAGAGAGCTTTAAAAAAAAATTGGAGTTGACACAAAATCACATAACCAATTTTTTTTGAAAATAAAAAAAAATTGAGAGAAAATAATTTAAATGACTTTTTAGAAGTGGTTGGAAAATTGTTCAAAATATCACTGTTACTAATTATGACTTTTAGGTTTTATTTTGAAAAACTCAAAGAAAAAATAATGACAAAAAATAAAATAGAAGTTGAATTAATATGTAAAGAAACTAAAAAAGTTATGAGAGATAAAGATATATAGTGAGAAGGATATGAAATTGGGATAAAGAGAGAAATATGTAGAGAGGTAGGTAGGTAGGGATATAGATGGAGAGAGGGATAGAGAGAAATATAAAGGGAATTAGAGTAAAATGGTAGCTCCCAAGTTTAGAGTGGAATAGTCTCCTATTCCATCCAGTGGAGGGTCATTTCTAGTATTATGATATAGCATTAACCAATGTCCATTTATTATAATTTTTTGAGGTATAAATGTATTCAACCTTAACTAATCCAAAAGGGTATGAATTAGTAATAATAAAAAGAGATTGAAAAAATTATTAAATATTACTAGAATAAAGGTGGAATAAATATTTTAATATTATTACTTTATCAGCTTAATGAAATATCATTTTGAGGATTTTTTAAAAACGGGGTAAACATGGGATTTTCTATGTAATGTTCAGAGATTTCATAGGACTCAAGTTAATGTTCTTCCAGTTCATTCAATCAAATTAATTTCTCCTCAAAAATATTTTATAATAATATTTACATATGCTCTTAAAAAATCGTCACAGAAACTCTTTTAACTCACATATTTGAACTTTTTTATGAGCGATTTATTTTTGGGCAATAAGAATTTTATACATTATGTATGAACCTATTATTTCTCAAAATATTTCCATTTTTTGATTTAAAAAATGGATCCTAAATAACATAATATGGAATGTAAGGTTACAAAACTATGAAAAATATTATTTTTAGGAACTCGGTCATTATATAGGATTCATCCTTTTTAATGTGTTTAGTCTCTACCCACCTAAAACCAATGTTGATAAAAAAGAATATATTTGAATAAATATTATTTTGATTAAAGACCCATAAATAGAAGCCCAAAATTTAAAGTATTCGGTAAAAGATTATTTTTTTGGGAATTTTATATATTTTGTAAATTGTGTAATGTTTTTGAATGATTGGATAAGATTAATAGAACTCATATGAATCATTTTATAGTGAATACTAGATAAACATAGAGGCCGATACCTTTTTAGATGATCTCTCTAGTCCAAATTTTCCACCTTTGAGAAATAAGGAAAAAATACAAAAACATGTAATATCAGTCAACATTGAAACATATTACAATACAATGTCATCATTGATTTTCTAAATCTTGTTATCTTCCCAAAAAATGATTTTATATTCACCTTCTAAGTTTTTTTGGTCATATGAATTTTTTTGAGAAACAAATCATGAAATATGTAATTTATAATTTGAAAAAACATTGTAATTTTGTAGTTAAAGATGTCAATTGTTTTGTTTAGAAATTTGGGATAAAAAATTTTAAAATTAGAAGAATTTGAGACTCTAATCAAGTGATTGAAAACATAATTTTATTTTCTAGGGTTTTCCCTAATAATAATGAAAAATTATTAAAACACTAGAATCAATATTATCATCATTGGTTTTGAATAAATTTTCTAAATAATTTCTTTATATAAGAATGGATTTTTAATATAATTACATTAGAACAAAATAGATGGAGTGTAAGTTTTTCCATATATAAAACCACAGAGAGAATTTAATTTTTTGTGATTGTGTAATGAGATTGAGTATCATCTAATGTATTTAAACCAGAATATATGGAACATGTATCTTTTTATTTTCTTTTTCCAATGAAATATCTAATGAATCTATTAGAAGAATCATATATCAGTTCAAAGGGATAGTAACTGTTAAGATATATGATGATTGTGATAGATGTGAGTGTATTTTTTATTTCAATAATGTTCTCTTATAATCCTCATAAAAATTAATGGAAGAAATTTTTTAAATAAATGGGGTGAGATAGAGAGAAATTCAATAAATATTATGTATTAATTCATGATATAATCCAATATCTCTTAGAAAAGATAAAATTACCCAAGCCTATGTTAGTTAATGAAGTGATAGAACCACCTTGATCATTAAATTATTATATTGAATTCCCTCCTAGGATATTATGTTTCTTTGAATAATTCCACCATTAACCATGTTTTTTTTTAAATTACAATATAAGGTCCCATTAATTTTTTTGAACCAAATGGAGTGATTGTAAACAAGAATAAAATGAATGACTTTAAATGTAAATATATCCTTGAAAACCTCTATGAAATTCCATATGAATTCATAAAAATATTAATCCGAATTCTTTGGAATATCATAGGAGTATTAGAAAGGAAAAATATGATTCCTCCTATATGAATATATTAAAAAGGGTGTTGTGAATGTTGTTTTTTTAATCCTAAAATGAAAATAATAGTTTAAATTAACTAGTGTAACCATAAAGAATGAAAAAATTAAACAATCTAGTTAATGTTTATGGAATTTGATCAATAATTGGAAGTGGGCATTGGTATTTTCCAAAATCAATATTCAATTTTTTATAATCAATGCATGTGATTTTTTTCTTTACATCTATGATCATTTATAAATGTTAATTAGTGAAATAAATTATGCCATATTTAATATGAACAACTTGAATAAAACTTACCCACTCTTGGTAGATAATACATTTTTTGTAAATAATGGTAATTTATATCATTAAAGAATCAAGTATAAGTGGATTTAGTATTTTTTTTGGGATTTATAATCGTTTTTTATGAATCCATTAGATGCATATGATGTATGTAGAGGGAATGGTTAATACCCAGTATGTCATCTAGCGTCATACCTAAGGGCTTTTTATATTTCTCTACCACATTAATGAGTAAGGATTCTTTCATTTTGTTAAGTTAAAAAGATATTTTTGGAGGTTATGATTAATAACATAAAATGAATGCATACTTTATGTTTGATAAAATAATTTCAAGATTAGTTTCTTTAAATATTGTTGGTTCAGAAATCTTGAGATCCATATAAAGTATTCAAATCAGTTTTAATTTATTTTTGAGATTACTATCCACTACTATATTTTTAGGGACATATGGTTATGATAATCTTCCTAAGGTACCCATGATTGTGCGTGTGTGTGTATGTGTGTGTGGGTGTGTGGGGGGTGGTGAAATTAGGATACTGACCAATTAAAATATTTCTTTGCAAATCCTCACCCACCATCAGATCACGTCACTCATTGGAGGGAGCACATTCATCCTGTTAGTCCTCCATCACCACTGAATGACATTTACAAACACAAACACCAAATTTAATGTGCATAGATAAAATTATTTTACTTAGTTGAACCTCATTGGGTTATAAATAAGGATTATACCCAAGAAAATGTGTTGTTGTACCGAAATCTATAATCATGTACTATTTTTAGATAAAATTTTTGTGATTGGAATTACATTAAATGGCACACCACCTTGATAAGATTTATGGTGGTACCCTACCTTACAAAGGCCCCTACCTTCCTTAAATATCTCTAGACTACTTTAAAAATTATTTGATAATTTATAGATATGATAGTATATCCCAAATTAATATGTCATATTATAAATCATTGTATTACAAAACTATATATTTAAATTGACACTTATCAATATTTCACTTGCCTTCTTCCCAAAAATTGTTAATAATGAAATCTCAACGATAGTGTTGATGTTATCCTTGGTGTGAGGTTGCATTTATATTCAATGGATTTTATTATCAACGTATCATATTAACATAATTCTTGGAGAAAATTCATGATGGATTGATAATAAACCCATTACTTGAATATTGGAGGTGTTTTCCATGAAGTATGTGTAACGAATAAAATCTATCTTCCATTGGATATTCAAAGGAATTTCATTTATTTGAAATTTAGTGTGGAAGAGTGGGATTCTGTGTAAGAATCCAATGTAATATGATGTTTTATGTGTTGGTTATTATGTGAAATATGTGTACTGAAGAGCTATGTGTTATCTACCACATTCAAAAAATGGTTAATGAATATGGTCATACTGAACCTTTAGAAGAACTATATAGTCTATGTTAAAAAGGACTAATAAGGTTCAATGGTATGAGGAATCTAACATGAAGTGCATAGAATCTATCTATGGAATATTACATATTAAGGTTACTTGAAATGGTGAATAATATTACATGGATAATGGTTTGTAAATATTTAAGTGAAGATAATTATGATGAAGGCAGTGTAGTTCTTTGAAAATACTCAAAGTTGAATATATTTGTAGAATAGGATTTTGAAAACCAGTTTAATCATGTTGGAATTATTCTAATAATTTCCAATCTAAATTGAAGTGTTTTAGATAGTTTTATAATATTTGGATTCTATTTCAATATTTCATAAAACTATTTAAAAAATTAGGTACTCTTAGTTATTAAAGTTGAAAAGGGTATAAGATATGGTAAATAAATGATAATTTCACTTTAATTTGAATTCAATGTATTTTGTAAGAATTTGGGTGAAATTTGAATCACTTTCAAAATTATTTAAGACGTCATCAATTATTTCATAAGTATTTAGAATTCTTATTTGACTTCAATATATTTTGTAGGACCCTGAAGTATTTTATAAGACACGTAATATAATGTCACATATCTTTGTAAGATGAATATAACATTATAATATATTTTGATATGACATTATGGAATAACACATGTCTTCATGTTTTATCAAAATTTTGAGAGAGGATAAAACTGAATAATATTAAAGTAATACAATATGGTATCTATGTGAAACTTATGACTTTTGTACTACTTTAAAATTTAAGAATGTTGTAGATTAATATCAAAATTAAATATTTAATATCTAAAGAATGCAATTGATTAGGATGAATCTTGGAAAAAAATTTATGGATCACAACATGACAATAAGAGTTGATAAAAGCACCAAATTAAAGGGGAATATGTTTTCAAGATAATAAATGGAAGGTCAAAGTTAGAGGAAGATTGAGAGATGTTTTCAAGTATACAAAGGGAGCATCTAGAATTTATTTAATTCTCATGATAAATGATTTTAGGTGTTGCAAGAAATGTTTATAATCATTATATATATTATAAAATTATAATGATTATTGATATCTATTTGATAAAGAGAATATGAAAATAAGATAAGGTGAAATTGGATAATATTTCTATTTATTCCAAAACTTTAAAATGAAAAATTTGGAAAAAATAAATCTTTGATCTATTTGGGATAAATACACATGATTATCAAGATATAATAAATTTTATAAAACATCAGAACTTCCATTGCGCTTCATAATGAGGATAATGTTTAAAGTGATAAATTGTTATCTATATGTATAGACTGATATATGTATTTCATTAATGTATTTTATGGTGTTTCATTAAATTAATAATTTTATATAAATAATTTTTCTTTATGATTTATGAGTGGTTTAACTAATTTTGTGTTTTATGGAAGGATACAACATATAAGAGAAAATGTAGAAAAATTAAACATTGCACCATGAGCGATGTGAAGCAACATGACACCATATGTTTAGGAAGATTATGGAGAACTTACAAGGCACACAACTAAATAAATGAGGAAGAAACAAGGAATTAAAAGTATAAAAATGACATTACACAATTTTAAATCATTACACATCATGAACCAGTGTAAGTAGTGATAGAGAGACACATCTAAAAGAGTAGGAAATATTACATAAGTAAAGTAGTTTTGTGTCATAGCATGAGACATATGTGTCATTGTGCGACACATATGTGTTAGGGGGTGACAAAAATAATGATTAACCATATACATACTTGTTGTGATTTCAGTACATGTGGTGTAAGATTTACATGTCGTGTAATCAATACACGATGTGTAAAAAGTATGAACAAGATTAAAAAGGACATATTTTACATATGTTTAGTTTTTGATAAGATTTAACACACATGGCATACTCATGACCACTTTTTGGCCAATAATTAATGAAATTCATTACCTCATGAGCCATGTTATACTCTCTAAATTGATGTACAACCTTGTTCTATGAATAAATCCCAAAAACAAAAGAGTAGAGTGAGAAACTATGTTATGGAGGGTCCTCCACAGTTTTATATTTGTTTTAATTATAATTTATTTTTTCCTTATCCCTTCCATCTTATTTTATCATTAATAAGATGAGGGGGTAAAATCTCTTTGTTTTAGGGTTATGTAATAGAAGGGGTAAGGTGTTGTTTTACTGATTAATTTATCATTATTCATGTATTTTTTTTTGTGATTTCTTCAATAAGTTAATAATTACTTATTATAATTTTATCCTGAACATTGGTATTTGAATTTTAAAGGAACCGTAAAAATTTCACAACTAAGAAGACTAAAAGAAGAATGAAAAGATTCAAATTTAGGGGAATCACGCTTAAATATGGTATTGAGACAAACTTGATTACATGTATCACTATTTTACCAAACCTAGGGAAATAAGATATTTGCACGTTAAGGAGGGGATATCATGACCATTGGATCTACTATGTCTTGACTCTAACACCAATCATGGATTAGAAATACTATTTTATAAAAAACAATTCCTCTTGAACCATTAAATTACAAAACTCCAGCACACTTTTCCAATATGAATTCAATCCATTCAATCTGTTTTGATTTCGTATTAAATTTTCATAAAAGAAATCAACACAATATTTTCTTCACCAATTTATTCAACTTAATTTAATCAATTATTTTACAATTCTAATCAAATTTATTCTGTATTTCTATATTTTTGACCGTGAACTTTACTATTACAAAATTTCAATAAATTTAGAAGATTATTTTGGGTTTTTATAAATTTTTTAATTTTACATAACTAGATAAGAAATAATGACACCCCATGGGCATTTCATAGACCATTATGATGTTTAAACTAATAATATATAAAGATTTTAGGCACGAATGAATGGTTCATTCTATAAATCTCTATACAGTGTAAATTTTATAAAATAATTATAATTTTTATCTTGGTATTTATTCGGAATATGAGAAATAATAGAGGAATCTAGATGCATGATATAATAATATTGATGAGTACAAAATATATACTATCCAAAAAAATGAGGAATATGAGTGAACTAGAAATGGGAACTCCTATAAATGTTATAATGATAGTTGTTGATAAAGAAAAATATAATGTTGAAAATTTTTGAGCTCACCCACATATAAAAAAATTGACAAAAAATGAAGGATTATGGGTGTTGAATATGAGAAATGTTTTTGGTATTTTAATTATTGGAAAATAAAATTCTAGTTTCCTATATATAAAAAGAAAAGTAAGGAGATAACGGAAAATGGGAGAATGATGAGGTCATTATATAAGTTTAAATAAACATTTGTAACACTTAAAGAGGAAGAATAAGAATAATATTGATTTGATATTGATCTAAAGTGAAGACAATATGAGCATTAAATGTAAAAAGAGAAGTGATCCCTATGATATCCATTATTATATTATCATTGGAGGATAATTATTAAGAGAGATATAATTTCAATGCATTTTATTATTATTGGGATTAATAATTTTGTTAATTGAGGAGATATTGGACATGAGAATATTATAAGAGATTATTTGAGTTGAGAAACTGGGTGAAAAATTTCTATTAATCATCTATGAAGCTGAGATATTTGTGGTGACAGAGTTACATTTATTTTTCCTAAAGGTTTTATTGGCATTGAAAGATTATAATATAAGATAAATGAGACATATTCTTGGATTTAGTTTCATTTCTATGATATTTAGTGATCTACATTAGAAAGGAGTGTGAAATAAAAACATTCTTAAACATGGTGTGAAGCTATAGAACCCCTGTGGCTTTAGGTATATATGGAGATCAGCATGAGACTCTATGGATATAGTGGGAAACCATTGAGTTTGTGGAAGTCCAATGAGTGGGAGTTAATTTCATGAACTATCATACTTTATGTAGGTGATTGAATCGAAATCATTATAGATAGTGGTTTTTATAGAATAAAATCATTTAATGGGGTTAAATAACTAATCAAGGAAAGGAGTAGATATTTGATATGAACCTTATAAATATTACATGGTCATTTTATTTTATTTACTTTCATTGAATATGATATAATTTCTTGGTTAATATTAAAATATATATAACTATCTAAACTAAAATTGGGGTTTAAAAAAATTAAAGAACTACATGAAACATGATTTTTTGATGTAACCCATGTTTCCTAAAAAGTTTAATGAAAATAAGTGGTTAATGAATACATGAGATAAAAAGAGTCTATAATAACAATATATTTTGAGATAAGTACTTGGGAGAAGTTAAAGATGTGATTCATGGAATTCATCAAAAATAAATAGAGTTGGCTTTCTCTTTAATTCAAAATGTACTTCGTTCCATGTTTATTCGTCCACCATCCTTTTCCTCCATTGATCTCCATTTTTAGTAGTAGAATCAGCTCCATGAAATTAACACAACCATTAGTGAGGATCATCACAACCACCTCCAAACATCCATGCACTATCAATTGTGAAGACCTCAATTAAATAACAAAAATATATGAATTTATGGTGATCCACATGTTATATAAGATCCAATAGAATCAGTTTTTTAAAAAATTAAAAAAAATCCACTATAAAAATACCTTACAATCCACCCTTTATAGAAACTGTAAGGAATATTAATGCTTTAATATCATTCATAACATGTCTTCATGAACTATACAGACCTCCAAAAATGATAACAACAACAAGTTAGATAATAAGAAAGATGAATCTAGAGTGTCAAAATTTAAAATAGATATTACATTCGACTAAAAAAATTAGATGTAAAAACGAACAAGGTCACTCCACATTTACTAGACCATTGGTCACATTCTATGAGGAAAATGAGAACTACATGAGTGGGGATTATCATATCTAAATCATATAATCTAAACATAAAATTATGTTCCCTAATTTACATAGAAGGTATCTTATGGATTCCATCTTTAAGATGAATAAACATTAAGAGAGTCATCAATATAAAATGTGTCTAAAATTAAAAAAAATATATTTTTATTAAATTCATCATCCATTCTGATGAATTTCCATTCTTGTATTTGAAGGTAGACGTCTATAGTGATATCACATTCCATAATTGTTTTGAACATAATTGGATTATGATCATTGACCCAATAGTTTATCTAATCCCCCAATTCATCCATAAAATATTTTTTATTCCTTACCTTGGGATAAAAATATTCATCATCATCACTAATAAAATTAGAAGATAATGTCGGTTCAACCAAAAAGATATGTGATTGCATTCATATTCCTTCAAGTGGATGACTACACTGGCAATTGGTGTCCTGGCCTAGTGGTTAAGGATACACCATAATCATTATCCAACTATTGTTCAATAATTGGAAATATAAAATTATGGATTTATAAATAGGAAACTTTAAGTGTGAATGGGTTTGGCCACTTTAAGAGGGGAGACATTGAAGGAAATATCTAATTTCATTTTCGAGGGTGTAGGCTAGTGACATAGTGAGGGAGGGGGTAGTGGAATCAGTTGGTTGGGAGGTCCACTTCAGGAAAAGGGGTGTTTGTTGTCCATTTGTGTGGGTTAATTGTTTTGTTAGTGTCAGGGTGTGATGATAAAGGCAACGAGATATGGGGGTAGCTTATCAGTTAGACGATGATGGGATTAGGGTGAGCATGTATGTAGCACAAAGATGGATAATGGTGGAGCACAAGTGGAAGGATATTTTGGTCAAATAGATGAAAATGGGGCATGAGCTTTAGATTTGGTTAGATAGAGATAGTGGAGACTATTGGGATAACAATATGGAAGAGGATGTCTCAAATGGATTTCAAAAAAAAATCTTTGTCAGATATTGTAGGTGAAGTCCAAGAGGTGGTTATAAAAAAACAAAAATCAACCTCAATGCTCTCAAATTTGGATAAATTAGAGGGTATGAATTTAATATTGTTACTAGGTCCCTGAATTCAGGCATTGAGATTGGTAGTTGAGTGCCTTTTAGTTCATTAACTGTTGATAGATTTTTATAAGCTAGGTCGGGATAGCAATTAGGTGTCTAATTCTTAGGTCTACAAAATGGACATATATTCAAGGCCACATGAATCTCGGTCCATAGACTATGTAAAGGTTACCCATAAAAATTTAAAATGGTATTATCCAAAATAAATAAAAAATTATTCCTCTTAGTGTTCAGGAAGATATCCATGATGTTTTCATATTTCTTTTTCTAGTCAAAGTGGCATGGTAGATTTATATCATGTAGACATATTCCTGAGGATTATTTGAAAATATTTCTTTCCAATTTATAGTACTAAATATGAATCCAAGTTTTTTTGTAAATGAGTGATAAAATCATCATAAAAAACAATTTAATTCATTCATTTTTAAGTAGTGTTAATAAAGACCTCCTCAACCTATTTCTGTTTATCAAGAAGTGAAATACTGGAATCCACAACAAGATCACCATAGTCCATATTCCAATAAATAACAAAAAAATCATCCTTATTTCAAATTTTTATATATCAATAATATCACTAGTATATTGAAAATTATCTCTGGCCTCAATAATAGATGAGGGTTTCGTAAAAATCATTGATTCCCCTTATATACTCACAATTGCTTACTTTGAATCTGAGGCTTACCAGTAGGTAAATGGGTGTTCTGGTTATAAGAGAATTTTTATTGAGGAATAAACAAATTTTCTATATGATAATAAATAATCTAGAATATTTTTTTAATCAATATACTAGCATAACATAGAATCACCATTAGAAATCTAAATGTATGTTGGAGCTTTTTGGACAAATCTACTTTAATATATATTATAGCCAATAATGATCTAGAAATGATATCAATTGCTACATTCAATTTAATCTGTCTTCCAATGAGACTTTGAATATATTTATGTGAAAATTACCTCAATAAGTAGAATAAGACGAACCTATAAAAATAACTACGTTATAGGTAGAGGGTGATTTAACACCAATGTCAAAATACGAGGTCCATTTTACAAATCACATAGGGAAATATAAGAAATAAGAAGTACCCCTAACCAAACATCTATTGAGATAATTCTAAAAAGAAAATTATATAAGAACATGATGGTAATAATGAATGCCCATATGAGAATTATATAATAAAATATATACAAAAAGGAATCAGAGAAACATCAGCGATGGTTGATGATTTTAAAATTTGTCGATTAGGGAGAAAAGAAAGTTTAAATAGAAAGAATAATTATCCCTCTTGCAAAATGTTATTAATGTCTGAAGAATATGGGTAAAAAATGTTGGGAGAATGTTTTATCTTCCATCCCTGACATTAGTGAAAAAATGATTTTGATAGTCAGCATAATCACATCAATGATCATCCTCTGTCATTTCTTCGTAAACCATCCCTCTTTATAATAATATAGGTTTATAATAAAATTATATGTGATGTTTTAAATAAGAATGGGTATGTGGTAGGAAATATTCAATAAATAATTAAATCATCCTATCAGGTTTCTACGTTGATCCTAAGGGATATTTTAATTATTATGAGAGCGATACTACCTTTGTTTGGATCTATGTTTACGTGAACATATTTTTTATTTTGTTGAGGAAGTGTAGAATTCAAGAATTGTTTGAAGAAGATAATTCGATTGAAGAACTAGTTTCCATCCATTTTATCACACAAGAGAATGTCACTACCAAGACTTTGAGTAAAAAAAGATACAAATAGTCCATGAAGAAAATAAAAATATCAAGAAAGAAAGAAGAACCACCACTGGATGATTGTAGTAAGAGTTGTGTTTGTATTTCAAGAATTGATGACACTGATGATATTAAATCAACTGATAATTTAATTTTCATGATTAGGGAACATATAAAGATATTTATATTTATTTTCTATACACATATATGTGGGTTCATTCCAGAGTTATAAGTTGAAAAATCATGGATAATGGATGATTCTAAAGGAACACAAAAGGAATTGGAAGGAAAGTTGTAAAAATGAATCACTCTCATTTAAGAGTTAAAATATAAATATATTTTAAAAAATATTTTTAAAATCAAATTCTGAATTTATAATAAAAACAAAAAAATGGTGTTTATAATAACACTATAGTTTGTAAGATAATGAAATAAAAAATCTATAATCTCGAAGAATCCCACAAGGTTACTCTTAATTTCAAAGATGATCAAATAATAAGTTAAAACATAAAGAATAAACATTCAGAAAATTATCTATAAAAATGTAGAAAATTTCACGAAGATAAATTTTAGAAGCTCAAGATTTTTCTGGGATATATATTAAACTTAATTCTAGTTAAAAATAATAAACCCTATTTAACAAGCCTTGAATTAGAAATGTAATTGAAAAGTCTAGAATCATCCTAAACAAAAAATCCTATGTTATGGTGGATAAGTTTTATTTTACTCCAGATTTAATGAACTATTTTCCCTTAAAAATATTTTTATTAGTGATAAAGAGTATAAGTTAGCATATAGATAATCATTCACCTCATCCTAATGGAAGAAGGAGTCACACTACCTTAAAAGTTCTTATTTCACTCAATATACATTCTATGTAAGTGGGGTATAAAAATAATATTTTATATCTAATTGGAATGGGAATAATAAAAAGAAACCCCCAATACATTATGGGTAGATGTTATAATATTTAGAAAGAGTAGTACCCCAAAAAATTTAAAATATGGTAAATATTTCCAAATATTTTAAGACCGTAAATCTAGATATATTTCTACAAGAATAAGAAGAACTATATTTTTGTAGATGTTTGTGAATATAGGGGTTTTGGGAATATAGAACGTGATTTTTTGTACATTTTTTCACATTATTGTTGTTATATAAGGAATGGAGTAAGGGGAATTATGGATGAAATTAGAGGAAAAAATGCTGACTTGAGGAATACATCATAAAAAATCTTAATATATATCCTAATAATATATATTAATTTCTTGGAAACATTTTTGAGTTTTTCATAACGTTTTCTGAAACTTATAATGAACTATAGTTTTTTATAATTTTCCATAACAGTTATACTTATGTAAAGTTGTTTTCCTGACATTAATTCAATCATAATAAAATTAAAAGATATTCTTCTTAGGATATAGACCTATCATGAAAGAAGCTATTAATATTACTCTATAGAAGTAAATGTCATAAGATGATGAAATAGTGTGTTTAAGGTGTAATATAGTTTGACAAACTCCTAATAAATGTATGAAAAAACTATTTGTCAAAATATAGTTAGAAAAGAAAAAAGAGAAAGAAACATTGGGTTCATGTTTAAAATCTATTAAAAATAAGATATATACCAAAAAAAGGGAGGATGGGATTGTGCATCAAGATAGTTTAATCGTGATGTCTGATCAGCTAGAGTAGGAAAATAAGATGAAACAATATTAGAAGAGTGAAATCATTGATTTATAAAGTAAAAATCCTATTATAACTAAGTTGAAACTTAAAAATTATTAAAAGTGCATAAAGTATTTATTGAAAAAATATATGTAACGTCAAATAAAAGGTAATGTTTAAACAATCTAGAATTTTTAAACCATCAAATAATTGAATTGATGTGTTGAGAAAGAAGTCCCATCCCCAATGCTACAAGTAGAGATGAATGGAAGAATCACCTTGTTCTTATATCTTTAGTGGTATTAATTTATAAATAAGGATTTAAGGTGAATTATGAAATACATAAAATGATGAAGGAGAAGATATTTATATAATTGGGATATAAAATAATCATGTAAATTTCAATTCATATTCATGTTTTTTTTATTTTAAACAATTACTAATTTCTAGTCTTTATTGATCCTCCAATGATTTATTTATTTATGTAAATTATGGAAATATGGATATCCAAAAAAATAATCAAAGTTTTAGGTTTTACTTTCACTTTAAATAATTTTTTTTTAGTTTTGGATAGATATGTTTATAAGGGGCACCAAAGATACAATAACTTGAAAGTTTTTATGTTTTTTTGTGACATTGAGTGTAGTTTTATAGAACATATTGAAAATTAATACCCCTATATAAGTAAAATAAAAAATGGGACCACATTTATAAATGTATGTGGATAGTTTTGGTGCTTCTATAAATTTTTTTTTCTATTATAATTTCCCACATAGACGGGAAGTTTTCTTACCTAATGATATTTTCTAATATACTTACTAGTTCCACCCTTATCTCAATAAATTATGATAATTTCATGGAGTGGATATGTTTTTAAGGTTAAGAAAGTTGAAAATATGAGATGAAACTCCATTTTATCTGTGATATGGTTATATGGGAGTGAATAACATTTCCCCTCTTTTTATTTATCATCATTAAGGGGTGAGTAATGGATAAATTCTTATGGACTATTGACATAGATTATAGGGTATATGGATGTTCAATGTATTACCAAAAAATCCAAAGGGGGAGATTGTAGTGCTATTTGATGTGGGGTTTTATTTTTTGTGAATGGAATTTTTTGTTACCGAATCATGTCAATATATGTAGAGACTCGAAGCTTGAAGTACATGAATATTACATTACTTTTTCGGAATACTTAATACATAATAAAAACAAACACACAAGGACCGTAATAGTTTAGTGTCTTTGGAAACTCGGAATAAAATCTTCTAATCGTGGTGAAAGATCTTCAACATCTCCCAATAAAGATCTTCCATTTTTTTATTACCTATAATATTTCTTTATATCCTGGGGAAAAGAAAACATAAAAGTGTGAGCTGAAATGCTCAGTAAGGGTAAACAAAAGAAATATCAATCACATCATACTCATAAGAACATATCTTTTGGAAATCTTAACCTGCAAAAGAGATCATGATTTCATAACATGGGATAAATCATAGTAGTGAAATTTAATCCCAATAATGATAACTTAAAACATGAAACTTTGTGGCATACACACATAATCATAGAGAATCATTTCTTATTAGTCAAGACTCATTTCCAAGACCATCTTAGTGGACAAAGTCCATTTCTGAACCGAGTTCACTCCTCATTTCTGTTCTGTTTTCCTGAACCGGTGTAACCTACCGTTCCAGCCATGTCTATCTCATGAGATATAAAATCTTTACCCAATGAATTGGAGGGAGATATAGGTCCCACCCATCTCATAATGATACCATTCTTATGTGTGACACAAAATCGTAAATCATACATCATTGCATAAACCATGTAATAAAAATGGAATTCTTAAACATCGTGACATCATAAAACAATTCATATAAGATAAATGAATTCATAAAAATATTTCCATCACAACATAATAAAATCAATGTAATGATATGGATATAATCAGAACCCTATATTATCATAGATGGAAAATAATTTTGATAAAACACTTGAACTCCATTCTTGAGGAAAATATCATTTCTACTTCAAAAACATTTTTCTTTTCTTAACATGTAATACAATTTCAAACTAAATGAAGTTGATTAAAAATAAACTTGAAAACTTTTAAATGAAGCTTCATGGAAGTAATGTTTTAAAAATCCATTTATGCCATATAAGTTAAAAAAACATTCTTCTCGTACTTTTGTCGGAAAAGTCAAAAAAGTACCTTGTACGAAAAACGACAAAAGATTCCTTTCATATAATTTAATAAAAACTCACCGAAGGGTAAAATATGATTTAAACAATTGTAGGTGGATGTAAATAATATTACATATTGAGGAAACATGCATGTGGATGATAAAATACACCCTAGTAAATACCAAAGTATAAACAATCTTGGATAAAAATGAGATTGTGATATTTGACTTACCTTAGATCCGATTTGCTTCGTAAGTGTCCGAACCTCCTGTATAATGATTTAAATAATGTCATAGACTTATTAAAGAATCATTTTAATTGTTATTATATCATATATGGTTCACTTATGACTTTATATTACCCGTTCTTTTGTAAATTCCATGATAAAGAGCGTTTTGGGTAAAATTGTTTCATTTGTCATCCATGTTTTGACTTGTAATTATTCATATGATTACTTAGATCATGATTACATAATTCCATAATATAAAAAATGATTTATATATAATATATATTTATAATATATATATAATAGATCAGAAAATGGAATGAAATACACCGTTCATGGAGACGGTAGACCGTACGTACGCATGAACGCTATTTTCTTTTCCTTATTGAGTTGAATGGAATTAAGTAGATGGCATACATATATAAACACATAAATCCAGAATCATTATTATGTCATATATTTCATTATTAATTATTATATATACTTCATAATCATTCATGAATGGTTAATGTAGAGAATGAATCTCATCGCGTCATGGAGACGGTAGTCCGTACGTACGCATGAGCGATGATATCATTCTCATGATCATGGAATTATATTGGAGTGTATGTATACTATTTCAGAATCAATATTACTTTACAATAATCATATATAGTTATTATTTACACCATTATACCCATCCAAGTAAGGTGGTGGTGGAAAATAGATTACACCACGGCGTGGAGACGGTATTCCGTACGTACGCACGCGCGGTGATTTCGTTTTCTGTAGGATGGATAGATGGTTAAATAAGGTTGTTTCATAATTATAATTACATATTAGTGTATAAGTGATACTACTGTTATTGCTTCATAATGAAACAACCTAAGAAGAAGAAGTGGAAGAAAAAATAAAGATGAAAGAATCGGTAACATAAATTACCTCTCCATTGAAGCACCTCTTTGAGATCTCCTTTTAGGGAAATAAAATTGGTATTTAAGGAAGACCAGAACCTCTAAGATATTTCTAGGGAAGTGGAGAGGAAAATTTGTCAGGGGTTGGCTGAGCTTGAAGGCTCAAAGTTGTGTGAGGAAGAGAGGGAGGAGGTGCCCTTTTATAAGGGAGGAGAGGGGTACCTCTAGAATAACTAAAACTATTATTTTATTATAAAGTCAAATTCTTTTTTAGATAGCTCCAAATTGATTTATTTCAAATCTAAGGTGGGTATGGGTCGAAATACTCTCCTATAATAGAATTTAGACAATTTTAGGTTCCTATTTTAACCTTATCATTTAGATTTAACATTAAGATAAATAATTTTACTTTTACCGCGTCTTCTTGTGTTCTTATACTATAAGGTTAATTAAATTACTATAAGAATCCAAACGACCCCCAAGTTGTTAATTATTAATATATATAACCTTATCTAAGTCATTTGACAGATCCTTAGGTTTTTAAGAATAAAATATAAATTAATAATATAATATTTATTTTAAAAACTATTTTATGTCAATTTGACACTATATAGTAATTGATTTTTTTTGTAAATCATAACAGAATGATTATTTCTCAAAAAGTTAATTAAATCAATACTAACTTGCCATATTAACCTAGAAAATTAGTGGAATTTATAAAAAGTTTCAAATTACATTTATTTGGGTATTTATAACATCAATTATGTCAATATTTCCTTAATAAGATAATTACTGAATCAACGTTGTGTCATAAATTATGTCTATTTTTCCAAATTAAGAACATATCAGTTGCATTAATTAATTTTAAAATTAGTTCCCATCAGCAAAACAAATAGCGTGTCTTTAAGAGGTAATAACTATTAAAAGATTCACACTTGTTTATAACTGGTTTAAATGTGAAATTACATCCAATGACCAACATTGTATTAAATTGTAAAAATATATTCTAAATATACTTTAAAACCACTCAAATTAATAATTTATCAGGATTAATTATTTCTATTAAAGAAGTTCTTTTTAATTAAAATTTAGTAATTTTCACTATTCATCAGAATATGAAAGTTATCTGAAAAGTACCAAAATTTCACCCTAAGCTAATTTCGATATTCCGAATCCAAAAATGAAGTCCATTTTGAAAAATAAAATTTACGAAATTTAAAAAAGTAGTTATTACTATTCATAGCGGCTAGTTTTAATAATATTTTAATAGCATATCGTTGTTTAGTGAAACTCAGTATTGCGTACTACACATGCTATCGAGGAAGGTCGTGATTTCATGTAATGCAAGGAAAGTCAATGATGCATGTTGTGAAAGATCCTTTTGGTGTAGCGTACAACAGAAGACATTAATGAAACGAATATTTTTCATAAATCCTAGGGTGTTACATTCTACCCCCCTTAAAATGAATTTCTCCCTCGAAATTCATCGGGGTTATAAATAGTTTACTACTTGAAAGTTTCTTTATTAGAAACCCACATCGTAAAAAGGAATACCAAAACAATTCATTAAAAACAAAAGTATGAAAAGTAATGGTTACCCAAATAAACTAATCACTGGGTTTCCACATAGGTGAAAATATGGATATGGAAGAGAAATCTAACCTTCATTTTCTGATGGAGAGTGGTAGAGAACATGGCTATGGAAAAGCCATCAATCAAAAATCCATAAATTTGTGACGATCAAAGGTACCATCTAATCCATCAGATATAAGAGCACAAGGACAACATATTTGGTTTTCAAGATCATTTCCCTAAAGTTGATGAAATTTGAATTGGAAGAAATACTTTCGTGATTTTGGTACTGTGTCACAGTTGTTCATTCTTTGGACAATTTCCACTTCAATTCTTAAAGAAATGAAGTTGGATTTGTCCTTCGTGAAGTGTTAGCAGATCATGTGATAGAATGATGGGTCATTCCATCTGTCTCAAACAAAAGGTTACAAAAGTTATCAAAAATACATAAGACCGTCTATGGTGAAGTTAATCATATACGATTCCAAAAATGAACTTATACTTCATATATCATACCGCACAATAAAATAAAACTAGTTTATACTAACTAGGGACTTCTTGTAGGCCAGTGGTAGGCGATATTGGCCAGTCTTACTTCGGTTGTGGGTTCGATTCCTACGACCTTGTCCGACGCGATGTGTTTTCGCCCGTTCTGCAGGTTTTCCTTTTTCTAAAACTATATTACTATAACATCCCATCAATAATATCGAAAAAAACATCTATCCTTAAACAATACTAACTTATGTCCAACATAATCCATTCCAATCGTTAGGCTTATCCATAATACTGTCGTCCATTCTCATAATATAGTGAAAACGATTACCAGAGATTTAATACCATCATTGATCCCCATATATCATAAGATATGCCTTGTTTGTCACATTCCAAACATTCTAAGGCCTTAATCATGTATTCTATTGAAAAATGAATACCCATTAAACCTTAGTGAAAACATTAATTCAGTTAAATGCTAACACTTTCCATATACAAAAATCCTCAAAATTCTGTATACTCAAACCATGATATCACTTAGTCCATATATCAATCATGAGCTCATGAATACTGTCAAATATGTCATTTTCTCATTTTCCCTTCATTATGCGCATATCATCTTTTTTTCCAAAAATATCTCAATCACTTTACATGGTTACCGGTATAAAATTATTGAAGACCACAATTGACCAATACATAAATATTCCAATACTCAATATTATTTTGGAATCCCATTACATAAACACTTAATCATTCCACCACATCATTGTCATATTCAACATCACCAATGGTGATCGCAAGTGACTTCCCTTTGTGCTTTGCCTTATTTGGTTGCTCATGTCGATCATCACTAACCCTTGGATTAGAGCATTTATTGGAATAATGTCCCATCTCCTTGCACTTGAATCATTGAAGTGTAGTAGATTCATTCTGTGTATCCCTTCCTTTGTTTGCATCATTAGACATCTTCTTCCCATCGTTGCGGCATTCAAACGCCCGATGACCTTCCTTTCCACATTTTAAACATTTACTTGTCCCTTAAAGATAATCTCCACTATGCTTCTTTCCACAATTTGAGCATAAGGAAACATTCATCTTCTTCTCACCATTATTCTGAGATTTCTCCTTGAACTCCATCTTTCGTTTCTTGTCAAAACTACTAGATGGATAAGTAACACCAACTTCCATTTCTACCTTGATAGCACAACGCACAATTTCTTCAGAGCTACTGAAGTCTCTTATAGCTAATGCCCTACGAAGATTTGGTTTTAAGCCACTGAAGAATCGATCAACTTTACATTCAGGTTGGATGATAAAGCCAGATGCAAACCTTGCAAGCCTTATAAAATTTTCTTCGTATACACCAACAGATTCATCATCCTTTTGGTTTAGTTCACGAAACTCATTCTCCATCTTTGTTCGAAGAATACGAGGGAAGTACTTATTGAAAAATATGATCTTGAACTCGTCTCATTCCATGGACTCAATTTCTTCCCTTTGCCTCGTATTCTTAATAATATTCCACCATTGATCAACATAACCTTCCAAACGATACACTACTAAGATGACTTTATCATGTTCAGAACATTGAAGAACTGAAAATATCTTTTCAGTAGTACTAATCCATTGTTCAGCAACTAATGGATCAGTAGACCCGCTGAAAGAAGGTGGACATTGCCTCATGAAGGACTCAATAGAATATTGTTCCCTTCTCTACTCATTTGGAAGTCCAGAATGATTCATAGATTGTGTATGTATAGCAATAAGATTTTTCACTCCATCTCCCATAACATTTGTTTGTTCAGGAGGACAATCATTGCATTGTCCATTGCATTGATCAACACGGTTCCTTCGGGTTCCATCCATCGTCTAAAACCCAAAAAGAATAGTGTGAGTGGCAAAAATCATGATAGGGAAAACAACATAATAAAGGGGGAGTACCTTCAATATCTAACATCTTAGGTTTTATTCTATGATCGTTAGCGTAATTCTAGTACTATAAACTATACATATAATTAACCTTAGGGACATCCCTAGACATACCTTAGAAATATCTCAAGGGATATCACTAACAATTTTGAATCCTAGTTTCCAAAGGTTGACGAAACCTTTCATATGATACCAATGGTAGAGACCTGAAGCTTGACATACATGAATATTACATTACTTTTGCGGAATACTTAATACATAAGAAAAACAAACACACAAGGACCGTAAAAGTTTAGTGTCTTTGGAAACTCAGAATAAAATCTTCTAATCATGGTGAAATATCTTCAACATCTCCCAATAAATATCTTCCCTTTTTTCTTACCTAAAACCTTTCTTTATATCTTGGGGAAAAGAAAACATAAAAGGGTGAGCTCAAATGCTCAGTAAGGGTAAAAAAAAAGAAATATCAATCACATCTTATTAATAAGAACATATCTTTTGGGAATCATAACCTGCAAAAGAGATCATGATTTCAGAACATGGGATAAATCATAGTAGTGAAATGTAATCCCAATAATCATAACATAAAACATGAAACATTGTGGCATACACACATAATCAGATAGAATCATTTCTTATTAATTAAGACTCATTTCCAAGACTATCTTAGTGGACAAAGTCCATTTCTGAACCGAGTTCACACCTTGTTTCAGTCCTGTTTCACTGAACTGGTATAACCTACCGTTCCAGCCATGTCTATCTCATGAGATATAAAATCTTTACCCAATGCATTGGAGCGAGATATAGGTCCCACCCATCTCATATTGATACCATTCTTATGTGTTCCACAAAATCTTAAATCATACATCATTGCATGACCCATGTAATAAAAATGGAATTCTTAAACATCGTGACATCATAAAACAATTCATATAAGATAAATGAATTCATAAAAATAATTCCATCACAACATAATCAAATCAATGTAATGATATGGATATAATCATAACCCTATATTATCTTCGATGGAAATTGTTTTTGATAAAACACTTGAACTCCATTCTTGAAGAATGTATCTTTTCTACTTCAAAAACATTTTGCCTTTCTTAACATGTCATACAATTTTAAACTAAATGAAGATGATTAAAAATAAACTTGAAAACTTTTAAAGGAAGCTTCTTGGACGTAATGTTTTAAAAATACATTCATGCTGTATAAGTTAAAAAAACATTCTTCTCCTACATTTGTCGAAAAAGTCAAAAAAGTACCTCGTACGAAAAACAACAAAAGATTCCTTTCATATCTTTTACTAACAACTCACTGAAGGGTAAAATAGGATTTAAACAATTGTAGGTGGATGGAAATAATATTAAATATTGAGGAAACATGGATGTTAATGATAAAATACACCCCAGTAAATACAAAAGTATAATCAATCTCGGATAAAAATGAGAATGTGATATTTCCCTTACCTTAGGACCGATTTGATTCGTATGTTTCTGAACCTCCTGTATAATGATTTAAATAATGTCATTGAATTATTACAGAATCATATTAATTGTTATGATATCATATATGGTTCACTTATGACTTTATATTACCCGTTCTTTTGTAAATTCCATGTTAAAGAGCGTTTTGGGTAAAATTGTTTCATTTGTCATCTCTGTTTTGACTGGTAATTATTCATATGATTACTTAGATCATGATAACATAATTACCAAATATAAAACATGACTTATATATAATATATATTCAGAATATATATATAATAGATCTGTAAATGGAAAGAAATACACCGTTCATGGAGACGGTAGACTGTACGTACGTATGAACGCTGTTTTCTTTTCCTTATTGAGTTGAATGGAATAAAGTAGATGACATATATATATATAGACATAAATCCATAATCATTATTATGTCATATATTTCATTATTAATTATTATATATACTTAATAATCATTAATGAATGGTTAACGTAGAGAGTGAATCTCATCGCATCGTGGAGACGGTAGTCCGTACGTACGCAAGAGCGATGATATCATTCTCATGATAGTGGAATTGTATTGGAATGTATGTACACTATTTCATAATAAATATCACTTTACAATAATCATATATAGTAATTATGTACACCATTATACCCATCCAAGTAAGGTGGTGGTTGAAAATAGATTACACCACGTCGTGGAGACAGTATTCCGTACGTACGCACGCACGGTGATTTCATTTTCCATGGGATGGATAGATGGTTAAATAAGGTTGTTTAATAATTATAATAACATATCAGTATATAATTGATAGTGATGTTATTTCTTCATAATGAAACAACCAACGAAGAAGAAGTGGAAGAAGTAGTAAAGATGAAAGAATCGGTAACGGAAATTACCTCTTCTTTGAAGCGCCTATTTGAGATCTCCTTTTAGGGCACTAAAATTTATCTTTGAGGAAGACCAGAACCTCCAAGATATTTCTAGGGAAGTGGAGAGGAGAATTTGGCAGTGGTTGGCCGGGCTTGAAGGCTCAAAGTTGTGTGAGGAAGAGAGGGAGGAGGTTCCCTTTTATAAGGGAGGAGAGGGGTACCTGTGGAATAACTAAAACTATTATTTTATTATAAAGTCAAATTCGGTTTTAAATAGATCCAAATTTATTTATTTCGAAGCTAAGGTGGGGATGGGTCGAAATACCCTAATCCAATAGAATTTAGACAAGTTTAGGTTCCTATTTGAACTTTATCATTTAGATTTAACATTAAGTTAAATAATTTTACTTTTACAGTGTCTTCTTGTGTTCTTATACTATACGGTTAATAAACTTACTATAAGAATTCAAAAGAACCCCAAGTTGTTTATTATTAATATATATAACCCTATCTAAGTCATTTGTCCGAGCCTTAGATTTTTAAGAATAAAATAACTATTAATAATATAATATTTGTTTTAAAAACTATTTTATGTCAATTTTGACACTATTTAGTAATTGATTTTTGTGAAAATCATAAAAGAATTATTAGTTCGAAAAAAGTTAATTAAACAAATACTAACATTTCATATTAACCTATAAAATTAGTTTAATTCATAAAAAGTTTCAAATTACATTTATTTGGGTATTTATAACATCAATTATGTCAATATTTTATTAATAAGATAATTACTGCATCATCGTTGTGTCATAAATAAATTAAATTATTTAATGTCTAAAAACTACAAATAAAATAATATTATGTATTTAATCCCTTCAGCTTTCTAATGAATTTTTATAGTCGAATTGATCTCTTGTATAACCCTATATTAAAAATTATTTACTTATTAAACTTTGATTTTAACTATTTTAACCCTTCTTTAAATAAATTAATAATAAATGTCCTAATCTAATCCAAGTGGGCCTAAATGGTCATATTTTATTCCTAAGGTTGTTTTTGCTCGAATTAAACTTTTCCAATATAATTAGGACATGTGTTAGGGTAATAATAATATCATTTATACCCTTAATTACCCTATTTACTTTTAACCGTGGTAAAAAAAGTAAAAAGTTACTATTCACAAAAAATTATTTTCATCTCATTGAACCACATTTTAGTCCTTGATATTGACCGTATCTATCGGATTTTCAAAATTCTACTCACAGAAGCGGTAAAATTAAGTTTTATGAAAAATTTAGTTTTTTTACTACCACGTAGTGGTTTCACTATTCATCAAATAATGAACGTTTTCCAGAAAAATACCAAAAATTAGACCTAAGCAATATTTGATATTAAGAATTCAAAAATGATGTCTATTTTACCAAATTCAGAACATATCAGTTGCATTAATTAATTTAAAAATTAGTTCCCATCGGCAAAACAAATATCGTGTCTTTAAGAGATAATAACTATCAAAAGATTGACACTTGTTTATAACTGGTTTAAATGTGAAATTACATCCGATGACCAAAATTGTATCAAATTGTAAAAATATATTCTAAATATACTTTAAAACCACACAAATTAATAAGTTATCACTATTAATTATTACCATTAATAAAGTTCTTTTTAATTAAAATTTAAAAAATTTCACTATTCATCAAAATATGAAAGTTATCTGAAAAGTACCAAAATATCACCCTAAGCTAATATCAATATTCCGAATCCAAAAATGAAGTCCATTTTGAAAAATAAAATTTAAAAAATTTTAAAAAGTGGTTATTACTATTCATAACGGCTAGTTTTATTAATATTTTAATAGCATATCGTTGTTTAATGAAACTCAGTATTGCGTACTAGACACGCTATCGAGGAAGGTCGCGATTGCATGTAATGCATGGGAAGTCAGTGATGCATGTTGTGAAAGATACTTTTGGTGTAGCGTACAACACAAGACATTAATGAAAAGAATATTTTTAATAAAATCTCGGGGTGTCACAATATATTTCTTAGAGAACATGGGTGATGGATTGAAAATCCTGTAATTAAATAAATAATTGAGGTCCTTCCCAAGAATTATGGGTATAAAAGAATAGTTGGTTGCAATTGGAAAATCCAATAGAGTTTTATATACTATAAATATAGTATAGAAGGGTTATCTTCCATATGATCTACCCTAAAAATGAAATGATTAATGTGTTGGTCCTCATGCGAGAGACATGTACTGAAGATCTATGTACTGACTATGACATTAGAAAATAGAATGTTGAAGTTGTGTGAAATTAACCTCAAGATAGATCTTATAATATTCATTTTAAAATATGTAATCAGGTTCAATAGTTAGGGGAATATTTCTTGAAGTGTGAAGAATCTATCCAAGGAATAATATACATCATGGTTGCTGGGAATTGTGAATCATATTAATTGGTTGATGAAAATTAATGATAAAAGTTATGTTAAGAATTATAAATGTAGTTGAGTTAATTGAAAATAGTAAAAGTAGAGTATATTTTCTGTAAAGTATTTCAAAAATTAGATGAATCCCTTTCAATTTGCTCACAATCTTTATAAAGTTATTTAATGTAATTTACCTTGTTTGAGACTTTTTAGAGTCTATTTAAAGAATTCATGAAATTCATTGAAGAAGTCAGCGTATTTGGAGTCTAAAAATGAATAATTAATATGCATGGGAAAACATTAAAGTATTTCATTTTCATATGACTTCTGGGTATTTGATATGACATTGAGTAAAATTTAAAATGAATATATACATTCTATAAGACTTTGTTTTTGATTTAATAAGTCTGTAAAATTTAAATATGAATTCCTAGGATTTCATAGGAAAATATATTAATTTTTAAAACATGGAATGTAATCTTATATAACTTTAGGAGTTGTGAATATAATTTATTGTGGATTTCATGTAACTTTTTGAAATCAAATTCAGCATAAAAATTTAGATTTTTTTGAATTCTAAAACTATATTCATTTTAGGTTATATGATTGTATAACTATATATCATGTTACTAGTATACTCAGTAAAAATTTGATAATACTAATGATTAAAATTGAAATTATAGATTTAATATATGAAGAAGGAAATTGATTGAGTTTATTCTTATATATATTTTCAAAGATAAATAAATCACAAACAAATTTGATACTAGCACAAAACTAAATGGAAGATGATATTAAATTAGAGAAATATAATATTAATGTAAGAGGGAGCTTGATAGACTTTGAAAAAACAAGATGGGATTTTTTTAGTGTTTTTTAATTATTATGATGACATATTTTAAGTGTTTTACATGATCTTCATCATCATTAAATAAATAATTTTTTTTATTCCATATGGATGTTTAAGAAATATAAAATAATAATAAGTTGATATTATAGATGATCACTTTTCTATTTTTCAGTGGTTTTCGAATGAAATAATTGAAAAGAATCAATTTATGATCTAAGGGCAATTAATACCCATGATGATCAAGAGGTGAAGAAATGTTTGAAACAGAAAACCCATATTTTTTATTCTTTTTAAGGATTAAAAGTGATAAACCGGGATACTATTTGGCTATACGGACCATATAATTTTTTTTACTAATAATCCCTAAAACTCTCAGGCACTGGATAATAATTCAAGAAAAAATCTATATTCTTTGTGAATTTTTTAAAAAAAATGATTATTGTTTATCTAATAATATCATAGAAATAAGACAATGACTAAATGAGTCTCTTGGAATTATGGAATAATCTAGAAGATTCTAGAATTACTATCTTTTGAGGAAAATGTGTAAGAAGAGAGAAAAATAAACTGTACTCTTGTCTATTTATTTGATATTGTGATTGAAGATTAAAATGGAATATTGAGATTGTGGGATACCACCAACATTCGAAACGTATATAAAAAATAAAATATTATATCTTATAAACTTAATATGATATATTTTTTATATATTTCAAAAATATTTTAACAAATATAGTAGTCCTAAATTTAGTAACAAAAAAATTGAGAGAAATAAAAGAGGGTGATGCTCAAGAGCCTGATCCATGTTTGAAGAACAAGAAGTAACTCTAAATAAAGAAGAAGAATAAGGTTATGATCATGTTCTGTAATAAAGATCATCTATGTATCAAATATAAATAAATAATAAGACCTTGTTAAAACCATTGTTATATAATATTGAGAATAGGAATATATGGAGAGACCAATTTACAATTTTTGTTAATATTATTGGAATTTATCCATTCAAGAACTGAGGTACTACCGGACACAATAATATCACATGATATTGTTTGTGGTGATAAATATAGGGAAACCATTTTGTTTAAATATCTATGAAGAATATATAAAAGTAGTGACTAATTTTTACGTATTGTTCTTAAAGAATGTTTTTGCCATCAAACATTTTATAATGAGAAAAAGTGGATATATTCTTGGATATAGTGGTATCCCTATGATAATTAGTTTTATAATTCTAAATGGAGCATGAAATAAACACTCTCATATATATGGTGAGAATCCACAAAACCTATTAAAATCATTGTATATATGGATATCACAATGTTTCATTGTAACTATAGTGGGAATCTGTTGAATTTGTGGAAGTCCCATGATAATCTTCCAATTACAATAACTGTGAGACTCTATAGTAGTGTAGGATGAATCAACCATTATAGAAAATGGTTTTTTATATTGGATGATATTTTATTATGGTGAATAACCAATCTTGGAAATTCATTGGCCTATGAGAAAACCATGTAAATACTCTATGTTATCTTTATTTAATTTACCTTCACTTCATGTTGTATGATTTTTTCATTAGAAAAACATATCTATCTATATTAAATAGGAAACATGTTTATAAAAAAATGGATATAAGGGTTTGAAGAAGAATTTGTAATTGTAAAAAAATTGTATGAACATGATTTACCCCTAGTTAGGTGTCTATTTCAATAGTAAGGGTAATTTCAGGAGTTAATTTATATTCCCATGAATTGTACCTCACAAAAAATAGAGAAAAATTATATTGATATTGAATAATTAATCATTAGAATTATTCTTATTGAATTTATTATTATTTATTAATAGCTAATTTAAATACTATGTTCATGAGAATTCTTTTAATAGGCCTAATGTAATAGTGAATTCATATCTTCTACTTGACTCTACCATATTTACTTAAATTTAAATATATCCTTGAATCTCTGCGTTCTAGATTACTAATGTAGTTATTCATATAAGTTCTCCCCAAGTCCCAAACATTAAAAAAAATGTTATAATCAATTTTACTTCATACACTATTTAGTATTTTGGTATAATTTTTACTTCAATTGCACTATTACTTTAGCTCTACTTAACTTGAGATGCACCAGAATTTGATAGCTTCCAATACATAGTGCAAACCATGTACTCACAGTGAATCCAGTTGAGTTATGGAATGATATATACTACCTCATCACCTAGATTAGCTTAATATAGTCATGTTATACCATCTATTATATGATACATTATTACTTATTCTATTGTAGAACCTTCCTTTCATGATTTTGTTCATTATGGCGTAGTACCTCATCCAATACCAGATATACATGCACAAAATAATCAAATTATGTTTATTAGTGTCCAACCATAAACTTATTTAAACATTATCTTGTCATTATCAAGGGAAACTCCTCCCAATACACACTTCTCTAGAATTTTATCAATACATAAGATCCAATGTTGTGTGGAAAAGACTCTTATAAAGTATCTTTTATATGGTTATTATTACTTGGAGAGAGTTTATTAATTAAAATACCAATTGTGTCATGGGAATATTTATTAATGATAGAACCACCCTTCAATAATTTTAAATTAATCCTACACAACACTTGACATTTGGGACTTAATATTTCAAAACTTCTTCACCAAAATTCTACACATTCCATGCCCAATGATTTTAAAAGACTATTTTACAATCCCTTTGGAGAACTCATTTGAATCTTCTCTAACTCCATGATTTTCTATATTTCTTTAAAATTTCCTAAATACCATGTCTCATGATATAGTTCAAAATATTTCAATTCCCAAGTATCCTTTCTTATTAATTGAGTTACTGACATATTTTCCACTTTATATCACAATTCCTTTGGGTGCATTTTGTCTCCGCCTTTGGATATTATTAACCTCATAACCATTATTTTCATCAAATTATCTAATATAAAGCCTATTAACTATTATTATCCATCCAACATCTATAAAAATAAAACCATTTATTGATAAAATATACAACATACAATATTATAATATAATATCCACATATATTTGTTATTTTAATTTCTACCATAAATCCATCTCTATCATGATGTGTCCCTTATCCCCCTTTTGAAAAAGTAGTGTATGGATTTATTATTCAATCATAATTTCATGAATTAACCATGAAGTAAATAAGGAAAATCCATACTTGATATACTTTTCTATTATCCCCTTTATCAATACAATTCTTGCCCAAAATTTAGAGAGACAAATCTTCCCCTTTTATATAAAATTCCTGGAACCAAAACAACTCAAATTTTTCATCATGTTCTTCCCACATTTTTTGTTTCATGATAATGAATCTTCAGATATTCCAAATCATGTATAAAAAAACATTATAATATTATAAATTTATCCTTTTTTATGAAACTTAATCAAATTTTTTCTCTTTAACTGACCATAAAAATATATTAAATATTTGGGCCTTTTCAACCAATAATATTCTATATTAAACATTGGATTCCACTCATTCGTTGAACCATTAGAATTTTTCACCACACATGAATTTCTCAAAACATGATTCTTAACATTTATCTCTTTTAACGACTTTATTATTATAAAAAACCTAAAATATATATTCACACATTGAACATAATTTTCATCTTTTTATATACATCTTCTGTAAAATTTTTAGCGTTTTTTGTTAATTTCAAATCCTCTAATATGAATATTTATATTCAATAAATTTTTTTAGTGGATTAACTTACCACTTAGTAACTATTAATTAATGAATCCTCTAAGAATATTATGTTATAAAATGGTTTATGAAATAAGAGTTTAATTTAATTTCATCAATACTGTATATTTTGCTCAAACACTTCAATAAATTCTTAAAATGTGATCTTTTTATTTTCTTAAAACCCCCTATGATCATAATCCAAAAAAACCATCATAAAAAATTAAATAAATCATATATTGTGTGAATTATACTATATGTTAACCAATTGATACCAATTGTTATGATTATCTTATGATATAAGTTGAAATTCATGATCTTTATTCCAAAAAAAGTTCCCTCTTTTTTTATAATGATGCCAATTGTAATTTTGATGTTCAGAACCAATCCTATTAAATTCCATAACTCTTGACACCACGAATTAAAATTATATTTTATCATGGGAGTCTCATTTCAATAGCTTGTATTATCCCAAAAAACAACATTATGATACTCTATTATTAGCTAAAAAATATAGCATTACATTCTCTATGAATGTTTTTTATTGTATATAGAGTGATCCTTATCCCTGTTTAGGGTCTAAAATCACCTCATATATGTCTAATAACTCATTTTCTTCATCTTATTTAACTTCATACAATTAAATTTTTCATATTTGGATTTGAAAATAATTTATATTCAGCTTAGTATTGATACCAATTAGAAATATCCATTACCATTTGAATGTTCATATTTATAAAGGTAACACTTGAATTATATTATTTGGTATTTTATTGTATTTTCAATTCCTAAAAAAATTTATTTTATCTATACATGTATCTTGATCAATTTCAAATTCCATATATTTCCTTAGTTCACATGTAATTTCTTTAAAAAATATTATTACATCATTAATTTCAATTGTAATTCTTTAATCCCTACTCAATGATTTCACCCAATTGATTACATGTGCCCTTAATTGTTTTCCACTCTAATAATAGTTATAATAATTAAATTCATGTGAAGAGGGTTACTTCCAAATCATTATCAATTATAAGTATATGATTGAAAATTAAAAACTAACCCTTTACGTCAAACACACTAATAGGGTTTTATAATTGTTATTTTTTTTAGAGAAACCACTTTAAAAACCTTATTTTCTATATGTAATTGAGAATTATCCATCTTATTTAGATTGGGATCCACCATTACTGGGATTCTAATCAAACATGTGAAAATTTATTCCTTTGATTCTTATTTGTTTCATATTTTATTGTTATTTTTATTCTATATGACTGATCTTTCACTAATATTAACCTCTTTATTTCTGTAATAATATTTTACACCAATTAGGCATGATTTATGATTTTCTCCCTCAATACCTATTCAATGTACTCTAGAATTTTTTTACATGATAATTATTTAGTTTCATATTCAACCTTCTTCTTAAAAAAAGGTTCAACTTTCTCTATTTATTTTCATGTTTCTTTTCACCCATTCTATGATGGTTACCACTAAAACTTCACCTCTGGTGTGGGGTTTACCTTTTTCCCTTTATTCCTAGTGATCATTAATCAACATAAATATTTTTCAATGTAAAAAATATTTATTCCATTACTACTTGACAAATGAATGTTGGTTTCCTATTGAAATTTCAACCTATTTTTATACAAAAAATATTCCAAAAAATTTGATGGTTCGAATAAGTAAAATTTCCCTTGTTAAATTCTCACCTAGGAAATCAATGGCTTGTTCTAGATGTTATAGTTATGTATATCCTTTTACCTAGTTCCTTAAAATCAAATCATAAATCCGAGGCGTGTCCAAATAATCCATAGTATAAATATATTAATCTCACCTTCTTTCAAGAACCCTTTCTCAATATTTAGAAAAAGCATTATATTTTAAAACTGATTACATATTTATAGCTTTGTAAAATTTTATTATTTTGGTTTTCATGGGATAAATTCCCCCTTTCATTGAAGTTTTTACATATTATTTTTAAGATCTATAATATTTACATCATTTTACTTTAATGGAAAATCTATTTAATTCATCAATGATCTGATTTATTTTAATAATTTCATCTAATTTTATATTTGTCATTTTATGGGAATAAAATAATATTTCAACTATTTCTTATTAGTTATATGATTTTTAGCACCTGTGATATTTATATTAGAAGTTAACTTTCAACATTCATCTTAGCATCCATTAAAACAATATATTCATTTAGAGTCCTCTATTAATTATTTTAAAATTTATTTCCCTTATGAAATTATAATATAAAGTAATAATTAACTTTATTAATGATATCAAGTTTATTCACCTTTTATTTGAATGATTCTATCTAATAATTGTTATTAAATAAAAATCCATTAAATTGATGACTTGATGTATTTGTAAATTATTTTATAAAATATTAATCAATATTAATTTCTACATGGAAGATTAATTTTTAAACGTGTAAAAATCTTCCATAAAATTATTATAAATTTATTTACCATAAATAACATTCACAATTACCTCAATGTGTATATCCTTCTTTTTTCAATACATCTTCTTATTGATCCTAGACTTTTTTCCATGCAAACATTATTAAATGTTCAGAAACATTATACATTAAAAATATTTTAAATAAAAGTTAATAACCTATATTTTAATAAAATTTATAATATCATTGTATTTTACTAATATTTCATTGATTTTTTCCTAAATATTCCCAATATGAAATACATTATCATAATTAATAGTTTTTTTAAATAACTAAATTGATACAACTCTATTGAATAATGTTATTGTTTTCATATCTCAAACAATTTCAATTTGATTTATTAAATTAGTGTCTCTCTGTATATATTCAAAAACCTCATCTCTACAAGACTATAAGTAACACAGAATCTATTTCAATGAACCATGAAAGAGTTATCTACTAAAAATTCAAGAATTTATAATCAATTGTATTTTTAAATAAATAGAAAAATAGATTTATATTATTAAACTCCAATTTAGAACCTTTATTAATATATAACATTTATTAGGAAAAATGGTTTTGATGAACATCCTAATGCAACCTAGAGGGGGGGGGTGAAAGATGATAATTAATAAATAAGTTTTTTTATTGAAAATCCTAACCAATCATAATAACTTATTTTCTTATTATAAGAAACATTTTCAATATCTAAATCCATTTTCATCATTAAAACTGAATATAAAACACACATATATAAATTAAACTATATATGATGAGAATATTTTTTTTGTTTCACCCATAGTAGAATATTCCCACAGATCATCAATGTTATAATGATCTAGTATACAAAAATATACAAGAATATAATATTAAGTGGATATTTGGTAAAGAAAATTTCATTCTAAGGTATATTTCCTTGATAAAATTTATAGATAGTGAACTACCTCCCAAAGTACATTCCCTTCATCCTTTATCTATGTGGTGTTAAAAGAAATCATAAACTATTTCTAGAAGTGAAAGTCTCTTATAGGAAAGAATGTTAAAATGAAACCCCTCACATTATGAAACTATATATTTAATGTGATTGTAATTATATGTTCACTTTTATTCATACCAAATTGGGTTAAGTCAATTTTTTTATGAAAGATTCCATTCATTACAATTCATATATAATACAAATAAATACAAAAATAAAATCTCTTAATAGAGAATAATTTCACACTAGGATTATTCTCATTGTGCATTATCTTATTTATCAATAACTATATAGAATAATGAAAATTCTTCATGAGACATCCTTAAACATTCCAAATATATCATTGAATAATTCTATTAATCATTTCATTCCTCTATTTACCAGAATCCTCATATTAATCTTAAGATCTACCTTCTTTAGAGCCCCAAAGATAATAAATATAAGTTCCCATCAATTTTATACCCATCAACCTATGGTTGTAACAAATTTCCCATAATATCAAGTTCAAATATCAAAACATGTGCACCAAAAAGAATAATGTGGTAAAAAAATGTCAAGCATACCCCCTTAAGGCCATTCTTATATCCTTCCAAAATATAATTCAAAAAAAAATCTTCAAGATATTATATATATAACTAAATGACAGTGTGATGATCCATTTTATTATTTTAAAACCTTTATATTTACCTTGATTATGGAATGAATACCTTAAATATAGTGTGGAATTATAGTAAATCCTAGATCCATATAATCTTAATAATATATTGATTCAAAATCCTTAATTTATTTTGATGTGATCTAATATATCTCAAAGAATACTTGCTATATTTTAGTGTTATATTTATCTCTATCACACAATTCCTTATACCTCAGATTATCCAAATATTCAAAATAAATTCATAATATCATACTCATGTTATAAACAACATTATGATGATACAATTATTAATTTTTTTTCAGGATCATTAATTCATCATCTATAGGTCCTAATGTTTCATGAAATGTATAATTACTATGGTGTGTTTCATAAGTAATAATTATCCTATATAGCCATTATGACCTGATTAAACTATTTATGGAATAATACCTTATCCTAATCTAGATATGACATCACCATATTGGATAGGGTCATCATTATGGTGAGATTTCAAACCATATTATGCATTCAGTTTCATTTTGTTATCATAATCCCCAAAATCTACACATATCCTAGATTTTATACATACATGAGATCCACTATGGAGATTATCTCCTCTTACAAAATATTTCCTCTATATTTAATTGTACATGGATTTAATTTATTCCTATGTTAGACCTTTTATGATGTAGGGTTCTTCATTATGGAACTTCCACCAATTGTCACTATAGATTACTCATATCGAGTACTTGAAATTATTGCGTTGATCTTATTCATATACATTACAAAAATACAACACATATATACCCTTATCTCAGGAATTAGTACAACACATGTCAATGCCCAAGAATCCTTTACTATTAATTCCCTGATTAAAATTTTCTATAGTTTTCATCATAGTATCTTGGGGGGTATATTGGATCCTAATTTGGATTTTGTTAAACTTATCACTATGTTAATATTTATATTATATAACACACAAAATCTTCACCATTAATACATATTCAACACCTATAATAATTCCTCCATTAATTAATAACAAATCTGACATACAACCATTGGATATAATAGGGGTAATGACTAGAGGTAATATATAAATTAAGAGAGTGTTCAAGATTATTTATCATAATAGAGTTTCAAAAAGGAAACTAAATTTAGTCCCCAAAATTTATTACATTGTTAATAATTGTATAAATATAACAAGATAAACACTCAATAACACACTAAAAGAAATAAGGCACACAGTTTACTACGCTCTTATGTGAGTTTCCAAAATATTTTATTATGAATGAAAAGTGATTCATTTAAGGGTATCACATGAACTGGAAATTAACAAAATTTACTAATTAATCCCTAAATTCCATGTTTGTATTCCTTCATGTATAAAAAATATAGTTATAGCTATAAAATTCCTCGGTATTTCAAAAATCATTGGATACCGTCAAGAAGACAGCTTACCATTCATGTCAATGACATAAAAACTAAAAGGAAATATATTCAAATTGACACAAATAATAAAATACTTAATTATTAATTTAGGTATAATAGTGAATTGATTATACAATTAGATAACTATAATTATAGGTTGTAAGGGTCCTAAACTAAGTTCGGATAAGATGAAAATTGAAATTAAATTTATTTAGGTGCCCAATTTAGTTATTTTATCATCTAAATTCATGGTTTTAATGTGGTAAGGATATATAAAGTTTTTATTGTCCTTACACTAAATGGAAATGGCATTTTTAGATGTAAAATTCTCATTTTTTGAGTTTCCATTTTAATATGAAAAATTATTTAAGTAACTTTTGGTATGTAATAGTTTTATAAAGTAATAAAAGAGATGGACACTGACTTCTACCAATTTAAACGTGTACATAATTTTAGAATCAGGTTTTATGATATTTTGGGTTCTATATGGATTATGTAATTGATATTGGATCGATGATGATGATCGATGGAGGCGATGATGTGGTCTCTCATTTATTTCATATTATTTTTTCCCTTTTCAAGTTAAATTTTTAGATTAGTTTTATATGGTTTAAAAAAAGTCCTAAAAAAATTATTTCTTAATATAAGTGCATTTACACTCACATTACCTTTTAGATTATGTAATGGTTGAGTTGAATGTTTTTAGTATTATTTTTCTATTATTGATACAAATTGGCTGCAAGATGTCTAATTTCTTTTCAGTGTTTTTTACGATTGATCTAGTGAACGGGGAATGATATTAAAAGTTCCATCCCATAGTTTATTATAAGACTAGGCATGTATATATTTTATTTTTACATGATTATTAATCATTGAGAATTAATTTTATTTGTTTTAGAATTTGGAAGAATAACTATGGTAGTGAAAACTTAGTGGACGAATAAAAATGTTACTCCTTATATAAGTTGGTATAGATGAATATTTTTTTTAATAGTGATTTAATCCTTTACCATAGTAGAATTTTTTATGTTTTGAGGAGAGAGTTAAGGGAATCGATTACCATGCCTTAAGTCAATATGTTCCTTCTAACGTGATTCTAGGTTAACAAAGCGGAATCACAGTGGGGATAATTATATGTTTCCTAAAATTTACAGGGAGGATAAGGGTTAGTTTTTACCAATAAAATAATTCATTGATCTGCATTTTTAGAGAATAATCTATTAGATCAGCTTATAATTCCAGAAAATCATTTATTTGATGAATAAATAAGATTAAAATACCATATTTTTTTATTCTTATATGGAATTGTGATTTCAAAGATGAATATTATAAGAATTTAGTGTCCACTTATAGTATTATTATCAGATCAATGAGACAACTCACCCACTCATCCATCTTATTCAATTATATGATTTTAATATTTTTGGAATATTTTAATGTGTAGATATCTCAATTATAGAATTATTGTATATTAACAAAAATTTATCTTATGATATCGCTTAAAACAACATGAGTTTTATCCAGAAAAGAACCAATTATTTTAACATCTATAAGGGTTCTCTCTATCACCAATATACCATTATAGAAGTATTATTTTATTTTTTGGTGTAGGATTTGGTGTTTTTGATAGATGGGTATGAATTTATTGAACCTCTTAAAGTATTCATGTAGCGATTGATTTTGGAATTGATTAATTCCACTAATTTCTTTTTGGATATAGGTAGTTAAAGAAGCAGGGTAGAATTTTTAATGGGAAAATCACTTTTTTCCATTCGTAAAATTTATGGAATTAGGTGCAAGGCAGTAAATACAAAACATTTCATAGTCGAATATGGAGAGGGGAAATTATCTTATTTATAGTTTTCATTATAAACATATTGAGTATTCATGTTAAATCATACCACTTAGAACTCTTTGAGTTGGATACGAGGATCCTTCCAAACTATTAAACGAAAATGAGACATAAGAAGATTGAATCCTCATTTTTTAATGTACCTCTATTTTTAGATAATGAATAACAAGGAGTTGGTAATTAATATCATGTAAAATTAGTCTTATTTGTATTTTTTCCTAGTATTGTCCATATATAGATTGATTAAATGATTGGATAATGGGTCAAGAAGTTTTTTATTATTCCTAACAAAACTATTAAGTCGATGAAGTGTTCATTTCATTCAAAGGAAAAAATAATATGATTAATTATTTGGTAGGATATAGGTAATTAGATATGACCCAAACAAATTTTAATCATGTTATAGAAAATGATTTTTTTTAAATTTTTTAAATGGAGGTACTTTGTTAATTTTTTAGTTTATTATTTCCATTTAATTTTGATCAGTTGTTTATGACCATTTTTATATAATCAGTACCAAATAATTCTATTTAAAACTATCACTAGAAATGGTGGGATTTTAAGCATTACCAACTGTGACCTTTAAAACATCAATTTTTTTGGTTCTCTGCTAAAATGTTTAAAGAAAAACATAATTTTAATACTTAGTGATGGTAATAAATATGTAATCCCTTTTTTACCTTTTTTATCTTGAATGTGGGGTTGTGTGATTATAGATATTAATTAAGTTGTTTGAAAAAAATAAATTGAATAAAAATTTTGTAACATATTGGGTAAGTTAAATATTTTGGATGGAAGCATATAATACCAATGATCTTGAAAAAAAAATTCATTAAATTAACATTCACTTTACAGGATTATTTAGATTCAAATTTTTATATGTTTATGCTTTAATCTGATAGTTAACTAGGGCATAAATTTTAATAAAATATTATTAATGGGGGTTTAAGTAATCATTGATCCTTTATGTATTATTGGTTCCAATAATCTATGGTATCCTCATGTTTAACTAGAAATATCAATAACCAATGAATTATCTACTTAAAAATAAACCATGTTAATTTAAAAGATATTATTTAACAATAATTCCCAATTCTCTTAATATCCAAAAATTATAGACCAACCTAATCAGAGGTTGACACATCAATTGAGATGATGAATAACCTATTTCAGTTTTTCATGTTCATTAAATAAAATTCAATTAAAAATAATAGGACATGTAAAGAGTAATGGGAATAAATATATTGCCTAAAAACATGGGGAAAATTATATATGTATAAAAATAAATTAAAAATATTGTGAAGAAAGATATTAAAAATTAATTGGAGAAATACATTAAAAAAAATAGATCGTTATATGGTTTAATTGAATAATATTTCTGAGAAAATAGTGCTATCATTATATAGAATTGAAATTATAATAAACCTACACAAATTATAATGAAAAAAATTAGTACGAAATTGAAGAATAAAAGTATTGGGGAAATTTATCTTATCAAAAAAGATTACGGAAGGTCTTACTATCGTTGTATAAATGGATTTTTTGAAATAATTTTCTTATAAAGGTGTTTATGTTCCATCATATTTCAAGGAGAATATGGACAATAAATTAACACAATTGCACGTGGGCTGGGTTTCCTCTAAATTTTCCTAGCATGTCATCCAACCCTTTTAGATATTAATATAGATATTTCTAAAAAATATTTGTTTTATATTTTTATCAATATCTTGGATATATATCAATTTTGTACATTGTATTTTTTTTCAAATAACTGTCTATAATACTAAATATGTTACTTGTGTACATTAATATGCCATTATCTTCCATGTCATATATTCATAAAAAATTATTCCTCTAAAAATGGAAAAATCATGACAATACAATCTTGATGAATATTATTTTCTATATTTTGAAATTATTTATGTACAATTTTAGTACATTTGTATTGGAAATTTGGGAGTGTTGTTTGTTCAATGGCACACATACCAATCTATAAGCATATTAATGGTTGTTTACATTGATATCTTTTCAGATCCATTGTTGTTGAATTGAACCCTCATTTTTGTACTTACTATGAAAATATATTTTTTCCCTTCAATGAAATTCAATTTCATTTAGGATTATAAAATATTCCTATTATAAATATCATTAGTTCGTGTCCCTTTTTCTTGGTCCAATAGTTGGGCTGCTTTAAAAGATCTATATGGACATTCAAATTCGAAATTTAACCATGAATGTAGTTCAAAGAATTGTATAAAAATAATCCATCGATCCCAATAAACAAAAATTAAACTATTTGGATCATATTACATAAAATTATGATTTAAATATCAAATAACACTGTAATTGGATGAATTTGAAAAATGCTCTTCATATATATTAATGATCAAAACATGAACTTTAATTTAGAATTATTCATTTTTACAGTGAAAATAAAAATAACGGAAGTGATTTAACATTCATGAAAATATATAATATCATTGGAGTTAATATATATTAATTTTTTACAAAGTGATTTCCAAAAACATTATGAGATACATGAAATGTGTTTTAAATGATATCTAGAAGAATTTTTGAATAGTTTTCCATATGAGATTCAATTTAGTGAAAATATATGACTTATATTATAATTGAATTAATAAAAGATATATTAAATGTGTTTTGGGTATGGTAGCACATGTAATTATATATTTGGAGAGATTCAGTTAAAATACACTATATCTGTAAAGGATTAGTGTATTATATCCCAGTTTAGAGGTTAGGTGACTGGTGATCTGACATGGATCAATATAAAACCTCATACGTTCATCCTTATAATCAAGAGGATAATGAATAGATGAATAAGTATAAGGTGGTACTATGATGATACAATACCCCTATATTAGAGTTCATAATAAAAAAAAAATTATATCAAAAATATCCACATCTCTACATACCAGAGAGAACATATATTAGAAATGAATGGAACATGATTTAAGAAAATAAAATGTAGCATTAAACAAGAATGGGCATGCTATACACATTAATTTTTCACCAATTGGGTTGAAAACATATATATGATTAATAAAATTAAAATAAATGCATTTGGATCCTCTACAAACTCTAAGATGTACTAAATTCTCAGTCTTCAATACTCCATTGAGTTGCTAAAGACCAATAATAATACTCCACACAAGATACCCTACTCGATCATGAATAACAAAGACTACATTATATTAATTATTTCCTATGATCAAACAAACAGAATATTTCAGGTCAACACATACACACACACACACACACACTCACACTCACTGAGGTGCATGTATAGGGGGTGAGAAATGATTCTCACCAGGCCACCCAAAAGGTGATAATATAACTCACATTAATAAAAGAATTATCAATAAATATACCCTCTTAGATGAGAAATAACTAAAATAAAATAAATAATAACAAAAAAACCATCAATCCTCCGTTTTGAGACCTCAATTGACCAAAACATTTTTGGATAGTGTCTGGTTGTCTATAAGAATTCCTCGATGTTCATTGCTACATATAAATACTTGATCATAGGGTGTATCCCTGGAATCCCATTACCCATGATAAAACAAACAGTAATAAATTATAAAATGCTCATCTAGGATATTCTAATTTACCTAGATATATCGAAAAACTACATGTATAATAAATGAAACAATTATGACTCTTGGAATCCTGATATATATTTGAATAATATGTCATCCCTATGTCACCATGCCAAATAATCTGATACCAGGAATCCCATAAATTCCAATCGTCATATAATTTTACTAGGATCAATTGTTCAGACCTAGGTGTGACCTAGAGATCAAAAATAAAAATAACCATAAATATTTTGTTAATATATCCTAGATAATCTAGGAATCCTAGGACCCATGTAATCTAATGAATCCTATATAGACATGAGGTCAAAGCCCATCATCCTAGGAATTCTTAGCATGGATCAATATCTAGACCCTAAGATACACACCAAAAATCTACAATGATGTTATGAATCCATGTTGTATACCACATTAGTATCACATGAGGCCTAAATCCAGATCCTAGGATCAACCTCCTATAATCCCCATAGTCATCATCATCACATTAGGCCCAAAGTGTGGATTCCAAGAATCATATCTTGGAATATATAATTGTCTTAAAATAAATAAGTGAATGCATAAATATAATAATAGGAACTTCCAAATTATTAATTCTATTACTGCTTCCCACATTCCCTCAAACTAACCTCATTTGAATAAGTTCTACAGTGACAACCACTACACATTGTATGCATAATCACAAAAAACTACATCGGGATAGTCTATCACCAAACACCCATTTGAGCCCTCTTTGATAAGAATTACATGAAGGAATCCCTATTTGTAACTTTATAATAGGTATGAATGTAGAACCATCCCTCTTGATATCATTTGGGTCAGATCATAAGCAGAGGAATACTGCTCAGAAACCTCAGTCACAAGTATTCCCTCAAAACAATGACCTCCTATCTAGAAAGCACATCCCTTAATCAGTGAACATCTCAGGACCTCATCAGACTAAAAAGAAAGGATCATAAGGGAGGTGTTCTTAAATCCATTACCATTCTAGGTCACACTAGGTTATCCTGAACGCCAAACCAATCTATCTCCTTGAGTCGCAACCGAGTTCAACTAAATATGGACTATCCCATTTTAATATTAAATGAATAAATTGGTGATTCCCTACCAAATTTAATAACCATTATCACATCCCTCATCTAGGTATCTTACTATTTCTCACTCTTCGGAGTCCATTGAATATATTTACTAGAGAAAAACATATCCTTTATGACTGAATCATCCAAAAAATCCTCTTAGAAGCCCTAAAAACACACTTTGAGTTCCTATATCACAATATATTTATAAAAAACTTAGATTAGACTCCAATTTTTATTCCTATTATATCATTGGAGTAAAAAATCCCCCCAAACCCTTAAATTTTAAATAAACGTGAAATAGATATTGTGTTCTCCAAAATCTTCACACTAGCGATACACTTCTACATGACCTTGGTGCACCTAGGGTGTGGACATGTACATATACAAAACCGTGATACACTTAGTATCTCTCCATGTTTTACTATATGGACAGGGTACCCCTAAGGTCTTTCTATACACTAAAACACATCCATGTACCCCATATAAGGGGTGTCTAGACAAGTACTCAGCCAAAAGGCCATGTCCCACTATACATTGTATACTAAAACTGCATGCAGTATTGTCCAAAAATTCATATTCCACAAATAGGAAGAATAAAAAATGGATGTTCTAGAAACCAGACGATGTGTTTTATTGAAACCACATGCCATGTGATCAATATTTTGTAATGGGAAACCCCTATGATTCCCATGAAACACAAATTTAGCCCAAAACAACTCTAAATCGACCCCCAATATGTCCATATCTATACATATATTGATTTAAAAATTACATGCAACTACTTTTTATGGACACATGGATTAAAATATAAAACATTCATACCTTAAGGAGAAAACACTGATTCTTTGGGTCTAAATCGATACCTCAACAAAATATTAACATGAACCGGTCTCAATCACTTCCATGGATGGAGTACAATACATTCTCTTCCTCCTCCTCCTTTGGTTTTGCCATTGAAAAATGGAGAATCCATCATACCTTCTATTATACATAAGAATAAATGGAGGAATGGAGAGTGTAATAAAATAGAATAGAGAAATATATAACTTAAATATAATTTGAGACACCCATTTAATCACTCACCCAAATTCCTAGAACCCGAATTAATTTTACACCGCACAAAAAAACCCCCTGATTCTAGACATAACTATTGAGTAATAATATCTATTCGATTCTATGTTTTAAAGATATGATCAATTAAATGCACAGAAATAAATTAATATTTAATTAATTAAATATAAAATATTTAGTGGAAATTTTAACAAATTTTATATACCCCAAAATCATGTACTATGGTAAAATTGATTTTGTGACCAACAAAGTGGTCATAAAAATTTCTCGAGATAATACGATAGGTAAAATGACCATTTTCAGCTTCAGAAATCAATGAAACCAAAAAATCAAAATTTTGACCATTTTCTCGGAATGGAAAACCACTGGTTTTTAACTTTCCAAACCATATACATTTTCATCCTCAATATTTCTTGATGGAGAACTATAAAACATTCTTTCAATCTAATAATTTCTAAAACCGATGATATCTAGACTGTCCATCGACAAGTCCCACATCATCCACAACTCATCCAAGATGAGCGACATTAAACTGTTATCGATCTCATGCTCCCCACTATATAAGTATATTTATCATAACTCTAGAACTAATTCCATAAAATATAGTGCATGATCTATCCATCATCGAATGTAATGACTAGACATGGACAACTGAATCACACAAGAGCATCAACATAAAACACATCAACTTCCGATTCTTGATTCACAAGGAATGGAAAACCCATTATAAAAAACCACCTAAAAATAAAATTTAATTCCCTACTGATATATAATTCACTACCCACTAGAAGGTTATCCTTACACTATTCATCATTTTCCATACTTCAAAGTCCTTTGAGGCTACACCACTCACGTCTCCTTAGGACAAAAAAAAACACAATTGACCTAAACACGGTCCAAACATCACTTTTTTGTAAGGAATGTACAAATGATTTCATAACATCTGTATTTTACCAAACATGTCATGCTAAACACCCCTCTTATCCCCAAGGTAGAGTCATTTCATAAGATAATCTCATATTATATGATTCTCCCCCAATCGTTGAAGAGATAACCATGACTAACGGGCCAAAACCCCTGAGGATACTCCTAACACATGTTAGATTCAAAAAAGGTAGAGCACCCTCATCACCCCTATTTGAAACCAAGTCCCTCACCCATGAATGGATTAACAATGTGCCTAGACACTATCAACTAGCATACGGGAACCAAAATCATCCACCCACACTTGCACCACACTTCTAAATCTCATCCGTATTCAAAAACCACAATACCAAAAAAAGCAACAGTATGTGTGATTTTCCTATTAAGATTAATTAGGTATCACCGTGCCTACATAAAATTTATTGTTTCACCTCCAATGCAGTAATAAAAAATAGATTAATCTAACTTTGCATTTCCTCCATAATGGAACTCTCAATCACATGCGAAAAACCTCTAAAGGTATTTCCCTTACCGTACAAGTCACCGACTCGCTAAGGGCCGAGTTACATATGAAGGGTTGCTAAGGCCCCCACCTAGACAACATACCAGGTATCACCTATGGATTATAAATAGCTGAAAAAACACCTAAAAACCCATTTCAATAAATCCAAGAATACTAAAATTCTTAACCACCCACTATATTGTCCTATATCTATAATGACACCTAATGTTAACTCAACTGCCTATAAGAGGAAATCATCCTCTCAAAGAATCTTACTATTTTACTTCTCCATTAAGAATCCAAACTCATTTATCCCCACTGATATAATAAAATACATCACTCTAGATGATCTATTCTATGGGAGTCCATAGGAACACACTCAGTTTAGTATACTTTCATTCTAAACTATATGGGAAAATTCTCTATAGGTTATTAATATCACTTTAAATGACAATACCAAAAATATGACTAACAACTGCTGGTCTCCCGAAAAGGCACCATGTGTTGTACTAACCTACTAGGGTCACTAAACTTCCACTCCTATATAAAATATTCCATTTTTACCAATGAGAATCTCACTATAGAAATACATAGCCATCAATTAAAAGTAAATAGAAATACATTTCATACAAACTGATTATAGTTCAACCAAGTACTTATTTAAGAGAATTATGTATTACTAGTTTCTATAAATTTGAACAAACAATCCTTATTCAATGATAAAAAACATACTATTAGGTCCCTACATTTCATGTGAATCCAACGTGTCAAATCATGATGCATGGGTTGTCACATTTCACTTTCAGATAAGAGTAAAAAATCAAATATAAATAAAATAATTTTGACATATCCATGTATATCAATAAAGGTGGAAATAACGTATAATTGTAACAATGCATACCAATAATAGAAACCAAAAACCCATAGAAAACATGACTTTATATCGGTGATGGTATTTATGATGCAGCAACCCAGTATCCATTATAGGCTCTAACACATTAATATATCTTTGGGAAAAAATATCAAAAAATGAAAAAAATAAACATTTGATTCCACCTTATAACATCTCAGTTCAGAGGCCACAAGATTGGTGCCCCGACCCAATTTACCACAAGAACTTAGGCATGCCACCATATTCTCCAGAGGCCTTCGACTATTAGTAGTAGTATAAGTTGGTATAACGTGGAGACTATACCTATATATCAATACAAAATATCACCGAAAAATAAACAAAATTTATTCCATATATATAACCACTAGATTGAATAAAAATAATAATTGAATATAACATGATCCAATAAAATGAAATGAAATATACAAGACCAGTAAACTAAAAATATATTTAAAGGTATCCTCTTCTAAATCTGAGCAATATAATATACATGATCTCTAAATACCTAACAATCTGATGTAGCCAAATCAAAAGAATCCACACTAGTGGATCATTTTTATCACAAAACATTGGTCCTCCACCCTATCCACTGAACCCTATGCTCAATCTAATAGCATATTTTAGGACTACACACAAACTAAGGTGAATATACAATGGGAAATAAGTGAAATTTTATAGGAAACCCCAAATAGTGAATCTATAACTTTCTATCGTAAGTTCATGCATATAAAATATTCCTAAACTAGATGAGAAATAAAAAAATAAAACAAATAATTACAATATAACCATCGACGATCCTTATGCTAGTGAGCCCAATCGACCATACAAATACTGCCTAGTTCTACGGTGTCTATGAGCATGCCTCGATGAATGTGCCTCTATATTACTATTGGATCCTCGGGTGTAACCCATGCATGCTACTACTAAAGGTCAAGGATCCAATAATTTACCATGAAATTCTAAAAAAACCAAATCCCATGCATCCTAGGAACCTATTAAAACTACAGTTATAATTAATATATTGATTCTACCTCTTGATGTCTAACTAAAATAATAAATTTGCTGTTATCCAAATTTCATCATTCCAAATGGCTAGATCCCGTGAATATTTGGTATCCCAGTCATCATGTGATTCCATTAGTCACAACTGTTAGGACCCTAGGGTTGAAACATGCATCAGATAATAATAATCATCATAAAAATAAAAAAGTGTGATCACAATCCCCATGATTTTATGGATTGATCCTGGATAGGATAGGCATCAAAGGTACCCATGGCATCCCATGAATCCCATATAAACCTGAGGTTGATTCCAATCATGTTGATTCTTATATACATGGATCAATAGAAGAATAAAATTATAGATAGATAGTATCCATTATAATGTCAATCATCCATGTGTTACTACATATATATCACATGAGGCCCAAACTAGGATCATAGGAAGCACCTCTAGGAATCTCCATAGTCACCCTCATCACATTAGTCCCAAAGGTTGGGTCCAATGAAGAGAATCTAGGCATTTATCACTATATATAAACAGATATGTGAATGAATAAATAAAAGATAGGACATGACAAATACCTAATCCCACTACCACTACCCGAAACCCCTCAAGTTCACATCATAATTTCATGTTATCAGGTGAAGTATTCCACCCTCTCTCTACACACACACAGAAGCACACATAGTATTGGTCAATCAATGATCACCCACTTTGGTCATCTAGGGAAGGATACATGCCAAGTAATCCCTTTTGATATCCTTATAATTGGTATGAAAGAAGAGCTAACCCAATTAGGATCATATCGGTCAAAACATATGAGGAGGCATCCCACCTTGTATCCTCATTCAAAAATAGTCTCTTGGGAAACATCCCGCGTCTTTGGGCACAAAATCCCATTATAGATCCTATAAAATCTCAAAATCTGACTATCTAAAAAGAAAAATCCTTAAAATGGAGATGACCTTAGGCCCGTACCCTTTCCATGTTAATCTAGGTTAGTTTAAGCACTCACCCTGTCCATCTCCTAGAGTAACAACCTAGTCCCACTAACCAGGTAATATACCATGCTAACTACAAATGGGGACATTGTCAGACCCATTCCATATTCATCAACCATTATGATAACCCTCATATGGGTCTCATCTCATGTATCTATCTTAGAAGATTGTTAGATTCAATTATTGGAGGAAAACCCATCCTTCATGACTTAATCACCAAAAAATCATTATAAGACTCTTAAAAACCCCCAAAGTCTTCTACCATTTCATTCTATATTGATGAATACTTATAATGGACTCACCTCTTATCTAATTCTAGATATAGATTTCTGAATCACCGAAAACCATTAAATGGGAAACAAGAGGGTAATATATAGAATGTACCCCAGGTACACACCATGTACCAAAAAATTTCAAAACATTACATGTAATTATACAAGGACTGTTTACACTTGGGTTCTACACGTATGCTTCTACATGGCTGGGGAACACCTAGGGTCTAGTAGTGTACTATTACATGACCATGTCCCCATCACATGGGGTGAATGGACATGTTATTGACAACACAGACTGGTACCCTACATAATATATTCTCAAACAACATGGTATGTTATCCAAAAAATACTTCTCACCATAATTGGAAGAAAACATGATGTTTTTTTGAAACCGCTCACCTTGTGCTTGCAATTTCTAAATAAAAAAGCACTACGATCCTCTAGAAAACAATTTTTTTTGCCCCAGATAATCCCAAATGCACCCCTAGGGGTCCCAAACTATATATATATATATATTCAATGAAAAATTAAAAGAAACTAACTTTTTTAGTATTTTATCACTTAAAATATAATATTGTCCTACCTCATGGTTAAAATACCAAATATCAATGTCTAAATATATTCCCTATAGCAGTAGAAACCTGAGGTGGTCACTATTATCCCCATGGAAAAAACGTTGGTGGTGTATAATCTTTCTACCCTCTAGGTTTGACCATAACACGAGGGACAGTCCCCACTTATATTTCTTGTAGGATGGAATAGGGGAGGGTGGTATAGTAAAATAAAATAAAATAAAATTATAAATAAAATTTAATTTTAAATACCCATTTAAACAACCACCCCAATTCTAATAACTCAAAGTATGTTTACACCTCTCCTAAGAAAAAAATATATTCTAAAATCAAATATAGTATCATAATATATGTTTGAGGATATATTCAACATATATCATCATTAAAACATGAAAAAATAAATTAAAATTTAATTTATTTATTATTAAATATTCCATGAAAAATCAAATAGCTCATATTTTCTCTAAACTCTTGTCCTAGGGTAAAAACCCAATTCTAATAACAAAATAGGGGGGAAAAAAATTATATGAGACTATCTGTTAGGGAAAAAATTCTTATTTTCCCTTCAAGACCCTCCGAAACAAAAAAAAATACAATTTCTACTCATTTTTAAACCCAAAAAAATATGAGGATCAAATATTCTACCAAAAAATAACTTTTCATCAATGAGAATCCCTAGTGGAAAAATGAAACCATGATTTCACTCCAAGAATATTCAAAACTGATGATATTCCAACCATCCACCAACTGCTCTCACAACATCTACAACCCTCATCGAATATGAAATATTAAACTGTGATGGATCTGATACTCCCCATCATATTAATATCCTTATTATATCCTCACCACAAAGTCTAGTTTGTATGGACCATGCCCCATACATTACCAAATTCAACTGATGGACAAATCCAACTCACTAACATCATAGTTTCCTTATAAAAACATCACCCACCCATTCCCATATAACTAGGAACAAAAAACACAATGATCAATAGAACACTTAAAAATTTTATCACATACTCCAATTAATATAAATGTACACCCCATCATTATTATTTCTCTACACCATTCCTTGATCACTAACATCAATTGTTCCACTGTGGATACACAACTAATGTCTCATCAGGAATCAATAAAACACAAAGGACCCGAACATAGTCTAACTAGAACTACACATACCATGTGCCCACATTCCTTCATGCCACAAGGATTTTCACAAAAAATTTACACCAACCCCCACATTCCTCCTCAAGTTAGTTTCATTTCCCAAGAACCACTCATAGGATTTAACGCTCACCCAATACACAAACTTTGAACATAAAATATGGTGCCTAAAACAATAACCATTCTTCTCACCTATTTTAGTTACAATTATAAAAAATACCCACAAAAATCCTTTTAAAAACTATACACATCACCCATGATAATATTAACTATACAATTAACTTCCATATAATGATGTACTAGAACCAAAACCCTCTAATTAGTTTTGTTCTATGCTTCTCAAGGTCATCCAAAAACAAAAGTGAAATTACATAAAGTTATTCCACTCAGATTTTATTTCCCATAATGTGTACTAAGGAATCCCTATGCCTACTTCACATTTATAGCTTCACCCCATTTTCATTTATCACAACTCATGAAATTTACTCCTACCATTCCCTTCTCAAAGGAACTCACAAGCAAAAACCAACCCTCCAAATGTTTTCCCCCAACCATACAAGTCATCGACTGACTAATTTCTGAGTTACAAATGAATAATATTTAGGTTCTCCAACCAATCCCTCAAACTAGGTCTTTGGTTTATCTCAGAACTCATGGGAAAACACACACTGTATCCATTTTAAACAAACCCCAACAACTTTCAAGTCGAACCACCCTCTATGGTGTCCCATATTGATAAAAAACCACATTCTAACTCAATAATCTACTATGGGAATGATGATCACTGAGAATCCACCTACTATATTTCTCCTACGAGAATCCTAAAACATTTATATTCACTATTATAAGAAAAGAAAACTGCCTATATGATCTGTATGATGAGAAACCAAATCCATATGATATGTTATGTATAATTTTCTAGTAAGATATATTTGAAAACCCCATATAGGATTCTAATGGAACTATAAATGATATAAAATTAATGAAAACTACCCCTAAGGGTCTCTCAATAAGGAACCAAATTCTATACTGACAATCTAGGGTTACAAGATGTTCACTCATATATGTACTATTATATGTTTTAGAACAATTGTCTCACGGTAGATCCATATGACCTGACATCAAATGGAAATGAAAATAAAATTAGACCCATATACATTGAATTCCATAAATTACTTAGATATGAAACTGATGTTTTAGAAATTTCTAATAATTTAAATAAATGAGCCTCAGTCTGTGACAAAAAAAACTTACTATCAGATCACTACATGTCATGTGCATCATAAGTTTCAATTCATGATGCATGAAATGCCACTTTAAACTATATAATAGGATATATAATAAAATAAAAATTATTAAATAATTAATCATCAATGTGACAAACTCAGGTAGAAATCATATATAACTAAAAAAACTAAAACCAAGAAAAATAATCATGAATCCCTAGTAACAATGACTTTTGACCGGATAAGGTATTAAAGATTTACCAAATTGATGTCCTTTACAAGATCTATAATTATACTATATATCCTTTCTATAATATCATAAATATTATAATAAAAGTGAAGAAAACATTTGACACTACATTGTAACATCCTAGTCTAGAGGACACTTGACTGGAGTCAGAACACAATTCTAGAAAAGATCTCATGCATGCATCCTCATACGCTAGAGGATTTCAACTAGAAGTAGGGGTCTATGGTGGTTCTATGAGGTGACTATACCTCCATATTAGTGCACAGAATCGCCAAAACATGAACCAGACCTCATACACATCTATAATAATCAGAGTGATTATAAACAATAACTAAATGGAACATGAAATAATAAAATGAAATGAACCATAAAACATGAACAATAATTATATACACATCAATTGGTCAACCATTGGGATGAAAACATATATTAGATGCATAAACTAAATAAAGTATATGTATCCTTAACCAAATCTATGAAATATTATATAATTAGTCTCTAAGTCCTTTTATAGATACTCAAGGTTTATCCTAAGACACCACATGAGTGGATCAACTTGATCATGATAATCTAGGCCCCCACAATATCCAAAATACTCTTTTCTCAACATGGTGGTAGATGTCAAGATTTCATGAACACCATGTTTACTTTACAAGGGGTGAGAAATGAATCTCAGTAGTCCACCCCCAATGGTGAACTTATAACCAATCATCTAAAGTGAATGCAAATTCAATAAGCCCATCCTAGATGAGAAATAAGTAAAATAAAATTAACAATAATAAAGAAACATTGTTTATCCTATAATATTCCACATCAATCGGTCATACCTTCATCAGACAATGTCGGGTTTCCTCTGAACATGTATCCATGAATTTGACTCCATATTAATACCAAACCCTAGGGTGTAACATATGAATCCCACTACTCATGATCAAATAGATAATAATTCCCCCTGAAAGGAACAACAACTAGATCATATTAATTCTACGTATCTCCAAAAACTCCATGTATTATTAATGGATCAAAGTTGATTCCTAACATTCTAGAAAACAGACTGAATCTGAATTCTTACACATGTAACCATGCCATATTTCTAGATCCCAAGAATCCCAGGAATCCCAATCCTTATGTAATGTCATTAGGATCAACTAGACAGATACTAAGGGTGACCCAAGAATCACATAATAATAATCATCATAAAACTAAAAAATAGTCATCACAAATTCCAGGCCTAACAAAATGGATCCTATATAGACTAGACATCGAAGGGAACGATAATATCCAAGGATTCCCTCATAGACTCGAGGTTGAATCCAAAAATCATGGGCATTCTTTATGTGGCTCAATATCCAAATCTGAGGATATTCATTGGGAATCCCTAACATGGTTAATAATCAACACCATACCACATCACTATCACATTAGGCATAAAACTGAATCCCAATAAGATCCTTTATGAATCCCCATTTTCACTATCACTACATTAATGCTAGAGGCCATGAAACAACCTAAAATTTTGAAGATAATAAAATACTTGTTGATAAAAATTTATGATTTATTTTTATAAAATAAAATTTTTCAATAAAAATCATTTAATAAATGACATAAAATTCTTTTTGTAATAGAAAAATAACAGTTAACACATTATATTATTTAATGGAATATTTTCAGAGTTATACACTAATATAGAATTAGATTTTGAGGATTTTAGAGAGTCGATATTGTTAGAAAAAAATATTTATTATATTATATTAAATGAACAATATTTTTACCAAAATAAATCAATATCTCCCAATAAGATTGTTGTATGAGAAATAATAGACCACTTCTAGGTCCAAGATGAGTTATTTACCTTAGGGGCAACATAAAATTTGTGTGCATTGGGAATTTGGTAACATCACATAAAATAATAACTTATTTAATATTTTTATTTATATATATTTGAATATTTATTTATATATAAAAAATGGTTATTTTATGGGAAATATGTTACCACATTTAGGTTTAAGATGTGGGGTTTAACCTAGGCCCAAAATAAATTTTTTTCCCATCATAAGATTGGTAATATCACATGAGAAGATACATTATTTAATATTTTTTTATATTTTTTTGTTGGAAATAATTTAATATATCTTAAAGTGTGAATTGTATCAGATATATGAGACCACAGTTTGGTCTGGGATGTGGGGTTTACCCTAGGTGGGGCAAAACATCGATGTTCATTATATTTTAGTTCAGAATGTATGTCAGGTGTATGTTATTAATAATTTATTATATTATTTTGATAAAAATAATGAATAATTTATTTATATGTTGTTTCTTCTTCCTAAAATGCTTGGACTAAAATTTTCACCAGTTGAACGATTCAAAATCCTTTTGAATCATAACTATTGTGACCCATTTTAGTTATAATTTTTTAATGAGTAGAAATTAATGACTCCGTAATGAATTTTATGATGAATAATTTATTGAAATGGGTGGTTTATTTTTGGATTTTAATGGATGAAAATTTGGGCTCCAATAAAGTTGAACTTTTTTATCTTTTTGGTTGGTCGATTCATTTGAGTCCAACTGACCCCAAAAAGTCACATTCACATGATTTGGATACATCCAAAAATCCAATTCGGTCACCTTTTCTAGCTTGATGTAAGGTAGTGAGTTTCCCTTCTTCCATGTTTGGCATTTCACATAGGTGTGTCTTTTTTTATTATTTATTTAATTATTCAATTATTTCCATAATTATATAAATTATGGAAAAATTGTTTAATATAGATAAAAATAATTACATCTAAATTATATTTGAAGAATCCACAAGAAATTTAAAATAGATAATTTTTGTTCTATGACATGAAAGACACATCAAATTTTCATGAATGATTTATAGAATTTCTAGAAAATAATTACCCTTAATTATATAAGAATAATTATTAAAAATTATAAAATGATAATTTTGAGTTTATAAAATGATATATTATTAATAAATATAAAAATATAGTTATAATAATTATAGTTTATTATAATATTATCAAAAGATAATTATAAAGGATAATTTATAAGAAATTATCAAATGATAATTATAATGGATAAATTGTTAGAAATTATCGAGGAATAATTCTAAAAGGATAATTAATGATAAATTATCAATAAATAATTATAATATTATTATTTGTGATAAATTATCAAAATTATAATAATAAAGGACTATTTATAATAAATTATCTAAAACTAATTATAAAGGATAATTTAGGATAAATTTTTAAAGGTGGTTATATTTGGATAATGTTTGAAAAATTATCAAGAGATAATTATAAATGTATAATCAATGAGTAATTATAAAAATATAAATATTAAAATGTATAATTTTAAGAGTGCATGCATTTGAAGAGTATGATAATTCATAAATTATCAAGGAGAGATATATTATCCTCATAAGTGATATATTATTTCATTCTGAAATAAAGTAGCTCGTTTTGTTCTAGGATCCATTGGTGATATTAGATCATTACTGCACCAAAAATTATAATAATAAGCCCATGAGGGGGTGTTCTTGATTTTTGAGGTTTCCACTGCAGCTATCAAAGAACAATGAGTGGTTTATCCTTACCTTTGATGTCAAATAATTTTGATGTTAGAACTTTCTTATCATTATGGGAATTGTATTATTATGATGTTATCATGATTTGATGATATACTGGACTAACCAATCCTTGTTCTGAAACTCTTGTATGAGTGTGAGTAGATATAGGAGAACATGTTTATGTGCAATTATCCTAATGTGGATATTGGTATGGCTTATAGTTCCTTGATATGACATGTATTTTTCAACGTTTCATAGCTGGTGGAATTGTGTTGTAGGTACCCTGATACATAGTTGGAGACTTTAGGTTTGGTGTATGAGGTTACCCAATCTTCTACAAAACTAATGTCTTTAAAGGAGGGTGGGGCTACCCATATAGAGGGAAAAGCATACTGACTAGATTGAAGGCATTGAGATACTTGGGTGGAGCCTTGAGGTTGGGTTTATGTCGTAACCCATCCTCAGTTTTTCCTTACATCCTTAAAGGTAGGCATGGCTAACCATGTTTAAAGGAAAGCATAGTGGCTTATAGGAAGATACTGTTCATTTAATCCTACAAACATGGGTCGTGGACGATTAAAAGGATAAGAGGACTGAAGATAGACTTGACTGAATGTGTGGAGTTCCTATAATAACAAGCAAAAGGATGTAGTGAGATATTAGACCATGATGGGGGTATGTGTGTTCAAGACATTCTTACTGGTAAAGAGCCAAAGTAGATGGGGTTAGGGTTTATGGCAGATTGGTCTGTGCATGATGACTCGACACAAGAAATTTTATTGGGAAATTATGTAGCTCATGATATTATATATATATATATAAATAAATATATATATATATATCTCACTTATTGTAAGGATGAATTGGCGGTGTCCTACTATGTCTTGTTTTCACACCCTACTTGGGTGTTTTAGTGAACTTGTAGATTTAATGAGTTGAGATCTAGCTTAGGGAAATGGACCTATGGTGGATGGTTGAGTGGTGAAGCATATAGATGTAGCAGACTGAGAAAGACACTGAAGTATTCCAAATATTTTGTAATTTGTTTTGTATTTACCAGCTTCTTATATAATGGACATGATTACAAATTTAAGAGTTTTTTTTCATATCCATTTCACTTATTAATTTTTTGATTTTTATTCTAATTATTTAATAAATATTTTATTATTGTTATTTATTGTCCAAATCAATGTCCTGATACAAAAGTTATAGTACCTCCATGGTTGTATTTATACCCTCACTATAGTCGGTAGCCTGTTACCGACGGGGAGACACACATGATGTCATTTGGCATTCTGACCTAGACATAGTGGCTCAGGACATGATATTCTATAATGGTATCAGAGGTCATACTAAATTGTTATTTTCATTTCCTTTGGATTGATAGGATTAAAAGGAGATATTATGGTTGGGACTCATTCAGCTGAACTAGGATCGTTCCTAGACAACATTTTATAGTGGACCTTTGAGTTTCCATAAATTTGGGAAATTATTTTTTGTTTTTATTGTTAATTAAATTTATTTTGGGTGATGCACATAAATTTGATATGTTATAAATAATAATTTATGTGTATTCATGCATCATGAAAAGGAATATAGGTTCACATTTCATAGATATAACTGCTATTATGTTATATAATAGATCTTTAATTATCTTCTTTTCTTTTCACTATATGTTATGAATAGTTTCATTTTGTGATATGTCTATTGACATGTTGTGTGATATATCATTATTGGATTTCATTATTTTAAATGAGTATGATGTGGTGTTAAAATAGATATATATATATATATATATGATGATTTCTAATAACTTGTAAGGATGGAGACTGGGGTTTGTGCTACGAGGGTTATCCCTTCGATTGAGGGGAAACTCCAAGGGAAGCCTTTGTTTGATCCCATAGATTGGTCAGGATTTGTTTACGTTCCTAATGTTCTGTATGTTACAGAAGATGTTTCCTCTGATACATTTGATGATACCACCAACTGAGGCAACTCCGGATATCCCAGTTCCATAACCTATAATGGAGGTAGATGCTTACCAGTATACTTTAATACCAACATAGATGATCCATGCTACATAACACATCCAACTGGGACATTTTCATATTGCGATTATTAAATTAGGATTCAATGATTTGAATATGAATAAAAAAGCGCATTATTTTTATCTTCACAATCCTATGGTATTCTAGGGAACTAGAGGACCATAATATGAGGAGGATTAGATGGAATTCATTGAATGTATCTTTGATCTAGTCTAGATTCATGATGAAAGATGTGTTTTTCTTAAAACATTCATGTTCAAATGTCCTTCTTTGAGATTTTGGACGACTATGTGTCAGTGTTGGAGACGATTGGGTCTTACATGGTTAAAATTCATGGAGTTGTTTCTTGAGATGTACATTCTAGGAATGATGAAGTTGGACCACACCAAGGAGTTCATGGAGTTAAGGTAAGGTTATATGACTATCTCTACATACTCTATTTTCCTTAATGAGTTTCTTCTCTTTGCCCTTTATTTACTAGAAAATGAGGCACACAAGGATTAAAATTTTAATATAGGCCTTCGAATAGAGATCATATGTTTGGTTAGAGGCTTTGAACTAAAAAAATACTCACAGGTTCTTCATAAGGACCTAACCTTTAAGAAGGGCCTATCAGAAGATAAGGAAGCATAAATTCTTCCAAATCACAGTGGGATGGTGAATTAGATTTCCCTTTCAACCATAAGAGTTTCTTTGGATTTTAGGTAGAGAAATTTGGAGAAAGAGAATCAACGTGGAAGACATGATGGTTAGAGTAGAACTTCTTTAGTACCCTCTATGGGATAAGGGGGAATTATAACATCACTGGTAGGAAACCAGTAGTGAATTTCCACCCATATGGAAAAGGCTGATCAACTTTGATGATTTTACTCAATGGTATCCCAAATGAGTTATAGGATTCTGGGATAGGGTTGGAGTGGAGGACCACATAGAGGATAGAGAAACCGCCAACAATGATGAATTAGGAATGTTGTAGACATGGTCATGAAGATGAGGTAGGCCAAGTATATACATTGTATCATGATCCAAAAAATGGTGATGATAAACTTTCTACTATATGAGGTACACTCTTGAAAATGTTTATTTTATTTTTTCCTTGTTGGATGATGCTTTTCATTATATTCATGATCTATGTGTAGAATTAACTTACTATTAGGATTTTGTTTCGCTTACATAATTTTGTCTGATATGTCATTTAATGATGATGTGAAAACCTAGTATATGAGAGAGAAGTATTCAATTATTCTATTTGTGAGAGGCTTATGAGGTAATTCCATCCCACTAGGTTGGGGGATATCATGAAATATTTGTGAATGGGTTACCCAGGACCCCGAGGAGTCATGATGCAGTCAGGGTGAGTGTTGATTAGAAAATGAAGTCTTCTCACTTATTACCATTAAGAGAGACTCACTCAGTGGAGGATATTGGAATGATCTCTATATGAGATATTTTATTCCTACATGGAGATTCCTTGAGCATTTTTTGGATGGAGACACAGATTTTACATCAAAAGTTCTGAAGGTCTTGCAAAAAGCCAAGGGACTCATCTAAGATTGAGCATGGTGTACCATCCTCTAACCGAATGGCAGTCTGACCATAATATATTAATATTGGAAGATATACACAGATCATGTGAGATAGAATTCATAAGATCATGGGATGATAACCTAACATTGACTGAGTTCACATAATATTATAGTTACAAGACTTATCATATATAACCTTTTGAGACTCTATATGGGAGTCAGTGTCGCTCGCAAATCTATTGATATGAGGTGGGTGAGTTAGCGATTATTGGATCTAGTTTGGTTTATGATACCTTTGGGGGATTTCATATGATTTAAAAGAGGTTGGTCACTACATAATGTATATTGATATCATTTACCAACCGTATGAGGATACCATTGGTTTTTTTTGTGGGTGATCAAATTTCCTTACGAGTGACTCCTTGGTAGGGGAACCGATGTATAAAGAGGCAGTGCAAGCCAACCCCAAGTTTTATGGGACCCTTTGAGATCAATGAATGGGTGTGGATAGTGGTGAATTTAATTGTATTTTGTTCATGGTAATGATATATGCAAGATGTGTTCCATGTTTTTTAGCTTCACAGGTACCCACATAATTCAGAACCTGTTATAGACTGTCAGTATATTGAGTTGTAACCAAATGAATAATATGAGAATCATCTGATGTGGATATTAGGCTATAGTGAGAATTCTCTCCAAGGGGGGATGGAATCATTCGTCTAAATTCAGTGGCAGCATGGATGGATTTGGGACGAGACGTGGGAGCACAAGTCTGATATTCATGTTTAGTGGCCTGAGTTGGTGAAGAATGATTGATAAAAATACATATCAAGGATGATAAGTCAATATAAGGGTATAAATATAACATTCTAAATTCTTTAAGATAATAAAACCCCATGTTGATAAAAATTGTTTATTAATATTTTTATGTGAAAATTTATTTTTTCCACAAAAACCATTTAAGAGTTGAATTAATGTGTTTTTAAGGGAAACATCTCACTTACCACCTTCAAATATTCTATGGAATAGTTTTGGGGTTAGACGCTAAGATAACATGATTTCTTGAGGCATATATAGACCCTCTGTTGAAAAATAAAAATATTTTAAAAATTATATTATGCCCAAAATATTTTTTTTAAAAAAAATTAATATTTACCAAAAAATGCATTTTATGAGAAATATGAGACCACCGTTAGGTTTGAGATGAGTGTTTTACTGCTGGAGTGACAGAACCTTTGTGTGCGGCAGGTGTTCAGTGACATCACATGAAAAGATATTTTATATCATACTTTATTTTAGATATATCTTAATATAATTTAATATCACCAAAATAGTGCATCACATGAGAAATTTGAGACCACTGTTAGGTTTGGGATACATGGTTTTCCCTTGGCATGATTTATCATTTTATCACACTCATAATTTGTAATGATCACACCCTAGGATAACTTATTTAATAATTTAATATATTATTTTATTGTAAATAATTTAATATCTCCAAAATGGTGCATCATATAAGAAATTAAAGACCATAGTTAGGTCTGGGATATAGAGTTTACCCTATGCGAGACATAGCATTTATCTGCGTTAGAAATTTGTTTAGACTTCTCATTAAGGTTAAGTTATTAATATTTAATTTATATTATTTTGACTAAATTCACTACCACAAAAATAGTTTTTCCCAGCTCCAACCTTTATCAACGCTAACAAAAAAGAGCTGATAAAGGGTGTACCTATATCAGCAATAAAAATAGCGCTGATAAAAGTACCCCTTTATTAGTGCCTTTTTAGCCCTGATAAAGGGACCCCCTTTATCCGCGTTTTTTTAGTAGCGCTGATAAAGGGGGGCCTTTATCAGTGCTTTTTTAAAAGCACTGATAAAGGGTCGACCACAAAAAAGAAAAAAATTAAAAATAATTTATCAATATATAAATATAGTTATATTGATATAAATATAATATATTATTTTTAAATATATTTTAGATATGTATAAATATACATTTACACTAAATATACTTAATATACAAGATATTTAGTGAAAATGGATTATAAAAATTTAATAAATTATTTTAAATTCATAATTTTCTAATTATTATGGATTAATAGTAATTTAATAACAATTTCAAGACTAAAAAATCAAAAAAAAAAGATCCAAAATATGTTGAAAACGAATCTTGAACACCAAACGGCCATAAATTTTGATCCTGGTGTCCGTTTGAGCTCTACCAGATATCAAATCGAAGCCTACGATGAGATCTAAACTCTAATGACCTAGAAAAAACCTCTGTGACATTTTTCAAGGCCATAAAAGGCCCAAACGGCCTCCAAAACTGAGTTTTTAGTCGGGATTCCCCGATTTATTAGCATTTTGTGGGTTTTATGCCTCGTTTAAGGGGGTATTATGATTTTTTTGGTGGGGGACTGAATTTATTCCAAGGTATTACATTCATATTGATATTTTTTCTTTGAAATTTTGTCATGTTTTATAATGAAATACTATTTATAATCAAATATATATCAATATATACATATTTTTTATATATTCGCACATAAAAATTTAATTATAAATATAAATAATAAAATATATTTACATATAAAATATATTAGCTTTATCTAAATAATAACTAATATCCATTTTATTTAAAATACAAATATATGAATATTTATATACCTATATATTAACATAACTATGTATATATATTAATCTGACTATATATATATATATATATTCATATAACTACATATATATTTTTATTACTACAAATATATATAAAAATATCACTATAAATATTTATTTTAATTTAACTATATATATATATATATTAAGATAACTATATATATATTAATATTATATATATATATATTAATATAACTATATATATATTACTATACGAATAAATATAACTATATATATATATATAGAGATATATATTAATATAACTATATATATATATTAAAATAACTATATATATATTAGTATAACTATATATATTTATATATTAATATAAATATATATTACTATACGAATAAATATAACTATATATATATATATATAAGTATAGATATCATAAAATGGAAATGAAATCAAAATAGAGGAGTTGTAAGGGCATAGGCATGCAGGGGGGAGGTCTCAAGATCAAAACCTAGTAGAGGCAGGGGCGCGCGTGCATGGGGGAATATGGGAGACAGTGCTGATGAAGGGTGGCGGGGTTCGTGCCAGGCATTGGAGGGGGAGAAAAAGTGATGTAAAAGGGGGCTCAACCGCTATAAAAGCTCCCCCGATTGGCAGGTTTTATATTTTTTTTGTATTTTTTGTATTTCTTAACATTTATCATCCCTTTTAAAAAATAGCTCATAAAAGTTGTTGTTTATCGGCCCTAAAAAGAAAGCGCTGATAAAAGACCCTTTTATCAGCACTTTTTTTAGAAGTAATAAAAGGGGTATTTATCAGCGCTTTTTGGAGCGCTAATAAAGGGGACCCCCCTTTATCTTCAGCAGGTTTATCATCACTTTTCTAGCATGGATAAAGGCCATTTTTAACACTGATAAAATGGGTATTTGTTGTAGTGATAAAAATATTAATATTTTTTATATAGCATCTTCTTCCCCAAATTCACGAACCTCTATTTTTACTAGTTGAATGATTCAAAAGCTTACAAATCATCACCATTTTGACCCATTTTAGTTACAATTCCTTAATGAGGATAAATTAACTAATTTTACATGAATTTTAGGATTAATAGATAGTTAAAATGGGAGATTTATTTTTGTGGATTAAATTCTATGATTTCGGGGATCTATATAGATGCACTATTTCTACATTAAGGTTGGTGAATTACTTTGTGTATAGGAGACCTAAAAACTCTATTGAATATGATTGGGATACCTATGAAAATCTAATTCAGTGTCTTTATCAGTTTTAAGGTGCAATGGTAGGTTACCCTTCATCCGTGTTGAGTGATTTACACATGTGAGTCTTTTTTTATTTTATTATTCCATAAATTACATAATTCTAAAAATTATGGAAAAATTGTAGAATCTAAATACAAATATTTAATTCTAAATTATATAGGAATAATCTATAAGAAATTATCAAACTATAAATTTTGTTTTATGACATGAAGGTCACATAAAATGTTCACGAATATTTTTTTATAATTTCTAGGTAATAATTACAATGAATTGTGGAATATTATGTTTTAAAAATTATAAAACTATAATTTCAATCTGATCGAAGGATAAATTGTTAAAAATTATCAAAATATTATTTTAAAAATTATAGTTTATTAAAAAAATTCAAAATTTAATTATACATTTTTTATCATTAATTATAAAAAATTATTTTAAATGATATTTTATAAGAAATTATCAAGGTATAATTATAAAAACATAATTTATGCTAAATTATCAAGAAATATCTATAAAATGGTAATTTGTAATTAATTAACAAAAAATAATTATGAATTTTACTTTTTAATAATTTGCAAAAGATAATTAAAAAGGATAATTTACGATATATTATTATAGATAACTATAAAAGGATAATTTAAAATAAATTATCAATTGATAATTATAACTAGAAAACATATTATATTTTATCAAAAGAAAATTATTCTTAAGGAGAAATTTTTAATGTCATGCACTATCATAAAATGATAATTGAGAAATTATATTGGGGAGAGAAAGTATCATCACATGTGATATTTTATTTACTGTTTGAAATATAATAGCTGGTTTTGGTTATATAATCCATTGATGATTCTCAAGAACTGGCATGTTAGAGATTACAATAATAATTCTATGAGGATGTGGTCTTTACTATTGATTGTTCCACTATAGCTATCAAATCACACAGGGTGGTTTATCCATACCTTTTATGTAAATTAATTTTGAGGTAGGAGGTTCCATATCATTTTGGGACTTTTAAATTTATGATGTTATCATGATGTGATTTTATGTTAGAATAACTCATTGTTTTTCCGTGATGCATGTGGGTGTGTGTGTAGTCATATTCATACAGAATTATCTTTGATTACCCTGACATTGATCTTGTTGTGGTGTATGTTTCCTTACAATGAAATGTATTTTTTGTGCATTCGATAATATTTGGAATTCTGTTTTAGGTACTAAGATAATGAATTGGATTCCTGAGCTTGGGTGTATAAAGATACACATCTGGACTCAGTCCTAACATCCTCAAAGGTGAGCATGTATGTAGAGACCCGAACCTTGATGTACATGGACATTACATTACTTTTGCAGAATACTTAGTACATAACAAAAACACACACACAAGGATCATAATAGTTTAGTGTCTTTGGAAACTCGGAATATAATCTTCTAATAGTGGTGAAAGATCTTCAACATCTCCCATAATGATCTTCTTTTTTTACCTAAAACCTTTCATTATATCTTAGGGAAAATAAAACATAAAAGGGTGAGCTCAAATGCTCAGTAAGGGTAAACAAAATAAATATCAATCACATCATATTCATAAGAACATAAAATTTGGGAAATCTTAACCTGCAAAAGAGAGCATAATATCATAACATGGGATAAATCATAGTAGTGAAATGAAATCCCAATAATCATAACTTAAAACATGAAACATTGTGGCATACACACATAATCATAGGGAATCATATCTTATTAGTCAAGACTCATTTCCAAGACTTTCTTAGTGGACAAAGTCCATTTCTGAACCGAGTCACCCTCGTTTCGGTCCTGTTTCACTAAACCTGTATAACCTACCATTCCAGCCATGTCTATCTCATGAGATATAGAATCTTTACCCAATGAATTTGAGGGAGATATAGGTCCCACCCATCCCATAATGATATCATTATTATGTGTGCCACAAAATCATGAATCATACATCATTGCATAACCCATGTAATAAAAATGGGAATCTTAAACATCATGGCATCATAAAAAAATTCATATAAGATAAAGGAATTAATAAAAATATTTCCATCACAACATAATAAAATCCATGTAATAATAGGGATAGAAACAGAACCCTATATTATCTTTTATGGAAAATAATTTTGATAAAACACTTGAACTCCATTCTTGAAAAAAATATCCTTTCTACTTCAAAAACATTTTTCCTTTCTTAACATGTCATACAATTTTAAACTAAAAGAATTTGATTAAAAATAAACATGAAAACTTGTAAAGGAAGATTCTTGGAAATATTATTTTAAAAATCCATTCATTCCGTATAAGTTAAAAAAACATTCTTCTCGTACTTTTGTCGGAAAAGCCAAAAAGTACCTCGTACGAAAAACGACAAAAGATTCCTTTTATATCTTTTACTAAAAACTCACAAAAGGGTAAAATTTGATATAAAGTATTTTAGAAGGATATAAATATTTCATATTGAGGAAACACGGATGTGGATGATAAAATACAACCCAGTAAATGCCAATGTATAAACAATCTTGGATAAAAATGAGATTGTGATATTTCCCTTAACTTAGGTCTGATTTGCTTCGTAAGTGTCCAAACCACCTGTATAATTATTTAAATAATGTCATTGACTTATTACCGAATCTTATTAAGTGTTATGATATCATATATGGTTCACTTATGACTTTATATTACCCGTTCTTTTGTAAATTCCATGTTAAAGAGCGTCTTGGGTAAAATTGTTTCATTTGTCGTCCGTGTTTTGACTTGTAATTATTCATATGATTACTTAGATCATGATTACTTAATTCCAGAATATAAAACATGATTTATATATAATATATATTCAGAATATACATATATATAATAAATTAGTAAATGGAAAGAAATACACCGTTCATGGAGACGGTAGGCCGTACGTATGCATGAACGATGTTTTCGTTTCCATATTGAGTTGAATGGAATTAAGTAGATGAAATACATATATATACACATAAATACAGTATCATTATTATGTCATATATTTCATGATTACTGATTATATATACTTTATAATCATTCATGAATGGTTAAAGTGGAGAATGAATCTCATCGCGTCGTGGAGACGGTAGTCCGTACGTACGCACGAGCGATGATATTGTTCTCATGATCGTGGGACTGTGTTGGAGTGTATTTATACTATTTAAGATTCAATATCACTTTAAATTAATCATATATAGTTATTATTTACACCACTATACCCATCCAAGTGTGGTGGTGGTGGAAAATAGATTACACTACGGCGTGGAGACGGTATTCCGTACGTACGCACGCGCGGTGATTTCATTTTCCCTAGGATGGATAGATGGTGAAATAGGGTTGTTTCATAAATATAATAAAATATCAGTATATGAGTGATACTGATGTTATTACTTCATAATGAAACAACTAAATAATAAGAAGTGGAAGAAGAAATAAAGATGAAAGAATCGGTAACAGACATTACCTCTTCTTTGAAGTGCTTCTTTGAGACCACATTTTAGGGCACTAAAATTGGTCTTTTAAGAAGACCAGGACCTTAGGATGTCTCTAGGATAGTGGAGAGTAGAAATTGTCAGGGGTTGGACGAGCTTGAAGGCTCAAAGTGGTGTGAGGAAGAGAGGTAGGAGGTGCCCTTTTATAAGGGAGGAGTGGGGAACCTTTGGAATAACTAAAAATATTATTTTATTATAAAGACAAATTCGGTTTTAAATAGCACCAAATTGATTTATTTCGAAGATAAGGTGGGGATGGGTCGAAATCCTTTCATCCAATATAATTTATACAAGTTTAGGTTCCTATTGTAACCTTAACATTTATATTTAAATTTAAGTAAGATAATTTTACTTTTACCGTGTCTTCTTGTTTTCATAGAATATAAGGTTAATAAACTTTCTATATCATGCCAAACGAACCCCAAGTTGTTTATAATTAATATATATAACCTTATCTAAGTCATTTGGCCTATCTATATATTTTTAGGAATAAAATAACAATTAATAATATAATATTTGTTTTAAAAACTATTTTATGTCAATATTGACACTATTTAGTAATTGATTTTTGTGAAAATCTTAAAAGAATGATTAGTTCAAAAAAAGTTAATTAAATCAATACTAACATGTCATTGTAACCTAGAAAATTAGTGTAATTCATAAAAAGTCTTAAATTACATTTATTTGGGTATTTATAACATTAATTATGTCAATATTTCATTAATAAGATAATTACTGCATCATCATTGTGTCATAATAAATGATAATTATTTAATCCCTACAAATTATAAATAAATTCCTATGATGTAGATAATTGTATTATATTTCTGGAGACTATTCATGTTCGAAGTTTCATTAAGTGTATCACTAAATTAAAATTATTATACATATAAGATTTAAGAAAGTGACATGTTCTCACATTCTTTGGTTTTAATAATAATTAACTTATTTTCATGGACAAAAGTCCATTAAATGAATATAATCCGACCCTTAGGTGATATGGGTCGACTTTTGGTCATTCAATAGGATTTTTCCAAGTGTTAGGGTAATTTTATAATATTATATTTACCCTTAATTACCTCATTTACCTTTAACTATGGTAAATAAAATTTACCGTAGTTACTATTCATAATTCACAAAAATAAAAACAAGCCTATTAACATAATTTGGACCCACTTATTTCAAATATGGAATCCATTTATTCAAATTCAATACACAGGAGTTGCAGAAATTAAATTAAAATTAATCCCGTTGTCGAAAGAAAACGGGGTTTTCTTTAAAACATTGCAAATGATTAAATTTATTTATCCTACGAATTCAAGGTAAAATCAATGCTAATGATATACATTATATTAAATGTTAAAAATATTTTCTATTTATACTTTAAAACCATTCAATAATATAATTTAACCATATAAATTATTGCGATGAAAAAAGTTGTTTTTAATTAAAATATAGCATGTTTTTACTATTAATCAAAATATGAAAGTTACCAGAATAATATGAATAATTTATCCAAAGTAAATTTTTAGTTTATGATTCCAAATAAGAATTTTATATTGTCAATTTGAACTTATAAACATGTCAAAAATTAGATTTAATGTGGGTGCCCCATCAAAAGGTGGCAAAACTACATTTTTTGAAAAATACTTATTTTACTCGAAAAAATTATTTTGTTCTTATACCATGTTTTAGAAAATGTGTAAGACAAATAATAATGTTATAAGATTCAAAATTTAGTTAATACTATTCATAAAGGCTAGTTCATAATAATATTATAATAATATATCATTGTTTAGTAAAAGCCGGTATTACTTACAGCACACGCTATCGAGGAAGGTCGCGATTGCGTGTAATGCAAGCCAAGTCAGGGTTGCGTTCTATGCAAGAATCCTTCATTGTTTCGTATATTATAATCCAACCATATTTAATTTATACATTGAATATATATGTATATATATATAATCAATGATGAGTAGAATAACTATTATCAGAATTGTCTGTAACACGATCCAAGAATAGTGTTGCGTATAATGCAAGCTAATACAGTGTTGCTTATAGCGCAAGGTAATCTTGGCGTAGCATACAACACAAGACATTAATGAAATTAAAAGAATATTTTTCATAAAATCTCGGGGTGTTACATTCTACCCCCCTTAAAATGAATTTCGACCTCGAAATTCTTCGAGGTTATAAATGGTTTACTAATCGAAAGTTTCTTTAATAGAAACCCACATTGTAAAAAGGAATACCAAAACCAATCTTTAAAAACAATATTATGAAATGTAATGGTTACCCAAAAAAACTAATCACTGGGTTTCTACATAGGTGAAAATATGGATATAGAAGAGAAATCTAACCATCACGTTCTGATGGAGAGTGGTAGAGAACATGGCTATTGAAAAGCCAGCAATCACAAAGCCATAAATTTGTGATGATCTAAAGTACCATCTGATTCATCAGATATAAGAGCACTAGGACAAAATTATTGGTTCTCAATATCATTTCCCTAATGGTGATGAAATTGGAATTAGAAGAAATACATTCATGATTTTGGTATAGTCTCACCGTTTGTCGTTCTATGGACAATTTACACTTCATCTCTTAATGAAATGAAGATTAATTTGTCATTCGTGATGTGTTAGAAGATCATGTGATAGAATGATGGGTCATTCCATCTGTCTCAAACAAAAGGTTAGAAAAGTTATCAAAAAATACATAAGTCCATATATAGTGAGATTAATCATATATGGTTTCTAAAATGAACTTATACTTCATTTATCATTCCTCTTAATAAAATAAAACTTGTTTATAAAAACCAGGGACTTCTTGTAGCCCAGTGGTAGGCGATAATGTCCAGTCGCACTTCGGTTGTGGGTTTCATTCCTACAACCTTGTCCGACATGATGGGATGTCACCCATCCTGTAGGTTGTCCTTTTTCTAAAACTATATTACTATAACATCCCATCAATAATATCGAAATAAACATATATCCTTAAACAATAATAACTTATGTCCAACATAATCCATTCCAATATTTTGGATTATCCATAATACTACAGTCTATTCTCATAATATAGTGAAAACGATTACCAGAGATTTAATACCATCGTTGATCCCCATATATCATAAGATATGTCTTGTTGGTCACATTCCAAACATTCAAAGGCCTTAATCTTGTATTGTCTTGAATACCCATTGAACCATAGTGAAAACATGAATGTAGTTAAAAGTTAACACTTTACACATACCAAAATCCTCAAAATTCTATATACTCAAACCATGATATCACTTAGTCTTTAAATCAATCATGAGATCATGAATACTATCAAACATATTAGATTCTCTTTATCCCTTCATTATGTGCATATCATCTACTTTCCAAAAATATTTCAATCAATTTTCATGGTTACCGATGCCATAAAATTATTGAAAACCACAATGGACCAAAACATAAATATTCCAATATTCCACGATACTATATACACCATTATTTTGGAATCCCATTACATAAACACTTAATCATTCCACTACATCGTTGTCATATTCAACATCACCAATAGTGATCGCATGTGACTTCCCTTTGTCCTTTGCCTTAAGTGGTTTCCCTTTTCGATCATCACTAACCCTTGGATTAGGGCATTTATTATCATAATTCCCCATTTCCTTGCACATGAAGCATTGAAGTGTAGTAGGTTCATTATGGGTATCCCTTCATTTGTTTGCATCATTAGAAATCTTATTCCCATCATTGCGGCATTCAAATGCCCGATGACCTTACTTTCCACATTTGAAACATTTACTTTCCCCTTTAATGCATTCTCCACCATGCTTTTTTCAACACATTGAGCATTAGGAAAGATTTATCTTCTTTTCACCATTATTCTGAGATTTCTCCTTGAACTCCATCTTTCGTTTCTTGTCAAAACAATGAGATGGATAAGTAACACCAACTTCCATTTCTACCTTGATAGCACAACACACAATTTCTTCATAGCAACTAAAGTCTCTTATAGCTAATGCCCTTCGATGATTTGATTTTAAGCCACTGATGAATCGATCAACTTTACTTTCAGGTTGGATGATAAATCCAAATGCATACCTTGCAAGCCTTGTAAAATTTTCTTTTTATATAACAACAGATTCATCATCCTTTTGCTTTAGTTCATGAAACACCTTCTCCATCTTTGTTCGAAGAATACGAGGGAAGTACTTATTGAAAAATAAGTTCTTGAACTCGTCCCATTCCATGGTCTCAATTTCATCTCTTTTCCTCGTATTCTTGATAAGATTCCACCATTGATCAGGTTCATCTTCCAAACGATATACTGCTAAGATGAATTAATCATGTTTAGAACATTGAAGAACTGAAAATATCTTTTCAGTGGTACTGATCCATTGTTCAGAAACAAGTGGATCAGAAGACCCACATAAAGAAGGTGGGTGTTGCCTCATAAAGGACTCAATAGAATATTGTTCCCTTCTCTGCTAATTTGGAAGTCCAAAATAATTCATAACTTGTGTAAGTATAGCAATATGATTTTTCACTCCATCTCCAATAATATTTGTTTGTTCAGGAGGACAATCATTGCATTGTCCATTGATTTGATCAACTCGGTTCCTTCGGGTTCCAGCCATCATCTAAAACCCAAAAAGAATAGTGTGAGAGGCAAAAATCATGATAGGGAAAACAATATAATAAAGGGGGAGTACCTTAAATATCTAACATCTTAGGTTTAATTATAGGATCATTAGCGTAATTATAGTACTATAACCTATACGTATACATAACCTTAGGGACATCCCTAGACATACCATAGAAATATCTCTAGGGATCTCACTAATGTTTTCGCATCCTAGTTTCCAAAGGTTGACTAAACCTTTCCTCTGATGCCAACTGTAGAGACACGAAGCTTGAAGTACATGGACATTACATTACATTTTCGGAATACTTAGTACATAACAAAAACACACACACAAGGATCGTAATAGTTTAGTGTCTTTGGAAACTCGGAATATAATATTCTAATCGTGGTGAAAGATCTTCAATATCTCCCATAAAGATATTCTTTTTTTTACCTAAAACCTTTCTCTATATCCTAGGGAAAACAAAAACATAAAAGGGTGAGCTCAAATGCATAGTAAGGGTAAACAAAATAAATATCAATCAAATCATATTCATAAGAACATAACATTTTGGAAATCTTAACCTGCAAAAGAGAGCATAATTTCATAACACGGGATAAATCATAGTAGTGAAATGAAATCTGAATAATTATAACATAAAAATGAAACTTTGTGGCATACACACATAATCATAGAGAATCATATATTATTAGTCAATACTTATTGCCAAGACTATCTTAGTGGACAAAGTCCATTTCTGAACCGAGTCACCCTCGTTTCAGTCCTGTTTCACTGAATTGGTATAACCTACTGTTCCAGCCATGTCTATCTCATGAGATATAAAATCTTTACCCAATGCATTGGAGGGAGATATAGGTCTCAGCCATCTCATAATGATACCATTCTTATGTGTGCCACAAAATCATAAATCATACATCATTGCATAACCCATGTAATAAAAATGGGAATCATAAACATCATGTCATCATAAAACAATTCATATAAGATAAAGGAATTCATAAAAATATTTCCATGACAACATAATCAAATCCATGTAATAATAGGGATAGAAACAGAACCCTATATTATCTTTGATGTTATATAATTTTGATAAAACACTTGAAATCCATTCTTGATGAAAATATCCTTTCTACTTCAAAAAAATATTTCCTTTCTAAACATGTAATACAATTTTAAACTAAAAGAAGTTGATTAAAAATAAACTTGAAAACTTGTAAAGGAAGATTCTTGGAAATATTGTTTTAAAAATCCATTCATGCCGTATAAGTTAAAAAAACATTCTTCTCGTACATTTGTCGGAAAAGTCAAAAAATACCTCATACGATAAACGACAAAATATTCCTTTCATATCTTTTACTAAAAACTCACCGAAGGGTAAAATTGGATATAAACTATTGTAGAAGGATATAAATATTACATATTGAGGAAACATGGATGTGGATGATAAAATACACCTCAGTAAATGCCAAAGTATAAACAATCACAGATAAAAATGAGATTGTGATATTTCCCTTACCATAGGTCTGATTTTCTTCGTAAGTGTCTGAACCTCCTATATAATGATTTAAATAATGTCATTGACTTATTAAAGAATCATATTAATTTTTACGATATCATATATGGTTAACTTATGACTTTATATTACCCGTTCTTTTGTAAATTCGATGTTAAAGAGCGTTTTGGGTAAAATTGTTTCATTTGTCGTCCGTGTTTTGACTTGAAATTATTCATATGATTACTTAGATAATGATTAATTAATTATAGAATATAAAACATGATTTATATATAATATATATTCAGAATATACATATATATAATAAATCAGTAAATGGAATGAAATACACCATTCATGGAGACGGTAGGTCGTACGTACGCATGAACGCTATTTTCGTTTCCTTATTGAGTTGAATGGAATTAAGTAGATGACATACATATATATACACATAAATATAGTATCATTATTATTCCATTTATTTCATGATTACTTATTATATATACATTATAATCATTCATGAATGGTTAAGGTGGAGAATGAATCTCATCGCGTCGTGGAGACGGTAGTCCGTACGTACGCACGAGCGATGATATCGCTCTCATGATCGTGGGACTGTATTAGAGTGTATTTATACTATTTCAGAATCAATATCACTTTAAATTAATCATATATAGTTATTATTTACACCATTATACCCATCCAAGTAAGGTGGTGGTGGAAAATAGATTACACCACGGCGTGGAGACGGTATTCCGTACATACGCACGCGCGGTGATTTCTTTTTCCATAGGATGGATAGATGGTGAAATAGGGTTGTTTCATAATTATAATGACATATCAGTATATGAGTGATACTAATGTTATTACATCATAATGAAACCACTAAAGAAGAAGAAGGGGAAGAAGAAATAAAAATGAAAGAATCGGTAACGGACATTACCTCTTCTTTAAAGTGCTTCTTTGAGACCTCCTTTTAAGGCACTAAAATTGGTCTTTTAAGAAGACAAGGACCTCTATGATGTATCTAGGAAAGTGTAGAGGAGAAAGTGGCAGGGGTTGGCCGAGTGTGAAGGCTTAATGTGGTGTGAGGAAGAGAGGGAGGAGGTGCCCTTTTATAAGGGAGGAGAGGGGAACCTTTGGAATAACTAAAAATATTATTTTATTATAAAGCCAAATTCGGTTTTAAATAGCTCCAAATTGATTTAGTTCGAATATAAGGTGGGGATGGGTCGAAATCCTTTCATTCAATAGAATTTAGACAAGTTTAGGTTCCTATTTTATCCTTATCATTTATATTTAACTTTAAGTTAGATAATTTTACTTTTACCGTGTCTTCTTGTTTTCTTCAAATATAACGTTAATAAACATACTATATCAAGCCAAACAAACACCAAGTTGTTTATAATTAATATATATAACCTTATCTAAGTCATTTTACCGAACCTTAGTTTTTTATGAATAAAAAAACAATTAATAATATAATATTTTTTTTAAAAACTATTTTATGTCAATTTTAAAACTATTTAGTAATTGATTTTTGTGAAAATCATAAAATAATTATTAGTTCTAAATAAGTTAATTAAATCAATACTAACATGTCATATTAACATATAAAATTATTGGTATTCATAAAAAGTCTTAAATTACATTTATTTGGGTATTTATAACATCAATTATGTCAATATTTCATTAATAAGATAATTATTGCATCATCTTTGTGTCATATTAAATGATAATTATTTAATCCCTAAATATTATAAATAAATTTCTATGATGTAGATAATTGTATTGGCTTTCTGGAGACTATTCATTTTCTAAGTTTCATGATTTTTATCAGTAAATTAAAATTATTATACTTATAAGATTTAAGAAAGTGACATGCTGTCACATTCTTTGGTTTTAATAAAATTTAACTTATTTCCATGGGAAAAAGTCCATTAAATTAATATAATCAGTCCCTTAGGTTATATGGGTTGACTTTAAGTCATCCAATAGGATTTTTCCAAGTGTTAGGGTAATTTTATAATATTATATTTACCCTTCATTTCCCGATTTACCATTAACTATGGTAAATAAAATTTACCGTTGTTACTATTCATAATTCCCAAAAATAAGAAGTAGCCTATTAACGTAATTTGAACCCACTGATTCCAAATATGGAATCCATTTTTTTAAATTCAATATACAGAAGTTGTAGAAATTAAATTAAAATTAATCCCGTTGTTGAAAGAAAACGAGTTTTTCTTTAAAACATTGCAAAGGATTGAATTTATTTATCCTATGAATTCAAGGTAGAATCAATGATAATGACATACATTATATTAAATGGTAAAAATATTTTCTATTTATACTTTAAAACCATTCAATATTATAATTTAACCATATAAATTATTGTGGTGAAAAAAGTTGTTTTTAATTAAAATATACCGTGTTTTTACTATTCATCAAAATATGAAAGTTACTAGAATAATATGAAAATTTTTTCCAAAGCAAATTTTTATTTTATGATTCCAATGAAGAATTTTATTTTGTCAAATTGAAATTATAAACATGTTAAAAACTAGATTTAATGTGGGTTCCCCATCAAAAGGCGGCAAAACTACATTTTTTTAAAAATACTTAATTTACCCGAAAAAATTATTTTGTTCTTATACCATATTTTAGAAAATGTGTAAGATGGATAATAATGTTATAAGATTCAAAAATTAGTTAATACAATTCATAACGGCTAGTTCAGAATAATATTATAATAATATATCGTTGTTTAGTAAAAGCTGGTATTGAGTACAACACACGCTATCGAGGAAGGTCGTGATTGCGTGTAATGCAAGCCAAGTCTGGGTTGCGTGCTGTGCAAGAATCCTGTGTTGTTTCGTAAATCATAATCCAACCATATTTCATTTATACATTGAATATATATATATATATATATATATACTCAATGTTGCGTAGAATAACTATTATCAAAATTGTGTGTAACACGATCCAAGAATAGTGTTGCATATACTGAAAGCTAATACGGTGTTGCCTATAGCGCAAGGTAATCTTGGTGTAGCGTACAACACAATACATTAATGAAATTAAAAGAATATTTTTCATAAAATCACAGGGTGTTACAATGGATACCCCTATATAAGGGAAAATATGGTGACAAGCTGGAAGGTACTGATATACTCATGTGGATCCTTTATGTAGGTTGTATGAGGTTACCCAACCTGATGTGGTCCTAATGAACATGAAGGTGGAAATGGATACCCCTATAGAAGGGAAATTGTTGTGGCTTAATAATTGATACCAATCATGGATTTTTTGGATATGGGTCCTGGGTTATTAAAATCATTAGTGGAAAAAGTATATACCCAATAGTAATTGAAGTGTTCCTATAAAAACCACTTCAAGGGTGGGGGTATTCTATTAGACCTTGATGGAGGTACAAATGTTCTAAAATTCTTACAAAAAATGAGTACAAGTAGGTGGGGTCGGGTTTATTTGTGTCTTGGTTAGTACAAGATTACACGAAACATGTATTTTTACCGATCAATAACTTATTTCATGATATACACTATTATATATATTGTTAAATTATGATAATGATTCATTGATGGTGTCCTACTAAGCCTTTTACTCACACACAACATGGTCATGTTGGTCCACATGTAGATTTCATAACTAGAGACTTGATGAATGGAAATGGCCCAATGGTTGATGGTTGAGTGATGGAGCATGAGGATTGAGTGTGGTAGGATAGACACTAGATTACCCCATATATATATTTTTGTTTATTTGTCTTTTATTTTCCTATTTCTAATACTATGGACAAGCATACTACTTTGGGGTCTATTTTTATATCCATGCCACTTATTTATTTTTTCAGACTTTTATTCAGATTATTTATTCATATTCATAATATTGTTCATTATTATACTTCTTTATGAAATGAGATGAAGGGTATATTCTCCCCACTATCAGATTTGGAACCATGTTGCTAGCCAATGGCCTCTTTCATACAAGGATTCATTCATGAGGTCACATGGTATTCCAGCTCAGACTCGGTGGTTCAGTTCAGGATATTATAGGCTAATTCATAGGAATTATGAATATGAATTCATTTATAAATAAAAATTAAAAAGTGAAACCATAAATAAGATATTGTTCCTGGATGAATTCGAAATCCCATTACCACTACCCACAGCCCCTCAAGGTCACATCATTCATACAAGTTCCAAAGTGACAGCTGCAAACATTTCTAGCCAGGGCCACCCACCCACACACACTTCGGGTTAGCCTATCAATGACCGGCCTCATAGGTCCCCTAGTTCATCATGTTTGCAGAGGAATACCTCATGGGATCCTTGAAATTGGTATGAAATAAAATACATCCCTTATGGGATCCCCTTGGTCAAAACATAAATGGAGGAATCATAACTGGGATCATTGGACGTAGCTAGTCTCTCAGGATAACACACACCTATCGAGGTACACATCCTAAAACTATACCTCAATCATATCATGTCCCCAAAATACTAAAATGGAAAACTCACAAGTGAGGTAGCCTAACGCCCATGCACTTTCCATGTTAATCTTTGTGGGCATGAACACCCAACCTATCCGTATCCTTGAGTCATAACCTAGTCTCGTTAACCATTAAATATCCCATGTTAACACCAAATAATGACATATGTGGTCCTATTAAATGTTTACTAAATATTCTCAATACACTTATCTGTGATTCCATCCTATGTATCATTCTTAGAAGACCACAAGATTCAATTACTGGAGAAAAACCTCTCCATACTGACATACTTGCCCAAAACCTCCACATAGAAGTCCAAAAATCACCCAAGGGTTCCAAAATAATATTCTACGTTAAAAAAAATCTTAAAATGGGTTCTTACTATTTCTAATTTTAGATCCAAGGGTTCGAAATTAACCAAAACCCCTAAATAGATAATAGTATAGCAGCACAAGACATGTACCCTGAGTACACAACGTGGATTCCAGAATAATCACGTAATCCATGTCCTGATACAGGTGTTTAGTAAACATGGGACCATGAAATGTACTTATATATTTAAAAAGTACACCCAGGTTTTGGTCGTGTACTAATACATGACCTAGGTACACTCGATGTTTAGCTGTGTACTTCTACACAACTGTGTCCCCCTCACACGGGGTGTATGTCCAAGTACTTGATGACATGGCCATTTCCCAATACATAATGTGTACTCAAGATACAAAATATATTATCCAAACATCATCATCTTCCTCAAATAGTAACAAAACAAGGTTTCTGTTTTTGAAATCACATTCTATGTGACCATGTTTTCTGAGTAGGAAACCTCTATGATCTTCCACAAACCTTCATTTATCTAGAAATAAAGGCAAATTGAAACCTCGCAGGCCCCCGGTAAGACATATATGGATTTAAAAATTAAAATAAACTAATTTACATGGGTATATGTCTTAATAGAAGAATTTTACCTACCTCATGTCCAAAACACTAATGCTTTAGTTTTTAATCCACGCCTCATAGTAATCGCAACCTGAGATGGTCTTTATAGCCACGATGGGTATAGTCTAGTGGTTCCTCCTGCCACCACTCTCAATTCATACATTTAATGAGGTAGAATAACTATAGATTTTTATAATGTGTATAAAGGAATGGGGGTGAAGAGTATGATAAAATATAATTAATTAAGTAAATTTAATTTTAAACACCTAGTTAAATGCTCACCCTAAGCATGAAACCCCAATAGGATTTACACATCACATAAGAAACCCCATAGTCCAAAACTAACAGTGAATTAAGAATATAAATCTAACAGTCCATTAAAAATATTCCACCATTTGAATATAAACAAATAAATTCATATTTAATTAATTAAATATTAAAAATTCTATAAAAATCCAAATGGATTGGATTTCCACTAAACTCCTATCCTAGGATAAACACCCAATTATATGTTTATAATAGTGGTTAGAAAACTTATTTTCAGATCACATAAAAGTGTAAAATTACCATTTTACCCCTCATGAGTAACAAAAGCTGGAAATTCAAATATTATATCATTTTTAGAACTCAACAAAACATCAACTTTTACATAGGGAAAATGGGATATTGTTCAAAACATAATCTTAAGATTAAACCATGGAATTGTGGATAAAAAACATCATTGTTTTTTATATTGTAAAACAAAAGGTTGGTAGGGTCATTATATTATTTTATTATAACTAGTTTTTCAAATTTAAAATTGTGCATCTAAAACACCTCCTATTCGAAGATATCACAACCAGTCATGAATATCATTATAAAATATTAACTTGAGTTTTAAAGGCTTGTTACGAAAAATTTCATCTGTAATATACATGGATTTAGAAAACAATTACAATTTTTATATTAATTATCAATGTTTATGAAGCATTCCGATCATTTCCGAGTGTCCTTAGTGCCTATAAATGTAGGTTAAGACCACAAGGTTTATTTATATGATTTCATCCATAAAAACTCAAAAAAACCATTTTAATATTTCTCCCTTTCTCTTTAAATTCAATTTTCTACAAATTATGGGTACAATGGGGTTCTTTTAAAGAAAATTGATTTTAATTAAACCTATTGAATCTGTTTCTAAACTTATTATGCTAGTGTTTCTAGGGATACCCTTTCAAATAGTAAAAATATGTTTAAGTGTATTAGTAGCGCTTAGGTTGTAATTTCACTGAGAGTGGGAGGATGTGAGGTCTAATTGTAACAACAAACAAAATTTACTTAAAAAAATCAAGTTTCACAATGAATATTTGATTATGTTTTATAATAGATTAAAATAAAAGGACTTTTACACTTCATTACATATCATGAATTAAGATTAACTATAATAGCTATAAATAATACAAGGTGATAAATGGAAAAGAATAATTCACACACTAATGTAAACCCGATAAGGTTGAATTATCCATTGAATATTTATCCTTCTACAAAAACATTTAAAAAATTACAGATTTAGGAACATTATAGACATTATCAAGGGAAGTGTAGAACCTTTATGAGAGAAGTGGTGAATAAAGAAGTTTTGCAATGGTGGAGTATATATATAGTGTTTAATGGGATATGAGACCATTAGAATGTGGATATTACTAGATTGTTGGTAAATGTGATGGTTTTCCAACATGAATATTGGTACATATGATTTTTATGAAATTATGATGATTGGAATTGGTTTATATTATGAGTAATGACGATATATAATTGATGAAAAGTGGGAAAATACATGCGTAAACTAATTTGATCATGAATGTTGATGCCAATATATCATAAACAAGGATGATGGTAGTATAAAAACCCATAATTTTCATATATATATTTTTTACATCATAATAGGTGAATACTAGATATATTTTATAAATACATGTTTGAGAACCATAAAGGGTTTGTGTATTTAGAGTCTAGATACACAATATTATTATTTCATGAAATATCTTTGACATATCCCATATATATCATACAAAAGAGTACTCTTCTAAGACACTCTCAACATAAATTCTTTTTCCATAACCTTTGGAAAAGAAACATTACAAAAAGTGATCTCAAATGCTCATTAAAGGTAACGATGGTAGATATAAATTAGTAGACAATAAGATAGTTATAATGATATAATAATACATTCATGTACATGTTTTATACTTAAAATATTTATACCTAAACTAAGATTAGATCCAAATCTACAAAAAAAAATTACATCTTGGGGAATGATCAATAAACATGTAAACGTATATTTCAATATCTAAATTTCATGATATAGGAATGTGGAATTATAAGTATAAGAAATCATGATCTTGTGAACATAGTTAAATAAAATTATATGTATACATAATCATGTGAGAATAACAAGAAAGTGAACATACTCACACATCAAAATGTGAACAATGCTCTTCCCAATCATGTCCACACATATTACTTTGAGAATGGATAGAAGAACATAAAAATTAATATTTTGAAAAATCATTTCACAATAACATCCACTATTGCCATCATAATATCATGAGTAATCAATATAAAATAAACCAATTAATTCAAGGCCTATAATGGACCAGACCATTAGATAATCATATTTTATTTATATCAATGCCACAATATCATAAAACATTCACCATATCATCACAACAAAACTAGTAGAAAAAAAGAGTTTCATTGACATTTCATCATAATACTCATATCATAATCATAAACCATCAATAGATTGAGTATGTATGATATCATTGAATCATATATCTATTAAGTCATAATTAACATCAAAGGATGTTATCATAGATGATTTTTTTGTTAAAAGTTCATAAGAATATTCTAGCAGAGAATTAAAATTTTTTATGTTGAAACCACTTATTTGAAATTTAAATAATTATAAATTAATAATTAAAAAAATTCCTTTAAAAGGAACTTAGAAAATTTTGAATAAATAGTTAAATCATTGAGTTTTAATGAATGTAGGAAATTCTTGTTCGTACAATGTATGTTAAAATAAGGATTCCTTTTAGTTTTTCAGTAAAAATTAAGAACCACCTCATCTGTAAAATGACATGAATATTCATTTGAAACCATTTTATAAAAATTAAAATATGGGTAAAAATTAATTTAAAAAATAATATGAGAATATTAAAAACATTATTTAAATCATTTTTAATAAAACATTGATATTGATTAAAAAAGATTCCCAACCAAAGGGATAAATAATGTGAGATTTCCTTAAAAAAATTTAGAAATGTTTTAAGTTCCAATGAGAGGAACATTACACATTAAATTTATAATTCTCTAAATTACCATAGTATAATAAAATATAAGAGATTTTTGAGAGTTATATCATGAAATTAAATAATCATAAACCTAATCATAAACAATCCCCGTAAATAATGAGATTGTAACAAAAAATACTTTCTAATTTTATATCTTTTGAATTATAAGCCCAATGAAAGAATTAATTCAAATGGAACAAAAATATAATGATCATACAATTATTAATGATATAATATCAAATAGTATGTATATATACCTCATAATATAAGATATAGGAATAATAAAACCTATGTCCCAAAGAAGACAAATTTGAGATGATAAACCCCTACAACATTGGTGATTTATGAATAAATTCTTAATGAAAGAGAGAAATTCATATAGATTTTAAGATAAAATTTTTTTAATGATAAGAACCATAAAATTCATTCATGGTTAGTATAAAAACTACAAAAACGAAAAAATTTAGAATATGACATATATCTGATAGAAATAAAAGTGAGTCGAGAGACCATTACCTCATGTTTAACTTGCCTTGAAATCACTCTAAACTCATCTATCATAAATTTAACATATTTATAATGATAGACTATAATATTTTAAATACATATAATATAATATATGATCCTATTATAACATTTCTACAACCATTATTACAAATTCATTAGTAAAATAGTCGTTTCTCAGTATTAACTATTTAAATATTTTGATGATGATTCAGTTTGGTTGTTCTAGAACATCTACTTTTATCATGGTTCCAAAATCTTTAGAATTTTTTGAATAATATAAATCTAATATATATTCATTATATATATATATTTATAATCATCCATTAATGTTATGTATAGAATAATGATTTACACCGTTCATGGAGACATGTTGTATGTACACGAGAAAGTTGTTATAATTTTTTTATGAAAAAGGTAATAATAACAGATATTATATTACAATTAAATAAATATAAAAATATTATGAATTATATATATATATATATTAAATATATCCCAAAAACCTTGAATGTTAATAGAAAGTGAAAAAAACACATCACTTTGTGGAGATGGTAGTCCAAACATATGAACGAGGAACATTATCAATATCTTACATATTTAAATGTATAAAGGTATATAAAATATTATAATTTTAGAGGAATAATAATTTTATAAATTTCATGTATAAATTATAAACCAATTAAATTAACCCTTCATGAAAAATGGTGATAGAAAATGAATTATATTGATGTCAGGAGGCCGTTGTCCACCGATACAAACTAGTGATAATTTCACTTCAAATTTGATGGAAAATATGGTGAATAATGGTGTTCATTTAATAATAATAAAAATTTAACCATATTTCTAGCACTTAAATTATTATTTTATAGTGACTACCATATATTTAGTGGCGGTATAAGGAGAAATAATTTTAAAGCCGTCGGGAAGGATGATGATCTCTCCTTTAGTTGGCCACCATTAGATCATTTATTGAGGACCATTAGAATAGAATTTGAAGAATACCATAACCAAAATATAATGTCTAAGGATGTTTATAAGATAATATTTTAGGGTTTTGTGGATCTAGATTTCTCAATGTGGTGTAATGAAAAAAATGAGGGACGCCCTTTTATAAATGAGGGGGGGGGTACTTTTTGAAATTCCTAATACTTTATAATATAATATGAGTAAAAAACATGTAAAAAGATTCCAAAATGAAATGGTTTATAATATATGGTAAATATAGTATTTATATAAAAATCCTATCAAATTTATAATGTTTTATATACCATTTTATGCCTTATCAATTATATTAACACCATTGGTTAACCAAATTTAACCTTGACCATGGTAAATACTTTTCCAATATTAAAGAGTTATAATTTTACATATAAGGTGTAAATTTGATCTCAAGTATAAAATTGATTATTTTTTGAGGATTTATTATCCCACTTGTAATACTTCATGACTTTTAATATTCTTAAATAATTTAATAACATATATTTTTTCAAAACATATCATTATTTTCATACTTTAAAACTATTCATTTAATCTGACATTAAATCCATGGAGATAGTGATGAAATTATAATATAATCCATTAAGTCATTAATAATATGTAATATTTATATATAAAATTCATTTAACAAAATAATTTATTCAAATTATATTATTTTTAATGTTTTTAATATCATTTACTTGATTTTAACAAACATTCACAATAACTATGCCTGCATTGTATAAGAGTTTAAGATAACTATAATTAATAATATTTAGAAAGAAATTAAAATTATGAAATTAATTTCATTATAATCAAAATGAACTTTATTATTCTTTCACAGATTGTTTTTATCTCTATGTAGACATATAACATATATTTAAAAATCTAGTGTGTGACTTTTTGTAATTTTATTTACCTAAATTATCATATTGGTAAATACAATATAAATAGAAAAGTTATTTTTTTTTATTTTATATTATTATGAAATAATTATAAACAAATAATTTCCTATATTAATGTTTTTGGTTGATTTTTGAGACTATATTTAATAGTTTTATCCTTATTTTACAAATTTTACTCTTACTGACAAAACCAATATATACCATTGTTAAAATTCATAATCGGAAAAATAAATTTACCAATTTACAAAATTTTAACCTCATAATTCTAAAAATGGTTTAAAATTTTCAACATTCAATCTGTATATATAGAGAAAATCAATTTTATTATAATTATGTGAAACATAAAGAAAATCATTTTTTAGAAAAATGATTTTTACAACGTAAAAATTAACTCATATCAAAATTGTGAATATTTTTAATTAAAAGGAAATTAATTATAATATCATTAATAAAATTAATCATATTTCACTTTAATAAAAAAAATTTAAAATATAACGATAATTTTAAATTACAATATTTAATTAAAATAAATGAGTGTTTTTGAAAAATAAATTTTTTCACAATTCGTTGGAAAATCAATCATTTCCAAAAAAATCCCAAAATTTATCCCTTAATTAGTTTTGATGTGATAACTTCAAAATTTATATTAATTTTATAACTGGTTTTTGTAAAATTTTCAAAAATTAATTATAATTTCTAAGTACAAATTGTATTAAAAATCATTTTTGAAGCATAAAATGACATTACTAAAATTTGGGTGCTTATTTAATTAGAAATAATAAATAAATTTTACTTAGTAGGTTCATTATATATATATATATATCATAATTTTTTTAATCTTGTTAATATAAAACAATTTAATAGATTTGTTATAATGGTCACATTTAAAGAATAATTTTTTTATAATATATCTCAATTAACTTAAAACTGGATGCTATGTGTTTCGCAAGCTATCGAGATTATTAATCTTAAATTTAATAGGTGTTAAATTCCCCACCTTTTACATAATTTTTTCCATCAAAATTTTATCTCAATAATGAAAATTTTAATATTTGAATTTACGTTTTTGATAAAACCACATCATATAGAGGTATAATAATACTTCATTTGAAAAAGGGAAGTGGGAAACCTAATGGTTACCTGAAGTAACATATAATTGAGTTCAAATATAAGGATATAATTGGTGGAAAGTTAATTTATATACATGGAGGAGAAAAATAATTTCCAGGGAATGAATTAGGATGATATAGAACATGAGAATGATAAATTTATTGACCACAAAATCATATATTATTGGGGGTTAAAAAGACCATCAATTCATCAGATATTAAGGTAAAAGGAATACATTTTTTCAGCATACTTTTTTTCTAAATTATTGATATTATTTTACTATAAATATATATAATACAAGAAAATATAATTGATTTATTTCCATTTCATAATCAAGATTTCAACCTTAGATTGTGTTTCACAGAATATCCACATAATTTATTACCCCAAGAAATGAATACTCAAGATAATTTTGTCATGCCTAAAGAACTAAACATAACTTTTAAGGAAATATAAGATCCATAAAAATTATAATTCATTACTCCTATATATATTTATTTACCAAAAACCAAAATTAATTTTCACAAGTTATAAAATATGGATATATATATATAATAACTTAATCTCTAAAACAACAATAATATTAACCAAAGTTCAACTTAATCCATTCCATTAATGGTTAACCTTGATGATCCTACAAAATTTGTTTGAAAAATTTCAAAACACAAAAATATTAAAGATTTTATCACATGATTTTTAACATAAACTTTATCATTTATCCCCAAATAACATAAATTAGGTCATAATGTCACTTACCAATCATGTGAATAACTTGATCACATGTTCTATTAAAACATTCTAATCCATTCAAAAAATAATTTCAATCAATATAAAATATAAATGTAATTCATAAATTATTCCAAAAAATAACTCTATCTTTATTACTCAAATAAAATAATAGACTATTGAATATGATCCACAACTCACAAAATGTAGTAAACCACATTTTCATCAAATTACTAATCATTTACAAGGTAATCACTACTATCTAATTTAATTTATCAATGTTAATAATATATTTATCACAGCAAAACATTATTAACTCAACACAAAGAAAATATTAAGGGTTATAATTATCTTTAACACGTGTTCTCAAAAAATATCCCCATACCAATTAATCAAATTTCTTTATTATCGACACCATTCATCATAATCATACAAATCATTAAAAAAAATTACAGTGAAAAAATCATTAGATGTTTCGTAATTGTTATAACTAGAATAACATTGATATAACACATATATAACATAATTCGAGAATCCTATCAAATAAACACTTCAAAAATTTTAAATTAATGATCAACAAAGAATAATAAAATCTTTGGTCTAGGATTTAACCCTTAGATTTGGTCATTAGCATAAAAAATTCTCAATTACCCTATACCAATGAAAATGATATAAAAAGTGTACCTTAGGATGAAATTCATATCCATCCTTCAAAAAACATTATTTTAACTTCTGAATTAATTTCTCAATGACCATTTTCCGCACCCAAATCATCTTTTCATTCCATTTAGATATTTCCCTAGGTGATTTTTTCCCACATTATCGACGTGTTGGATAATAAATCTTCTTCCCACCACACACATCATGAGACTCTATTTTTTTCTTATTAGTTTTTTCAAGATTCTCTCCCAATATGAGATTGTTAATCATACAAATATATAGATTATTAGTGATAATAATAATGTTTCACATTACATCTCCCATTAAACTTTTTTATCGTGATGATAATCTTACCATTGTTTATCACATTAAGGATTATCATAGTTCCTACAGGTTCTAAGAATTAACTAAAAGAAAAAACCATAGTGTGAGAAATAATAATAAAAGTGAGAAATAAAGAAATACTATTCTTATGATATATGAATCTTGACACCATATTTTAACTCTTTGACACCATAGGTTTTACGTATTTCATCTATGCTCTTAATCTATTCAAATAATTCATAATGGTTAATAAAGAAATTGTTAATTAACCTAATCATATCCACCAAGAGTGCACTACTAAGTTCATATTAAGGGAACACATACTATAAAATATAATTAGAGTTACAATATACTCGACCATCCCATTTTTGGGTTATTTCCTTTAGATGCATCTATTCCAAAACCACATCCACTTATTTTTTCTAGAAATAGATTTATTGATTGAAAAAACACATAATCACTACCTTACATATAATTTTAGATGTCATCCAATACATAGACATGTCCTTAGTTTTTTCTCCCAAGATATCAAATAATAATATTCTCATATTTAATAAACTCACATGTGATATGAACTATAATGACCCATAACTTTAGTCATAGATATTACATATTAATAGGCAAATAGTGAATAAATTTTACAAACACATGACCAAGGGACATAATGGTTTGGTGTATTTTTAGAAAATAGACCCAATATTTTTATTTCAATAAATATCCTCAACATATCCCAGAAAGAAATTTTAAAATATTTTTCTTCTTAGACATAACCTACTTAAAAACATTCTTCATATCATGGGGAATGGAAACATAATAATAGAAATCTTTAGATGCTCAGTAAGGGTAAATAAAGAATATATAAATCATTAGAGAATAATATGACCACATGGGAATGATAACATATTCAATTGCATATTTTATAAGTAAAATACTCATAACTAGAAAAACCATAGATCATAAGCTCCAAAATAAATCCATATCTAAAATCATTACCTATATGGGTGTCAAAGTAGTTATCAATATCTGAGAGTCATAATATTTGGTTGTAACATCATAATAAAGAGAAAACATGGTCCTATGAACATAGAAAAACACAATAATGTCCCAAAATATTTTTTTTCATTACTAGAAATATATCGTACTCACACAAAAAAATCTAAAAAATCTATTAGAATCCATGTCTATGCATGTTCTTATTATGATAGTTAGTAGAAATCTTTCTGACCCATAAATATGTGGAAAAAGTTATTAAAATTAAATTCCATTCTTTTCATCATCATATCATGAGTAATGAATATCAAATTACCAAATTTAATATAGGGAAATAATGGGCTAAACTGCTAAATAATCATATTTCTTTCATATGAATACCAAAAAATAATAAAACATTCATCTTATCATCAAAGAATAACCCCTAGAAAATAAATGGATTTTATATAAATCTTATCATTATAATCATATAATAATAATAAATAATCCATAAAAAGAGTAAGGAAGGTATCATTTAATAATATATATAGTAAATTATAATTAACATCAAAGTATGTTATCATGATGAAAAATTTATTTAAAATATCTTTCAAATATTTCATGACAAAAATAACCTCTTCACCTTAATATTAGTAATTTTGAATCAAAATAGTTCTAAAATATGAATGAATAAACTTACATTGAAAATAACCTTGAAAAAATGTGAGGAATGGTTCAATATTTTGAGTAGACATGGTGGAAGGAAATTAAATTCATACCATGTCCATTTAAAATAGGATTTATTTCGCATTTTCATAAAAAAGTCAAAAGGTGAGCATTTGGATAGTGAAAAGAATATTAATTATAAATTAATTTTTAAAAGTAAAATTTGGGTAAGAATAAATTTAAAAAATTATAGTATAATATTAATAACATTATTGAAAAGATTTTATGAAATCATATACATTGGAAAAAATATTCCTGACCAAAAAAAGAAATAAAATTTGTTTTCCTTAAAAACATTTTCTCAATCATTTTAACTATTAAAGAGAATAAAATTGTTCTGTTACCTGAAAATTAACGGAATAACTAAAGGGGATTAAAATTCTTGAGATTATTGAGTGGTATACCATGAAATTTTATCATCTGAAACATAATATCAAAAAATCCCAGTAAATAACGATATTATAACACAAAACACTTACCGTTTTGGTAAAATTTAAATCGTAATCCCAATGAAAGAATAACTACAATAGAAACTTTAAATATAATGATAATTAGTTTATTAATGATATAAAATTTCAATGATTTTATATATATACCTCATAAATGATGATAGGTGCATAACATAACATATTTCCCAAATACAGAAAATAGGGATGATAAACCCTTTCCATAATGGTAAATTTTGGATCAAAACTTCATGAAATAGAGATAATTAGATGTATTTATAAATTTCAATAATTCTGATTAGAATAATAATAAAACAAATTCAAGTTAAATATATATTCTACATAGAAGAAACTATTTTTCAATATGGAATAGGTATCACAAAAATAAAAGTGAGATGAGAATCCCTTACCTCTCATTTTAATTTCTTTGAAAGTGCTCTAACCTCCACCATAATAAGTTTAAATTTAGTATACCTATATATAAGAGTCATTTACATACATAAAATATCACCTATCATCATTTTATAATATTTCAATATTTTTTATTAATAAATCCATTTTAAAATCATCATTTCTGGGATATAACGATTTCATTTTTCTTTAAAGTTTTGATTTAGCAGTTAAGGTCCATGTACGTTTATCATGCTTCCAAAATATATAGAGTTTTATTAATTATATAAATATAATATATTTTTATTATATACATATTTATAATCTTCCAATATAGGTAAAGATAAAAAAATGGTTTACACTATTCATGGAGACGGTAGGTCGTAAGTTCACATGATGACTATTTTCATTTTATAATGAAAAAAAGAAATAATGATAAATATTATTTCATCATTAAAGAAGCATAATTTTTTTATGTATAATATATATAAATATAAATTAATTATATCTTTATTACTATTCTTTTAAACTATAAATGAAAAAATATCACATCACTCTGTGGTGGTGGTCGTCCACACATTTTCACGAGCGAAATTATTGTTTTCTAAAGGATTGGATGGTCAAAAGGTAGATATAAAAGTATAATAATAGTAAAAAATTATTTAATAAATATAATATATAAAATTTAATCCTATAATAATAATAATGAATTGAAATTAGTGATGGAAAATGATTTGTATTACTATAAAAAGGTGGTAGTCTACACATATGCATGGGGGATAAATTAACTTCACATCTGATTGAAAAGAGGGTGAAAATTTGTGGTAAATAAATCACACTAATATTTTTGTGTGTTTTGGATTTTTAATTTATTATTTTATGATTATTACCAAATATTTATAGGGTTTAGAAAAAGATATAATTTGAAATAGGTTGGGTAGAATGATTACCACTCCTTCAGATATCCACATTTAGATCCTATGTTAAGGATCGTTAGAATGACATTTTAAGAATAAAAGTAACTTTACTTCATGTATAAGTAATTTAAAAATAGAAATGGTTAGAGTTTACTATATATAGATGACTCAATGTGGTGTAAATAAGAGATAAAAGTGTGTCCCTTTTATAAGTGATGGAGGGTAACTTTTATAAATTCATGAAATATTGTAACATTAAATGTGTCTATCTCATGAAAAATGGTTCCAAAATTACATGGAATCAAATATAAGGAGTATATGGTTTTAATATATTCATAAAAAATTCATATAGATTTATTTGTCATTTTAAACATTATCATCTTCATTAACCACCTGGTTAAGAAATTTTATCATTAATCATGTTATGAGTTCTTCAATATTAATGGGTTATAAATTATCTTATAAGGTAAAAAATATCTCATAAATTATAGGGGTTTAAATTTTAAAACTATATATGACCCACTAACCTATTTTAAAAATTTTATGTTTTTTAAATTAGTTAATAAATTTTTTTTTCAAAAAATATCATTATTATCAATTTTTAACATTGTTCATTTAATTTGAATTTAATGTAATAAAGATAGTGATTTAAATTGAATATAAAATTTTTAAACATTAATAATTTGTTATATTAAACTAAAAATTTCATGAAATGTAATAATAAATTAATATTTCATTACCTTTAATGTCTTTAATATAATTTACTTTTAAACATGCTATATTAGTATTGATTAAGATTTTAATTTAATGATATAATCTCTAGAAATTATAAATAAATATTCATTGCAAAGATAATTTATAGAATCTAAAATTTAATTTTAATATTAATTGATAACCTTTCCTATCCCTATGTTAACATAAAAGATATATTTGAAAAAAAGAGAGGGACATATTGGGAATTTCTTTACTTAAAATATTCTATAGATCATATTCAAAGATAAGTTCAACAAAAGTGGTCAAATTTTAAAAATTTATATGTTTATAGATGAAATATAATCATCCAATGTATTTTATTCAATTTTTGGGTTGATTTGGAAAACTTATCTCATAGTTTTAACCTTATTTTATCCATTTTACCATTTTCTAGGTAACACATATTTAAAATGATAACCATTCATAATAAAAAAAGGAAAATATTTAAAAAATAGGAAACAAATTTTATTAAATATTTTATCCATTTTTCAGGGTTCAAAATGTAGAATTTTTTTAAATCGATTATAATATAATTGAGTAAAACATTATGAATTTATTCTTTAAAAAAATTAATTTTTATGAATATAAAATAACTTATATTGTAGAGACCCGAAGCTTGACGTACATGGATATTACATTACTTTTGCGGAATACTTAGTACATAACAGAAACACACACACAAGGATTGTAATAGTTTAGTGTCTTTGGAAACTCGGAATATATTCGTCTAATTATGGTGAAAGATCTTCAAAATCTCTTATAAAGATCTTCTTTTTTTTACCTAAAACCTTTCTTTATATCCTGTGGGAAAGAAAACATAAAAGGGTGAGCTCCAATGCTCAGTAAGGGTAATCAAAATAAATATCAATCACATCATATTCATAAGAACATAACATTTTGGAAATCTTAACCTGCAAAAGAGAGCATAATTTCATAACATGTGATAAATCATAGTAGTGAAATGAAATCTCAATAATCATAACTTAAAACATGAAAATTTGTGGCATACACACATAATAATAGAGAATCATATCTTATTAGTCAAGACTCATTGCCAAGACTATCTTAGTGGACAAAGTCCATTTCTGAACCGAGTCACCCTCGTTTCAATCCTGTTTCACAGAACCCGTATAACCTACCGTTCCAGCCATGTGTATCTCATGAGATATAAAATCTTTACCCAATTCATTGGAGGGAGATATGGGTCCCAACCTTCTCATAATGATACCATTCTTATATGTGCCACAAAATCATAAATCATACATCATTGCATAACCCATGTAATAAAAATGGGAATCTTAAACATCATGCCATCATAAAACAATTCATATAAGATAAAGGAATTCATAAAAATATTTCCATCACAACATAATCAAATCCATGTAATAATAGGGATACAAACATAACACTATATTATCTTTGATGGAAAATAATTTTGATAAAACACTTGAACTCCATTCTTGAGGAAAATATCCTTTCTACTTCAAATTTTTTTTCATTTCTTAACATGTCATACAATTTTAAACTAAAATAAGTTGATTTAAAATAAACTTCAAAACTTGTAAATGAAGATTATTGGAAATATTGTTTTAAAAATCCATTCATGTCGTATAAGTTAAAAAAACATTCTTCTCGTACTTTTGTTGGAAAAGTCAAAAAGTACCTTATATGAAAAATGACAAAATATTCCTTTCATATCTTTTACTAAAATCTCACCGAAGGTTAAAATTGGATATAAACTATTATAGAAGGATATAAATATTACATATTGAGGAAACATGGATGTGGATGATAAAATACACCCCAGTAACTGCCAAAGTATAAACAATCTCGAATAAAAATGAGATTGTCATATTTCTGTTAACATAGGTCCGAGTTGCTTCGTAAGTGTCTGAACCTCCTGTATAATGATTTAAATAATGTCATTGACTTATTACGGAATCATATTAATTGTTATGATATCATATATGGTTCACTTATGACTTTATATTACCCGTTCTTTTGTAAATTCCATGTTAAAGAGCATTTTGGGTAAAATTATTTCATTTGTCGTCCTTTTTTTGACTTGTAATTATTCATATTATTACATAGATCTTGATTACTTAATTCTAGAATATAAAACATTGTTTATATAAAATATATATTCAGAATATACATATATATAATAAATCAGTAAATGGAAAGAAATACACCGTTCATGGATACGGTAGGCCGTACGTACGCATGAACATTGTTTTTGTTTCCTTATTGAGTTGAATGGAATTAAGTAGATTACATACATATATATACACATAAATCTAGTATCATTATTATGTCATATATTTCATGATTACTTATTATATATACTTTATAATCATTCATGAATGGTTAAAGTGGAGAATGAATCTCATCGCGTCGTGGAGACGGTAGTCCGTACGTACGCACGAGCGATGATATCGTTCTCATGATAGTGGGACTATATTTGAGTGTATTTATACTATTTTAGAATCAATATCAACTTAAATTAATCATATATAGTAATTATTTACACCATTATACCCATCCAAGTAAGGTGGTGGTGGAAAATTGATTACACCATGGCATGGAGACGGTATTCCGTACGTACGCACGCGCGGTGATTTCATTTTCCGTAGGATGGATATATGGTGAAATAGGGTTATTTCAAACTTATAATAACATTTAAGTATACGAGTGATACTGATGTTATTAATTCATAATGAAAAAACTAAAAAAGAAGAAGTGGAAGAAGAAATAAAGATGAAAGAATCGGTAACGGACATTACCTCTTCTTTGAAGTGCTTCTTTGAGACCTCCTTTTAGGGCACTAAAATTTGACTTTGAAGAAGACCAGGACCTCTAGGATGTCTCTAGGAAAGTGGAGAGGAGAAAGTGGCAGGGGTTGTCCGAGCATGAAGGCTCAATGTGGTGTGAGGAAGAGATGAAGGAGGTGCCCTTTTATAAGGGAGGAGAAGGGCACCTTTGGAATAACAAAAAATATTATTTTATTATAAATCCAAATTCGGTTTTAAATAGCTCCAAATTTATTTATTTTGAAGCTAAGGTGGGAATGGGTCGAAATACTTTCATCCAATAGTATTTAGACAAGTTTAGGTTCCTATTTTAACCTTATCATTGATATTTAACTTTAAGTTAGATAATTTTACTTTTACCGTGTTTTCTTGTTTTCTTACACTATAAGGTTAATAAACATACTATATCAAGCCAAACGAACCCCAAGTTGTTTATAATTAATATATATGACATTATCTAAGACATTTGACCGAAACTTATATTTTTAGGAATAAAATAATAATTAATAATATAATATTTGTTTTAAAAACTATTTTATGTCAATTTTGACACTATTTAGTTATTTATTTTTTTGAAAATCATAACAGAACGATTAGTTAGAAAAAAGTTGATTAAATCAATAATAACATGTCATATTAACCTATAAAATTAGTGGAATTCATAAAAAGTCTTAAATTACATTTATTTGGGTATTTATAATATCAATTATGTCAATATTTCATTAATAAGATAATTACTGCATCATCTTTGTTTCATAATAAATGATAACTATGTAATCCCTAAAAATTATAAATAAATTCCTATGATTTATATAATTGTATTAGATTTCTAGAGACTATTCATGTTCGATGTTTCATGAATTTTATCACTAAATTAAAATTATTATACTTATAAGATTTAAGAAAGTGACATGTTGTCACATTCTTTGGTTTTAATAATAATTAACTTATTTTCATGGACAAAAGACCATTAAATGAATTTAATCCGACCCTTAGGTGATATGGGTCGACTGTTAGTCATCCAGTAGGATTTTTACAAGTGTTAGGGTAATTTTATAACATTATATTTACCCTTAATTACCCGATTTACCTTTAACTATGGTAAATAAAATTTACCGTAGTTACTATTCATAATTCCCAAAAATAAAAAGTAGCCTATTAACATAATTTATACCCACTGATTCCAAATATAAAATCCATTTTTTCAAATTCAATACATAGAAGTTTCAGAAATTAAATTAAAATTAATCTCGCTGTCGAATGAAAACGGGGGTTTCTTTAAAACATTACAAAAGATTGAATATATTTATCCTACTAATTCAAGGTAGAATAAATTCTAATGACATACATTATATTAAATGGTACAAATATTTTCTATTTATACTTTAAAACCATTCAATATTATAATTTAACCATATAAATTATTGCGATGAAAAAAGTTGTTTTTAATTAAAATATAGCGTGTTTTTACTATTCATCAAAATATGAAAGTTACCAGAATAATATGAAAAATTTATCCAAAGTAGATTTTTATTTTATGTTTCTAAATAAGATTTTTATTTTGTCAAATTCAACTTATAAACATGTCAAAAACTAGATTTAAATTGGCTGCACTATCAAAAGGTTGCAAAACTGCATTTTTTGAAAAATACTTATTTTACCCGAAAAATTTATTTTGTTCTTATACCATGTTTCAAAAAATGTGTTAGATTAATAATAATGTTATAAGATTCAAAATTTAGTTAATACTATTCATAACGTCTAGTTCATAATAATATTATAATAATATATCGTTGTTTAGTAAAAGCCGGTATTGCCTACAACACACGCCATCGAGGAAGGTCGCGATTGCGTGTAACACAAGCCAAGTCAGGGTTGCGTGCTATCCAAGAATCCTTCGTTGTTTTGTATATTTTAATACAACCATATTTCATTTATACATTGAATATATATATATATACACTCAATGTTGCATAGAATAACTATTATCAAAATTGTGTGTAACACGATCCAAAAATAGTGTTGCGTATACTGCAAGCTAATACGGTGTTGCTTATAGTGCAAGGTAATCTTGGTGTAGCATACAAAACAAGACATTAATGAAATTAAAAGAATAATTTTCATAAAATATCGGGGTGTTACATTCTACCCCCCTTAAAATGAATTTCGCCCTTGAAATTTGTCAAGGTTATAAATGGTTTACTATTCCAAAGTTTCTTTAATAGAAACCCACATCGTAAAAAGGAATACCAAAACCAATCTTTAAAAACAAAAGTATGAAACATAACGGTTACCCAAATAAACTAATCACTGGGTTTCCACAAAGGTGAAAATATGGATATGGAAGAGAAATCTAACTATCATGTTCTGATGGAGAGTGGTAGAGAATATGGCATTGGAAAAGCCAGCAATCAAAAAGCCATAAATTTGAGATGATCTAAAGTACCATCTGATTCATCAGATATAAGATCACTAGGACAACATTTTTGGTTTTCAAGATCAGTTCTATAATGTTGATGAAATTGGAATTAGAAAAATACTTTCGTGATTTTGGTATAGTTTCACTGTTTGTCATTCTATGGACAATTTCCACTTCATCTCTTAAAGAAATCAAGTTGAATTTGTCATTCGTGATGTGTTAGTAGATCATGTGATAGAATGATGGGTCATTCCATCTGTCTCAAACAAAAGGTTAGAAAAGTTATCAAAAAATACATAAGTCCATCTATAGTGAGATTAATCATATATGGTTCCTAAAATTAACTTATACTTCATATATCATACCGCTTAATAAAATAAAACTAGTTTCTACTAACCAGGGACTTCCTGTAGGCCAGTGGTAGGCAATAAAGGCCAGTCGCACTTCGGTTGTGGGTTCGATTCCTAAGACCTTGTCCGACGCGATGGGCTGTCGCCCGTCCAGCAGGTTTTCCTTTTTCTAAAACAATATTACTATAACATCCCATCAATAATATCAAAAAAAACTTTTATCCTTAAACAATACTAACTTATGTCCAACATAATCCATTCCAATCTTTAGGATTATCCATAATACTACAGTCCATTCTCATAATATAGTGAAAACGATTACAAGAGATTTAATACCATCATTGATCCCCATATATCATAAGATATGTCTTGTTGGTCACATTCCATAAAATCAAAGGCCTTAATCATGTATTCTCTTGAATACCCATTGAACCTTATTGAAAGCATGAATGTAGTTAAAAGTTAACACTTTACACATACCAAAATCCTCCAAATTATATATACTCAAACCATGATATCACTTAGTCCTTATATCAATCATGAGCTCATGAATACTATCAAACATATTAGATTCTCTTTATCCCTTCATTATGTGCATATCATCTACTTTCCAAAAATATTTCAATCACTTTTCCTGGTTACCGATGCCATAAAATTATTGAAAACCACAATGGTCCAAAACATAAATATTCCAATATTCCCCGATACTATATACATCATTATTTTGGAATCCCATTGCATAAACACTTAATTATTCCACTACATTGTTGTCATATTCAACATCTCCAATGGTGATCGCATGTGACTTCCCTTTGTCCTTTTCCTTAAGTGGTTGTTCATGTCGATCATCACTAACCCTTGGATTAGGGCATTTATTAGCATAATGCCCCATTTCCTTGCACTTGAAGCATTGAAGTGTAGTAGGTTAATTCTATGTATCCCTTCATTTGTTTGCATCATTAGACATCTTCTTCCCATCATTGCGGCATTCAAATTCCCGATGACCTTCCTTTCCACATTTGAAACATTTACTTGTCCCTTTAAGGCAATCTCCACCATGCTTCTTTCCAATCATTGAGCATATGGAAACATTTATCTTCTTTTCACCATTATTATGAAATTTCTCCTTGAACTCCATATTTTGTTTAATGTCAAAATTCTGAGATGGATAAGTAACACCACCTTCTATTTCTACCTTGATAGCACAACACACAATTTCTTCATATCTACTGTAGTCTCTTATAGCTAATGCCCTTCGAAGATTTGGTTTTAAGCCACTGAAGAATTGATCAACTTTACTTTCAGGTTGGATGATAAATCCAGATGCATACCTTGCAAGCCTTGTAAAATTCGCTTCGTATATACCAACAGATTCATCATCCTTTTGTTTTAGTTCAAGAATCTCCTTCTCAATCTTTGTTCGAAGAATACGAGAGAAGTACTTTTTGAAAAATAAGTTCTTGAACTAATCCCATTCCATGGACTCAATTTCATCTCTTTTCCTCGTATTCTTGATAAGATTCCACCATTGATCAACTTCACCTTCCAAACGATATACTGCTAAGATGACTTTATCATGTTCAGAACATTGATGAACTGAAAATAACTTCTCAGTGGTACTGATCCATTGTTCAGCAATAAGTGGATCAGAAGACCCACAGAAATAAGGTGGACATTGCCTCATGAAGGACTCAATAAAATATTGTTCCCTTCTCTGCTCATTTGGAAGTCCAGAATGATTCATAGCTTGTGTAAGTATAGAAATAAGATTTTTCACTCCATGTCCCATAACATTTGTTTGTTCAGGAGGACAATCATTGCATTTTCCATTGCATTGATCAACACGGTTCCTTCGGGTTCTAGCCATCGTCTAAAACCCAAAAATAATAGTGTGAGAGGCAAAAATCATGATAGGGAAAAAACATAATAAAGGGGGAGTACCTTCAATATCTAACATGTTAGGTTTAATTATATGATCGTTTGCATAATTCTAGTACTATAACCTATAAGTATACTTAACCTTAGGGACATCCCAAGACATACCATAGAAATATCTCTAGGGATCTCACTAATGTTTTCGCATCCTAGTTTCCAAAGGTTGACTAAACCTTTCCTCGGATACCAACTGTAGAGACCCTAAGCTTGACGTACATAGACATTACATTACTTTTGCAGAGTACTTAGTACATAACAAAAACACACACACAAGGATCGTAATAGATTAGTGTCTTTGGAAACTAGGAATATGATATTCTAATCGTGGTGAAAGATCTTCAACATCTCCCATAAAGATTTTTTTTACCTAAAACCTTTCTTTATATCCTGGGGAAAAGAAAACATAAAAGGGTGAGCTCAAATTCTAAGTAAGGGTAGAAAAAATAAATATCAATCACATCATATTCGTAAGAATATAACATTTTAGAAATCTTAACCTGTAAAAGAGATCGTAATTTCATAACATGGGAAAAATCATAGTAGAGAAATGAAATCCCAATAATGATAACGTAAAACATGAACCTTTTTGTAATACACACATAATAATAGAGAATCATATTTATTAGTCAAGACTCATTGCCAAGATTATCTTAGTGGACAAAGTCCATTTCTGAACCGAGTCACCCTCGTTTCAGTCCTGTTTCACTGAACTGGTATAACCTACCATTCCAGCCATGTCTATCTCATGAGATATAAATCTTTACCCAATGCATTTGAGGGAGATATAGGTACCACCCATCTCATAATGATATCATTCTTATGTGTGACACAAAATCATAAAACATACATCATTGCATAACCCATGTAATAAAAATGGGAATCTTAAACATCATGCCATCATAAAACAATTCATATAAGATAAAGGAATTCATAAAAATATTTCCATCACAACATAATCAAATCCATGTAATAATAGGGATATAAACATAACCTTATATTATCTTTGATGGAAAATAATTTTGATAAAACACTTGAACTCCATTCTTGAGGAAAATATCCTTTCTACTTCAAAAACATTTTTCCTTTATTAACATGTCATACAATTTTAAACTAAAAGAATTTGATTAAAAATGAACTTGAAAACATTTAAAGGAAGATACTTTGAAATTTTGTTTTAAAAATCCATTCATGCCGTAAAAGTTAAAAAAACATTCTTCTCGTACTTTTTTCAGAAAAGTCAAAAAGTACCTCTTACGAAAAACGACAAAAGATTCCTTTCATATCTTTTACTAAAAACTCACCGAAGGGTAAAATTGGATATAAACTATTGTAGAAGGATATAAATATTACATATTGAGGAAATATGGATGTGTATGATAAAATACACCCCAGTAAATGCCAAAGTATAAATAATCTCGGATAAAAATGAGATTGTGATATTTCCCTTACCTTAGGTCCGATTTGCTTCATAAGTGTCCGAACCTCCTGTATAATGATTTAAATAATGTCATTTACTTATTAAAGAATCATATTAATTGTTATTATATCATATATGGTTCACTTATGACTTTATATTACCCGTTCTTTTGTAAATTCCATGTTAAAGAGCGTTTTGGTTAAAATTGTTTCATTTGTCGTCCGTGTTTTGACTTGTAATTATTCATATGATTACATAGATCATGACTACTTAATACCAGAATATAAAACATGATTTTAATATAATATATATTCATAATATACATATATATAATAAACCAATAAATGGAAAGAAATACACCATTCATGGAGACGGTAGGTCGTACGTACGCATGAACGCGGTTTTCGTTTCCTTATTGAGTTGAATGGAATAAAGTAAATGACCTACATATATATACACATAAATAAAGTATCATTATTATGTCATATATTTCATGATTACTTATTATATATACATTATAATCATTCATGAATGGTTAAAGTGGAGAATGAATTTCATCGCATCGTGGAGATGGTAGTCCGTACGTACGCACGAGCGATGATATCGTTCTCATGATTGTGGGACAGTATTGTAGTGTATTTATACTATTTCAGAATCAATATCACTATAAAGTAATCATATATAGTTACTATTTACACCATTATTCCCATCAAAGTAAGGTAGTGGTGGAAAATAGATTTCACCACGGCGTGGAGACGGTATTCCGTACGTACGCACGTGCGGTGATTTCTTTTTCCGAAGGATGGATAGATAGTGAAATAGGGTTGTTTCATACATATAATATCATATCTGTATATTAGTGATACTGATGTTATTATTTCATAATGAAAAAACTAATGAAGAAGAAGTGGAAGAAGAAATAAAGATGAAAGAATCGGTAACGGACATTACATCTTCTTTGAATGATTCTTTGAGACCTCCTTTTAGGGCACTAAAATTGGTCTTTGAAGAAGACCAGGACCACTAGGATGTCTCTAGAAAAGTTGAGAGGAGAATGTGGAAGGGGTTTGCCGAGCTTGAAGGCTCAAAGTGGTGTGAGGAAGAGAGGGAGGAGGGGCCCTTTTATAAGGTAGGAGAGGGGCACCTTTGGAATAACTAAAAATATTATATTATTATAAAAGCCAAATTTGGTTTTAAATAGCTAAAAATTGATTTATTTCGAAGATAAGGTGGGTATGGGTCGAAATCTTTTCATCCAATAGAATTTAGACAAGTTTAGGTTCCTATTTTAACCTTATAATTTATATTTAACTTTAAGTTAGATAATTTTACTTTTACCATGTATTCATGTTTTCTTACACTATAATGTTAATAAACATACTATATCAAGAAAAACGAACCCCAAGTTATTTATAATTAATATATATAACCTTATATATGTCATGTGGCCAAACATTATATTTTTATGAAATAAATAACAATTAATAATATAATATTTTTTTTAAAAACTATTTTTTGTCAATTTAGACACTATTTAGTAATTGATTTTTGTGAAAATCATAACTGAATTATGAGTTAGAAAAAAGTTAATTAAATCAATAATAACATGTCATATTAACCTAGAAAATTAATTTAATTCATAAAAAGTCTTAAATTACATTTATTTGAGTATTTATAACATCAATTATGTCAATATTTCATTAATAAGATAATTACTGCATCATCTTTGGGTCATAATAAATGATAATTATTTAATCCTTAAAAATTCTAAATAAATTCCTATGATGTAGATAATTGTATTATATTTCTAGAGACTATTCATGTTCGATGTTTCATGAAGTTTATCACAAAATTAAAATTATTATACTTATAAGATTTAAGAAAGTGACATGTTGTCACATTCTTTGGTTTTAATAATAATTAACTTATTTTCATGGAACAAAGTCCATTAAATGAATCTAATCCGTCCCATAGGTGATATGGGTCTACTTTTAGTCATCCAATAGGATTTTTACAAGTTTTAGGGTAATTTTATAATATTATATTTACCCTTAATTACCAGATTTTCCTTTAACTACGGTAAATAAAATTTATCGTATTTACTATTCATAATTCCCAAAATTAAAAAGTAGTCTATTAACATAATTTGGACCCACTGATTACAAATATGGAATCCATTTTTTCAAATTCAATACACAGAAGTTGCTGAAATTAAATTAAAATTAATTTCGTTGTCGAAAGAAAACAGGTTTTTCTTTAAAACATTGCAAGAGATTGAATTTATTTATCCTACGAATTCAAGGTAGAATCAATGCTAATGACATACATTATATTAAATGGTAAAAATATTTTCTATTTATACTTTAAAACCATTAAATATTATAATTTAACCATAAATACTATTGCGATGAAAAAGTTAATTTTAATTAAAATATAGCGTGTTTTTACTATTAATCAAAATATGAAAGTTACCAGAATAATATGAAAAATTTATCCAAAGATAATTTTTATATTATTATTCCAAATAAGAATTTTATTTTTTCAAATTGAAATTATAATCATGTCAAAAACTATATTTAATGTGGGTGCTCCATCAAAAGGCGGCAAAACAGTATTTTTTTAAAAATTCTTATTTTACCCGAAAAATTTATCTTGTTCTTATACCATGTTTTAGAAAATGTGTAAGATGAATAATAATTTTATAAGAATAAAAATTTAGTTAATACTCTTCATAAAGACTAGTTCGTAATAATATTATAATAATATATTGTTGTTTAGTAAAAGCCGGTATTGCGTACAACACACGCTATCGAGGAAGGTCGCGATTGCGTGTAATGCAAGATAAGTCAGCGTTTCGTGCTGTGCAAGAATCCTTCATTGTTTCATATATCATAATCCAACAATATTTCATTTATATATTGAATATATATATATATATATACTAAAGGTTGCGTAGAATAACTATTATCAAAATTGTGTGTAACACGATCCAAGAATAGTGTTGCGTATACTGCAAACTAGTACGGTGTTGCCTATAGCGCAAGGTAATCTTGGTGTAGCATACAACACAAGACATTAATGAAATTAAAAGAATATTTTTCATAAAATCTCTAGGTGTTACATATATAAACATAATTAATATTTTGGATTACAACCTAATTAATTATATTATTATAAATTAAATGGGTAATTTTTAATTTAAGGATATATAAAAAATTTAAGGGGCCTTTTATATCACATGATTTATGTGAAAGAAATGAGTGTTTTTGAAAAAAGAAATATTTTTCATTATTCATAGAATAATAAATCATTTCATAAATCTACCTATGTTAATTTGGATAAAATGATTTTGAAAAGTTTTTTCAATTTATAAATAAAATTTAGAAAATATTTATAAATTAATTATAATTTCAATATACGAAATGAATTAGAAATCATCTTTGACGCAAAAAAATGTCTCACTCAAAATTGAGTAATTATTTCCAAATAATTTATCAAAACATTTGTATTGTGTAGAAACCTTATATATTGTTTATATTATGTTAAATCATATTCATACCGACCAATTAAATAGTTCATTTTATAATTGTCAGTTGTAAATAATAATTTTTTTATAATATATCTCAATTGATTTAAAGCTTGATCATTCATGTTAAGAAAGCCATCTAGCATGTCATTCTTAATTTTTTTGGGGAGTTATAGGTAGAATAATTGGAATTTTTTCAATAAAATAATATTATTAATAGATTTAAAAATTATTTCTTGAGAAAAAATACTACATGATAAGTTCTATTTTTGGTAGATCGCCACTTGATCAATGATAGTTAAGCCAACACATGAAAGTACATCTGTTACACACGATACTCTTAAGGTGTATTTTAGTGTAATAAGGGGTTATGTATCTAAACCCCAGTGTTATAATTTTTAATTTTACATTTAAATTAAATAGTGGTCTCTCTACTCCAATTATTTTTATTATTTTATTTAATGAAATACACACGAATTTATAATAAATGGACTTTTGGATACAAGTAAAAATTAATTTTTCTTTTGAAAAATATATAATGAAAATAATTATTTATAATAAATTATGGTATATTATATATATTATATTTTCATCAAATAATATTTTAAAACAACATTTCTTTATAAATAAAAAATAATATAATTTTATAATGTCGTTCGTCATTTATACAAGGGACCAAAATTTGATTTTTTTATAAAACAACTAATTTTAGATAAAGATGGTTTCTTAATTAAAATTTAAATTTATCACATATAGAGACTAATTTGGATAAAATAAATAATATATTTTAAATAAAAAGTTCGAAATTAAGCTTGAGTGAGATTTTAAGAATGCTCAAAAAGCCGTTATTTTTCAGTGAATAGCAGAAACACAATTTTGTGTTTTTGGTGTATTTTATAACTTCATAAATATTTAACAATGATAAAAAAATTATTAAAATATAATAAAAGAAAAAAATATGTTATTTTATTAATATATTGTATTTTAATTAATTAAAATTATTTTCCAAATCTATAAATGACTTTACAAAGTATAAAATGGATATTATGGTTTGAAAAAAATATTATCTTGTGAGAAAATTATTTTCTTTTTGAATATGTAATACAAAATATTGAAGTTAGTTTCTAAAACTAAGATATATAAAAAAACTTCTTAATTTAGTATACCTTGAACCAAAACCATGGGTATTCCAATGGTTATGTATTTTAAAAAATATATATTTCCAAGGCTTATATTTAAAAATTAATAAACAATACTCAGAAATTTTCTATATATACCCACTACCCACCCCATATTATTATCTCTTAATCCATTAAGCATGAACTTACCCTAATTTTAAAAATCTAGATTCTTTTCACGGTGTTTTAAATGTTCCAAGGAAGTATCTTAATGCCTTAAAAATATATCCCTCAAGGGAAGGTATTCTACTTACTTCTATCTTATCCATGTAATTATTTTATAGTTAGCCATGTTATTTTAAACATTAAATGTTATCAAGGACTAAGGATCATTAAATTAATATACAAAAGTTTTTATATAAATGACAAACTTCCATAATATATCATTAATCAAATTCTTTTTTCTATTTTTTATACCTGTTATATTGTGTAAATCATGGTTTGACTTCCAAATACTCCCTTATATATTGTAAATACCCAAAAATAATTTTATTCATGGGTTATAATATATATTTAATTATTTTTAATTTATTTGGTATTACAATTTTTGAAACCCATATTAACTTATCATGTGTTAAAATGATTAAAAGTTCATGTCTTTCAACACTTATGTGCTCAATGATTTTGTATGAAACTAATTCTTCATCATCCAAGGTTTGTTGATGAAATCCTTTATTATCATTTATATAGTACAAATGTATTAAAAAATGTGAAGGTTTCAACTTAATATAACCTAAATTAATTTGGTAAAGAATTTAACACTGGAGATGATATGTTTTATGATACATTGGAGAATAACTTTGGAAATAGGTTTTATATCACATTGGTATTAAAACTTGGTGATATGCTTATGAATTTATAAATTTTTATGTTGTAGTAATATTTCAATGTTAAATATCACATTATTTGGAATATTATCTCCTGATATTCCTATTTTTTATCTAAGATAACCACTCATGTAACATTTCATTTGATTATCACTTAATGGGCTTATGATCACCCATTTATATTGAGGTATGGCCACATAAAATCACTTGCAGTGAGGTAAAATATTATTTAATAATAAATTAATGCCTATAAATGATTAAATTAAATTTATATTATTGTTTTCCTTATCTACATCATGTATAATTTTCTTAGTTTCCATGACAATTAACATCAAAATGTCCTTAAATATTATTTAAGTAATATTTTTTTAAATAATTATGTATTATAATTGTGGTTCACCATATGACTCATACCACAAATTAGATTATGATCTATTATATGAAACTACTATATGTTTAAGACATTATTGTTAAATCATTCATGGTCACCATTCTTGTTACCCCAATTGTAAAAGGGATCGATTGGTACCATGCATATATGAGAACTTATTTCAGTAGTTATTTGTCTTCTAAATTATTGATTGATTAATTATACTATAGTTTAATTCCATATAATTTGGTTCTATTGAATTTATTTCCATCTATGGAGTCAAGTGATATTATAGAGTTGGGACCTATGAAAAAAGATTCCAACATATTTATATAAAGGTAATCAAAACCCTCATTATTTAGTTTCATTAACCAAGGCACACCAAACATTTTATTGTAATGTAGAAAGAACGATAGTGGGTTTTTAAGGTAATTCTTCTATGACCAATGATGTACCCTTGAATTTCATTAAAAAAGGACTACTGTAACTTTTCGTTTAAATATATAAAACTAATAACTTTTTAAAGTAGTTTAGAGTCACATAGTATATGTTTCTTGGGACGAGTGCCTAAATACTTTTTGGTGTGAGTATTATGGTAAATATTCCCTTTCTAGTTAAAACCACCATTTTTGGAAAGTGAAGTCAGGTTGTGGGTTATACCTACTTAGAGGACAATTTGAATTTACCTTCTATTTATTGGAAACTAAATTGGGGAAGAATGGTTGAACACATGAAAAAAGTGAAAAATAAATGAAAATGTTGGTCTTAAAATGGTTTCGAATCCCATTTACACTTTTTAGATCATTAATTGTCAGATATTATTCTAAATAGATGGCCATGGATTCAAGTATCAGATGTTGGAACATGTTGAAGTGCTAAATTTTGAGATAATTTAACTACGTCAATGACTTGAGGGATTCTTAATGTTGTAGTGTTCAATGTGATCTTATACCATCATCTCATGTGACGATTCATTGTAAAAGATATTTATTTTCCATTATAATAATTTTCATAAAATAATATATCATAAAAGTGTTTATGGGATAATAACCACTTCTTCAAAACCTTTTGATCCAATGAATCATAGAGATAATGACTTTCTTTTGATCATCAAATAAAATATGATATCTAGGGAAAGATCTTGATTCCTTCTATGTTTTTAGAATATGTTCTATGGTAATAAATAATAGTTATGGTATTTTTAATCAAATAATTTTTTTATGTTTCAAAAAATAGTATCATTGGATAGAGATATTGATCATCCCACCCCTTTGGATTAAATATAAAAAATTCCATTATTTGGAACTACTATCTCATTTGATAATATTATTTATTTTAAATTATATATTATCATTCAATAATCCATTTTATTTTTTATTTTATGTTTCACTTATTTCATTTAGCTCAGTTATCTCAGTTTTTTGTAACTTCATGGTAATTTAATTCAATTAAGTTTATTAATTTTTGCAATATCAAAGTTAAGAACATACATATTTCAAACTATAATTTACCATGAGTGGGAGAATTATAAAGTATGTAAAAACTTTATTGAAACACTATCTTGAATATTTTATATTAGGATAACATAAATGTTGTTTATTAAATACTTGAGAGCTATGTGGATTAATGTATAGCATCTATGTTGAGTGTCTTGGGTCATGGAACGTTTCAATGGTTGACTAAGGATATTGATTTTCATTATCAAAGGAATACACGACGGATATACACTAAGGATAATATTGGTCAGGTAGGAAAATGTAACACCCAAATATTATATTTTTTGTATACTATTTATAATATATTATGATACACATATCTACAATCTTAATCTAACGTCTATATACAATTGAATTATAGTAAAATAATGACCATCATATCCTATCATTTGTATTGGATGGTAGAAAAGAGAGTCACATCTTTATAAAACATACGTAAAAAATTTTATATAATACAAAAATATTGAGGAATTTCTAGGAAATAATTATAGAATTTAAAATTATAAGAATAAAATTAGATAAACTTAATGAAATTTATTGTTTTAAATGATATTATTTCCAATAAAAGTTGCTTTGCTGTATATTTTTTATTTATCTTAAAATAAGTAAATTAATAATATTTAGAGTATCAAATATAATTAATATAAATTTTTAACAAATACATTCAAATAACTAAACATTCATATGTAGATTATCAGTTTTTTAGAGATATTGACAAAAACAACTGATTGTAAAAAGATATATTTTCCAGATATTTATCTTTAATTGAATTATATATTTATTTTGTTGATAAGATAAATTAATCATGATTGATAATTTTTTTATGAAATTTATAAATGAAATATTCAATCATGTAAATTAAAATCATCTAATTACTTTTATTAGGCATGGAATATGTATAAATTAATTTTATGCTTAAAAAATAAATTTTCTCTCAAATTTTTTTTCTTGTATGTAGAAATTAGAATTATTTAATAATAATTTTAAAAATATTTTTTTATGGAATAAAATTTATTTTCTATATCATCATACAAATATTTTCTTTGATTTAATTTTTTTGTTTTTCAGAAATATTTTTTTGGGTAAATACTGAGAAATGCCGATATTACAAGTGACGTCCATTTTTTGAAATTATTTATATATAAAAATGAAATGAAAGTGTATGAATTTTTTTATAGAAAATATATATATATTTTCAATATGTAACATAATTTATCTTAAAATATATATTTTAACTTATAAAACTATGTTTGAAAATTTGGAAATCTATGTAATGTTTTTCCCAAATAAAACATATTTTTAGTTATTTCCTTCAGATCAAGAATTCACATGGTTACTTTAAATTTCTATTTTTTATGAAAGTAAAATATTTATTATATTATTTAAAATAATTCAATTAATTATATAGGACTAAATATTATGAATAATTTTGTTATAAAATAATTTTTATGCTTTAGTAGGAATTTTTCTAAAACAAGTCTTCATTGTTTTTTATGAAATTATTTTAGAATTAATTTTTGATTACTATGAGAATTTTTTATTTTAATTTAGATATAATATTCCTAATTAGAATAATTAATATTAGGTAATCATTATAACTTAATTTTTTGTTAAAACAAACAGTAACGTTTTCAAAAGATTATAACCATAGTAATGGGTAAAATGAGTTAAAAGGATTAAAAATATAGGGAAAAGTCTTCAAAATGATGTATGATTTTTTATTAAATAATATTTATTGGTTTCATTTAAAACTAAATCTTATAATATTTGAATATATGAAAATATGGATCTACTTAAATTTAGGAATAAATATATTATATAATAATGTTTCAAGTATTCACATGTTTTCCACCCACATCACTTATTAGAGGGTACCTTCTCTCATATCATTTAAACCCTTATAGAGAAATTTAGATAAACCAATATGAAAAAAATATATTCAAAAATATATTTTTATCTTATAATATGTTTTGGTCTTCCCAAAATACCACTTCTAGAAGGATAAAGGTATAAGAAAATGAAGGCTACCAAAAGAAGAGGAATGTGTTCCTACAAAGCATTTTCAAAATCCCTTCTTGTTAAATATCCTAAAAATATTAAATAACCATCTTCGAAAAATAACATAATAAAATTTACTATACTAAAATGTTTTAGAGTCAGTGGTACATCCATTTTCTCTCTCATTTAAATCATATGTAAAATGAAAGCATTGCTTGTGCGTTTGTATGGGCCACCATCACCATGTAATAGTGTAATTAATTTTCCATTACCACCGAATGTGGATGGTTATAAATATAAAATTAATGAATATATATATGATATTTTTAACATAGTTATGATTTTATAAATATGTGACATCATCTATATTCTTAGACAACCTTTCTTTATAAAATTAACACATCACACATGTGTACATGTGGACTACTAACTCTATGAACTGATGTGATTCATTTTTATTTATCCACCTTTCATAAGTGATTATAAAATTTTATATGATGAAAATTTTATATTAATTATATTATTACCATTAGATAGATTATGGAACAATTTCATGACACCTTTAACCATGGTCAATATACTATTGTAATTTGGGATAAATTGACTTAACAACCTTATATAATCGAAGTAAATAAGAACCATTCAATGAATAAATGAAAAATTATTATTAAAGAATGTTTAAAATTTAACATAGATAAAAATTTAATTAATAATTATTTTATTAAATTTATATTGATTATCCGGAAAGTTATAACACGTAAGAACAAGCATAAATCCAGGGAAATAGTTATTTGTTTCAATTTCTCTCCTATGAGACATAATTTATATTATGAAACAATTTTTTTACATAGTGTATATATTTACCCTTTTATATATAATATCATGAATTAATACTTATTCATCGAATTTATTGTTTTATTTTATGTTTTATCTTCTATGATTCGTTGATTGAAAAGATATTAAATCTATTAAGGTTAATTTTACAACCTCCCTCTTATTTGGGATTGATAATGTTTTAATATATAATATAATAATTATTAGAACATATTTCCTAAAATTACCTATATATGTTACATTTTAGTTTTTTATAGAGTTACTATATTTTACTTTTTTTATTTTACATTCATTATAATTTTAAGACCAAAACATTTTTTTTGAAAAGAATAAGTATTCTTTTTATTTTTTTGGTCTAGAATCATTCTACTCTATATCATTATTAACTAAATTATTTTATGGATATTATTATATAATTTTAAATTATTGGTAATGTTACATTTTTACTACCTTTGAATTTATTAAATTTTTTTAAAAGAATATTTTTAATGTTTTCCAAACAAGTAATTTTTTATTTTTAAAGATGTTTGAAAGGAGTGACCGTTATAAATGTATATAGAATGAACAATGTTTCCCACATCCATGAAAATTAGTTCATATATATATTTCTTCAAAATGTTCTATGGTTTTAAAATAAAATTCATATATATTATTATATAAATTCTTATCTTTTATAAAATCCATTATTTTTGAAAAGGTTTAAAATAATTTTGAGAATTATTTATAAGATTTTATTTAAAACAACGTTTCAAAAAGATATTTTGAATGTTATTTTAATGTTTCACTTCCATTTTAATCTATAATTAAAAAAATAAACTCATTTATTTTAATAATTCATTTGAGTGGAATTTTTTTTCTATCATACTTTAATGTTTTTTGGATTATACCTCATTTTTAGATCATTCAATTTCTAGTGATCACATTCTCTGTCACTCTCAATTATTCATCGGATATAATTTTCTTCTTCATATCCAAAATATTTTTTGTCATGGTTATATCTATCATTTAAATATTTTTCTAAAAATATAGAATTTTAACACATGGTGTTAGTTGAAGGAGTCATATTAAGAAAAAAATTCAATTTTATAGGGAAATATTAGTGTTTCGTATTCTTCATTTAATAAGTATATTTAACAATTGATAAGTATTTTATATTATTTATTATTGATTAAATATATTAGGAATTCATTGAAAATATGAAATTTATGGTTGGATCTGTTTATAGATATCCCTTATATTCATCGGTATGTCTCATAAGGGAAATAGTTTTTCTTTTCTCAGTGTATACCATAATATACATAGACATTGTCATATAATAAAGCCCTGACGGTATATAATATGTCTTGGAACAAGGCCCTATTGATAAGTATCGTGATTTTGTTAGATGAGGCGTTTATTAAAATATCTTAATGCCTAAAATTATACACTTAATTTATTAAAATTTTAGTTCTTATTATCCATTTGATTTTATTTTTATATTTCTTATTGTAATATTTTTAAGTTGAAGTTATTGATTAGATTGTGTATATATTGATTAAACATTATTACATATTTTTTATCCCCTGGTGATAAGGTTTCATTTTCAATTAATATGTAAAAATAATTATAAAGGCATTCTATATTCAAAGGAAATCCATAGAAGATGAGGGTGATTGAGCAGCAGTGAAAAGGAAATATAGTAAAGAATAAGAAGGGAAGAGTGAAACTTCTAACAAGTGATAATTGTCTTATGAAATGTCCTAATTTTTTTTCTAAGGGAATTATTGTTTATAAATAATAAAAATATAAATCATATAATGATTATTAATATAATGATAAAAAATCAGACACTCATATATAGTGCATGAACTGGAATATGATGGGTTACAATTTGAATCAATTCCCCAAGCATCAAAGATAACGTTAATAATTTAATGATTGGTTTAATTTATTTTTTCATGGTATAATATATGGGAGATTAATATAATGATAATCACTTATAAATAAATAATGAAAATATTAGATGAAAGAAACTATCTTATAAAATTTCCATGTCTGAGTATTTTCTTCTGATTATTTCTTTTCTTAGAAATATTATCTCTATTGATTAAGTTTTATTTTATATTTCTATGACAATTATAACAAAACATATTTATAATATATTTTATTTCATTATTAATAACATAAATATCTATATAATACAGTCCTATAAAATTGAGAGGCCTTTTGTATTATGCATGTTATTTTCATAAACCATTAACATTAAATAAATTTGAAAATCACTATTTAAAATTTTATAATGTGATCCTTGATTCCCATAAACTCTAACTATTTCCTTGGATAACCAAGGGAAATACATAATTTTTTTTTGATCTATAGATCCAAACAAGGGAAAAATAAAAGCATAACATGATAATAAATAATAAATTTGAGTCAAGATGCATTCCATGATAATATAAAGAGGTAAAAATCATATATACTAACATAGAAACACACCATGAGAAAAAGACATCATAAAATCATGTTATCATAAGAATGTGGAAACAATATAAAATACTACATCATAAGAATATGTCTAGGATAACTACCAAGTCATCATAGGATAGTGTGATTAGTATAACCATCCATGAACTATACATGGTATCTCATGAGATAAAATCATAATCCAGTGCATTGGAACTCTATTAGAGAGAACCCTAAAAATTTACTAACCTTATGTATGCCACATCAATTATATAACATTAGAACATATTTTATAATTTCAATCCCATTAGTAAGGAATAGGAGTTTCATACATGTATATAACCAACCATTGAAGGATAGTTACATATTTTTGAATACCCTTTAATTGAAATGGGGTTGGGTATTATATAAAATGGACATGAAAAATCAAGGGATAATATAGGCTTGATATTGACTGTACATAAAACTTCATAGAAAATATTTATTAGAGATATGGATAATATATCAATAATATAACATAATTTGGGAAGTAAGGGTTTATTATAAACATAACGAATCATAATCATTTTCAAATAAAAAATTCATATGAAAAAAGAATTTTTTGAATAGTTTAGAGGAGGGGATAATCCAATACCTTAATAGGTTTCTTAGTAAATCTTCACAAGAGGATATTAAAAATATAGAAACTCCTTAGGAAGGATATAGAGATGAAATAAGGATGGAAATTCATTCATAAAGTATTTAGAGAAAAAAGGGATGGGATAATTTTTTGGTATTTATAGAAATAGTTAGGGGATTGTCTAAGAATTTTCAAACATAGGCCTTAGACACATTTTTATGAAAGTAAACCATTGTTTTTACATTGTTTCCCATGAAATTTTCCAAGACAGAGCGGTTTTTTATTATTTTGTTACTTTATGGATGGATACTCTTAAAAGAATATCATTGATGATGTGGAATTTATTTATGTTCATAAAGAATTATTTCTTAAATCTTAATATTTCTTTTAAGGTTTTCAAGGTTCATTATAGATTTGGAAAAATAATATCAACTAATTTCAATACCTTATTTTAATGAAAAAACTATTTTGGTTATCAAAACCCATTATTTCTTTTAATACATCAATTTTCGGTATTATTAATTCATGATAATTACAGTATATTTATACAATATATAACTTTTTCCCAAGAAAATTATATGTCCTATATAATTATAAAAAAGTTAACTTTTTCTAATTATAATGTGATGATTCCCAAAATTTAATTTATTTTATCAAAAAAGTTTTATAAATATGAATATTTTTAATTGTAAATATGAAAGTAATATTTATTTAAATATAATAGTTTTATAACATAATAGATTTTATGGCCCTTTTAAAAATTACGCAATACATTATAGAGTGATATTATAATTTATTTCCTTGAAAATATTCTTTCATAAGACTATTTTAGGAAAATAAATGTTGTTTTAAATTCATGAATTTTTCATGAATTTTCATTTTAATTTAAATTATATGTTTTCTAAAATTATAATAATATTTTCTAAGAATACAAATTTTTTTTTACCATATTCATCTTTTATTCATTTATATTTTATTGAAATAATAGCAATGAAAATGGGATTCAAGAAATCATTAATTCCTTTAAAAAATATTACACCTTCACAATACTAAGGTGTATATATATATATATAATCTCATTACACTAACATACGCCCTATGAGTAATCCTTGATATATTGGTACTTTCATGTGGTGGATCAACTAACATCGATCTAGTGACGATCTCTACAAACATGAACTTTTCTTTTATGAGGTTTTTCTCGAGCCTCACATGTTGAAGATATTATTGGGATTGATCATGTGTGAACCTTAGTGATTCAACACCACAAGTTTCAATAGATAAACTTCATAAGGAATGGTCTTACTGGTTAAGTGCATTTTTCCCATATTCTGTCTGAATTAGTTCTCTAAATTTCCTTTAATATAAAATGAATTTAATGGTCGTATTCTGAAATATTCATTACCAATCATCATAAATCCCAATGAACACAATGACCAACAGTCACATTGACCAACACCTAGGTATCTATCATATAAATTTTATATCTTAGTTGTCACTTTCCCATTTACACACCATATATATATATTCCATAGTTCACATAAATTTAATTTAGTTCCACACATCCCTTGATAATTTATATTATATTTCTAATAGTTCTATTTCTTATGCCAGTCTTCATAGAAAAAGTTATTTTCATGGGAAAAAATGATCCAATGAATTTAACCATTGTGTGTACACTATTATTTTGTTTTTAACTTGATTTAATATTCTTTGCTATTATAGTCAATATTTTTTCATGAGTTTTAGTTAAATAAAGCATTCTTTTTGGAACATAAGAAAATAGTTTTTGTGAAACATGATATCTTTTATTTAAAAATAAATGTAATTTTCAGTCATGACATTATCCCCCTTAAGAAATTTCAACCTAAAATTTTCATTTAACACACTTTAGTGAAAAAAAAGGGTAATTATAATTCATAACATTAGCTAGATTCCATGTTACCTTTTCATATTTATGGTTCTATAAAAGTGCATTGACATGGTGAGTTGTCTTATTATGTAGAACTTCATTCTATAGTCCAAGACCTTCACCAATGTCTTGTAATAAATATTATTCTATTTATTTATTAGCTTTAGTTTCATTACATCTGAGAGACCTCTAATGTACATAATCAAGAGGGATATGTCGAACTCTTCTTTCACTTGAGAAATGTTGGGTGGGAGTTCTAGATAATAAGTCACAAATCTGATGGGAATAATAATCTCAAGGTTTCAAATATATCTAGTACTTGGAATTATATTATTATTGAGCACCATGTCTCTCCTCTAGGGATATATATGATGGGAAAATGTTTATTTCACCTGAAACAATAGGACTCATTTGCATTTATCAGTATAAATCATCAATCAACTTTGTGCTTCTATGATGTGTTGCCAAAGGGTAATGATATTCTATAACATTTCTTATATTAGTTCAGGTTCCGAAATCTTCCATTCTCTAACATTATATAAATATATTTGTGATATTCATTTATTTCCATAGTGTGATTCATAATCACCCCTATTAATTATTTAGTAAAAGAAATTATTAAATTAGAACTCATCTAATGGAAGATATTGATCTCAAACTCTTTTTTTCCATTGATAAATCTCAAAACATAACCTCAAAATTATGGAAAATATATTCATAATAACCATTTGTATGAGGGAGATAGTGAATTCTGATTTTTGAATATGTGTTTATAGTATTTTTGAGGAATTCTCAATCTATTCAATATATCCTAACCACTTCTCTAATGTTTACCATAATAATTTGATCAATTGATAATTCCTTATGAATATAAATGAAATGAGAAATAGTTTTTAGACTATCCCCTAAAAACCATATATATATATATTAATTTGGTTGTTTTTGGAATAATAGTTAAAATATCCAATGTCGTGTTTTCCCATTTCAATATAGATATGATTAATGGATTCACCATCCCTTTCAAAATTTTCTCTAATACTTCTACTTTCTAACATAAGAAAAACATTTATTTATATTCTATAATACCCCTATTTGTATATATCAAACTAATAGTTCTATTTGAGATATTGAAATATATTTTTATCCCTAATTAGATGGACAATGTTATTTGATGAGAATCATTTAACAAACTCTATTTATCCTAGAATATAATAGTATGAGTAGGCACATCAAAAATATCACATATCCATCTTATCAATATATAATTTTTAGTATTTCCCCTTCAACCCATCATCTACCATATTCCATACCTCCACATCATCCCTTTGATCATATTTAATCATATCCAAACATGACAGTTGAGAAAAAATTTAATAATGGTAATATTTTATTCCACACCTTATGATCACCATGTCCATAAATTACATGTCCAAAAAATGCTGGATCACTATCAATCCTCATCTTGGGTATGGTTTTCCACTTTTTTATACATAAATTATTTTATAATTTATTCACTTTCACATAATGGAAATGGATTAAACAATAATAATCTGCAATAACCTCTAACCACCTTTATTATTGAATGTTGAGTTCTTTTTTTGGTGAATATATAATTGGGGGTCTTAGGATATTTATATATGATACACTTTACTCCACGGTGATAATGTCACCAAATATTCAATGATAATATTACTACAGCGAATTCCATATCATTCATAGGACAATTCTTCTCACACATCATCAATTATTGAGAGGCATTGACAATCTTGTTATTTTTATGAGTAAACGCCAAATCCATTCTTTTAATCACAAATGTAGATAAAAAAATACTCCCCCACAGGTGGATACTATGAGTACAAGTGAAATTATTATCCGATTATTAAACTCATTGAATCTATATTTATATTAATTAAAAAAATAACTCCCTTATGAGTTAGCTTGGTTGTCATGTTTTAAAATCATGAAAATGATATCACAAATCATTGATAGTAACCATCTAATTTTATGAAACTATGGATATCAATTACAAAATTAATCTATACTATTCCTTAACCACAATTATCTTCAAAGGATCTACTAATATAATATTTATTTTTATAATATTCCTTAATAATGATAATTGATCAATCCAAAACTCACAGATGCTATAATGTTCTTAATATCTCTCCTTTCTCAGAGCACTTGGTGTAATATTTAAATTCCCATTATGTTAATCCTTTCTTTTGAAGTATATGAAAAAATTATCTATAAATAATTCCCTAAATTTATTGATTTAATCTATAAATAATCAGAAAATTATATCCATGAATATTTTTATAGAATTTTTGAGTCCAAATGAAATCACTATAAACTCATTGTGTATGTAACTCGTATAAAATGAAATCTTAAAAATATTCCAATTCTGCACGTTTAATTGATGATATCCTGGCCAAAGGTCCACTATAAATAATTATTAGGCCTGATATATCTAATAAAACAAGTCATCAATCCATGTAAGGGAACATATATTTATTTTTATCTTGTTGAGATCATTATAATAAATTAATAGACACATTAAATCATATTAATTTTTAAAAAGGGTGACTAGTTCACCCATTAGTGAAGAACTTTGGCATATCATACCATTTTAAAAATTATCTTGTAACTTATTATTTTATTTCCATTCTATAAGAAGACTTGGATATTATAATATTTATAGGTATATGTTGAACTAAGAATAAATCCTCTAAATTAAGTGAAATTACAGGCAATTATTTAGAGAATACATAATCACATTCCCTTAAAATGGGAATTTCATCAAGAGTGGTCCACTATTTTTTCATGAACAATTGATGTAGATATGGTTTTTCATAAGAAAAAATTTTCCATGCTTGGGAAGATGTTTCAAAAAAAGATTTATCCTCCTCCTTGAACTTTTATAGAAGAAGATGATGATTAGGTACATGGAAAGTGATTTTATTCTCATAATAGTTCATTTTGGTTCCATATGATGACCAGAAATCTATTCCCACATAGGAAATATAATTCTACTAAAGTGAGTATGATACGGTTTTATTGCATATTCACCCCATGATAAGAAAATGTGGGGGAGTTATATACCAGGGGTATAATAATAATCATCATTTTTAATGATAACTCAACCTTAATGTTTGGAAGTGGTTTTTGAATTGGTCTTCTAAAAATTCATTATATGAAATAATGCACAAAATTAAAATGAAATAATACATTCAGTATTATCTAATTAATAACTAGGTATCTATAAACACATCACTATGAATATCCTCCTTAATAGCAGGGATAAAATATTCCTTTTCTTTATCCCTTGGAATTTTTGGAAATATTCATTGGTTATTGTTATCAATATTTTGTTTTGTGACTTAGTTAACATATTTTCGATGTGTCATGTTGTTCAAAAATTAGACCTGGAGCTAAGGGTTGATAAAAACCTTTTTTCCCTCTATTAAATTAGTGGGATTATTAATCTTTTTATTGAATTAATTATCTTTATTCCATTATATTCCACATAAGAAACACCTCCTTGCTTCATTGAGTTAGTTTACAGGATTCATTTTCCCACACTTACGACACATGTGATGTTGAATTATCTATTCACTGTGAGTATTATTAGATTATCATTTCGAGTTAATCTCTATTCAAAACATCTTATCTGAAATACCATAATACCACTAATAATTATTAGTTTCTAACTTTATTATGATAGAAAATAAAACAATTTAAACATAGACATTTTAGTATTGAATCAACAATTATTCTCAAATAATTGGATCTAACCCATTTTAGAAGTGGTCAACCATTAATTCACCATCCATAATGAAATCCCAAGGCATATCAGAAAATAATTTTGGATTTTTCATTATAAAACAAAATAGATTCATTGTAATTTTTCTTGAGTCCAAGTAATTAACATTCCATTTTAAGACGTAGAGTTAGGTGAAATATTTTTTTGAAAAAAATGTTCTTAAATAAATAACATTTAATTGATTAAAAATCCTCTTTGGGATTTTTATTATTTATTAGTGTCTACCATTCATCAAATTAGCACTCCTGGTAATAAGAAACCAGTTCAAATATCTTTACACAGATTATTTTAGGTAAAAAATGTATTACTAAATAAGTTAATCAATCACATGATAATTATGGTATTTGAAGATCCACTAAAATTTAAATAACTTTTCCACACAAAAGACTCAACCATTGATTTCAAGTTATTAGGGGAAAAGGTACATTGATATTATTTATATTTTTACTCATAACCTGTTTCATTTTTTTAGCAATTATAATAATTTTATGAGTACCAATTATATCATATTAATATTTTCATTAGGTAAGTCATTACATTTCCCATCACAATCATTTTTGACATGATGCCTCACATTTCCAAAAATTTTAAAATATTAAATAATATTTGGTATGAGGATACATGATTCAATTATAATATAATAAGAAAAAATATTTAACTAATAAAGAATGACATATAAACCCTAAATTATGAATCTCTATGTTTTAATATAGGTTATCTATTGTCCATTTCTTATTAAATTATTTGAACTATAATTGTATCGAAATCCATGACAATGTGTTTTCAAGAGAATATAAATTATATTAATCATTTACACATGGAGTTTTCAGCATGGTGTGTAGTATTAGGACTCTATTTTTTTTACCAGGTATAGGTTGAGTCAGCACCCAATAAGCTATTTTATGTTTATTAACCCTTAGTACATCTGTTCCGTAGCCAAATCCACATTCCAATATCCAGAAATGGATTTATTTTATCTAAAACCATAAAATCAATACTCTACCAAATTTTAGGATGTTTGTCATATTTTTACATAACGTTCTGGTTTACACTATGATTTTATAGTTCTAATCCCTAAAAATAACTAGAACAGTCCCTAATACCAACTACAACAACTAATTTTTCATAATCTATTTCATTTCATGATTTTTTTGAAAAATGTTAAAAATAATAAAATCTCATAAAAATGAGACTATTAGTGTCTTTATTATATTTGATACATAGACCATTAAATTAAAATAAAATAAAAAGTCATTATTTAAAATTCAATAAATTGATCCTAGTTTCCTTTGAACTCTTAATGATTCCTAGGGTAACCTGCAAACATTATTAAAAAAAATGGTGAGATATAAAGCTTACAAATGTAATAATTAAGGAATAACATGATGAAAAAATACATGTGAGTCATGAGGAATTTCATGATAATATAAATAGGTAAGAATAAAATATAATGACCTGGAAATATTGAATGAGAAAAAGCTATTATAGAATCATGGAATCATATGAATATGGAAACAACATGAAATGTGACCTAATAAGAATATGCTGAGGAAAAATGAAAAAAATCATCACATAGTTTTCTTAGGATAACTGAACATGAAATATACAGGGTATCTTAGGATATTAAATCCTTAACCAAAGCATTAGGGTTCTAATAGGTCACACAATTTAAATTTTCTATCTTTATGTGTTCGACATTGATCAAATTATGCAATAACATATTTCATAATTTCAGTACCGACGATAAGGAATGTGGGATTCATATATATATTTACCACATTAATGAAGGATAAATACATATGGGTGAGTTTTTATAATGAATGAGTAGGGATTGTTTATAAATTTCAAAATATAGACCATTGTTACCTTGTTAATAAAACATACACTACTACTAGCTTTCAAATGTGTTTTCCGATGATATTATCCAAGGAAGAGTTTATTTTAATATTCGATAAGTTTAACAACCTAAATACTTAAAATAATATCATTTATGAGGTGGAAGTTAGTCATGTTTAGAAATGATTGTTTTTAAAATAAAAATTATTCATTTTTTTGGAGTTTCATTATAGATATGGAAAATTAATACTATCACTTAAAAAAATTAATTAAATAAAATATTTTTTGTCAATAAAATATATTATATATTTGTAACATTAATTTTAGGTTATTATTATGTCATAATAGTTACTGTATATCGATACCATATTTAGTTTTAACTAAAAAATTGATTATTATAGATAATTAGAAATAGAAGTCTTTAGATAATTACAATGTCCAAATTTTTGAAATGTTATTTATTTTATCAAAATTATTTTTTTAATATTAGAATTATAAATTTTATATTTTTAAATAAAAATTCATTATTTATTTTAAAATAATACTTTTTATTACTCAAATAAATATTCTCTCCCACATAAAAATTATATAGGACATTATAAAACCGTATTCCATGAAAATAAAATTAACATAAAATTCAAGAATTAATTAAAAAAAGTAAATTTTAATTGAAATTATATATTTTCAAAAAAATTACTATTTTCCATTTGTATCTAAAAATCTATTTATCATACCCATTTTATTTACATATGTATTTTATTAAATAAAATAACATTGATAATGGTATTAAAGAAACCAGTCTTTCATTTCATAAATGAAAATTAAACCATTATAAAGACAACGTTTAGATACATAATTCTTTATTAATCCAACATATTCCCTATAAGTAAGCTATGAGATGGTGGTACATTCATATGCTGGCTCAACAAACATCGATATTTTAGAGATCTCTACTAACAAGGACTTTCTTATAGGTGGTTCAACTAGAGCCTCACTTGTTGAAGCTCTAATTGGGAGTGGTCAATTGTGAATCCCCTATGATGCCAACTCCCTCCCATGAACTTATATATAAGATTCAAAAAGTAAAATTATACTATTTTTTATTATCATTACTATCTTTTGTATTAATTATTATACCTTACATCCTATAATATATAAAGATCTAACTATCATGTTATAAAAGCTACTTTACTCATTGTTATAAATCCCAATGGTTATAATGAATAATGTACACATTGACTAATTTTCTGGTATAAGTAATTTAATGGGAATATCTTAATAGTCACTTTTCCCATTAAAAACTATGTATATTCCACTATTATGATACATTTACATCAATACTAAAAATCCCTTTATAATATCTATTGTATTCCTAATGATACTATTTCCTATGATAGTCTTAATGGTTGTTGTGATTTCCATTGGAATTCTTGAGTTAATGAAATTTAAACTTATATGTAAAGGATGATTTGATATTTATCTTAATGTAATATTATTAGATTTTATAGAATATATTTTTTCATGTTTTTTAATGAAATTTTTATTTATTTCTATGTGCTTATATTACATGTCAGAATTAAATTTTCTTTGTGAAACATGATTCCTTTTATTAACAAAAGATGGAAATTTTTTGTTGATACAATAAGGAATATATTCATAATTGTATAAAATCTTTACAGATAGTATGGGTTTTTATGAAATGATAATTATAATAAATTTATTTGAATATATGATTATGATGTATTCAAATTTTTTCATAACCCAGCCCAAGAAAGGGATTTTTCCGTAACTACCCTTATCCTACCTCTATAGTCTCGGTGCTAGAGACCAATGACAAAGAATAACAATCATGGGGATCACGTTGAAAAAGTACCTATATGTACACACATAAACATCTTGATACAAAAGTTTAGATAGAGTAAAATAAAAAAAAATTGAAATCAATGGGAAAACAATGCATGTATAACCTCTAAGAAGTAAAAGAGTACCGTGGTATAAAATAAAAATTAGAGGGAACAAATACATCCAAAAATAGAAATGTTTCCCAAACTGAAAAAATTGGAAAAGTAAACTACTGAGAGATATCATATCATAAATCCCATGCTACGACCAATATATATAGTCCAAAGTACCCAGTATCCCTAACATTCTCTGAAGTCATCACTGACCTATCTGTAGTTGTCATAAGACATTACATGTGCGAGATGATTTCATACATGGGTGAGTATATACATTCATATTTGGAGACCCCAAAATGTTAAAGGGGTAGAATTAAGAGATACAATAGAAAATAAGGAGGAAAAATGAAAGTTTTAGTTAAAGATAATGTCTCAAACCTTCCAATAATGAAAGTAATCTTGTAAAAATACAAGGGAAAAATGCCGGTGAGTAGATGAAATACCAATCGAATATTATTCACCTATAACAGGAGAGTAGAATCAACCATCCACATGAAGCTAAACACAGAAATCATGTGGCATACCCCAGACATATCATCCTCTCATAAAAAGATTGTAACTAAATCAAAGATGTGGATAAAATATAATATATATATGTTCAAGTAAAATAATCCCAAATGAACGAGTAAGGGGATCTCCATTTCATAACATATCCCAATAGGAAAAGTTCCCAACAGTTCTGAAATTTCATCAATGATTCCTAGATTCTCATTATTCTTCTTATAAGTAATTTTGAATTAAAACTATGTCACATCACTATGCCAAATAGTCTAGTGGTCACAAATATAAGTGGAATACCCATTCCCTAGTACACATGGAGTGTCAACTCTGATAGTATCTATTGTGGACCCATGCACATGCTAATGGGGGGTTCCACTCTATTGTCACATGGAGTCACATCATATGCTGATAGGGGGTTCCACTCAGTGTGATAGATGAACAACATCCATGCTAAAGGGAGGTTCAACTTTATAGGTCAAGGTCCCATGAACTACTGTGATTGGGGATTTCCACTCGGGTCATTGGGGAACTTCACCCTATCAGATAGCCCCTAGAAGTTTAGGACCCGCACCTTGGTACCACTGGGTGGTTCCCCTCTAGTCATCAAGGATCCTCCCTCGAGTTTGTTAGGGAATTCCACTTGAAAAGTAGCTAAAGAGGACCCACACCCATGTTTATAGAGGGTTTCAATCTAATCATTGAAGACCCAAACCCATCCAGATTGGGTGTTCCACTTGGGAAGAATCCTCTACTGATCTTACCTGATCACTGCTATCATCATGCATCAACTAAATATGTGATATTCCCATAAAATTTCAAATCATATATCAAAATATACAATTGGGGGAACCATCATGTTCTATGTAGAAAAAAACTCTATATAATCTACTCTCCAACTAAAATCCATTTCAAAACGATAAAGATACATAAAATTTAAGTTTCCTCAAAATAAATAATAGGTTACATGACGTTTGAGGCGGATTACATAACGTGTGGTGTCATTCCACTACCTATCCATATCCTTGGACATCACATAGATCCCATACCATGTATTAGTTCACACAATGTAGCTGTACTACATGATGTTTCTAGAAAAAAATGGATGGGGCCATGTTCTATTGGCCATGTTCATGAACCAAACACCATTTCCGTGTAAAAGACCTCATGTCTGTGTACTCAGATACATGACCACATACCTGACCTTGTACATCCATATAGATTTCAACTCATATGATCCTCTACTTGGTGTTTCCACCTAGGGAAGGGGTACATGCCCTGTATGAGGGCTACTCACCATGTCATCATTAACTTTTCCAAAACCCAAGACACTTTTGTTAAAGGGGATAAACACCGTGTGTTCATCCCACTACATGGTGTTTAGTCTATATTATTGTAAAATCATGATATCGAATTTACATGCCTGAATCTTGTCTTTACACTTAATATTCGTCTATATATTCATCTAATAGTGTTGGATTTAGTTGAAAATCATGGTTTCCAGTCTTCGTTCACTTGGAAACGGATCTGTTTGTTCATTGTAAGTTAATTTCATGCACCACATATAACCATGGTCCCCACTATTCATGATTTGATCTCAAATAATTATAAATATCACCCATGTATCACAAATATTATAGATCTGATCATAGTTTGTCAATCTATGATATGTTTCAAAAACTTTCATGGTTCGGGGGGTCCGATGGGGCTCAGTACGTCCCAGAAAAGTTGAATTGGGAATCTAGGTTCCAACTATTAAATAACGTAAATTTTATTTGGGGTAAAAGAACCATAAAAAACTATTAAACATTGCTGGAAATGTTTTTTAAAAAAAAATTAAGAACAATTATACTAGTTCAATAAACATTGAAAAAATGAATTTAAATTACACTACATAGGCACATGCTCAATCCATAATAGGATCAGACCCAAGAACAATGGTGGATATTCGAAAAAAATTTAATTCAACATAGAAAATCACAAAATGATGAGTCCTACAAGGATATTGGATCATTCATCTTCTTAAAACACGCTCTCCAATAATGGAATTAAGTTATTGTGTTTGTTGTGTTCTTATATGATTTAATCTAACATTTCTTCATCATTGGAGGAGATTCCCCAATGGAGAGAGAAAAGAGAGTTTCATTGGATATTATAGTATTATGAGGCTCAACCTAGAAATATTTAAATAGCTGTATATTTATATAATTCATTTTGGGTTTAAATGAACGAATGAATGAATTCAATAATCAAATGTATGACAATGAGAGGGGAGTCTGAACTCCTAAGAACTACCCATTTTATGTCACACAGAGTTTTAACAACACATTATAGACCCAACCATTGTCTCCTATTTTTTATCCAAGAATCCATTTAATATTTATCTAGTATTATTTAAGAAGGTGTTCATTGACAATATATTATATTTTTAATATTTTTATAAAATTAATTCTGGGAACACTGAGCCTTGAAATCGCATGTATTCTCTATAGCTAGCTATTTATATATATATATTTCAAATTCTAACACGGAAAAAACATGAGTCGCAACATCATTCCCCCTTTATGATTTTTGTCACAATAAAGGAAAAAAATACTCAAGAACCTAATCCCACACTTGGATTTCCCATTCTGAGGAACAATCTTACACATTCCCACATTACCAAAACTTGTGAACCATGGGTATGGTCCTTCCACGTATGGTCTTCTATTTCTGATACTCAATAACTACCGGGTTCCCCACAAAGGTGGTTCTATCCTCGATGTTCATCAAACCCTATTCAATAACATGCATGGGGACATGCACATATGTCTTTTTCTACAAAACCTAGAAGAGGTCATCAACCTACTCCAACTACTGGGGTATTGTGATGTTATAAGTCACCTTTCCAACCCTCATCAAAATCTCAAATGGATAAATGAACCTCAGGGATATCTCTCCCCCGGAAAAACCATTACAATCCTTAGCATGGGAAGAATCTTCGGAAAATGTGTTCTCCCTACTCGAACTCCAATAGACAATGATAGTGATCTATGGAATATTTCTATCCTCTCTTGGCTATTCTCATCCACACATGGATGACCTAAACTTTCTTCATCATCACCTGCACCATCTCTCAGCCTACAAGAGATGTCTCACTGATCTCTATCATGAACATGGGTGACCTATAGGTTATCCTCTATAGGGACTCAAAAGGTCAAATTATAATAGTAAATTGGTCACTATTGAGGTATATAGACTCAAACATGTACATGTGATCCTACCATCTCTGGTCTAAATCCAACATGCAAAGCCTCTGCTAATCTTCCAACACCTGGATAGTTCGCACAATCTGTCAATCGGTCTAGTGGTGAAAGGATGTACTTTTTACATTTGGGTCTTAAATGACTCGTATAGGCATCTCCAAAATCAGGAAATAAACTTAATTTCATGTTCAAATACAATCATATAGGGAACCCTATAAGGGTGAATGATCTCGTGTATGTACAGCTTCCCCAAACTATCCACTGAATACCACTCCCAAATTGAGAGGAACTACTTCGAAATCATGCGTTAGTGAAAAATCATCCAGATGGTGTTATGGAACTTCCTTGTGAATGGAAACCCTATCATAATATCCATGAATATTCCATCCCATTTCCACTCTAGGACCTCAAGTGGTTACAACAAACCCACCACAACAAGGTTCTCATCTTTCACCTATATAAAAGTTAGCCTCCAAGAGACAAACTCAGCAACGCCCTATCTCATGCTAGATCTGTAATATTTCTTCCAATGGTATTTTTACATCTTCCCCATACTAGGATTCATAGATTGGGGAGAGGTGTTGAAATAATGCTTCACATCCTCCCAAATCATGACCAGAACCATTATTTTCCCCTAGAACGTGATGACATGATTCCCACCATTAAAATATCCATTTGGTGAGTCATGTATGGATATCTAATAATGTAAAACCTCACAACTAATGTATCCTAGTTAGGACTCTCTAATATTATAATGAAGCGAAGGATTCAACACCCCCACTGAAGGTTTTTTTTCTTTCCTGCTCCATCAGAGCCAACTATAGGGAGATCAACTACTCTGAACCCTCTCGTACTAAGAGATCCTTTTCATACTACTAAGGGAATTTTCTATAATGTTTCTCTTTCCTCTAGTATAGATGTTTTTGAATTTGTATTCTTTTAGGAAATATAACCTACACCACTGTCTTAGGATGAGTTCTCTCTACATGAAGAGATACTGGACACATTGATGGTCTAATTAAACCACAAAGAACTCTCCAAGAAGGTAGTGCCCTTATATCCTCAGGGAGAAGAAAACTACTACCAGCTTTAGGTCATGAGTTGTGTTGTTATTCTTGTGGGGTCTCAACTACCTTGACCCTAAAGTGATAAATACTTAACAAAACATCAAAATGTACCTGAATCCATCTCTTGAGGCATCACAGTACACTACAAACTCTGAACCTTCCTATAGTTTTTTCAGAATTGGATCACTGATCAGCCTGACCCACAACTCCCCAAAGTCACTCTCAAACTACTCAAACTAGGTAAAATACATCCCTTTATTTATCAAGGTGGTTAAAGGGGCCTCAATCCAAGATAAATATTCCATAAATCTATTATTATACCACAACAATACAGGAAATCTATCCTCATTTGACACACTCTTCGGTGGATACCAAGCAAGAACTGCATCAATAATTTCTATTTACATGGATAAACCATGGTTAGAAAAAAAATTCACTAAAAAGTGAACCTCATGTATCCATATCTGGAAAAATGAGAGATTCCCATAAATCTAGTGCTCTCATAGAAAATCTATAACCATTATTAATTGCTCTTCTTGATCCTCCTAGGATATAATTTATATAAGTATGGTGTCAATGAAGACAAATAAATTTGTCAATGTACAACTAGAATATTTGGATCATTAAATCCATAAGCACAGTGGGGGAATTTCTCACACCAAAGGGAATCACTAGGAACTCACAATGTCCATAGAGACATCAAAATTCCGACATCCAAATATTAGCATCTTAACCCCTCAACCAGTGGTAGCTGGACCTGAGATCAATATTTGGGAACCATAATGCACATTGGAATTGGTTAAAGAGTCCATCTATAATAACAAAGGGGTACGTTTCCTTTATTATGGCCTAGTTCAAGAAATGATAATACACATAAAGGTGCCATATCCCTTCTTCATTTTACACAAAAACATTTGGACTACCGAGGGGACACACTAGGTCTGATAAACCTTTTTCTAGATATTCCTCGAACTATAACCATAGATATCATATATCAGTAGGTTACATATGATATTACTTAGAAGATATTTAAGGGATGAATGGATGCAAGTTAATTCAAAACTCTATCTCCCGACTCAGAGGAAGTTCTGAAACCTCCTCTGTGAAGACGCCCATGTAGTCCTCCACAAAATGAGAAACCTAGATGCTTTAAAAGACTGCTAAATGAAGGGATATACTTACTATGTATTGGTTGATGGGATTCAACCTCCTACTCATAGACCCCACTCATCCTTCCATGATATCACTCTCACTAGAAAAATAGAATATCATCTCATCCGCACGTAGAAATCTGACATGTTTATAGTGACTATCAGCCTATCGCCAAACCATGGTCATTCTCTTCTTACCCAAGATGATATCACAGGTTTACATCATGATGACAAAAAGGTGAAACATGAACCACTCACCACTATGTAATATCTTTTACTAATGATAGATAAAATATAGAGAATAAGCATTCCCTATAAGAACAAAAAGACTATGCTAATAGGCAAGCACCTCAACTAGGTGCTCCAGCTCTCACTCCAGGCATATAGAGATAATTGATTGACTACATGCATGTATAATAATACTAAATAATTAGTATAAAATAATAAAATCATCCCAAAAATCATATCATAAGCTGTGGGATCATAAACCTTCAAAGCTTGTAGTGGAATGCAACCCCAACTGCTAGATAATTGAGCCTATCATGGGATTACAAGTGGGGGTGGCGGTGGGGAGAAGGATATCACAGCATCGACCACGAACCATAGATCCTCCTTCTCTTTTTTCCATCTCCTCCTACATGGGAACCACCCTATCCTCACATATAAAACCCCTGATCACAACATTTTTTCTGTTATGGCGGTCTATCCACTATCTTCCGTTGCTTCTCATCACATCTGGTCGGGAAGTATTTTTACATGTGACCTCACCCATCAAAAGTAAAACACCGCCCCTCTCTAGGATTACCTAGTGATTTATGCAAATCCTGACCTCATTTTTTATGAAAATCATGAGAACGTCTTCTATATCTTGTTCCTCGCACCTGGTATCTGCTAGATTCTATATAAGACTTATATCTTTTTTTCCCACTGCTAGCCTTATCTATCTGGAACCCATTGAAAGAAATATCTATGTCATTAGTGACCAATATAGAGCCATATAAGAGCCGTGTATGCATAGGGGTATGAAATAGGATTCTATCTCTCTGGAGAGTCCCTGATCAAACTTTCATGCTCAAAATTAGTCATCCTAGACCATGTCAAATGTGTACCGCGTATGGTTGGTGAAACACACTACATACTCAAAATCTATTATCCCTCCCCATTGTAGCTAAATAATATCTTAGATTAGAACTGAGAAAAAATAGGATGGGTAGTACTACTCATGGAATATCTACTAGAGGTCTAGCCATGATAGTGTCGACTCATCACGCATCTATGTAACAAGGATCGACCGACACATAGATGCACTATGGAAGGGGCTAGCTACCATTGAAACCACCAAATATATTGGTGTCTAGAAGAGCATGAAAGCATGTAACATCAAATATATCCAATCCTCAGCTACATGAGGATCTTGCTCTTCATGAAACCTCTATGTCCTCAAGTGATGGAACTCACAAAGAACACCAACCCTCCACACATCATCAACCCACTCTACTGGAATGATATTATTCTCAAAAGGTGGATGTGTTTAAACCTTCCCACATGGACGAAGGTGGTTTCAGGAAGAATCCTAAACCGAGTCCCTGTCTCTCATCGAATCATCATTATTATCCAGAGCTGGTATCCTGGCTGGATGTCATTAGTGAAGAATCTTGAGATTTATCAACATGTACCACGACTAAATGATAATATATATATATATATATCAATAACAATGAGAATCTAAGTAAAAATTTAAATTAAAATTCTCAATCATATATGATGCATTTTCCATTGATTCCTAAAACATATGTTGCGAAATGTCGAGTTGAAAAGAATGTAGTCAGGGTCTTGGTGAATGGATATATCAACCACCCACACCATCCCTATACTCCTTGGCAAGGGAGTTTTATTCATGAAATATTGACACAGTTTCCCCAAACCAAAAAAAAATAATTAAAAGGTTAATAGTCCAAAAAATGTCCCAAGGATCAAACCATCTATAATACCAATATTTCATGACCCAACCCAAGATAGGTCTCAAGCCGCAATGAACACAAGCCCTCCTCCATAGTCTAGGGGTCTAAGACCAACACTGGAGGCATAAATAACACCATAAGGCCTTTTCATAAGTTGTTTAATTTACACACATTTCCATCTTGATGAAAAATTGTTGAGGGAGTAATATAAAAAGAGGTAGAAATTAAAAGAAACAACCATGCATGCATAACCTCTACATAGTACAAGAGTATGATAGTGTAAATTGAATCTTAAAGGGAAAAAATACATTATTAACTAAAAATATTTAGTAACTGGAAAAAAATATTAATGAAAATTTCTAATAGATCCCAAATCTTGAATTTAATGATACGACCACCATACATGGTTCAAATGACCAAGTATCCATAAGCTTCTCTGATGTCTTCGCCAATATGTCCGATGTTTGCATAAGAAATGGACCATGTAGAAATATCCCATGAAGGGTGAGTATATACATACCTAGTATAACACTTGGAAGCTAAAGGTAGAGTATCACGAGATAAAAAAAGAATGACATTATATTCAAGATACAGTCAAAGAGAATAGCTCATCCCAAACAAGAGTGAATATAAGCTCATCCAAACACAAGGATCTCAACATGGTGAGTAGATGAACTATGTGTTGAGTCTTCACCACCTATATTAAGATATTTGACACATCGAACCATAAGAACAAAAAAAAATAAAGAATGTGTCATACCCCACACGTCTTCACTTCTCCTGGAAGGAGAGTAACAAAATCCATTGTTTGAATATAGAATAATATATATATATATATATATTCATGTTAAATAATATAAAATGAAAGTATAAGGTTATCCCAATATAATAGATCATCCTAATATAAATAGTAACCAACAATTCTATAAGTACATCAATGATGCCCAGTATGTCACACATCTTCCCAAAAGTGTCCTTGATGTAAAACCATATGTGGTCACTGTGACACCAAACCAAGGGGGGACAACTTGATGTAGAAGACCCACACACCAATACATTAGGGGGTTCCAATTTGATATTATCTGTAGTGAACCCAAAACCATGTGGTTGAGGAGTTTCACTCTACTGTCATGAGGAACCGCACCATATGCCGATTGGGGTGTTCCACTCGACAAGGTAAGGGACCCACACCCATGAGGATGGGGTGTTACACTATAATGGTTGAGGACACATGACTTAGTGTGACAGGGGGTTCTGATTTGGTAATTGAGGACCCATTTCATATCTAATAAGGGGGTTCTTCTTGAATGTTGAGGATCCACACCTTGGCACCATAGGGGGGTTCCACTCTAGTCTTTGATGACCTACACCCTAGTGTGTTTGGGGGGTTCCAATATAAAGGGAGATTTAGAGGACCCACATTGATACTAATGGGGGGGTCCACTATAACAATTGAGTACCCACACCCTATCTAATTGTTGTTTTAACTGAGGGAAAATCCTCTAGTGATCCTGGTTGATAACAACAATCAACAAACATCATCTAAAAAATAACCATGGTCAGAACATATAACATAATATCATGAAATTCATAACCAATGGAACCATCATGTTCTATATGTAAAAACACTTAGGATAGGCTACTCATGGGAAAAATATGAGTGCAAATGATGGATATACATAACCTTGATGTTTCCTAAAAAAACCTCAAGGGTACACATCATGTGTGGTGGCACACACAATGTGTGGTCTTACTCCACCGCCTAGATATGTCCCTGGTTAGCACATGGATTATAACCAATACAGTAGTACTTTTCATATAGGTGGACAACATAGCGTTTCCAGACTATCTAGGACTCGGTCGTGTCCATATACCGAACCCCGTGTCTGTGTACTGGGCCTCGTGTTCGTGTACTTGGTTGCACGAATGTGTTGTTGTCCATTTAGTTCAATACAGTTCTTCCACCTAGGGAAGGGGCACACGACATGTAGGAGGGATACACCCTATTCCGTCATTATCTTTTCCAAAACCCTAGGTTCCACTGCTGAAGGGGATACATACCGTGTGTTCATCCCAGTACATGGTGTGTAGTCGGGGTTTCTTTAAAATCATCATATTTTAATTACATGCCAAAATCTAGTATTTACGCTTTATATACATCCATATTTCTATTAAAAAATGGTGGATCTAGCAAAAAATCATGGTATTTTTCCATATTTACTGGGAACAGTCTTCTTTCATTATTCAGAAGTTTTTCGCACAAGATTCGCATAGTAACATCCCCAACCCAGGATCCACTAAACCAGTTCTCCGATCCGAGTAGTCACATGACCTCAAGCACACCTCTCCATACTCCAGAGGCTAACAACTAGAAGCGAGGGTGAAATAGGTTGTGTGGGGGAGACTATACCCTCAATACAAGAGTAATCCACAATAGATAACAATTGAAACAGTGGAAACAAAAGAGAATAATCCATAACATGGATAAATAACAAAATACCATGAATGGGCACAAACGTATACAACAATAAATATGTCATGTCATGCTATAGTTCCATGTGAACAAAACCCAAAGGAAGGAAAATAGTAGAATCCCCAAAATAGTCCAGACTCCATTTCGTGATCATCAACCCAACACATTCCATTTCCCTCTAAACTCCCTAGCAAAGGGCCCTTGCCATTGTCTTGAACGGCAAGCATGAAATCTGCTCGGTTACCCAATTGTGGATCATGTAGGGTGTGAGTACAACATAGTAGACCACCACAAACAGTGTCTAAAAATTATCCAACATGGTAGACAGTGCATTAAAATAAAAAATAAAGGAATTTTAAGGTAATAAATTTAATATACTAGATTTATTTATTCTCCGTTGGGTTAACCATATAATTAACACATGTTTACAACCAGGACATTTCATTTATCATTTCACCCTTTTTCATGAGTTCAATGGATTAGGCATGTTCTATGCTTTCAACATGTGGAAAATTATGAAGTCCAGTCGCACTAGGAATCATTTCACAACAATTCCCATTATCCTCACCTCGAATACTCAGTCCGGATGGTATGCAATAGTTAGCGTAATTGAACTCCGTCCCATTCCCTAACCCATTCATTTAGGGGAGGAGCTTGAAAATATGTCCAACTCAACCCCTGGGCATATAACCTCAAGTCAATAACCCACTTTACCGAGCCGTGTGCAGATGATTATTTATCATTAACCACAATTAACCACATCACAACAATATAGCCAATGTAATTTACAACATCACCACAATATCATTAAATGGGAAATTTACAATTTTCCTCAATAAAATAAAACATTCATCATTTATTACTTCACCAATTTATCCCCATTTCCCATTTTCCATGCATATCTCATTAAGCATTTACATGTATATAGCTAGTCCCCTATCACTTTTTCATTAACCCATTTAAACCCTTTCAAGCAAACCAAATGAATTATCAGGTCATTTCCCAACCTAATAGCATAACTAAAATCCCGACTTATTTTACTTTAAGAATTTAAACATATTCATCATGGGATATATGTTCTTTCATGATGACCTACACTTACATAGATAACTCTTCATCTGGGAAACTGGCACACCCCATGGATGGCCCCAAAATAGGTCTCATGATCCCTTATGCATCCCATAGTGATCATGAGGGTTTTATTATGTTCTTTATTCACCAACACAAAACATTGTATCAAAGGTACCACTAAATCATCAAAAGAGGTATTGAAATAAAACCCTAAATGCACATATATATTCAAAAACTAATGGATATAACTTATAAATAACCTACCTTGAATCCACTGGTGAACACACTCCCAACCGAAGCCATAGATATTGATTTAGCCAACCCATTGTGGCTTGACCCTATAACTCATCAAAAATTTAGGGTGTCAGAGCATCAGATGGATAGGGTAAAGAAATAGAAATCCTAAAACAAAAAAGAAAATCAATAGAGATATTTTCCATACCCAGATATTCAATCTGCAACTGGCGGTGCTCTAAATAGCTTAGGAATTAAGGAGATCTACCTCTTGGTAGATCATGGAATCTTGACTTGTTACTATGGTTTAAGGAGGAAGAAGGGAGAGAAATCCTGAGTTGGGTATAAAAAAACTACAATGGAATTTTTATAATTTTTTCAAAGTTTTCGGGTAATATGGTCGACCCCAAAGGTTTTTCAATCCATGTGAAAAATTTATGGAAGCTTCTATCCCAAAATATCCCCTCACATAGTTTGGAAAACTGTGCACAACCCGTGTGGAGGCTAATATCTGGAAAACCCCTTTTTCTAGGTTTCATAAGAATTCTGTATGGTTTTCACTAACCATGTACAAACCAGGAACCATGACCATAACCTAACTTTTTCTTCCCCTTTTAAGTCCCGAACCCCCAGAACACCACCAATCCTTTTTAAGGACTTGGGGAAACTATTAATTGTCCAAAATAAAGGGCTTAAACTGAAACGTTAGTAAAACATTCCTTATAGAGAAATCCTGGATCTTATATAAGTCAACAAGGATTCCATTCCTGATGTCTTGGTCTTAAATCATCAAAATAATCATCTATAAAACACAATAATAATAGATCTAATCTTAGTTCATCAATCCATCCTTTGTTTCTGAATTCTTCATGGATCCCTAGGTCCAATCGGGCTCTGAACTGGCTAGAAAATCCAAACCCAGACTGTGGGGTCAAACCGGTGATAAATGTGAATAATATTTGGGAGAAAAACACCATAAAAAAGATTTAATATCATTGGCAAATAATTATGGGACAAAGATCAAGAATAGTGATACCGAGTCAGAAAACATTGAACAATTCAATTTAAAATTTAGTACATAGGCGCATGTTCAATCCATAATGGGCGCATACCCAAGAAAAATGACAAATCTTCTCAAAAAATTTAATCAATGTGAGTAAATCACAAAATGATGAGTCCTAAATAGTGATTGGATCCTTCTTCCTCAAAGAACATGCCTACTAATGACCTATGGATTTATTTGTTTTTGTTACGTCTAAGTCTACTTCAATCCTACATTTCATTGTCATTTGAGGAGATTCCCCAAAGAGGTTGGAAGGATGATGTCATTTGAGATTCCAATATTATGAGGATAAATTTAGAATTTTTTACATTAATAAATTTTATATAATTCATTTATGGTTCATATGAATTTGTTCATTAATTTAATAATTAATTATTGCAACAAACATACTACCAATGAGAAAGGAGTCAAAACACCCCACGCTAACCCATTTTAATTCTCACCTATAACATAAATGACCTCTTTTAACCTTAAATTTCATTTAATTTCTATTCATGCTTAGTTTTGGGGTCCCCCATTCTATTATGGAGGAATGGGTGAGTTTTCATGAATTTTTCCAAACCGTGAGCCCAATTCTAGATTTAAAAATAAATATTGATTCCTTTATAACTCCTTTATTTTCAAAACTTTTCATCCATTACAACTCTTAATTGTCATCCCCTGACCTATTAACCCCACCATATTAATTTGTACCATTTAGGAATCTATAATAATGGAGGATATGGGTTTTTATAAAAGGGATTGGGCGTGCCTGAAAGACCATTTCCTACATTAAAAATAATTTTTAATTCTTTAATATCTCCATCAATATTTTCGTTTTTTCAGTGATTCTAACTCTCCCCCAAGCCCCTATACCAAAGGAACAGCCCCATGCTCTCTTCCTCCTATTTGGAGCTCGGTTTCCTTGCAAATTTAGATGAAACTGCTCAGAATTTATCAAATCTACCAGATTTGAAGAGGTAAATTGATTATTTCATAACTCTTTCATTTCTCACAGTTTTCCCTCCATTACAGCTCCTAAATGACCACTTCAACCTTTTAGAATATCCCTTGAATGGTTGGATATTTTCAAATTCAGATACTTGTGTATTTGGGGAGATTTCTTCAATAGTTTTTAATGTAATTGATTTCTTCTTGGTTTCTTCCTTTTCACTTAGGATTTCCTCCATCATTCATTATTTTCTAAAATTTCCTGATGTTAGGGTATAAAGACTTATATATTACATACATTGTTAACAATTCAAAATTTATGTACACTTATTACAACATATAACAAAACCACAAAAGGACTGTATAGGTATAGTGTCTTTAGAAACTGGGAAACATAAACAACTAGTTCATAAAGCATATACATTGTCTTCCATTTATTTTATCATATTTAGAGTCCCTTTTTAGCATATCCTACTTAATAACATTCTTCTTGACCTGGGGAAAGAAATCATACAAACGGGTGGGCTCAAATGCTCAATAAGGGTAAACAAAAGAAATATCAATCACATAATATTCATAAGAACATAATATTTTGGAAATCATAAGCTGCAAAAAAGATCATAATTTCATAATCATGGGATAAATCATAGTAGTGAAAATGTAATCCCAATTATCATAACATAAAACATGAAACATTGTGATATACACACATAATCATAGAGAATCATTTCATAGTAGTCAAGACTCATAGCCAAGACTATCTTTGCAGGGATAGTCCATTTCTGAACCAAGTTCACTCCTCATTTCAGTCCGGTTTCAGTGAACCGGATTAACCTGCCATTCCAGCCATGTCTATCTCATGAGATATAAATCTTTACCCAATTCATTGGAGGGATATATAGGTCCCACCCATCTCATAATTAAACTATTCTTATGTGTTCCACAAAATCATAAATCATACATCATAGCATAACCCATTTAATATAAATGGGATTCTTAATCATCATTCCATCATAACATAATCCATATAAGATAAAATTACACCATAACAATAGTTCCATCATAAAACAGTCAAAAAATGTAAAAATTGGGATAGAAACAGAACCCTAAATAATCTTAGATGGAAAATAATTTTGATGAAACACTTGAACTCCATTCTTGAGGAAAATATCATTTCTACTTCAAAATCATTTTCCTTTCATAACATTTCATATAATTTTGAAATAAAAGAAGTTGATTAAAAATAAACTTGAAAAATTGTAATGGAAGCTTCATGTAAATAATGTTCTAAAAATCCATTCATGCAGTATAAGTTAAAAAACATTCTTCTCGTACTTTGGAAAAAAAAGTCAAAAAGTAACTCATACGAAAAATGACAAAAGATTCCTTTCATATATTTTTGTAAAAACTCACCAAAGAGTAAAATTGGATTTAAACTATTGTAGGAGGATAGAAATAATATTAAATATTGAGGAAACATGGATGTGGATGATAAATATGCCCCAGTAAATTCTGATGTATAAACAATCTCGGATAAAAATGAGATTTTGAGATTTTCCCTTACCTTAAGTCTGATTTGCTTCATAAGTGTTCAAAACTCCTGTATAATGATTTAAATAGTGTCATTTAATTATTACAGAATCATAATAATTGTTATGATATCATATATGGTCATATTTTCATCATCTTATTAGTAATATTTCATTGCTACTTGTTATTCGGGGGTTTATTAATTTTTGTTCATATGCATGTTTTGTCGAATAAATTCTTATTCTTATCTTTAGGTTATAGATAACTCATTTACATAATGGTATTAGTGTAATATATATCATATTTATTCATTAAATTCATTTATATAATCATTAAGCATTGAAGATCATGTAAAACGAGTCGCATCATATCGTGGAGACGGTAGGCCGTACGTACGCACGAGCGATGATATCGTTCCCATGATCATGTAATTATATTGAAGTGTATGTATACTATTTCAGAATCAATATCACTTTAAAATAATCATATATAGTTATTCCTTACACCATTATACCCATCGAAGTAAGGTGGTGGTGGAAAATAGATTACACCACGATGTGGAGACGGTATTCCGTACGTACGCACGCACGGTGATTTCGTTTTCCATAGGAAGGATAGATGGTGAAATAGGGTTGTTTCATACTTATAATAACATATCGATATATGAGTGATACTGATGTTTTTACTTCATAATGAAACAACTAAAGATGAAGAAGTAGAAGAAAAATAAAGTTGAAAGAATCGGTAACAGACACTACATCTTCTTTGAAGTGCCTCTTTGAGACCTCCTATTAGTGTAATAAATTGGTCTTTGAAGAAGAACAAGACCTATAGTATGTTTCTAGGGATGTTCAGAAGATAATTTTGCAGGGTTTGGCTGAGCTCTAAGTCTCAAATTTGTGTGAGTAAGAGAGGGAGGAGGTACCCTTTTATAAGGGAGGAGAGGGGCACCTTAGGAATAACTAAAAATATTATTTTATTATAAAGTCATATTCAGTTTTTAATAGCTCAAAATTGATTTATTTCAAATTTAAAGTGGGTATGGGTCGAAATACCCTCATCCAATAGAATTTAGACATGTTTAGGGTTCTATTTTAACTTTATCATTTAGATTTAACTTTAAGTTAAATAATTTTACTTCTATCGTGTGTTTTTGTTTTCATACACTATAAGGTTAATAAACTTACTATAACAATCCAAACGAACCCCAAGTTGTTTATTATTAATATATATAACCTTATATAAGTCATTTGGCCGATCCTTAGATTTTTAGCAATAAAATAACAGTTAATAATATAATATTTGTTTTAAAAACAATTTTACGTCAATTTTGAAACTATTTGGTAATTGATTTTTGTGAAAATCATAACAAAATGATTAGTTCGAAAAAAGTTAATTAAATCAACTATAATATGTCATATTAACCTTGAAAATTAGTTTAGTTCATAAAAAGTCTCAAATTACATTTATTTGGATATTTATAACATCAATAATGTCAACATTTCATTAATAAGATAATTACTCCATCATCATTATGTCATAAATAAATTAAATTATATAATGTGTAAAAATTAAAAATAAAATACCATTATTTAGGAAATCGTTTTATATTTCTAATGAATATTTATAGATGAATTTATATTATGTATAACCCTATATTAAAAATAATTTAGTTATTAAACTATGATTTCAACTATTTTAACCCTTATTTAAATAAATTAATAATAAATGTCCTAATCTAATCCAATTGGGCCTAAATGGTCATATTTTATTCATAAGGTTGTTTTTGGTCGAATTACACTTATAAAATAGAATTAAGATATGTGTTAGGGTAATAATAATTTCATTTTTACCCTTAATTACCCTATTTATTAGAAACCGTGGTAAAAAAAAGTAAAAAGTTACTATTCACCAAAAATTATGTTCATCTCATTGAACCAAATTTTAGTCCTTGATATTAACCGTGTCTTTAGGATTTTAGAAATTCCACTCACAGAAGAAGTAAATTTATGTTTTATGTGAATTTACAAATTCTTCTAGGAGGTGGGTAAAAGACGATGAAAATTATAATAAATTTTTATATATCAAAAATTATTATAAAATGACTCCAATGAATTACTTTGAACTTATATAGGTATTATGTATCATTTTTTAACTAAAATAAATTTAAAAAAAAATAATTAATTATTTAAATAAAAATTCGGTTTTTAAATAGTTACCTAGTGTTTTCACTATTCATCAAAAATTGAAAGTTTTCAGAAAAATACCAAAATTTCACCCTAGGGTAATTTCGATATTCTGGATCCAAAAATGAAGTCCATTTTGAAAGATAAATTATACAAAATTTCAAAAAGTGGTTATTAATATTTATAACTGCTAGTTTTAATAATATTTTAATAGCATATCGTTGTTTAGTGAAACTCGAAATTGCGTACGATGCAAGCTATCGAGGAAGGTCGTGATTATCTGTAAAGCAATCCAAGTTGGTGTTGTGTGTAGTGAAATATTCCTTTTATTATGTATATAACATAACAACACAATATTTCTCATAAAAGTATTGGGTGTTACATTCTACCTCCCTTAAAATGAATTTCGCCCTCGAAATTCGTCACTTTGTAACAAACCGATGAGGATACCTCTCCCTTATCATATCCTCAAGCTCCCATGTAGCTTCTTCTAATTGGTGGTTCCTCCATAAAAATATCACGAAGTGAGTGGTCTTGTTCCGTAGGACTTTTTCGCCACGATCCAGAATCTCTATCGGCTGTTCTTCATAAGAAAGATCTTTCTCTTGTGGTACAACTTCTGAGCGGAGTATATGTGATGGAGCAGGTATGTACTTTCTCAGGAGAGATACATGGAACACATCATGAACTTGTTATGGATTTGGTGGAAGTGCTATTCGGTAGGCTACCTTCCCAACACGATCCAGTATTTCGAATGGACTTATATATCTAGGGCTCAACTTTCCCTTCATTCCAAATCTCATTACTCCCTTCCAAGGAGATATTCGTAAAATTACTTTATCACACACTTCAAACTCTAGGTCTTTTATTCAGTTGTCGGCATAAATTATTTGTCGACTCTGAGCGGCTCTAATTTGATGTTGAATAGATCTGACCATTTCTGCCATCTCATCAACAAGATCAGGTCCTAATATCTTTCTTTCCCCAACTTCATACCAGGAAGTTGGAGTTCAGAATTTATTTCCTTAGAGAGATTCATAAGGATCCATATGAATACTGGAATGAAAGCTATTATTATAAGAAAATTCCACCAATGGTAGGTTTTTATCCCAACCACCTTTGAATTCAATAGAGCATGCTCTCAACATATCTTCTAAAGTTTGAATTGTCCTCTCAGACTGACCATCTGTCTGAGGATGATAAGTAGTGCTGAAACTCAACTATGTATCCAGATTTTGCTGAAGACTTCACTAAAACTTTGAGGTAAAATCGGATCCCGATTAGATATAATGGATAGTGGTACTCCATGCAATATTACCACTTCATTTACATATATCCTGGAAAGATTATCCAGATAGAAATCATCTCTAATAGCCATGAAGTGTGCAGACTTTGTAAGACGGTCAACTATGACCCAGATAACATTATTTCCTTTAGATGTTCTAGGAAGTCCAGTGACAAAGTCCATAGTGATGTTTTCCCATTTCCATTCTAGTATGGGTAATGGTTTTAACATCCCCTTAGTCTTCTGTCTCTTAGCTTTAACCTACTGACAAACCAAGCATTGAGGGACATATTCAGTAACATCTCTTTTCATGTCGTCCCACCATAAGTACACTTTCGGTTCCCTATACATCTTCGTGCTTCCATGATGAATAGAGAATGAAGAACTATAAGCCTTAGCTAGAAGATCCTTTAATTCTGGTATGGGAGGAACACAAACTCGATTCCTGAACTTTATTATCCCATCCCAATCCAGGTTGAATTCAGGAACATTTCTCACCTTCTTTAGTAACTCTACATATTCATTCTATGCCTCTTTAATCCTCACATGTATAGATGGTTCAACATTCATTTGATAAATATAAGATTTATCCCCTTCCATTATAATTCCAAGATCCATCCTTTGTAAATCCATAAATATTGGATCTTTTGTGACCCTCATTATGGATATGCTAGCATGGTCCTGTCGACTTAATGCATCTGCCACCTTGTTTTCTTTCCCAGGGTGGTAATTAATTGAGCAGTCTTAATCCTTAATCAGCTCTAACCATCTTCTTTGGCGCATATTAATCTCTTTTTGTGTGAAAGTATACTTTAAACTTTTATGGTCAGTATAAATATCACACATTTCACCAAAAAGATAATGCCTCCATATTTTTAATGCAATGATTACTGCAGCTAACTCCAAATAATGAGTTGTTTAATTTTTCTCATGGATATTCAATTGTCATGAGGCATAAGATATCACCATATCATTTTGCATAATAACACACCCCAACCCCTTCTTGGATGAATCACTGTAGATCACAAACCTTTCTCCACTACAAGGAAGTGTGAGTACAGGTGCACTGGATAACCTTCTTTTCAACTCCTTGAAATTCTCTTCACATTCCTCCATCCACATGAACATAACCCATTTTCGAGTAAACCTGGTGAGTGGATTAGATAATCGTGAAAAACCTTTCACAAAACGACGATAATATCCAGCCAAACCAATAAAACTTCGGATCTCAGTTACTGTTGTTGGTCTCGACCATCTTTCAATAACCACTGTTTTTGATGGATTTAAAGATATCCCCTCTTTTGAGATTATGTGACCAAAAACTGAAACTTTTTCAAGCCAAAATTCACACTCGTTAAATTTGGAATAAAGCTTCTCCTTTCTCAGGGTCTTCAATACAATTTTCAAGTGATCTTCATGTTCTTCCTTGCTCTTTGAATAGACAAGAATATCATATATAAAGACTACCACAATCTGATCAAGATAGTCTCTAAAGACTCTATTCATTAGATCAATGAAGATAACATGAGCATTAGTAAGACCAAATGGCATCACTATAAATCCATAGTGTCCATACCTTGTACGGAAATCCGTATTTAGTATATCCTCCCTTTTGACCATTAATTGATGATACCCTGAACGAAGATTAATCTTGGAAAAGTATTGATCTCCACTTAGTTGGTCAAATAAGTCATCAATGCATGGGGGAGGATATTGTTTCTTGATAGTGATCTTGTTAAGTTCTCAATAATCAATGTAGAGTCTCATTGATCCGTCTTTCTTCGTAAGAAACAGAACAGGTACTCCCCAAGGTGATGCACTAGTGAGTATGAATCCTTTATCAAGACTCTCTTGGAGTTCCTTCTTCATTTCCTGCAACTCAATATGGGCCATTCTATAAGGTGTCATTGTAATAGGCAAAACACCCGGTACAAGTTTTATTGAAAACTCAACTTCAAAATTTGGTGGAAGACCTGGAAATTCCTCTGTAAAGACATCATCAAACTACCATACAATGGGAATATTCTTAATCATGAGTATCTTACCAACCATTTGCGATAAATTACCATCATTTAGTGGAATCAAGACCCATAAGGTGGAAGAAATTTCCACTGGAAGGTTATGTTCATCCTTGCATCGATAGACGGTCATAGATTGATCTGGAATATGAAATATGACTTCCCTTATTTGGAAATTGATATGAGATCTATATAAAGAAATCTAATACATGACAAGAATCACATAAAATTCCACTATAGGATGGATCACAAGATTTGCAGGAAGCACTTTCCCACAAACTTCAATCGGAGAAGAATTATAAACTTTTTATGCGACTGAAGTTCCATTAGGGGTTGTCACAGCTAACTCAACATCTAATTGTTGAGGTAATACTGGGATACCCTATGAAAATTTTTCAGAAATAAAAGAGTGGGAGGATCCAGAATCAAATAAAACATTTCCTACTTTAGAGTGGATGGTAACAGTACCTTTCACCACTTCATTATCGTACTCCACATCGCTGATAGAAATTGCATGTGACATTTCTTTGTCTTTATCCATAAGAGTTTGTTGACGTCGATCATCATCAACTAGCCTTGGATTAGGGCTTTGATTGGCATAATGCCCCATTTCCTTGTACTTGTTACATTGAAGTGTAGAAGGTGCACCCTATGTAGCCTTTTCTTTGTCCGCATCACTAGAAATATTCTTCCCATCATTGAGGCATTCAAATTCCCGATGACCTTCCTTTTCACATTTGAAACATTTACTTGTCCCTTTAAGACAACTCCCTCCATGTTTATTTTCACACATTGAGCATAAGAGAAAACTCATATTATTTTCAGTGTGCTATTTAGATTTTCCTTTGAATTCCAATTTCCTCTTCTTATCAAACCCATATGACTGATGGGTAACTCCAATCTCCATCTCAACCTTTAGAGCACATCGAACGATTTCCTCGTTGCTATTGAAGTCCCTTATGGATAACTCCCTTCTAAGACTTGGTTTTAAGCCACTAATGGATTGATCGATCTTACTCTCTGGTTGGATAATAATACCTGAAGTGTACCTTGCAAGTCTAGTAAAATTTTCTTCATATGTACCAACAGATTCATCATCATTTTGCTTCAGTTCATGAAACTCCTTCTCCATCTTTGTTAGAAGAATACAAGGGAAGTACTTATTGAAAAATAAGTTCTTGAACTCGTCACATTCCATGGACTCAATTTCATCTCTTGGCCCCATATTCATTATAAGATTCCACCATTGATCAGCTTCACCTGCCAAATGATATACTACTAAGATGACTTTATCATGTTCAGAACAATGAATAACTAAAAATATCTTTTCAGTGGTACTGATCCATTTTTCATCCACTAATGGATCAGTAGACCCGCTGAATGAGGGTGGACGTTGCCTCATGAAGGATTCAACAGAATGTTGCTCCTTCCTTTGCTCGTTTGGAAGTCCTTCATAATTCATAGCCTGAGAAAGTAGTGTGAGCATGGCTACAAAATTTTTTATTCCAGCCCCTATAATGTTTGGTTCCTCAGGGGGACAATCATTGCATTGCCCGTCGCATTCCGCATTAACACGGTTCCTTCAGGTTCCATCCATTGACTAAAACCAAGAAGAATAGTGTGAGCAACACTAATTATAATTGGAAAACCACATAACGAATAATAAAATTTTACACTTAAGGTCTTATCATAGGTTATTCATGGCCATTTATAAAACACTAAGGTTGTGTTCTATGCTTATACTTATCCTTAGGGTTTTTACTAAGGCTTTCACATCCTAGTTTCCAAAGGTTGACTATACCTTTTTCTTTGATTCCAACTATAATGACCCCTACTTTACATACATTGTTAATACTTCAAAATTGTAGTACACTTATTACAACATATAACAAAACCACAAATGGAACGTATAGGTATAGTTTATTTAGAAACTAGGAAACATAAACAACTGGTTCATAAATCATCTACATTGTCTCCCATTTATTTCATCATATTTAGAGTACCTTTTCGGTATATCCTACGTAATAACCTTCTTCCTGACCTGGGGAATGAAAACATATAAAAGAGTGAGATCAAATTTTCAGTAAGGGTAAACAAAAGAAATATTAATCACATCATATTCATAAGAACATAACATTTTAGAAATCGTGACCTGCAAAAGAGATCATATTTTCATAATCATGGGATAAATCATAGTAGTGAAAATGTAATCCCAATTATTATAACTTAAATCATGAAACTTTGTGGAATCCACACATAATCATAGAGAATCATTTCTTAGTAGTCAAGACTCATATCCAAGACCATATTAGCAGACAAATACCATTTCTGAATAGAGTTCACTCCTCGTTTCAGTCCTGTTTCACTGAACCGGATTAACCTTCCATTCCAGCCATGTCTATCTCATGAGATATAAATCTTTACCCAATGCATTGGAGGGAGATATAGGTCCCTCCCATCTCATAATGAAACCATTCTTCTATGTTCCACAAAATTATAATTCATACATCATAGCATAACCCATGTAATATAAATGGGATTCTTAATTATCATGCCATCATAACATAATCCATATAAGATAAAAGGACATCATAAAAATAGTTCCATCATAACATAATCAAAACAATGTAAAAATAGGGATAGAAACAGAACACTATATTATCATAGATGGAAAATAATTTTGATAAAACACTTGAACTCCATTCTTGAGTAAAATATCCTTTCTACTTCAAAAACTTTTTTATTTCATAACATGTCATATAATTTTGAACAAAAAGATATTGATTAAAAATAAATATGAAAACTTGTAAAGGAATCTTCATGGAAATAATGTTCAAAAAATCCATTCATGCCGTATAAGTTAAAAAACATTCTTCTCATACATTGGCCGGAAAAGTAAAAATGTACCTCGTACGAAAAACAACAAAAGATTCCTTTCATATCATTTATTAAAAACTCACAAAAGAGTAAAACTGGATTTAAAAAATTGGATGGGGATATAAATAATATTACATATTGATGAAACATGGATGTGGATGATAAATATTCCCCATTAAATTTTGATGTATAAACAATCTCGCATAAAAATGAGATTGTGATATTTTCCCTTACCTTAGGTCTGATTTACGTCATAAGTGTCTGAACGTCCTTTATAATGATTTAAATAATGTCATTGAATTATTACAGAATCATACTCATTGTTATGATAACATATATGGTCATATTCTTAGCTTCGTATTAGTAATAATTCATTTCTACTTGTTATTCGGGGGGCTTATTACTTTTTGTTCTTATGCCTGTTTTGTAAAAAAAATTCTTTTTCTTATCTTTGTGTTATAGATACCTCATTTCCAGATTGTTATTAGTGTAATATATATCATATTTATTCATTAAATTCATTTATATAATCATTAAGCATTGAAGATCATGTCAAACGAGTCGCATCACATCGTGGAGACGGTAGGCCTTACGTACGCACGAGCGATGATATCGTTCCCATGATCGTGGAATTGTATTGAAGTGAATGTATACTATTTCATAATCAATATCAATTTAAAATAATCATATATATTTATTCATTACACCATTATACCCATCCAAGTAATGTGGTGGTGGAAAATAGATTACACCACGACGTGCAGATGGTATTCCGTACGTACGCACGCGCGGTGATTTATTTTTCCGTAGGATGGATAGATGGTGAAATAGGGTTATTTCATACTTATAATAACATATCAGTATATTAGTTCTACATATGTTATTACTTCATAATTAAACCACTAAAGAAGAATAAGTAGAAGAAAAAATAAAGCTTAACGAATCGGTAACAGACATTACCTCTTCTTTTAAGCGCCACTTTGAGACCTCCTATTAGGGCACTAAACATGGTCTTTGAAAAAGCCCAGGACCTCTAAGATGTTTCTAGGGAAGTGGAGAAGAGAATTTTGCAGGGTTTGGCCGAGAATGAAGGCTAAAATTTGTGTGAGGAAGAGAGGGAGGATGTTCCCTTTTATAATGGAGGAGAGGGGCACCTTAAGAAAAACTAAAAATATTATTTTATTATAAAGTCATATTCGGTTTTTAATAGATCCAAATTGTTTTATTTTAAAGCTAAGGTGGAGATGGGTCGAAATAATCTCATCCAATAGAATTTAGACATTTTTAGTGTTCTATTGTAACCTTATCATTTAGATTTAACTTTATGATAAATAATTTTACTTTTATTGTGTCTTTTTGTTTTCCTACACTATAAGCTTAATAAACATACTATAAAAAGCCAAAAGAACCCAAATTTGTTTATTTTTAATATATATAACCTTATCTATGTCATTTGAAAGAACCTTATATTTTTAGGAAAAAAATAACAATTAATAATATAATATTTGTTTTAAAAACTATTTTATTCCAATTTTGACACTATTTGGTAATTGATTTTTGTGAAAATTATAAAAGAATTATTAGTTCCAAAAAAGTTAATTAAATCAATACTAACATGTCATATTAACCTATAAAATTACTTTAATTCATAAAAATTAACAAATTAAATTTATTTGGGTATTTATAACATCAATTATGTCAATATTTCTTTAATAAGATAATTAATGCATCATCATTGTGTCATAAATAAATTAAATTTTTTAACACTTAAAAATTATAAATAAAATACCATTATTTAGGAAATCTTTTTATATTTTTAATTAATATTTATAGTCAAATTTTAATTATGTATAACCCCATATTAAAAATTATTTATTTATTAAACATTGATTTAAACTATTTTAACCCTTCTTTAAATAAATTAATAATAAATGTCCTAATCTAATCCAAGTGGGCCTAAATAGCCATATTTTATTCCTAATGTTGTTTTTTGTCGAATTAAACTTATCCAATATAATTAGGACACGTGTTAGGGTAATAATAATATCATTTTTACACTTAATTAACCTATTTACTTTTAACCGTGGTAAAAAAAGTAAAAAGTTACTATTCACCAAAAATTATTTTCATCTCATTGAACAAAATTTTAGTCCTTGATATTAACTGTGTCTCTCAAATTTTCAAAATTCTACTCATTGATGCGGTAAAATTATGTTTTATGTGAATTTGCAAATTTTCCTTGGAGGTGGGTAAAACACGGTGAAATGTTCAATAAAATATTTATATATCTAAAATTATTATAAAATGACTCCAATGAATTACTTTGAACTTATATAGGTATTATGTATCAATTTTGACCTAAAATAAATTTAAGCAAAATAAATAATTATTTAAATAAAAAGTCGGTTTTTAAATAGTAACCCAGTGTTTTCACTATTCATCAAAAATTGAAAGTATTCAGAAAAATAACAAAATTTCACCCTAGGCTAAATTCAATATTCTGAATCGTAGAATGAAGTTCATTTTGAAAGGTAAATTTTAAAAAAATTCAAAATGTGGTTATTACTATTCATAACGGCTAGTTTTAATATTATTTTAATAGCATTTCGTTGTTTAGTGAAACTCGGTATTGCGTACGACGCGAGCTATCTAGGAAGGTCGCAATTGCGTGTAAAGTAAGCCAAGCTAGTGTTTTGTGTAATGAAATATTCCTTTGATGATGTATATAACATAAAAATAAAATATTTCTCATAAAATTCTTGGTTGTTACACAGGGTTCGAACATATGGTTTGATTTGGAGTTTTTTGGTCAAATATTGTGGTCTCGGGCTGGATTTATCTTCATTGTGGTGCGGCAGTGGTGCAGCTGATGTTTCACACCATGTTTTGAGGGAATCAACATTTTCGGTAGGTGATTCCAGGGTTAACCATTCCTTAATGAGTTAATTTTCTTTTTTTTATTAGATTTTCATGTTCCTCATATGTTTTTTATGGTGAGAAAACCATTTTTGACGGATTTGGTTAAGCATTTAATTTTATAATTGCATTTTTGTTGAAGTTGTGAACTTCTTAAATGTAACACATGCGGTATAATTTGTTGTAGTTTTTATAAAATATGAAATTGATTTATTAGTTTTTGAAAGGGACTGATAATTCTATTTTTTAATACCTTTGTGTCATGAGGGCCTTAGAAGGTGGTTTTTGTAATATATTTGTTGTGTAAAACTTTGTGATACTTCTTGAGATAATTTTATTAAAATTGATGTTTTCATTTGTATATTCCGTGGTATAATCCAAGGTGATTTTATAATACTAGAACGTGGTTTTTATAAATGTCTCTAGGGATTCCAATTCTACTTTGGTTGTGTTTTGGTGTTCATTTTTCCTTGAAATATAGTTTTGAAATGTGTTTTATGAGAAAAGATTGGGTATACACATTGGAATTGTTCTATGAAAGATTTGAATGATTTAAGGATTTGTGTAAGTGGTGAAACCATATTGGAAAAAAAATTTAGAGTGTGTGTATTCTGAAATGGTATATTTTAAATGTGATATGGTGTGTTTTGTGATATGTTCCATCTTGAAAGTGTTTTACAAATAAGTTTGAAGGATTTACTAAACATTGTAAGAGATTTGAAAGTGATATGGGATGTTTTGGGTGAGTGTGATGTGAAAATTCGATTTTGGTTATGAAAAATGGTATTATGTAACATTTTAGTGGGATTTTATGTGAGTTTTAATATATAGTAATGGTTTTATAAAATATATTAATGGATTTTTGGAAGTGTTAATTAAATGTGAAAAGTGTTGTAGGCTCTTTGTTGTGAGTCGGATTTCAAATAAATTTGAATGAAAAGTGGAATTTTGTGACTTTTTGTGGTATACATGTGTGTTGTTTGGTGATTTCTATATGAGAAATGATATTTTCATGTGCAAATTATATTTCATGGCTTTTTGAACTTGTTTGTAAACAAAGAGAAAACCCGGGTATCTAGGTGGGTGGACATGTACTAGTATACTATTGAATCCGTGGGGTTTGGCTTCAGTTTCATTTAGAAAGACTGACTCTTAAAACTCTAACTAAACTATGATGATGATGATTGGGGGACCACTACATTATGGGTATTTTCCCTACATGTGGCTCATGCACAAGAATGGATATTTGTGATGGTTACTCTCACCGAGATACGAGGTACCCAGGACCCACATCGAGCTAGTGCCTAGGGGTTATTTCATATTGCATGTACTCATTAGATCCTTTATACTTATTGGAAGCATATGGTATATATGGATATAAAATTAACTATCTATTTAATTTATTTTAATAGTGTTGAATCTTTAAATTAGTCCACCTGAAAACTGATTTTTTAGTTGCATCTTTTTAAAATTGTAACAAGAAATTACAAGTTTTTAAAAACTTTCATGCTTTTCATCTTTGAATGTTAATCTTATAGATTCTCATAGTGGTGATATCCTACTGGGAATTTTCTCACACCATACTGACACCCTTTGGTGTAAGTAGACTTGGTTATTTTTGTTTTCACTAGTTGGGTACAGTTTTTAGTTCCAGTGGTTCAGGTTTCTAGAAAGTCCTTGGTGGTGATGTCATGTGGACATGGCATGATGGTGATGCCAGTTTCCATGAGGGTTATTGGGATGTTTCCTTTTGGTTTTTTTACCTTTGTTATCGTCTTGTAGAGTTTTTTTAAATTATTTAATTCAGTTATGAATTTTGGTAAATGATTGTTTGGTTTGATAAATCCAAATTCGTTTTAATGGATTCTTTTGTTGTTTTAGGTTTATAAACTTAGGTAAATCATTCCCAAACATCAATTTATGATACCTAGGACCTTGTTCCAGTTCGTGGGGATCATGATAACCCTTCGGGCCTTGTCGTGGTCTGGGTCAGGTGCCAGTTTTTATGGGGACCAAATTTAGTTCGTGAAAAAATTGTATCAAAGGAGGTTCATGTTAACTCTTTGGGTCATGTTATTTGGGGATGATTTAGGATAATATAGAGTTAGGATTATCGTGACTTCGTATTCCAGTTATGGGCAGTTTTCCTGATCACCAAACCTCATGATGGGATTCATATTTCTCAGGGTAGTTGGGATTTATCTAAGTCCATTGGTTTTCTTTGTTTGATGATGACTAGGGGAAATAAGAAGAGAGTTGGGTTAATGGACTCAGTGAGCTCGCAGGGCCTGGAAAGCCATGTGAAGGTGGGGATATTCCCTAGAACAATCTTTATGAGGGTGAAATGATTGGAATATGGAAACCAACCATATTTCGAAGTCACGCACAGAAACTATTTTCCACTCACATTGTCTTGTGTTCTTTAGTTTTGTAATCTTGGAACATTGGTTTTAAATTGACTCGGTTTTAAGAAGAATATCGTTTTGGTGAAATGATTATCTAATAAAGTGTTAATGGTCAGATTTTTTAAAATTGAGAACTTAAATTTTCAGAATTGTATTGGAATGTAAAATGGTGTGTTTTCACCTCTTCTTAAAGCATGAACTAGGTCAAGGTTAGTTTTGAAAAAGTGATTCCAATAAAGTATTCCAAACTATTGAAAGGTGTTTTAATGGGATGAGTTGTTTTGGAATTGATGTGAATAACTTGAAAGTGAGTTCTTATCTAAATTTTTGAGTCTTTATGGAAAGGTATGTAAGATGTCAATTGGGATTTTGATCTCATGCTTATCAGTTTTGAGAAAAAGGATGTGTTGGTTGACCGTTTTGGTTTTGAAAAGTGGAAAGAGTATTTGTTTTAACCACTGTAATTTCCATGTGAGGTCACATGAATGGAGTTATATGGGATGGTGGATGGTTTATGGAATGACTGGATTAGTGCCAAGAAGGATATTAGGAGGGTTCCCAGAGTGACGCATAATCAAGCATGTGTGAGGCCCATGGGGTACCATTGGTTGATATGCTAACCGCTGAACCATTTTTTCAAAGAAATGATTTAAAAAAAACTTGATATCTTAATGAATTGTTTTGGATGGTGTATATTATGTGTTTTTGGAAAATGTCAATGTTGTGGGATTTTTTGAGTCCCAGAACCCCTCATGTTCGAACCATGTTTTGGGTTTGTCTTTGTCGGTAAGCTGGGTAGAAGGGCCGGTTAGTGGCCTCTTCTATTAAATGTTTTCAGAAACCTTTATAGTGGTTCCATTCATGTGTTTGGATCTGGTTTGTGGTATATCTTAACTAATGGACCATCTTGGTTTGGTCCATAGTTTCAATCTTTGGACAAGTTACTCCCCATTATGGGTTAGTGCACAAGTGAAGTGCAACCCGGATTGTTTCACCATTTGAAGACCCCCTTAGTTGATCAATATAAAGAATCATTTCTTTGGCTTTTTATAATGAGTCTACAACCTCTCCTTTATTGGTATTTTGAATCCTCTTATTGCTGGACAATGCTCGTGGAAGGTTGAGAGAGACCTTAGTTTTATAAGCTACCTGATTCATCGAAGGTAAAAGTGGTCTATGGTTGTTATTATGGATGAGTGTCTCATTGGTTTCAAAGAGGGACTTTGGGTTCTTCATAGTTTCGTAGAAGTGGGAGTTCATGTTTAACGACTACATTTGTGAATCTGGTCATGAGAGGCTATTATCGCCACATTCTGTACTTACATGTTGCTTATGGACTTGGAATAAGGTCTCGTTCCATGTATTTTTTCTATTAGTCATAGTGGTCATGTTTGGGGACACCTTGGGATGTAATGTGCTCGTTTAACTATAAAAGTTAAGGTTGTGCAATCCTCTAAGAGTATCAATTATGTTGGTAGTATTTTTCCCTTGAAAAAACGTCAAAATCCTCTATTTCAGAAAAAGGTCTTTATATGCGTCCTTTCCATATGATGTTTCTCCCCCAAAAAAACAAAGTTTGATGTGTTTGAATCTTCTAAGACATTTATTCAGTGAAATGTTGGGTTATTGTAAATTTATTTTGGAATGTGTTAGTTCTTGGTAAACTTATGAGGGATTGTTGTGTAGTTGTTTGTATCACCATAAAAAGAATTTTTGTTCAGGTGGTTTCAAAAACCAAACTACGAGGCTGAATATGATTCAAACCATTGTACAAATTCTTATCCTATGTATAAATGATAAGAATATTTTAAATATATGGTGTCATCATCATTCTTCTATTGTTCCTGTTCGGTGGAAATTGGTGGAGGGCCTTATACCCATGTCATCACCAAATGTAATTCCCTCCCCCTTTGGTTTCCATTGAGTCATTAGGGAATGGATGGATGTTTGGATAGACATGCTGAGGACATAGTTTTTACATGATTAGTAGTAACCGCGTGTTAGGAAGCCAAGCGGAAAGAATGATATGCAAATTCCATGCATGGTTTCCTAAATTGTGGGGGCTAACCCTGCGCCCTTCCCAAATCATTAATTTTTTTGGGGTCTGTCTGTGTCGGCCCATTCTGGTCAGTTAAGATGGCTGGTTCTTATGATGGGGAGAACCACTATGATTATAATGTATGTACCTTCATAAAAATTGAATGGAATTCTACCCTTTTTACTAGAGAGTCCGTTCAGGCCTCCCCATATTAGTGTCTTGATTCTATCATAGAAAAATATCGGTTTCCTTTTATGGTGTGGTGCCTATTTGGGTCCCCCCATACCAATATATCATATCTATCCATGGTCTTGGCTTGGAGTTAGGTATTCTCATTCGAAACTATCTAGCTACCTACAACTTCTTTGATTAATCATTGGGATTGGATAGCACCCAATGATTTAGTTAAAGCAATGTAAGTGCAACCTTCTTTGAAGTTGTTGTTCGTTTGGGTGAATTGCTTGAGTCTTGTTCGGATATTGTTTGTGGATTTTTATTTTGGGATAAATTATTAATGTGATTAATCTTTTCAGGAAGGTGGTGTATATTTTTGATGTTAGTGTAATCCTTTCTTAATTGATCAATGGAGGTGTTTTGGCCCTTGGGGCGAAGCATTAGAAAGAAGTACATCTTTGTTTATCGGTTGGGTTTGGTTTTTTGTATCCGACCTTGCTAGGGATTTCTGGGGACGAATTGTTTTCATGTTGGAGAAAATTCTCACATATGTGACTTATTTTAAAGTTAAATTTCATTTAGTTTCCATTCATTTTCTTTTTTAGGGGTTTCCCCATATTTTATGGAGGAATGGGTGAGTTTTCATGAATTGGGCCAAACCTTGAGCCCAATTTTAGATTTAAAAATCAATTTTGATACCATTATTACTGATTCATTTTTCAACATGTTTCATCCATTCCAATTCCTACTTGTCATCCCCTAACCTATTAACTCCACCATATTAATCTGGAACATTTATAAATCCATAATCATGGTGCATATGAGTTTTTATATAAGGGGTTGGGCCTACCCAAAAACCCATTTCCTACATTAAAAATATTTTTTAGTTCTTTAATATCCCCTAAAATATTTACAACTTTACTGTGATTCCAACTCTCCCCCGAGAAAAAATAACCAAGGAGAATGCCCCTTCTCTCTTTCCCCAATTTGGAGATTGGGTTCCTCACAAATTTGGATGAAACTTCCCTCAATTTTTCATGTCTCCCAGATTTAAGAGATAAATTGATTATTTCATAACTCCTTCATTTCCCACTCTTTTTCGCCCATTCCAGTTCCTAAATAATCTCTTAAACCTTTTTCGAATCTCCCTTGAATTGTTGTCTGTCTGAAAATTTAGATACTGGTGTATTTGGGGCGATTTCTTCAATATTTTTCAAGGTAAGTAATTTATTCTTGGTTTCTTCCTTTTCCCTTAGGGTTTCCTCACTCTTTCATTATGATATAAAATTTAAAGAAGTTACGGTTATAACTTAGGGTTTTATTTGGTGTCTTTTTGATAAAATATTGTCGTCTAGGGCTGTATTTATCTTCTTTTGTGTGAAGCGGTGGTGCGGTTGATGTTTCACAACATGTTTTGAGTTTTTCAACATTTTCGGTAGGTGATTCCATAGTTAACCCTTTTTTTATGAGTTATTTTTATTCTTTTTCTGGTTTTTAATGTTACCCATATGCTGTGTGTGGTGAAAAAACCATTCCTGAAGGATATAATTACAAATTTAATGTTAGAATTGCATTTTTGTTGAAGTTGTGAACTTTTCAAATTTAACACATGTGGTATCTTTTGTGGTCGTTTTATAAAATATGAAATTGATTTATTAGTTGTTGAAAGGGGATGTAAATTCTGTTTTTTTAATTCCTTTGTGTCATGTTGTCCTTGGAAGGGGTTTTTTTGGAATAGGTTTGTTGTGTAAAACTTTTTAATGCTTCTTGAGAGGATTTTATAAAAATGGTTGTTTTCATTTGTATCTTTCATGGTATTATCCAAGGTGATTTTATTACACTCGAAATGGGTTTTATAAATGCCTCTAGGGCGGCCAATTATACTTTGTTATTGTTTTGGTGTGTATTTATCCTTGAAATACGGTTCTGAAATGGGTTTTATGAGCAAATATTGGGTATACTCTTTGGAATTGTTTTATGACTGATTTGAATGATTTAATGATTTATTAAAGTGGTGAAACCATATTGGAAAAATGTTTTGGAGTGTGTATATTATTAAATGGTAAATTTTAAATGTGAGAGGTGCTGTTTTGTGATGTGTTTGATATTGGAAATGTTTTACAAAAATGTTTGAAGGATTTACTAAAGTGTGTAAGAGATGTGAATGTGATGTGGGATGTTTTGTTTTAGTGTGATGTGAAAAATAGATTTTGGTAATTAAAACAGGTATTATGTAACATTTGACTAGGATTTTTTGTGAGTTTTAATATATTGGAATGGTTTTATAAATTTTTTTAATGGATTTGTTGAACTGTTAAAGAAATTTGAAAAAAATTTTGGGATCTTTTGGTGAGAGTCGTATTTCAAATCAATTTGAATGAAAAGTGGATTTTTGTGACTTGTGTGGTATACATGTGGGATGTTTGGTGATTTTTATGAGGAAATGAAATTTTCATTTGCAAATTATTTTTTGTGACTCTTTGAACTTGTTTGTACTCGAAGGGAAAACCCGAGTATCTAAGTTGGTGGACGTGTACTTGTTTTCTAGTGAATCTGTGGGGTTTGGCCTCAGTTTTACTTAGAATGATTATCACATAAGACTCTAAATAAACTATGATGATAATGATTGGGGACCACTAGGTTATGTGTATGTTCCCTACTAGTGGATTGTGCACGAGAATATATATTTGTGATGGTTACTCTCACCAAGATACGAGGTACCTAAGACCCACAACAAGTGCATGCCTAGGGGTTATTTCCTATTTCTTTTTCCCATTAGATCATTTATACTTAGCATAAACATATGGTATATTTGGCAGTAAAATTAATTATCTTTGGAAATTATTTTAAAAGTGTTGATTCTTTAAACAATTCAAACTTGAAAACAGATTTTTTAATTTCATCTTTTATATTTTGTAACTAGAAATTATATATTTGTAAAAACATGCATGTTTTTCTTCATGGAATGTTTATCGCATGGAATATCTTAATGGTGGTATCCTAATAGGCATTGGATCACACCCTACTTACACCCTTGGGTGTAATTAGACTTGGTTATTTTTTTTTTCGTAGGTTGGGTACAATTTTTAGTTCCAGTGGTTCGGGTTTCTAGCAGGTCCATGGTGGTGAAGTCTTGTAGAGATGGCTTGAGGGAGATGCCCATTGCAATGAGGGTTCTTAGTCTGTTTACTTTTGGTTTTTCTACATTTTTTATAGTCTTGTAGTATTATTTTAAAATAGGTAACTCGATTCTGAATTTTTGTAAAAGATTGTTTGGTTTGAATCATCCAGATTAATTTTATTGGATTCTATTGTTGTTTTAATTTTATAAACTCAGGTATATCATTCCCAATCATCAATTTATGATACATAGGAACTTGTTCCTGCCTGTGAGGATCAGAAACTCCGTTAGGTCCTTGTCGTGGGCCAGGTCAGGTGCTAGTTTTGATGGTGACCAGATTTGGTTTGTGACATCGCCTATGATAAACACCATCTTCCAAACTCAATAATGGTATAAGATTTTTGATCCAAGATACTTTGTATGAATTATAAAATTTTCATTAAGTATATGTTCTTGGAAAATATAATATATATTTAATATATTTATAAATTTAATTCCGGGGACCCTGGGTCTTGGTAACACATGTTGTCCCATCACCTAGATCTGGATATATATATATATAGAAATATTTCAAATTATTACAACGAAAAAAATTTATTCTCTACAAATTTTGTCTAGCATATTTAAAATGTTACATGGATTAATTATTAATGTTTAACATTGGGTTATATTATTGAGGTTTTAGAGATATTAGTCCTCCATTTGATATTATAATTTTTAATTCTTACTTATGATTACATTTATTTTTGTTTTAGAAAATTTTTAGAAACGAGAGGATTAACTGCAAATAAAATAGTTCATAAAATTAGGAAAATAATTCAGTAATGGATCTAATGATCTCTTAAAATATGTTTTTATTTGTTTTAGAATTAAAAAATCATATATTTTATTTATTATTTTGAATATGGGATAAATCGGTGGTAAAAAACTATTTGAATGACAACAGAACAAAGAGAAAATGTAATTATATTTTCAAATAATTAATTAAACTCAAGAAAATGAAGATAAATATATAATGTTTTCTTTTGTAAAGTATCACTTAATTATCAATGTATTCATCTAGAAACAGATTAAAAAGTATAGGTATTATATATTTATATATACTGCATACAAATATTTATTTTCAAAATAATAATTTTCCCAATCATAAACTAGAAATTAAAATCCCTAATAAATTTATTATTTCATGATATGTACATACGGGTAAAGAAATTAAAATTGAGAGGATGCAATTTATATAAGGAGTAGATAATCTAACAATTCATGATTTTGGTTTATGAATAATCAATTTAGTAAATTTTTTTACCTGGAAAATCAAACATAAATTAACCGCAATATACTATAGGTATATATTTTAAAACATGGCCATCATAACATAACCATTGGATTGATGGACATGAATGTGACTAACCACATTAGAAAACAAATGTTGAAATTTTTTCATAATAGAAATGATTTTATTAATTACTAGGAAATAAGTAAAACTTTTTTTTATATTATAATAATTAAATCATATATGTTTAAGAACAATTATTTTTTAAAAGGATTATTTTTCAATAATAGTGGGTTTTCTATATATTTTCTTTCTTCATTTAAAAAAATAAGTACATATTATTTGATTTGTTTATTTTTTTTAGAATATAATTTTTATACATGTAAAATAATTAATAATCATTTATACATTGATTATAATTTTATTAAAAATGAGGATAAAATCATTTGATGGTACAAAGTGATTTTTTCATAAAACTACCGTTATGTGTATAATATATTTTTATCAAAATAAGTTAACATAATAACCATTTATTAATTAATTTTATTAAATTTATTGATAATATTTTCAATAAAAAATAAAGGAATGGTTGTTACTAGGTATTGAATGATAATAATTTTACGCGTTAGAAATTTTTTTTTCTAAAAATGTTTTTGTGTGTTTGTGCACATATATTAGTATTCGTCTCTAAAAATATATTTCACATATTGAAAATAATTTTTAATTTTTTCATATCAATGTAATATTATTGTGTTTTGTGGGATTGTATTAGAAATATTTTATTTTTTGGTGAATAATGAAATTTACATATTTTACAAATACAACAACTTTTATGACTATATTAGGATATAAAAATAAATTTAAACCATTGGATTTATTTTTTAGAAATTTATTTTATTTTATAATTAATATAAATAATTTAAAAATATAATTTTGAACTGAGAAATAATTTTTTTTAATTGTTGAATTCGATGTTTTTTTTCAAATATAAACTATTTTTTTCTTTTCATTCAGTCAGGTATTTAGAAGGCCAGTTTCAGTTATGGTTTTGTTTTAATGTAAAATAAATACCCTTGTATTTAATATAATCTAATTAATTCCATAGTGATAAAAATTAGAAATAATTTTGGTATAAAATAATTCTTATGCTTAAGTGTACATTTCTTCTAAAAATGAGGCTTAATTGTGTTTTTTGATCTTGTATTAAAATTAACTAAATCCACTTCTAAGAATTGAATTATATAAAATTTATTCCAAATTTTGAATAAGAATAATTAAAATTTGGTAATGTGGTTGAATTTCTTTTTATCATAATGAATTGTATCTAAGGGAAAAATGTATTACATCATTTTAGTGTAAAATGATTTAAAAGGGTTATAAGTAAAGGGATCAGGTTTCAAGATAACAAAAAACACATTCATGAATATTAGTGGTTGGATTGATTTTTAACATAACCTATTAATATTTTAATCCATGAAAAATTTTATCCACTTTACTTTAGTAAGACATATTATATAATTAGGTTTCATGAATTTACATGTTTTCTATCCACCTCACTTATAGAAGGGAACCATATCTCCCCTTTTATCCACACATATTGATCCAAATATCTCTCCAATCCCCAAAAAATACTTTCAAATCATTATTTCTCATTACCTATAAGTTATTATCTTCTAAAAATACCACTGAAATAATATTTAAGTTGTAAGCTGATGTAAGTTACCCAAAGAAGATATATATGTTCTTATTGAGATTATTCAAGTTACATTAATTATATATCTCCTAAATATATTCAACAACAATATTAACATAATTAATTTATCATATTTATCATTCTAATATTTTTTTTATGTTAATGGTAAATTCATTTTCTATCTTCTTTTAATCATTTAGAAAATGAAAACATATCTCTTGTGTACGTATGGACTACCATCTCTATATAGCGATGTAATTTGTTTTTCATTTTCACATCAATTCGATTGTTATAAATATATAATTAATTAATATATATGAAATTAGTGAAATAATTATGATTATTTAAATTTAAGATATTAACTACCTTCAAATCTTCTATTTGTTGGAAAATAATTATATCAATTTTATATATGTGTGGACTACCACCTTCATAAAGAGATGAGATTCAATTTAATATGACAACATATCCTTAAAGATTATAAATTTTTAGATGATAAATAAAAATTACATTCATTAAATTTTTAATATTTTGGATACTATAGAACCTTTTCATAACAACATTAACCATGGTTAATAGAGTGATGTAATTTTGAATAAATTTACCGAATAATCTTAACTGTTCAACATAAGAAATAATTGTTCAAAAAATAGATATGAAATGATTATAGAAAAACCATAAAAATTGAATACAAATGAAATTGTTTTATGAAATTATTGGATAAATTTAAATTGATTTTTCATTAGGATAAATATATATATAAGTACACAAGACAAAAATGTGTTTATTCTATATAATTTTCAGGAGGTAAACATTAAATGTCACTAAATAATGTCACATTCCCAATAATTTGCAGTTTAATGTCTTTGTGGACTCGCTACGTAATAAATTTATTCCATAAATCTCTAGAAAACATTTCCTTACATGAGCCACACTATAATCTATTCTATTATTCTCATATGATATGATCATATTAATAATATGGGAATTGGAAACATAAGAATGGGGTGATCTCAAACACTCAATAGTAGAATACATATTATCAATTCATAATGGGTTACATCATAAGCATATGAGAAAAGTAGAAAATTGTATAAGTTTATAATTAAATGGACATATAATCCATGATATTTTTTATGAGTCACGATATAAGAGAATATACGAGTAAATTTATACCATGTAAAAAGAGTGTGGAACCATGAGATAATAAACATGATCCACGAATCATACACATACAAATATAATAAGGAAATGTAACATTTCCTTGATAATTGTAATGACAATGATTCTATAACATATACATTAGAATTAATTATCCTCATATTTTATGAATTTACATGAATTACAACCCATTAGTGTGTGATAATATCCAATAAGGATCACCATTTAGTTGATGAACATATACAAGAAGGCTCACCCATTAGTTTGTAAATATATTTAAGAAGTCTCACACTACATTATATAATTATACCTAAAAAATTTAGAAATTAATTATAAGGATATATATTACTTCACCCATAATCCATTTATACTTATACATTCCACTTAAAAATCATCCACTTATCTAATGATAAATAACTTATGGAAATATAACTGGGTCACATAAAATGATTAAATTATGAACATTTAATTTATATAAATAACCCATGGAAATTAAAATATCTTTTAAATAACACTTAAATGAAAATTATTCACCTTTCATAGAATAAATAACCCATTAAATGGAAAATTTATTTTATAATATTTCCAAATGATATCACCAAAATTTAACATAAGAAAAAAAAATATTGATATACAAAATTTACTCGCACCAAAAGTATATTTCATAAGAATATACACAGTGTAATAATTAAAAATATAATTTCCATGTAAATAAAACATTTTATGGTAAAGAGAAAAATGATATAGAAATCACAAAATAGTTTTTAGAAATAGTTCTTAGCATTTTCATAAAAGATGATGTTCTGGTTCAAATTAAAAATTAATTTTTGATATGCTAAACTGAAGACATTATAAAACATTGATTTTGAAAAATATTTTTCACTAAAATTTCCTTTAAAATATATAATGGTTATCAAAAATAAAATTTTAATGGAAGATTAAACATTTTTTCTAAATGGATATTATATATTTATAATTTTTTGAAATACATTATCCTTAACCCACATTATAAAATTAGTCAAAAAAATATTCATAAAATATGGGAAGGAAAATATGAGAATAAAATAGTAACTCATAGTTGGGTTTCTATATTAAAATGAGTACAATTATGGGAAATGAAAATATAGAAAAGTAGGGGAAAATTTCATTAAAACAGAGAATAATTAGTGTTAACAAATTTTTAGTTTTGAGAAAGAAATGCATCTTGGAAAATAACTGAATTAACAATTTAAATTTCTCTATAGATTTTAAAAATTATAGTATCATAAATAATCATAAGAAACCTATATTCCAAAACCATAGTTAAGGGGATAATTACGACTAATGGAAAAAATTTGGTAATCAAAAACCCTTACCTTGTGTTTCTACTTACTAAAGAACACTATAACCTCATATATTAATCATAAATATTCTAATAATCTACTTTAAAATATTATTAATAAATATAAAATTTTATAAGGTACATCATTAATTATTATCTTCAGTTTTTTTAATCATTTATTATCAATCTTTCATATCAGGTGTTAGTAATCATGATCATTTTGATCTAATTTATTAATTTTATTATCGGTATTAATTCTTCTCCCATGATTTATCATTAAAATATTATATACGGTACTATAATGGATGTTTTATTTTTATTTATAATGTTTTAATTTAATAATATTATAATAATAGTTAGGGTTCTTGTAGACGAAATTGATGATAAGAATATTTTATAAATTTTAAAAAATAGACAATTTTATCTTAATTAGTGAGTTCAATATTAATATTTAGAATAAATATCGAAATTAATATAATTATTAACTATTTCATCTATTTTATTAGTAGTTATTATGTTATCATATTCATAAATGAAATATTTTTGTAACATTTGTCATGTAGGTTGTTTAACCATCCCAAATACGAGCATTCCATAATTAATTGAAGATTATGATTAAGAATGTAATTTATTATTTCATAATATAATTATTACATAGAAATAAGGATATTATTAATATAAATTTAATTTTATTAAATAATTTTTAACCGGGTTTCATAAATAATAATGAAAAAATATGAGAAATGAGATACATTAGTTCATAGAGGTGGTAGTATTCACAATGCACAAATTATAATTTCCTTTTTTCTTAATAGAAAAATGGAAAGGAAGTAAAGAGTAATTACCCAATAATAATGGAACTGAGTAAAAAAATAATACTCATTTCCTTATATATGATTTATAAAATTACATTTTTATGGTAATAAATAAAAGAAAAATGTTTTGTAAAAGTAATTATTTATGTTGAAAATTGGGATTCCTTATAGAAACTTCATAAAAATGGGGATTTTAAGCCAATATATTATGAAAAGCGGATCATTGAAAATGAAAAGGGTTTTAATTGAAGGATAATGGTATTTTTTTCATGGGGAAACTGAATTCTTTCTGTTGTAATGAAGGGGTTGTGGGAGACTTTCTTTATAAGTGGTGAGAATGGAATTAACATAAATATTTAAACATTATATTTAGAGGGAAAATATTTCACATGTCTTGTAGCTCAAAATAGGAATTAATAGATTTTAGGATTATATATGTTCTTTCATATCTCACAAAATAAATTAAAAACATGTTTTAAAATAAATTAAGGTCTTTACCCCTTGATTTATAACATGTACCATTTTAGATTTTACCACATTAACACATTTTTACCAAAATAATTTAATTTTAACGTTCAAAAGTAAAAAAGAACAAAGTAATTAATATATACCTATTTATTCCAAATATAAAATCCATTTTGTCATGTATAATTTATTTATTTAGGAAAACGTAAAATTTTCATTAGTTCATATAACCCATAAAAATATTTTTATAGAAAAAGATGTATTTTCAGTTAAACTATTTATGTATAGGGTAATATTATACTTATATTTAATTATGTTGTTATAAATTGGTTTATTGTAAAATAAATATTATGAAGATTATAAAAAAAGAGAAAATATAATTTTACAAAACAAATATTAATTAAATAACATACTGAAAATAATTTCTTATATTGGTAAATATTAATCATGTTTATAAAAAAATAAATAGAATTTTTAGAAGTACTGAATATAATTTAAAAAATATATAGATTCAATCATTAAATAAATATTTTATCAATTAAAAGGTTTTATACACATATAGTTATGTCTCATGTTAATTATACAAAATTTGGTAAAATGTTATTTTTCACTATCCACAAAAAAATATATTACTTCAAGAAAATTACAAAAAATCATAATAATATAATTTTAATATTATAAATTCAATAATTATATTAATTTTACATAATTAAAATTATAAAATTATCATATTATTATGTTAAATAAAAATACAATATATAAATAAAATTGATTTTATTGAAAAATAATGATTTTTTGGCTTTAACTGTATGTGTTTCAAATTTATTTATACCTTTTATAAACTATAGGTCTTATTATTTATATAATTTAGTTATCAATTATATCACTTATTTTTTTAGTTTGGGTTTTCCATAAAATAAAACTCACTCACGTTGTATTTAATTTAGTGAAATTATTTACTAAAATCATGGGTCGTTACATTCTACCCCTTTAAAAATAATTTAGTCATGAAAATATTTTTTCTATGTGGTAAACATGTTAGGGTAATTATTTATAATTACATCATTGGGTTACTCAATAGTTTCATATAAAAAATGATTCCTCATAAGAACATAAAAAAATTAGATTATTTTTTAGGTCTCCCTTTATCAGGTCAATCTAGAATCTCCATCGGTTATTCCTTATATGAGAGTCCATGTTTCCATTGCATAGTTTCTATGTTTATTACATATTAAGGGTATAAAATATACTTCCTTAAAATAGATACATGGAACAAATCATGTTATTGGGAGATATACAATGGGAGTGTTAGTAGATAATCTACAACCCCTAAACGGTCAAGGATGTCAAAAAGATTGATATTCCTCGGCATATGATTATCTTTCATAATAAATCTAATTACCTCATTCTAAGAAGAAATATATAATAATATCTTGTAAAAAAATTAAAAATCTATATCCCATCAATGATTATCCACATTCTTATTCTATTTAATTTGGTCCACAAATATATGTGGCTCTATGGTTTTAACTTCCTCCATAATTTCTTAGATATGATCATATCCTATTAACTAAAACTCTCCAACTTCAGCATAATATGTTGGAATCCTACATTACTTCTAGTAAAACTCCTTATATAGTTCCATATAGAAACTATAATGGAAATTATTTTTATACGATAACTCTACAGGGGGAAGTTACTAATCCAAATATCCTTCAAAATCTATTTAATAAATTCTTTGCATGTCCTCAAGAGTTTGAGTGGTTTAGGGTCCATTCTTGGTTATTTATCAATAACATAAATCTTTAATGGATATAAATATATTCAATTACATGTGATTTAATTACCATTTAATGATATATTATGAAACTAGAATTCACACTTTCTGAAATTGGAATACAATATCTTCATTCTGAAGGTCTTCAACATAATCTTAAAATGGTCATCATACTATTACTTTATTATTTGAATATATAATAATATATTACTGAATGATAGCCTGAAATTGATAAAGTTACTCTTTAAAGACTCTTTTAATTAAATTCATTAAGGTGGTGGGAGAATTAAAATTCCTTAATGGAATTACTATAAATCCATAGTGTTCATATATCATACAAAATATTGTCTTGTAAATATCATCCCATTAAACAATTAACTATTGAAATCCTGATTAATGTTCAATCCCTGAGAGGTATTGGGAGCCTTTTCATTTTTGGAACATATCATTCATAAAAGGTAGAGGATAGCTACCCTTGATTGTGATTGTATTGATCTTTGTATAATCAATGCAAAGAAACAATGATTCGTATTTCTTTTTGAGAAGGAGGAATAGTTATCCCCTTGGGGAATAACTAGTTTGAATGACACCCTTATCTTGATTCCTTTATAGTTTCTTCTTTATTTACTCCAATTAAATGGGATCAATTCTATATGAAGTCTCTAATATAAAAAAAGATCTAGTTATGAATTTTATTGATAACATAACCACATTCTCTAAAAGAATACAAGACATTATATCTGGATATACATCACTATACTCCCATAAAATAGGGAATATTATCAATATGGGATTCCTCCCCAATCTATTCATTGAAGAGTCCCCCATTGATTTGTATCATTACCTATAGTTTAGAATTTTGATCCATAATTATTTTATAATCATTCGTAAAATAATTTTTTATAAAAGGATGATATAGGATATGAAAATATATTTCTTTATCATAAAATTGATATTTGTTTTATACCAGTAAATCCAATACATAACCAATATTAAACCAAATTTAACCAAAGGAATTAAAATAAATTCAAATGAATTATCATCCAAAAAATATATTTTGGATAAATGTTTTATATATTCGATTTGATTATTTTTTCACCATGTTTTTTATAGAAAATTCAATATCCAATTATTTTTGTGGTGAATCAATATTGATAGAATTACATCATGATATAAATTAATTTAATGAACCATGACAAAATAATTCATTCATATATATATAGTGGAGAATGATTGTACCTTTCACCACTTCATTATCGCAATACAACTCATCAATAGAGGTAAAAATCACTCTTTCTTTAGCCATTGGTTTAGCAGGTTAGAGGGGCTTATTCTCTTCATCATATATGGGGTAAGGGAATTGATTTTTATAATGGGCTACCTCCTTTTGTCTCATGAATAATAGTGTATGGGTTGAAACTAGTTGGGATATTATTTTACTCTTTCAAACAGACTGACCACTTCTTCCCATTAAAACAATCACTAGCATTATTGACAGTATTCCCATATTTGAAACCATTACTGGTTCCTTAGAATAAGTTAACTGGGTGCTTCCACCCATATTTATAAAATATAATATATTGAAAATTCATTAGCGTAGGATATTTATCACTTCTTATTCCTAGATAATCCACTTTATTTTGTTTTATCTCCAAAATAATGAGTGTGTCTAGTTTTTATGTCCACTCTCTATTCCCATTAAACAATATATTTACAGCTTCCAATGTCTCTTATGAACAATTCCTTTGTAATACTTGAATTTAAGACACTAAATAAATGAGAATGTTTACACCTAGGTTCAGAGATGAAGTTATAGGTAAAGCTTGAAAGCCTCAATAACATTACTTCATATTTGTTAATTGATTCCTCCCTCTTTGATTTCAAAAATAATAATTATCTCTCCAACTTCATGTTAAGAGTATTGGGAAAAAAATTAGTAAATAAGCCTTTCTTAAACTCATCCAATTATATATATTATACGTCCTGTATTTCTGTCATATTCTAAATGATATAATATCATAGTTTAATATCACCTTACAAATGATAAACAATGAACCCAACGATCACATGTTACAAGGGTTGGAGACCAGAAACTATTTTTCCATCATATTGATCCATTTTATATGAGTTAGTGGAATATAATAGAAACTAAAGGAGGTGGACATTGTCACATGAAGGTCTATATTGAAAATATTTATTTCTATACTAAATATACTAGTTCAAAATGGATATCATTATTATTCATAGATTAGGATAGTTGAGTGAGACTATATCAAATATTAAGTACTCATATTACAATATCATTTGGATTCTCACTAGTATAATCAGTTCATTTCCAATCACACCCTTTGTTAACTAGATTTATACTATATCTCAAAATTTCATATATAAATAAATTTCATTTAAAAAGATACATAATAAATAAACTTTTAATTCTTAAAGTAATAAATATTAAATTAAATACATTTATTGGTTTCTCTTGATGTTATTAATTATCTATGTCCTTTTTGGTTCTCTAAAAATACCATAAATATATGCTATAATCCATCCTAATGTTTCAAAAGGTGTAACTTAACTCCAAAGAAATATCTCATAGTATTGTAAAATAAGGTGTTACATTAAGAATTTTTATCGCAAAATATGTGATGATTGGGGTAATACCCACTCCTCCCTAATCAGGGGTATTACCCTTAGGTGGGTTTTCCCATAGTTTTCATCCACTTATAATATCCAAACATGTATATAATTTTTATGAAAACCATATAATCACTACATTACCAAAATGTAAATATATTATTCTATACTTAGAATTATCCATTAGACTTACCCCTATTGTTTTCACTAAGTTTCTTTTATCCCACTCCCCATAAATAACTAATCTAATCCCCAACATAAGTACAAAATTATCTAATACCAAATATATAAACCCATGCTAGAAAAAAAAAATTTTGCAACATTTTTAACGAATATGATTTAATATCAAAAGATAATCTCATGATTATATGATTATAAGGTTTAGTTTCATTGATGACTAGGGATATAAGAATCACATTCAAAAACACTTATGAAAATTCCTCTATACACAATCCACACTAGTCTCTCGAATAGACTTATTATAAGCTATAATCATCTTCATTACCTAGAGTGTGGAATCATTTGAAATGGGTGAGCTCAAACACATCAAAATGAAAAAATTATCATTAAGTAATCAAGGTTTGTATAATAAGAAAAATAAAAAACATTAATAAGAGATAAATATTAAAAAAAATCTCTGATAATTGTCCATGAGTCTGGATATAAGAAACAATCGGTGAAAACATACACCATAGCCAAGGAGAGAAGACTGATGAGATAATATAAATGAAAAATAAATCACAATTGTTGGAATATGGTATATAAATTTTTCATTAAATTGAGAGATAACAAAAAATGGATCTTTTACCTAAAAATAGTCCTAAGGTATCATCATATTATGAGAATATTCAATAATTCCTATCCACTACCTTGTGAGAATAGCTGAGAAGAATCACCCATTAGATTATGAGTGTATCCAAGAAGGATCACCCTCTAGTTTATGATCATATGAAATAAAGAACATGATACCTGATCTCATGAGTCATAAATAACTGACCAATGAATTGGAGGGTGATATAACACCCCACCAGTCATTCGTCTAAAATTACATGTCCAACATTAAAATCATGCACCTATCACATCATAAATAACCCATAGAAATAAAAATGTAGTTCATAAATCAATAAATTGAAATTAATTCACTTCTTATAAAGAACCCTTGAAAATAAACATGAGTTTCATAAAACTTCAGAATGAAAAAATATCACATTTCATAGCATGGAGAACCAATGTTAATAAATGTGTGGTTCATATAATTTCCTAAAATTATTTTAAAAAATGACCATAATAATGAAAATGATTCATACTAAAACACCACTCAACCAAAAAATATTATTTCATGATCTATTTTAGAGGTTTATTCATGTAAAATAATTTCCATGGAAATATGATATTTAAATGTAAATATAAAAAATATAGAAAAACCATGAAATAGTATATAGAAAATGATCTTAATATTTCTTTTAATGAATAAGTTTTAGATCTCATCCAAAAGTAATTTTGGACTAAGTGAATTGGAACATCAAAATTTTTTTATTTAAATAGATTATTCAATAAAATTTACTTGAATAGATATAAATTTTATTAAAAATGAATTTGGAGTAAAAAATAAAATCTTTTATTATAAAAATATGGAAAATAAATTTAATATTTTGAAATACCTTGTTGAAAATGAAATAATTACCGAGTAATATAACATATTTCTAAAATAACTAAAGGAAAATATGATGGTCACCAAATATAGAAAATAGTTGTGTTTCTACATAAAAGGAGAACATTGGTGGGAATCAACAATATGGACAATGAGGCTAAATCCTCAATAAATCGGATGAAAATTATTCTTAATAATGATATACTATTGAGAATGAAATACTTAATGGTAATGATTTAAATTTAAATTTCACTTTCCCTAAATATTTGAAGAATTATTTAAGAATTATATATTTTAAGAAATCAAAATTATAAAATGATAGAAATAAGGAGTAATTATCACATAAGTAATGAATTTGAGTTGTGGAATACCGTTATCGTGTATTCCCGCTTACTCAAATATTCCCCATACTCATATATAATAAACATCACTATCTTAATCACATATTTTCAAACCATATTCATATATATAGACTTTTTTAAACCTAGTTTTTAATTGTTATCAATATTAATGTGAAGTAGTTATTCCTTATTTTCAAAATTAGGTGTTGTCAATACCCGTCCTCAGGACCCATGTCGTGACTACCCCAAGCCTGCCTTCCATAGGCCAGGGGCTGGTGACTAGCACCAAAGGTGTAAATCCTGATAACTAGGAAGGCGTTGCCTTTATAAAACATAAACACAACCAAACAGAGTACAAGCGGATGTAATACACTATCTACAAAAGAAAGTGATGAAAAGTAAATGGGCCAGAATACAAACCCAACTGAAAAGTACAGCTACATCTGAACGAAAGTACAACAGAAAAGACAATCATCTGGAAGATAGAAGAAGATCCTGGGTCATCCACCTCAGATACTACCTAATGGGTAGGTACAGATAGCCTCCTAGTTCCCTCATCCATCAACCTCCCCCAGGTAACAACTCTTCGTGAGGTCCACCATTGGTTACAGACTCATCGTGAGGTCCACCTCTAGGTGTCGTCCAGTCCTCGTACACTTGGCCTCCATCAGCGATGTCCATCATCTGCACCCAACACAATGAGGTGCGGGCATAGCTTATAAAGACCCAAATATTGACGTACAAGGACATTACATTAATTTTTCGGAATGCTTAATACATAACAAAAACCAACACACAAGGACCGTAATAGTTTAGTGTCTTTGGAAACTCGGAACATAATCTTCTAATCGTGGTGAAAGATCTTCAACATCTCCCCTAATGATCTTCCCCTTTTGTTTTCTTACCTAAAACCATTCTTTAAATCCCGGGGAAAATAAAACATAAAAGGGTGTGCTCAAATTCTTAGTAAGGGTAAGCATAGGGAACATAAAACAATCCATAAACATTTGAATGCAAAAACATGAACATAAAATCTAAACATGAAAATCATGAGCAAGACATAAATCTTGGAAGTACGTAAGGCATATATCAGAAAGGAACATCAATCATGATAAAAATGAATGGGAATAAAACTTGTAATTGTGGAGAAACATTAAGCACATTATATTATTTCCATAGTAGCCAATGAATTACTGCCAAGACCATATTAATGGCCAAAGTCCCTTACTGAACCAAGTTTACTTTCTTTTCCAGCCCTGCATTACTGAACTAGATTTACTTTCCATTTTAGCCAAGTATATCTAATGAGATATAAATATTTACCCAATGCATTGGAGGGAGATATATGTCCCACCCATCTCATAATGAAATCATTCTTTCGTGTGCCACAAAATCAAAAATCATACATCATAGCATAACCTATGTAATAGAATATGTTTCTTAAACATCATTCCATAACAACATAATTCATAAAAAATGGATATCATTTAATTATAAGAAGAATCAAACTGTGTAAATAAAAAAGGCATTATACTTGAAACATACACATATGAAACAATGTCATCATAGATAGAAAATGGATTTGATAAAACACTTGAAATGAATTCTTGAGGAAAATATCCTTTCTTCTTCAAAATCAATTTCTTTTCGCAAAACGCCATGGAATTTTAAAAGAAAAGGTTTTTGATGAAAATAATCTTGCAATATTGTAAAGTAATCTTCATGAAAATGAGGCATTATGAAACTGTAAAAATCCGTTCATCCCTTATAAGTTAAAAATAACATTCTTCTCATACTTTTGTCGAAAAAGTCAAAAAGTTTCTCGTATGGTAAAAAAAAGAACGATTCCATCCATAACACAAATTAAAAGACAAATAGGGATAAACATGACATTAAACATACATGGAAGAATATAAAAAACTTTATAAAAAACATTTAATGGGAATGGATGAAAAATATAACCCTAGTAAATACTTACATATATGCAATCTCAGATAAAAATGAGATTTGAAGAATTATCCCTTACCTTAGGTCAGATGTGATTCATATATATCTGAACCTCCTATATAATGATTTAAATAATGTCATTGACTTATTAGAGAATCATATTCATTGTTATGATATCATATATGGTTCACTTATGATTTTATATTACATGTTCTTTTGTAAATTCCCTGTTAAAGCATCATTTTGGGTAAAATCGTTTCATTTATCGTACGTGTTTCGACTTGTTGTTCTTGATATTATTACTTGTATACTGATTTACATAATTCTAGAATGTAAAAAATGATTTATATATAACATATATTCATCAAATACATATATATATGATAGATCGACAAATGGAATGAAATACACCGTTCATGGAGACGGTAGTCGTACGTACGCATGAACACTATTTTCATTTCCTTATTGAATTGAATGGAATTAAGTAAATGACATACATATATATATATATATAAATTCAGTATCATTATTATGTCATATTTTTCAATATTATTCATTATATATACTTTATAATCATTCATGAATGGTTAACATGGAGAATGAATCTCATCGCATCGTGGAGATGGTAGTTGGTACGTACACACGAGCGATGATATCATTCCCATGATCGTGGAATTGTATTGAAGTGTATGTATAATATTTCAGAATCAATATGAATTTAAAATAATCATATATAGTTATTTATTTACACCATTATCACCATCCAATTACGGCGGTGTTCAAAAATAGATTACACCACAACGTGGAGAGGATATTCCATACGTACGCATGTGCAGTGATTTTGTTCTCCGTAGGAAGGATAGAAGGTGAAATAAGGTTGTTTAATATTTATAATAACATATCAGTATATATGTAATAATGATGTTATTACTTTATAATGAGGCAAATGAAGAATAAGAAGTAGAACAAGGATGAAACTTGAGAGAATCGGAAGAAGAGATTACCTCTTATTCGACGCACCTCCTTTAAGCCTTATCTTAAGGAAGTAGAGTTGGTATTTTGAGAATACCAGAACCTCCAGAATGTTTCTAGGGAAGGTGACAAGAGAAATGGGTAGGGTTTGGAAAAGCATCAAGGCTCAAAAGTGCGTGAAGAGAAGAGATAAGGGGTTTCCTTTTTATAAGGGAGGAGAGGGCCACCTTTGGAAAACTTAAAATATTATTTTATAATAAAGTCATATTCAGTTTTAATAGCTCAAAATTAATTTATTTGGAAGATAAGGTGGGGATGGTTCGAAATAATATCAAAAAATAGATTTTAGACAGGTTCGGGTCCTTATATTAACTTTATCTTTTAGTTTTAACTCTTAGTTAATTAGATTGACATTTACCATATCACTTTGTATTTTAATATTATATAGTGAATAAAATTACCATATAAATCCAAGCGACAACCAAGTGGTCCATTAATGATACAACTATCATGATATAAGTATATTGGCCAATCCTTTGATTTTTAGGAATATAATAACAATTAATAATATACTATTTTTAAAAAAAAACTATTTTAACTCAATTTTGACACTATTTGGTAATGGATTTTTGTGAAACTCATAACAGTATGATTAGTTAGAAAAAAGTTAATTAATTAAATAGTAACATGTCATATTAACCTATAAAATTAGTGGAATTCATAAAAAGTCTCAAATTACATATATTTGGATATTTATAACATCAATTAGTTTAATATTTCATTATTTAGGTAATTACAGCATCACCATTGTGTCATAAATAACATATATTATTTAATGTCTAAAAATTATAAATAAAATACCATTAGGTAGTAAATCCTTTTATCATTCTAATGAAAATTTATAGTAGAATTTGTATTAGGTACACCATTATATTAATAATTATTTAGTTATTAAACTTTGATTTTAACTATTTTAACCCTTCTTTAAATAAATTAATAATAAATATCCTAATCTAAACCATGTGGACCTAAATGGTAATATTTTATTCCTAAGGTTGTTTTTGGTCGAATTAAACTTGTCCAATAGAATTAGGACATGTGTTAGGGTAATAATAATATAATTTTTACCCTTAATTGCCCTATTTACTTTTAACCGTGGTAAATAAAAGTAAAAAGTTACTATTTTCCCAAAAAAATTATTTTCATCTCATTGAACCACAATTTAGTCCTTGATATTAACCGTGTCTATCATAATTTCGAAATTCCACTAACATAAGCAGTAAAATTAAGTTTTCTGTAAGTTTGCAAAAAGCTCCTAGGAGGTAGGTAAAAGACGGTGAAAAGTTCAATAAAATTTTTATATATCGAAAATTATTATAAAATGAATCCAATGAATTACATTGAACTTATATAGGTATTATGTTTAAATGTTGAACTAAAATAAATTTAAATAATATTAATAATTATTTAAATGAAAAGTCGGTTTTTAAATAGTAACGTAGTGTTTTCACTATTAATCAAAAATCGAAAGTTTTCAGAAAAATACCAAAAATTCATCAAAGGCTAATTTTGATATTCTGAAACCAAATATGATTTCTATTTTTCCAAATTTAAAACATATAAGTGGAATTAATTAATTTTAAAATTAAATCCCGTTATCAAAACAAATAGCGTGTTTTTAAGAAACAATAACTATCAAAAGATCGACAATTGTTTATGTCCAATTTCAAATTGAAATTAATTCCAATGACCAACATTGGATTAAATGTTAAAAATATTTTCTAATTAGAATTTAAATCCAATTAAATTGATAATATAACCACATAAATTATTGCAATGGAAAAAGTTGTTTTTAATTAAAATATAGCGTGTTTTTTACTATTCATCCAAATATGATAGTTATCCAAATAATATGAAAAATTTATCCAAATTAAATTTTTATATCCTGATTCAAAGGAAGAATTTTATTTTGTCAAATTGAACTTATAATCTTGTCAAAACTAGATTTAAAGTGGTTGAGCCATCAAAAGGCGGAAAAAAAGTATTTTTTTGAAAAATAATTATTTTACTCAAAAAAATTATTTTGTTCTCATACCATATTCTAGAAAATAAGTAAGATTAATAATAATGTTACAAAATTTAAAATTTAGTTAATAATATTCATAACAGCTAGTCCATAATAATATTATAACAATATATCGTTGTTTAGTGAAACCTAGTATTGCGTACTACACACGCTATCGAGGAAGGTCGAGATTGCATGTAATGCAAGCCAAGTCAGAGTTGTGTGTTGTGCAAGACTCCATCGTTGTTTCGTATAACAGAATCCAACTATATTTCATTTTTACATTTAATATATATATATATACACCCAATGTTGCGTAGAATAACTACTATCAAAATTGTGTGTAACATGATCCAAGAATAGTGTTGCGTATACTGCAAGCTAATACGGTGTTGCGCATAGCGCAAGATAATATTGGTGTAGCGTAAAACACAAGACATCAATGAAATTAAAAGAATATTTTTCATAAAGTCTCGGGGTGTTACATATCCCGTGCAACGGTGAGTATAACAATACTCAGTAGGGACCCCGAGACCCTCAAGGTCTCACTAAATCCAACAAGGATAACCACAATGAAGGATCTCAACAAATAACCCTTACTTAGGTATAAGCCCATACATATACCTAAGTTATCATATCACCCATCTCAATCATGAGGAAACAAAAAGGTTATAAAATCAACAGATAACCACTACTTAGGTATATACCCATACATATACCTAAGTTATCAAGTGACCCATCTCAATCATGAGGTAAACACAAAGGCCATTGACTCATCTCAAACCAAGATTTTCATTAAAGATATCGAAACAAAAACTACTGAAGAGTTCCTCCTTTGACAAGTATGGTGAACCTGTCACCACTCCGAGGAACTGGTCACTAACCATAGACTGTTGAGGTACTTCTCCTGTCGAGTACCACATGGCTACCACCCAAACACAATAGTGCCTCCCACCATGGGTCTGCCACCCCAACACATTATTGCTCCCCCTAATAGCCTACAGAGGTACTCCTTCTGTCGAGTACCACCGGTCTTCCACCCAAACATAGTAGTGCTCCTCACCGTGGGTCTGCCACCCAAACAATGTAGTGCTCCCCACTAGGCTATAAAAGTCACTCCGACTTGAATCGGACATGCAGTCATCATGTCTCAGCCAGCAACACGGTCTCCATACTCTGTACGCTTGTCTCCTGTAGGATCCGCCTCACAAGCTACTGGTAGATACTCAATGTATCACATTGTCCCATGAACTAGTATCTCAAAGAACCACTTAGTCAAAGGGGTCTCAATGTATCAGATGGTGCTTCTATAAAACGCACTATCAGTGAGTTATTAGCATTTTAGTCCTGGGGGCCTGGTTGGTTTTGTGTACAAACCAACCAAGCTATATCTCAACAGTACCCCAAACTCTCATGGGTATAATCAAAGGAACTGTTTCTCAACGAAATAACCAACGCGGCTGACGGTTCGTCAAACGGACGTCCGGTCTGTGAGTTATTAACTTTTCCGTTCTAGGGGCCCAGTTGGATTTCGAGTACAATCCAACCCAGCCCTAGTCAAACTGCATCCAAACCTCAGGTGAAATATTTCAAAAGTACCATCTCATAAAGAGTAATCCAACAAAGTCAACAACACGTCAATAAGACATCCGGATCTCATGTTATAATTGATTCCGCTCTAAGGGCCCGGTTGGTTTCGAGTTCGAACCAACCGGACCATACAAAAACTTCATCGAAACCTTGAGTGTAATATATCTAAACGACAGTCTTGATCTAAAGAATCCTACGAAACTAACGGTGCGCAGATTGGAGGTTCATAGCTCAATATATGTACTTTTAACCAAAAATGGTCCGAAAATAGGGGGACTGGCCCCAGTCCAACCCGACCCAACACCCCCTGGGTCGGCCCAAACTAGGATGACCTGACTCGGGTCTGGGTCCTCCCGGTTGGCCGCGACCCGGCCCGGCGCTGGCTACCCAGCCTGGGGCTGGCGTTTCGGTCTGCATGGCCCGCCCCGGCCTAGCTGGGGGGGGGGGTGGCATTGGCGGCCTGCTCGTGGGGAATTAAACCATGCCTCTCCCCTTCTGGAATGACAGGGTCGTTCCGGTTTTCCTCCACCACCGTAGTTCAGCTGGGACAGATTTGTTCCAGCGGCGCGCTAGTATCACTTTTTGTGGACCGTCGGACGCACTTCGATGGTCCAATTCACCCTCCGCATGTGCCTGCATCTCTCCCAGGACCTTCCCTTCAATGTGACAGCTTCAAATTTCTATTGTAGCTTGTTTCATCGTCTCCTGTCAATCCGCGTACAAAACAACAACCAACGGAGTGTCCAGTCTTGTTCGTTAGTCGTGCCCTCCGAATTAGAGGCTCAATCCAATATTCATCAACGACAAGGGTTTAATTAATTCAAAATTAATTATACAAACACCATGCAATTAAATACCCTTTCACATGGTATAAATCACATAAACACTATATTAGAAAACCCTTTACCTCAACAATTGATGTTGAACATCGGGCGTCACGGTAGATGGCATCAGAGAATGACATTGCAGAGATCGGTCGATGATTCCCTAGATGTCGGAGTGCGTCCGAGGAGGAAACCGTGTTGGAGACAATGTGTTCTTAAAATTGTAAATCATTCCTTGACGAGGGAGAAAGTCCTTTTTCAGATGCATTTTTTGTCGAAGAGGGTGGTGTTCTTTCTTTTAGAGAAGAACACCCTTCTATATTTCTCTAGAGCTCTCACCAAAATCTCAACCCAACAAATGCCTAAACTAAAATTGGATCAAAGCTCTTATATAATTCTCACAAGTTTTTTAAAATTAAAACAACTTAATTTAATTATGTGAAGAGTTAGAATTCATTTATTAACTTGTGTTGGCAATCATTTAAGAGGGGGAGAGGAAGAGGAAGAGTCCTCATAAATAGGGGAGTTTAAAGAGGGGGATTAAAAAGGAGTTTAGGGAATGTAAAATGCGAAAGGTCAGGAATCGTGTGGGACCCACCTCACATATATCCTCATATGGGTAGTTAGGTGCTTGTGGGTTCCACCCCAACTTCCCCATGTAGAATATAATCACATTAGATATATAATAAAATTGCTTCACAATTTTATTCACTTCATTTTTAATCCACAAATTTAAAGTTCTTCTCCCACACAAACACAACTACGTTAAAGGTCCCCTTAAGAAATTATCGGCATTGTGAGTTCATTGGTGCCCTCATATTTCAATTTCGAGCACGGGTTCAAAAGATAGAAAAATGCACTCATTTGTTCACTGAACGTACCCGAGCTAAACTTTGAAAATTGATTCCAGGCACACCGGGCCTCGGAATCAGGTGTCATCAGAAACCATAGACTCATAAAATTCCAAAGAAATTAATAAAAAAATTTCCTTGAAATTTCCGAGTCTTTACATTACTCCCACCTCAGGGATTTAGATCCCCGTAAAGCTACAAAACACAATAGGAAACAAAAGAAGGTACTGAGCACACACATGAGTCTTTCGCTCCCATGTGCTCTTCTAGAGGTTACTATGATGCCAGTGAATGCGCACCAGAGGAATCGACCGTCCTTCTAGGACCTTCCCCTGTCGATTTTCAATCTTCACTAGAACCTCTATGAATGTCGCCCTATCATCGATGTCCAACTTCCCGTGATGGGTCGTGCACGTATCTCCTCAGCTGAGATATGGGTAAGACGTCAAGCACCTAGTGCATCTGTGGTGGAAAGGTCAAGCGGTAAACCACATCGCCTACCCTAATGAGAACTTATAAGGGTCCGATGAACCTCAGAGATAACTTTCCTCTTCGGACACATCTCCATAGACCTCATCAAGGTGATACCCATATAAAGACGATGTCTCCATCCTCGAACTCCAGAGGTCTCCAACTCCTATCAGAATAAGACTTTTGTTTGCTCTATGTAGTCTCAACTGCCGTGAACCATAGGCGATCACTACCCGCTTCTACATCAGGACACACCCGAGCCCAGTCCCTGATGCATTACAAAGAACTATGTAACCAACACCCTCATTATGGGTGAAATGGTAAACCTATACCTCAGCTCCTGAAAGCTCTGCTGGAAGTGGTGCTGTAACTATGGAGAATTCTGGAACAAAGGTATTTTTGGCCATCTCCTGAGTGATCAAAGGCACCCTCTTATGCATGATTTTGTCATGTGCTCCCTGGGGATTCCTTTTTGCGGACCAAGGAAAACCCACCCCAACATTGTAGGTAAACCACAACCTTTTTTCATAATACATTCAATCTGTGTATGAACTGGTGTTGCCCAGTCCATACCCAAACTAACATCGTAAGGCCTCGACGCTACCACCAAGAGGTTCCAACCGATACTCTCGCCTCATGGGTCAGATCACACCATCGGTGTAATCATGAGTATCAAGTCTCCTCCCAAAGGTATCTCTAGACGTGAGGGTCAATTCAATGGCTTAACCGGAAACTCTAGGTCTGGGAAAATATTCGTGGAAGGAAGGGATGATTCGTATCAATGTCTATTGTTACGACATCTAGTAGTAGACACATATTGTTCCTAGAATCATCCCTAGAGCATTTAGGTTGTACTCCTTCACTGCATGAAGCTACTCTCTTGCCCTGCCCTCCAACTCCCTGAGCCTAGCAGGGACTACAAAGGCGGGTGGTTGTAACATTTCAAAATGTTCACCACCTCATTCTGCTCTCCTAGCTTTGCTTCCACGTCTGCTACTCTACAGATTCATCCACCTTTAACACTTCCTCTTCTTGAAACATTTTTTATGCCCAAGTCTTTGAGACTGGCACTGGTTTCCTGCTTTCCCACTGCTAACATTCACTAGTTGTATCTGCTCAGCCAAAGATCATCCAAACACAAAGGTTATCTCTAGCATCCTAACATAAATAAAAATGCATAGAGGAATAGTGTTGGCTCAGATGTCTAATAAACACACCTCGCTCTCAGGCCCGAGCTCTAAAGCACTGATCATGTCATAGTCATCAAGTACCAAGAACGATCAGTACGCCTCGATGACTACCCAGCTACTGACATGTCGTCCTGCCGAAGCAGTATAAGATCTAGAAAACTCTCAGACACCTCCTCAAGTCAGTCCTCATCCACCTAAGAGTCGGGCTCGCCTCAGAACCTGAGGGGTATCTGACACTGAAACACGTATAAGGCACTAAGCCTACAAGTGTCCTCTATCGGTACCACCGGTAATGTCTGCTGACCAACATGTAGTGATATAGCTTGCACACATCCCGAAGGTACTATCTCATGCATTGATTCATGTACCAAAGCCTCATTACTATACGGACCAACCTCATGGTAACTCACTAGTAATACACCGGTAGAAAAGATCACCATCTACTCTACTAGTGTCTAAACTAGGTGTAGAACTCTAGAAATCACATACATCTAGTCCTCTGCTGCCTAGGAATTTTTCTCGCCTCATTACCTCAGAGGCCTCTACTTTTGGAACTCGTGCAATGCGATATGTCAGTGTGCATCGTCCACTAGTACGGATGGTGGCATCTGCTACCTAACGGGTGGTGGTGCTGCTGGTACACCACCCGATGGTGCCAACATAGAAAGAAATCCTTGCACCGGAGTCTCATTGCTCAGGGGGTCGTTATCGAGTACTCTCTCATAACTCCAACTGACTGTCTGTGTTGAGAAATCCTAAATAGATGTGACACGGTCAAAAGATTTATACTTGGTGAGCTGACCTGGTTGAGATGACTTTAAGAAAACTTTTGAAAACACACACACAATCAGTGTTTTAGTGCACTAAGTTGGAAATCAGTAGTTAGGGTCCTGGTGTATCGATACGTCGGTCGCCGCACCAACACTGGACTCCCTGAACTGAAAGCCACACTCGATACCCTTAACATTATTTCTTCATAGAAAGGAAATATCAGAGTCCACTGTTCTGTGGTAGAATCGACTCCTTTGATACCAATTTGTCACGACCCGTCCTCGGGCCCCATGCTGTGACTACCCCAAGCCCACCTTCTACTGTCCAGGGGTTGGCGACATGCACCAAAAGAGTAAATCCCGATAACTGGGAAGGCATTGCCTTTATAAAACATAAACACAACCAGCCAATGTACAAGTGAAATTAATACACTAAGTATAAAAGAAAGTGTGAAAAAGTAAATCGACTTGAATATAATCCAAACAAAAAAGTACAACTACAACTGAATGAAAGTACGAAAAAAATACAAACAGCTGAAATATAGAAGCAGCTACTGGGTCGTCCACCTCGGATCCTATCGGAAGGGTAGGTACAGATAGACACCTCAGCGCCCTCATCCGTCAACCTCCTCCAGGTACCGACTCGTCATGAGGTCCACCTCTGTGTACCGACTCGTTGTGAGGTCCACCTACAGATGTCATCCAGTCCTCATACACTCGGCCTCCGTTAGCGCTGTCTGTCCTCTGCATCCCACAATATGAGGTGCGGGCATAGCCCGTGCATGGGTGAGTATAACGATACCCAGTAGGGGCTTCGAGACCCTCATGGTCTCAAAAAATCCAACAAAAATAACCACAAAGAAGGATCTCAATAGATAACCCTTACTTAGGTATAAGACAATTCTTATACCTATGTTATCAAGTAACCCATCTCAATCATGAGGAAACACAAAGGTTATGAAATCAACGGATAACCACTACTTAAGTTTATGATCATACATGTACCTAATTTATCACGTGACCCATCTCAATCATGAGGTAAACACAAAGGCAATTGACTCAGCTCAAACCAGGATTTTCATTAATGATATCAAAACCAAAACTGCTGAAGAGCTCCTCCTCTGATGAGTATAGTGATCCTGTCACAACTCCGAGGTGCTGCTCACTAACTATAGACTGCTGAGGTACTCCTCCTGTCGAGTATCGCGGGTCTGCCACCCAAACACAGTAGTGATCCCCACCATGGTTCTGCCACCCCAACACAGTAGTGCTCTCCTAATAGCCTACAAAGGTACTCCTTCTGTAGAGTTCCGCGGGTCTTCCACCCAAACATAGTAGTGCTCCCCGCCGTGGGCCTTCCACCCAAACACAGTAGTGCTCCCTACTAGGCTATACAATTCACTCCAACTCGAATTGGACATGCATTCATCAGGTCTCAGCCAGCTACAAGGTCTTCGTACTCAGTACGCTCATCTCCGGGAGGATCCGCTCCATGAGCTACTGTTTGATACGCCAAGTATCACAATGTCCCACGATGTAGTATCTCAAAGGACCATCTCATCAATGGGGTCTCAACGCATCAGACTACGCGTCTATCGCACACCCAGTCTGTGAGTTATTAGCCTTTTAGTCCCGGGGGCCCGGTTGGTTAGGTGTACAAACCAACCCAGCCATATCTCAACAGTACCTAGAACACCCATGGGTATACTAAAAGAAACCTTTTCTCAATGAGATTACCAACGCCGCTGACAGTTTTTCAAACGAACTTCCGGTCTGAGAGTTATTAGCCTTTTCGTATAAGGGCCTGGTTGGATTTAGATTACAATCCCACTTGTCCTTAATCCAACTGTGTCTAAACGTTAGGTGATATATACCAAATGAACAGTATCATCAAGCAGAATCCAACAAAGTTGACGACACGTCAGTCGGATGTCTGGAGCTTAAGTTATAAGTGTCTCCACTTCGAGGCCTCAGTTGGTTTCAAGTTTGAACCAACCCAGACACACCCAAACACTACTGGAAAAATGGCCTATACCCACGGTTCAAAACCGTGGGTATAGCCCCAAAAACCGTGGGTATAGCCTATACCCATGGTTTTGGGAACTATGGGCTGGAACGCCGTCGGTATAGGTCCCCAGCCTATACCCATGGTTTTGGAAAACCGTGGGTATAGGTGTCCTGCCATCGTGTCACCGAAACATAGAGAATTTCCATGGTGTCAACGGCTTTTACCCACGGTTTCAAAACCGTGGGTATAGGTCCTAAAATAATGCAGGCGCCGAGTTTCGATCCCGCAACCTCTTCTTTGCAAACACCGCGTCTAACCACTACACTAACTTCACATATATGTATATATATATATATATATATTTAGTTAAATATAGTTATAAAAACCGTGGGTATAGAGGGAAGAACCGTGGGTATAGGGTTCCCGCCAAAAAAAAATTCCTTCCCGCGGAAAAAAAAATTTCCCGCGCACACAAAATTGACCTATACCCACGGTTTTTCAAAACCGTGGGTATAGGTATTTTATCCCAGACCTATCCCCACGGTTTTCACCAAAACCGTGGGTATAGGTCATGAAAATTTACCTATACCCACGGTTTTCCAAAACCGTGGGTATAGGGGGGGTCTATCCCCACGGTTTTGGTGAAAACCGTAGGGATAGGTACATTTTCCAGTAGTGAAACCACACCGAAACCTTCACTATAATATACCGAAACTACCTTCTCGATCTAATTAATCCTAAGAAACTGACGGGGCATCGATCGGAGGTCCGTAGATCATGATATGTCTGTTTAGCTGATAAAGGTCCGAAAATAGGGGGTCTGAGCCCGGTCTGACCCAGCCCAACACCCCCTGGGTAAGCCTAAACCGGGTCGACCCAACTCGGGTCCGGGTCATGTCCTGTTGAGTGCGGCCTGGACCGGCTGGCACGGCATGGCCTGGCCGGTGTGGCCCGGCCCTACGCTAGAGGCCCGGCCCGGCGCTAGCAGTCCGGTCCGCGTGGCCCGGCCCGGCCCGGCCGGGGGGGGGGGGGGGGCGTTGGCGTCCTGCTGGCGCGGCATTAAGCCATGCCTCTCCCCTTCCGGAATGACCGGGCCATTCTGGTTTTCCTCCGCCGCCGCAACTCAGCCTCGGCGTATTTGTTCCGATGGTGTGCCGAAAACGCATTCCATGGACCACCGGATGTGCTCTGATTATCCAATTCGCTCTCCACCTGTGCATGCCTCACTCCCGGGACCTGCACTACATTTAGGTGGCTTCAAATTGACATTTCAGCCCATTTCATCATTTCCAATCAATCCGTGGACAAAAGAACAACCAATGGAGGTTCCGAGCTTATTTGTTTGTCGTGCCCTTCACATTAGAGGCTCAATCCAAAATTCATCAACAACAAGGGTTTTATTAATTCAAAATAAATATACAAAAACCCTATAATTAAATACCCATGAACGAGGTATAAATTACCTAAACACTATATAATAAAACCCCCTACCTCAGCGATTGTTGTTGAACATCAGGTGTCGCGGTAGATGGAATCGGAGAACGGCATCGCGGAGATCGGTCGACGATTCCCTGGACGTCGGGGTGCATCCGAGGAGGAAAAAACATTGGAGGCAACACATTCTTTGAATCGTAAAGCATTCCTCATAGAGGGATAAAGTCTTTCGTCAGAGGCATTCTTCATCGAATAGGGTGGTGTTCTTTCTTTGAGAGAAGAACACTGTTATCTATTCCTCCAGAGCTCTCACCAAAATCTCAACCCAAAAAAAACTCCCAAAATAAAATAATAGCAAAGCTATTTTTTAATTCTCACACGGTTTTCAACATTCAAAAAATGTAATTTAATTAAGTGAAGAGTTATAATACATTTATTAACATGTGTTGGCTAACATTTAAAAAGGGGATAGAAAGAGGAAGAGTCCCCATAAATAGGGGAGTTTGAAGAGGGGGTTTAAAAAAGAGTTTAGGGAATGTGAAATGTGAAAGGTTGGGGCTCATGTGGCCCCACCTCACATATATCATCACATGGGTAGTTTGGTTCTTGTGGGTTCCACCCCAACTTCCCCATGTAGGATATAACCACCTTAGATATAAAATAAAATTGTTTCACAATTTTATTCACTTCATATATAATCCAAAAATTTTAACTTCTCTTCCCAAACAAACACAACTATTGTAAAGGTCCCCTTAAACGATTACCAGAGTTGCGAGTTCATCGGGGCCCTCAGTTTTCAATTTCAAGCACTGGTTCAAAAGATAGAAAAACTCGGTCATTCGTTCACTGAACGTACCCGAGCTAAATGTTGAAAATTGATTCCGGGCACACCGGGCCTCAAAATCAGGTGCCGTCAGAAACCACAAACTCATAAAATTCCAATTAAATTAATAATGAAATTTCCCTGAAATTTCCGGGTCTTTACAGGTGTGAGTAATCTTGATTGTTCTAAACTAAATTCATAATATCATTTTTGGTATTCATTCATCCAACAAAGTTCATCATTCTAAGATAATATAAGGTACACAAATTTATTTTTTATGATACCTTATAATGTTATAATTTCATTCTATTGGGGTTGTAGTTATGGTTCTTGGAGACAAAAATGATTACAATCATGTTTTAATGTTTTTTATCAAAAGAATGTTGGTATCCAAATTAATGAGTTTAATGTTAATTTTAAAAATTAAAAGAATAAATAAAATCATTGTTTCTTATAACCAATATCATTAGTAATTAATTTAACATAGTAATCCATGATATTATTTAATATAATTTTTTATGTATGATATTAGACCAACCCAAACATGAAAACATCACAGTTAATGGATATTTATGATCATGAATGTCGTTTATTATGAAATATTATTATTATTACATTAGTACAATGATATAATTTTGAGAATTTTATTTTTTTAATTATATTTTATTTGGGCTTAATAATAAATAAATATCCTAGAGAAATATGTGATATGTTACTTCATGTAGGTGAAAGTCTACATAATGCATAAATGGTGGGGATTTTTTCAAAACAGAATATAGGAAAGGTGGTTAGTAGTTATTACATAAGCATAATAAAATTAATTATAAAAACAATACTAATTTTATTATACATGAATTATAATATTATATTTATAATTCAATGAATAAAATAATGAAGTTCATGAAAATAAAGTACTGCCATTGAGAAATGTGGCATTCCCTTAACATTCACCTTAAAATGGAGATATTTAGATAATATATTGTTTCTATAGGCTCAATTAAAAAGATTAATGTAATAATGGGAAGAGAATAGGTATAGTTTCAGGTGAAAATTGAATATGTTTATTTTTCTGGATGTCGGGGTGAGATACAATTTTAAATGTGGTGAGAATAATATTTTCAATAATATTTAAACTAATTATAAATAGAGCACACGTTTACTTATCACGTGGCTAAAAAAATAATAAATAATGGAGTGAAGATGATATAAATTATATAATATCTCAATAAATAAATTTAAACTATGTTTTTAATATGTTTAACCCCTTTTACCCTTTGATTTATTAATTTTATTATTTTATATTTTATAGCGTTAATAGGGTTTTACCTATGTAATTTACTTTTAATGTATAAAAATGAAAGACCATGATTGAATAATTTTTAACTAATTATTCAAAATAATAAATCAATTTTATCATATAAATAATATGTGTGTAATAAAAATTATCTTTAAAATTAGTGCATGTTAGGCGTTAGAACCCGTTTTTAGAAAAAATGTATTCTAATATAAAATATTTATATGGTGTGTAAAAATATACTCAAACTTTATTATGATGAAATAAATTCGTTTATCTTCGAAAAATAAATTTCTATTTTCATTTAAATAAATTAAAAATATATTTTTTTCAAAATTATATTTAATTAAAAGGAATGTTAAAAAGTAGTTTCTTTTATTAGAAAATACTATAATATTTTGTAAAATGTTAAATATAGGGTTTACTACAAACATAAATATTTTATCAATTAAATGTATTTATAAACATAGATTATATTTTTATGTAATTCCCACAAAATTTATTATTTATTAAAAACTATATTTTTCATTATTTACATAAAAATCTACTAGGAAATTTTTAAAAAAAACAATAATCATAAAAATATGAAATTAAACTTTTTAAAATGATAATATTTTTATCAAATTAAAATTATAATATTTAATGGTTCTGTTTTTAAAATGAAAATCCAATATATAAACAAAATTTCATGTATTGAAATATAAAGAACTATTTACATTATGAGTTTATTTTTATACAATATATTATTATGATTATCTGCGATAGGTTTTGTTCTGACTACAATTTTATTTTACAAAATAAGGTTTATGACAAAGTTGCAATCCAATATAAGATTTTTTTCATCACTATTGAAAAATATTTTATATTACGAAACTAATTTTATTTATATTATTTATAAACTTATAATATGAAATATGTACCATCCCGTGTTTAAAAAAAATAAATACCATATTCGATATCACACATGATATTCCACATCGAGCTTAAATAAACAACCAATTAAAAACTTTTTAGTTTTACTACATACATAAAAATTGTATCAATTATATGTATTTGTAAACATAGATTACATTTTTATATAATTACCTTAAAATTTAATGTTTTAGTAAAAGATGTATTTTTCATTATTTACCTAAAAATATACTATAAAAAATTTTAAAAAATCTATACTCAGAAAATGCTGAAATTAGAAATTTAAAAATAATAATATTTTTAACTAATTAAAATTATAACATTTATTGGTTTTGTTTTTAAAATAAAATTCCAATATATAAACAAAATTTCTTGTATTGAAATATAAATAACTGTTTAGATTTTGAGTTTATTTGTTTATATTGTATTAATATGATTATCTGCAATAGGTTTTGTTCATCAATGACAAAGTTGGAATCCAATATAATATTTTTTCATCGCTATTGAGAAATATTTTTTATTATGAAACTAGTTTGATTTATATTATTTATAAACGTATAATATGAAATATGGTACATCTCTTGTTTAAAATCCATAAACACTATATTCGATATCATAAATGATATGCCACATCGAGCTTAAACAAAAAACTAATTAAATACTATTTAGTTTTACTGCATATATAAAAATTGTATCAATTAAATTTATTTATAAATATAGATTAAATTTTTATGTAATTCCCTTAAAATTTATAGTTTTTTTAAAAGCTTTATTTTTCATTATTTACATAATAATATACTACAAAAAAATTTAAAATATATATCCTCAGAAAATACTGAAATTTAAAATTTATTAATGGTAATATTTTTATCAAATTAAAATTATAACATTTATTGGTTTTTTTTTAAAAAATAATTTCCAATATATAAACAAAATTTCAAGTATTGAAATATAAAGAACTGTTTAGATTTTGAGTTTATTTGTTTATAATGTATTAATATGACGGTATGTGATAGGTTTTTTTCTTATTACGAATTTTTTTTATAATATTTCATTGATCATGGTAGACTGGTATTTATTTTATGAAAAGATATTAAAATAGTATTTAATTAAGAAAAATTATTTACTAAAATTATTTGTCATTACAAAATAAGGGTTATGACAAAGATGGAATCCAATATATGATATTTTCATCACTATTGAGAAATATTTTATATTATGAAACTACTTCGATTTATATTATTTATAAACTTATAATATGAAATATGTTACATCACTTGTTTAAAAAAAATAAATACTCTATTCGATATCATACATGATATGCCACATCGAGCTTAAACAAAAAACTAACGATTGTTAATTAAATGTTATCATTGTAACCCAGTCATTACAATGGCGTGTATCAGTATGGTTAACTTAATTATGAAAATGTATCTTGATACTTTTTATAAATTTTTTTGACCAATTTATTGTAAATGAGTGAAAAGCCTTTGTTGAAATAGGAGGAATTTTTTTTCTGAAAATATATTTAAATATAGAAAATTGTGTTCAATAATAATAAATAAATAAACAATATTGTTGGGTTATATTAATGATATAGATAAATATAATATCTATTCAATATAATGTTTAAAATTGATGTTTTTTGTTTTCTAGACAGTATATAAGAAATGAAATCTATTTTTCACACAAAAATGTATTGGTCTAGAAAGACAGTTTTTTCACCTTTTGATGATTCACCTGTTTAAAATATAGTTTTTACCCATTTTTAAATTATATTTATAAAAACTTATTATTTTAAATAATAATAAAAAAATTTAATTGTTTCGAATTAATTTTATTTTTATGATGAGTTATATTTTTGACGAATAATAAAAAATACTGCATTTTAATTGAAAACTTATTTCCCATCAAATTTGTTATAGTGTTAAATTATATATTTGAGTGGTTTTAAAGGATAATTAGATCATGTATTTTAGTTAATACAATTTAGGTCATTGAAATCAATTTCAAATTGAATTTTGATATAAAACTATTTCAATATAATAATTTTTTTTACCCTAAAACCCATTTTTCTCGATCCATCAACGATAATAATTTTAAAATAATTGTTTTTCAAATTCTATGGTTTGAATTTCGAAAAAATGGATTAAATACTTTGAATCATAAGGTATAAATTCATCAAATAGTGCCCTTTTATTTTTCTAACATTATATGTTCTAATTTTAGTAATTTTTTTATTACCATGGGTAAGGGTAAATCAACTAATTTAGGGTAAAAGAATATTATAGATATTAGAAATTTACCCAAAAACATGTCCAAATTTTATTTTATATTTTATTTCTGACCAAAACCATCATTGTGACGAATTTATGTGTACTTTTAGCCACATGTATTAATTTTATTAATTTATATAATTTAATTCAAAGAAATGTAAATTTTGTCATACTTTATTTTTTAACAAGTAAAATATTTTGGATATTGTGTTATATATTTGATATATTCCACTAAAATATCTATTTTGAAAGTTAAAATTTTTATATTCATCATGATATTTTTAGTTTTAATTTTTTTAAAAGAAATAGCTATGTTAATGGAATATATAATAAGAATTAAATAATATTTTAATTAAAGGAAATATCAAATAAAAAATATAAAAAATTATTAAAATAAATATAATATTAGTTAATTAATGCCATAAAAAAATTTTATGGATGAATTTAAAATTCTATTAAAGATTTAAAATATTTGGTTTCTAGATATCGTAATTTTATGATAATTTTAAAATGTCAAGTAATGAATAGTGTCAATGTTGACATTAGTTAAACTTTAAAATAAATTATTATTTTTTAAGTGATTCAAAACTCATAAAAATGAAAAATTATTTTTAATAATTTTTATAAGGATTAAATTTTCATGAAAAAATCATTTATTTGTCTTTTATCATATTATAATAATAATATTCACCGTCGAAGTGTAAATTACCTAATAGCATGGTAAACGTTAATAGGGTAAATAAGGGTTAAATAAAAAAAGGGATTAAATAAATAATAAAAAATAAAAAAATAGAACTAGATAAAATTATTTCAACCCATAATAGTATTATATTGGAAATAACTTATTTTTAATCCAATTGAAAAATAAAACTAATGTATATTAATTTATTATTTTGTAGAAGTCCAAGAGTTCCTCTCCCATATCTTATAAAAGGTCTCCCATTTTTCTCTTTTATTTAGACAACAAAACCTATTTTTTAAAAAAATATATAATAATCCTTACTATAATCCCTCTTCACATTATAGTGCTCCTTGTTTTTGAAAAAACACTCACCTTAGAGGTGTCAAGGTTTTAATCAAAGGACCTGAAGAAAAATTAGCTTTTTTAATTAAGGGTTTTTATTTTGTTTCTTCTTCTACTTATTTAAAATATTCTTACACCATGATTATATAATAACCCTATAATAATAAATGTAATTATATTTTATTATTTTAATGTCATCAGCTAAATTAATATCCACTCCCATCAAATAGAAAAATAATTAATCATTCGTGTGCATGATAGAATACCATCTCTTGAACTAATATAAACCATTTTCCATCATCATCTCTCACTATTGGATTTAATTATGTAATTAATGTTTATATATGGTATTAATTACATATTTATCATTATTTAAGAATAATATATCTTTTACATTCTTATATTTTCATTCACATGAATATGATAACGTCGTTCGTGCGTACATATGAACTATAACCTCCATGAAATAATGTGATTTGTTTCTCAAAACCACACCACATGAATGATATATAAAAATATTCTAGAATTATTAATGTGATATTAATGATATTATTATAATTATGGAAAGATAAAACAATTCTTAAAATCTATACATAATGATCATTGAAAAATGGAAGTTTTACACATGCATATATACGATTTATCGTCTCTAAGATTCTAATGTAGTTAATTATTCATTTCCATTTGTAATGAATGTATTAAAAGGTATAATTTATTTATAAATTTTATGATTGTTTCACAAATATTATTTAGGATATTTGGGACTAATTAACGCTTTTCCTATTGGCATCATTCAAAATTCATTTTGGATTCAAGCACCGAATATCGTCAAATAATCCCACATAAACTTAAATAATTAATTTATTGTAATGACATGATAACATGTTAATAAGTGATATAAAATGAATAATTAAATATAAAAGGTTATAAATCAGGTAAATTATTCAGATAATTTTATTATTCTAGATGAAAAAGATCATACGTGATGAATCAAACTCATGGTACGTGACTCTGTCTGATTATACTTCCATTGAGGCATATATTTATATAATACAACAACTTTCTTTTACATGTTGTATATATAACCCTTTTTATAGATAATATCATGAATTTATTTATTCTCATTTTATCTAATTTCTTTTAAATTTTATTCCTTCATAGGGCATATGAATTAAATATTTTAATGTTGTATTGGACAATTGGAAGGTTTAAAAATATAATTTCAAAATATTTCTTCCATATCAATATTATTGATATTATTATATGAAATTATTTATGTGGATATAAATGGATTATAAATAAAATTTTACAACTATTTTTATATTTTATCCCTCTACAAGGCTTCATGTTTTTTAAAAAAGGGTTTGGAAAATTGATTTATTATTTCTATAATATGATGTGTTTTATAATGAGTGAAAATAAAATTTTAAGAGTGAAATATAGAAAATTTCATAATTTTTATTTGGTATTATTATATAATTGTACTTGGACATTTTATAGTTTTCTATATGATAAAAAAGGCGAGTGGTTTAGTGATAAATGAATGATGAGTAGTTACATTCTAACCTTCAATGCATTGGTTATGAAAATAGGCCATATGGTTATTCTATTTATAGGAGTGCCATGTATAGAATTTGATCGTATAGTTATTCCATTTATGTTTAATTATTTCAAAACTTACCTTTATGTGTTATATATTATTTATATGGGTTTTCTCATAATCTAATTATTACAATTTTTTTAAATGATCTTATTTCAGAGGGAAATTATTTACATGTTTGTTACGATGAAATGTATAAATTTATGATAAAGTATTTATGTGTTTTCATGTTTCTAGAAGATTATATGTTTTCCTTATTTCTTTATACCCTAATTAGTTTTTTTAATCATCCCATGTTTTAATTTGTTTTCCTTGTATTTAATGATGGGTATGGGATTCGATAGAGTCAATTTGAAAGTCAATAAGATTTTATATAAACAAAATCAAATGTTATTTTATAGAGTTTTATATGGGGGAAAATGGATATTGATTATTAGTGTATAGTTTTAATGTATGGGTTTCCTTTGTAAATGTTTTTCATAATTCTTTGTAATACTTAACTGAAAACATCGTTTAATTTGATTTATAGTTTAAAACACATAAATATTTAGTGTTTACGACTGAGGCCTTACACTTGGTATCCAAGAAAAGGTTTAATAAAATTATATGTTAGTGTAGTGTTAATAGAATTACCTTAGAGAATTTTAATTTATGGTTAAGTTGAAAATATTTATAACTTCAAGATTACCCATTTTCTTCATTAAAATTAGTTTTGTTCATAATGTTTTTCTCTAAAGGAATTAGGGAAGCTACAATTGGAAGGCACTGAGAGCAAAATATCCTTCCAAATCAGCATCCCAAGATGGTTGTAATTAGAACTAAAGAGTGTCTTATAGTAATATATTAGTTCAATAAAGCTATAATTAGTGGGTGGTATCCATGATAGAGATTAATCCAATTTACAATTAAGGAACATGTCTATAGTGGAAAATTTAATGAGGAAATATATGCCATCATTTGGAGGATCACCAGACCCCGTGCTAGATAAAGGACGGATTAAATCAATAAAAATATATTTAATTCCATTGGTTACTTAGATCACCAAAAGTGCACTCTTTCCATTTATCATTTTGAAAGTAAAGAATATTAGGGGTAATTAATGGTTAAAAATTTCAAAGGAAGTGGAGAGATTGATTTTGCGTAATGGGAGTGAATTTAAGAATATATTCCTTGAGAAATATTTTCCTATGGTTGATAAACTAAGGATGGAAAAAAATTATTGTAATTGAGGCCAATAGAGGAAGATTCTATGACTATGTATGAAGGAAACTTCACCCATTTTTCAAGGTACATCCGAAATTTTATATTGGATATGGATAGTAAGATAAATTGTTTTACTCTAGATTGAAGCCATGATAATGAAGGTAATTGACTTTACATGAGTTTAAATTGATAAAAAACATTATCTATATGCTGGGAAGGTTGAAATTCAGTTTTTTGAATATCATGTGTTCTTTGAAATTTAGAATAATAAGTGGTTCCGTTGGTTTGAAATGTGAAATAATTCATTAAAGAATATTAAAGGTGAGAAAATGAAATTCCCATATTATGAGAAGTGTGGTTGATATAATCCTGGAGAATTCATATAAAATTTAAGGAAGTTATTATGATTTTTTATGTTTGGTAATATGGCTTGTCAGTACAATGGAAATGATCATGAAGTCATAGAGAAGGAAATAATATTATTATTTAGTGGAAATAAGTTCAGTCATTATTCTAATGTGTGTTCGATGTAACTAACTCACGGTATATATCATCATGATCAGAAATAAAAAGGTGTGATAAAATGTTTTTATACTACTGCGTTTGATGTTTAGACATATCTTAAGGTGATGGAATCTATGAGGAGACCACAATGTTTCTAAGTTTATCCCAATTTTAGAGGTTTTAGTCACTCCTTATGTGGTTTTAGTGATGTGATCATATGTGATTAAGGAACATTCTGGGAGATATTTTTTTTGGTTTATGTATATGTAAGGATTAATTTTAATGAGATTTACTCATTTACTTTTGGTCATGAGTTTTAAGGTATTAATAACCTTTAGGGATTATATGATCTTTGATTAAGGTTATTTCTAGGGATGTACATAATAATTCTTGGAATATTATGAGGATAAAATTGTTCTTATAAAATTGAATTATATAGAGTAATTATATTTCTATATTTTAATAGTAAAAGTAGTAAAATAATTACACAACTCTTTGAAAATGATATTAAAACAAAAATGTTGTATGTTTAATTTTCTTAATAATAAATAAGTTACCTTTTAACAAGTCCTAGATTTATGAGTTCCTGATTTTTAATTTCTCTTCACCATGTTATCTACAACACTCCATCAAAAATTGATAGTTAGTTTTGTATTCCAAACTCATGTGTTAATACATCGAATCCTAGTATGTTTTATCTAAGTTGACCATGCTACTTTCTATTCTCTTAGCTTAAGTGGACGTTTTTATTAATCTTTTTTCCAATGTAGTATTACAATAAATGTTTTTTGAAAAATAAAATCATAGTTATTGAGTCTGATTTCAAAATTATGTGGAAAAATTTCCAGGGGGATGTAAGATCTAAATCTTTAAAAAATGTAATATGTTAAATATCATGCATGATATTTCACATATAGTTTAAACAAACAACCAAGTATTTTTATTTAAATGATATCATTAGAACCTAGCCTGTGGAATGAAGCATATAAACAGGTTTAAATGTTATCATTATAAAAATTCCATTAGAATAGACAATATGAAAAAGGATAACTAAATTATAAAAATATGGTATAAAAATTTATATATAATTCTTTGAAAAATAAACTATAAATGAGTGTAAAACCCTTTTTAAATTAATAGGAAATGTTTCTTTGAAAAACTCTTTATATGTGCTCCAGTTTTTTTTATAAAAATAAATAAAAAATTCACTGTTTATGGATAATATTAATGTAATATATATATATATATAATTTTTAATATAATTTTTAAAATTCATCTTATGTATTTTCTAGGCATTACATAAGAACAAATCCAATTTGATGCATAAATGAAGTATTTTTCTAAAAAGACATTTTTACCCCCTTTAGATGGTGCACTTACGTTTAATTAGTTTTTGATAATTTTATAAAGTATATATGAAAAAATAAGATTCTTATTTAAAATCATAATATCAAAATTTAAATTCGTTATTTATTTTTATTTTTTAGATAATTTTTATATTTTGAAGAATAATAACTAAATACTACATTTTAACTGCAAACAGTTTTTTTGTAATTCATTTATAGTGTTGAATTATATATTTGAATGGTTTTAAAATATAATTATAGATTTTTTTATCCTTTAATAATATTTAGGTAATTGGAATCAATTTCAAAGTGAAATTTTATATAAAATTATTATAATATTTTGAAAAATAAATTTACTTAAAAACCATGTTTTCTTGATCGGTCAATGATATTTATTTTAAATTAATTTTAGAAAATTATTTGTTTTTAGTTTTGAAAACTAGATTCATTATTTGGAAGCAGAATGTCCAAATTTAGTATATAGACACATTTTATTTTTAGAAATTATGAATGATACCATTATTAATTTTTTTATTACCACGGTTAAATATAAATATGGTAATTAAGCATAAATATAATATTATAAATATTATAAAATTATCCTAACACTTGTAATAATTTTATAGGATGATTTTTCATTATTAAAAATCATCATTGGGCTGATTTAATGATCTATTGATTCCACTCTGATGGATTTAATTCATTTATATTATTTTATTCAACGAAAAGTCATTTTTGTTCTAATTTAGTTTTTTATTTAGTAAAATATTTTTAATATGGGGGTATATGAGGGAAATGTATGACTAAAAATAGTATTTTGAAATTTAAAATATTTATATTTATCAATATAATTTAGGGAAGAAATATTTAAATTAATGTCTTACACACTGATGTTTCAATAATTATTTATTTAAAGGAAATATTAGATAAATGGAATTAAAATATTAAAATAAATAAAAATTTAAATAATTAATATCATAATTGGATTTTATTGATTACATTTACATTTTATTGATGAGTGTAAATATTGGGTTATTATATATCATGTTTTTATGATATTTTTCAAAAGTCAAGTAATGAATACTATCAAAATTGATATTAATGATATTTTAAAATAAAAAACATTCAATCAAATGATATAATATTCATAAAAATATAAAATTTGGACAATTTATATTTAAATGTCATAAAATTTCACCAATTACTCATTTATTGGTTTTTTTCATTTTATAATTATTATATTAACCCTCAAAGTGTAAACTACATGATATAACCATAAGAGATAAATGAGAAAAATAATAGTTAAAATAAAATGATAAGGATTACAAAAATAATCAAAATATATTTAAATATCATTTGATGTGTGTATTAATACCCATATTCATATTATATTCTGAATAAATTAGTTTTTATATATTTAGAAAATAAAAGTAATTTATATTAATTTATTATTTTGAAAACTTCATGAGTTCCCCTCCACTCTACAATAAAAGGGAAATCGTTATTTTCTATTATACAGACATAAAAAATATTTTTTCTATAAATATCTAGAGAAATAACTTTATTTAATATCTATTCACATTATATATCTCTTATGTTAGGCATAATACTAACATTACAGGTGTAAAGGTGTTAATTAATGGGGATTGTCTGAAAAAAATGTATCGTTTTATTTAAGTGTTTTTGTTTGGTTTATTCTTACACTTACATCAAATGTTCTTCCACCATTATAAAATAATAAATGGTTTATTCCCAATAGAGTGATATTTTATCTTGTTAATATCATCCCCTAAATCAATATACACTTCCATCAACTAGGAAAAAATTAATCGTTCGTGTGTACGACGGAACACCACCTCACGAACCGATATAATTCATTTCCCATCACGATCTCTCAAGATTTGATGTATCGATATAATTAATGTTTATATATGATATTAATGACATATTAATAATTATTTTAATATAATATATCTTTTACATTCTTAAATTTTTATGAAGATACAAATGATAATGTCATTCATGCATTTGTGTGAACTATCACCTCCATGAAGCGATGTAATTTGTTTATTGGAACCACATTACATGAATGATATATTTATATATAAGGATATTAAAATTATTAATATGATATTAATGATATTATTATAATTCATTAATGATAAAATAATATTAACCTTCTTTCTATAATGATCATTGAAAAATGGAAATGTTACTCATGTGTACATACAGCTTACCATCACTATGATTGTAACAGAGTTCATTTTTCATATCCATATATAATGGATTATTTTAAAAGTATATTTTTTGTATAAAATATATTATTTTATCATGAATATTATTATGAATTTTAATTTCTTGTTACCATTTTGACTATTTACATGATACCAAATTCATTTTGGGATAAAGCATCGAATATCATCAAAACATCCAACATGAACATAAATAATTAGGTATTTGTAATAAACTAATAACACTGTAAAAAGTGATATATATTTAATAATAAACATGAAAAGGTTCTCAATTAAGTATATTATTCACATAAGTTTTTTATTCCTGGAGAAAAAGGACATACAAGACAAATCATACTCAACGTAATGCACCCCATCTCAATCTCATTTCATTTAGGCATATATTAATGTTATACATCCAAATTATTTAATGTGGTGTATATACATCCCATTTTAAATATTATGTCATGAATTTATTAATAGTCTTGTGATTTAATTTTTTAAATGTTATTCCTTTATGGTTCTTGTGATTCAAATATTTCATAATGGTATGGGACACTTTGAATGTTAAATGATTTAATTTTAGAATATTTCCTCCATTTCAATATTCTTTATATTATTATATATATTAATTTATTTTGAAATAAAAAAAATTTAAAGGAAATTTTATGGCCATTTGGATATTTTTATTTTTGTAGAAGCATTAATTTTTTTTAAAAAAATGTATTTGAAAGTGGATTGGTTATTTTTATAACCTAAAATATTTTCATAGGAATGAAAATGAAATTTTAAGAGTGAAATGCTGAAAATTGATTTTTTAATATGTTATGATTATATAATGGCACATGGAAATTTTATGTGTGGTTACATGATAAACCAATGATGGGTGGTTCCATAATAAATCAATGACCAGTGGTTACATTATAACCTCCAATGCATTAGGTATGGATTTTAGTCGTATGATTATTCCATTTATAGGAGTGAAACCTATTGAAGTAGACTGTATGGTTGTTAAATGTAATTATAATTATTTCGACACATAACATTATAAATCATTGATTCCAATTGGTTTTTTTAGTAATACCATGATTAAAAAATAGGCAATAAATGACACTATTTACAAAGGAAATTATTTAATACTTATAATGGGTGAAATGTATTATTTTTCGATAAAATTTTTATGGGTTTTCATTTTTTCATAGGATTAACAATTTTAATAATTTTTTTATCCATTAATAATCTTTTTTTATCATCCCATGTTTGAAAATATTTTTCATAAGATTTAATAATTGGTTAGGTATTTGAATGAGTAAAGATAAATGTTGAAATTTTTTTACATGAATAAAATAATACTTTATTTTATAGAGTTTTATATTTTGAAAAAAATGTGGATACTGATATATGTTCTGGCATGTAATGTATTGGTTTAATTTTATATATTTTTTCCTAAATCTCTTAAACTCTAAATTAAAAATGTCCTCAAATGGGATTTATAGTTAAAAAAACACTAGAATAATTTATGTTTAAGGTTATAGACTTGTAAAATATTATATCAGGAATTAAATTTTATTCATGGTATTTAATGATTCCAAACAAGTTTTATTTTTGAGTGGTTTTGAGTCAAAAGTTAGTTAATTTGTAAAGGTTTGTTTTACAATCTCACTTGTATTTTGGTTTGTTCATGTCTAACTTTATGATAGAAAAATTATATACTCTTCCATTATTAAAGCCCATATATTTTCTTATTCTATATTTTTTATAGTTTTTTATTTTTTTTCTTTGAACATTTCCTCTCATTGGTACTCAAAGATAGAAAGAATGTTTTTAATCAAACCCTACAGTATTTCTACTTTTCATTACAGAATATTTATCTTCCATATCCATCTTGTTAAAAAAATTATCTAATTTTAAATGATTGGAAATGAAATTTTTTTCTAGTTTTTTTATTTATGTACAAATTTTTTAATTAATTCTTTTAATGTTTTAAAAAAATTCATTTTTGTCTATTTACAAAAGAGTGACAATAATGTTCTTTTTAATTTATACGATGTGAATGAAATTTCCCCCCTACATGAATGTGGTTATCTATTTATCTTCCTTTATATCTTTATTTTTTATAAGGTGACCCTTTCCCATTATTCTATTAATTTTCAGATTCTATAAAATAAATTACATTTTAAAAGGATGAAACTAATTTTTTTAAATGATTTATAATGTTTTTTTAAAAAAAATGTTCCAATTATTTAAGGAATTTTATTTTAATTATTCAATTCAATTTCCACTGTGATTCTAAATCGTTTTTAGCATATATAAAACGTTCATTTTTGATGTGTTTAGGGTATTTTATGTTGGTTTATTGGTTAATGGATTATACCTTATTTTGATATCATTCAATTAGTTATGGTCATGCTATTTGTCACTCATAATTATCCATTGAAAATTATTTTTCTCTTTCCTATCCATATTATTTTGTATCATGGATATTTTAATGATGTCAATGTTTTATTAACCTTCTTCTTTTACTAAATAAAGTGTTGTTAAATAAATATTATTAAGAAATTAATTTCATTTTGAAGGGAAATATTGATATTTCATATTCTTGGTTGAATAGTAATATTTATTGAATTATAAGGAATTTATATTATATTTTTGTGATTCAATATATAATTATTTCAATGTAAATATGAAATTTATGGGTGGAGACTAACTATAGATATGCCTTAGATTCATTCGAAGGACTTGAGAGTTAATAAAAATGAGAATTTCTCAGTGTATATGGGCCCATAAAATCAAAATTACATTACCAATAGACTTGAAGGTTTGTATGATGTCTTGGAAAAACAACCCAGTTGTAAGGTTCATGATGTTCTACCATAAAGACTTTATGGGAAGATAATTACATCTGACATTATATATTTACTTCAGTAAAATTTTCGTCATTGTTATCCATGTAATTGTTATGTAGATATTTTACATGGATATATTTTGAAGCAAAAGAAAATTATTAAATGAGATATTTAAGGATTAAAACATTAAGTTATTGATTTCTACTTGCTCAAACCTAATAAAATACACTATATAATACCCTTACTAGGAATCTGATCTCATCCTTAATTACGTTTTCTTATTATCGGGTTATAAAGAAGGAATCAATGAATGATATTCAAGGATGTAATAATAATTTCATGATTTGTTTGGTTTTTTCCATTGTAATATGAAAATAATGTTTTAGATAGTCTCCCAAGGCTGATAACTAATTGGTAATTCTGGATGAGATCCCTTGTATATTATATAAATATAATATAGTAAACACAGTCTCTAGTTTACTATAATTTGGTTTTCTATAGTCAACGAGGATGGAATATTTAGTACAATTTTAATTCCAAATATCAAATGACTGAATTATTGGGAATTACATATTCATATATCGATTGAACTGATCATGTATATTTGGATTCCATAGATAAGGCCTTGGAAGAAGGATATATCTGGTGGTTTGACATGGTTTCATCAAGGTATGTTGGGATACTAGGGAGTAGAGATTATGTTTTTACCATACAGGTTTCTAGGATAAATAGTGTGCCTAATTATTACATTAAAGGCATTATGTGACACCAACTAAGGTTGGATTATGAATGAACCAACATAGGGGAAACTTGGGTTAAATTGTTAGAAATCCAATGTTTAACTCAAAAAATGGAATCTTAGGTGAGTATGAAACAAAGAGATGACCCTATATGGCTATGAATGAATCTATTAAGGCATTACTTGGACACTTCCATTGTGAAGAAGTCGTGTTTTATATATCTTCATAGAAGGATCATTCACCTCAAAATTAGTGGAGGTTATAGAAAAATGGTATTTTTTATGGGTTCTGGGTTTTAGAAACTTTAGATGATCTAATTTACCCTATATCACCTTATTTAACTTATATTTTGACTTATTAAGTCTAATGAAGAAATTTTTTGGGAGGATTGAGCATGAAATTATGTGCTCAGGTGTCTCTAACTATTTTTGGTCATAGAAATGGGAGGCTAAGGGGCCTTTTTATTAGAAAATGGAGGATTGGGAATATATGTTCATGTGATAACCAACATTAACCATTTTTTGTGTGCATGGGTATTATGAGTGCAGAAAACACGAGGAAAATAAGCCTATGAGATCACATTAAAGAAATGTGAGATTGACTTGTGGGTTCAAATGAGGATGTGTTAATTTCCCAATCCAGAATGCTCGTATCTAGTTCAATATATATATGATTTACAAATATTTATTGATACAAAATGTGGAAAGATGATAATGAAACACATTTATTATACATAATTTAAATTATTTAAAAATTTTGTCTCACAAATTCACACAATGAAAAAACCAAAAGCTTTAGTGCCTTTAAAGATTATCAACATGATCTTATTTTTTAAAAGTAACTTTAAAAATATTCCCACAATTAATCTTCTTATGTGATATTATTTTAGTAATATGATACATAATAATATTCTAGATAAACCTGAGAATCGAGACAAAATAAATGTGTGACCTCAGATGCTCATATAGGGTAATCATAAGGCATAAAATTTATATGATCATAAATGGTCATATTATGAGAATATGAATTTGAGAAAATAATAAAGGGTCAGGAATATAAAATACGAGAATCATAACCATTAGAACATATATTATCAATCATAGCCCATGGCATATTTTTTTCTATAAAACCCGAGTTATAGATGTGTGGAAATATGAAAAATAATACATTAACATGACATAATCATGATAAATTACATAAGAATATATAAGGAATATGACCATAGATAATGAATCAAGGTTGACCATGAAAACGTTCATCACATAATAGTATAGTATTACCACCTATGCGAAGAATAGTTCACTTCATATAACCATATTTGTTCCTTTCTTGGGGATGGGTTTACAAACTATTTATATTTTTGGGATTCATCTCACCACAAGTGTACCCATTTGGTCTTGGGATCACCATGCATGAACTGTTTTGGGCTTGGGCTCACCACCTATTTCCTTTATTGGTATTGGTCCCACCCATAGTATACCCTTTCTTGTTCATTAGATTTAATTTTTTACCAAATTATTTGGAGAAATATAATAGACCCACCCATAACATAATGAGAAACCATAAATATATGTGCCATATAAAGTTGAAAAAAATTAATAATCACATAATATCACCATTAACCCATGATAAATAAATGTGTTCCATTAAGATTTCAAATAAACATGATCATAAGTCATCTATGGGAAGAAGTTAGGTGGTACCATTGTGGAATATTCCAAATGATGAAAAACTAACTGAATAATGTTTACATAGACCATAAAATCATTAAAAAATCATTATTATTTTTCAAAATAAATTAAATAACACTTTATTTTTGATATCTTATTTTAATAAACATTTTACAAAATATTTTGGATACGAATCAATTTTGGAAAACTACAATAACATTGAGAGGAATCTTATTAAGGAAAACTAATAGGGACATTTGTAGAATATATTTATGCATATGTCTTTAAATAATAAGATTATTTTCAAAACAATTTAAATAAAATCAAGGTAATATAAAATGGAATATATGAAATACAATTTAAAATATTCCTTTCAAGGTTTTGTAATGAAATACAAGAACAATAGAAAAATAACCTATCGTATCTTAGAAGAAGAGATTACATAATCCATAAAATAAAATAAAACATATTTTCATATAAGATCAATATTTATTATAAAAACAATGTGATAACGATGGTCCATTATATAAGCAATATTTCAGTTTACTTGTGATCCAAATAGAGGTGAAATGTTAGGAATACATGTAAACATTTAGAATATATATAGAAGCACAAAATCGGTGGGCTATTATAGAAAAAGGAACACTATATTTCCCCGCATTGAACATTAACCCTAAAAAATATCTAATTAAATGTGATATATGTAAAAAAACCCTTTCTATTACTTCCAAATTCAATGAAATAGAATTAACATCTATGATTAATTCTCTTAATCTCATAATGGGTTACTTCATATCTAAGAATTTAATGATTATTTTCGAGAACTATTAGCTAGCTAAATTCTAAGAAATCTTTTGTAGAGTCAAAATTAGAATGAAATTGGGATATTACCAATGGAAAAGAGAATTTTTGTAGGGGTAGAGCAGGGGTCCTTTTATTTGTCTGTTTTGAGTGGGATTTCTGTAAATTCACATTATTTAATTTATAAGGTTTTCATTTTAAAAGCATAGTAGATAAATGGTGAAAAATAATTAAGGTGATATATTTTTTTGTTGGAAAATACCTCATACAAAAATTTATTGTTAGGTTTTAATGACATTTTAACTATTTACCACTTAGTTTAACCATTTTTTCTCATTTTATAATTACCTTGGCAACTCAATTTTTATCATGGTAACTAATTTTTATGCCTAGAATTGTAACTGTTATCCCTTATTAATTTTTATGTTTTAATTTTAAATTTTTACTTTATTAAATAATATATTTTTTAAATTTTTTATATTTATCTTTCATATGAAAAGATAAAAAATATAGAAAAAACTATTTTCAAAGAAAAGAAACTTTTTAAACTTTTTTTGTTCTTAATCATACTTCATGTCAACTACTTATATAATGGTAATAATAAGTTAGTTTATAAAATGAAATAACATATTATTATAATCATTAAAATTTAATAAAATTAATTTATTAAGAAAAATATTTTAAAATAGTTAATTCTTTTTGTTAGATATCCACATTTAAAATTAAGTGATTTTAATTAGATCATGTTGACGTTCCTTTCGTCACCGAATCTAATGATCGGAAAATGGGAATATCTGAGCTCAAAGTGATTCTTCCTTTGAAGAAAACATCAAAAATCGACAAAGGCATGAACACAGGATCAAAAGAAACTGCACCGCGCATGTTATCTCACTGTCACGCAAGTACACGTGCGCGACGACTTTGGTCGCGCAAGTGACTTGCGCGACCTAAGTGGTAATTGCCCGGTAACCGCCCAGGGCCTTCTTTTGCCTATAAATGGACCATGTGGGCCCCCCATTCGGAGAGGATCTTTTTCCAGAAACTCGGATTGAATCTCCCAGCGCCCAAGTCCCTTCTCAAAGCTTCCGGAACACTTCTAAGGTAATTTCATACCTAGAACGGAAGATCTAAAGAGAGGGAGGAAGGCCTAAGTGTTGAAACTCATCAACACTTGTGCGCCTGAATGGCCAGCCCTTAAGGGAACTGGTCACACTTGCGCGCTGCCTTATTCCTTCAATAGAATTTGCGCGTCCCTTTTTTGGAAGAATCTCAAGGGGGTTCTAAAGGGTTTAATAAAGAGTCGCTCAAGAATTTCAATTATGATTGAAAATCGCGCAAGTACACCATGTGTTGCGCATGTATACTTGCGCGCCCACGCAAGACTTGAGCGCCTCTCAAGACTTGCGTGCCCCTACCTTTTTGGGTGCCCATCTTTCCCATTTTACCCCTCTTAAGCCATTTCACCTTTCCTATTCAAGAGTTAGTCTTCAAGATACTCTTCAAAGCCTTTTATGGCATGATTTCTTGATTTGACTTCCTTATCTGAAAGGAATTCGGTGGAACATCTCTCAAAACCTAGTGATTTATACATCTTTATGTCACCAAAGATTGAGAGTTCGTTCATTCAACTATATCCTTTAAGATGAGAGAATCATTAACTTGGGTCTCCCTTTTCAGGAATAATCCCTAGTTATAAGCCCTTTAGCTTGGGCATCCTCCTCAGGAGTAAGCCCCAAACCTTAATTCCTAAACTTGGGCATCCTTTTCAGGAGTAAGCCCCAAACCTTAATCCCTAACCTGGGTCTCCTTTACAGGAATAAGACTCAGTCATAATCTTGGGCTTCCTTTTCAGGAGTAAGCCCCAAGTCCCCTAACCTGGGCCTCCTTTTTTAGGAGTAATTCCCAGTCATAATTATGGGCATCCTCTTTAGGAGTGAACCCCAAGTCCCTTAATTTCTCTTAACCAGTCCTAAATTACGTTTGATATGGGGTTCCTTCTCCGGAATAAAACCCAATTATCAATCCTCTCCTAATTTGGGATTCCTTTTCAGGAATAAGTCCCAAGTTAGAGTATTCAAATCGATATAAAGCATATATACCTTTATGGACCATGTTCTTGGATTTCCCCTTAAAAGTAAATCCTAAAACCTTCATCTATCTGGGCAGTCATACATACATAAGCCCCAAAAAATTTCTTATGATTGCATCTTTCATGGAACAATTGTCTAATTTTTACCAATACCTCTTGTTTCTCACACCGAGCATAAATCACGTGAGCATAGAGTGTAAAAGTAATTATGACATTCTTCTTTGAGCCATCAATCATAAAAGTCATACTCCATTACTCGAACTACGTGGGTTATGATTCCTTTTCCAAAACAAAGGATACGTAGGTAGCCCATTTATGGGTTCGATCCCAATTTTGAAATAATCCATTTCCTTCTGAATGATGATAAACATCAAGTGCCCCACTGAGTGGCTTTAAAACCGGCCTGGTCATCATAATGACCATGAGACTTTTATATAAATGTTTTTGAAGGATACCATTGACCAAGAATCTCCAAATAGATACAGATGATTCTCTATTAATGAAGAACCTCGAATAAATATAAAAGATTCTCTAAATTTCTTGCATATTTAATCATTGATTGTTAAAACTAAAGGAATGCTCATTTTATACTTGGTAATGTAATAAGGATTCACGAACATAACTTAAATCTATAAAGTGAGTCCCGGAGTAGACAATAATTCCCCTCAAAAAAGGTGTGATGAGTTCGACCTCCCATCCTCTCGACCAATGAAAATTTCTAAGCTTCATTAGTCCACAAGCTAATGAGTCCCTACCTTTGTAAAGAAGGTCCAAACGGATGTGGAAACATTGGATGTTTCCGGTTCTACGAACAAACCCGCTAGAAACCAATTGGAACATTTGAATCTCCCGTCCAGGAGGTCATCCCCGAAATCTGTGCGAAACAAAAAAATGGTGAACCCGACGTGAATCCTTAACCATGTTAAAGTGATATTCTTCTTATTTGTTAGGCCCTTTGGGCCAACAAATCAATCATTGACATGTGTTCATCCAAAAGATGCAGTGGCCAGATTCATCTTGATTATGTCTGTTATATGGATCATGCACTCTTTTCTCAAGATCTTCTACAAAATGGATTTTCATAAATTCATCCCTACGAATACTGCTGCTGTGAACACCTCTACTGTGAGGTCTGCTGCTGTGAAAACCAATGCTGCTACTCCTGCTGGAACGTCGTCCGCTCTGAGGATGACATCACCAACACAGCGTCTTCAACGCTGGGGTTCTAATGCACTGGTTAAGGAGTACCGTCGCAACGATACTATCCCAACTCTGGAGGTCACTCGTCAAGCCCTCCAAGTTAACAACTCTACCTGGTTGTCCGGAAAACGGTGGCCAGCAATCAAGAAGCAGGCAGTGATGACTACCGTCTCCAACCGTTTCGGGTCGTTATCCCCGGAACGCAATTTCCATTCACTCCCTTACTCTGAGGAAGTGAATGAGCAGGTCCCGCAGGGCCTTAATTCAAAAATACATGAGTCCTTCTCGAGGGCTCCCATCAACAATCGCCGCCAGACTCGTGCGGTAGTGCGCCCTCAACATGATGAGGGTACCGACTCCAGGCATTCAGCTTAGGTTCCTCGAACCCGAGCAGGCAAGATGAACCGCCAGAGATGGAATCCGGTTAACAATGGGCAGGTTGTCATCCCTGCCATCTCTGGAGAAGGCCACCAACCTAACTTGGTGGCAAATAACGAGTAGGCACAATCACCTGTCCGTTTTAATTCCACTGTCCAGTAGATTCGTCTGGTAGCATCACGCCAATCCCTCCAGGCAATTCCGACGGAGTACTATAGGCAGGAACATACACCTGCTTATGCATCATCAGTTAGTCAGCAGGCTCGCCTGACTATATATGATGGAGTCCACAAACCTAACATGGTGGAGAACAACGAGCAGGCATACACACCTGCCCATTTTAATTCCGCTGTCCAGCAGACTCGTCTGGCAGCATCAAGCCAATCCCGCCAGGCAATTCCAGCGGAATACTATAGGCAGGAACATACACCTACTTATACATCACCAGTTAGTCAGCAGGCTCGTCTGACTACATATGATGGATCTCGTCAACCGCATTTGGCGATGTGTAATCAGCAGGCACATACACCTGCTAATACTAATCAAGTCTACCAACAGTCTCGCTTGGTAGCGCACAGAGAAGTCAGTCGGAAAGCCCCGACAACAAACAGGAGGCAGACTCAACTCTCTACCTCCACATTTGAGTATTTTCAGGATTCACTGACAGGAAAAGGAGGAAAGGAGCAGGCACATACACCTACTCCAAGACCGGAATGGATGTATATCCCCGTTCCAGCGGCTGATGTCACCAAACATATTTTGTCAATGGTGAAAGAGCAGAAGCAAATTCCTGCTCATATTCTGGATGCTTTCCAGGATATCATAACAGCTTCAGCATCATCTCAGGGACAGACACATAAATCTATCCCTAGAAATGGAGTGACACATCAACGATTCACTCCGGAACAGACACACACATCTGTTCCAGTCCAAGAGGGTTATGGGGAATACTCCCCCATATCGTACGGACAACCATGTCAGGCACATACACCTGATTTGAGTGGAGATCATCAGCCTAACCTGACCATATTTCCTGATCAGGCACATACACCTACTCAGAGTAACCACTTTCGTCAACAAGTGGTTTCAAAAGTGAGTAAGAAGGCATATAAGAAAAAGATCCACCCAGCTCAGTCAGGAGATCAAAGGCTAATCTATAACAAGGCCTTTCTCGATGCTGGAGTTCTTGAAGCCCTCAGACATTTATCTGTCAGAATTCAAGATTCTACTCCCTCAGTTCCCAATAACGGGAACATTAATTCTGAAGTTCTTCAACAGACACTTCCTCATGAAGGCTTTCTTCATGAAAATTCGGTCAATCTTGAAGTTTCTTCTTCAGATGAGAGCCACAGGAACCCTCTGTGTGGTCAGAAGACCAAGGAGAAAGAGATCTCATCTTTTGCTGTAACCCATTATGGTGGTCCTCCCCATGATGATGAACTTTGCTGCGAAAGACCTCTCCGCAGTAGTGATTCACATTTCCTGGAAAATACTCCAGTGGATAATGTAGTGCTGAGAAATCCCTCTTTTCTTGAGGCACTTGCAAATGCGAAACTAGTCATGTCTGATGCTTTATCGCTAACAAGTGAAATACTTTCTCAATCAGAAGATAGCCCAGGGTGTAGGTCATTCTCTGAACCACCCTTAAGTCATGCATCTTCTAGTTTGATTAATGATCTCTCTACCAATCTTGTTGAATCCGATGAAGCAACAAGGAAACACCAACTCTGGTCAAACAGTTAGAAGAATCTTCATTTAATGTTAAAGAGGAAATGATGAACATGAGGAAAAAACTGGAAAAAGGTGACGTACCAGTCATGTTTTGGCCTTTGGCTGACTCCCAGTACGACATTCCAAAGATGTTGACGGATGATGGAATCCATGATATTCGTCTCAACATATGGAAAACTCTTTGTCAATTAATGAAGAAGGTATTATCTTATGATGAATATGAAAATCATCTTAAGATAATAGAAGAGCTAAAACGTTAGATTGATTTGGCATCTCTATCAGTCTCTCGGTATCCGAAGGCTGAAAAGCAACAGAGAACCCTTCAACGTTCATGCCTTGGCGCACTAAGAAAATTGCGTCAGTTAATTGCCAATGCTCCATCTGATGTTCATATCAGAGGATGGGGTGTTCACGGAGCACTAAATTTCACAATGCTTTCCAGTCAGCAAAGCCCGCCGAAAATGGTCTCATGCAATGTTATTGCCCATGGCCGGCCAAAGTCAATGGGCTTTGTTCATAATCAAAAGCTTTCTCAAGAACAGGATTCAACTAGTTCCTCTCAAAATCAAGTATATAGAGAACATGTTGTTGAATTGATCCTACATCAAGCAGGCGAGAATATTGCACAAGCCTCTCGTCTGGAGCAAACACGTCATCAAATGACAGAAGTTTCGGAAATCATCCAACGGTTTGTTGAACCAGGTGATAAGAGTGGATACAGGTTAATGCATCTAGCTAATTTCCAAACTAATATTTGCAAGATCAAGATATATTTTAAGAAGATCTCAGACATAGCATGTCAAGAGACACCCCAGCTTATCAGACTGGGGACTTCTCTAACCCAACCCTCAAAGTCAACAAATGGGATTAGAGGAGTTGAGCGGAAGCAGCAGGAATATCCCCAGTCCACTGAATTGTGGACTTTTTCATATCCTCAATCCCTCCCTCAAAGAAAGTCAGTATTCTCTCGATTAGGGAATAAGCCTCAAGAGGAACGAAGAGCCAAGCTATCAGGAGATTCTCTCCAAGTGACGGTTCTCTAAGAAGTTCCTAAGGGATCAAGTCAACGAAATTCCATGTCTCATCATGGACATGGAAGAAGAAAATATCCCAGAAATGCTGATAGAAAGGATTCCATGCAATATGAATCCATTTATGTCATCAATTCTGTTGCTGCTGATTCACCAGATAAGGCTCAATCAGAGGGATCAGACGAAGAGGTTCCTGCTCAAGAAGTTGCGCACACAGACCTAAATGAAGAAGGTGTGCGCACACATAATCAAAGGCTTACCCAAAATCTGGGTATTCCTTCAAGTAACCTACTTCCCCCTCTCCGAAAAGGATCCAATAAGGGGAAAGGAAGGAATCAGGTTAGTTCTCACCCTTCCTCTGAAGGAGGTCAATAGCTCTCATTAGAGCAATGGTTTTTACAACAGGAGGATGAAATGAAAGAATTAAGAAGGTTGAATGCAGAACTACTTCAGAGTAGTCTTCTTCTTAAGAATGCTGAAGTCCGACAGCCGAAGGAATTTTTTGTAACTACTGAGATGGATCAGGAATATCCTCCTTTATCAGTACACCCTCAGAGGTCTAATCTTACGGGTCAAACGCAACAGCGGTTGGCAGCACTACCATCAGTTGCAGCACCAACCACCACGTCTGTCCAAGCTCCATTCATTGCACCTACCCAAAACCAAGTTCAACCTGATGTTTTAAAAAGTTAATAAATACTATTGAGTCATTAACAGCTCAGTTAGAAACTATGGAAGGGAAACAGGGGCAAGTTCAACCTGAAAAGAAAGTTTACCCTGAATGGGTAGATTCAATTTCTCCTCCATCCAGTTTTGGAAACCTTGTTTTCCCTACATTCAATGGATCAGGAGACCCTGAACAACATTTGACGCATTACGTGTCTTGTTGTGATCCTATGATGAGATCTCCAGAGCAGCAAGAAGCAGTGAAACTCAGATGCTTCGTGCGAATTTTGCAAGGACCATCTTTTGTCTGGTATACAAGCTTGCAATCCCGGTAAATCATCGGATGGGAGGATCTTTGTCAAAAATTCCTTCTTCAGTTTAGCTCAACTTTGCTAAAAACGACAGTTTTTGATCTTACAAACTGCAAGCAAAGGGAGAATGAAAGAGTCTCTTATTTCATTGCTCGTTGGAAGGGATTAACGTATTCCCTGAGTTTAGAACTCCCTCAGGAGGAACTGTTTCCAATCTGTGTGGCAAATTTGTGTGACGAATTATGCACGCCATTGATCCCTGTGAAATACATAAGAGGGTTTCGAGACCTTACTTCAATCGCTCAACAGATTGAAGATTCCCTTATACAGGCTAAGGTTAAATCTTGTATAATTCCATCATCTCCAGGAAGGAGAATGGGTAAAGAGGAAACTGCTATAGTTATTCTTAAACAAGCACCTGTACCTATTTCTACTTCAAAACCTTCATCTTCTCGAAGGGATCCTCCTCCTGAACATCAACAACAAAGGTTGTTTCGTCAAAATGATCAAAGAGATCAACGACGAAAAAAATTTGAGGATTTGAAGAGTAAAACATACTCTTTCCCAAGTGAGCAAGTTCCTGGTTACTTCATTTCAGCTCTGGAAAATAATTTGGTTCAATTACCAGGGCCCAAGAGGCCAAACAAGGAAGGAGAAGAAGACCGTCCCAATTATTGTCCCTTTAATCAAATGTTGGGGCATCCCATCTAGGAGTTTTTTGTCTTTAAAGACCTCCTGCAAAAGATGGTCGACTTGGGAGAAGTCAAATTGAAGGGTTCTTCAGCTCATGTAGCGTGTATTACCGCTACAGATCCAGAGGAAGGAGACGAGTGGCAGGAAGTCAAAAGCAAAACTGCGAAAAAATATGATGATTGGATGGTTAGAAAGACAATCAATCGGACCCATTCCATTTTGCGAACACAATTGAAGAAGCCAATTGTGTCTCCTACAAAAGCTGCAGTAAAGCCTCCATCGAAAAGAAAATCCTCAAAGGGCAGCGCAATTCAAAGAAGAAAGAGAAATCAGAAGAAGATGAGTATGTATCAAAGCCTAAATTGTCTTTCACTCTGGCAGATTTCATGCCATCTACTTCAAAGTCACGGGCACCGTCCCACCAAACGGCACAGCCTAAACAGGTTAACCAGGCAGAGTTTTTATCAGACGAAGAGTTAATTTTTGGTTCTGTTAATATGATTCAATTAACAGATCCATATTCTAGTCTTGATGAGCCAGAATTCCCTGTATCAAATAAAGGAATCCGAGGAAGTTCTAGAGGTTTAGGATACAGGGGAAGACGTGGATCTTTCCGAAGCCACTACTCTAATTTTACAGCTGCTAGCACTGTATATGCAGCAGAAACTCAGGGTAGATCCCTTCAGCGAGCTCAAAAAGAACAAGAAAGTTCTTCTGCCAATGGCCAACTCAGTTTTGGCACAGTTATTTTGGAAGACCGATTAAAGGTTCCATCTTCTTTATCTCAGCAAGTAAATAAATCTAATCAGTCTAATCTTCCAAAACCAAGGATGTTGCCAACTTCAATACAAGATGCACCAGCTTCCAAAGCATCTGCTTCCAAGGTACCTACTAAACCGCATATTCCTATTGGGAAACGCAGACCTCTAGATCAAAAGTATGATATATGGAAACACTTGGCCCAAGTACCAGACAAGTTATCAATTTTGGATGCATTGAATCTGTCAAAAGATCTTCGGGAAGCACTCATCAAAGATTTTTCAAGTCCTCAGGAGTTTGAAGCTGAAATTGCTGCAGCTGAAATCTATCACATAGAGAATAATCCTGTAGAATGCCATGCAGTAATATCTTTTACTGATAAAGATGAAGATGATGTTGTGCATGGTCACATAAAACCTTTGTACTTATCTGGAAAAGTCAATGGTGTAGATATTCGAAGAGATTTCATTGACAATGGTTCAGGAGTCAACCTCATGCCCATTCGTAGACTTCATCAATTGGGCCTCACAGAATCTGATTTATCTCCTTATACCATGATGTTACAAGGATATGATAAAAAATGAACAAGAACCACTGGGAGAAGTTACAATCAGAACTCAGTTTGGAGATCTTGTATCTAATTCGGATTTCATGATTTTTGATCAAGACTCAGCTTTCAATATCTTTCTTGGAAGACCCTGGCTACATCATCATGCAGCTATTCCTTCATCATACCATCAATGTCTCAAATACTGTTTCAATGGTCAAGTTGGAACATTGTATGGTGATAAGGCCCCATTCAAGACATGTGAATCTCAATACATTGAGGCAGAATTTTATCACATGAAGGGAAGAGAAAAATCTACAATGAAGGAAATTACCAAAGTTAATGCTCCATATGGTTTGGAGAAAATTCCAATAAATCCATTTTCACCTGTGAGTACAGATTATGTGTTACCTATCAGTCAAATTGAAAAAATAGGCCCAAATCAAAATACTCTTATGGAAAGATCCATAATGTCAATTTCGGCAATCGAGCCAGACAACATGGGAGAAATTGGTAACCTACCAAGCAGTGATGAAAGAATAAGTGGTGATGTTTTCATTTCATCTGCTGAAGTCCAACAAGTCTATACTTTGCTAATCAGGGCAGAAGAAGTTATAGAAACACCAGAGGTGAATAATGATGTCGATTCTCCATCCATCATCTCCTCTTTATTTCCCAAAGAAGACCCTTTATCATCAATAGGGTCAGAAATGGAAGCTTCTTTTTCAAAATGTGAAAATTTTGAAATCTCTTATGATCATGAGAATTTCGTTTTGTCATCTACTTTGCAAGTAGAAACGGATGAAATAGAACGTGATGAAGAGGAAGAGGAAGATCTTAGAGATGCTCCTCCAGAATTTGAAGAGGGTATCTCTACCACTGTGGATGAACTCAGAGAAGTAAATCTGGGTACAGAGAAAGATCCACGCCCCACTTTAATTAGTGCGGCCATGACCTTTGAAGAGCAAGAGATGTATATTTCTTTTCTAAAGAAAAATAAAGATATTTTTTCTTGGAATTATACAGAAATGTCTGGGCTTGATCCTGATGTTGCTACTCATCATTTGGGTTTACCAAAAGAACATCGAGGTTTTATGTAAGCCGCAAGAAGAACACACAAAACCTATGCTTCCAAAATTGAAGCTGAAGTGGATAAGCTAATCAAAGATAACATCGTCAGAGAAGTTCAATATCCCAAGTGGTTGGCTAATATTGTCCCTGTAATGAAGAATAACAGACAAATTAGGGTTAGCATCGATTTCAGAGATCTTAATCGGTATTGTCCTAAAGACGATTTCCCAGTTCCGATTACAGAACTATTAATTGATGCGACGGCTGGATATGAAGTACATTCTTTCATGGATGGATATTCCGGATATAATCAGATCCGAATGGCCCCAGAAGATGAGTAATATACAGCCTTCAGAGCTCCTCAAGGTGTGTTTTGTTACCGGGTGATGCCCTTTGGTTTAAAGAATGCAGGTGCAACATATCAACGCGCCATGCATCGTATCTTCAAAACTATTTTAGGGGAGTTTGTTGAATGCTATGTAGACGATTTGGTGGTTAAATCCAAACAACGTTCTAATCACTTGGCTGATTTGGAAGTCATATTCCACAAGCTTCGACAATATAATTTGAAGATGAACCCCTTAAAATGTGCTTTTGGGGTAACCTCAGGAAAATTCCTCGGCATTGTTGTACGCCATCGCCATATTGAAGTCAATAATGAGAAGACCAAATCAATCCTTGTTATGTCACCTCCTCAAAATTTGAAACAATTAAGAGGAATTCAAGGACACTTAGCCTATATTCGGCGTTTCATCACCAATTTTGCAGGAAAAAGTTTACCCTTTACCAAATTATTGAAGAAAGGAGTCACTTACCAGAGGACTAAAGAATGTCAAGAAGCATTTGATGATCTCAAGAAATACCTCTTCAGTCCACCAGTACTCATGCCACCTATTGAGGGTAGACCGCTTATCCTCTATGTGACAGCTCTAGAGCGATCATTGGGTGCCTTTCTTGCTCAAAAGAATGATGCTGGGAATGAAAATAGCCTCTACTATCTCAGTAGAACTATGCTTGAAGCCGAAACCCGGTATTCAGGTATTGAGAAGTGCTACCTGGAATTAATCTTTGCAGTTCAGAAACTGAGACACTGCCTGCAACATCACGAGTTCCAATTGGTATCTCTCAATAATCCGCTCAAATTCATCCTTAGTCGTCCAATGCTTACAGGACGTCTGGAAAGGTGGGCGGTTATTCTACAGCAGTTTGACATTCAATATCTGTCTCAAAAGGAAATTAAGGGCCAAGATCTGGCTAATTTCCTGGCTGAACATCCTTCAGTGGAAGACACGTATTCAGATATTGAACTCCCTGATGAGGAATTTTTCTCTATTCAAGAGAGTCCTCAATCATGGGAAATGTATTTTGATGGTGCTTCCATAAGTCCAACAGGGAAGAAAATGGAAAATCCTAAATTTAACAAAGTTGGTTTAGGAATTGTGCTCATTTCTCCAGATAAGGCAGTGTTTCCTTATTCCTTTTTATTGTGGGAAGGTGGTACCAATAATGAAGCTGAATACCAAGCTCTCATTATAGGCTTGGAGTTAGCGCTTCAAGCACAAGTGAATCACTTAAAAGTGAAATGTGATTTAGACCTGGTAATCAAACAAGTCAATGGGAATTATGCCATCAGAAAAGATGAATTAATCCCTTTGTATGATTACATCAGAGAGTTAATGTTAGAATTCCCTTCAGAACCGACATTTTCTTATGTCCCATGATCACAAAATGCTCAAGCTGATGCACTGGCTAATATAGCCACATCTTTAGCAGATCTAAATCGGGACGAGACAACCATCAGTATTGCCCACCGTCGTGCAATTTCACCTTATGATCAAGTCAGAACAGAGGAAATTAATGAAATTAGTCCCATTCTTGAACCGTATGGTCAGAATACAGGATGGATGTCACCTATCAGAGAATACCTTCAAAATGGAACACTTCCACCTGATAGAGCCGAGAAAGAACAAATCCGGTGATGCGTGGTCAATTTTATCTTTATGATAGCCCAAGCCACCTCGAGAAAATTCTCTATAAACGTGGTTTTGATGGAGTTCTCTTCAGATGTATTGATGGTGAAGAGACAATGGCTGTCATAAAAGAAGTGCATGCAGGAGTCTTTGGTGCCCACCAGTCTAGACATAGACTGTCTAATCAAATTTGAAGGCTTGGATACTTTTGGCCTTCAATGATACAAGATTGTGTTAATTTCACAAAGAAGTGTCATTCATGCCAAGTATATGCCAACTTCATTCATCAACCTCTAGAGTTGCTTCATACAGCTAAATACTCGTGGCCATTTTCCACATGGGGAATGGATGTGGTGGGACCTTACCCTTCAGCTACAACCAAGCAGTTTAAGTACATTATTACTGATACTAATTTCTTTTCCAAATGGGCAGAGGAAGTACCTCTCAAAGAAGTCATTTCCAAATGCATTGTTAGCTTCATCATGTCAAACATCATTACTAGATTTGGTGTCCCTCATAGCATATTGACGGACAATGGCACCAACTTCTGTTCTTCTGAGGTGAAGAAATTTTATCAAGAATACACCATTAAATCCAACCACTCATCTCGATATCACGCGGCAGCCAATGGCCAAATAGAAGCTTTTAACAAAACTCTTTAAAATATACTGCAAAAGATGGTGGATAAAGATAAGAGGTCATGGCCTGATAAACTCTTTCATGCTTTATGGGCTTATCGGACTACCACTCACAATGCAACGCGGTCAACTCCATATTCATTGGTATATGGAATAGAAGCAGTCTTTCCAATTGAAGTTCAATTGCCCTCACTCAGAATAGCCATTTGTGATCAGTTATCTACAGATGAGAAATCCCAAAAGCGGTTGAATGAATTGGAACAATTAGATGAGAAAATATTGTGCACTTTGAACCACTTGGAAATCTATCAGAATCGAATAGCACCAGCTTTTAACAAAAAAGTTCGTCTTCATTCATTCATTCAGGGGGAATTGGTATTGGTTCTCAGAACACCAATGATACCAGGAAAGAAGCCTCCAAAGCTTGAACCAAAATGGGAAGGACCTTATTCAATACATAAGGTCTACTCTAATGGAGCTTATTCATTAATCTCAATGGATGGAAAACTCATCACGACTCCAACCAATGCCAGATTTATGAAGAAATATTTTGTATAAACACAAAATATGGTCCCCAGAACCAAGACTCTTACAATTGGTTCATACAGCAATGGTCCAGTATGACTTTAAACTGAAACTTCGTCCAACATGACGTTAAAATGTGTCACCTTCAATGTCCCCACAACATGACACTAAACTGTGCGGAAAAATATTTTCCTTGCTATATGATGTTAAACTATACAGCAATGGTCCAGTATGACCTTAAACCGCAAGTTCGTCCCACACGACATTAAACTGTGAAAAAAGTTCCCTAAACCGTCCATCAAGACCTTAAACTGCATAATCCCTGGTCCATGTATATAACCATAAACTATTTTCAAATCCATTATGTCCAGCAAGACGTTAAACTGTGACGTCCTTACTACATGACGCTAAACTGTATAAAAGTCCCTCACGTCCGAAAAGACGTTAAACTATATAATCATCAAAGGTCCAGCATGACATTAAACTGAACCATCCACGGTCCATGCATATGAACTTAAACTATTCTCACTTTCGTCCAACATGACATAAATGGTGTGTTATTTTGTCCTTACTGCATGACATTAAACTGCACAGTCCCCCTTTCGTCCAATATGACGTTAAACTATTTTATCCCCATCGTCCTAACTACATGACGCTAAAATGTACAGAAAATCCTTGATATGTCCTACATGAAATTAAACTGTATTTTGTCCCTGCTACATGACACTAAACTGTGCAGCACCAATAGTCCTAACTGCAAGACTTTAAACTGCATAGTCCCTTTATATGTCCTACATGACATTAAACTGTGAATCGTTAAGGTTATTGTTACCTCTTGTTTCTCACACCGAGTATGAATCACGTGAGCTTAGAGTGAACATCAACCATAACACTCCCTTTGGGCCACTAACCATGTGTGAGTCCCAACAACATTTTAATTAGATCATTTTCCCCAATAACAACTTGATCATTAATTCATTCTTTAATTGAACTACACAGACTTTGATCCTTGCCCTCCAGGCTGGGTATGTAGGCAACCTCCCAGGGTTCAAGCCCGAAAACAATATCTTCACATCGGTTCACCACCATCTCATATGATGTTGATTCGTGAAACCGCACCTAGAATCAATATCATTACATTGATTCACTTTCGTCCTTGTTATACGACGTTAAACTATAAAACATTTTTGTCCGGTACGACAATAAACTACAATATTCTTTGATTTCCTCACTTGAGAGAGAATTATTATTGACATTGATTTTTTTTCAATCATGTTTCATTTCAAAAAGACTACGTGCATACATGGTAATGCCTAAATTTTTTATCTCAGGTTAAACCATCATTGCACTAAAGTCCTCTTTCACCCTTCACATGTACGAACCAAATTTGTACAAAGGGCATTTCTAGAACTACGTGGGCTTGATTCCCATCCTTATGGAATACGTAGGAACGTTCAAGTATCCCTCAAATCCATCCCCAAGTCTTTTGGGCCTAACCCCAAATGTCACTTTCAGTCCCTTGGCTAAAAAAAATCCTCATAAAACACACACTGTGTATTCATTATTATGGTCCGAATTCTATGACCCTAAACTAAGATTTCTCATACTTTCGTCCTGCATGACGTTAAAATGCATTTCAAGAACTACGTATGGCTTGATTCTCATTCTTATGAGATACGTAGTGAAGTCCAAGTTTCAATTCAGGACCCAGCCACAACATGATTATGGTTATCATTGACCTATGTATCTCTATATACATTGGAAAATACCCATCTTTATGTGTTATAATCCTAACCTTAAATATTTTCAGATCTTCATAACCCTTTTCATGACTTCTAATCACAAAAATGTCAAACTTCTATGAATTCTTTTGCCTGACTATGCAGCACGTGCCCATAGGTGGCCTTGCATAAACCGTCCACATAACAGACTTGTCAGCCGAAAAATGCTATTTATTTGACCATGCATCCAATGCCCTTAGGTGGCCCTGCATATTTCAACCCCCTAACGGGTTATGTTAAATAATAGTAACTTCATTCTTGGGAAGAATGCCTCTTTTGTCCTTATTTGTCTTAAATGACAGTATGTAGGGATCCGCAAAAAATATTCATCCTTAACATATTTGTCCCATATCCTTTTTCATGATATGAATGTATTCAAGTCTATGGTTTATTCTTATTCCCTACATTTGGGTCAGACCTTCGTAGGAGTGATATTCATCCAGTTCTTCGATATTCTTGTTCGAAAATATCTTCTCCATATTCAAGTACCTCTTTCCCTACAACAAACTCTATACTTTAGAAAATTTGAATCTCCATAAACGTTCACTGGCTTTTAGCACAAGGAAAGTAAATTTCTGGGAGTTCTTTTGCCTGACTATGCAGCACGTGCCCATAGGTGGCCTTGCATAAACAGTCCACATAACAGACGTGTCAGCCGAAAGATGCTATTTATTTAACCATGCAGCCAATGACCTTAGGTGGCCCTGCATATTTCAACCCCCTAACGAGTTTTGTCAAATAATAGTAACTTCATTCTTGGAAACTACTTCATCTAATGCCTTCTAGCTCTTTTTCATATCATTCCTCAGATTCAAATATACTTAATCCATAGTTTACATATTTTCCCTCATACTTGAGTATGGTAGTATGTTTTCAGACGAACATTCAAGGAATTGTGTCAATTCTAGTACATTTCGGTCAAAGCTATTTCGACCTTAAACATTAGCCCCTTTATGTCCAGCATGCATGACTTTAAACTACCCACAAAAGAGAAAGGAACTATGAATAAAAGTCAAGTTCTAGTACACTTGCGCGCTGCCCTCTGTGCCCTGAAGACTTGCGTGCCCCCTTTTCCTTTGAATGTATTCAATTTCCTCAGAGTCAAATCCTCATTTCTTTACGGATCCAACTCTGAGGGGGGACTTTTGTTGATGCTCCTTTCATCACAGAATCTACGGATCGGAAAAGGGAATATATGAGCTCAAAGTGATTCATCCTTTGAAGAAAACATCAATAATCGACAATGGCATGAACACAGGATCAAAAGCAACTGCACCACGCAAGTTATCTCACTGTCGCGCAAGTGACTTGTGCGACCTAAGTGGTAACCGCCCGGTAACCGCCCAGGGCCTTCATTTGCCTATAAATAGACCCTGTGGGCCCCCCATTTGGAGAGCATCTTTTTCCAGAAACTCGGATTGAAGCTCCCGAAGCCCAAGTCCCTTCTCAAAGCTTCCGGAACACTTCTATGGTAATTTCTTACCTAGAACAAAAGATCTAAAGAGAGGGAGGAAGGCCTAAGTGTTGAAACTCATCAACACTTGCGCGCCTGAATGGCCAGCCCTTAAGGGAACTGGTCACACATGCGCGCCGCCTTATTCCTTCAATAGAATTTGCGTGTCCCTTTTTTGGAAGAACCTCAATGGGATTCTAAAGGGTTTAATAAAGAGTCTCTCAAGTATTTCAATTCTGATTGAAAATCGCGCAAGTACACCGTGTGCCGCGCAGGTATACTTGCGCGCCCACGCAAGACTTGCACGCCTTTCAAGACTTGCGCGCCCCTACCTTTTTGAGTTCCCATATTGCCCATTTTACCCCTCTTAAGCCATTTCACCTTTCCTATTCAAGATTCAGTCTTCAATATACTCTTCAAAGCCATTTATGGCATGATTTCGTGATTTGACTTCCTTATCTGAAAGGAATTCGGTGGAATATCTCTCAGAACCTAGTTATTTATACATCTTTATGTCACCAAAGATTGAGAGTTCGTTCATTCAACCTCATTCTTTAAGATGAGAGAATCCTTAACCTGGGTCTCCCTTTTCAGGAATAATCCCCAGTTATAAGCCCTTTAACTTGGGCATCCTCCTCAGGAGTAAGCCCCAAACCTTAATCCCTAACCTGGGTCTCCTTTTCAGGAATAAGACTCAATCATAATCTTGGGCTTCCTTTTCAGGAGTATGCCCCAAGTCTCCTAACCTAGGCCTCCTTTTTTAGGAGTAAGTCACAGTCATAATTATGGGCATCCTCTTCAAGAGTGAACCCCAAGTCCCTTAATTTCTCTTAACCAGTCCTAAATTACGTTTGATATGGGGTTCCTTCTCTGGAATAAAACCCAATTATCAATCCTCTCCTAATTTGGGTTTCCTTTTCAGGAATAAGTCCCAAGTTAGAGTATTCAAATCTCCATAAAGAACATATACCTTTATGGACCTTGTTCCTGGATTTTCTCCCTAAAAGTAAATCCTAAAACCTTCATCTATCTGGGCAGTCATACATACATAAGCCCCAAATAATTTCTTATGATTGCATCTTTCATGGCACAATTGTCTAATTTTTACCAATACCTCTTGTTTCTCACACCGAGCATGACTCACGTGAGCTTAGAGTGTAAAAGTAATTATGACATTCTTCTTTGATCCATCAATCATAAACTTCATACTCCATTACTTGAACTACATGGGTTCTGATTCCTTTTCCAAAACAAAGGATACATAGGTAGCCCATTTATTGGTTCGATCCCAATTTTGAAATAATCCATGTCCTTCTGAATGACGATAAACATCAAGTGCCCCACTGAGTGGCTTTAAAACCAGCCTGGTCATCATAATGACCAAGAGACTTTTATATAAATGTTTTTAAAGGATACAATTGACCAAGAATCTCTAAATAGATACAGATGACTCTCTATTGATGAAGAACCTCGAATACATATAAAAGATTCTCTAAATTTCTTGCATATTTAATCACTGATTGTTAAAAGTAAAGGAAAGATCATTTTATACTTGGTAATGTAATAAGGATTCATGAACATAACTTAAATCTATAAAGAGAGTCCCGGAGTAGACAATAATTCCCCTAAAAAAGGTGTGATGAGTCCGACCTCCCATCCTCTCGACCACTGCAAATTCCTAAGCCTCATTAGTCCACAAGCTAATGAGTGCCTACCTTTGGAATGTAGGTCCAAACAGATGTGGAATCATTGGATGTTTCCGGTTCTACAAACAAACCCGCTAGAAACCGATCGGAACGTTTGAATCTCCTGTCTAGGAGGTCATCCCCAAAATCCGTGCGAAACAGATCCTCTTAAGAATAACTATTTATTTCTAATCATTAAATTATCTTTATAAAACCCTAATATTTCAAAATAGGCACATATTATTCAATAGTGTGTATTAATATAAACACTAATATTATAAAATGATTTAACACCCCATGACTTTACAATATACTACTTTTTAAATAAATTCAATGTCTTCCATATCTTGTGGAACCCACAACCCCAATTCTAAATAAACGGTAATACAATATAACTTTATAAGATAGGAATTAAATTATTGTGCATGAAAAGTAATAAATTAATTTTTAATAGTATATGGTTTAAAAAAATATAAATTAAACAAATTTTTTAATAATTTATTTTATATACAATTATTATCATTTGAATGAAAAATAATGATTTTCCAAAAAAGTATAATTTTCTAAAAGTTATTTTCATCACGCTTTGGACACATATTTTAAAATTAATTTATACCTATATTAGAAAATTATTATTATATAATACCTTATATTTTTTAAATATACATGTCAAAAAAACATTATATTATTTTTTAAAAATTTACTAAAAATATTAATTTTATTTGAAGAGTAATTCAATTTACTGGTTTTTAATGAAAAATGAATTTTCATTTAAATTAATTTAAATGTAATTTTTTTTAAATTGTCTTTAATTTAAATTTAGTTTGATTATAATACAATTTAACTAATTTTATATCATAGTAATAAATTTAATATTTATTTTTTATATTAATTCTTCTTAAACATTTTAGTGTTTTTGATTTGATAATCAATTATTTTGACACGCTTGCGAGATTAATTTTAAATTAAAATCTTCTGCTTTTGTGAATTGAATTTTTTAAAATGGATTTAATATTTTGAATCAAAAAAATTTATATTATCTTTTATTTTTACCATAATTGTTTACCACAATGAATAATGAAAACAATAAAAATTAATTGTTACGGTTAAGGAAAACCCCAATTTACCTAGGGTTAAACTAAAAATAAAAGGGTGAATGATGATCTAATATTTGTCTAAAACTAATATTATGGACATATTTCAACTTTATCACATATAAAATTCATGAATGACCCACTTTTATGATTTTGTAATTATAAAAAACATGGGTATCTACTTTATTATTCGAAATTTAAAATGTGTCCTCTCCCCCACTTATAAAATGCCACCCCACTCATATTCTCTTAAAAATTTAAAATACCTGTGTTTCAGCAAGAACATTCAAAAATACGTTCCATTATTAACTCCCGGCATACTTGAGGTATTATTTTTATTAGTAATACCTCTTATAAAATGTTTTCGGATAAACCTAAAGAGGCTCTCTAAAGATGTGGTAAAATTCTTAAACAATCATATTTATTTTATTTATTCTTGTATCATTCTCCAATAATCTTAAAATATTATAATATAATATCACTATAATCACCAATATAATTTGAATTTATAATTTTAATTTAATATCTTATAAAACAATCTAATTCCATGAATGGAAAATAAACTTGTTTATTATGTGTATGACAGACTACCGCCTCACAAACTGATGTAATTATCTTTCCATACCCACCATTAAAGGATGGATATAATGATACATTTAACTTTTTTATATGATATTTATTAAATAATAATACAGATGGACTTATTATATCACATATACATTTTTTATTTCCATTTCATGTGGGATACGATTATGTCACTCGTGCATACGACAAACTACCTTCTCGTGAAGCGATGTGATTCGTTTTTATCTAATCTTTTCATAGAAGCTGGTAAAGATAAAATTAATTATAATATGTGATATTTATAAAATACTCATACTTATTTAAATATAATATCACATATAACTTGTTTCCTTCAAAATCCAGTGGAAAAAAATAATGTTTCCTAGGCATACTGTAACACCCGAGACTTTTATGTTATATAAATCATCAAAGGAATCTTTTTCTACACAACACTTGCTTGGCTTGCTTTACACGCAATCACAACCTTCCTCGATAGCTTGCGTCGTACGCAATACCGAGTTTCACTAAACAACAATATGCTATTAAAACTAGCCGTTATGAATAGTAATAACCACTTTTTGAAATTTTATAAATTTTATTTTTCAAAATGTACTTCATTTTTGGACTCAGAATATCGAAATTAGCCTAGGGTGAAATTTTGGTATTTTTCTGAAAACTTTCAATTTTTGATGAATAGTGAAACCACTAAGTGGTAGGTTAAAAACTGAATTTTGCATAAAACTTAATTTTACCGCTTCTGTGAATGGAATTTCGAAAATCCGATAGACACGGTTGATATCAATAAGTAAAATGTGGTTCAATGAGATAAAAATAATTTATTGGTGAATAGTAACTTTTTACTTTTTTTACCGCGGTTAATAGTAAATAGGGTAACTAAGGGTAAATATGATATTAATATTACCCTAACAGATTTCCTAATTCTATTGGACGAGTGTAATTCGACCAAAAACAATCTTACGAATAAAATATGACCATTTAGGCCCACTTGGATTAGATTAGGACATTTATTATTAATTTATTTAAAGAAGGGTTAAAATAGTTAAAATCAATGTTTAATAAGTAAATCATTTTTAATATGAGGTTATACATAAGATAAATTAAACTATAAATATTCATTAGAAAGATAAAAATATTTCCTACATAATGGTATTTTATTTGTAATTTTTAGACATTAAATAATTTAATTTATTTATGACACAATGATGATGCAGTAATTATCTTATTAATGAAATATTGACATAATTGATGTTATAAACACCAAAATAAATGTAATTTGAGACTTTTTATGAATTACACTAATTTTCTAGGTTACTATGATATATTAATGTTGATTTAATCAACTTTATTCGAACATATAATTCTGTTATGACTTTCACAAAAATCATATATCAAATAGTGTCAAAATTGACACAAAATAGTTTTTAAATAAAATATTATATTATTAATTGTTATTTTATTACTAAAAATCTATGGTTCGGCCAAATAACTTAGATAAGGATATATATATTAATAATAAACAATTTGGGGTTCGATTGGCATGTTATTGTAAGTGTATTAACCATATAGTGAAAGAAAACAAAAAGACACGGTAAAAGTTAAATTATTTTACTTAGAGTTAAATCTAATTGATAAGGTTAAAATAATACCCTAAACTTTTCTAAATCATATTGTTTGATATCATTTCGACCCATCCCCACTTTAGCTTCGAAATAAGACCCTTTGGAACCATTATAAACCGATTTTGACTTTATTATAAAATAATATTTTCAGATATTCCTAAGGTGCCCCTCTCCTCCCTTATAAAAGGGCATCTCCTCCCCCTCCTCCTCACACCAATTTGAGAACTCATGCTCGGCCAACCCTGCCATTTTCTTCTCTACACTTCCCTTGAATAATCCTAGAGGTCCTGGTCTTCTTCAAAGACCAATCTTAGTTCCCTAAGTGGAGGATTCAAAGAGGCGTTCCAAAGAAGAGGTAATATCCATTACCGATCTTTTCAATTTCTTTTTTCATCAACATCTTCTTCTTTAGTTGTTTCATGATAAAGTAATAACATCAGTATTACTTACATACTGATATGTTATTATAAATATGAATCAACCCTAATTCACCTTCTATCCATCCCACGGAAAAATGAAATCACCGCTCGTGCGTACGTACGGAATACCGTCTCCATGCCGTGGTGTAATCTATTTTTCCACCATCACTTTACAAGGATGGGTATAATGGTTTAATGAGTAACTATTTATGAATATTATAAAGTAATATTGATACTGAAATAATATATATATACTCCAATACAGTTCCACGATCATAGGAACGATATCATCACTCGTGCGTACGTACAGAATACCGTCTCCACGATGTGATGCGACTCGTTCTACATGATCATCATTACATAGTAATTATATAAATGAATTGAATGAATAAATATGATATATGTTACACTAATACCATTCTGGATATAAGGTATCTATAACCTTACAATAATAATAAGAACACGCATAAGAACAAAAGGCAATAAAGACCCGAGTAACAAGTAACAATGAAATATTACTAACAAGAAGCTAAGAATATGACCATATATGATATCATATCAATATGTATGATTCTGGAATAAGTAAATAACATTATTTAAACCATTCTACAGGAGCTTCGGACACGTACAAAGCAAATTGGACCTAAGGTAAGGGAAATATCACAATCTCATTTTTATCTGAGATTGATTATACTTTAGTATTTACTGGGGTGTATTTTATCATCCACATCCATGTTTCATCAATATGTAATATTATTTCCATCCACCTACAATTGTTTAAATCCATTTTTACCCTTCGGTGAGTTTTTAGTAATATGTATGAATGGAATCTTTTGTCGTTTTTCGTACGAGGTACTTTTTGACTTTTCCGACAAAAGTACGAAGAATGTTTTTTTAACTTATACGGCATGAATGGATTTTTAAAACATTATTTACAAGAAACTTCCTTTACAAGTTTTCAAGTTTATTTTAAATCAACTTCTTTTATTTTAAAGTCGTATGACATGTTATGAATGGAAAAATGTTTTTGAAGTAGAAAGGATATTTTCCTCAAGAATGGAGTTCAAGTATTTTATCAAAATTATTTTCCATCTAAGATAATAAAAGGGTTCTATTTTTATCCCTATTATTACATGGATTTGATTATGTTGTGATGGAAATATTTTTATGAATTCCTTAATCTTATATGAATTGTTTTATGATGTCATGTTGTTTAAGAATCCCATTTTTGACGTGGATCACGCTATGATGTATGGTTTATGATTATGTGGCACACATAAAAACGGATTCATCATAAGATGGGTGGGACCTATATCTCCCTCCAATGCATTGGGTAATGATTTTATATCTCATGAGATAGACATGGCTGGAACGGTAGGTTATACCGGTTCAGTGAAACAGGACTGGAACGAGGGTGACTCGGTTCAGAAAGGGACTTTGTCCATTAAGATAGTCTTGGCAATGAGTCATGAATAACAAGAAATGATTTTCCATGATTATGTGTGCATGCCAAAAAGTTTCATGTTTTATGTTATGATTATGGGGATCTCATTTTCACTTCTATGATTTATTCCATGTTAATATTTTATGATCTCTTTTGCATGTTATGATTTTCAAAAAGATATGATATGATTTTTATTTCCTTTATTTGCCTTGCTGAGCATTTGAGCTCACCCTTTTATGTTTTCTTTTCCCCAGGTCAGGAAGATGGATATCAAGTAGAATATGCTAAAAGGGACCCTAGATATGATGAAATAAATGGGAGACACTGTAGAAGATTTATGAACCAGTTGTTTATGTTTCCCAATTTCTAAAGACACTATACCTATACGGTCTTTTGTGGTTTTGTCCTATGTTGTAATAAGTGTGCTTAAATTTTGAAGTATTAACAATGTATGTAAAGTATGGGTCGTTATAGTTGATATCAGAGGAAAGGTATAGTCAACCTTTGGAAACTAGGATGTGAAAGCCTTAGTAAGAACCCTAAGGATAAGTCTAAGCATAGAACACAATCATAGTGTTTTAGAAATGTCCTTGAATAACCTAGGATAAGACCTTAAGCATGAAAATTTTATTCTTGAATTATGTGGTTTTCCTATTATAATTAGTGTTGCTCACACTATTATTCTTGGTTTTAGTCAATGGATGGAACCCGAAGGAACCGTGTTAATGTGGAATGCAATGGGCAATGCAATGATTGTCCCCCTGAGCAACCAAACGATATGGGAGCTGGAATGAAAAATCTTGTAGCCATGCTCACACAACTTTCTCAAGCTATGAATCATGCAGGACTTCCAAACGAGCAAAGGAAGGAGCAACATTCTGTTGAATCTTTCATGAGGCAGCGTCCACCTTCTTTCAGCGGGTCTACTGATCCATTAGTTGCTAAACAATAGATTAGTACTACTAAAAAGATATTTTCAGTTCTTCAATGTTCTGAGCATGATAAAGTCATCCTAGCAGTGTATCGTTTGGAAGGAGATGCTGATCAATTTTGGAATCTTATTAAGAATACGAGGCAAAGGGATGAAATTGAGTCTATGGAATGGGACGAGTTCAAGAACTTATTTTTCAATAAGTACTTCCCTCGTATTCTCCGAACAAAGATGGAGAAAGAGTTTTTTGAACTGGAGCAAAGGGATGATAAATCTGTTGGTACCTATGAAGCAAATTTTACAAGACGTGAAAGGTTCGCTTCTGGTATTATTATCCAACCTGAGAGTAAGATCGATCGATTATTTAGTGGATTAAAACCAAGTCTTCGAAGGGCGTTATCCATAAGGGGCTTCAATAGCTATGAGGAAATCGTTCGATGTTCTCTCAAAGTCGAGATGGAGATTGGAGTAACCCATCAGTCACATGGGTTTGATAAGAATAGGATGATGGAATTCAAAGAAAAATCTAAAGAGCACACGGAAAAGAAGATGAGCTTTTCCTTATGATCAAAGTGTGGAAAGAAACATGGAGGGATTTGTCTTAAAGGGACAAGTAAATGTTTTAAATGTGGAAAGGAAGGTCATCGGGCATTTGAATGCCATGATAATGGGAAGAAGATGTCTAATGACGCAAACAAAGGAAGGGATACACAGAATGAACCTACTACACTTCAATGTTTCAAGTGCAAGGAGATGGGGAATTATGAAAATCAATGCCCAAATCCAAGGGTTGATGATGATGGTCGACGTCAACAAAATCATAAGGCTAAAGACAAAGGAAAGTCACATGCAATTTCTATCAGTGATGTGGAGTACGATAAAAAAGTGGTGAAAGGTACACTTACCATCCACTCTAAAGTAGAAAATGTTTTATTTTATTCTGGATCCACCCACTCTTTTATTTCTAAAGAATTTTCTAAGGGTATCACCGTATTACCTCAACAATTAGATGTTGATTTATCTGTGACAACACCTAATGGCACAACAGTCGCATCAAAAGTTTATAATTCTTCTCCGATCGAAGTATGTGGGAAAGTGCTTCCTGCAAATCTTGTGATCCTTCCTTTAGTGGAATTTGATGTGATTCTTGGAATGGATTGGCTTTCTCTACATGGAGCTCATATCAATTGCCAAAGAAGGGAAGTCACATTTCATATTCCAGATCAATCTACGATCGTCTATCAATGCAAGGATGAACATAACCTTCCAGTGGAAATTCCTTCGATCTTATGGGTCTTGATTCCACTAAATGAAGGTTATTTATCTCAAATGGTTGGTGAGAAACTCACGATTAAGAATATTCCCATTGTACGGGAGTTTTATGATGTCTTTCCGGAGGAATTACCGGGTCTTCCACCAAATCGTGAAGTTGAGTTTTCAATAGAACTCGTACCGGGTGCTTTTCCTATTTCAAAGACACCTTATAGAATGGCCCCAATTGAGTTGCAGGAATTGAAGAAGCAACTCCAAGAGAATCTTGATAAGGGATTCATACGCCCTAGTGCGTCACCTTGGGGAGCACCTGTTCTATTTGATAAGAAGAAAGATGGATCAATGAGACCCTGCATTGATTATCGAGAACATAACAAGATCACTATCAAGAACAAATATCCTCTCCCACGCATTGATGACTTATTTGACCAACTACGCGGAGCTCAATACTTTTCCAAGATTGATCTTCGTTCAGGGTATCATCAATTAAGGGTCAAAAGGGAGGATATACCAAAGACGACTTTCCGTACAAGGTATGGACACTATGAATTTATAGTGATGCCATTTGGTCTTACTAATGCCCCTACTATCTTCATGGATCTAATGAATAGATTCTTTAGAGATTATCTTGATCAATTTGTGGTAGTCTTTATAGACTATATTCTTGTCTATTCAAAGATAAAGGAAGAGCATGAAGATCACTTGAGAATTATATTGAAGACCCTGAGAAAGGAGAATCTTTATTCTAAATTTACCAAGTGTGAATTTTGGCTTCAAAAAGTTTCATTTTTGGGTCACATAATCTCAAAAGAGGGGATATCTGTGGATCCAGAAAAAACAGAGGTTATCGAAAGATGGTCAAGACCAACAACAGTAACTGAGATCTGAAGTTTTCTTGGTTTGGCTGGATATTATCGACGTTTTGTAAAGGATTTTTCAGGATTATCTAATCCACTCACCAAGTTGACTCGGAAAGGAGTTACGTTTGTCTGGACGGAAGAATGTGAAGAGAATTTCAAGGAGTTGAAAAGAAGGTTATCCAGTGCACCTGTGCTCACACTACCTTGTAGTGGAGAAAGGTTTGTGATATACAGTGATGCATCCAAGAAGGGATTGGGGTGTGTTCTTATGCAAAATGATAAGGTGATAGCTTATGCCTCATGACAGTTGAAAATCCATGAGCAAAATTACCCAACACATGATTTGGAGTTGGCTGCGGAAATCATTGCATTAAAGATTTGGAGGCATTACCTTTATGGTGAAAGGTGTGATATTTATACTGATCATAAAAGTTTAAAGTATATTTTCACACAAAAGGAGTTGAATGTGCGTCAAAGAAGATGGTTGGAGTTGATTAAGGATTACGACTGCTCAATCCATTACCACCCTGGGAAAGCAAACAAGGTGGTAGATGCATTAAGTCGACAAGACCATGATAGTTTATCCATGATGAGGATCACAAAAGATCCAATATTTATGGATTTACAAAGGATGGATCTTGGAATTATAATGGAAGGGGGAAAATCTTATATTTCTCAAATGAATGTTCAACCATCTATACATGTGAAGATTAAAGAGGCTCAGAAAGAAGATGTAGAGTTAAAAAAGAAGGTGAGAAATGTTCCTGAATTCAACCTTGATTGTGATGGGATAATAAATTTCAGGAATCGGGTTTGTGTTCCTCCCATCCCCGAATTAAAGGAGCTGCTAGATGAGGCTCATAGTTCATCATTATCTATTCATCCTAGAAGCACGAAGATGTATAGGGACCTGAAAGAGTAATTCTGGTGGGATGGCATGAAAAGAGATGTTTCTGAATATGTCTCTCGATGCATGGTTTGTCAACAAGTTAAAGCTGAGAGACAGAAGTCTAAGGGGATGTTACAACCATTACCCATACCCGAATGGAAATGGGAAAATATCACTATGGACTTTGTCACAGGACTTCCTAAAACATCCAAAGGCAATAATGCTATCTGGGTCATAGTTGATCGTCTTACAAAGTCTGCACACTTCATTCCTATTAGAGAGGATTTCTCTCTAGATCAGCTTGCTAGGATATATGTAAAGTAAGTGGTAAGATTGCATGGAGTACCACTTTCTATTATATCTGATCGGGATCTGAGATTTACCTCAAAGTTCTGGAGAAGTCTTCAGCATACTCTGGATACAGAGTTGAGTTTCAACACTGCTTATCATCCCCAGACAGACGGTCAGTCTGAGAGAACAATTCAAACCCTATATGATATGTTGAGAGCTTGCTCTATGGATTTCAAAGGAGGTTGGGATCAACACCTACCTTTGGTGGAATTTTCTTATAATAATAACTTTCACTCCAGTATTCAGATGGCTCCTTATGAAGCTCTCTATGGAAAGAAATGCAGGACTCCAACTTACTGTGATGAAGTTGGGGAAAGAAAGCTTTTAGGACCTGATCTCGTTGATGAAATGGCAGAAAAGTTCAGATCTATTCAACAACACATAAGAGCAGCTCAGAGTCGACAGAAAAGTTATGCCGACAACCGAAGAAAAGACCTAGAGTTTGAAGTGGGTGATAAAGTGTTCTTAGGAATATCTCCCTAGAAGAGGGTTATGAGATTTGGAAAGAAGGGGAAGTTGAGCCCTAGATATATCGGTCCTTTTAAAATACTGGATCGTGTTGGGAAGGTATCTTACCGATTGGTGCTTCCACCAAATCTCTCTCAAGTTCACAATGTGTTCCATGTATCTCTCCTGAGAAAGTACATACCAGATCCTTCACATGTACTCAGCTCAGAAGTTGTACCACTGGAGCAAGATCTTTTTTTTGAAGAACAACCGATAGAGATTCTGGATCGAAGCAAAAAAGTCCTACGAAACAAGACCACTCGATTGGTGAATGTTTTATGGAGGAACCACCAACTTGAAGAAGCTACATGGGAGCTTGAGGATATGATGAGGGAGAAGTATCCTCATCTGTTTCTTACAAAGTGACGAATTTCGAGGGCGAAATTCTTTTTAAGGGGGGTAGAATGTAACACCTGAGACTTTTATGTTATATAAATCATCAAAGGAATCTTTTTCTACACAACACTTACTTGGCTTGCTTTACACGCAATCGCGACCTTCCTCGATAGCTTGCGTCGTACGCAATACCGAGTTTCACTAAAAAAAATATGCTATTGAAACTAGCCATTATGAATAGTAATAACCACTTTTTGAAATTTTATAAATTTTATTTTTCAAAATGGACTTCATTTTTGGACTCATAATATCGAAATTATCCTAGGGTGAAATTTTGGTATTTTTCTAAAAACTTTCAATTTTTGATGAATAGTGAAACCACTAAGTGGTAGGTTAAAAACTGAATTTTGCATAAAACTTAATTTTACCGCTTCTGTGAATGGAATTTCGAAAATCCGACAGACACGGTTGATATCAGTAAGTAAAATGTGGTTCAATGAGATAAAAATAATTTTTTGGTGAATAGTAACTTTTTACTTTTTTTACCGCGGTTAATAGTAAATATGGTAACTAAGGGTAAATATGATATTAATATTACCCTAACACATGTACTAATTATATTGGACAAGTGTAATTCGACCAAAAACAAACTTAGGAATAAAATATGACCATTTAGGCCCACTTGGATTAGATTAGGACATTTATTATTAATTTATTTAAAGACGGGTTAAAATAGTTAAAATCAAAGTTTAATAAGTAAATCATTTTTAATATGGGGTTATACATAAGATAAATTAGACTATAAATATTCATTAGAAAGATAAAAAGATTTCATATATAATGGTATTTTATTTGTAATTTTTAGACATTAAATAATTTAATTTATTTATGACACAATGATGATGCAGTAATTATCTTATTAATGAAATATTGACTTAATTGATGTTATAAACACCAAAATAAATGTAATTTGAGACTTTTTATGAATTCCACTAATTTTCTAGGTTACTATGATATATTAATGTTGATTTAATCAACTTTATTCGAACATATAATTCTGTGATGACTTTCAAAAAAATCATATATCAAATAGTGTCAAAATTGACACAAAATAGTTATTAAATCAAATATTATATTATTAATTGTTATTTTATTCCTAAAAATCTAAGGTTTGAAAAAATAACTTATATAAGGATATATATATTAATAATAAACAATTTGGGCTTCGTTTGGCATGTTATAGTAAGTGTATTAACCATTAGTGAAGGAAAACAAAAAGACACGGTAAAAGTTAAATTATTTAACTTAGAGTTAAATCTAATTGATAAGGTTAAAATAATACCCTAAACTTGTCTAAATCATATTGGTTGACAGGATTGAGACCCATCCCCACTTTAGCTTAGAAATAAGACCCTTTGGAACCATTATAAACCGATTATGACTTTAATATAAAATAATATTTTGAGATATTCCTAAGGTGCCCCTCTCCTCCCTTATAAAAGGGCACCTCCTCCCCCTACTCCTCACACCAATTTGAGCACTCAAGCTTGGCCAAACCCTGCCATTTTCTCCTCTCCACTTCCCTAGAGTTATCCTAGAGGTCCTGGTATTCTTCAAAGACCAATCATAGTTCCCTAATTGGAGGATTCAATGAGGCGTTCCAAAGAAGAGGTAATATCCATTACCGATCTTTTCAATTTCTTTCTTCTTCAACTTCTTCTTCTTTAGTTGTTTCATGATAAAGTAATAACATCAGTATTACTTACATACTGATATGTTATTATAAATATGAAACAACCCTATTTCACCTTCTATCCATCCCACAGAAAAATGAAATCACCGCGCGTGCGTACGTACGGAATACCGTCTCCACGCCGTGGTGTAATCTATTTTTCCACCATCACTTTAAAAGGATGGGTATAATGGTGTAATGAGTAACTATTTATGATTATTAAAAAGTAATATTGATACTGAAATAATATATATATACTCTAATACAGTTCCCCGATCATAGGAACGATATCATCACTCGTGCGTACGTACGGAATACCGTCTCCACGATGTGATGCGACTCATTCTACAAGATCATCATTACATAGTAATTATATAAATGAATTGAATTAATAAATATGATATATGTTACACTAATAACATTCTGGATATAAGGTATCTATATCCTTAAAAGAAAAATAAGAACACACATAAGAACAAAAGGCAATAAAGACCCGAGTAACAAGTAACAATGAAATATTACTAACAAGATGCTAATAATATGACAATATATGATATCATATCAATATGTATGATTCTGGAATAAGTAAATAACATTATTTAAACCATTATACAGGAGCTTCGGACACATACAAAGCAAATCAGACCTAAGGTAAGGGAAATATCACAATCTCATTTTTATCTGAGATTGTTTATACTTTAGTATTTACTGGGGTGTATTTTATCATCCACATCAATGTTTCATCAATATGTAATATTATTTCCATACACCTAAAATTTTTTAAATCCATTTTTACCCTTCGGTGAGTTTTTAGTAATATGTATGAAAGGAATCGTTTGTCGTTTTTTGTACGAGGTACTTTTTGACTTTTCCGACAAAAGTACGAAGAATGTTTTTTTTAAACTTATACGACATGAATGGATTTTTAAAACATTATTTACAAGAAACTTCCTTTACAAGTTTTCAAGTTTATTTTAAATCAACTTATTTTATTTTAATGTCGTATGACATGTTATGAATGGAAAATTGTTTTTGAAGTGGAAAGGATATTTTCCTCAAGAATGGAGTTCAAGTATTTTATCAAAATTATTTTCCATCTAAGATAATAAAAGGGTTCTGTTTTTATCCCTATTATTACATGGATTTGATTATGTTGTGATGGAAATATTTTTATGAATTCCTTAATCTTATATGAATTGTTTTATGATGTCATGTTGTTTAAGAATCCCATTTTTATTACGTGGATTACGCTATGATGTATGGTTTTTGATTATGTGGCACACATAAGAAAGGATTCATTATAAGATGGGTGGGACCTATATCTCCCTCCAATGCATTGGGTAAAGATTTTATATCTCATGAGATAGACATGGATGGAATGTTAGGTTATACCGGTTCAGTGAAACAGGACTGGAACGAGGGTGACTCGGTTCAGAAAGGGACTTTGTCCACTAAGATAATCTTGGAAATGAGTCATGACTAACAAGAAATGATTTTCCATGATTATATGTGCATTCCACAAAGTTTCAAGTTTTATGTTATGATTATGGGGATCTCATTTTCACTTCTATGATTTATTCCATGTTAAGATTTTATGATCTCTTTTGCAGCTTATGATTTTCAAAAAGATATGATATGATTTTTATTTCCTTTATTTGCCTTGCTGAGCATTTGAGCTCACCCTTTTATGTTTTCTTTTCCCCAGGTCAGGAAGATGGATATTAAGTAGAATATGATAAAAGGGACCCTAGATATGATGAAATAAATGGGAGACACTGTAGAAGATTTATGAACCAATTTTTTATGTTTCCCAGTTTCTAAAGACACTATACCTATATGGTCCTTTGTGGTTTTGTCATATGTTGTAATAAGTGTGCTTCAATTTTGAAGTATTAACAATGTATGTAAAGTATGGGTCGTTATACATACCATCCTCACGGCCATGTATTGGAATACCGGCTGGCTGGCTGCATAGAAGAATCCTAAAACATATCAAGTTGATTCACGGTCAATAGAATATAATTGTTGATCTAACTCAAGAAGGAAAAGTGGGATCACTAAAAATATTATATGATTCTTGTACCATTTATTTCCCTACAACCAGTGTTTTTATGTACAGAGTCGGAAAGTATGTGTCCAGAGTCATTGTATTCGGATATATCAGTTTTCGTACCAACACTGGAGTCCCTGGCCTGAAATCCAAACACAAAACACAAAACACTATTTTCCTAAACAAATCTCATAGACTATCGGTCCCAATGTGGAAATGAACCCTCTCTGATACCACTCTTGCACAACCCATCCTAGTGGGGCCCATGTTGGAATTACCCCAAACCCGCCTCCAATATGTATGGTGTTGGTGACTAGTGTCGAGTAGGCATATCTCATCAAACAGAGGCATTTCCATTAAACTTATATACAAGCATACATATGCAAGCCCACAAAAGATGAAACGTAAAAACTGTGTAAACCTTCCATTCCACTAAGACAAATACTGAGAGTAACATTAAAAAAATAAATGTAAAGGGGCTAGTATACAAGCCCAACAAAAGAAAAGCTATAATCATGTGAGTACAAAATTCACTAGAAACCCGTATACAAAAAACCCTACCAGAACCATAGGTAAAGGGTGTCTTCCTGATGTCGTAAGAGTATGCCTCACCTGTTTGATCTCACTAGGAACAACCTCATCTTGTACAACCTATGTATCTATAAAAGTTTCAGTCATCTGCATAAGACACAAAAAATGTTGGAAAATCCAATTCAGGGGTGAGTAAAACAATACCCAGTAAGACAGCCCAAAACCACAAAGGAAATACCACAAAGGAATAAACAAAAATAAATTACCACAAAGGAATGTCAACAAAAAATATTTTCAGCTCACACATGTATAAATGTAAATCCTGAAAGGCAAGACTACCAGATGTAATCATAGACAACCAAGTACTTTCGATTCACTTAGACCCACTTAGTCACATAGACCCACTGAGTCACATAGACCTGATAGTCACATAGAGCTGAAAAGTCACTCAGACCCACTAAGTCACTTAGACCCTCTCTATCTCTTAGAACCATAGTCATAGTCTTCTCATCATAGCCACCCACAAGACTCCAACTCTTAGTGTGCTTGTTCGAGGAGAAACTACTTCGCAAAACAAAGGCCATATGTTGGCCTTAATAAAACCCATGTTGAGTTTCTCAAAATACCCCCTCATCACGTGAGTACCAACACCGTAAATGGAGCGTCAATAGGTCATACGGGTAGAATGTTATGACAGTTTTGGTAAAAAGGGGCCGGTTTTGTCTGGACCCTATTCGACCCGACCAGACCTGGCCTAGGGTCGGCCGAACTGGTAGAAACTACCAACTTGATCTTACCTATTGGATCGAACCAGACTACTGCCAGCCTTGCCTGAAGACCTAGACCAGTTTCTACAACATATCCCACCACGAATAGGCCATCTTGTGTCACCCTGATGAGGTGGTTTCCGCATCATCTCCCAATCAATGTGGTCTGTAGTTTCCAACCCCAATCACCAAAATAAGTCATGTGTACTTCATGATAGCGCACGCCCTCAGCTGATCGACGAGTATTTTGGACAGAAGTGGACCGCAAATATGTCTCTACACCACACAATTGTGGCCCACTAGGTCGTAACCTCCACTCACAGACCATGGATGTTACCGTTGGTTCCTCCACCGCCACCAAAAACCTTCCACATAGTGTCCATGCCGCCTCACACCACCACATGAAGCCTCACACCGTCGGTCACTGTTTCTAGAACAACCCCCACTTTAGAACCCCATCCCCAGACTCTTGATCCATAGATTCCCGTTAAAAAATTCATCTGGACCATAATCTTGGATCCTCGCGTCCGGATCTACACTGATCCAGTATCTACGGTCAAAATGCCTTTGATCTGGTGGTTAAATGACATACAGAACCCCCTACAGTCATCGATTTAAGTCCAATGGGGTTTTTATGATGAACTATGAAGAATATGGAAGGAATAAGTATTATTAACACTCTATATGGATAGATATTTCCCTTTTTTATGTCAGTGTTGATCCATCCATGTTAGATGACGAACAATGGGGGAGAATAATCAAATTTCTACATTGATTTAACCTGATTCAATCCCCAAAATAGAATATTTATCTATCCCTCAAGAATGATTGAGTCTCAGATCATCCTATTTCGGGGATGATCTACATTCATCATTGGAATTCAGAATGAGAAAATGAAATCCTAAAGAATAATGTCCCCTTCTAGGGTTTGGATCGATCATTGGGGAAGAGTGGAACTGCACCACTATCATCCGTCGATCCTAGATCCACAAGATGTCATTACTGTCAAAATTATTTGATAATGAGGGGGAGTTCATTATCATTGGATATCCATCATTCACCAATTAAATTCATTCAATGCTTTAAAAAAACATCGGGATCATCTCCTGATCCCATATATCATTTAACCCATTAAATGAAAGAAATGAGTTTCAGTGTATCCATTACACTATTTCATATATCAATGGAAATAAATGATGTGTCTTTGTGCTACAACGAGACATTTTGAATAATATAAAATTTCTTATGTTTATTTAATTTTTTCTTTTATACTATAAAAAATAACTTTTACCCTTAACCCATTCTGGTCGAGGGTAGGTCCTTCCTACTGAAAATATTATATTCCCGTTGTAACGGCGCCCTAAGATTTTTATTTTGGGAATTGTTTTAGAAGATACCAAAACTAATCACATGTGTTTTAAAAAAAATTTCAAACAATTATTCCAGGCACCTTGGGTCTCATAATAATGTGTTTACTATGCACTAGGTTTCGAATGAATACATATAAGTTAAAAAAATACATGGAAAGTTCGATACTTTACACACCTGGTTTGAAACTCATGTGGGATATTTTCTACTTGATTAAAATTTTCATTAAAAATCAATATAAATGATTTCATAATATTAATATTATTTAAAAATTTCCCCACAAAACATCATTTTTTATTGTGATATTAGAAAATCATAATTTTTTCAATTTATGCTAAGTTTAACAGTAGTTTTGGGATGATACCTTATGTTTTTTAATGATATGATATAATATATTGTTTTCAATTTCATTAAAATGGAACATAGTTGAGGGAATAAGAACCATATCAATAAATACACTCCATGTAGGGTTTTCTCTCCAGGGTAAGATGATGAATCTATAGCTAGATATATAGTTGCAATTGATCAAATTATAACCATATTATGTAAACTAACTCAATTTATGAGTAATATCCTTTCCAATATAGAGAAGGATGGTGATCCACCATGTGGTGAAATACTATTAAACTACACTATGATTCAACAAACTCAATTATTGAAATGGAGTAAAAATCCTTTTATATCTATGAAATGTAGAAGTTCCTTAGATAAGGTATGTCTCACATTGGGAATAAATTAAATGGAGAATGTTTCCATGGTAGTTTATTTTGTCTTAGGAGATTTAGACCAGGGTTAGTCATTGATTCAAAACAAAACGTATGAAGAAGAAATTTAAAACATGTAATGGATGTATTTTAAGGAACTCTTCTTCGAAATGTATTTTCCTCATGAGAAATGAGCAGACATGTTGAGTAATTCTAGAGTCTTAGTAAAAAAGAAGAGGAAAATGTTTCTGACAATGAAAACAAAATTACAAGGTTAGAAAGGAATTTTAAAAACTACATATGTAATCTAAATAACAAAATTTATCTTTTGATTGATGGGTTAAGATAATACATTGATGGGAACTATTATTCCGAACATTCTCATATTATAAGGATATGATATCATGTTTTATAAATATATATAAATAATTCTACAAGTGTTATGGTTTCTAATTGAATCAATGGACTAAGTGGTTGGAAGAGAAAAATAAAGATAATAGGATGAATGTAATGAAGTATTTTCTTCCATGTGTTAATTTTTGAAAGAGATACTCTGGTACATTCATGAAGGGGATAGTGGGTTTCTATAATTTTATAGAGAACATCAACTAGGATCTTGATTTATAGGGAAATAGTGAATCTTAAAATGTGTAATGATTCAATTATAAGGATATGTAGTAATACACAAATGAAAACCACATGCTACATTGGAATTTACCACACATGATGCTAAGGGATCAAGGTTATTCATATTCTATTACTAAAAACAAAGTGGAATCAATAATGTGGCTGTGTTTGGATTTTTTTAATTATATTATAGAATTATTTTATCTATGATATTTTTAATTTAAAAATTATAATATGTATATGGATTGTACTATAGTTGTATTATGTAAGGATTTCAAGACATATGTTGACTAATTATACAAAAATTGATTTAGTGTAATGTTTATCCTTTTAGAAAATACATGACTGAATGAATATAACCTTTAATAAGTTCTCTGTGTTGAGATAATAATAATAATGATATATTCATAGGATAGTATTTATGACCAAAACATTGGTTGGTTATTTGATTGGTTATGTTCTCTTTGATATAGTTTACTACATGTTTAAATATATGGAATACTTTCAACAATATCATATTTTATTGTTTGAATAATTAATTTTTAATTAATGATTTATATTTATTAAGGTATTAGAATATTTGAAATGCGAAATTAATATCCACATCATTTTATTTGTGGAATATAATGAAAATATAGTGACATTCCTTATAACAGCTTAGACATTGAATTTGGTCCTACATATTTTTCATGATTCTTATGGTTAACCATTTATAAAATGGATTAATTTTGATTTTTAGAGTTTCTATTGAGTTATTATAGATTTATTTATTACACTGGTTTACTTTTTCTAACCATTTTTGTTTTAGTAAGAATATGAGGAATAATGTTTTACTATTCTATAGAAATTAGGATCCATTAAAAGTTAATTTTAATGCATTAGGAATAAAAACATTATATTTTGTATTTATTTCTTAGAGAACGAAATTCTATGTAAATTGATCAAAAAATAACCAAATTACGAAATAATTCTTAAAAAGATATTATGTTTGTATATTTTCTAGTCTCTTTTACCCTGATAGTTAATTAATTCTTCATCATTAAGAAAATGAGCATGGAATTAAAATGCTTTCATAATAACACCATGTATTATTAATGAAATGGAATTTTGACTCATCATAGATTTATTTTTTTGAGGTCCTTAACTATACATTAATTATTTACTTTTTTATAATAAATGATCTATATTACCCTATATAATTATTTATTCTATTCTTCCATGTTCCTATCCACACATTCCACCAATGTTTTCTAAATTAGAATCCCATTAATATATTATTTGAGATGACCTTCATTCTTCATTTTATATCTTATAAATAGTAATTTTTATAAACCCTTTTGATAATTTTGGATTTCAATGAAGGTATATTTAATTGTAAAACCATTGATTATTGAGGTAAAGAATAAATTATGAGGACATAATTTATTAAAGGGGGTAGAATGTAACACCTAAAGATTTTTAAAGAATAAAATAATGTTTGATATAATATATGATACAAAAATAGAAGCCTATAAGATAATATATCTCCATAATACTTTATGATAAATTTAATTTTAAATAAATTGAATATCTTTTTCAGCTGACGGAACACACATCCCCGAGTATAAATGAACTATAATATAGTATACCATTATAATGTAGACATTAAATTTGTGGGTATGAATAGTACTAAATTAATTATGATAATTATATGGTATAAATTATATAAATTAGAAAATTTATTTATAAATTTATTATAAATAAATTAAGAATAATTTTAATGATATTTGTTTCTTAAAAATGTGTATTTTTCTATAAGGTGGTTCTTCCTTGCATTGAACAGATATTTTAAAATTTAAATTTACCAAAATTATAAAATATATTTTGAAATATAAAAATTATATTTGAAATATACCAGTAAAAATTTTATTTTTGTGAATTTTTGATAATTTTTCGGGAAGATTCAATTTTTGAAGAATAATTACAAGTTAGGATTTTTAATGAAAACTATAATTTATATTCAAATAATTTTAAAATTATTTTTTAGATTGTCTTTAATGTAAAGTATATTAAAATATAATAAAAATTAACTAATTTATATAATTTTATTAAATTTCATATTTAATTATAATATAAAAAGTTTTAAAAAATTTGATTTTTTTTCTTTGTGAAAGACATTATTCTATGCGTCTACGGGTTTAATTTTAAATATAATTCCAAATTTTTTGTTAAAAAAATTTTAAAAAATGTGTTGTATATTAGTAATAATAATAATTTATATTATATAATATGGTAAACAAAATTTTTTACCGTAATAAATATTTAAAATCGTAAAAAATGATTATCGTAGTAAAAGAAAAAACTCATTTACTAGGGGGTTAAACTATAAATATTAGGGTTTAAAATGACCTAAAAATTTATCAATGAAAAATTACATGTCCATATTTAGTCCTAACATCATCTTAGTTTGTATAATGACCCATTTTTTAGGCTTTTTTCATGTGAAAAACATGGCTATCACTTCTTCTTTTAAAAAATTCAAAGTGTACCCTCTCACACTCTAATAATAACCCACCACTATCCTCTCCTCTTCACACATCCAAATCCATTTTGTTCATAAATTACCTACCCAAATATATTATTTAATTATCTAAATATATCATCGAGGCCTTATGTTTATTAGTAATACCACGTATGAAGTCCTTATGCTTAAAACAAAAGATGCTATCCAAAGAAGAGGAAAAAATATCTATTGTGTGTATTTATTTTATTCTTCTTCGACATCCGTAAAATAATATTAAAATAAGATATTGTAATAATAAATTATTTAATATATTCTGATGATTTATTATGTTAATGGTGTAACCTATATCCATCTCTACTTTCATTAAATGGAAAACAAATTCATCGATCGTGGGTACAACAAACTATCAACTCACAAACTGATGTAATTCTCTATCCATAACAACCATTAAAGGCTGTATATAATGATTTATTTTACATTTTGAGATAATATTTAGGAAATTTTTTTACGTTTATAATTTTTATAGAACATATACCTTATTACATTCCATTCATATGAGAATGTCTCTTGTGGGTACTGTAACATCCCAGGTAAATAAAGAATAAAACATTTTCATATTTATTAATATTTATTAATTAAACATTTATTTTACTTTGAAGGGGGTTCTATGTTCGATAGCGTACCCGATACGCAACAAAGAGTTTTTTTGAAATCATACGTTGCAGATGAGTAATAAAATAATATCATTTTAAATGGTAGTTAACACGTAGTCGTTGTATTGGTGGAAATGAATAGAAATAACTAAAATATGATTATATATGTTTTTTAAATGTTTTTACATTTATCCCATAAAAGATAATGGCTTAAAAAAGAAAAGAATTCAATTTTAGGCATATATACTCTAATTTTAACTAAAGGTCCGCTTATCGCCTTTTGATGGCGAACCGTAATTAAATATAGTTTTGGTCACTCTTATAAATTCTTTTGGACCAAATACAATTCTTCTTTAGAATCGGGACATCAAAATTTATTTTGTGTAAATTTTTGGTATTTTTCCGATAAAGTTCATTTTTTAAAGAATAATGAAAAATGTTGTATTTTAATTCAAAACCTCTTTTTAATATAATTTATTTATATGATTAGATTATATTTCAAATTGGTTTTAAAGTGAAATTAGAATATATTTTTACAATTTAATCCAATATCGGTCCTTGGAATTAATTTCATCTTGAAATTGGACATAAACTAGTGTCAATCTTTTGGTACTTATTGTTTCATAAAAACACGCTATTTGTTCTAAAAGCAGGAATTAATTATTAAATTAATTAATTTAACTTATATGATTTTAATTTTGTGAAATATAAATCATTTTTTCATTCGGAATATCAAATATAGCTTAGGGTGAAGTTTGGGTATTTTTATGAAAAACATAAATTTTTGATGAATAGTGAATCCACTAAGTGGTACTTAAAAAACTGATTTTTCATTTAAATGAAATTTTACCACCTCTGTGTTTTGAATTTCAAAAATACTACATACATGGTTGTCATTAAGAAGTAAAATGTGGTTTCATGTGATTAATATAATTTTTTGGTAAATAGTAACTTTTAAGTTTTTAACCGCGATTAGAGGTAATTAGTGTAGTTTAAGTTAAAAATAATGTCTTAATAATATGAAATGACCTAGACACATGTCCTACCCATATTTGATGTGTCATTTCCGACCAAGAAAATCCATGGGTCGACATGGGGACCCCATGGAGCCACTTTGGTAGGAAAATGACATTATTAACTTTATATTTAATGTTAAAATCAAAATGTCACAAACATGAGTTGTTTTACTAAAACAATTTTTAAATGGGCTTATAAAAGTCATATTTTTTACTATTAATATTCATTATCAAGATACATAGATTACATACATCATGATATTTTTTTATAATTTTTAGACATTAAATAAATTAAATTATATATGACACCATGATGATGCAGCGATTACCTCATTATCTAACGATTTAAATAAAATGAAAAGATAATGTAAAATCTAAGATCTAAACATGTCAAAAACCTATTTGATGGGTGTATTTAGATCTATTATCACCTTATCCTCTAAATATATAATTTTGGGTCCTTTAAAATCTGAAAATCATTTTATAATAATGTAACCTTTTATAATTTTCCAAGAGTGCCCCTCCTCTCCTCTTATAAAAGGCCCCCACCTCTACCACCTTACCCACACCTCTCAAGCCTTTGGCTCGGCCCAACCCTTACCATTTTGTCTATCCACATACCTATATTACTCCTGGAAGCCTCACTTTTGGCATAAGTCTTCCCAAATAAGCCTTTGAGCTCAAATCAAAAAGAGTTACCCTTTTTAAAGGTAGTGTCTTCTCTTGTGTTCTTATGTTTTATTTTACTTCTCTAACCTCTTAAACTCTTTTTATTCCTTTCTTATGTAACAAAAACAGTATCTCCAATATAATAGGATGTATTTAACTGATTTATTCTAGCTAGAAATACACATACCTACATCGAATGGTAAAATAACATACTATTTCTTTGGATGGCGTGTTTCTGCCTCACGAAACGATGATTGGTCAACACTCAAATAACACCTTAAAAGGTGGCCATTAAGAAGCCACTATATTTATATATGATATATAATTTTTTTATGTTTTACTTAAGCTTCTGTATTTTTCATTTATTGCACACCTTTATGGTTTCCATTATGGGTAAATGCGATATCTTCATTTTAGGAAGTGCGGACTACCGCCCCCTCAAAGTGATTTGATTCGTTAATGCCATATGTGGGACGTATAAAGGATGGAGTTAAAGTTATTATATATGATGTTATACTAGAATTATAATATAAATTTATATCATTATTATTTATTTTCATTAATGTACGATATAGAAATGAAATTAGTGTTCATGCATACGTACGGCTTACCGTTTCCATGAACGGTGCATTTTATTTCTTATCCACAAATGTAATGTACTATTATAAGTACCTATATATATTGGACATATATGATTTATGTTACATCTAAATGATGGGTATAATTCTGGAATTTAAATATACATATCTCTAATTCAGTTTTAATTCCCTTAATATGACATAAAAATGAAAGTAGCGTTCATGCATACGTACGACTTACCGTCTCCATGAATGGTGCATTTCACTTATTTCCACTAAATGATTATGTAATATTATAAATGAATTTATATAATGTATATATGATATATATGAAATCTACATCATGAATATAATTCTTTAAATAATGGATATTTTACCCCATGAACAACTTGTAATTATAAAGAGTTTATTTTTGACTCAAGTACCAATGATCGACAAAATGACTATTATTAACATAAATAATTAAATAGTGTTCATAACATGGTAATAAGTTATATAAAAGGAATAATGAACTTTTAAAAGGTTCTTAAGAAAGTAGAAATTAACTCAAGTTTATTATTCAGGACTTTAAATAATGATCGAGTCATGTCAGACCCGAGATATGGGACATCGTCTCAATCTCCTTTCATTGAGTCATATTTTGTTTTATACACAACCTTCTTTCATAAGGTGTATAAACCCCTATGATATTTACATTTATTCAAAAGATATATTTTTTATATGAAGCGTTTTTCTAAACGACAAAAGGAATGTTTTTTTGTTGTACGTATGCGGCGACAATGACTTCTCCACCACCATGACCATTATTTGAGTTTCAGATTCCTCTACAAGCCATACCTTTTTTTTAAAATAAATATAAATACCATGTTTTTCTTTTCTTTTATTTTGGTATTGAAAAAGGTTTTCATAATGTTTTTATTGTATCAATGTGTTGTGTTGATATCTTGTGATTGAAATATGGAAATGTTATGTTTCCTTTATGTATGTTTTTTTTGATACGATTATGTTATCATTTTTGTGCATTGTTATGAAGATGGGTGGTTCCATGATAAACTAAGGGTAGGTGATCCCGATATAACTCTCTAATTCATTGGGTAATGCGAAGGAGTTAAACTTTAAGGTTTATCCGAAGAGATTTAGGGAATATACTCTGATGGGTATTCCAAACGTAACCCAGAGGGTTACTCCCTACGTAAGAATGTTATGAATGCCTCATGTTACCTTCATGTCTTATGATTTCTATGATTTATTCATTATTTGTTGGGGTATGTTAATGTTCTTATGTTTTATGAGTAATGTATGATTCCAAACATGGACTAATGTTTTCATTTCATACATTTATATCCCTTAATGAGCTTTTTATGGTCATCCCATGTTTTTGAAATGTTTTTCACAGGTCAGGGGAAAGGTTCATGATGTGATGATAGTGTCATGGATGTGTCAATAAAGAATCCATGTTTTATTTTAAATGTGATTCTGTTGATGGGAAAAATGAGTACTATCGTTTATGTAACCACTTTGTTTAAATGTGGAATATAATGCATATTTTATGATCTAATTATCTAAAACTCTAAACCTGAAAAGATACTCAACGTGTTTTTTTAAATAACTCAAGATTAACTATTGTTTAAGACTGGGGCCTTATAGTTGGTATCAGAGGTCGGTTTAGACAACTTTAGGAGATAGAAAATTGTTAAGTTATAAATTAATTTATGGTATGATTGAAATGATATAGCATTTAAAGATTACCATGTTGCTTCGCCTAAGATATTTCTATGATAAGAATGGTTTTCCATAGAGGAAATAGAGCATCTTTTCAAGGATGGCATACAGAGTATAATGACCATTCGAATCAGCAACCAGAGATGTTCAGAATCAAAATTGAGTACTTTACTGCACTGATGGCTCAGCTGAATCAGGTGATAAATGTTGGTTGTGTTTATTGGTGATATTTTGGTGTTTTATAAAAGTAAAGAGGATAATGAAAGTTATTTAAGGGTTATATTGCAAACATTAAAAGAAAGGAAACTGTATGGAAAATTAAAAAAGTGTTAGTTTTTGTTACCACAAATTTTTTTCCTTGGTCACATTATTTCAAAAAAATGGCATAACTATTGATCCTGCTAAAACAAAGGTTGTTGAAGAATGGCCAAGACCCACAAATGTAACTTAGATTCATAGCTTCCTTGGTTTGGCATGATATTACTGAAGGTTTGTTAGAAATTTTTTCACGGTTATCTAGTCCAATGACTAAGCTAACTCGGAGGGGTGTTATGTTTATCTGGAAAAAATAATGTGATGATTGTTTTCAGGAACTGAAAAGAAGATTGGTGAATGCTCTAGTTTGGGCAGTACCTTCCATGAATGGTGAGTTTGTTATCTACAGTGATGATTCATTGAAAGGAGTTTGTTGCATCTTAATGCAGAATGATTAGGTAATTTTTTATGCATCATGACAGTTGAAAACTCATGAGGTAAATTACCCTACACATGATTTGGAATTAGCTACTATTGTTTTCGATTTAAAAGTTTTGAGGCATTATTTGTATGGTGTAATGTGTGAAATATATACTGATCAAAAAAGTTTAAAGTATATATTCACTCAGAATGAATTGAACATGAGAAATATGAGATGGATAGAATTGATCAATGTTTATGACTGTACAATTCATTACCATCCGGGAAAAGAAAATAAAGTGCTTGATGCTTTGAGTCGAAAAAGTAATGCTTCATTAACAATGTTGTGTTTGGAACATGATCCTTTGATTAAGGATTTGATGAACTTTGGCATAGAAGTTGTTCGTACAGGATGTCCTTCTGTTTTGTTTCAGGTGTCAGTGAAATCTTCTCCATGAGAAAGAATTAAGCAACCACAGAAGGAAGACAGTGAGTTGCAAAAAAAGGTAGAGCTGGTTCAGAAGGGTAAGTTTCCTGAATTCAACATTGATAATGATTTTGTTTTGATATTTTGGAAGAGATTGTGTGTGCCTTGTGATTCACAGTTGAAGGGAGAGTTAGTATGTGAAGCTCGTAGTTCTCCGTTTTCAGTTCATCCAGTCAGTACTAAGATGTATAGAGATCTTCGGGAGTATTACTGGTGGGACGGAATGAAAAGGGATATTTCTTATTTTACTGTGAAGTGTTTGACTTGTCAGCAGGTTAAAGCAGAGCGAATGTTACCGTAAGGTATGCTTCAGCCTTTACCAGTGCCAGAGTGGAAATGGAAAAATATATCCATGGACTTTGTTGTCGGATTACTGAAGACATCTCGAGGTAATAATGCAATCTGGGTTATTGTTGATCGCTTGACAAAATCTTCTCATTTCCTTACTATAAGAGATTATTTTTCCCTAGATCAACTTTCCAGTTTGTATATTAAAGAGATAGTAAGGTTACATGGAGTTCCAATATCCATTGTATTTGATCTGGATCCCAGGTTTACTTCTAACTTTTGGAAAGGACTTCAGAAGTCATTGGGTACTGGATTAAATTTTAGTACAACTTTTCATCCTCAATCAAATAGGCAGTCAGAATGAAAAATTCAGACTTTGTAGGATATGATACATGCTTGTTCGATGGATTATCAAGAATGTTGGGACCAACATCTTTCTTTGGTTGAATTTTCATATAATAACAGTTTTCATTCGAGTATACAGATGGCCCCGTTTGAGGCATTATATGGGAAGCAGTGTCGAACTCCATCATTTAGGGATAAAGTGGGTGAAAGAAAGCTAATGGGACCAGAATTGGTAGAAGAGATGGCAGATAAAGTTCAGTTGATTCAGAAACACATGAGAACAGCTCAGAGCAGGCAGAAGAGTTATGCGGATAACCGGATGAAGGATCTATCTTTCGAGGTATGTGATCATGTTTATCTCAAAGTTTCACCGTGGAAAAGTGTGATACGATTTGGTAAGAAAGGAAATCTGAGTCCAATGTTAATCGGACCATATGAAATTTGGGAGAAAGTTGGATAAGTTGATTACCAAGTGGCTTTACCTCCGAGTTTATCTCTAGTACACAATGTTTTTCATGTTTCGATGTTAATGAAGTATATTCCAGATCTATCTCATGTTTTGAGCCCAGAGGTAGTTCAGTTGGACGAGAATCTCTCTTATGAAGAACAACCAGTCCAGATTCTTGACCATAGAGGGAATGTGTTGTGGAATAAGGTAATTCACCAGGTAAAGGTTTTTTGGAAAAACCATATGGTTGAAGAGGCTACATGGGAATCATAAAATGCTATAAGGGAGAAATACCCCCAGTTATTTTGATAAGTGAATAAAATTGTGAGGACGCAATTCCCAAAAGGGGAGAAGGATGTAACATCCAAGGTAAATAAAGAATAAAACATTTTTATATTTATTAATATTTACGAATTAAACAATGATTATACTTTAAAGGGGTTTTTATGTTCGATAGCGTACCCGATACACAACAAAGAGTTTCTTTGAAATCTTATGTTGCACACCAGTAATAGAATAATATTATATTAAATGGTAGTTAACACATAGCCATTGTATTGGCGGGAATGAATAGAAATAACTAAGATATGATTATATATGTTTTTAAATGTTTTTACATTTATCCAATAAATGATAAAGGCTTAAAAAATGAAAAGAATTCAATTTTAGGCATATATACTCTAATTTCCACTAAAGGTCCACTTATCGCCTTTTGATGGAGAACCTTAATTAAATATAGTTTTGGTCACTCTTATACATCCTTTTGGACTAAATAAAATTCTTCTGTAGAATCAGGACATCAAAATTTACTTCGTGTAAATTGTTGGTATTTTTCCGATAATGTTCATTTTTTAATGAATAGTGAAAAATGTTGTATTTTAATTCAAAAACTCTTTTTAATATAATTTATTTATATAACTAGAATATCTTTTGAATTGTTTTTAAAGTTAAATTTGAATATATTTTTACCATTTAATCCAATAGTGGTCATTGGAATTAATTTCATCTTGAAATTAGACTTAAACTAGTGTCAATCTTTTGATACTTATTGTTTTATAAAAACACTCTATTTGTTCTGACATCAAGAATTAATTATTAAATTAATTAATGTAACTTATATGTTTTAAATTTTTTGAAATAGATATCATTTTTGAATTCGGAATATCAAATATAGCTATGGGTGATGTTTTGGTATTTTTCTGAAAAACTACAATTTTTGATGAATAGTGAAACAACTAAGTGGTACTTAAAAAATTGATTTTTTGTTTAAATGAAATTTTTCCACCTTTGTGTTTTGAATTTAAAAAATACAACATACATGGTTTTCATTAGGATGTAAAATGTGGTTAAATGGGATTAAAATAATTTTTTGATGAATAGTAACTTTTAAGTTTTTAATCGCAATTAGAGGTAATTAATGTAGTTTAAGGTAAAAATAATGTTTTAATAATATGAAATTACCTAGAAACATGTCCTACCCTTAATGGATGTGTCATTTCCGACCAAGAAAATCCATGGGTCGACTTGGGGACCCCATGGAGCCACTTTGGTAGGAAAATAACATTAATAGCATTATATTTAATGTTGAAATAAAAATGTCACAAACATGAGTTGTTTTACTAAAACAATTTTTAAAATGGGGTTATAAAAGTAATATTTCTAACTATAAATATTAATTAGAAAGCTAAAAATATTTCCCAGATCATGATATTTGTGTTATAATTTTTATAAACTAAAAAAATTAAATTATTTATGACACCATGATGATGAAGTGATTACCTCATTATTTAACGATTTAAATAAAATGAAAATATAATTTAAAATATAAGACCTACACATGTCAAAAACCTATTAGATAACTGTATTTTGAACTATTATCACCGTATCCTAGAAATATATAATTTTGGGACATTTAAAAACCGAAAATCATTTTATAATAAAGTAACCATTTATAACTTTCCATGAGTGCCCCTCCTCTCCTCTTATAAAAGGACCCCACCTCTAGCACCTTACCCACACCTCTCAAGCCATTGGCTCGGCCACACCCTGCCCATTTGGTCTCTCCACATCCCTCTCTTACTCTTATAAGTCTCTCTTTGGGAAGAATTCTTCCCAAGAAAGCCTTTGATCTCAAATCAAAAAGAGTCACCCGTTTTAAAGGTAGTGTATTCTCTTGTGTTCTTATGTTTTATTTTGCTTCTCTAACCTCCAAAACTCTTTTTATTCCATTATTTTGTAACAAAACCAGTTTCTTCAATATTATAGGATTTTTTTATGATAATTATTCGAGCTAAACTTACACACCCCTACATCGAATTGTTAAATAACATACTGTTTCTGTGGATGGCGAATTTCTATCTCATGAAACGATGATTGTTCAACACTCATATAACACCTTCAAAGGTGGCCATTAAGATGTCACTATATTTAAATATTATATATAATATGTTTATGTTTTACTTAAGCTTCTATATTTTTCATTTATTTCATACCTTTATGGTTTCCATTATGGGTAAACGTGATATCTTCATTTTAGGAAGTGCGGACTACCGCCCCCTCAAAGTGATTTGATTCGTTAATGCCATATTTGGGACGTATAAAGGATGGAGTTAAAGTTATTATATATGATGTTATACTGGAATTATAATATACCTTTATATCATTATTATTTCATTCCATTATAGTATGATATATAAATGAAATTAATGTTCATGTGTACGTACGACTTACCATCTCAATGAATGATGCATTTCATTTCTTGTCCCCATATGTAATGTACTATTATAAGTACATATATATAATGGATATATATGATGTATGTTACATCTAAATGATTAATATAATTCTGAAATTGGAATATACATATCTCTCATTTAGTTTTAATTCCATTAATATGACATAGAAATGAAAGTAGTGTTCATGCGTACGTACGGCTTACCGTCTCCATGAACGGTGCATTTCATTTCTTACCTCTAAATGATTATGTAATATTATAAATGCATGTATATACTGGATATATGATATATATGATATCTACATCATGAATATAATTCTTGATATAGTGAATATTTTACCACATGAACAACTTGTAATTATAAAGAGTTTATTTTTTACTCAAGTACCAATAATCGACAAAACAACCATTATTAACTTAAATAATTACACAGTGTTCATAACATGATAATAACTGATATAAAAGGAATAATGAACTTGAAAAAGGTACTTAAGAAATTATAAATTAACTCACGTTTATTATTCAGGATGTTAAATTACGATCGAGTCAAGTCGGACCCGAGGTATGGGACTTCGTCTCAATCTCCTTTCATTGAGGCATATTTTGTTTTATACACAACCTTCTTTCATATGGTGTATAAACCCCTTTGAAATTTACGTTTATTAAAAAGGAATCTCTTTTTATATGAAGCGTTTTACTAAGAGAAAAAAGGAATGTTTTTTTGTCGTACGTATGAGGCGACAACAACTTCTCCACCATCGTGGCCATTATTTGAGTTTCAGCTTCCTCTACAAGCCATACCTTTTTTAAAAAAAGAAAAATAAATACCATTTTTTTCTTTTCTTTTATTTTGGTATTGAAAATGGATTTCATAATGTTTTTATTATATCAATGTGTTGTATTGATATCTTGTGATTGAAATATGGAAATGTTATAATTCCTTTATGTATGTTTTATATGATACGATTATTTTAGGGTTCTAGGGCATTGTTATGAAGATGGTTGGTACCATGATAAACTAAGGGAGGGTGTGGCCAATATAGCTCTCCAATGCATTGGTTAACATGAAGGAGTTAAATGTTAAGGTTTCTCCGAAGAGATTCAGAGGGATATACTGTGATGGGTATTCCAAACGTAACCAAGAAGGTTACTACCTATATAATAATGTTATGAATGCCTCAAGTTACCTTTATGTCTTATTATTTCTTTGATTTATTCATGATTTGATGGGGTATGTTAATGTGCTTATGTTTTAGGAGTAATGTATGATTCCATACATGGACTAATGTTTTCATTTCATACTTTTACATCCCTTACTGGGCTTTTTATGCTCATCCCATGTTTTTGAAATGTTTTTCATAGGTCAATGGAAAGGTACATGATGTGATGATAGTGTCAAGGAAGTGTCAATAAAGAATCCATGTTTTATTTTAAATATGTTTCCATTTATGGGAAAAATGAGTACTATCTTTTATGTAACCACTTTGTTTAAATGTGGAATGTAATTCATGTTTTATGATATAATTCTCTAAAACTCTAAACCTGAAAAGATCCTAAATGTGTATTCTTGAAATAACTCATGATTAAGTAATGTTTAAGGCTGGGGCTTTATAGGTACAATGGACTACCTTCCCACCAAGCGATGTGATATGTTTTTTCACATTCACATTACAAGGAATGTAGTGAGGTTTATATTAATGAATATATGTTATATTTATGTCATGAAAATAATTTTTAAAACATAATATCACATATAACTTCTAACCTTCCAAATCCATTGGAAAATAATAAGTTCGCTCGTGCGTACGTGTGAATCACCACATCAAATAATCAATGTAAAATGGTTTTCATTTTATTTTCACGTGAATGGTAACAAGGATGGAAATAATTAAAATAAATTTTATATATAACATAATATTGATTTTTGAGATTTAATTAATATATTTTTTCGTTTATTCTATCTGTCAAGGAAAATAGAAACAACACTCATGAGTAGGTTCAACATACTACCTCCATGAATGGTGTAATATATCTCTTATATATAAATTTTATATATTTATATATATACATATATAATGATTATATTGTTTATTTATATCATTTTTAATATTATGGATATTACGGAACCATGATCATCATACAAGGACTAAAATAACTGAATCAAAACATACATGAAAAACAAATCAATTATCATGTGAAATATTGATTTTATACAAGAATTTATAATAAAAGAGTCACAATGGACTATAATTAAATAATATATTCTAATATATTTTTGATTATAGCTTATAATAGATTTTTAATACACCTATATTTATTATACATATAGTTCAGACCCATATGAACAAATTCAAACCTGAAGAAAGGGTTTTTCATCTCACTTTTACTTTTGTGAGACATATTTCATGTTCACCAATTAGTTATTTTTTAGAGTATATACTTACTATTTTGATATGTCATATAATGAATTTTTTACTCTTAATTAAATTTAATGTTTCATTTTAAGTTATTTTATTCATAGGGATGATGATTCAAACATTACTAAAGTGGTAAGGGTGTATTTCAAAATATAATGATTATTTGGTATTTTGTAATGTTTAAATTTCCATTATGTAAATTAATTTATAATTATATCTTCATCATAATAAATTTTTATTCTCTATTTATTATTGAAATTTTCATTTAATAGTACTAGTTTTACTCTATTTGGTACTTAAAATTATTAAGAAAATTTTTTCAAATATAGAAACATTTTTTTTCTATTTAGTAAAAAATTATTTTTATACGAAATACATGTTTAATAAATTTTTTTGTTCATTATCCAAATTATTAATCAAACAAAATTTTACCAAATTTTAAATTTAATTTTTTTGATGCTAATCTTCTTTTAATTTTCCAAACAAGGCTTATATGGCTTTTACAAAAAGATGAAAGGATTTTTTATATTATTATATATGGAATAAAATAAATCTCACACCATAATTACCACATAATAATTTAATGATTAATTTATATTTCCAAAATTTTAATTTCGAATAAAATAATTTTTTAAAAAGCGTTTTGTAATTATTCTTTTAAAAACTATTATTTTCAAAGTAAAAAAGGTTATTTTCCTCAACAATGTTATTATCGATCATTTATGGAATTTTTATCCATATTTGATAAAACAAATTATTATAATAATGATACATTATGAATATGTTATAATAAAACCATCCTTATTATTTCTACAGATGGTTTATGAACAATTTAAAAAGGGATGTAATATTTTATTACAATTCACTATATTACTCTGGATGGTTTATTCTAATGATTATGGATTGGGGAATGTAATGAAATTCCATATGATGGTTTTTCCATCATAAATGTTTAATATGATTATATTTCTAACCTTTCCTAGAGGTAATACATTGGAATTAGTAAGTGACATGTGAGTCCATCAATAGATCCTCGATGCATCAGTAGGTCATATGAGACAAACTAGCTTGGATTTTTGGGTGAGGACCCACTATTTTATTTTTATATGTATTGGAATGAATATTGGATGGAATTGTTATGATGTTAAAAATTATTAATTTCCTCATTATGATATTTTCATATATATCTATGTGATTATTTAATTAGTTTTGAATTTTCGATGATATGTTTTAATGATCTTGTAATTATCTATATGGAATTATTTGATCATCATTTATTCCTTAAATATTTGTCTTTATGTTCATGTTATAGATTAAATGGAATAGGTTCAATGATTTACCATTCTATATGATAAATATTTATTTATTCCTTATATCTTCGGTGGTACACATACCATTACTCAATATTAGATATCATCCTTTCGTTATGTTTTCTTTCCCCCAGATGCTAGGAACTATGTTGTTATTGATATACAATGATATCATAATTGTCAAATGGTGTAGTCAAAGAAATTAGAATTTTTTTAATATTTTAAATTCTAATATGAGATTCATGTATGTATCTAGTTTACTAATACTACTAAACAATTCGATCATTTGATATGTGATTCCCGGTATCTGATGATAATATAATAAAGTAGCCACTGACTCTAGGCTACAATGGTCAATGTATTTACATTATCAATACATTAGAACCATTGATTTAGTTTCATAAATAAATAAATAAATAAATAAATTACTTAATAACAATAATAAGAATATGTAACGCATAAAAATATTTTTTTCGTAATAAAATATTGCAATTCAATTATATATTTTATTATATATAATTTAGGATATATATATTTTTTAATTTATTATTAACAATTAAATATCTTTATTATACCTATTGGATAAATTCATACCCAATAAGAATATCTTCCATGACAATAAGTATAATGATCATATTATATTCTAATATATAGCCGTAAAAGCATCACCAAAATCATTCGACTTATTTACTTGTCTATAAACCAATCTATTATATTTCTAATGTTTTTACATCTTTCCATTGTTTTTGTAATGGCTCGGGTTATTGGGGGTCCATTTATTTGTAAAAATCTGATGTTGGGTGTTCTTGGTAGTCTGGGAATGTGATCGAGGCTTCTTGGTGAAGTTGACCCCTAACAGTAGCTTGGACTACCGGTAGCTCGGTTTAACTGTTGTTGCAGCCTACCGGTAGCGCGACTACCGATAGCTGTCAGCCACCGGTGGCTCTCGGCTGTCGGTGGCTGCACCCTACTAGTAGCTCAGCTACCGGAAGCTGTCAGACACCAGTAGCTCTCGGCTACCAGTGGCTCTTGCCTACCGCCACGGGTTTTCCAGTAGCACCTCCATTTTTCGCAAATTGGGTTTTATACCCTATTTCGAACCCTTTAAGCGTGTTTTAAAGTCCAGTAATGCCCATAAATGGCGTTTAATTAAATTTTTAACAAGGAACTATGGTGTGTGTGTCGGTTTAAACCGCCCCCGAGGGTGAGGACCCCTTTAATGACATGTGGGGCCTCATGGTCATCCCACGACCCCGCTCCTTACATGGTTTCATGTTCTTATCTCAACCGTCCCTGACCCTTATAAACTAAAGGGTTCTTAATGGGTTTCATTTTCTCGATCGCCCTCCCATCGATTCGTCTGTTCGTCCTTGAGTTCCCTAGGCCTAACCCGTGGAGATCGTGCATCTTTTGTTCCTGGCGCAAGAAGATAAACTTCGATCATCGATCAATCAAGTAGGGTTTCACCTTCGTCTCTCCTTTCTATGTATCATGCGGGGTGGGAATGATTCTAATTCTAAAGAATTGGATGAACCAAACCTTAATTAAGATAATGAACGAATTTTATAAAGAATGAAGGGGGAGGGGTTTGATCGATGATGATTCTTTGTTTTATGATCTTCCATTTCTTAATTGTGCAGGATTACGCCTACTGAAAATCATGGTCCTTTGTGGTCTTTATCTATGCACTAACGAATCCATAACTCTAGTGGTGTTTAAACGAATTTCATTTTGTTTGTGAACCCTTACTGTGTAAAGTAATTTGGTTAATTACGTACATCCGGCTAAATAAATTGAAAGCACCAGGATCAATCATTTCTGTGATAACCATGGTTAAATCACAACAAAGTTTAAATCATGGAGTGTGTCAAATACTTAAAATATTAAAATACCGGCATGGGTCTGCTATTTGTTGGTGGTGGTGGTTGGTTTTTTTCATTCATAGGCCTATGGATGGGTGATGTGGGTGGGGATGGGATCCCATGTTGTTATACATCCAGTGGTTGTGAAATTATGGTCGGGTGGTTACCTTGACTATATCATGAATTGGGGTGGAATCCTCTGTTGTTGAGGAGTTGTTGGATCCTATATTTTTGGAACATGGGGTTGTATCTTGGGTTTTCCTTTGGTTCTAGTACTTCAAGAGATCTCACTTATCCCATTGTTGTAGAAACTTTACAAGAGAACTGGGTGTGAATGTTTAAGTTGATGTTTGACTATACTCTTTCCTTGGCTTGTGCTTATGATTTCTAGTTGCCTATGTTGGTGCAGAAACTTATTTAACATTTTTACTGAACATGGAAGAAGGATGGGAAAATGGGTTTTGGTTTGATGCGAGTTGTGACTTAGAAATAGGTGTTGAGTGTGTTCATTAGGCTGGATGAATAAAAACCTTGATTTGGGTGAGTACTTGCTAACTATACATACATATAGTTTTTGTGTTTCTAATTCGCGCCCCAACCAAGTTGATCACTTAGTGCTGAACACCCCCATTTCAAGGGGGAGGGTGTTTTTCCAACACTTCTATTACTGTCTGGTTATTAGATCCTTTCTGATCCCTTTCCCGGATAGCCCAAGTATCTTCGGGAAGGCTGTGATGGCCTTAGGTCCATTATTAGCCCAAGAATCTTCGGGCAGGGTAATGTGGTAGTTGGAACAGGTGTGTGCGGGCAGGTGGTTTCCCAAGTGTCTTCGGGATGAGGCCCAGGTGTCTTCGGGCATATCAGTAGATATTCTAGCCCAGGTGTCTTTGGGCGTGGAGGTGGTTGTTCTGGAGTAGGTGTTTGTAGCTGTGGTTACGTGAGACAGTTGTGGCCAAGGTGTTTACGGGCAGGGTTTGGCTGTGGGACTGCATGAGGATATGGCACAGGTGTGTGCGGGCAGGGTGTGGAAGTGGAAATACAGTGAGAATTTAGGGATTGGTTTGATGCGTAGAATGTCTTAAATAACAAGTGGGAAAGTGGCACGAGGTACCCAAACATCGATGTGCTATAACTATACTTTACTTGACTTGCGTTATTTGGGGAGTGTTCCTTAGTGAGGCTTTTGTGTTTAGTTTCCTTGCTAGGTTCTTGTTTATCTCTTTTCTCACAGGGCATTAGTATGCCTCCCCACTTGTGCATGAGAGCTTTTGGTTTTCCCCTACTAACTATACTTGTATGCTCAACCTACGTATATAAAACAGCTTTCAGGTTTCCAGGAGGACTTCAGGGATTGTGCTTGGGCGTACTATCTTAGACCTTGTGACAGATCATTGTAGTTGTTTTTGATCTTTCTTTTAGTACTTTTCCTTGTAGTCACCTATACATTGTGGATTTTTTCTTTTGTAACATGCATTGGGGATGGTTCTTGGATTTACTTTTTACTTTTAGTCTTGGTTTTGTGGTATTTACTATCTTATCTCCTGATCTTATTAAAAGAAAATGTGTAATGCCTTCCATTTAGTGTGTGATTCTATACCCTTGGCGCTGGTCGCCACTCCGGGACCTATTGGATTCGGGTTTCAGGGGTCATTATATCTCCTTCAACTTAAATAATGAAGGGGTTGTCAATCTGCTGACCCTTCCCTCCTTTTGGTGAAGGCGACTTCTGACAGTTGTAGTCATGTTGAAAATATTCAGGTAAAACCATGGGTTTTAAAAATTTATTTATGTGGTATTTTTATTAATTTTAGGATTTATTTATCTTATAATTTTTTAATGATGTTTCATATTGTATTCTTATAAAGTTTTGAATTTTATCTTACATTTTATAATATTATCCTAATAAAATGAATCATAATATATTTTAGTGTGGTGTGGTATATGATATGATATATTCATCATAATGTTTAGTTTTAAGGATATTCATTTTACAATTATAAAACAATATAATGTTTTTAATATGAAATGATTTTTTTCTTTTTCTGGGAGTATGAAAGATTGGGTGCATGATAGGTTGAGAATTTGAAGATGAGTGAGCAAGTATACAAGGTCATGATATGGAGGTTTTGGGGGAATATTTGTGAGGTGTGTGGGTATGTGATGGAATGTTTCCGGTGTGAGTCAAGGTGCTTAATATTTTATGTCTAAAAACATCCAATTTATAGAAACATTATCCCTAATAATATTTAAAAACCACCCCCATAGAGTTAGATCTAATGTATATGAATAGGGTCAAATCCCAATGAATATCAATCCTTTATTTTTAATAGGATTAAAGGAGGGAGAGCACCCTATTTAGTGTTGGTGGGTGGGTGGATTACGATAATGATGGGCACACATATTGATAAAAGTTCATGGAATGTGACCTACTTTTGATGTGGTCTTCGATATAAGTAATCAAAAGGGTTTGTTTCATTATATAATCATGGGCTGACTATTCATTATTTTTCATTTGATTCACATGGTCTAGAGTAAACGTTTTTTCTCTCTATTATCATTTATGTAGCCTTAGAATAGGCCTAGATTTTGGTAAGTCTAAGAATCATTATTTAACCAACATATTAGAATGAATAACTTGTTGAAACTAGAGACTCTTTCTTGGGTGAAATATTATGGGTTACTTGACTATGCTCAACATGTTGGGAATTATAAATGTAGTGCATACTAACAAAAAAATGAATTTATGAAAATTTTGTACTTTGAGAAATTTATTCTCTCTTTTCATCATGAATTGTTTCATTCTTTTTTTTTAAATGTAAAGTTTAAATAATATTCTAGATTCTAGTTCGAGTTTTCTTAACTATTTGTTAGATTAACATAGGAAATAGAAAATTCTTCAAAAAAATTCTAATGAATTCACAACCACTATAATCTATAAAATTATAAAGGATGTTGTATTTAAAACAATATGAAAATTGAAAAAATACAAAACAATTTTTTTGAAATTATTTTAGTGGATCATTATATATATTTCAATTATTAAAATTTCATACTCTTAATGCACATAAACATCTAACTGATTCTAAGATTAAAATACTATATCAAAATCTATAAGATTAGTTTATCAATAGAAAAAATAAAATTTTCATTGAAATTGTGTCAACCTAAGTTTTAGATATTAGGGAATTTTATAAAAATCTGATATAAATTATACGAAAATTGAAATAAACCAGAAGCAATGATGCATATAAGCCAAATCCATAGGCACATTTCAGTATGTCCATTTATCACACAATGACTATTTATAGACATCAAGGGTGGAACACCCATGGGTGTCTATTATATAGCGGCTAATTTAATCCTGAGTGGATATTTGCATATTAGGTGAGGAGGACAAATGCAAAACTTAAAAATAAACTGAAGAAGTTTTTTATTTACAAATCTCTCTGATTATGTTATATATATTTATGTATGAAATCATATTTCATTCCCAAAATTTTGAGTCACTATATTATATAAACTGAAACCTTTAACAAACCATCTGAAGTGGTAGGAATTTATTTTTTTCTTATGTACATGATTTCTGGGGTATCATAATTGGGGATATTTATGATGAATTTATTCGACCAAAATATATCTGCAGAGATAATTTTTGGATGCCTCCAAAAGCATAATCATTATTACAAAAAATATAAATACTCAACACAGAATGATTCTAATGAATTGATTAAATTTATTTATTACATGGATAAAGTTATTATCGGTCAAGAGTGATTAGGGGATTACATAATAGTTTTCAAATGAATGTATCACTATGAAATAGAGAGGTACCGAAACTACTAACTATATAAAACAAATCCAAGAAAAATATGATAGATGAGGCTATCAAGTTATCCCTAAGATGACCCCTTAGTACTTCCTCACCATCTTCCTATAAATTTGTCTTAATTGATAAATGTTTCTATATCATAATTCACATATATGTTCAAGAATGAGAACATTCATAATGGTGATTGGGTTTGTGTAATGAAGAATAATAATATTAGAGGTACTAATGATTGATATTATAAATTAATTATTTCTTCATATATATTTTATCAATTCCCAATTAAAATTCATTGGACCATTCCAGATTCTCTATGGGTAGGTAACAACATCTTATAGATCATATGATCTCTATAACATTATTGTAACAATATGGCTCTGGTGGAAGATATATATCCACAATGACTCCACTATCCAACCAATTTTGATGAAGGCTAATATAAAAATTAATTCACTAAATATATTTATTGATTTCAATTTTTTTTCATTATAGTGATCCCTCTATAAAAATTATAAAATATGTTTTCCACTGAGGATATGGGAATTTTTCACAAAAAAATTATTGACAGAGACTTATATTTATTATAGTGAATAGATTTATTTTATTTCTAAATATTACATTCCATATTGATTTTTTATCAAAATTTGGTGAAAATAATGAAATTTATTTGTACTATTTATATGTTAAATAATGGGGAAACACCCCATGGTGGCCTGATTAATGTGGTGAATAATTATCATAGAGGATAACCTTGTGGACATCATATTTCAATCATCATGTAATTACATTTGAATTATATCAAAATTTTCATATCCATGTACGTATTCTTAACCTCAAAATTTGTTTCAATAAAACATTCCTATTATTAGTAAATTGTTATCCTCATAGAAGAGGGAAATTTGACACCAAACAGTCATAGAATAGTGGAACCAAGGCTAAAGCATCAGATTATATAGACATGAAGCATCTAAATTTTTTTACAAACTTACAATTGATGAAACATCATATCATGATCTAAAAATAACATGACCCAATTGAAAAAATTGAAACACACAATAAAAAGAGATAAACTGAGATAGAAAATTTAAAATAAAGATCCCTCGTTATCTTAAAATAATAAATATTGGAACCTGGACACCTATTTATTATATATATATGAAATAGAATTATTTTTTGAAACTAGAAAGTGGAATATAGGTTTGAATATCTATAGTTCACTCTTTATGGCTGTATATGTATCCCTAAAATTGGAAATGTGAAGGAACCTACTGAAAACCACATCGAGGATGGCCATCATGGTTTTCAAGATCCTTAGGGACTTGAAGATTTTTTGAATACTATTGAATGTAGAATTCCTATCACATAGAGAGAATAAGAAATATTGGACCAATATAATATAGAATGGTTAATCAAATAATTTATCGATATTAAGTGGGATGATATCGTTGGACAAATATAATATTCATTAATAATTTTAAAAAAAATTGTGTATTATTTAATACTTTTATATATAATAGAGGGTATAGTTTCAACGATAGTTTATCCTTGATATATCACCGGTAAAACACTAATTGAAAATGCAACATGGTTTTAGAGGTGAAAAGATGGGTGATACTATGAATTTACCCAATATTGGATCCAATAAAATAAAAAAAATAATTTGATAGACCATAATACTTTTATAGAAAATGAGAACATTCTATTAGATTGGTAACACATATCATTAAAGGAAAATAGATTCGACCATTAATTTTACTATGTGTATTTCCATTTATACCCTAAAATCATCGATTATATTTCTTTTTTAAGTCATTACCTCTTTTCTCCTCACCCTACCTACTTCCTACATTGTCAGTGTGGAATTTTCTCAGGATCATCCTGCTTTTCCCATTAGAAGCTTGTCCACTCCTGTTTGGATTACTATTTTGTTTCCTCTTCAGTGGAATCCTCTGTGTTCTTTTATGTGAATGTTCTTGTTTTTTTTGTCATAGTTTTCATTCATGGGTGGTTATTGGACCTAGTAGAAAGTTATTGATGTCTAAAAATCAGGAAACTCATCCTCTCCTCTGATCTTTCATCCCTCTATAGCACACCATGTCGTCGCTGATGCAGTGGCATCATTGAGTTTCTTGGATTTGAGGTTTGTCTGTCGACAATAGTCAAGAACTTCAAGAGATAGTATTACCCCCTTTTCTACAACTTTATTGTTTCAATAGTTGAATCCCTCAGATGGTCTTTCAGATCTCAGATCAGAATTTTTTCTGCACCTTTCAATGGTAGAACATGTGTGTTGGTATCAATTGGGGTTTGGAATGTGTGGATTGGTAGTCATAGACCTTCTTGGAGAAATACCTCGATGACAGATTTGATCTTTAATGTCATCTACCACGTCATAGATTGTTTTCTTGAATATTGGTTTGTTCAGTGGTTCTTTCTCTTGCTAGTAATGAAGGTTCATATGGTTTCAGTGATGAGGTTTTTTGTGTATTGTTTTGGGGTTTTATATGGATATGGTTCCAACCATTGGGTTTCTTTTGATGGAAGTGTGTTGATAATTTTTCAACTCGGTGAGCTTAATTTGTTATTGTTGGTCACTGGTTCACTATGGGATTGCGATGATTTGTGTTATTATATTTGGTGGCTTCAATGAGAATCAATGATCTCCATAAAGTGCGATGGTTGAACGAAGATTTCATTAGTGAGGATGGGGTGATGGATGGTGAAGGCTTGATGGTTACAAGACTCGAGGTGGAACTTTGATCAAAGTAGAATGATGATGATATGAAACATGTTCTGGGGAATAATTGGATTTTTTAAATTTGAATTTGGTGCACTTGATGACTGTTGTAATTTTTGGATTCTGAGAAGGAATACTTTGTTTTATGTTATTATCAGGTTGGATATCTGTTAAGGTTCACAAATATCTATTGAAAGTGTTATCTGAAAATTAAAAAATATGGATTTTATGTAAAATTATTTATGAAATAATTGGGGATGTTGAAGAGGGGGATATGTGTGATTAATATATGATTCTACATGTTTCTTTTATAGGATCCTATACTATTTGAAATAATAATTAAAAAAATTCTTCAAAAATACTGGGGATACAACATCAATGTATGATACCCAAAAAGCTAATAAAGTGGTATCATTTGTCAAAAGGGAGGCCAATGGGAACATGTTGAGTTTGAGCTCACATCAGATGACATTATGAAAATGGTGAAAATAAAAATCACTCCTCTATTACTATATTATATTATTTTACAAAATAGTCAGGGGAATGTAAGTCATCCTCATTAGTATTTTCCATTTTTTATATTCAAGGGGTGTGTTAAATTAGATATGTAGTTTGTCTAGTTATTTTTGTATAAAATATCCATTGGCCTATCTTTGAGAAGGAATTTTTGGCACATTATCATATTTACACTAAATATATCGATTCTCATGAACTGAAAATGGTGAGTCTTCTAGGTTAACAAAGAATGGTCCCTAGTGCTCCAGATGGAATCCTTTTTCATGAGGCATTGTTGACTACAAATATTAATAATCCAATTTTTCTGGGGGAAGAAATTTAAAAAATAATAATATAATGGAATATTTGTTGATTTCATGATGATTAGTAATGATATACATATACTTCATATTGATGAATCAAAAATAACTATAGGAGATATTACTCTAGATGATAGTAGAATATTTGAACACATTTCTTCATCATCACCTATATTTAGTGAATAATTTGAATTCATATTGCGTGATAAAACATTTTCATATTTATTAATAATTTAATGATCATTAAAGGTTTCTACTACAACAAATCAATCACTATTTGGAGAAAAATAAAATCCACATCAATCATTCTCATTTTTAGAAAACACAATGTTTGTGATTTTTGTGGGTGATCTAGTATAATGTTATATTATAATATTATCATTATATATTGATTCAGATCTCGAGTCCCTTTTTATTTAGTAGAAGATGATATAAATTTAATGACGTGACATTTGGAAGCTCTATCTTGAAAAACCTCTAATAGATTTGAGGTTGAAACTATAAAATATTCATCGCTTGACATTGATTAGGGACATGGTGTGTTTAAATACCAATGATTACACTATTCAACAAAGAGAATAGTTCAGTAATTATTATATGAATGGTATATCTAATTGAATTTCATAAGGGTTAAATTTTTGGCCCATTCCACTAACCATAAATCTATAACACTCTTAGAATAATTTCAATAAGCTATAAGGGTTTCTGAAATTCAATAATTAGTTAATAATGGGATGGGTTAGGCAAAACACTTTGTCATGATTTAGAATTGATAGAAACAAAAATAATGGAGCACCTGAATTTTTGGAATAATCCAAGGTAGAAAAAAAAGATATTGAAACAATTGTAGAAAACCATTATTCTAATGAAGAGACTAGATCTATAATGAACAAGTTTTTTCTATATGATATTTTCCTATTAACTATATATTTTGGAAAAAAATAGGACTGAGCAGAAAAATAAAACACATATACCCTATAATTGAAATAAAAATTACAGTATTTATTCAATATATAACATTACATTTTATGAAAAATATAAATCATAAAAAGAAAAATAAATTTCCATTTGATAATTGTTGAATAAAAAAACTTGATATGAATTTTAGGGAATTGTGGATGAAGAATAAAATTGGTATTTAAAAGAAGTGTAACTAATATATGACCACTTCTAAAATAAATGACTGTTAGCAATAGTAGATAAAAATATTGAAAAGTAAAATATAGAAAAACAATTCCACATATATAATTAATGTATATATAAATATTAAAGAAAATAATTTAATTATCAAATTATATTACTCAAAATATGTATAGGTTATTTTTAAAAAATGTTTTTTATGTATTTATTTCAAACATTAATTTTTATATGAATTTAAAAATTTCATTATTACCGTATTTATAATTTTTTTTTTATAAAATGAGCATTAATTTTAGAATAATTTAATAGAAATGAGCATAAGGTGAATCATAAATGAATATTAATTATTTTTTCATATAAAATAATTTTTACGACATCACAATGATGTAAAAATAAACTAATAATTTCTAAAAACAATTTTATCAATTAATAATGATTTATTGAGTAAAAAAATTATATTAAAAATAATATTTTGAAATAATAAATATATATTAGAAAATTAAAATCCTAAATTATATTTTATTCTAATAAAAAATTGCGTTTTATTATTTACATCAAATAAAATATAAAAAGGATTCAATTATGTTTTGAAATTGTTTAAAGGAATAAAATATAAACATTATAATCACAAACAATTATTAATCACATGAATCATTACTATCCATACACAAGAGCTAAAATAATAAAATACTCCCAATTTTATTCATGAAATACCCCTCTCATTCACCTATAAATAAACTCATCCTACAACCACTCCTATTCACTTATAGAGTCATTAATAAGATAATGGTGTTCTAAAATTCATCTGTAAACACCCCTTCCCATAATTTACATATTCTAGTCTATGAAAAATACAACTCTAAGTATTCATAAAAAGTATCTGAATGATGTGTCCCTAATGAAGTTAAACATTCTCATAAAACATCATTTTTATTTTTCATAAACTTATAACACATCATAAAACCCATATAAAAACTAGAATAATATGATTCCATTAATTGCAATCTTAAACAATGATACCATATTAATATATCATTTATTACCTTTATTCTATTTTTATTTTTGAAAACATTTCTCACACTATGGTATGTTTATACCATTAATTTCAGTGATGATTTTATTCCGTACCAACATTATCTTTTGGTTTTCAAAATAAATATCTGGATCAATACAAATATAAATAATATAATTAATAATTTTTACAAATTTTTTAATTATTAAATAATCCTTATATTAAAACATAAAGACAAAGTCTCATAATTAGATTAATTGCTTAAAAAAAATATTTTCATGAATCCATTTTTAGTTTATATCTATTTTAGAGTATCAATATAGCTATTTAATACCTAAAATACTTGGATGTAAATTAAATTTACCATGACACTCTTTGAACTCATGGTACTAAAGTATAAGTGATATAAATTTACTATAGTGGTGATGAAATAAAAATTTAAACTCGAGATGGAAGTTACTGTTGTGATGTGTTTCAGGATGTCTCATGAAGAGGATATAATCCTAAGTGTTTTCTTATTTGAATGGTTCATGTCTTATTATAAAATGAACTTGATGTGTGTTTTTCTGATTCAAATATGGTGAGGAAGTGTTTATATAAATTTTGAAACAATAACCTCAATTAAGATATTTCATTATCTAAACAACTAAACCATAATCCTATATAATAATAAATATCGTATTTTATTACTAAATGAAAAAGATACCAACCAACCTTTCAAAATCAATAATTTTTATCGAGTAATTGCATGAAATGATTAATAAATGATATGAACTTAACATAAAAAAGTGAACTAGAATCCTTGATCACTTCTCTTCCCACATCAACACCCAATACAATATAAAATAAAATAAATATTAAGGGGTTTTGTATTAAAATTAAATCTATAAAATAAAATATAATTTAAATAAAGAAAACAATTGAATCATCCATCTAATTCATGTATTAAAACCCTAGACACACGAATTAGAAAATAGATAATAAAATCAATTCATTGCAATTCAATAGTGGGGGTGGGGGAAATCACATCAATTTGCCCATGGGGGGTGGGTGGGTTCTAGGGTTCCATCACTAGTGAATACAACAAAGGAACAACAAAAAGTTCAAATGGATGACCCTCGATTCAAGAAAATCACTATATATTTACAATATTCTAGTTTTTATCTTTCCAGATAACAATGAGTTAATTTGGATTACTGTAAAGTGGTGTGTATTGTTATTTCATGATTTCACAAGTGAATGCTAAATTCTAGGATCATAAAATATTTATCCATCCCAAGGATTAGGCACCATCGAATGAGTTTGTATTCAGAATTCCAAATTTAAATTGGAATGTGGTATGAACTATTTCTATAGTAATCCTAAATTGTTAATTTTTAAATTTTTCAATTTATCGAAACATATATTTTAGGTTACAGGTTAATTTATTTTTATGATATGAGAATCAACAAGCCTCATTAATAATATATTAAAAACAACTTATTTTTTTATTCTTTGAATGATTTTTTAATGAATCAACTATTCTCCTTAACAAAGTATCATATGATAATTCTTACAGCACCATTATGTCTGTGATGATGACTTAACACTAGGAGGACTATTACTTGAGTTTTTTTATAATAGTTACTATATCCATCCCTAGAATCTTGTATTTTAATTAATTATCACAAAACCAAGAACATGCCTTTCTGGAACCTATATAACTTTCTATTCCTGGGTTATACACTATATATCCTAGAATTATAAATGGTGTTTGGGATTGAATTTATATAATGATTCCATTTTCCAATGAACTCTTTATGGAATCACCAATACTAAACAATGTGGATATAAAGTTCTCCAATAATCAAACCAAATTCATGGTACGTATTTCTTATTTTTAAATTACTCCATTATTTGTGATATCGTTTTAGATTTCATTTTTTACACCATATTTAAATATTTATAATTTTTTTTCTTAGATTACCAATACCCTTACAAATAAATACATTGGTTATTGATTTATTTACTATAATTATTTACCACATTTATTTACTTGACTATTAATCGATTATTGGTCCCTGATATTTTTATCTCCTCATCTTTAATCATTTTCATAAAACAAAATTTTGGGTTGCCTACTAGCCTAAGGGTGGTTAAAGTTGGTGTGAGGTAGACCATAAAGGAGTATGGGATGTGATGGTGTGATGTGAGGTATAAGTGGATATGGTATATTGGTGAGTAGGGGGATAGATATATCTTTACTCAAGGATGGTTCTGGTAGAGGGGTGTATAGGCCTCAAATTAAAACACCACAGAATTTATGAATATTTCTTTTATTAAAAAAATTGATGTTTTAGATTGAATGATATGGATGAAACCATGATAATATGTGAATTTGTTTTATTATCTATATAATTAATGAAATTATATAATTATTAAATGATTTATAATTTTTTGGAAATAATTTTCTATTCACTATGGAAATAATATTGATCTTAAATAACTATTTTTAAATATTTTGTTGGTTAGCATTATTATGGTCATATATGATTTACTAAAAAGGAAATTTAGAGCACTAAAATAATGAAAAATTATTTTTTACCTATTCATAAAATTAATTTTATGGATATTAGTTTTTTTAATAAAAATAAAATCAATTGTAGGTATAAAGAGTCGTTTTTATGAAAAACTATTTTTATGAGAAAATTTGTTTTTTTTCGAATAAATTAATTTATTCAAAACTAATTAATGATTTTAAATATATATATAGATAATATAATTAATAAAATAATTTAATATTATTATATTGGATTCTAAATGGAAATTAATTTTAATAAATTCTGATTTATGCTTAAAAATATATTTTTTTTTGAAAAATGGGGTTTACACGTTTAGTTCTCATATATTAGAAATGATCCAAAAAACTAATTATAATTGAATATTTTCAAATTTATTTCATGTTTTAGTTATCATATTTAATATTACATAATAGTTTCAACTTATGTATTGGTCAAAATGAATAGAAACCTTTGTAAAAATCTGGTTATTACGGTAAAGGATAACGGGGTAAACAAGGGGTTAAGCATAATATATAATAATTAAAATGAACTAAAAACATGTGTAAATAATTTTATATTATATGAATTGATTTAGATCCTATATAATCAAATATTATAAATTTATCCAATTTTGATCCACTTTACCTTGAGAGTGAGTTTATTATATTTTAATATTCTTACTAATTAAAAATGTTCCACTCCAGTCTCTTATAAACCGTTACATAGTCTCCTATATTCTCCACACAAAAGTATCCCCTTATCTCATCCATTATCCATTAAATACCATATTTAAATCATTATTTATTATATTGATGTTATGCTCTTCCAAAAAGAACCATATAAGAATCCTTAAAGGGTTCTTTTAAAAGGAGGATACTCAAATAACTAGTATATTTTATTACTGTTATTTTTCATTTTTCTTTCTTATTAAACCACATAAAATTGTAAATAACAATATAAAAATTATTTATTTAGTATATTTACTATAATTATATTCTTTTATTTGAATAGAATATCCATTATCTATCTCTTTCCCATCTTTTGAAAAATGATAACGTCACTCGTGCATAATTGTGGACTTCCACATCGATGAAGCAATGTGAATTATATTTCATTTCATATTTTCATGGATGATAAAAAGGATATATATAAATATATATGATATAATTAGTACACTTTAATGTTTAATTATTATGTACCTTTATTTTTTCCCCATCTATAAAAAATTGATATCATCACACGGTGGTGTAGGTTTGAACCACTATCTCCACGATGTGATATAATTCATTTTTCATAAATTCTTTATATAAATTTTAATAAAAGTTTATATAATTAATATATATCATATTTATGATATTATTATTAATTATTATATTATAAACCCATGACTATGGTGCAATGACTATAATCACCTAATTGAAATACACAAGGAAAATTAAACGATTTTTACCCGAATAATTATATTAAGGTAGAATTGATAGTAAAAGAGTCATTGTAAATTATAAGGGAATGAAATATAGTAGGATGAAAAGGAATATATATTTTTAATTTATTTATAATAAATACATTGTAATTACATTGAATTTTTGAATTCAAATGAATTAATATGATATATGGGGTATATATTTATGAAACAATATCATTTATTTTCGGTATTTTTTATGTTAAATATAAATTGAGGGAAATTATATGATTATTATCCTTTAAAACCAATATGTTTTTTCATTTTCTAGTTATTCAAGAAATTCTGGAATTATTTTTACCATTTCTCTCTCTTTGGTACTTAAAAAGATAAGAAAATGATTTTAAGAAAACTGAACATTAATTCCTCTTCAGTTAATGAAGTTTTTCTACCATTTCCATGTTCATAAATATGTTTTATTATTGTTTTTATCAATGATTAAATGTTTAAAAAATATTAGATTTACAAACTTTTACATTCATAAAAAATTATTAAAACTAATCTTATCAAATTCTTTATGTAAAAATTAATTTTTACATTTAACAAAATCTTGAAAAGAATGTTCTATTTTAACATATATAGAATGAATAAATTTTCTCACCATAATGATGATTATATTTTTGATGAATATATCATATTTGTTCTTTTTTATTTTCATTGATATTATTTTCCCTACTATTCTATGAATTTTTATTTTTTAAATATATCGAGAGAATGAGATATTTTCCTTATTTTAAAAGAAACAATAAAATAGTATTTTAAAAGTATTTTTCATCTATATAATAATCCTATGAGAAATATTATTTTTTACCTGGGTTATGATATTGTGTAAAAATAAATTTCCTTTCTATGGAGGGATTTTTTTGAATATTATTTATGTATGATTATATGAAACCCATTACTTTCCAATGGGGTCATTAAGATATGATGAAACAATGAATGATCTTATGATGCAATCCACTTATTTTCTCTAGACAGATATGATTATTTAATAATCAAAATTGTATGAAATGAATTTATTTTTTGTGTGTGATGCTATGATAAACTAATAATGTTTATCTGCTATTATAGATCACTTATTTATAGTTTTCATTATGTGATGGGTGGGTCTAAACTTATATATCCCTCTAATGATGTACGTAAAAAAAGACAAATCATGAGATAATATGGGTTGGAATGGGCAGTGAACCACGTTTATAAAGGGACTATATCTAATATTCCATTCTTGGGGAGAGAACTTTGATTAAGTAAATGATAGAATAAGGTGTGAACCCAATCTAATACAATAGTTTTTTCCACAATATTTGTCCTATAAGTGAACCATGAATAATTAAATTATGTAATAGGAAGTGAACAAAATCCACTATTTATCTTTTTACACTCTGACTGTCTTCTATGTGATCACTGACTAAATAAATTATTTTTTATATTTATGTGCATACAAAAAAATTATGTATTGTGTTTATGATATGTTTTCATGTCTCCTATTTGATTAGTTTTTATTGAACTATAATGACCCAAGCTTGATGTACATGGATATTACCTCAATTTTGAAGAATAAATAATAAAATATAAAAATAGATTCTAAATAATGTATAAGTTTAGTTCCTTGGGACACGTGGAACACATTCTACAAATTTGATGAAATATATTAAAAATATCCCTTAGAGATGTTACCCTTTTGTACCCCTACATATAACCTATTATTATAACATGGGGAATAAACAAATAAGTAGAGGGTGAGACCTTATGCTTAGTAAATGTAATCATTGAAGATATCAATCAAACCATAATCATATGTAATAATAACATAAACTAAACCTTTGATAATAAAATAGTTCATATCAATGATCATGATATTATTTCATGGGATAAATCATAGAATTTTATTAAAGAATAGATTCCCAAAGAGCATAACATAAGACATGGAATTTTTGGTATACACATAAGCATTGAAAATCATTTCCATAATAGTCAAGACTCGATTAAAAGTCAATAATACTGGAAAAAGTACCTTATATAACTTACTTCACTCCTCATTCCAACCCGGTGTTTCTGAACCGAGATGATTTCTTGTTCTGGACCAGTATTACTAAATAAAGATCATTTCCCATTAAATCACTATCTATCTCATGGGATATAAATCTTTAACGAATAATTTTTTGGAGATATATTTCCCACCTTTCACACAATTAACACCACATATATGTGTTTCATTGGAACAAAAATCATTCAACAAATCTTAACCCATGGAATGAAATGAGTATCATAAAATTCCTTCAATCATAACACAATCCATGGAAAATAAGTGGGTTTCATAAATTTTATTCCATCATAAAAATTAACCATTCATAAAAACAAAAATAATTGTATCATTGATTCAAATCCCTCGAAAAATATAAGTTATATTAAATCATTTTATCTTTGATGGAATTTTTTTTTAGAGATCACATAAATAATTTTTGAGGAAAACATCCTTTCTCCTTTGAAAACAATTTTTCGCCTTGAAATGCCTTGAAATTTTATGATAAATAATATTATTTGAAAATAATCTTCAAGATTGAAAGGGAATATTTATGTCATTGTGGTGTCATGTAAATGTAAAAATCCATTTATGTATAATAAGTTATCAAAGAACACTCTCTTTATTCTTTTGTTGGTTAAGTTAACAAGTACACGGTTAGGAAAATGAAAAACGATTCAATTTAAACCATTTAGTAAAACATAATTAATGAAAAAATGGATATAATATTTTTTAAATAATTTTATGATTAGTTTGGAATATATTATTAAGATACATAGACATGGAAGATAAATATACCCCAGTAAAAACTTATGTGTATACAATTTGAGATAATAATGAGATTGTGAAATTAACACTTATCTTTGGTATAGTGTCCTTCGTATGTATCAGAAACTCCTTTGTAGTGGATTAAATAATTTTATTAATTCATTATATAACCATATTAATATTTATTATACCATATATGATCATATTATAACCCATTTGTTTAATAATATTTCATCACTACTCTTCTTTCAGTTGTTAACGACTTCCGTTTATTGTGCATGTTTTATCATATATGTCTATGTTATTTCATGTAGAATATATTTATCTCATTTAATGAATCATATTAAGGTAATATATATAATATTAACTCATTATATAAATTTATATAATCAATATTTAATGCTGAATATGGAATATGAATCGCATCACGTCGTTGAGACGATAGGTCGAACACACGCAAGGGAAACAGTATAATTCCTTTAATTGTGTAATGGAATAGAATTAAATGATTTATATATTATAATATAATAAATATAATTCTATAATAAACACATATTTTTATTATTTCCATCATTACATCAATCCAAATTAAGTGGTGATGAAAAACATTTACACCACGACGCATAGACGATATGTCCTATATACGCACACATAGTACTTTAATTTTTCGTATGTTAGATAAAATATATAATTTGTTATTCCATAATAATAAAAACATATCATAATGTATTTTATAATAGATTTAATAATTTATGAATGTAACACAACATAAAGATTAAGTAGAAGATGAGGTAATCTTGAAAGAGTCGGTGAAGGGAATTACCTCTTCTTCAACTAGCTCCGTCTAGATATCCCCATAGGGAAACATGAGTTGATATTTTGAGAAGACCATAACCTCATAAATGTGGATAGGGAAGTTCATTCAGGAAATGTTCAAGGTATTACTGAGTTTTAAGGCTCAAAGTGATGTGAATACGCAGAGGAGGATGTTCCCATTTTTAATTGATGGGTTGGGAACTTTTAGAATTTCAAAATATATTAATTTATTATAAATTTAATATCAATCAAAATACCTCCCAAAGGAAATGGATTATAATATAATATGATATAGTATTTTAATACAATACTAAATTGTTTTTATGAATCTAGAAATTTGTTTAAACCTTATCATTTTGATTAACCCTTAGTTAACCTATTTTAATTTAAAGTAATAATTTTTGAATGTCAAAATCATGTATTTTTTATTGATTTGGTGTATATTAGACCATAAATGAACCATTTAGATCATTTAATACCATGTAATTATTATAATAATTTGTAAATACATTATATTATTTTTTAATAATTTAATAAAAAATTATTTTAATAAAATATCAATAATGTATATTTTGACTCTATTCATTTCATTGAATTTTAAAAAAATGAATATAATAAGTTAACATCAGAACAATTATTTTATTATATCCATAATATTTATAGTTAATCAATAAAAATATTGAGATATATTAATTTACACGAATGAAATTTATTTTATTATTTTTAATATCATTAATTTGATTTAGTCATCAATAAAATAATTACTACATCATCGTTGTTGAAGGCATTAAAGTAATTATTTGCACCCTAAAAATTCTAAATAAATATTCATTTATAATATAATATTTTTTCATTTAATATTAATGTGTACTATATAAAAAAGATCTATAAAATATTATATTAAAATAGAATATTAGTTAAAATCTTTTAGTGTGATCAACATGACTTATTTTTCAATAAAATATTATAAGGGAATTATTAATGTACATGTGGATGAAAATGGTCATCCATTTTACCCTTGGAAAAACATGTATAATATATAAACAAAGAAAATTATTTTCCATGTTTTTGGGTCATTTAATAGTTCTTCTAATTTTATCTAGAATAATTTTATTTATTTTTATTCTTCTTGAATAAGCTCTACATCAGAATTGAATATACCTTTAATACAATTATTTACTTCCTAAAAATTAAAAAGAAAATACCATGATAAGTAAAAATATATTCGATTTAAATTAAATATTTATAGTTAAATTTATATTATATGCAATCCTAAATTGAGTTTTTTTAGTTATTAAAATTTGAGTATGATTTCTTCAACTTATCATTAATGAAAATAAATTTAATGTCTTACTCGCATCCAAGTGGATTAAATAGGGAATAATGTAATCCCAATATTTATTTTTTTTGAAACCCACTCATCAAGTGAAAAATAGTTCATTTTTAGGGTAATTTTATAATATTTGTAATATTATTTTTACCTTTAATTACCAAATTTACCTTTTACCATGTTAATAAAAAACTACTTAATATACTATTCATAACTCCTAAAAAAACCTATTTATATAATTTTTATCAACTGATTCCAAATATGGATTATTTGTTTAAAAAAATTCAAATCATAAAAGGTGCAATAATTATTTTAAAATGAATCGTTTTGATGTGGTGTGAAAATGATTTATTAAAGTTAACACATGCAAAAGATTGAAATGATTCAACATAAAAATTCAAATTAAAAGTGTTTCCAATGACCTAAATTATATTAAATTATATAAATAATAATCCAATTATAAATTAAAAATAATAAAAATAAATATTCAAACACAAAAAATAAATTGTATAAAAAATATGTTTTAATTAAAATGCTATTTTTATTACTATTCATCAAAACATGAAACTTATTAGAAAAATACCAAAAACATGACCAAAGTTAATCCTATAAAATATATTTGATGAATATAATTTTTTTTATTTAATATATAATATATATATTTCACAAATATATTTACTAATTTTAATGAATTTAATTTATCAAAACAAAATTAATATAGGAGCATAAAAATAATGAAAAAATCATTTATATTTAATTGTTATATATTTTAATTTCTCAGTAATTTTTATATAATAAATTCATCTTATAGACCCAATATTTTCAAAAATTATTTAATACTATTCATAATTTTTAATTTATTAGGTAGGTTATTATCTTATTTAAATACTAATAAAATATTGTTTTGTAGAAACTTTGTGTTGCATGTAACAAAATCTAATCCAATGTTTCATGTAATGCAAGGAATCAAAGAAATCTACTGGTTTTAAAAGAATCTATTTCATAAAAATCCCAAGGTTACATTATACCATCCATAAAATGATTTTCACTATCTAAATTCTTCTGGGTTATCAAATGTTTAATACTTGAATAATTCCTTCCTAGAATCCCACATCATAAAATCAAATAACAAAACATCCTTTTAAGAAGGAAAGCTAGATACATAATGGTTATGCAAAGTCACTCATAACTCAGTTTAAACATATGAGAACATAAGTGGCATAAGAAAACATGGATATAGAAGAGAAACATAACTATCAATATCTAGTGGGGATTGATTGAGAACAATGCTAGAAGAAAGTTAACAATCAAAAGTCTATAAACATTCAATGATCTAAGGGATCATATGATTCATCAAAAAAGAAGGTACTAGGATAAATTTTTTGGTTTCAAGATTATATCTATAGGGATGATTAATTTTCCGGATGAAATATAATTAATTTATTTAATTAAATTTCATAACCATAATCATTTCATTTCATTAATCATTGGTAAATTTCCACTTCATCACTTTTTCCTATAAATGGAGTTGAATTTTATATTCCTAAAACATTAGCGGATCATGAGATCTATAGAATGGTAAGTCTTTCAATATTTCATGACAAAAACTTTATCATTTATTATCGAATATTCATAAATACTCATATGGGAAAATAATAATTTAATTTTTAAAACATCAAACTATTTCATAAATGTTATGTTTTTTTTATCCTTGCATAGTCCAAAACATTAAAAACAAGGTCACTAAATTAAAAAATTCAAAATTATAATTATTCCCCCACAAATAATTGATGTAGATCATAATTATCACACACAAAACATGTGAAAACTCTTATCATATATTCATTTAATGTATGATAACAACTTCAATTACCATAAAACCATAGTGAAAACATGCACGCTTTCAGAAATTAACTCTTTACAAATTGTATAAATCCCAAATATTCACTAAACTCTATCTAGGATATCAAAACATAATTTCCCCTTATGTCAGCCCCAAGTTCATTAACACTATCAGTCATCTATTTATTTAATTATCCCAACATTAGGAACATATTAAGGGTTATCATTCCCTTGATAATGTGTTTTCTAAAAATGTATGAATCACTGTTCTTGTTTACCAGAACTATATAGCATATTCTTTCAAATCCTTAAGGAAAAGCTATAGTGGGTCAATGAATATTTACTTCATTATTCTGAACTACCATAAAATTAATTTTAAAAAACTAATCATGAATTCCAATACATAAACAATAATTCCTTACACCACTTTAATATCCAAATACAAATCCCCAGTAGTGAGTGCCTGATACTTCCAATTTTTTTGGCATTAAGAGGTTGCTAACATTGATAATCATTGACAACTCTTGGGTTTTCAAATTTATCATCATAATTTCCCATTTTCCATGAACATGAAACATTGATGTGTGGGTGGTTCATTCTGTGTGACCTTTTATCACTTCATGTCATTATATATCCTTTTCCCATTACTTCGACAGTAAATTTCTCGATGTCCTTCTTTCCTACACCTAAAAAAATTACCAGTCGCCTTACGATAGTCTCCACCATGATTCTTTCCATAATTTCAGCATAAGGAAATGCTCATATTATTCTAACCATGTTTTTTTATAATATCTTTTAATCCCCGTCTTCCATTTCTTATCAAAACCATGATATTTATATGCATCTCCAACTTCCCATTATAACATGATATCACAATGCACAATATATTTATATCTACTAAACTCTCTTATGGCCAACGCTCTTCGAATAGTTGGTTTTAAACCACTAAAAAAATGATAAAGCTTACTTTTAGGGTGGTTTCTAAGTTCAGATGTTTATCTCACAAGAATTCTAGAATTTTCAACTTAGGTACAAACATATTCATTATCCTTTTTCATAATCTCAAGGAACATGTTTTCCATCCCTATACAAATAATATATGAAAGTAAATAATAAAAAATAAGTTCTTAAATTCATCCCAATCCATGGATTTAATTTAATATTTCCACCTCGTATTCTTGATTAGAGTTCACCACTGGTTCACTTCCCCTTCTAACCAATAAATAACCAGAATTAATTTTTGAGGTTATGAACACTGGATAACAGAGATTATATTTTCACTTTTACTAATCGTTTGATCAAAAACAAGTAAAATAGATAAAAAACTAAAATAAGGTGGATGATTCCTCATGGACTTAACAGAATGTTTTTCCCTCCATTACTCAATCATAATTCCATCATAATTCATAGATTGAGAGAAATGGTTGAGCATTGTAATGAGAATGTTTATTTCAAAGCCTATTGAATTAAGTTTCATAGGATGGAAATCATAACATTTTCCATCACAATTTCCATCAATGCAATTCCGTCAAGTTCAATACATTGAAAAAAACCATAAATAATAGTGTTAAAAACACTAATCATAATGGTAGAGCTACAAAATAAAGGGAAATTAATTATAAAATTTAAACTCTGGACACCTTAGGTTTTATCCTATGTTACTCATGATCATTACTAAAACAATTGGATTGAAACTTATTCTTAGACTTATCTGTAGGGTTGTTAAGAAGGTTTTATCATCCTAGTTTCCAATGGTTAACTAAGTATTTTCTCAGATATGAACTATAATTACCCAATCTTGCCATATATGAATATCACATCACATTTGTGGAATACATAATTCATTACATGAATAGATTCCCAAATAATATATTAGTTTATGGCCTTTTACATCTAGAAACAAATTCATCTAATTTGGTGGAAGATCATCATCATCACCCATACAGATATTCCCCATTAGTAAACCTACCTAGAACGTTTCATTATAACCTTAAGATGAGAAAACATAAGAATAGGGTGAGATCAGACGCTTCGTAAATGTAAACAAGGGATATATCAACTATATCATAATCAAAAGGAAGAAGAAAGAAAATAGCAATTGAAAACACAATATATCATATCAAAGATCCCAAGATCATGTCATTGGATAAATCATATATTTTGATCAAATAACATATTCCTAGAGATCGTAACATAAGACATAGAATTTATGGAAAATATATAAGTAGATTAAATCAATTATATTTTAGTTATGGCTCATTTACAAACCATAAAAGTGGACATAGTCATTTAAGGAACTGATTTCACACCTCATTCAATAGATGTATTAAATAATTGGGATCATTTCCAGTTCCAACCCTATTGTACTAGACTGATATCATTTATTGTTCCATCCCTATCGATATCATGAGATATAAATAATTACTCAATGCATTGGAAGGAGATATAGGTCCCACACATCACATAATAAAATCCAAATATATGTTTTCGACAAGAAAATAAATCATTCATCATATTTTAATCTGAATAATGAAATGGTTTTCATAAAAATCCATCAATCATAACCTAAACCATAGAAAATAAGTGGGTTTTATAAATATCATTCTATAATAAATATAAATCATTCATAAAAACCATTATAATTAAAGAATTCAATTATATAGATAGTAAAAAATATGTAATGTCAAATAATGTTATCATAGATGGAAAATAAATTCAAGAGATCCCATGAAAATTGTAGTACCCCTGGTTTCTAGTATTCAACCCTTTCATGACACATTTAATGGTTATAATGTTAAGGGTGTTGAACGAGAGAGTCGGGAGAGCTTGGAATGATGTTTTGAGGCAAGTGGGAAGTCGCACGGGAGGCACACGGTTTGTCTAAACCGTGTGGACAAACTGTGCGTTGTGGGTCTTGGAGGTAGTGGATTCCTCATGGTCGGCACACGGTTTGTCTAAATGTGCTGCCAAACTGTGCGAGATGGGTGGCCAAGGTAGTAGCTAACACATGGTTAGTGCACAGTTTGTCAAACTATGCGAACTAACCGTGCAGCCACTTAAACGAGATCCTATTAAAGTGGATCTCATGCATTTTTTCTTCTATGTAGCTCGTTTTCCCTCCTAAATGGCCCTTAATTGTGATTTTGGTTCTCCTAAGGTCAAGGAGGGTTCTCCTATCATTCCGGAAGCAATCCAATGTCTTCTCTTGGCGAATCGAAGCCGTATTATTGAGGTATGTGATTGTTCTTGTTTGGTTTCTCAGATCTACTTAGATCTACTTCTCCTCTTTAATCTGTTTCTTAGATCTATGCCTGTTATGGGTAGATCTAAGTGTGTGGATTCCAACAAAGATGAGTCTTTGTCTTGGTTGTGTTTAGAGAAGTTATCTAAGAAGGATCCTTGGTGAATCTACTAGGGTTTCCTGTGCGTTCTCTATTTGTTAGGGTTTTCGTCAAAACCTTTGAGGTAGGTGGCTTCTATCTCGACTCCTTTTATTAGAATTTATTGTCTTGGTTTCAAATTGGGTTATTTGAATGACAATGATTGTGCAAAGCATGAAATAAATCTTCTTTAATAATGATTTATGGTTTTGATGAAATTGTGAAATCTTGGTGAATTTTTGTGCAATGTTATTTGGCTTCATGAATTAAAAATGTTTATTTAAAATTATATATTTGATGGAATGGTAAATGGTTTGATTATATATGTATTTTCAATAAATAGGGGTGTTTTATTGAAATTTTTTGGTATTGAACTGTCTTAATGAAATTGGTTCATTCTTTGGTTTTCAATAAAAGTACGATTTTATTGAAATGGTTTGAATTTGTTGAGCACACTTGGTTTTGATGGAAATGGTTTTCAATAAAAGGTTTATTATTGAAATGATGGTTTTGGAATGATTTTTATGAATGTGTGGTGTGTGTTCATGTTTCATACATGAGTCTTGGTTGAAATAGGAACTTGTGCTCAGTGCCAAACGTTTAATGGAACTTTGGACTTTTAAGTCGGAGGCTTGGATGAAATATGACATTGTGCTCAGTGCCAAAGGTGTAATGGCACATGGGAAACAATTACCTTGTGACGACTTGGTAGATCGATGAGAAACCACTCATGATTATGGAACTGTCATAATGAAGCATGCATGGTTGATTTCACGGGTTTGTGAAATGGTTCGAAAGCTTGTTTGGTTATTTTTCTGGAATAATAAATTGATAGAAAATTGGTTTAAATTTCTCTTGGAATGCCTTTGGTTATGAATGGTTTTGGAAACCTGTTTATATTTAGTTATAAACTGCTTTTGATAAAATGTTTTCGATAAAATGTTTTTATATAAAGGTGTCTAACTCTTCTATCCTAGTGGCGTGAGTAGGGAATTCATTGGGGAAAACCTACTGAGTTTTATACTAATGCCTGCTTTGGCACATTGGTGTTTTTTTAGATGTCGTATTCTGGGACACAGGTAAAGGTAAAGAATCTCATTACTAGTGGCTCATGGTTAGTCTTGGGATATGTTGTGGAGCTTGGAGCTCATGGAGCATGGTGTTTGGTGTCTTTTGAGAGTATTGAGTGGTTCTTCCCCTATGTACTTTGCTATTTGGTTTGGCCTTTTGCTGTTGTGTACTTTGATGTTTGGTTTGGTCTTCTGTTGATGTGTACTTTGATGTGGCTTGACATAAATGAAGTTGTTTAGTTGTCAGTCTTTTGTTCATGCATTATATAGTGAATGTTGGTATGCTTGGTTGGTATATGGGTTTTTCTTAAAGGTTAAATCATCCCCCAACATGTATTTGAAAGCCTTCAGCATTTATTTCGAGCCTTTGGCACCTTGGGAATATCACTTAAGGCCTAGTAATGACTCGTTGTACTCTCAAGCCAATGAGAATTGGTGGGTCATTACAAATGGTATCATCTTGTTCAGTCCTTGCATAACAAGCAGTCATAAATGTTCTTGGTCTTGGAGTTGAAATTTTTTCTTGTCTATTACTTGGGTAGAAATCTTAAATAGGAGTACGATTGTCGGAACATGAAATGTATAGCATAAATGGACGTAGCTAACCAATTTATACTGAACTTCATGTTACCAGGATGTTGGGTACATAAGTGTTTTGGATACACTTATATAATGTTGGAAATCCCATTGTCATGGGTTCAGCCAATGAGAGGAGCATGAAATTCATTGTAGATGAATGACTTTCAAATAGGACTTTATATTTCATTGTGAGGAATGTGTAAGGATTTTATGCATGGTGATAATTTTTGAAAAATATAGAAATTGTTTTCAAGGGAATGACTTTGAAAACAAGGCATTGGGTATATTTAAAAAAAATTGATTTTCAAAAAGTATGTTAAATATTTTAAAAAATCGTTGAACATGGAGAAAGGTTATTTTTTGAAAAACAATGTTGTGGTAGTCATTTTTATTAATTTGAAATTCTAAGACAACGGTTCTTAGAGAGTGAGATTGACGGAGTTCGTGTCCATTTAGAAAACAACAAATGCGGAAAGGTGGAAAGCCTCATTGTGATTGTGTTGTATAATACGATTTGAAATAGGAATTTTTGATGACTACAGAAGTGAGACTCAAGGTTGGTGGTTCTGTTTATAGATATCGGGCAGGTTTCGTAGAGACTAACCGGAAGTGGCCGATAAAAACGTGGTTTCACCAAGCCCCATGTGAACCAGTAGTTATTCTAGAGAATTTTATAAGTTTCCAAGCAATGTGATGTGAAAATAGAGGGGAACAACCAATGAATGTTGATTATGTGGCTCAATTCCAAAAGCTGGATCCACCCATCATTAGGTGTGATTCAGACCCATAAGGGGCAAAGATGTGGCAAGCATAAATGAATAGAATTTACAAATTCTTAGGGACACCGAAAGTGTTAAAAATCAAGCTAGCAATGTGTAATCTTGAGAATCTTGCTCTTCATTGGTGGGAGTTGGTAGTCCAAGAGGGAACAAAACAGGGTATGATGTGGGAATGTTTTTGAGGAATTATCTATTAAAATTCTACTCACATAATTTCAGAATTCAGTGCACAACTGATTTCTTCAGTATGAAGCAAGAGCATATGTTGGTGATGGAGTATGCAACTAAGTTCATGACCTTAGTACGGTTTGCACCCGAGGTTGTAGGTAGCACATGGTTAAAGGAAAAGATCCTTGAAGCTGGGTGAAGGTAAGAGATCGATTCAAAATAGTAGTGCTATGTATCAGTGATTACATAGAGATGGTGAATCAAGAATCGGTGGCTCAGTAGGATCTGTTGGGAGCTTCGGGTAGAGGAAGCATGGTGGAACCCATGGGGAATAGTGGCAGCTTTAGTTTTGAAACTACAGACTCCTCTTAGTGAAAGAGAATATCAAGCCTTACTTTGTAAAGAATTTGCTATAACTGTGATAGAGTTGAGTTGAAATGGGACTTCCCCATGTTGGATATGGATGTCTATGACGTAATCCTGGGTATGGATTGGTTGAAAATGTTTAAGTCTCACATTGACTATTATGAGAGAACAATTATTTTCATGACTGAGAACATAATCAACTATCTCTTCAGAGAAGAGAGAATGGTAAAGAAAGATACAAATAGCTTGTTGGAAACAATGGTGGGAACAATCTCCTAGAAACTGGAAGTGTTGACTTTGGCATCAATGGAAGAGATCGAGGAAAATGGTTTTCCACCTTTTGTGGATCAATTTCTAGATGTATTTCCCAATAACTTCTCAGTGTTACCACCTCTAAGGGAATTGGAGTTTACTATTGATCTCCTTTTAGAGACCAGTCCTATTTTCCTTCTGTATTATAGGATGGAACCAACAGATTTATAGGAATTTAATGTGTAGTTAGATAAGCTGGATAGAAAGGGTTTCATTCGACCAAGTACATCTCCATGGGAATCACCTATTTTGTTCGTGAAAAAGGAAGATGGAACTATTCGGCTCTGTGTTGATTATCTGAAGATTAACCAAGTTATGATAAAGAATTGATATCCACTTCCACGCATTGATGATCTTATTCGATCAATTAAAGGGATCTTTGTGGTTCTCCAAGATTAACTTGCTATCAGAAGTTCAGAAAGCTTTCTAGGAACTGTAGGTTCTCCTAACATCAAATCCCATCATGATCTTAACTGAATCAGGACAAGGGTATGTGGTTTATTTTGATGCTTTGGGAATAGGGTTGGGTTGTGTTCTCATAAAAGGAGATGATTTGGTTACTTATGGTTCACAGAAGTTGAGGGTGCATGAGAAGAATTTCCTAGAACATGATATGGAGTTAGCTGCAGTCATCCATGCATTGAAAACTTGTAGACATTATCTCATTAGTGAAAAATTTACTGTGTTTACAGATAAAAAAATCATGAAACACATTTTCCCACATTGAGATTTGAATCTGAGGCAAAGGAGTTGGATGGAGTATCTCTAGATGTTTGACTATGACTTGATGTAAACACCAGGAAAATGGAATTTGGTGGAAGATGCATTCAGTAGAAATTCATACACTCAAATTGGGAAAGTAGCTTGACATAAATGGCAGTTTATGTCGGTCTTAGCCTACATGAATGTGGAATGTGAAGACTAGGGTGATGTTGCTGTTTTCTTTTTAGCTACACTTATTCCTGATTTAGTAAAGATGACCAAAGAAGCACAAACATATGATGCAGAATGTCTAGTTGTATGTTTAAAACTCTATGTTGGGGAGACCATTGATGGCTGGAAAATTGATGGGGGATTCATTTTTAGTTTCAGAGATCGAATGGATGTAGCTATGGTTTGTTAGGAACAACTCTTTCATTCTTACCATCATTCAGGATGGGTTGTACACCCAAGTACACAGAAGATTTATATGTTGTTGAATGCGTAGTTTTGGTGGAGCGACATGAAAAAGATGGATGCTGAGTTTGTCTCATGATGCTTAACTTTTCAGCAGGATAAAGCAGGGAATCAGAGACTAAATGGTATTTTACAATCTTAACTTATCCTAGTATGGAAATGGAATCAGATATCATTGGATTTTTTTATAGATTATCCAAGAATGTACTGGAAACAAGATTCCATTTGGGTGATAGTGGATCGTCTAACCAAGTTAGCCCATTTCATCCCTATTTGTGGAAATCATACTGTGGAAGATCATTAAAAAATCTATATCCGAGAAGTGGTAAAGAGGCATGGTGAACCAGTGTGTATAGTCTCAGATAGAGATCTGAGGTTCACATCTCATTTTTGGAAATCATTACAGCAAACCCTCAAAACTCGGTTGAATTTGATAACGGTGTATCATCCTCAAACAGATGAAAATCCGAGCAGACAATACAAACTTTGGAAGACATGTTGTGGGCTTGTGAATAGGATTTTGGTGGCTCAAGGGAGGATCATATAACCATAGTTGATTTCTCACATAATAATAGCTATCAAACCTCGATACGCATGGCTCCATTTGAAGCACTGTATGGGCGTCCTTGACTTTCTCCTCTATGATGGGTGGAAACGGGTGAATCATCACTAGCCAGGCCAAGCCTTGTCCAGGTGACAAAAGAGAAGATCCAGTTTATTAGAATGAAGATGGTGACGACTCAGAGTCTTCAGAAATCTTATGCAGATAATTGTCGAAGATCATTGTCATTTGTTTTGGGTGATCACCTCTTCTTGAGGATCTCACCAATGATGGGACATCGTCATTTTGGGAAGTAGGTAAAGTTATCTCATAGATACATTGACACTTTTGAGATACTTTAATGGGTTGGAGAGGTGGCATATCGGTTGGCATTACCACCACAGTTTAGTTCAGTGCTTAATGTGTTCCATGTATCTCAGTTGAAAAAGTATCAGCCTGATCCTGACCATGTGATCAGATGGCATCACGTTGACCTAGAGCTGGATGATTCGTTAATACATATCCTGGTACATATTTTGGATTGGAAAGAGAACGTCTTATGTGGAAAAGGAATCGGTCTAGTGTGGGTTTTATGATAGCATGGCCAGATTTAGGAAGAGACTTGGGAATGTTAAAAGGAAATTAAAGAGCAGTGGCTGAAACTCTTTCAGTTTGCTAAATGTTTTCTACTTTCCGAGGATGAAAAGTCCAATGGTGGGGAGAATTTAGTACCCCCTATTTCGGGTATGTTATGCTTCCTTGATGCTTTTAATGGTTATAATGTTAAAGGTGTTTAATGAGAGAGTCGAGAGAACTTGTGATGATGTTTTGAGGCAAGTGGGAAGACGCACGGGGGGCGCACAGTTTGTCTAAACTGTGCGGCCAAACTGTGCGCAGTGGGTCTTGGCGGCAGTGGATTCTGCATGGTCGTCGCACGGTTTGTATAGCCATACAGCCAAACCTTGCAAGAAGGGTGGCCGAGGCAGTAGCTAATGCACGGTTAGCACACAGTTTTTCAAACCGTGTGAACTAACCCTGCAGCGACTTAAACGAGATCCTATAAAGGGGGATCTCATTCGTTTTTTCCTCTATGTAGCTCGTTTTCCTCCTAAGCAGCCCATACTCGGGATTTTGGTTATACTAAAGTCAAGGAAGGTTCTCCGATTATTCTGGTGGTGATCCAAAGTATTCTTTTGTAGAATCGATGCCGGATTCTTGAGGTATGTGATCATTCTTATTTGGTTTCTCAGATCTACTCAGATCTACTTCTCCTATTCTCTCGGTATCTTAGATATATGCCCGTTATGTGTAGATCTATGTGTGTGGATTCCAAACATGATGTGTTTTTGTCTTGGCTGAGTTAGGAGAAGATATATAAGAAGGATCGTTGGTGAATCAGCCGGGTTTTCTTGTTCATTCTCTGTTTGATAGGGTTTTCGTCAAAACCATTGAGGTAGGTGGCTTCTCTCTCGAATCAGCTTATTAGAATTTATTGGCTTGGTTTCAAATTGGTTATTTGAATGAAATTGATTGTGCAACGCATGAAATAAATCTAATTTAGTGATGATTTAGGCTTTTGACGAAATGGTGAAATCTTGGTGAATTGTTGTGCAAAGTGATTTGGCTTCTTGAATTTAAAATGTTGATTTTAAATTACGGATTATTTAGAATAGTAAATGGTTTGGTGAAAGAGGGATTTTCAATAAAAATGGGTGTTTTATTGAAATAGTTTGGTATTGAAATGGCATAATAAAATTGGTTCATTCTATGGTTTTCAATAAAACTACAGTTTTATTGGAATGGTTTGAATTGGTTGAGTACACTTGGTTTTGACGGAAATGGTTTCCAATAAAAGGTGTTTTATTGAAATGATGGTTTTTTCATGATTGTTGTGAATGTGTGGTGTGTGTTCTTGTTTCATATTCGAGGCTTGGTTGAAATAGGACCTTGTGCTTGGTGCCAAACGTATAATGGCACATGAGACTTTTAAGTACGGGGCATGGTTGAAATATGACCTTGTGCTCGGTGCCAAAGGTATAATGGAACATGGGAAACAATTACCTTGTGAAGAATTTGTAGATCGGCGATAAACCACTCATGATTATGGAACTGTCATAATGAAGCATGCATGATTGATTTCACGGGTTTGTGAAATGGTTGGGTATTCCAAAAAGGAATTTTTGTGAAATGGTTTGAAAGCTTATTTGTTTATTTTTTTGGAAAAATAACTTGATGGAAAATTAGTTTAAATTTCTCATGGAATTCCTTTAGTGATGAATGGTTTTGGAATCCTATTTATAGTTTTTTATAAACTGATTTTGAGAAAATGTTTTAGATAAACTATTTTTATATAAATGTGGCTAACACTTCTATCCTAGTTGCATGATTAGGGAAGTCATTGGGGAAAACCTACTGAGTTTTATACATACCCCTACTTTGGACTGTTGGTGTCTTTGTAGATGTCGTATTCCGGGACACAGATAAAGGTAAATCATCTCATTACTAGTGCCTCGTGGTTATGCTTGGGAGATGTTGTGGATCTTGGAGCACATGGAGCATGGAGTTTGGTGTCTTTTTAGAGTCTTGAGTGGTTCTTCCACTGTGTACTTTGATGTTTGGTTTGGTCTTCCGTTGTTGTGTATATTGATGTAGTTTGACATAAATGAAGTTGTTTAGTTGTCAGTATTTTGTTCATGCATCATATAGTTAATGTTGGTGTGCGTGGTTGGTTTATGGGTTTTTCTGAAAGGGTAAATCGTCCCCCAACTTGTATTTGAAACCCTTTGGCATTTATTTCCAGCCTTTGGTGCCTTGTGGATGTCACTTAAGGCCTATTAATGACTTGTTGTACTCTCAAGCCAATGATAATTGGAGGCTCATTACAAAAACAATTCTTGAGGAAAATATCCTTTCTTATTTGAAAACATTCTCATTCCCTGAAAATTCCGTGCAATTTTAAAAGAAAATATTTTCATTGAAAATTAACTTGTAATATTAGAAGGGAAGAATCAGGTAATTAGAAGATCATGTATTTTTGAATAGAAAATTTATGTTGTATAAGTTAAAAAAGAAAATTCTCCTCTTACTTTTCTAGATAAATAAAAAATTACCTTGTTAGGAAAATGACAAAAGGTTCCATTAAAACTGTTTTTTAAAATTAAAAAAATTGGTAAAAATGAATTTATAAATTCAAAAAGAATAATAAGAATATTTTGGATTATATTATTCAAGATTCATGGATATAGAAGATAAATATACCATAGTAATTACTTATTAATAAATAATCTCATATAAAAATGAGATTGTGAAATTAACCCTTAGAATAAGTATGATTTACATTACATGTATCTAAATCTTCTGTATAATGGATTAAATAATATTATTTAGTTATTACAGATCCATATTAATATTTTTCATATGATATATGATCATATTATCACCCATTTGTTAATAATATTTTATTATTACTATTCTTTCTTATGTTAACTGCTTCTTTTTGTTATGCATGTTTTGTCTTAAGTCCCACATCATTCATATATAATATTGTTTTTCCATTTCTAGAATTATATAAAGGAATTATTTATCATACACTCACATTATTTAAATTTATATAATAAATTTTCATTGGTGAATATTGAATATTAATCACATTGTTTCGTGGAGACGGTAAGTCATACCTACACACGAGCAATAATATCATTCCCTTAATATTGAAATGTTATGAATGTTTATGGTGTATATTTTATTCAAGAATAAATGTCATGTTATAATCATAATATATAGTTATTATTTCCATAATTACCACCATCCAATAAAAGTGGTGATAAACAATAGATTACACCATGACATTGAGAAAGTAAGTCATACATACACACACATGCATTTTTTGTTTTTTATAGGATAGATAAAATATGGAATTTACTTTATACATAATCACAAATACACCTCATAATATATTTTATACTGTATTTATTACATTAGAATGGGAAAAATTAAGTGGATTTAGAATAAGAAATAATCTTGAAATATTCAGTGAAAGAGACAACCTATTCTTCAGCGAGCTCCCCCTATATTTTCTTTTTAGGGACACTAGTGTTGGTATTTTGAGAAAAAAAACTCTAGACTATGGATAGGGTAGATTATAAGTGCAATATTCTAGGGATGCATAAGCTTGATAGCTAAATGTGATGTGAATAAGTGGGGGAGGAGGTTCCCTTTTATAATTGAGGTGGGTGGCACTTTTTGTATTTCAAAATATATTAATTTATAATAAATTAAATCTCAATAAAAACACAACAAAAATTCTATGTATTCTAAGATAAGACGAGAAAATGATTTAAAATAAAAAACCAATATATATTTGGAAATTATTGAAAATTTTTATACTTTATCATTTTGATTGACCCTTAGTGAGCTAATTTTAATTTTCACTAAAGTAATAATTTTTCCAATGGTTAAAGATTGTAATGTTTACTTATAATTTAAAAATTAGACCATACATGAAAATGTAGAACATTTTAGACCCTTTTATAATTATTTTTTATTTTTTAATATTTTTTAGTATTTGTAAATACTTTAATAAAATATTATTTTGATAAAATATAAATAGTGTCAATTACCACCCCACTCAATTAATTTATTTTTACAAATATAAAGATAAAAAGTTAACTGAGAAAAAAAATTCAATCCCTATGATTTCAAGGTAAAATATTGAATTAATTTTATACATTAATTGACTCAAAAGATATTTATTTAATATTTTTAATATCATTAATTTGATTTATTCATTAATTAAATAATTATTGCAACATTGTTGTCAAATCCATTAGAGTAATTATTTTTTCACCTAAAAGTATGAATAAAATACCATGAATAATATAAATTTGAATTCATTAAAATTAATATTTATTTTATAAAAAACAATTTTTTAAAGTTATAAAATAAAATAGTATACCAATTATAAACCTATATTGTAAACAAATTGACTTCCTTTTAAATAAAATATAATCCGAGTCTTATTCATATCCATGTCACTTATAATGGTCATTAATTTAACCCTTGTACAAAAAATGATGACATATGAAGAAATAAAAATAAATATTAATTTTTTGGGTCATTTAATTGTTATTATAATTATAATCAAAACCATTTTATTTATTTTTATGTTTCTTGAACAGGAACTGCATCATCATTTTATAAGCATTTAGGCTAATTATTTATTTCTTTAAAATTAAAAATAAAATACCTCATTAAAGAAAAATATTTTAGAATTCAAATAAAATTTTATTGTTGAATTTTTATTCTATATAACTATATATTCAATAAAATTATTAAAATTTAAGTAATACGTGTTTAATTTGACATTATAAAAAATAAAGTAAATGTCTTACTCTTATCCAAGAGGATTCAAAAGGGTATAATATCAGCATCATATTGATTTTCGTAGAAACCCACTCATCGAATGAAAATAGTTCACATGTTATGGTAATTTTATAATATTTATAATTTTATTTTTACCCTAAATCAACACATTTAATATTTTACAATGTTAATAAAAAATTACTAAAGTTAATATTCATAATGCCTCAAAATAAAAGAAACCTATTTACATAATTTAGACCCACAGATTCAAAATATTTAATCTATTTTTCAAAATTTAATACATATAACTTTTAGTAATTAATTTAATATTAATCTCATTGACGGGGTGAGAAGATAGGTAATTAAAGTTAGAACATGGAAAAGATTGAAATGTTTATATATCTAAATTTAACGTAAAATTGTTTCTAATTACCTAAATTATGTTAAGTAATAAAAAAATAATTAAATTATAATTTAAAACCAATCAAAATAATAATTGTGTACTAAAAATAAATTTTATGAAATATAAGTTTTCAATTTAAATAAAATATTTTATAACTATTCATTAAAACAAGCAAGTTATCAGAAAAATATCAAAAATGAAACCAATGTATCTTTTTTTATCCCAATTTAAAATTATTTTTTTTCAAATAGAATATATAAATGTGTAAAAAATTGGATTAAAATTTGGTTCTTCTTTAAATGGGGATAAAATAACCCTTTTGAAAAATATATGTTTTATGCATATTTTTTCTAAGTTGTTATATTATGCCAATAAAATGTATTTTGATGAATAAAAAAATATTTTATTTAATATATAACATATAAGTTTCATTAATATCATTTCATAATTATAATTAATTTAATTTTGTAATAAAAAATGTCTTTGGCAGCATAAAACCAAAAATATTACCTTTTTATTCTATTAGTATATATTTTCTTTTATAAATAATTTCTCAATATTAAAATTATTTTGAAAACCCTCTAATTTCATAAGTTAGTTAATAATATTCAAAATTTCTAATATAACATGTTGTTCATTATCTTATTTAAATAGTAATGAACTGATGTTTCGTAGATACACAATGTTGCATGTAACTTAAGTTATGCTGATGTGACGTGTATTGGAAAAAATCCAAGAAATATAATGGTTTGAAAAGAAATATATTTCATAAAAATATTAGGGGGTTACATCCAAACATTTATGAATTTTTTTTATTTGTTATAAAAAGTGCTGAGGATATGAATAATGGTTAAGTATCTTCAAATGATTGGGTAAGACTTTCATTAGTAAGGATCCTATTCCCAAACACTTATGCATATAATATGATCACCTATGATCATTGATTGACATCTCATGTGATTAACCGTACTGATCATCAAAGATCACCCTTTCTTATGTCATCCTTTCCGTAGTTTTTGAATAATTTTTTTATGTAGGATAATATTGAGAATGGTTCTATTAATGATTGAATTGAAAGAAGATTATGAAAATCTTCCATGAAGAGAGTTGAATAAGTGTTTAATCTCTAAAGGCACTAAAACATTAATATCTTTGAAAATATGCTATCATGGCATGTATTTAATATTTATCTATGGTTATGTATTATATTTTAATTAAATTATCTGTTTCCATCACAAATAGGGTAAAAGTGTCATCCATGATGGTGGTTGAGGTGGAGGCAGATTTTTTCCAGTATGTGAAGATGTGGATTGAAACTGAGGTGGTGGATACTTAGAAGACATGATTTAATTGTCGGTGTTGGTGGCCTAGAAAAAACTACTTTTTTACTTCTTGAAAAATGTATATTCATGGATTTTAATATTTATAAATACCTTATCACATCTTGATTGTTCTTCTACATGATAAAGCATGTGCTAATTTTCTAAGGATAACTGTTTCATTATTGGGTCACAGAGGATCCCTAATATGATGAGAAAACTAAAGTGCCATAAAAATATTCTTGAACATATTTTCTACGGCTAGATGATGTTATTTTAGGGAAACAAATATTACTGTCCATTAGGGTTAAGGACTCATAAAACCCTGATGCACCTTCTCATGGTGTGCACCCTTGGTAATATCAAGGATGATATTTTGAGAACTCAACCCGCATGTTTGAAATTTAGATTTCATTGTGTCATTGTATGTTCTTCTCTTCAGACATGTGTATTGGTCCTTAGACATTAATATTATTATTTAAAGGTATTAAAACCCACACACTTAGATGTATTGATAAAAAATGTGATGAAACACTGTTCACAGTGAGGATGGATATGTTTTCTGCATAACAGTAATAACCCATTAATAGATATTGTGAGAATGGATTTGTCCCTTCTATTCCATAATTGAAGTTTATAACTTCGGCCCTTTGATGGAATTGTTATAGCCTAAATAAATCTATGTCCATGGTGAGTAATGGGAATGTTCAATTCTGGAAAGTCAAAGAAAGAATAATCGAGCACATGGGTGGATGGCACTAGCATGAATCCCGCTTGATTCAAGATATTGTGACAAGGGGACTACATTACATAGTAATCATTCGTAGGAGGTGACATGTCATTTCAGCACTATATTATTTCTATATGGGTGCCTTGGTGTGTTTCTTAACACTAACCTTGAATTTAGGTAGGCTCCACTAAATTCCATTGAGAATGAGGGCTAAAGGGTTAGACACTAAGTGTGTCAAATTATCTCAGGTATATATTTATTTAACAAGTTGAATAAAGATTCTTCCCTATGGTGGTTTAATAATTACCGAGGGATTCCTGATCACATTTACTTTGTCACTAGTTATTTGAGAGAATATATTCCGAGTGAAATAATATATTTATTAGTGAGAAATGCCATGAAATTTATTTAAGAAATAAATATTCCTTATTCAAGGCCTAATAAATCTAGTGGAAGAAATAAAGAAAATAAAAAAAAGTACACACTGTGTATAATAATATACACACCATGTAGTTTTTTCTATAAATTTGTGAGAAATAATATTATTTAATTAAATAAATAAAATAATTTTTAAATGACTGGGTGAATGTCAAGTGATATTAACTAGTCAACTGTTATTATTAGACATGGGGTTTTACTAAGTATTAATGAAATGAATAATTTCTTTCAGGTAATTAATTCTTTATATTTATTCAATGTAATAAAATAACAATTAAATTATTATCATTATATCTGGCCATTGTTTTTTGGTTGTGCACAACAGATCTGGAGAATACTGTCAAGACAAGACAGTATTGCATTCCTCCATGTATTCTCTAATGTTACAAGAGATATCCTCCTCCATCGGATCAAGGATAGCACTTTAGAAACAACCCTCAAGGCGATTGAAGGCGGGCATTGTAAGCGAATGATCTTCCATTATAACACCCCGAGATCCCTTCACGACATCCAGAGATATATGGATCACATTTGAATCACCTCTAGCGGATGTCTAAAAATGGATTCTGCGACACTACTATGGATCACATTGGATCGTGAAAAAAAACATCAACATAGAGAGAATTATACCATGGAAATTCTATAATTTTAATTAAATTAATTATATCCAATATACAATGATCCCCTATATGTTTCTCATAGCTCCCTATTTCCTTCCCCTTCTCCATTTTTTCCCAATGTTCTGGCATTTTATCATTGTGACAGCTCTAGAATTGATCATTGTTATTGGTAAAATCAAAGTAGCGTACACCCATCCACTCACTTCCACTACACATGAAAATTATATCAACAACATATATGGGATATCCCCATTTGAGCAGGATAGGTGGAATGTTGACACATCCTATGGAGAAGGCCTAACATGTGATATTATACAAGACAAGCTATTGCCCTTGATAATTTTTTTCATTCAAGAGGCCATGGAGCCCATTGGGCCACCCAACAAACTGAACATAGATGGTGGGTCAGGTCCTGAAGATCCAACACAACATGTCTAGTATGTTTTGAATGTACATAAACCCAATGCACCATATGATATACTTAGAGTCCACCTCATGACCCACTGTTTCCTTCTGTATTGGTTTTTAGGGATTCTTCACCAAGTGTTAGTTTTGAGAAATTCAATAGCATATAATGGTATTGTTTTATACATTAATCACTTAAACATGTAAAATTCGGTCCATTTAGGAAATTAAATTTCTAATATAGGTAGATCTAGTGTTTTTCCACTTAATGTCAACATTGGGGTTCAGCTATTACGAGCATGACATTCTGTGGGGTATGGTATTACCATGTATTCACATTAATGATAGGATATGAGTCCGCTTAAGTGTGTTTTGTTTTTTATATTCTCCACTATGCATGGTGTAATTTTTTCTTTTATATTATGATTTTGGATCCAGAACTCCATTCAACCTAACAACTCATAGGTGACCCAAAGTGTATATAATGTTTAGAATTCTACCGATGGATAATCCTTGAATAATCATGTTTTGGGTCCTCCACTTATAGAATTAGGTATTTCCTCATTCAATTTTCATTTTTGGAAAATATAATTTCTTCCATTTTGAGTTTATACCTCCCTAAAATGATTCTTACTTTGTAATTATTTGTATCTATTACTACGTTTGTTTAGAAGTCATGGGTATGAATATTATGGCTAGTTTTTTTTTCGGTTATTTGTAGAGAAGTTTGTTTGACAAGTTATGATGTTGAGAATGAGACTTGGTTTCTGGAATTATCTACTGATATAAATATTTATTTTTTGTTTTTTTTGTTTAATTTTATCCTTCCTTGATTGGTTTATCCATAAGTCTATTGTTTATGCTGACCAAGGATTTCTTTTAATTAGTTTTTGGTTTTGGGTGAATCCCCTTTGGTATATATATACTCACCCCCACATGGAGATTTTCGCCACACAATTTTTAATAATTAATAAGATAGACGACATGATCGTAATCAGGGAGGTCATATCATTGATAGAGCATAATATTATAGGTACACAGAGATGATAATAGTATATAAAGTTCATGAATAGAGCCAGTTTGCTGTAGAGATCTCTTCACCTCAGTTTCTTTAGGTTTGATTCCTTCTGGGTTTATTAGGAATGTTTCCCCATTTACTTTATGGCCTCAAACATTTTTCACCATTGTTGATCATAGTATTTTCTATATATTATATATATTATTACTGTTTATTGATATGTTATTACATTACTATTATCCTGAATGAATATTAGTTCTTATGTATATGTACTTTAAGCCATGGATTATCATCTTGTGTGATATACCAACATGGTGATAGTTGTAGGCCAAAGTCCCATTGATGTAGGGTTTGATTTACCAGACTAATATCATTGGTAGTAAAGGTGGGGCCATAGATAGATGGGTCATGTTAGAGTGACATCAAGAGGGTCTATCTTCAGGATAATTTTTGAGTTATCTATTTGGGAGGATGGTTTGAAAACACTGGGAAAAAATTTCAAGGTGTTTTGTAATTTTATTTTAGGCCAAGGAACCCTTAAGATGTGTAATATTTCGTGTTTCTATTTACCAATATTCTGATATCCTAATTTATCATATATCCACGGCATTGGTTTAAGGGAATAAGAAAATTATACAATCATATTGTTGGTTTTATTCATTGATTTCCATATCCTTTTTGTGTCATCTTCCCAAATATTCCTTGATAATAGTATCATAACATTTCCAACATGAGAATACTAACATATAGAAATCTATCTAGGATTGCGAGGTAAGGATGTGGCTTGATCATATGTGGTATTGAGCCTTCATTAACAAAGAAGTTGTGATACAATGACTTTATCAATGTATCATACCATGATATGTCTCTATAGAGTGATGAAGGGGAAGTTCCTCCACCATTAGTGTAGTTATTAGTCAAAATAACTATATCCTAAGAGGATATCCCTCCACCATATGAGTAGAAAACCATTCAGGTTTTTTAATTATGATATTTCATTTAGGATGAGTTTGCTTTACAAGCTGTATTTGTAGTGATAACCCACATTCTGAGGTTAGCCAGTCCCTATGGCAATGGAGTATTAGATTAAGGTAGTGATTTATGTGAATTTTATTACCTGGAGCCCTATAATCAAATCGTGTTACTAAAATCCATATTTCTCTAGTATGCAATGATTCAATGGTGGAATTTCATCATCTAGGACCCTGATGAGGTGGCTCTCTCATGTATAATGTTTGAGAACCTATATCATGAAGAGTTCTACTATCTTTAATTAAGGTATATACACATCTAGGAGCCATTCAATCTATAGTGGGATAACATGTTAGTTTTATATTTTTCATCAAGATTCACAAACCATATGAGATACTCGCTTATCATGACTCATGATGGAATCCCATGCTCATGGATATTTGAGAATGAATTTTTTAGAGAGATCTGAGATAATATTGTTACCTTATGCATCACCACATATGTTTATTTTATTTATAGGGGCTTGGTGATTGAGATGTTTTTAGAAGAGAATTTAAAGGTAACAATAGTAGGTGGGGATTATCCAGGAGTAGATCCATCAGTGTTGAAAGGCCATTGGAAGGTTCTAGGTTCCCAACCTTGAATGTGATCTCAAGAAAAGTTCTAGAATCAAGGATCAGTAGCCTAGGAGTGACAACAAGATATATCAATCAATAAGATATGATTTTTTATAATTTATGGGACAAGAAAACAAGTTTCATTACTTCTATACTCTATGTGTAGTTCATGTAAGAGAGGTGGTAGAGTTCCCCCCACATCAAAGGAGAAAAGGTGATTAGGAACCTTTCATAGGTGGGAAGGGAATTTTGTAGGGAGGAAGAAACATTACCAAGAGCATATTTCACTAAGTGTTGATACTAGTGTTTGATGTCAGTATAATCCACTTCCACCAACACCATCCCATAGTGGTATATTCTAGGGTTTAATAGATGAAATCCAATGATATTTACCATTGTTCACAATGGAGGGAAACAAATAGGTGGTTCCCAACATGATATATGGTGTGATATGAATATAATATACACTATAAACCATACCAATAATTTCTAGTGTAAAACACTAATTAATTAATGTATCCTTAATTTGAGAGTTATTTTTCCCAATAGAGTCTTTATCATAACCACTGTGGTTCGAGGTTCTTTTCTAGAAGTGATCACATTCTCATGAAAAACATTCGATTATGTGAACTTAAACGTAGTGGAGAGAGTTTATCATGGGATATCATGGGGGTGGGATGAATCCCTATGATTTTATCATTGATATTGAATGGATATCCGTATTCCATTTCATGATAGACTATTACAATCAAATAGTAGTCTGTTTTAAAAAAAACTGATTATTTCTTTTATGGGTGTGGTGGAAGATATGTAATGATAAACAAGGTATGTTCCTAGGATGTGTCATCCTATATCCTATTAGTTGACTACTTTGGATCTCTGTATGAATTTTTTTGGGATTATAAAGTTCCAATAATTACTGAGGAGTTTATGGATATTTTTCCAAAGGATACCCACGAGCTATCCTCTCAACATGAGATATTTGTTTTATTTAATTACAACTTGATACCTCTCTATTAACATTTATTTCATTTTTGATGTCCCCCATTGAGATAATCTAGTTAAATGAGTAACTAGAGGAACACATAGGGAATTATCTCATTAGAACTTTTGTGTATCCCATTAGAAGTTATAGTACTATTTCGAAATCATGTTAATGAAATATTGATTGTTTTAATTTATTTTCACCACATTAATTATGTGATATTAATGATAAATAGTAATCTATAAAGGATCAAATCATTTTTTTAAGATGAAAATGATAAGTGGTTCTCAAAGATCAATCATAGTTCTCATTTTCACCATTTATTGGTTCATGAGTATGAAATCTCAAAGATAAAATTATGATGATGATTTGGAAATTATGAGTTTCTAGTAATTCTATTTTGCATGAAGAATGTTCCATATATGTTCATGAGACTTAAAAAAATGATCATCTACACGTTATTGAATTTTGTTTTGTAGTCATAAAAAAATTAATATTTTTTTATTATTCTTTATTGGATGAGTAAATTGAGTATCCGAAGAATTTTATAATCATTCATAAGTAGCACCAATATTATGGTAAGCTCTTGACGATTTAGTTTTAGATTTCATATAATCAATTATTAGGTCGTTCCATCTTAGTGGTATGAGTAGCCATGGAAAATATTTAACATTGAGGTAGTTCTTTCTTAGGAGAAAATCAAGATACTATTTGAGGTCTCGATATTTATTGGGTTATATGGATACTACTAGATGTTTATGGAATATTTATCCTATATGGTGACACATATTTCTACCCTTAGTTGAAATTGTAATCTTCTTATATGGTCTGATAAATTCTTGAGTAATTTTATTTACCTGAAAAGAAGGTCTTTTGATTCTCCTATATTCAGGATTCTAAAAGAAAACGTTGAGTGTATGGTGTTTTTTGATGCCTCATAGTATGGTCTTGGTTGTGTACTAAATTAGATGTCGACATTGTTTTCTATTGGGTATAAATAGATGATACCCCACATGCATGAATTATGGATTCATTATTTAGAGCTTATATTAATTTTTTATACCTAAATACTTTGAGGAATTTCCTTATTAGTGATCATTTTTTAGTTTACACAGGCCATAAGAACCACATATGCATCCTCACATAAAAAGGACATAAATTGTGGTGGAGGATTTGGTTTGGGTTTATGTAGGACAATGAATTTGAGATTATATAGATACAAGAAATGGAAAATTTGGTTTATAATGACATTAGTTGTAGTTCTCAGAAGTAGTTGATGGAGGAATCATATGAAAATTTTGTAATGATGATCTTATCCTTTTATAAAAGGGTGAAGTATGTTATATTTTATTATGGGTGATTTACCATTTACTTTTTAGCAAGTATGGCCATTTAATTAAAATCTATTTTGAGGTATTACCTGATTGTATATTAATAGGAAATACATCATATGGATTTCCCAATGGCGGGGAAAACATTATCCTTTTTTGATGATAGACAGGGGTTCTAGGAATGAATCTTCAGTAAATTTTAAGGGACTTCCACTTCCTCTTTAGCAGTATTTCCTAGTGGGAAGATGATGAACCATGAACTATGGTATATGGTTTTCTATCCATTTTTGATGATTAATATTTTACATATTATCTTAGTGTTCATCATATGTCAACACGTGAGTAAAAAGAACCAGGTTCTACTGGGTTTACCATAACCAATTGAGGTACTGATGTGAAAGTATGATGGTTTATTTATGAACATTATGATGATACTTCCACAAATAGTGGTGGATCTGGATTTGGGTGTGCATCGATTATATAGCCATGCCAGTCCACTTCCTTTTTAATTTGGTGAAGAGTAAATTAGAATTATTGTAAAACTTGTATATGTATTATAAGGCCCACCACTATATGGGGTACCTTCGACAATTGTTTCCATCTGATATTATTTTTCCACACCCTTGTTGAGGGGGATATTATAGGATTCATTTGGGAAGAATTTGATGTTGAGTAAGATATTACATCCTTCGATGGATAAACAAACTAAGTGAACTATTCTGGTTCTCAACCATATATCTAGGGCTTGTATGATTGATTATGTCAAACATGGTATCAATTAACCTTAGTTTAGTTCATGTATAATAATACCTAACACATCAATATTGGAAAGACAAATGTTGTGGCATTTTATTAAAGACCCACTTGTTAACTGTTGTGATGGATATGGATTGAAGATCCGTCATTGATGGGGGTAGATTTGTTGTGGTTAATGAATTTTATATTACATGTAATTGAGGATAGTATATGGATAGATCATATCCTTTAGATGTCCAAAATGGACTAATGATATGCGAATTTGGATGTCGAGTAGGGGATTTTTTGTTATTGAATTTCCCACCATATAACTATTCATAGAGGTTCTTCTATGGGATAATGATTCCCATGAGTTTTATAATATATTTCCAATTCATGTGTAGTGTAGAACATTTTTCTTACCACCATTCTTGACCTCCCACATAGATAAAGTGCCACACATCATTCATGATTTGTAGATGATGAGGTATGTTTAGGATCCCTCAAACGTCATCAACTATGGTGAACTAAAAATATATGATTATTTAATATTTATAGTTTACCCATTCACGATCAAGGACTAACATGATTGGACCCTTTAAGGTCTGAGTATACCACTATTTCATATAATTTTGCTGCAAAGTAACCTTTAAGGGATATCATGGGTGCATGAGAGTTAGAAAAAATATTAATAGAAAACCCATTATGAATTTTATGTACTTTTTAGGACCGTAAACAAAGAATATAAGGATGAAATATTATACCCAAATTTTACATTTATATCTTTTGGAATATTTTTAATATTATTTTTAAGGTTTGTTGTTTATCCATTTTTAATTTTTGATCATTAAATATCCTCATTAATAATATATTATAAATTATTTTTAATTATTAGTTTACGTGTGGTTGTTTATAAAGAATATACTATATCTCTTTAATAAACCTTCAAATGGGAATTTTTATAACACAATTGAGTATTATACTATAACATCACCTTGGGACTACAATAACATGTGTTCACTTCACTAGTTCCTATGATAAATTTCAATGTTGAATTTTTAATTAAATATAATAACACATAGTAATACCCATATTTAAACCTCTATAACCATCATTATCTTCTATACGCACTGTAATGAAAGTGGGTGATGGTGATAGAATTGGAAGAATTTGAACACTAGTAAGAACTTTCTCCAAGGAATCACGAAAGGTACTCAATGTAGATGTTATTTTAACTAAATATTGATGAATAATTGAGGTATGTGTTTTTAAATTTCAAATTAACATTTTTATGCCATGTGAGATTTAATTTATTGATCCCCTCGTTTAATGGTTTCAAACATCCATTCCTGGTTTCACAATTATCTTGTTATGATATCACTAAGATGGATATTTTATCCCCATCTTTATTCCCTATGTGTGTTCTTAATATTTTATTAACCATAATATCTTGATCATTTTATCCATAAAATTACTTCATTATATGTCATGAAAATTCAATGATTACATTGGTCCCAGGGTGGATGATGATGGCAGAATGTAACCCAATAAGGTGTCACATTTAGGATAGTGTATTGAATGTTAGAGGAGAATCTTGGTGAGGAAAGTTGAAGGTAGTAGATTAAAACATATTTCATGGAGGGAGTCTATAACATGTTTTATGGGGCTAAAAGTTTGGTAACCAGGATTGATGCTTTGATAATATATGTGAGGGAAGTCAATGAGTGTGGATTGACATTAATGTGGAACATTCGTAGCCATCGTATAATGACCACAACAAGATCATTAAACTAATACTGTGAGCTATTTCTGAATTCTAAAGTAGGCATTGTGTAGAGGAACTAAGAGGAACAACATTTAGGATGGATATGGGTGGAGGGTTTGTTGGAATTACCTGACTTGACTAAGCTAGTGAAAATAACCTATGTGAGCACCAAGATCCAACATGCTAAAGCAAGTGTGGAGTTCATGAGAATCACTCTACAATGAACATTTGGAGTCCATCACATGGTCCCTCTATTTCCCTACATGTTGTTTTTAAGGAATTTTAATAGTGTGTTTGTTTTGATAAAAAAGCAGAACCATCTTGAGTATTTTTTTATATAGATTTAAATGGAGTATTTTTTATTATTTTTTAAGCTAATTGGAGAGAAAATATAAAAAGATTAATGATTTATCATAGTAGGGATATCGTTGCGGTATAGATGTGATGTTAACCACATGTGAAATTATTTGATACTAACATAGGTTCATTTGGAAGACATGGTGTCTATACCACCCAAGGTTATAGAGCATTACACTTTCCCAAATTTATAGGGATCAAGTCCTATATAGTGTGGACATGGAATTTGTACTCAATTTCACACAAAAAGGAATGGGTACGCTATAGATTTTATAATGTTTGGTACATTTATGATCAAAGTTATGATTATTATTATCGAAATATTCCTCTATTTATGGCTTATGGTACTCCATAATTTCAAATTATAGTATGATAATAAGTGATACCTCTATTAAATATTTATGAAAACATTGATTTGTGATTACTTTAGTGGGGTACGAGTCTCTTTATACATTGGTTTATATGATGTAGGTATGGATTTACTAGGTACTTCATATTTTGGTATCTCACATGTGCAATCCTTTGAATAACTGAGCTATAAAGAATGATATATTCTGTCTTGAATTATATATATATATATATATATATATGAATGTATGCTCTTTTTAGGTTTTATATATTCATTCATTGATTGGTTATCACTTACCTCTATGGTTTGAGCTAACTAGGGGTATATTTAGTATTCCTTTGTGGGCTTTTAGGGTCCCACTAGGCATGCATATAGTCATCCCTACATGCTGATTCTTCCAACACATGTCAGGTCTTATACAAATGATGGATAATATGGTAGGGATTAGGGTGGATATTGTTTCAGGGGAGTTGAATCATATGGGTATGATGAGGTGATAGAGGTGGATGAAAAATATGTCTTAAGGTACTACTTCAGAGATATCTCATCACCTTAGTTTCTTTTAGTTGGTTTCCCCTTATGTTATGAGATTTATAATTTATCCCTTTACATTATAGTTTTGCATACGTGGGACCTTTTTAAATCTTATCATGTAACATGAATTTTATAAAATGTAGTTGGTTATTTAGAAAGTATTACATTATTATTATCTTATGTGGATAATGGTAGTTATGTACCATTAATTTAGGTTATGGATTCCCATATTATGTGATATTACTTCTTGGTGCTAGTCATTAACCCATGATATATTCGTAGATGACTTAGGGTGATAGACTTGACTCACTACCGGTCTAGGTGGGGGCATAGTGGGTGTTGATTGGTTAATTAAATTGGTCCCATTATCCTATTAATTTGATTCACATTTCAATAATCATGATCAGGGACTCACATTGCTCGAATACACCTCCTTTGTTCATAAAATAAACATCATGAGTATTTTTGGGATAAGGACAAGATCTTAATTTTCTTGGGTGTTGGGATATAAAAATTACACAAATATGTGAAATTGTCCCCTATGAGTATATTTTCTACAAGGTATTTTTTATTGTGCCAAGAAATTCCATTGGATTTGAAACATAGTAATATATTGTCCACTTTTGGACTATACTGGGGTTCGAATGGATCATGTGTTTAACTAGATATATAATTAAGGAGTAAGTGTATCCTTGATATGTAATATGGGGTCAATTTTCCTAGACCAATCCTTATCATGTGATGTGATTAACATCACATTATATCAAATCCTCATTTAATAAAACATTATTGTTTTTAAAATCATAGATACAAAATATAGATAACATGAAATTTTAGTTCATATCATGTGTTTTCCCTCCATGCTACAATAGTTCAATGATGTATTCTACATCTTTTCCAAGAGATAATCTTTTGGTGACAAATCACATGTTCTTCCCCATGTTATATTGAGGACAATGAATTCCCATGAAGTTGATGCTATGTCTACTAGGAAGCACAAAAAACCTTTTTATGGATAATATATTATTAAATTAAGGTTCTAGTGTATTTTTTTCGATTATAAACATGGATTCATTATCTTTAGTGTAATATCAAGTACAAAGAGAGGACAAAATTGGGTATATATGGTAATTTGAGGAAAATATATGAGATTTCGTCCATTTATCTATCATATCATCAATCCTTACTGAAATGTTATGTTATGCCCTTAATTTAGTCCCAACACTTGGAAATAAATCATATATATTATTATTATCCTTTTAGTATAATATTTCAACCTCTTCTTAAAAAAAATTAAATCAAAATTTTAGTTAGAATCAAAGATTTATTTTGTTCAGAATAATTAATTAATCAAATATGTTCCAAAATTTCCAATTTTAATTAATTTTTATTAAATCCAATAAAATGAGAGGTTGCCTTAAAAATATCAAAGATTTTTCTTTTATTTCCATGTGAAGGGGTATAATTTTCTAATTAATTCCATATTATTAAAAATTCACAATGAATCACTTCCCACACACTTGAACTATTACTTGTCCACAGATAATCACCTTTGATAACTTCATAAGGTTTATATATACACTTTCTTGTTCCAAATTAACGAAAATTATAGATAAATCTTAATTATATCAATTAAATAAATTTCCTAATATATAATACCTTAAAAAATACGTATTCATTAGATCCTCATCTATTTCCCAATAAAAAACGTCCTTGATACTTTATATATAAAATTATCATACATCATATATACATTCTTAAATTGTGTTTAGAATTCATAAAATATATCTACCACTTTTTTATACATTCATGTATTTGATTTTACGAAGATATTTTTATGAATAACACTTATTAAATAAGTGTAGTTAACTTGGAACAGAGATATCCCAATCATTATGCATCTTTGAGGATATTTTTGCTAACTGTGCCATGAAATCTATGGTTGGGATGCCGAATCTCACATTGTTATGAATATTATTAATGGAAAAATCACTCACACATAATGTATCATATAATATCCCATTATTAATTTAATTAGATAGTATGTCATCTTTTTATAATTATTATTACATTACAAAAATAGATGCCCAAAGATCAAATTAATTTATGGAATTTTGAAAATTGAAAGGAAAATATTTTAACTCAGAGAAAGATCATCAACGTTTCCCCCAAAGATCTCCCCCATTTTTAATTAAACCTAAAAACATTATTCATAACCTGGGAAAAGGAATAATAATATAAGGGGCGAGTTTATGGTAAAGTAAGGGTAAATAAAAAAATGACTAATCACATCATGAACCTATGTGTTTTATAATGTGATCATGATTATTACAAGATAATACACAATATATAAAATATAATAATCATGAATCATGGAATAATTATTTTCGTTTTATTAGACATGAATCATAAGGGAAATAAGATCATAATACATAATACTATAACTAAGGAATAATACATGGAATTGTGGTATACACATATGTATGTAATATAATTCCCTTTAAGTCAAGATGCATGTCTATAACTTATAGGGGAACTTCATGGGGACTACAACTACTAGGCAGGACAAACCACCATATAGATTCATGGTCCTTTCCTTTTAATGGATCAAGTGTCCCTATCTTCCCATATTTGACCAAGTTTACCCATCTTCCATCTTCATGGTGAGTACACCTACTGGACGGGACACATCACCATCATTAGTAGCATTCCATTCCATATAATGTATTTTATTTTCCCATATTCTCATAGTGGACCACGTTTCACCATATTCCACAGTAGATATAGCTATTGCCTTGATTCCCATCATTATGTCATGAGACATAAATCCATACCCAATACATTAGAAGGAGATATAGGTTCAACCCATCTCATAATCAAATCATTCATATATGTTCCACAAAATAATAAAACATCACTCTTATCATGACCCATAAAAAGAGATGGGTTTTATAAATAGCTTATCCTAATCCCATGAAAGTAAATGGGTTTCATAAATTTGTAATCTTATCCTAACATTTGGAAAATGATAGGTTCCATAATCATTTCTTCAAATTCAAACCCATGAAATAATCGATTTCCACAAGAATAAAACCCATAGAAGAGGAATTATTTTCGTAAAAATATAACCCATGAAATATAAATGGGTTTCAAAAAAATATATCTTGTGAAGGAGAAACATCTTTCAGAAACATCATAATGTAAAAACATAAACCATTTAGTAAAGTAATATGAAGGGGACCTTTGAATCATTTCCCATATGGAATGAGTATCATCAACATATGTCATTAGAGATGGAAATTAATTATTAAATTTCATTTAATAATATTTACTGAGAAAAAATAAAATTTCATCTTTGAAAAAGGATCTTAAAACAGAGAACCATTGGAAAACTTTATTCTTGAAAATAAACTATCTAAGATTTGATGAAATATTTGAAATTGTTTTTGAAACAATATTCATTGAAAAAATGTAAATAGATAATGAAAATGTATTTCAAACAATTTTCTTTGTAAACATATAAAATATGACTTAATTTTTTTAAAAAATAGTTTTTTCGAAAGAACTTTAAAAAATTATTGTAACAGCCCGAGATTTTATGAAAAATATTTTTTTTAATTTTATTAATGTCTTGTGTTGTACGCTACACCAAAAGGAGCTTGAACAACATGCATCCTTTACTTTCCTTGCATTACACGCAATCGCAACCTTCCTCGATAGCGTGTGGAGTACGCAATACTGAGTTTCACGAAACAACGATATTCTATTAAAATATTATTAAAACTAGCCGTTATGAATAGTAATAACCAATTTTAAAATTTTAGAAATTTTAGCTATCAAAATGGACTTCATTGTTGGATTCGGAGTATCGAATTTAGCCTAAAGTGAAATTTTGGTACTTTTCGAATAACTTTCATATTCTGATGAATAGTGAAAATTACTAAATTATAATTAAAAACAAATTTTATAATTGAAATAATTAATAGTGATAAATTATTAATTTGAGTGGTTTTAAAGTATATTTAGAATATATTTTTACAATTTAATACAATGTTGGTCATTGGATGTAATTTCACATTTAAACCAGACATAATCAAGTGTCAATCTTTTGATAGATATTGTTTCTTAAAAACACGCTCTTTGTTTTAACAGTGAGATTTAATTATAAAATTAATAAATGAAACTTCTATGTTAGGAATTTGGTAAAATAGACTTCTTTTTTGAATTCGGAATATGAAATATATATTAGGATGAAATTTTGGCATTGTTCTGAAAAACATCAATTTTTGATGAATAGTGAAACTACTAAGTGGTAGTTAAAAAACTGAATTTTTCATAAAACATAATTTTACCACTTCTGTGAATGGAATTTCAAAAATACGAGAGACACAGTTGATGTCAGTAAGTAAAATGTGGTACAATGAGATGAAAATAATATTTGGTGAATAGTAACTTTTCACTTTTATTTACCACAGTTAAAAGTAAATAGGGTAATTAAGGGTAAGAATGATATTAATATTACCATAAAACATGTCCTAATTCTATTGGACAAGTGTATCTCGAAAAAAAAACAACCTTAAGTGTAAAATATTATCATTTAGGCCCACTTGGATTAGATTAGGACATTTATTATTATTTAATTCAAAGAAGAGTTAAAAGAGTTAAAATCAAAGTATATTTACTAAAACATTTTTAATATAGGGTTTTACATAAGATAAATTCGATTGTAAATATTCATTAGAAATCTAAAAAGATTTCCTACATTATGGTATTTTATTTTTAATTTTTAGACATCAAATATTTTAATTTATTTATTACACAAGATGATGTATTAATTATCTTATTAATGAAATATTGACATAATTGATATTATAAATACCAAAATAAATTTAATTTAATACTTTATATAAATTACACTAATTTTCTAGGTTACTATGATATATTATTGTTGATTTAATCAACTTGGTTCAAACATATAATTCTGTTATGACTTTCACAAAAATCATATATCAAATAGTGTCAAAATTGACACAAAATAGTTTTTAAATCTAATATTATATTATTAATAGATATTTTATGTCTAAAAATCTATGGTTAGGCCAAATTACTTAGATAAGGATATATATATAAATAATAAACAATTTAGGGTTCGTTTGGCATGTTATAGTAAGTGTACTAACCATATAGTGAAAGAAAACAAAAAGACACGGTAAACGTTAAATTATTTAACATAGAGTTAAATCTAATTGATAAGGTTAAAATAAAATCCTAAACTTGTCTAAATCCTATTGGTTGAAAGGATTTCGACCCATCCCCACTTTAGATTCGAAATAAGACCCTTTGGAACCATTATAAACCGATTTTGACTTTAATATAAAATAATATTTTGAGATATTCCTAAGGTGCCCCTCTCCTCCCTTATAAAAGGACAGCTCCTCCCCCTCCTCCACACACCAATTTGAGCACTCAAGCTCGGCCAAAACCTGCCATTTTCTCCTCTAAACATCCCTAGAATAATCTTAGAGGTCCTGGTCTTCTTCAAAGACCAATATTAGTTCCCTAAGTGGATGATTCAAAGAGGCATTCCAAAGAAGATGTAATATCCATTACCGATCTTTTCAATTTCTTTCTTCTTCAACATCTTCTTCTTTAGTTGTTTCATTATAAAGTAATAACATAAATATTACTTACATACTGATATGTTATTATAAATATGAAACAACCCTAATTCACCTTCTATCCATCCTACGGAAAAATGAAATCACCGCACGTTCGTACGTACGGAATACCGTCTCTACGCCGTGGTGTAATATATTTTCCACCACCACCTTACAAGGATGGGTATAACGGTGTAATGAGTAACTATTTATGATTATTATAAGTAATATTGATACTGAAATAATATATATATACTCCAATACAATTCCACGATCATAGGAATGATATCTTCACTCGTGCGTACGTACGGAATACCATCTCCACGATGTGATGCGACTCGTTCTACATGATCATCATTACATAGTAATTATATAAATGAATTGAATGAATAAATATGATATATGTTACACTAATACCATTCTGGATATAAGGTATCTATAACCTTAAAAGAAGAATAAGAATTTATTCGGCAAAACACTCATAAGAACAAAAGGCAATAAAGACCCGAGTAACAAGTAACAATGAAATATTACTAACAAGAAGCTAAAAATATGACCATATATGATATAATATCAATATTTATGATTCTGGAATAAGTAAATAACATTATTTAAACCATTATACAGGAGCTTTGGACATGTACAAAGCAATTCGGACCTAAGGTAAGGGAAAAAATCACAATCTCATTTTTATCCGAGATTGTTTATACTTTAGTATTTACTGGGGTGTATTTTATCACCAAAATCCATGTTTCCTCAATATGTAATATTATTTACATTCACCTACAATTGTTTAAATCCTATTTTACCCTTCAGTGAGTTTTTAGTAAATGATATGAAAGGAATCTTTTGTCGTTTTTCGTACGAGGTACTTTTTTGACTTTTCCGAAAAAAAAGTACGAGAAGAATGTTTTTTTTAACTTATACGGCATGAATGTATTTTTAAAACATTATTTCTAAGAATCACCCTTTACAAGTTTTCAAGTTTATTTTTAATCAACTTCTTTTAGTTTAAAGTTGTATGACATGTTAAGAAAGGAAAAATGTTTTTGAAAAAGAAAGGATATTTTCCTCAAGAATGGAGTTCAAGTGTTTTGTCGAAATTATTTTCCATCTAAGATAATAAAGGGTTCTATTTTTATCCCTATTATTACATTGATTTGATCATGTTGTGATGGAATTATTTTTATGAATTCTTTTATCTTGTATGAATTGTTTTATGATGTCATGATGTTTAAGATTCCCATTTCTGTTACATGTGTTATGCTATGATGTATGTTTTATGATTTTGTGGCACACATAATAAAGGATTCATTATAAAATGGGTGGGACCTATATCTCCCTCCAATGCATTGGGTAAAGATTTTATATCTCATGAGATAGACATGGCTGGAATGGTAGGTTATACCGGTTCAGTGAAACAGGACTGAAACGAGTGTGACTCGATTCAGAAAGGGACTTTGTCCACTAAGATAGTCTTGGCAATGAGTCATGACTAACAAGAAATGATTCTCTATGATTATGTGTGTATGCCACAATGTTTCATGTTTTAAGTTATGCTTATTGGGATTTCATTTCACTACTATGATTTATCCCATGTTATGAAATTATGCTCTCTTTTGCAGGTTAAGATTTCCAAAAGTTATGTTCTTATGAATATGATGTGATTGATTTTCTTTTGTTTACCCTTACTGAGCATTTGAGCTCAACCTTTTATGTTTTCTTTTCCCCAGGATATAAAGAAAGGTTTTAGGTAAAAAAAGTGAAGATCTATATGGGAGATATTGAAGATCTTTCACCACGATTAGAAGATTACGTTCCGAGTTTCCAAAGACACTAAACTATTACGATCCTTGTGTGTGTGTTTTTTTATGTACTAAGTATTCCGCAAAAGTAATGTACTGTCCATGTATGATAAGCTTCGGGTCTCTGTAGTTGGTATTAGAGGAAAGGTTTAGTCAAACTTTGGAAACTAGGATGCGAAATCGTTAATGAGATCCCTAGAGATATTTCTAAGGTATGCCTAGGGATGTCCCTGAGGTTAAGTATACGTATAGGTTATAGTACTAGAATTACGCTAACGATAATAGAATTAAACCTAAGATGTTAGATATTGAAGGTACTCCCCCTTTATCATGTTGTTTTCCCTAGCATGATTTTTGCCTCTCACACTATTCTTTTTGGGTTTTAGACGATGGATGGAACCCGAAGGAATCGTGTTGATCAATGCAATGGACAATGCAATGATTGTCCTCCTGAACAAACAAATGTTATGGGAGATGGAGTGAAAAATCTTATTGCTATACTTACAAAAGCTATGAATCATTCTGGACTTCCAAATGAGCATAGAAGGGAACAATATTATATTGAGTCCTTCATGAGGCAACGTCCACCTTCTTTCAGTGGGTCTTCTGATCCACATGTTGCTGAACAATGGATCAGTACCACTGAAAAGATATTTTCAGTTCTTCAATGTTCTGAGCATGATAAAGTCATCTTAGTAGTATATCGTTTGGAAGGTGAAGCTGATCAATGGTGGAATCTTATCAAGAATACTAGGCAAAGAGATGAAATTGAGTCCATGGAATGGGACGAGTTCAAGAACTTGTTTTTCAATAAGTACTTCCCTTGTATTCTTCGAACAAAGATGGAAAAGGAGTTTCTTGAGCTAAAGCAGAAGGATGATGAATCTGTTGGTATATACGAAGAAAATTTTACAAGACTTGCAAGGTATGCATCTGGCATTATCATCCAACCTGAAAGTAAAGTTGATCGATTTTTCAGTGGCTTAAAACCAAGTCTTCGAAGGGCATTAGATATAAGAGACTTCATTTGCTATGAAGAAATTGTGCGTTTTGCTATCAAGGTAGAAATGAAAGTTGGTGTTACATATCCATCACATGGTTTTGACAAGAAACGAAAGATGTAGTTCAAGGAGAAATCTCAGAATAATGGTGAAAAGAAGATGAATGTTTCCTTATGCACAAAGTGTGGAAAGAAGCATGGTGGAGATTGTCTTAAAGGGACTAGAAAATGTTTTAAGTGTGGAAAAGAAGGTCATCGAGCAGCTGAGTGTCGAAGGAATGGGAAAAGAGATTCTAATGATGTGAATAAAGCAAACACTACAGAGAATGCACCACCAACACATCAATTCATCAAGTGCAAGGAAATAGGGCATTATGCTAATAAATTCCCTAATCAAAGGGTTAGTGATGATCAACATGAGCAACCACTGAAGGCAAAGGACAAAGGGAAGTCATATGCGATCACTATTGGCGATGTTGAATATGACAACAATGTGGTGGAATGATTAAGTGTTTATGTAATGGGATTCCAAAATAATATTGTATCATGGAGTATTGGAATATTTATGTATTGGTCTAATGTGGTATTCAAAGTGATTGAGATATTTTGGGAAATAAGATGATATGCGCATAATGAAGGGAAAACGAGAAAATGAAATGTTTAACAGTATTCATGAGCTCATGATTGATATAAGGACTAAGTGATATCATTGTTTGAGTATATAGAATTGTGAGGATTTTGGATGTGGAAAGTGTTAAATTTTAACTGCATTCATGTTTTCACTATGTTATTCAAGAGAATACAAGATTAAGGACTTTGAATGTTTGGAATGTGACCAACAAAACATATCTTATGATATATGGGGATCGACGATGGTGTTAAATCTCTGGTAATCGTTTTCACTATGTTGTGAGAGTGGATTGCAGTATTATGGATAAGCCTAAAGATTAGAATGGATTATGTTGGACATAAGTTAGTATTTTTTAAGGATAGAAGTTTTCTCGATATTATTGATGGGATGTTATAGTAATGTAGTTTTAGAAAAAGGACAACCTGCAGGACGGGCGACAGCCCATCGCTTCGGACAAGGCTGTGGGAATCGAACCCACAACCGAAGTGCGACTGGCCTTTATCGCCTACCACTGGCCTACAGGAAGTCCATGTTTAGTAGAAACTAGTTTTATTATATTAAGTAGTATGATATATGAAGTATAAGTCCATTTTAGGAACCATATATGATTAATCTCACTATAGATCGACTTATGTATATAATGTTTTCTAACCTTTTGTTTGAGACAGATGGAATGACCCGTCATTCAATCACATGATCTGCTAACACTTTACGAATAACAAATTCAACTTCATTTATTTAAGAGATGAAGTGGAAATTGTTCATGGCACGAACAACAGTGAAATTATACCATAATAAAGTAACTATTTATTCTAATTCAAAATCTTTAACTTTAGGGAAACGATCTTGAAAACCAAAAATGTTGTCCTAGTTATATTATATCTGATGAATCAGATGGTACCTTAGATCATCACAAATTTATGGATTTGTGATTGCTGGCTTTTCCATAGCCATGTTCTCTACCACTCTCCATCAGAACATGATGGTTAGATTTCCCTTCCATATCCATATTTTCACCTATGTGGAAACCCAGTAATTAGTTTATTTGGGTAACCGTTACGTTTCATATTTTTGTTTTTAAAGATTGGTTTTGATATTCTTTTTTACGATGTGGGTTTCTATTAAAGAAACTTTCGAATAGTAAACCATTTATAACCCCGAAGAATTTTGAGGGAGAAATTCATTTTAAGGGGGGTAGAATGTAACAGCCTGAGATTTTATGAAAAATATTCTTTTTAATTTTATTAATGTCTTGTGTTGTACGCTACACCAAAAAGAACTTTCACAACACGCATCCTTGACTTTCCTTACATTACACGCAATCGCAACCTTCCTCGATAGCATGTGTAGTACGCAATACTGAGTTTCACGAAACAACGATATGCTATTAAAATATTATTAAAACTAGCCGTTATGAATAGTAATAACCAATATTTAAATTTTAGAAATTTTAGCTCTCAAAATGGACTTCATTTTTGGATTCGGAGTATCGAATTTAGCCTAAAGTGAAATTTTGGTACTTTTCGGATAACTTTCATATTCTGATGAATAGTGAAATTACTAAATTATAATTAAAAACAACTTTTTTAATCAAAATAATTAATAGTGATAAATTATTAATTTGGGTGCTTTTAAAGTATATTTAGAATATATTTTTACAATTTAATACAATATTGGTCATTGGATGTAATTTTACATTTAAACCAGACATAATCAAGTGTCAATCTTTTGATAGATATTGTTTCTTAAAAACACTCTATTTGTTTTAACAGCGGGATTTACTTATAAAATTAATTAATGAAACTTCTATGTTATGAATTTGGTAAAATAGACTTCATTTTTAAATTTGGAATATGAAATATAGCTTAGGATGATATTTTGGCATTGTTCTGAAAAACATCAATTTTTGATGAATAGTGAAACTACTAAGTGGTAGTTAAAAAACTAAATTTTTCATAAAACATAATTTTACCGCTTCTGTGAATGTAATTTCAAAAATATGAGAGACGCGGTTGATGTCAGTAAGTAAAATGTGGTTCAATGAGATGAAAATAATTTTTGGTGAATAGTAACTTTTTACTTTTATTTACCACGGTTAAAAGTAAATAGGGTAATTAAGGGTAAGAATGATATTAATATTACCCTAAAACATGTCCTAATTCTATTGGACAAGTGTATCTCGACCAAAAACAACCTTAAGTGTAAAATATTATCACTTAGGCCCACTTGGATTAGATTAGGACATTTATTATTATTTAATTCAAAGAAGAGTTAAAAGAGTTAAAATCAAAGTATATTTACTAAAACATTTCTAATATAGGGTTGTACATAAGATAAATTCGATTGTAAATATTAATTAGAAATCTAAAAAGATTTCCTACATGATGGTATTTTATTTGTAATTTTTAGACATCAAATAATTTAATTTATTTATTACACAAGATGATGCAGTAATTATCTTATTAATGAAATATTGACATAATTGATATTATAAGAACCAAAATAAATTTAATTTAAGACTTTTTATAAATTCCACTAATTTTCTAGGTTACTATGATATATTAGTTTTGATTTAATCAACTTGGTTCGAACATATAATTCTGTTATGACTTTCACAAAAATCATATATCAAACAGTGTCAAAATTGACACAAAATAGTTTTTAAATCTAATATTATATTATTAATTGTTATTTTATTCCTAAAAATCTAAGGTTCGGACAAATTACATAGATAAGGATATATATACTAATAATAAACAATTTAGGGTTCGTTTGACATGTTATAGTAAGTGTATTAACCATATAGTGAAACAAAACAAAAAGACACGGTAAAAGTTAAATTATTTAACTTAGAGTTAAATCTAATTGATAAGGTTAAAATAATACCCTAAACTTGTCTAAATCCTATTAGTTGAAAGGATTTCGACCCATCCCCACTTTAGCTTCGAAATAAGACCCTTTGGAACCATTATAAACCGATTTTGACTTTAATATAAAATAATATTTTGAGATATTCCTAAGGTGCCCCTCTCCTCCCTTATAAAAGGACACCTCCTCCCCCTCCTCCACACACCAATTTGAGCACTCAAGCTCGGACAAACCCTGCCATTTTCTCCTCTCCACTTCCCTAGAATAATCCTAGAGGTCCTGGTCTTCTTCAAAGACCAATCTTAGTTCCCTAAGTGGAGGATTCAAAGAGGCATTCCAAAGAAGAGGTAATATCCATTACCGATCATTTCAATTTCATTTTTCTTCAACTTCTTCTTCTTAGGTTGTTTCATTATAAAGTAATAACATCAGTATTACTTACATACTGATATGTTATTATAAATATGAAACAACCCTAATTCACCTTCTATCCATCCTACGGAAAAATGATATCACCGCGTCTGCGTACGTACGGAATACCGTCTCTACGCCGTGGTGTAATCTATTTTCCACCACCACCTTACAAGGATGGGTATAATGGTGTAATGAGTAACTATTTATGATTATTATAAAGTAATATTGATACTGAAATAATATATATATACTCCAATACAATTCCACAATCATAGAAATGATATCATCACTCGTGCGTATGTACGGAATACCGTCTCCACGATGTGATGCGACTCGTTCTACATGATCATCATTACATAGTAATTATATAAATGAATTGAATGAATAAATATGATATATGTTACACTAATACCATTATGGATATAATTTATATATAACCTTAAAATAAGAATAAGAATTTATTCGGCAAAACACGCATAAGAACAAAAGGCAATAAAGACCCGAGTAACAAGTAACAATGAAATATTACTAACAAGAAGCTAAGAATATGACCATATATGATATCATATCAATATGTATGATTCTGGAATAAGTCAATAACATTATTTAAACCATTATACAGGAGCTTTGGACACGTACAAAGCAAGTCGGACCTAAGGTAAGGGAAAATATCACAATCTCATTTTTATCCGAGATTGTTTATACATTAGTATTTACTGGGGTGTATTTTATCACCCAAATCCATGTTTCCTCAATATGTAATAATATTTACATTCACCTACAATTTTTTAAATCCTATTTTACCATTCGGTTAGTTTTTAGTAAATGATATGAAATGAATCTTTTGTCATTTTTCGTATGAGGTACTTTTTTGACTTTTCGAAAAAAAAAGTACGAGAAGAATGTTTTTTTTAACTTATACGGCATGAATGGATTTTTAAAAAATTATTTCTAAGAATCATCCTTTACATGTTTTCAAGTTTATTTTTAATCAAATTCTTTTAGTTTAAAGTTGTATGACATGTTAATAAAGGAAAAATGTTTTTGAAGAAGAAAGGATATTTTCCTTAAGAATGGAGTTCAAGTGTTTTGTCAAAATTATTTTCCATATAAGATAATAAAGGGTTCTGTTTTTATCCCTATTATTACATTTATTTGATCATGTTGTGATGAAATTATTTTTATTAATTTTTTTATCTTGTATGAATTGTTTTATGATGTCATGATGTTTTAGATTCCCATTTTTGTTACATGTGTTATGCTATGATGTATGTTTTATGATTTTGTGGCACACATAAGAAAGGATTCATTATAAGATGGGTGGGACCTATATCTCCCTCCAATGCATTGGGTAAAGATTTTATATCTCATGAGATAGACATGGCTGGAATGGTAGGTTATACCGGTTCAGTGAAACAGGACTGAAACGAGGGTGACTCGATTCAGAAAGGGACTTTGTCCACTAAGATAGTCTTGGAAATGAGTCATGACTAACAAGAAATGATTCTCTATGATTATGTGTGTATGACACAAAGTTTCATGTTTTATGTTATGCTTATTGGGATTTCATTTCACTACTATGATTTATCCCATGTTATGAAATTATGCTCTCTTTTGCAGGTTAAGATTTCCAAAAGTTAGGTTCTTATGAATATGATGTGATTGATTTTCTTTTGTTTACCCTTACTGAGCATTTGAGCTCACCCTTTTATGTTTTCTTTTCCCCAGGATATAAAAAAAGGTTTTAGGTTAAAAAAAGGGAAGATCTTTATGGGAGATATTGAAGATCTTTCACCAAGATTAGAAGATTACGTTCCGAGTTTCCAAAGACACTAAACTATTACGATCCTTGTGTGTGTGTTTTTGTTATGTACTAAGTATTCCGCAATAGTAATGTAATGTCCATGTATGATAAGCTTCGGGTCTCTACAATTATAGATAATTCATTAAAATGTTTACAATACTTCTTAAACATAAAATTTTTTGAAAATTGTTTTCATTGAAAATATATTTGAAAACATTTAAATGAAGCATTGATAAAAATAAAATCAATTTGAAATCAATTTTTATTGTAAATAACTTTTTAAAAAATCAATTTCAATAATTTAATAAAATACATAAAAATAAACACGTTAAATTACAAGGTATGTTTTAATAAAATGGCGGTCATGACAGTGAGTATGTCCGTACATGTCGAACAATATTTTTAACCTTAAAAGTACAGAAAAGTGACTTGATCAGAAAATGATAAGATCTTTTCAACTAAATTTTTTTTATAAATTCATATCATGGTTAAAAATTTCCTTTTATAACATATAATAAAAATAAAACACTTTTGAAAACATTTTTAGAATTCACAGTTTTGAAAGAACACATATTTTCTACCGAATGTGGAGGAAAATTCAGATTTTCATAAAAACATCTTCTTATGTTTCATATGTATTGAATTGTGGTTAAATTTTATTATTACATGTACTTAACATGAATACCTATATATTAAAAAAATTCATAATATTTCAAAAGAGATAGATCCTAAGATTTAATTAATGGGATCATAATCATAGACAATCTCATCAAATGATTAGATTTCAACAATAAACTATTACCATTTTCATATATTTAATACATGATGGAATGAATAAAATTAAATGAAGCTTAAAATATCATTAAAATAAGGTAATTCATGATATAATAGTTAAAAAAGTTAAAATATACAACTCATTGAATAATATAGGTGCATGACATGACAAGTGTCTCAATGAAGGAAAATTGAGACAAAGTTAATTAACAGATTTGGAAACTATTGCAATATAAATACCATTAACTAAATAAAATATAATGGATATGTAAATACTCATAAGAAATTATAATAATCATATAATACCTCCATGTTTAGTATACACACCACAAAAGTGAATTGAGTGGTGATTAAGTCATGTATCCCCGGGAAATAAAAAATGAGATGAAATCCCCTTACATCGTGTCTTTACTCTCACTATACTTGTTAAGAACACATGTATAATAAATGTAATATTATTAAAAAATTTCTAAATAACCACAATTTTATATCTAATACCATATGTGTTTTGATTACAAATTTATATTACATAATTGTTAACAATTTCCTGTTATGGTTATACTTCGAGTAATATTTTCTTTGTTTTTCACATTCATCTTAAATTTTTATATATTTTATCCTCATATATTTTTCATGGATTATATAATCTAACACACGATATAAATATCATTTATATTTATTATATTTCTATGATAATAATCTGTATAATACTTAATTTTGAAATTAAATACACCATACATAGAGACGGTAGACCATATATACACGTAAACAATGTTTCCGTTTTATTGTCGTATAGAAAGAAAGAAGAAAATATGATATATATATATATATATATATATATATATATATATAATAATTACATTATAATTATTATTTCATATATATCACATATTTTTACTAAACACACCCTTAATACATTACATGTAGCATGTGAACAAATAACATCTCTTTGAGGGGGTGGTAGTCCACACCTAAAACAAGATTATCGTATTTACACGAAATGGAACATATAAATTTATGTATTGTAAAATAATTATAAAATATTTAATACATAATATTTTTTATTTTTCATGACCCCCTCCCACCAAAGATGCCCCTCTTAAGCTGGAAATGGTGGAAGGGAGATAATGACCCCTGAGTCCCGCCTCCAGTAGGCCCCAGAGTGGAAACTAGCACCGAGGGTATGAGTTTTCACAAATATGGGAGGCATTACCCTTTTTATTATTTAAGATCCGGAAATACGATGAGTCAAACACCATAAGAAAAATGAAAAATTAAATAAACCCAAAACAAAACCCATATACATGTTTTATATAATATTGAAACAAAAGTACATGTACAAGAAAAGCTCCAAAGTACAATACCAAAAAAATAAAGCAAAAACTGCAACCAGTAAAACTCAAACGGCCAACTAGCAATGTCTCACACGGTCCGGGAAGTCCTCCTAAAAACCTTAAATTAAACATAGGGTGAGCATACAAGTATACTCAGTTAGAAAACATAAAGCTCTCGTGCACATGTGGGGAGACATCCTAATTCCCCTTGAGAAAATAGAAGGAACCAAAGCCTGGCAATGAATCTATCCACCAAACCTCACAAGCCACAATCACCAAATATCGCAAGTCAATACAATAGTATAGAAATATTATCAAAGTATGGGTACCCCGCACCACCTTCCCACTGAATACTGCTCAAGCCCTCACGCCTAACGCTCAGATGGTTCCCCCACTTCCAGAGCTAGTACCGCAACCTGGCCATACGAAGCTCATAGTATCCTGCCAGAACTCAATCTTCGGCCATCATAGTATCCCGCTGGCACTCAATCCTTGTCCATAACCACATGTCATCCCAAAGACACCTGGGAACCACATCACATCTCATTTCGATGACACCTGGGAACATCTGTCATAAGCTGCCCAAAGGATCTTGGGCTATAGAACCTTGAAGAGGGAGCACATGGAAGAACAGTAACCAGCCATCCTTTAAATGTTTGAGAATATCACCCTCCCATCCCATGAGTGTTCGGTATGTAGTGCTGAACAAGTTTGGGGTGTGTAAAGAGACATAAAATGTACAGATTTATGTGATTATATCAACCACTCACCCCATCCTAAGGTTTCTACACAAAAGATCCGAGCACATGCCTCAGGACTGCTACCTAGAAAGTATGAACACAATAAATAGCCCCAAAACCCATTAAGATTTTCATGTTTCAACAAGTTTAGTTTATCAGTTCCTTAACTATTGATGAACTAACAACAAACAAACCAGAACAATTGTTCGTAAAACATATCCCTGCCAACCACAAATAATGTTAGGAAAAAACAAGCAATATAATACCATTTTCTTTTATCAGCCAATCAATTCCATTTATTTTTCGTATTTAATCAAATACCATGCCCCACAATTCATTAGTTACCTCCTCCACTTTTATTCATATGCACAACCCATCCCTACAGCCTTACTGCCAACCACCATAACCAAAACACATCAGAAACAATACCTGTACCACATCATTATCCCTTTGATACCTTTTACTAGAGCTCCACTGCCCATCACAACCATATCATACACGCCAACCCACAACCAAGCCAATCGTAGCCCCGCTGCTCACCCATTCCACAACAACCCATGAAACACTCCTCCACATGATTAAACCCCAACCAGAACCCACAAATTCATTCATTTAGTTTAATCGAGGAGATAGTACAAGGGTTCCAGGTATTCATTTAATTATCCAAATTTACATGATTAACCAATTTCCACATTCCATGAAATTCCTTCCAAAAAATAATCCATAAAAATAGTGCAACATTTAATTGCGCAAGAAAAGGACCCCAATGACAGTGATTTTCAGTACGCATAAGCCTATTCAATTCACAACATAGTCAAAGGATAAGAATTGATGGAAATAAGACAACAATATCAAAAAAAAATTCCCAAACCCATTCATTTACTAGTTATTATCTTTATTTACTAGTTAACCGTATCTCATGAAATCAAGAGGATCCCCACCCCGCATGATGCACAAAAGAGAGAGAGACTATGGTAAGATCCCTACCTAAATAGTTTTTGATGTCCTTTTGAAAGAACAACCACGATGAGGATTTCAATCACTCCTCCTGACGACTATGTCCTCCTGAAGACGCTACGACACAACCACACTGACAACCAAGACAGACTCTATTATGGTTTAAGGTGTCACATGTCATTGCATGGCAAGGAGGAACAGAAAGAAGAGATCGAGGAAGGAATAAGAATGAGGTAGAACATACTATTAATATAACATTTGTCGAAGAGTGTCGTTCCCATCAAATATTAGCAATCTCCATGGTAGGAAACATCTAAGAAGAAGTCAAAGGAGAGGGAAAGGAATGAGGTGCGCGATGTTTGCCTCATCGACACGATCCCGCAACCATCGACAGATCGACGATCCGAGTCTGGATGAATAATATTAGAGGAAGGCTTATGGGTCATCCGGGAGCATCGCCGTGCAGAAAAAAAGAGAGGTCCGTAAATAATATGTGACCCTCACTTATATAGGAAACATAAAGGTAAAATGGTAATAATCGTGTATTAATGAATACATGACGTGACCGTACAACTATTACGTTGTTTGACTAGTCAACACATGACACATCACATGGTTTCCATTCGTTTCATGATAATAATAACTTCAATTAATTATAGGTGTTTTATTGACCCGAGACATGACTTGTAAAAAGGTTTTCATCATTGGGATTAAAATAACCGTCATAATTTTAGGTTTACGCTTCCACAGACGGTTTGTCAATCCGATACCGTATGAGGGAGATACATTGGATACAAGATCCCGTAATAATAATGATATTATTATTATTGAGTGTTTTGTGGACCCAAGGAAGAAACCAAAATTTAATATCCAAAATTAGACTTGAATTGACCATATTAACGGCAGGATCACATTTCCACTAACAGTGTTTCAATCAAATGTCACACACAAGAGTTATGGTAGGTTGAAGATTTACTAACAATATTAAATCTATTAATTCATGAGTGTTTCGGGTACCCAATCCGAAAAACAGAAAAAGGCATCCAATATTGGACTCTAAATTTCTGCCTTGAAGTCAGGGTTGCACTATTGCGGATGGTTCGTGAAACTGAGGTCGCACGAAGGAGTTGAGGACAAAAAGGTGGTTTATCATCAAAAATAATAATAACAATATTTTGTTATTATTATTAATCAATTATTTATTTATTTTCAAAACTCCAAAATCAATCACGATTTGTAGTCTTCTTGCGCGTTGGAATCAAACACTCCCTCCTGTTTCATTTATTTCTCATTTAATTTTATTCCCATTAATAACTTATAATCATTATTTTAATATATAATAATAATGACTTAAAAAAGAACCTCCTCAATCCCACACCACCACATAAAGTAGAGCCTCCTTGGCTCCATGCCTTTATGGTTATTATTATTATTTTTAATTATTTCATCACCTTGTAATCTCTCTCTAATCTTTATTCTCATTCATGATTTTTGTTCTCCCAAATTATCTCAAAAGTGGCGCCTCCCCTTCCTTTACTCTATGTGGCATGCCCCAACATCCATTATAAACACTTATCATTATTTCTTTAACAAATTTATCTTAAATAAAAACATCTCTAATCTATCCTCACATCTCAAATCTCATTACATTGAATTAAAAATTTAAATCTCATTAAATCCTTATTAACCGATCATTCAAAATTTTATCCAACATTATTATTATAATTATTTAGTATATTAATAATAACAAATCCTTAATGAAATTTTTTTAAATCGTCACCAAATTAATAATAATAATTATTATTATTATTGACGTTCGCCACGTTGACCATGTTCGACCACCGTTACGTCAATGCCGATCAGCCTCCCATTACACACATAATTATTATTTATTAAAAATATAAATAAATCAAAATGAAACCATGATCCTCCCCACATTGAACTAAATACAATCAATTTTATTTCTTTTATTTAAAAATGATAAAATTCAAACCATTTAATCTAATTAACACCAAATATTTTCATGCCACAATTATAAATTATCATTACCAAAATTTATTATTATAACATGTGTCATGTTTTACCACATCAAATTTTACAAAGAAATGGACCGAACAGGTCCAGACCATTAAATTAGATACCTCTCAAAACATTCACGTACTTGAGAATTAAAAACCAACCCGTAAAAAGGGGAACAATCCGAACAGCCACCTTGCAAGATACCTCTCAGGGCTCTCATCATAACAGGAATCCAACCACTATCCTAATTATATGAGTCAGGGAATTCCTTCCGCCATTTCGAGATATTATCTACTTTAGGCGACACTGACTCGCCTGCACGAGTTTAATCGCATACACATTAATGCGTCTCAATTAGGGATTAGGTACTCCCACCCCTATAATTTAGGATTTCTCATACACACACTTCCCCCAACACCGCACAAAACAAGAAACACACTGCCCCAACACATGGATTGGGGAATTCCTTATCCCATGTCAGGATACTATCCGCTTTTGGTGGAACTGACTCACCCGCACGGGTTTAATCACATCCACATTAATGTGTCCTGATTAGGGATCAGGTCCTCCTCTCCCCACATGTTAGGACTCTTCACACACATTTTATGGAAAGAGGGAACAAAACATAGCATTATAGACTCATGAAAAACAAGGTCCGGGCCCAAGCATGGGCGAGAATGAGTTTCAACTAAGTAGTGTGATGATCCTAAATTTAAACAAAACATAAACGAGAGAATTTAAGTAAAACTGAAAATATCTCTCTCGATCTCTGGGCTTTCTAGGGTTGCCAATTCTGTTGCATGCAACTGTCCGTGTCCAACTCCTCTACCTCTCTGTTGACATCCAGGTGCCATTGTTGTACAGTAAACAAAGAACGCCTAAGCCCATGTAGCAAGGATATTTTCTCAAAGTGTTATTATATCATTTTATTTCGATTTCTTTCCCAGAACACCAAAATTATGTAAAACACAAATCACGATGATGCATGTACCTTTCCTACGGTCTCTACCCTACAATCAATGTAGTCTTACTTGGTCGTTCGGTAATCTTAGAGTCCTTTCATCGGATAAAGAGGGGACCTAAAATCCCATGTCTTAGCCGGTCTTCATTGGCCTATGTCATGCACCAGGATCAGCCGACACTGTTGCCCAAACATCCCATGAAATCATCAATGTGACTAACTCCAGAATCCATCCTATCTCTCAACCATCAGCCTCTGATACCATTCTGTCTTGACCCCCTCCCACCAAAGATTCCCCTCCTAATCTAGAAATGGTAAAAGGGAGATAATGACCCCCGAGTCCCGCCTCCAGTGGGATGCGGAGTGGAAACTAGCACAAAGGGTATGATGTTTCCGAAATATGGGTGGCATTACACTTTTTATTATTTAAGATCGGGAAATAAGATGAGTCAAACACCAAAAGAAAAAGGATCAAGTAAATAAACCCAAAACCAAACCCATATGCATGTTTTACAAAATACTGAAACAAAAGTACAAGTACAAGAAAAACTCCAAAGTATGATACAAAAAAAAAGCAAAAACTGCAACCAGAAAAACTCCAACGCCCAACTAGCAAGGTCCCGAACGGTCCCTAAAGTCCTCCTAAAACCTGCAAGTAAATGTAGTGAGAGCATACATGTATACTCAGTAGGAAAACCTAAAGCTCTCGTGCACAGGTGGGGATACATCTTAATGACCCGTGAGAAAACAGAAGGAACCAACACCTAGAAAGGAATCTATCCACCCAACCTCACAAGCCACACTCACCAAATATCGCAAGTAAATAGATTAGTATAGAAATATTATCAATGTATGGGTACCCCACACCACCTTCCCACTGAATACTGCTCAATCCGTCATGCATAATGCTCTGATGCTTCCCCCTCTTCTTGATGTAATGCCGCAACCTGGCCATACAATGCTCATAGTATCCTTCCAGCACTCAATCCTCGGCCATCACCACATCTCATCCCGAAGACACCTGGGAACCACATCACATATCATCCCGAAGATACCAGGGAACTTCTATCATAACCTGCCCGAAGGATATTGGGCTATAGAACATGCAAGAGGGAGCACATGGAAGAACAACAACCATCCATCCTTTAGATGTTTGGGAATCTAACCATCCCATCCCATGGGTGTTTGACATGTACTATTCAACATGGGTGGGGTGCGTAAAGAAACATAAAATGTACATATTTATGTAATTATATCAACCACTCAGCCCATCCTAAGGCTTCTACACAAAATATCTGAGCACATGCCTCGACACTGCTTCCTCGAAAGTATACACACAATAAATAACACCAAACCCCATTAAGCTTTTCATGTTTCAAAAGTTTTAGTTTATCAGTTCTTTAACAACCATGCATCCAACAACAACCAAACCAGATCAATCATTCATAAAACATATCCCTGCCAACCACAAATAATGTTAGGGAAAACACAGGCAACACAATACCATTTTCATTTATCAACCAATCAATTCCATTGATTTTCGGTATATAATGAATTACCATGCCCCAAAAATCATTAGTTAAATCTTCCAATTTTATTCATATGCACAACCCATCCCTGCAGCCCTACTGCCAACCACCATAACCAAAACACATCAGAAACAATACCCATACCACATCATCATCCCTTTGATACCTTTTGCCACCGCTCCGCTGCCCATCACACCCATATCATAAACTCCAACCCACAACCAAGCCAACGGCATCCCCACTGATCACCAGTTACACTACAACCCAAAAAACACCCCTTCACATAATTAAACCCCAACCATCACCCAAAAATTAATTCATTCATTTAGATTAACTGGGGTGATCATATATGAGTTCCAGGTACTCACTTAATCATCAAACATTATATAATTAACCAATTTCAACATTCCATAAAATTCCATCCACAAAACAATCAATAAAAATAGGGAAACATTTAATTTCACAAGAGAAGGCCCCCAAAGACTGTGATTTTCAGTAAGCAAGAGCCTTTTTGATTCACAACATAATCAAATGAAAAGAATTGATGGAAATAAAACAAGAATATTGAAAATTTTTCCCAAACCTATTCTTTATATAGTTATTATATTTATTTACTGGTTCAACCGTATGTCATGAAAAAAAGAGGATACCCACACCGCATGATGCAAAAAATAGAGAGACACGAAGGTAAGATCCCTACCAAAATAGGTTTTGAAGTCTGTATGCGAGAACAACCACCACGATGATTTCAATCAGTCCTCCTGATGACTACATCCTCCCATAGACGCTGTGGCACAACTTCACTAACAACCAAGAGAGACTCCATTAAGGTTTAAGGTTTCATATGTCATAGCCTGGCAAGGAGAAATATAAACAGGAGATCTAGGAATGATTCAGTACGGGGTCGAACGTATGATTAAGATGACGTTCATCGAAGAGCGTCGTTCCCGTCAAATATCAGAAATCTCCTCGGTAGGAAACTACAAAGAGGATGTCAAAGAAGAGGGAAAGAAAAGAGGTTCATGTTTTTCGCCTCGTCGACATGATCCCGCAGCCACCGACAGATCGATGATCAGAGTCTGGATGAAGATGATAGGGGGAAGGCTTCTGGGTCATCCGGGAGCGTTCCCGTGCGGAGAAGAAGAGAGGTCCTTAAATAATATGTGACCCTCTCTTATATATTAAACAAGAAGGTAAAACGGTACGCATCGTGTATTAATGAATACACGACGTGACCGTACAATTGTTCTGTTGTTTGACTAGTTAACACATGAAACGTCACGCAGTTTCCATGCATTTAATGATAATAATAACTTCAATTAGTAATAGGTGTTTTGTTGACCTGAGACATGATTCATAAAAAGGTATTCATCGTTGGTCTTATGATGACCACAATAATTTTAGGGTTACACTGCTGCTGACGGTGCATCAATCCTATACCGTATGAGAGAGATACGTTGGATACAGGATCCCGTTATAATAATGATATTATTATTATTGGGTGTTTTTTGGACCCGAGCCACGAACCATAATTTAATATCCTACATTAGACTTTAATCGAGCGTATTAATGGTAGGATCACATCTCCACTGACAGCAAGTCAATTAGACGTTGTAAGCGGGAGTTATGGCGGGTCGAAGATTTAATAATAATTTTTAATCTATTAATTCACGAGTGTTTCTGGTACAAAATTTGAATACCTGAAAAAGAAATCCAATATTGGACTCATAATTTCCATCTAGAAGTCAGGGTCTCATTGCTGCCGATAGTTCGTGAAACCAAGGTCGCACGAAGGAGTTACAGACAAAAAGGTGATTTATCATCAAAATTAATAATAACAATATTTTATTATTGTCATTAATCAATTATTTATTTATTTTTACAACTCCAAAATCAATCACGATTTGGAGTCTTCTTGCATGCTGAAATCAAATACTCCCATATTTTTCATTTATTTTTCTTTTAATTTTATTCTTATTAATATCTTATAGCCATTATTATAATATATAATGATAATGACTTACAAAATAACCTCATCAATCCCATGCCAACACAAAACGTAGTGCCTCCTTGGCTCCATGCCTTTATGGTTATTATTATTATTATTATTAGTATTATTATTTATTATTTCATCACCTTGTAATCTCCCTACAATATTCATTCTCCTTCACTATTTTTGTTCTCCCAAATTCTCCCAAATGTGGCGCCTCCCCTTTCTTTACTCCATCTGGCACGGCCAACCACCATTTTAAACCTTTATCATTATTTTTTTAAAACAATTATCATAAATAATAACATCTCTCATCTATCCTCACATCTAAAATCTCATTGCATTGAATTAAAAATGTTAATCACATTAAATATTTATTAATGGATCCTTCAAAATTTAAGCCAAAATTATTATTATACTTATTTAATATAATTATAATAAAAAATCCCCAATTAAAATTTATTAACTCGTCACCAATTAATAATAATAATAATTATTATTATTGACATTCACCACGTTGATTATGTACGGCCACCATTACGTCAACGCCGTTCAACCTCCCATTACACATATAATTTATTATTTATTAAAAATTTAAATAAATAAAAATGAAACTGTGAAACTCCCCTCATTGAATTTACTAAATTCAATTTTATTTCTTTTATTTCACAATGATCAAATTAAAACCATTTAGTATAATTAACACCAAATATTTTCACGCCACCATTATCAATTATTATTATCAAAAATTATTATTATAACACATGGCGTGTTTGATCACATCAAATTTTACGAAGTAATGGACCAGACAGGTCTGAGATATTACATAATATATATCATATTTAAATAGAGTATCCCTCATAATTCCCATACATGAAAGGTGGTGATCTAAAAAACAAACAATCAAAATTTTCTATGGCGGTAGTTCTCCGTACACAAAAAGAGTATGTTCATTACCCCTTAGATGGAAGTGTGTTAGTGTATGTAAAAATATTAAAAAACAGACATATAATTATATTAAGGATACTTTTTTTTATAATAATGTAATAATAACATATCATGTGGTGGATAAATAAATAAAATTAAAAGAGGTTGTGGGAAGATGTTATCTCTTAATCGGGTAACTCCTATTGGTTTACACCAAGGGATTCATTGGATGGTTTTCTTCTCCAAGGGAGTGTTAATGGAGTAATGGATGGATTTTAGGGAGTAAATTGGGTATATATTGGCCAAAATTTAGTGTTTTTAAAGATATGATTAAGGGGGAGAGTTCTTTCCTTTATATACCGGAGGATGGGTGGAACTCTTGTAAACACCAAAAGGTATTCATTAATGGGAGGTCTCCTTTACCAAATGTGACTCAAAAATATTAGCATAATGGTGTAAATGGGTAAAATTGTTTATATAAACCTCCATCACATTAAAATATATACTTTTTAATATTTTTATTTCCTAACCTCTTTGATTCCCCAATTTTATCATTTTGGTTTTTCTTAAAGCATATATTATTCTATAAAAAGTAATTAAACCATTAGAACTAATATAAAGTGATATTTATTATTAAAAATGGTTCTAATAAATTATTAATATGATATATTATTTTTAAAATAATTATTACCTTGTTTTTTTTCAAATTAATTTTAATGCAAGCTCATGCGACGTGGTAAAAAACTGCTTAAACCCAGATAAGGCTAACAATGTTTTCACAATATATTGGTTAATATGTTAATTATAAAAGGTAATTTGGTCCAATAATAGACCATATTTGATATTTTTTGACACATAAAAATTACCTGGAATAATATATTATTTTCATTAATTTTAAATCATTTAATAAAATATCATTTAGTGTAAAAGAACATTAATATTAATTTTGATATTATTTATTTAATTTTAATTTTAAAATATGAAAAAATATTAAAATTAAAATTTTTTAAGGTAAAAAAAAGGATATTTTCATCTATAAAAGTAATATAAAACAATAATTCAATCAATTTACATCAGTTTTAATATTTATAGTATGATTTATTTTTGTTAATTATTTATTAAATAATCTCTACGATGGAGTTTATTAAACATTTTTTGAAACTAAATCATCTATAAAAACTAATGATAAATTATTATAATAATAATAATGCATTTATATTTCAAAAGAACATGTATTAAAGAATATACAATGTTTTTTAAATATCTTAATGTTTTAAAAAAGTTAAGGGAAAGGAATGTTGCCCTTTTTTCTTTTTTCCTTACTTAAACTTTTATATTTGGAAATCCAATTTATTAGTATCCCAATAACTTATAAAATTGGAAACCAGAGGATATTTTGTTTAAATATTTGAATCCAATATATTTTGGACATGTGTCCATGTCATTTTTTTCCTTAATATTACGGTTTAGTCCCTTCTTAAGCTTAACTTTACCTTAATCAATGTAATTAATTTTTACCACATTCACTAATATTTTTGGTCAATAATTAGGGAGATATTAAATGAAAAATAATTTTATATTTATTAAATCCTTTTATTTCTATTTTTCAAAACACAAATAAAAAATTGGGAAAATTAGGATTAATACCAATCCATCAGACATAACGAAAAATCAGGTTTATAATGTTAAAATGTTAAAATATTCAATAAGTGTATATATATAATTTAAATATAAAAATGATTATAATTACCTTAAATGGATTAATATATATATATATATATAACTGATTTATCATGACTTCATAAACCAATTTAAAATAAAATTTAATAGTAATAAGTATTTATATCAAAAGGGTATTTTTTAACTAAAATGAGGTATTTCTAACTGTTCCTAAAAAATGTTGCTTTCTCATAAAAATTAGAAAATGTTACCCTAAGATAATATCAACATTATGAAATCAAAAATGATGTTTATTTTTAAAAAAAAAATTCAATAAATTATAAAAATTTATTTTTAAAACTATGTTTCCATTAAAAGGCCGTAAACTTGGTCTTGTGTGTAACACAATCTAACTCAGTGTTGCCTGTACAACAAGCTAATACAAGTGTTTCTTGCAGGGAAAGATCAATTTGGTTTTTCATATAAAAAATCCAATTTTTTTAATTTATTTATATAAAGAAAATACTATATAATCTGTTGTGTGAAATGAAATAAATCAGAAATATTAATTTAATTCGAATAAACAATTCAAAAAATCTCAGGCTGTTACATTCTAACCCTCTTAAAATGATTTTCACTCTCAAAATTCAGATGCATTATCAATGAATTAATACATAAGATTTACTTTCCAAGAAACCCACATTGTAAAAATATACAACAAAAATTACATTAATGAATTGAAAGATGGAACCATAACATTTACCAAAAGTTACTCAAAAGTTACTTCCCACATAGAAGAACATAATTGTGAAGTTAAAATAAGGACATGAAAGAGAAATATAACCATCATGTTCTGATGTAGAGTAATATAGAAAAAGATCCGGAAAAGGTAAAAATCACAAATTTAGAAATATATGATGTCCTAAGGGACCGTTTGATTCATTAGAAACGAAGGTACTAGGAAAATATTTTTGGTTTCAAGAACCATTTTCCTTTGGTAAAATAATATTAAAGAATGTAGATAATTTCATGATTTCAGGAAAACCTCATCCTTTTTGGTTCTTTGATCAACTTCCAGTTTGTCTCTCGTTCGAATAAATGAGGGATAATTTTTAATTCCAAAAGTATTAAAACATCATGAGATCCAAGATAATTCATTCCACCTATCTTTAGCTACCATCAATACAAAATATCTAGAACAGGTTATCCAAATTATTATAACAGGTTAATTCGAAATTATCTCTTGGTTTTCATATTCCAAACATGTGAATACCCTCACCGTGAATCATCTTGAAACATATTACTAACCTTAATTAATGTAAAACAATTTGAATAAAGTCACAATTCTTTATTAAAAAGGATTCTATATATTTTCATTGAATCAAATAAGTTGTAAAATTTATCCATGATGACATTAAAAACTGTTTCAAAAATTCAACAATCAGATCCAAGGTATCTTTGCTATATAGTTTACTTTATCAAAATCAATCATCTCATTATCCAATCTAAACAAATTTTTATCAGCACCTCAAGAAAATTTAGAGTTACCTACCCTTAATCCAAATATCACATTTCCATGTCATCATCACCATTCAACATATTGTTTTCAATAAATAAATAATACTTATACTAAAAATAATTATTTTTTAATGATTATTATTACATAATCATTGAATTCTATATCATAAATACTGAATTAATCCAACTTTATTCATAAACCATTACTTAGGATTCATTAACTTATTCCTTTGAACCTATTTACAACCAAATGAAATATGAATCATGTCTTAAGGTTCATCAACCTTAATCTAATAATTATTCTTACATTTATTTTAAACAATACTCAAAGAACATCCTATACATTTCAAATTTCTTTCCAAGTGTCATTATCTTCATAGATATAAATAATAGTCATACCAACATCCTGATTCCATTCATGAGATTTAGACTTAGTAAATAGATTCATACAATTCCCATAATTTCCACATCTAATACATTAAATGTTAACAATGTTCTATTGACTGAAACTAGGAATCATTGTGGTATAATTATTTATCATAATGGAAAACCATATAATCATGATTGAAACTCTTATAGGGTGTCTAAATCATGGAATCTACTTCTTTAATCAATCTAACCGTAGGTTTATCCTTATATATTTTCAGTCTTTTTAATCTTAAATACTTCACTATGTTTCATGATGATTTTGTGAATTCCCAATGCATATCCCCCAGAATTGTCATACTAGATGTGCAGTAAGGCCCATTATCATGTACTAGGTTACATCAAATCAAGCTCAATATACCTTGTAATAGTTTTTACCATTATTTACTTCTTTTATTTATCCATATCCACTTTTATTATCTAGAAAAGTATATATTACTAGGAAACCACCCAATATATCTTTAACCAAAATTCCAAGAAATATTTTTAAACATTAACTCATCCTTCTACATATACATAGAGACATACCAAGACATATCCGTAGAAATATATATAGGGATATCACTAAAGGTTTCTCATCCTAGGTTAATATGGTTGAATAAAACATCACTCTAATACTAACTATAACAACCCAATATTAATTTTCATAGACATTATATCACTTTTTTTGGAATATTTAATACATTAACAAAATAAACTCTCAAAGACCATATTAGTTTAGTGCCTTTGGAAACCTAGAAAAAAATCATTTCAACTAAGTCAAAGATATTTAAGGTGAACTACAATGATATCCCCTCTTATTACTTCAACTTAAAAACATTATTCTTTACCTGGGAATAAAGCATAGAAATGGGATTAGCCTGAGTGCTCAATGAGGGTTAATAAAATAAATATATAATCATAACAAGAACATGATGATATGAAAACGTGATCATGGTCATTAAAATGTCATACCATGCATATCAAATACCACAAACATGAATCATTGTACAAATATTTGTAGTTAAAAAGACGTGAATTTTAAGGTAAACCATAGCATACTCCATGAAATAATAACATTGGGAAAATACATAGAATTTTGGAATATACATAAACATGGAATATCATTCCTTTTAAGTGAAGATGAGTCGGTAGATCTTTTCAGGGGAATTCATGGGGACTACACCTATTGAGCGGGTCACACAACCATCCCTAGTCGCAGTCTATTCCCAATTTGGGATCTGTCTTCCCCATATTCCCATTGTGTATGAGGTTTCCCCATCTTCTATATTCATTGTGAAAACACCTACTGGGAAGGACACACCATCACCCCTAATCATAGTCATATCCTTGTATGTGATTATATTTCCCCATATTCTTATAGTGGATCGAGTTTCCCCATCTCCCATAGTGGATCAAACCCATAGACATCATTCCTATTATTATATCATGAGACATAAATCATTACCCAATGAATTAGAGGGAGATATATTTCCTAGCCGTCTCATAGGAAATTCATTCATACATACACCACATGATAATGAAACATTCATAATATCATGACCCATAAAAAGATATGGGTTTTAGTAATGTATTATTATAATCCCATTGAATGAAAAAGATGTCATAACAATGTAATAATATATTAACCTATTTAATAAGAATGTTTTCATAATCCTTTCATTAAAACATAAATTTTAAAAGGAGTGGAATTTATAAGCATTTTAACCATATAAGAGGAAAAAGTTGCATCAACATATAATCAATTAAATAGAAATGGTTTTCATAAAAATATTACCCCTGAAATAGAAATGAGTTTCATAAATATCATTCCATAAAAACATAAACTGACCCTTGAATGAATATGAATGTATCCTTTGAATACATTAATTGAAGGGATTTCATAACAAAAAATGATATCATATTTGATGCAAAATAATTTTGAAATATCATTTAATAAATTTAATGAGGAAAATAACCATTATTCTTTGAAAAATTCTATTTTTTTAAAAAAAACTGAATTTTTTTTCTGAAAATAAACATTGAATCTTATAAATATAGATTTGAATGTATTTTGGAATCCATTTTCTTCGAAAACATATAAAGTGAGATTGAAAGAGTTTTGAAAAACATTTTACTTAAGAACATATAAATATTGGCCGATTTTTATTGAAATCATTTCTTTAAAAATTCTTAAAAATATTAAAAGAATAATTGAAAATGATTAAAATATTTTTTTAATCCCAAAACATTTTGAAAAACGTTTTCATTTAAAATTGATTTGAAAACCATTAAAGGATGCATTGAAAATCATAATACATTCTTGAAAACAATTGGCTTTAAAAACCTCTTCAAAAAAATAAATGTCTAAAATATTATGGAATTTTTTTTAATGAAAATAAACATTTAATCTTAGAATGGAACCTTTATGGAAATGATGATCATGATGACATGTATGTCTTTACACATAAAAAATTTTTACCTTAAAAGTTCTGAAAAGTGTCTTGATTTGAAAAAGGAAGGAATATTACTTCTAAAACTTGTTGGTAAAATTTAATACATTGGTAAAAAATTCCTTCAACATCATAGGGTAAAAGTAAAAAAAATGAAATCATTTTTAGAAATCACGGTTTTGAATGTACACAGATTTCCAACCGAAAGGAATGTTGAAGTCATAATTCCATAATTTTTTTCTCATGTATAAAAAGTACAAAAGCATAAAAAATGGTACCACTACATGGATATAATCGTCATATATAGAGGTTAATAAAATTCATAAGATTTATTGAGATATGGATCATAATATTTTATCAATAGAAACATAATCATAAAAAATATCGATAAATGGAAAGATTATAGAAATAATCATTAATCATTTGTTAAAATAAAATCAAGATGGAATGAATAACTTTAAATGAAGATAAAAATATCATAAAAATACATTTATACATGGTAAAATATGTCAAAATTCTGTATATAAACCCCATATAAAAATATATTTTTATGACATGGAATGTGTCTCAATGATGGAATGTTAAGAAAAATTTACATTACTAATTTGGAAAAAATTAAATCATAAAACAATTTGAATAAATATCTTCAATTAGATATTTAAAGTCTGGTAAAATTAATTATAATAATCATTGAATAATTAAATGGTAATTATACTCAATATGCAAATGAAATTAGTTGTGAATAAGGAATGTATCTCAAGTAAATAAATAGTGAGATGAAATCCCCTTACCATGTGCCTTGACTATAATCGTACTTGTTTAAACATCCTGTATAATAAATTTCTATTTATTATAAATATTTTACAGATCCATATTCTTATATCCCATACCATATATGGTTTTCAATGACTTTATATTATCCTCTTGTTAACAATTTCATGTTAAAGTTTCTCTTCAGGTAATATTTTCTTAGCTTTTAACTTTTGGCTTAAATTGTCAAATTTTTTGTCCTTATATACATATAATTATTTTAGGAAGGAAAAATGATATAAAAAAGATTCATATTAATTCTATATATTTAATAATATCCAATAAAATATATATGTATGAAATGGAATACACCATTCATAGAGACAATATGTCGCACGTATACACGATTATTATTTCTGTTTTATTATCAAATTAAAAGAATGAAAATTTAATTTATGTATATATTTATATAATATTATTATATAATAAATATTATGTCATATAATTCAAATAAGTTTATGAAACACACCCATAATAGATTCCTTATTGTGTCTGAATTAACCAGTTCACTCTGAGGGGGAGATAGTTCATATTTTGTCAAACAAAATTATCATATTTACCAAAAAAAGAAATTATAAATATATTTATTGTAAAATATTTAAAAAAAATATAAGACTTAATTTTTATAATATATTTATTATATAAAAAATGTTTCCATTAAAAATATCCACCATGAAAGTAGCTAATGTAAAAAAACAATCATCATTTTGTGATGTAGTATCTTTCCGTACACATAAAAAATATTTTTATCATACATTAGATGTAAAATTGTGTAATTTTAGGTGAAAACATATCATATCAACATATATGTATATTTTGGACAATTTGTTTTTAATATAATGGGATAATAAGAAATTATGAGGGGTCAAAATAAATAAATTAAAATATCATGAGGGAAGATGCTACCTCATAATTAGGTAACTATTGTTGGTGTGAACATAAGGGATTCCTTGAGTGTATTTATGCCCAAATAGTGGCCTAAAGTAGAAATTTAGGGATTTTGGGAAGTTAATTGGGATGATCTTGGACGAAACTAAGTGGTTTGAGAGGTGTTAAGAAGGGAGAGAGTTCTTGCCTTTTTATATTGGAGGATGTGTTGCACTCTTCTAAATACCAAAAGTTATTCATTAATGGGAGGTCTCCTTTACCTAATGTTCCTAAAAATAGAAAAATAATGCTGTAAATAGAATTAATGATCTATATAAATCTCCACCACATTAAAATATATTAATTTTAATAATTTGGTAACATAACTTCTATGATTCCCCAATTTTACCATTTTTTTATTAATGCATATAATCTTTATACCCTAAGTAATTTAACGATTAAGACTACAATAAAGTAAAATATATATTAAAATATAAATAAAATTGACTATTAATTAGATATTTTATTTTTAAACTAATAAATCCCATATGATTTGTAAATTAATTTTAAAACAAGTCCATGTGACAGGCTAAAATAATGTATAAATCGAATTGTCCTAAAAATGTTTTTACAATATTTGGGTCAATATGTTAATAATAAAAAATATTTTATTACATTAATAAACCATATTAAACATTTATTAACACCTAAAAATAACTTGTTAGAATATAAAATTTTTATTAATTTTGAATCATTTAATAAAAAATCATTTATTGTAAAATAAAATTAATTTCAATTTTGACATTATTTATTTATTTTTAATTTCAGAATATCAAAACAATATTGGAAAACAATTATTATATTAAAAGTAATATAACATAATAAATTTATCTAAAAAATATTCAAAGACAATAATTCAACCAATTTACTACACTTTTAAAATTTATAGTATCATTTATTTTAGTTAATTATTAACTAAATAATCACTACATTGGAAATTCATAAGTATTTTAAGTAACTAAATCATCTAAAAAAATTAATGGAAAATTATTATAAAAAATTAAATTATTTATATTTTAATAATATATGTATAAATGAAAATATGATGTTTTTTACATATCTCAAGGCATTATAAATGATAATGGTAAGTAAAGTTCCCATTTTTACATTTTCCGTAATATTTTATATAAGGAATATCCATTTAATAATATCCCAATAACCCCTAAAATTATAACTAAGAGGGTATTTGGATGAACAGTTGGAAGACAGTTGATTTTGGACATGTGTTTAGATTTTTTTGGCTCTTATTATTATGGTTTAGTCCCACATTAAGATTAATTTTACCTTAATTACCATAATTAATTTCAATCACATTAATTATTCTTTTTGGTCAAAAATTAAGTTGATCTTATTAGAAAAAAAATATTATACTGATAACAACCATTCATTTTCATTTTTAAAAATTCAAATAATAGAATTCAGAGAATATAGTTTAATACTAATCCCATAGGCGTGCTGAGGAAGTTCGGTTTTAAAGTAAAAACATTCAAAAGTTTAATAAGTATTTATATCTAATTTCAATATAAAATTGATTACATTACCTAAATTGGACTAATATATGTATAATTTATATATTATGTCTTTATATACAAATTTATAATATAACATAATGTTATTAAGTATTAAAAAAACTTATCTTATAACCTAAATGTAGTATTTTTCAGTATTTATAAAAAATTTATATTTCTCATTAAAATACAAAAACTTCACCCAATGCTAAAATAGACATTTTGAATTAAAAATGATATTTATTTTTAAAATTAATATTCATTAAATTGAAATATTTTAATTTTAAAATAGGTAATCCATTAAAAGGATATAAACTCGGTCTTGCATGTAACACAAGTTAACTCAGTGTTTTTTTATAACAGATGCTATTCTATGTTGAGTGTAGTAAATGATCTACTTGTTTTTATATATATAACAGGCCAAAATTATTTATATTTTATTTTTATAATGACAATACTATATAAAGTGTTTTGTAAAATTCAATTTATAAAATATATTAATTTAATAGATAAATAATTATCACAAAATCTTGGGGTGTTACATGGAATGCTATCTAATATATATATCATCTACCACACTAAAATTTTACTCTAGTTCAAAGAATATATAATAATTTTATTAATCGAGGAACCTTAAGACATTTCTTATATTTAGTACAAAAGGTCATGAAATATTGAGTTTAATTTTCATGTGGATTTGATTAAAATTTTCAATGCACTAGAATAATTATCATTGAAACATTATATACCTGGTTTTGAAAAAAAATACCCCATTTATGATATCATATCACTGTTTAAAATTCTTATAATTATTTTCTATTTAGCTCAATGTCTATCAAATATAGTAAAAATTAATTAATATTAGAAAACTCAATAAAAATGATAAACAGACAATAATCTTAAAAATATAGGATTTTTATACTCCCCATACATACACTTTAAATTACCAAAAATTAATTTAATAATACAATTTTTAATATTAAGTAGACCAACATCATCTTCCCCTTTATCATTTTAATTGCTACTATAAAAAATGGAAACAAATTACTAATGATATATATTATGGTACATTTGGAAATAATCCTACCTATAATAAATTTAAATATATATATGAAAAGAAAACATTTAAACTATATTGGAATTTATTCGATATTTTTCATGTCAAGTTCTAGATAATTCTTTATATAGTAAGGAATTTTCAAAATCTTCTCTCCTCAGCAGCAACAACATAACCATAAGAAGCTTCCTTTGTTCTCCATCATTTCACGTCTTCATGTTTAACATATTTATAACTAAATACGACTCTGTTTACAAAAAAATTGAAACTCATAGTGTTTACCATAATCAATTTTATAAGGTGGCAGACTAGTTGGACTTTTGAATAGAGTTCTATGCCCATAGGACATCATCTAGATTCTGGCTATAATTTTTTTATTGGGTTGTGATTTCATTAATACAATTACACTCAATTCATAGTTTGAAAACTCAAACTATTCATTTTATTGGAATATTAGAAAATGTAATTCTTGTGTTAATCTCTGTACATTTTCAAATTTTCTTCCATAAGTTTGTTGCTAAAATGAGTTCCTTAGTCACTATTGATTACACTAGGTATTCAAAACCCATAAAAACACATGATAAGAGAATGTAAATAAAAACCCAATAATTACTATCTCTTGTAGCTTGAACTCCATTTCATATCATCCTTAATGTTTTATTCTTTAACTAGTATAAATTTTATAGGTGCATCCAATGTTGGTTCCACTTTATCTTTTTTAGAAAAAATTAGGTTGACTTGGGAGTTTACGTGATCCTTGATTAATTAATGTTTTCAAATTTCATATAATTTGAAAAAAGATGTTTTTATATTTTATAAGTTAATTTTAATAACTTTTTATTTCATTCTGTTTATTAATTTATTACTCCACAAATTATCATTGTAGTTCGTTCATGGTTTTATATTTACACTAATGTTGTTGTTTGTATCTTGTTGATAACTTTAAACTACTCCTTTCATGTTAAAATGGTTTTAATTGATATTTTCAATGTTATGATGGAATTTTGAACTATAAGGCTCCAAATCTTTACGTAACTAAGGAATAATCCTTGAAACATTGATTTCTAATGGGTTTTTAGAGCTTTGTTTGGTACATGGAATCAGAATACATTCTATCCATTATTTATGAGATATAATGATTGTATTTATCAAATAGATTCCATATTTGGATGACCCAAGGTGGTGTTGATGTTGATTCACCTACTATATTTTGTTTTATTTTCCTTAAAATAATGGTGGGTACATATATTCAAGATTCTTTAATGAGTAGTTGGAACATTTTTCCTCATTTACACCTTTGATGTGTCCTTGTACTAAATTGTAATGAATTATGAAATATCATCTCAATCATTTTTTTCCTTGTTTGTAGACATATCAATGAGAGATACTCCCGATAAGGTTTCCATGAATTTTTTATCATTTTCTAAAATAATTTTTAACATATGAAAAGATAATGGTGTTCTCTATTTAGTTTATGGGGGAAATTTGAACTGAACTTAATAGATTGTTTCCATTAGTCATAGAGAGTTTCTATAATATATTTCTTTATGCCATTATTCTCCCTCCATAATTTCATTATACATTAATTAGGGAACATTTTCTTATATCAATATCATTTAATATAATACCAAATTGTTACTTTACCTAGTTGAGTATTGTACATCCATTACATTCTAGTTCCCTATAATGAATATATAAATTCAATACAGTAGAATTGAGTATTGTTAAATGAAAATTGATTGAAATTGATACACATATCGAAGAATAATTTCATGTGCTTTCTAATATTTTCACCTTTCAAACCATGAAAATTTTTACGTAGTTTCATTATATAACACTTTAATTAATCATATTATTGGTTATTTGGTCCCATAAATTAACTGTTTTAAAATTTATATTTATTTGTAGATAAGTCCTTATATGTTTTATATAGTTATTCATTATTTTCTTCAATTTTATCCCTATTTAATGAATATTTAGAAGAATAAAAGTATAAGGATTATGATTCTATAAATAAGATGTTCAAAAAAATGTGATCCAAACTATTTATGATTTTATTACTTCCTTCCATTTTTAGAAAGTTCCTCTCATCCTCTAGATCAACCTCAATAGGTGATTGGAAATTTATCTATAAATTTATTCAAAACACATGAAATTTTAAAAAATATATATATAATGAATAATGGTGCCTTCCAAGAACTATTTATAATTTCATAATTCCAATATCATGGGTTGATAAATAAATTCAAATTTGAATACAAGATTGGATATAGTGAAGTGATGTGACTTAGGATATTTTAATGAGAGAAGAAACTTATAAAATAGTTTTTATCAATAATTATAATTTTAAATGTGTCACAATAATATAGTTAGGGATATAGAAATGATAATTTCTCCAAGGAACCAATTCATCGACTATAAATAATTTATATGTATTTATATTTTGTTTTATTTATTACATTAAAATAGGAGGAATAATGAATTAGTTGTATGTAGTGATCTACATAGAATATAAATGAAATTAATTCATGCTGAAATAGTATAAGGTTTGATGATTGGAAATTATCCTGGGTTTTGATTTTTAATTATTCATATCTCTATTTATAAATTTTAAATTTATTCAGTGGATAACTCAAAATCATTCACTATACACTTAACATTTTTTAGGTTTTTGTAAAATGAGTACTTATCAAGATCGCTTTTCCACACAAGATTCCACATCCTAAATAGTGAAATTTCAATAAGTAACTATAATAATAAAAATAATCAAATTCTATATTTTAAAACTCTATCATATTTAATTCATCACTCAACTACCCCAATCCCATCATACATTAGAGAGAATGAGTAGAAAAAGGTAGAAACGATTTCTTATAACAAGAAGTGCAAGTGTAGAAATTTATAGATAATTAATGATCACCAAGAAAAATTACTTAAACCCCACTTCACATAATGCAATTAAATAAAAAAAAATTAAATAGGGAAGACAACTCATTACACCACATCTTCTCTCAGGATCAATTCGTTAAGTTAGTTTTCCCCATCATGGAGGTAGAAGATCATTATGAAAAAAAACAGAAAATAGGGGGGAGATATAATACATAGGTTTTAGGAACCATAATATTTCCTTAACTAACAAGCCTATAATTATAAATTATGTTTTTTATTAATTTGAAATAAATAAAATTCTTTAAGGAATAAGTCATACAAGATATAAACCAAGGTAACCACAACTTATTCATCATTAATAGTGAAAATTTACATAAAAGGAACCATAAACCATGTGATACATACCATGAGATATTATATAAAATAGGAAATTATATTTATTATATTTTTATAAAATAAAATGGGACCACAAATCATAAATAATTATATCATTAAAACGATGAGATCCGCTAGACCATCATCATCTTTGGGAATCACCATTATCAGAAACAAATCTCGAATGAAAAAATAATATCATGAAAAAGAAAATAATAATGAAAAATTTATCATTAAAATTTATATAATGAGAAGTGTTCTTTTTTAAGATAGAATCACTAAAAAATAGTTTACTTTTTTCAAAATGGACATATGTATTGGTAAAAGTAAATTTTCTATTAGTCAAACATTTTACCATCACATATGTCTTGGCCAATAAATTGTTGGTAAAAACTATGTCGCTAAATGTTTTTGAATTAGATAAATTGGTTCTGTTACAATTATAATAATAATAACAGGTAATATATGTGTTGGTTAATATTTTTAATAAAAAGTTTATGATAAATTGTCGTGTTGGTAAAAATATTATGAACTTATAATCAATATTTATAAGTTACATTTGAATAAAATTTATAAATTTTTTTTCTAGAAAAATTTCATATTAATGTAATAAATTTATGATATATAATTTTTCGATTTTAATAATTAAATCAAAGACGATTTACATGAATGTTCAAAATTAGAAAAATAATAATTAAATTAATAAAGAAATTTAATACAAAATGAATTAATACAAAAACATAGGTTCCACCCCCCAATAGGATGGATCACACCCCACCCTAATATGTACCAATGACCAAACCTTGCCCAGTACCCATCCATGACCTACTACTAATGAGATTGCTCCAACACAAACCACGCATCCATGACCCAAGATCTCCAAACAAATGCTAGCTATACCAAAACCTTCAGCGCATGAGGACCAATGACCCATTCATACCCCATGACCAGTGATCCAGCTCAATAACCATCAATAAAACTTAAGTAGTTGTTATACCACATAATTCAGCTCCAAGATCTCCATGTCTCACAATCGAAGAGAATACAAAAAATGATCCATCTATAGTACCGTTGATATAAAAATCCAACCAGGTACAATACCTATGTGAGACCTCAAGTCATTGATATGTCACACCCTTCATCTCTAATATCTACATTACAAACAACCAAAAATCATACCTAAAAATTAGTGAAAAATATATGAATTAATTTAAATCAAAATAGAACTAAATGTAATCATAAAAAAATGAATTGTATAGTGTGAATTTTTTCTAATCCCGGTTGACATCTCATGGATTTGGGAAAAGGATAAAACCTCCACAAATTTGTACTCAAATAGTGAATTAAATAGATCTCTTTAATGTTGATCAATGAAATGAGAAACCAAAAATATGGAAGCTCATAAATAAGATAAAAATACAAAACTCACCTTTTCCCTATAATTTAATGCATTAATTACTTAAAATGGAAGCCTTAAATAATTTAAATTAACCTAGGATCTAGAGGGGTAAAGGGGTTACCCAAAACATTACCCTTCTCTTTAGGAACCTTCTAATTAAAAAATTAAAAAGAAATGAAATAAAATCCAAAAACTGGCATTACCCCTACATTACACCCATAATGTATAAAAATAATGCTAGAATTATATTGTTAAATTAACTATATAATAGAATTGTTAAATTTTAATCCTCAATCATTATTTTTTACTAAAATTTCTACAATCATAAAATGATAAATAGACATTTAGTCAATGAGAAAAATACAACATTGTGTTATTAGTATATATAAATTAACACCAAGAAATATCTTGCATTGCGGAACTTATTCAAGAATGTCCTAATGCACAAAAAACCCTAACCTGTCAATGTCAATTGTAATGATAAATAAATACCCTGTAATAACACATCATCGATCTTAAATTCTCATCCTCCACAAAATCATGTCCACATAATGGTTTTGAACTTGAAAACAACATAGAAAAATGGGTTTGAAAATTTATGAAGTATGACATAATTAGCAGGTCGATATCAAAGATGCCGACCGTCCTCCCATCTGGATAGAAAATCTTGCCCAAACTCCCCACTCCCTGAATTGCATCTCATCTCTATGAGAACTATTTCTACATGACCAACCTTACCCTGGATGGCTGACACTGGCGTACCCCCTTCCTAACATCACCTTCTCGCACTTCTCTAGCTCCAACTTCTCCCATAACTATTCTTATCCTCCACCACATTTGATGCCTCTTTTAACCACTTTATTATGATTGTCATGGAACCCACATGTTTAAATTCCTTTATATAATTTATTTTATTTCAGTTATTGAATTTAATTTGATCTAATTCTTCAACCTAGATTTCTTTGATTAGGTTTCCCATTCATCACATTTTCTATTTTTTCAATAGTTTTGAATCTATTTTCAAAATTATTAGTTACTTGGGTTAAATACAGTCCTTAAAATACCTTTTTTCTTCTCTACAGATCATTTTATATTAATTAATATAGACTAATTAATTTATACGAATTAGAGGAAAATACATTTCATTAGATTTTTTAATTCATCCTAACATATAGAATTATTTACAAAATATATGAATAAACAAGTCTAATACATTGAATAGTATGAACATCTTCCTACCACTGATGAGCCCACTGGTGAACTCTATATAACACATGACTAATATATGAATATGAATTTGAGAAATAAATGTGCAATAACCATTGATGAATTCATTTATTGGCATTTCCTGGTTCACATATGTCTGGACAGTTGAACCATGATGGTATCAAAATGTTTGTGTAAAAAAGCTAAAAACGCATAAGGAAGAGTATTTGTTATTGTAGTATAGGCAGTGAAATAGATTAATTTAATTTTTCATTGGTTCTGAATATTTTATAGTATCTTTATTATAAATGGTATTGAGATTCAATAAAATAAAAAAAACAATTCCATGAAATGATAAGAGATAAATCTACAAATATCATAATAACCAAAACTATAAATACATAAGTTTCTGAAGATAAATGTTTGATACCATGTAAAAATGAGATAAAATTGAAAAACAAGATACAAGAATTGGAAATGTGGTATTCAAAATCATTAAAGTGAATTTACAATATAGAACTTCTGGTAAGTAGAATCTTGATAATTCTATTTGTAAATATGGTAAATCAATATTTATAATTGGAGGTATTGTAGTTAGAATAATAAAAATTCTATCAAAATATAAAACATGATAAACTAGATCAGATGAAATTGAGATTCAATATCATAACCATGATATTAAAAATCAAAATATAAGAATAAAAAATAATATTCAAATATAGAAACATTAAATTTAATATTATAAATTGAATACCAATAAAGATAAGAGGAGAAGCGTTCCCTGTCAGAGAAATATAGGATCACGAAAGTGTACACCTTATGAGTGACCATAGATGGTAGAAAACATATGCAAGGTGTGTCTTCAGGCTAGCGTCACTTTAGCACTGAAGGTCTCATTGGCAGGAAAGGAAACATGTAGTAAGAGGTGGTCGTAGAAGGCAGCGAGAACTCCTTGTGGATGAGTGTGTAGAGGGAGAAGATGTGAATTATGGAGAAGATGAAGTGGGGATATAGGTTGGTGGGGAAGGGGGTACACTCGGGGAGGTGCTAGTGGGATGATGCAGGGGAGGCTGTGAGAAAGATCAAGGAATCGATGTACACAGTGAAGGATAAAAATTATATCAAGGAATATGGGAGTAGGTGAGGTGAGGAGGTGGGAAAATAGGTCGTGGAGATGACGATAAATTGTAATTAGGTTAAAAAAAAGTGTTTTTATTATATATTTAATTATATATTTTGTTTTTTATTTTCATATGGATTTCTTTAGTCTGAGTATTTTATGTTTTTTTTTCTATTTTTTTAATAATGAAATTATAAATATAAATCAATTATTTCAAGGGGTTTTAAATACCTCTCAGATTCTTAGTTTATTTTGTTAATTATTTATCCATGTCAAATAATATTTTTATTAATAAATTGTTTTATTTATTTTATATTGATTTAAAATTTATTACAAATATTTTTTGTAGAAAAAACTTATTAAATGTATACAATTTAAGAAAAATTTAAAAAAATTATTTCCTTGGACTCACAGAACTTATCTCCATTGTTTTTCCCTTCATAATAAATCTTTTGATTGGGTTAAAATCATCATAAATTTTTGATTCATGTCAATATATATATTTCTATATATATTCATTTTATGAAATATTATATTTTTGTACATATTTTTATCTCATATATAAACATATTATTTTATTAACAAGTTATCAGTAATAATGATAAATAATTACAGATAGATTTTCTTGTAAGAGAACAGTTAGTATTAATATGATAAAACAACAAATTTAATTATTTGTGAAGTGTTTTTTGGTATTAAACAATCAATACCAACAGATACATGTTTTTTGTAGAAATAAATTATGATATTTAAATTTAATAAAAATTAATATCAATATCTTTTAGAAATGTTCATTTTTACCATCAAATATGATATCTTTCACTAAATTGTTGTTGGTAAAATTCATTTTTTTGTAGGGAATATATTGATTTGATATGTGGAAATATAGGAATTATACATGTTTTATATCACGATTGGGTATAGTACCAATAAACATGTTACCTATGGGAATTGATGATATATAGTTTATATGAATAACATTTATTTAGATGAAAAATAAATAAATTTTAATTATAATTTAATTTTCATCAATAAGAAATTTATTTTTAATCAAATTAAGTGTTTTTAATTAATTACAAAAAATAAGATAGATTACAAATAATCTGTTTCTATAAATTTTTTAAATTTTTAAATATTAATGTATTATGGGATTAAAATATTTTTATTAAATATAATGAATTATTTTTCAAAAAAAAAAATTAAATACATCCAATAAATAATTAATGTATAATAATAAACAATAATTGAATAATTATTGTATAAAAAAATATTTTGGAAAAAAATATTATTGTATTATATTTTTTTCAATTTTCAAATATTAAAATTATAATGTTTAATAAAAAATATTTTCTATATACATAATTAAATTAGTAAAAATCCATAAATTGAGGGTTAATCAATGATAAAATAATTTAATGTAAAAGAGTTACACTTTTCAAGAATTTTTTTTATATGTGTAATGTGTTTTTGATTTTAAATTAAACTAATCAAATTTAATGTATGATTACAATGAAATATATTGATAATATATAAAATAAATTAACATCGATATAAAAGTTATCCATATCAATGTAATAACAATAATATCATTTTATGCTTCAAAACACATCTATGAAAAAAATCATTTTCCCACATTATGCTTTTGATATTAAATATTAAAAAGATTTATATTTTGAATATAATAAAACATAATTCACATTTAGAATCATATTATTCAGATTATGTAATAAATATTGTTTTATTTTTAGACAAAAAATAACTTACAAAGGTAAAATTTAGAAAAAAAATAATGGTATAACAATTATTTTCAAATAAACTCTATTAGTTGTGTTATTTAATAAATAATTAGATATAATTTACCTTTTTAAACTGATGAGCCTAATGGAATTTTTTTTATATATCAACACCCATTTAATTAGTTATATATAGCCAATAAGAATCCAAATAAAAAATATTTAAATCGTTATTTTTATAAAAATATATTGTTTACAATAAAAACATTTCTTTAATTAAAAATTTTAATTTACCATATTTGGGAATTGAATTATATTAAATGTATTAAATATTTATAATCATCACAAAAAATAGAGTAATAGGGTTTATTTTATTTTTTAGTAAAAAATAATAATTATTTAACATATTTTAACATGATAAAAATTTGTAACCTTTAGTGGATTGAATTTTTTATAATTAAAATGATACAAAAAAATTTTATAAGTACTTTTTTGGTTTTTATTTCAATATATCATTTCTCAATAGCTATTTTTACCAAAATCTCATATTTATTATGTTATTACATCTTTACCCCTCATTTTACTTAATTGTTTTTGGAAAAATGTCCCTCATTTTGACCTATAAAAGGGACCACTTCCACCCACTCCAAACCATTCCTATAACTATTAAAACTCTTTATTACATTAATATTTTACATGTTATATATATATATATATATATACCTCTCTAATGTTTTTTATTCCCTATTCACAAGAATGTGTCATATATTTTATATTTCTTGGAGGCCCTCTAAGGGAATAAATAATCCATCAAAGGGTGTATTATCCACTACCTAACATTTAATTATCAATATTTTTCATGGATATCCCCTAAAAAATTAATAACCATAAAAACAATTTAATAATATCATTATAATTAAATGAAAATGATATTATAATACACAATAACATTCATAGTCATGCTCACCTATAGATTATATCATGATCCAGCTTGAGTCTCTTTATCCACCTTCATGGCTGATGATATAAATTTATCTCTTAGATGAATGTGGAATATTATGTACTATTCATATTTTATATGTAATAGAAAATTAGTTTAGCAATATGGTTCTTTAAGGAAAATACAAAAAATTAATGATCTATATAAATTAACCATTTATATCACAAAATTTAAAGAATCAATTTCATAATGAATTTTATTTTTATAATCCGTACACATGCCATATATCAAGTGAAAATGTATATAAATAAATAATTAAAAAATAATTATTTATGTATCTTGTATAATTTTGAAATCATTAACTTGGTATCAATATGTGAGAACCAACACATAAAATAAAGGACATGTTAAAAACATAAAAAATTACTAACATCTTAGGATGGAAATAAACTATAACTAACAAATATGGGTATAGTAAATTATTATAAATGAGTATTATTTAATTTAAATTACATGAATATGGTTATGAAAAAAGTAATTAATATGGTTTTATTTATTTTATAAGAGGTGAGAGAATGTCTGAACTTTTTGGAACCAAGTTAAGGGAATTTTTTGGCTGAACTCTTTTCCATGAGCCATAAACATTAATATTTGAATATTGTATTACAATTTTTATTATTTAAATATAATAGTATAATTATAATCGATTAAAATTTATTTTCATATAGAATTTATTTTTTTCATAAACATTCACTTCATCTATGGATTTCTTTCCTCATAAAAATATGATATAGTTTTAAAAAATTATAATAACTTATACTGGATAATTTTTTCTATTTATATATTATTTATTTATTAAAATTGGGTTCATTATTATTTTCAAATTAATATATATATATATATATATATATATATATATATATTTGTACATACAAAATATATTTCTATTTATATCATTTCAAAAGATTTTTTTACAACCTTTTCATTCCTGTGGATTTTATTTAAAACTACCTCGAAAATTGTTAATACATTTCTTATTATGTCTTTGAGATTTATTATATCCTTCCCACAACATTTATTTTAATAAATTAATGTTTATAATTTTTTAATATTGTGGAATCATTTAAATTGATTTTTTAAAATTTTTCCTCAGTGAATAATGATTTTTGGAAGTGAATTATAATGTTTTCTGTTTACAAAAATGGTAGAAAATTGTAATATTTTTTAGGAATTCTCTTCCCTTTCATCTCTATAGAAAAATAATAAATATCTTATGTAGTTCAGCATTTGATAAAACACTATGTGATTTCATGATACTAGCTGAATATTAAATTTTTTATAATAGAAACACTTTTAAGGAAAAAGGGAGAAACCAATGGTCATGCTCATGGTGATGAAAAGCCATGGGACATAAGTTAAACCCAAAAATAATCCCCATACATTCCTTTAGAAACATCATGTTCCCACTCAGAATAAAGAACCAAATCCTCAGATACAATACTACAATGGTCGATTATGGAATAAGTACGAATCTTACCCAGCCTTCCTGTTACCTCCTACACACCAGTGACCATTGAGGAAACACCCAGGTTGAATATCTGTCTTACCTTCCTTCAAATTTTTGGCTTTCTTTTTGGTTGATTTTCACTTACCAGGATATAAAACTCATTTTGGGTGACCATACGGGAATCCAATTTATCCTGATACTCCATGTAAGTGATCAAAACTGCATTTAACATGGAGTGAGTCATAGTAAAGGCAGTAACATGTTCCCCAAACAAACCAACAATAGAAGTGACAAACCCATTGGCTTCATCGACCATAGAGATAATCTGCAATATTAGGTATTCCCTTCCCCCAATAGGTTTAACCACTAAACCATGAATAAATTGTCCTATGACTGAAAAAACACCTAATTCCAAATTAGATATTCCCATACCCTTCTAGTCAGCCCAATCTCGAGAGCCTTTTGTACAAGGAGAGGTACATGAGCGGTTGATCCTAGTGGGCCAGAAGGTGAGGATGGTTTTCCAGGGATCAATTTGATTATACCCTGTTGGACACCCAAAGGGATGTGATGAAAACATAGTGAAGTCCTTGGACTCATCTGGACATTGGAGGAAGGCATTCCACCGGTTTCCATAGGGACGATTGGAGCATGGGTGTTTGGATGTGTTGCTACTCCCTTGCGACCTCTCCTCCCTTGTCAAGAGTAGAAAGAAGTCTAGTTGAATTGTCAATAGAATAATAAAAAACCAATGTTTTCATAATAATGAATGAATTCTAAAATACCAAAATGATATTCAACCTAGAGACATAGAAAATTTGGGAGCGGCAATGAGAGGTTCATCTTAACGTATAGGAGAGAAAACTTGAGATGCTTCAGGAAAAGAGTATCATTATCAGTTAAGAGAAAACAACTAATCCTATCACTGATACCTTTGAAGATATATGGGTTTCAAAATGGGATTGGAAGATGAAGAATTAAAATTTACACCACCACAAACTTACAATCATGAACATGATCTAAGTCCATGATCTATCTAAGGAGATGTAAGAATCTTTTATCATATAGTCAAGACTCCGATGACCATGCATAAGAGAAATAATCATTTGAGAAAAAGTGGATGCTAAACTTTCGCTGATCACGAGTCCCCAATTCCCACAATTAGTAAATAACACATGTCATGTTGATGAAACTATCAAACAATTCTGATGATAGTCAATCTAAACTAAATCTGGCTACGAGCGTCTAGGAGTGGGAGGCGGCAGCATCCTGAAACTATGTTGTAGAAAGGAAAACTATTGGAGAGCCCTTGAACAAAGACAAGTCCTTTTTTAACATTTGAATTGGTACATATTTCATGATGAAAATCTATTGAAATATTTAATTTTGGTATTAATTAATCATACTCTTGATTTAAAATAATGTGATATTATTTGAAAATGTTTTAAAACCCATTTTCTTTCTCTATGTTTTAATATTATATAATGTATGTTTTATTTTATGTGTAACATAAGTATTATTTATCAATATAAAATAAGTGGGGACTTATACATCCCTCTATATATTTTTTAAATTATAAAATATCATGAGACAATTTGAAGAAATAAATTTGGATATTCATGTTCACAATATAATACATAGACATGATTTCAATTGGGTATGTGCTCAATATAATATATGGACTTGATTATGATTATCTATGTTCATCAGATAATTTAGGGAAATGATAATAATTTTCAATGATAACTAGATATTTAATGTATATGATTGTGGTTTTCTATGTTCATAATATGATGATTTCTTATGATTATACTTATGCCACATTTCTATGTTAGATAAATATATTGTGGTCTTTGGATCAGGAATATTTTTAAATTTATCTGAACTCATAATCCTTGATATATGTTTGATCATTTAATATATCACTCTTTCATGATTTATATACATCTTTTATAGTTATATGATCCTTTTTGTTTTATTTTTCTACCATGGTAATGTTTTCTTACATGAATTTGATCTAACCCATTATGAATTATTAATAATTTTCCCTTAGTGAGTTTTGACCTCAAACCACATTCTATTTACAATTCTCCATATAATTATATGACAGAATATGTGTAAATGTATGTATTTTGTAGAAATTGTAATAGGATATATTGAAGCAATAATATTTAATAAGATGTTTTTGTAGCTAGTCTCCAGAGACACAAATCCTTTGGGTCCTAGGATTATAATATTACATTTAAGATATGGTTTCTAAATTATAAAAATGATGTAAAATATATGAATGTTTAGTGGGGGTAATATAAATTGGTATTATATTGTATTTTAGTAGTTTATTGGGGATTATGACTAGAAAACATTTGTTAAAACTTTAAAGGATATATCCCAAATATAGGAAAAAATCATAAAATTTTTTTATAATATATATTGTGTGGTTTCATATCAATGATATAACAATTTGGATAAAAATAATTTTATGTATGATATTACTTAGTGATTTTTTTTGGAAATTAACTATTAAAGTATGGTTGGTTGCGTATTAACTAGATCATAACTCAATGCGCAACTAATGGGCCTCACATTACCCCTAGTTTGACATTTCAAGGGGTTATGATTTGGTTGATTCATACTCTACATATAAATCATTATGATGAATAAGGGAATATAACTGAAAAAAGGTATGTTGAACCATAAGTGATATAGGAAGGAACATAAATTCCTTAGCTTGATATAAATGTGACAAAATTATGGACATCTTAGAATTTATTTTCATTGTCAAGTGATAGATTAATTTTATTTTTAATTATATTGTTATATATTATTTAATGACAAATTCATTTTCTTTAATAGTAAAATTCAACCTCGATATGAAGGGGAGGAAGTTTCACACAACCCCTCTTTACCTTCGAGAGGATAAGATTTTAGTAATATTTTTAAAACTAGATCAAGTGATTTGGAATCCTTTTACATTATTTTAATAAATTTTAAAAAAATTATAACTTATCCTAAAATTCTTCTATACCTTGATATAATTAAGGACCACATGAGTCTTTTGGCCATTTTTTAAACACCCCACTATCTCATATAACTCAATTTAGAAAATAATATATGGGACTCTCAGGTTTTTAATGCAAAAATAAAACGAATATCTTATAGTTCTTTATTCATCTTCAATGGAGATTGACTATTGATTAGTTTTATTTATTCCCTTATTATGTGGTTTTTTTTTATTATTTTGGACACTAATCCATTTTCATAATAATCAAGATTAATCATTTTATAGATATTTATAGATTTTTTTTCGAAACATTGTTTGAAGACTATATAATCAAAATTTTCTATTATTTAATTTATTATATTTCTTTTAAAATATATTTTAATAAAATCTTAATAAATATATATGGGTAAAGTAATCATATAAAGTTAGACAAATCATGAAGCATTATAAAAATATGTAGACTTGACCTGGTGTATTCTTTGTAATCCGACATCAATAAGGTGATTAGACCTCTTGATGACCTGAATTATAATGGTATATATAACATATCATTTTTCTAAAATAAAATAGAATATAATTATGGGGACTAAATTAATTTAAGGGATATAATGTAACATGCGAGGTTTTAGGATCCATTTTCTTTCTTAAAATTATATTACTATAATTATAAAGTTCGTTTATCTATTCTCTAAGTATATTTAAAATAAATTATGTGTTGAGTCAAACAAATATGGATCAAACTAACAACCCCTTATTCATTAATAATGTAACATTACAAAAATGGAACATGGATATACATATTACATTCCATGAAATATTATAGATCATGGATGATTAGATACAAAAAAATGTGTTTAAATTAAAATAGTATAAGGGTTATAAAAATACAAATTTCTATAAAACTAAGAGTAACACTAGAACATATTCACCCTTGAGGACAAATATTAGTATAACTAATCCATCAAATTAAAAAAATTCATGAATGGAAAAATAAATATTAAAAATTCATAATTAATTATTCTATTTAGAACTGTGATAAGTAAATCGAGAATTGTCAAAATTTATGGGAGTCAATTGGGGTAATATATCCATTATATAACTACTATTAAAGTGGTTTATATGCATTGGGTATAATACCAATAAACATGTACTCAATTTTGAATTAGAGGTATGTAGTTCATATGCATAAAAATTATAAACAACTAAATATATATATTTTCATTATAAATAAATTATATCAAAAAAATATTTTATAATTAATATAATTAAATGAAAACAATTCATTTATCGAAATAACATTAATGAATTTTTTATAAATTGTGTATTTTTATTTAAATTTTTATTATTAGTCAACGATATTAATTACATATGTTTTTAAAATATAAGTAATTATTAATAAAACTAATTAGTAATATCCAATAACTAATGTTGGTATAATAAGGAATAATAATTTTGAATTCATGGATTAATAAAAATATTTTATGTAATAAATTTGTTTTATTATTCTTTTTCATGATTTTACATATTTTAATTATGAATTTTAATAAAATGTATTATTTATAAACATAAAAAAATTAATTAACAATCATGCATTAGTTATTTATTAATGATAAATAACTTATTTTTAATATGAAAAAGTTTTCAATGAATTGTTTTTTTGTTTTAATATTATTTTATTTTAAATTAAAGCGATCGAAATATATTAATGATTTTAATGAAATTTATTGATAACATTCACAATAAATTAAAATTAATACAATTGTTTTTTATTGATAAGGGATGAGAATTAATTTATTTTTTCCTTAAAACACATTTGGACAACAATATGTTTTTCTGCATTATTCATTTTATAATTATATTCAACATATTCAGAAAATAAACACATTAAAAAAAATTTAAACTTGTAATCAAAATGTTAAATTCATGTAAATATTATAATTTTATTTTTTAGACTCAAAATTATGCGACATAGGTAAAATTTAATTACAACGATAAAGGTAAAATGGTTATTTTCAAAGAATTTTGTTTTACAGTTTTTGCGAAATTGTCCTTAAAAATTAACATATTTTAAATAATGAATATGATTTATTTTTTATATATATTAACACTAATTTAATTAGTAATTTATATTAAATATGAATAATAAAACATTATATATAAATATTCATTCTTCTACAAACATGGGTTTTTCTATAAATCATACCTTTTAATTCAAAAGATAAATTCTCATATATGGGAGTTGAATAAAATTTAATATGATAAAAATTTAGAATCCTCGCATCAATAGTTTTTAAGAGGTTCCATCTAAAATTTGTAGTAAAAAAATAAAATCCATGATAATTATTTTAATAATTTAAGAGTGGTAACTTGATGTGGCTAATTTTTTTTATAAATATTTTGTTGAGAAATATTCATAGAAGAATTATTTTAGGTATTTAATTCACTCCCACATGTCTCACTGATCATTAATTACCTTACTCACCTTAAACTCATGTGATTCCATCTTTTCATATCATGTAATATAACTTTAGGAGGAAATATCCCTTTTTACCACAAATAAATCGATATCACATCCACCCATTCCCAATCATACCTATCATTTGAATTATAATATAAATATATTCCAAAAGAACTTCTTTAATATCCATTTTACTTGTTCGGCTACCCTTGGCTACAATAAGGTGTCCCAAGACCATTATTTCCAAGAGTCTCTCTAAAGGAAACATTAAGTCCCCATCTTGGGTATTATCCACTACATAACATTGTATTCTCTATATTTTTCATCCACATCCCATAAAATCAGATTTATCTCCTTAATAAAAACTAAATAATATCATTTTACATCATTATTAGTTATATTATAATAAAATAATCACTTTCATAGTGATATATATCCTTAAATTATGACATGTTATTGTTTAGGTGGATTTAACCAACTATATGAATGATTCTATAATGTATTACCGTGGAAATATATATAATCATTATAATTATGTATCATATGATATTAAATTGTTAATTATGTTGCGAATATTATTATGTAATGTAAAAATAAAATAATAATGAGGAATTTAAAGTAACTCATTTTAATAACCAAATTACTTGAAACAATCCAATTATAAATTCCATTTTCACAAAGCATAACAATGCCTTAATCAAGTGAAAATGGGATTGATTAAATCAATGAATCAAAAATAATTCACTATATTAAATTATATTTTAATGATGAACTTGGTATCAATTAACGTGAAGCATCATCTCCATTACATAACTTCTATGAAAAAAACAAAAGTTATAACATTTCATGATGGAAAAAATAATAACTAACTAATATATGTCGTGTAAATGTCTATGAATAAATATTATAAAAGGTAAAATAAATTAATAATGTTCCTAAATAAGTGATTAATATTATTAAATATACTATATATGGGGTTAGAGAATAACCTACATAGATGGAATACAAGGGAATGGTTTCTCTTGGCTCAAATACTTTCCACGATTCATAATCTTTTCTTTTTGAATATGGGCCTACAAGAATTATTTAGTTTACCATATGATGGTATTATACTATAATAGCTGCTTTTGTTATGGAGAATTTTCTTTTTTATGCCATTGTATTTTTCCTATATGGATTTATTTCTCAATAAATATATGTCGTTGTTAATAATAATTCCTAACTATTTTAATGGATCTTTTTCATTCAAGTTTATATTAATTCGAAACTTATTTTCCTCTGCAATTTTAAAGATAAATAAATATATTATTACTTAAATTTTACATTTTTGTTTATCCCTGTCCAATATTATGTTTTATAACTTTTTAATCCACTTGTATTTTCTTTAAATCCTCTTAAAGGCTTATGAAGACATTTCTTATCATGTTCGAGAATCTTATTATATCTTCCACTTGAAATTTATTTACATAATATTTATTTTTTACCATTTATATTTTTTTTGCTGATTATTTTTTATTTTTATTTTAAAAGTCTCCCTTATTTTATAATTATGTTTAAAAGTGACTTATATCTTCTAATTTTAAGAAAATGGTCACAACGTTTTGAAAAAATTATTATATGATTTCACTTCCTTATACTCTATATATATAAATGTTTTTTTATTATAGATTAATTCTTATGGCCAACCTCTATATTATTTCACCATACCCATCTTTTTGAATTTTTAATTTTTTTATCAATCAATTAATCTGTTGATATCATTTTATGAGATAAATTTTGAAATTGTTAGTATACCAATTTTAATTTTATGGGTTATTATATGATACGATATATGACTAATTTTATGTGGAATATAATATGGTATATTATTATGTGATTCGTGTGGACATATATATTCTTATAATGCATCATTTAGAGGTTTATTTAACATGTGATAATACATTAACATGGCTATAAAAATAATTTTTCACAAGATAATGAATTGATAAGATTTAGATTATGCTTGTTCACAAGACAATTCATGGACATGCTTTCAACTATCCATGTTAACAGGGTAATTTTTGGAAATGAATAGGATTTTATATATTTAAAAGGTAATAAAAAGTCATGAAAGTGTTTATCTATGTTCAGAATTTTCTGATTTACAAAGATTATACTTATGACACAATTCTATATTATATATCTATTTTATGATCTATGTCTTTTAATTATTGTCTCATAATTTGAAAATCTTATATTATGAAATATATATTTTATCACTGTATAAATATTTTATTCTATCATGATTTTTGTATAACTATAATGGTTCCATGATAATTTTAATTAGATATTTCTCCCTTGATCATGATTTCTCATATTATTATGATATAAACATTTGTTATTATTTGATATGTTTTCCCTTACTAGGTATTTAAGATCAGTCCTCCTTTTATTTCCCACATCCATAGGGAATTATATAAATGATTATGTATATAACCAGTTATTAAGTCTAGATATTAATGGGATATTTTGAATTACTAATGTGTAATAATATTTTTATGAAAATTGTCTCCAATGAAAAAAACCATTGGTTTCTAGTATTAGATTATTACATGTTAGATATAATTTTAAATTATTAAATTATATAATGGATATTAATGTTTAGTCTAAGTCATCACAGTGGGATCACAAATATGAAATGAAAAATGAATATAATTAATTTACTATAAAATATTGATATTATAAAATTATATTCATTAATCCATTAATAATAATCTATTGAAGGACCCTTTATATAGAGTAATACAAATAAATTTATGTATAAATATCCAATTACTTCTTTGGTAAGAATCAAAACCAAGAATATAAGTGCCCAAAAATGTAAACATTCACCTTCCTTGGCAGTTTTACATGCTTAATTTTCAATTATACCTTAACAAATTTAGTTATAATGTTGATATGGAAATTCCATATTTTCCCGATTTGTAATGAATACCAACCTCCTAGAATTATATACAGTTCAAGGGATTTTTTATGTTATATGTTTTAACCCCTTTGTATAGAAATTGAAATTCTCATAAGGTCTTATTGGAGAGATACCACTGTCCTACCAACTCAATCATTCACTAGTTCATGAGGAAACATTAGGGTGGACGGTATTGTTAGTAATGAATATGATAATGCATTAATGGGAAGATGATATGTCATGGTAGAATATAAGGAAATTTTCAATGGATAATTATTTTAGGTTGATAGGATTTAGGCTATGTTGGATTTATATTATATCACCGAGGTGGTAGAATTTCCCAAAAAATTGAGATGTATTTTTCAAATTACATTTCGATGAAAATATATTATATGTTGGGACATGAGGAACTATTATAGACATATCAAAATATCATGTTTGGTGATGAGATGGAATTAGTGAACATAAATTATATTGATTTTAAATGGTTGGGGCCTATTTCTCAATTTATTATTTAAAGAAAATTCCTCTTTAGACTTGGTAGAGGGTGACCCATTACATAACCCGAAGGCCTAAGGCCTAGTAGCCTGAATTCAAGGCTTGAAAGCCCATTTTTTGGCCCAAAGGACCCCTTAGTGAACAGTACTTCTACAGTACCTGCACTCCTACGGTACCTGCTACAGTCCCTCCACTCCTACAATGCCACCACTACTACAGTTCTGCTACAGTTACCCTACTACAGTGCTTCTACAGTACCCTAGAATTTTTCCACTGCCCGTATTTGATCCTGCGTCTTTTGGATGAAAAACAGGAGATTATATCATTATAGTACAGAAACTATATGACTGTGCTTCAAGAGCCTGTGTTCAGCCCTTGATAATCCTTATAATTGATCATCAATCAATTTTGGAGATCTTCCACATTATTAATGTCTATAATGGTTGTAATTTTTTATATGGAAATTACATTAGCACCATTAATGAATTTTATTTGTAATTATGATTCCTTCATGATGCTCTCTGAAAAATGGAATTATTTTGGTAAAATCCTTTTGAGAGACATTATAACACATTTAATTCTCTAATCTTATCATTTATTACTTAATTAATTCTCAGGAATGATCTTCAAAACATCTAATTTCAATATTTTAATATTACACTAAAACATATTTTAATAATTTAACATATAAAATCATGATTTTAAGATGTATTTTTGTAAATATACAATATATTTTAAAATTACTAAAAAGTTATTAAATTCCAACATATTATCAAAATTTGAAGGTCATTATCAATTAATATTAGATAAAAAATTCAAAAATTAATGTTTGAAACAAACCTACAATCTTATATTTTTGCGATTTATAGAAATTACCTTACACTAAGGTTTAATCAAACATCTCAAGAACTAGAGGGTGGAATAAGGGATGGATCTGTAGATTCTAAAGAGACTCTCCATTTCACTCTTGACCGTCATTTCCTCCACTATGTTTTCCTTCTAAAACACTTCATGATAGTGGTAGTTTCCCCTTTGAGCATCATGTTAAATCTCTTCATACTTACCTCATATCTCTTGAATCCTTCTTATGTGTTCATGTTTTAAATTTAGGGGTTGTTTATCCTTTAGTTTTTTGTCCTTCTCATTTTAGTCATACTCCTACCTCTATTTCTAGTGGTTTAGGAATTATAAATGGATTGTTTTTTCCCACATTTTTTAGTTACAAGATTGAACCATTTTCTTCTACTTTTTAGATTTTACCATTATGGTTTAACCCCATTCATATTCTAGAAAGGTGGTTCACATAGTAGTATGGGTTTTTGAGGTGGATGTATTCCTATGTATTCCTTTTCAATGATTCTTATACTCCATCACTAACTGTTGGTTTTCCAGTGATATTATATATTTACTTCTGTTCCGCTATTCTTCATTCATGAATTATCAATTCGGGCCCCATATTTTTTGTAGCTCCATAATTAAGTATGTTATGGGATGTGTTGTTTGTATTGGTTGATGGATACCAATATTTTTTGTCATTTATAGTCTAAACTATTAGTGTATTTCAGCCATTAGTTTAGAAAAAAATTTGTTATTTCATCCCAAAATTATGTCAAACTAGTTTTTAACAATCCACTTCTTGAGGAGTTATTCTTTATTATTGAAAATGAATTCTCAAAGGGGGATTGAATTGAATAAATATTTTTCATCTTGAGAGTTTTCTATTATGGAGTCATTATATAAGATGATGTAATCAAAAATATTTGTACATTATCTATTATTGGCTTGATAATCTGGTGTTAATATTCCTTTTACATTTTTATTTATGTCATCAGTGAAGTACTATGTTTGTTAGTTATCTAGTTCTAGTTTTTCAATGGTGCATATTACAATGTATGGATATGTCAGGGTTTTAGTGTTTTTGGTTGTGTGTTCTAATTATACATTATAATATTCTTGGTGAGATGATTAAGATAGTGTGTCAAGATGATTATTTGATGATAGTGATGGTGAGACAACTATGTTGATGTGTGATAAACAATGTTAATTTACTAGCCATGTGGGTTACACCAATATTTTTTTAGTATGAAACTCGAGGTGTTGATGATATCATTGGGTCATGCCTATTCTTAAGGGGTACCCAATTTTTCATTATTGAAATTTTGATATGTTGTTTTTTAATTAAATATCATTTCTTAGTTTTTAAATGGTTCCCACATAACCAAAAATTATATTTATTGAAAATTATACAAAAGTGGTTTGATAGTGTAGGGAAAAATATGTCAATTATTACATTATTATATATCGCATGCTTCATACATAAATCCCACATATATAATTCTACATTGATTTCTTAAAAATCAATTCAATCCGCTATTCATGAAATTTACATTTTATACGTACCTTTCTAAAAAAGATCTTATCTCCACTCATGGAATTTTTCCACAAATATTTTCTCATCCTTATGTTAATTAATAATTTTAATAACATTGAATTTTTTCTAGTTTATCAAATAAATAAAGTCAAAATTTTGTGTCAATAACGAGCTATTAACATGGATCTTTATATGGTTAAATGGTGGTGGTTCAAATGTAAAAAACCAATGTTGAAAGAGGTAGCTAGATTCTTGAAATCATAATGATTTATATAATAGTGTGAAACATAGTGTAATATTCCCCACTCAATCACATTCTTATGATTTTTCCATCCCAAAACATATCTTTAAAGAAGTCCAAATAGAAAAAGTATGAAATGAATAACACTTGCATAATTCTCCATTTCTTTTTTTAATTTGTTTATATACATATAGGTTATTTATTAAGGGATGAATATTTATTAATTATTCAAAAATTTAGTTTTGAATCTATTGGATATGTTATGATGGCATAACTGAATCATATTTCTGTTAGACAATCTATCATCCTATGAGACTCTTAAAATGACTCTTCCATCACACTTCATTTTAATTATAACATGAATAATTATAATGATTAGGGTAGGTAAGGATGATATGAATATTATGTGGGTACCTAATAGGATGTCTATGTATTTTAAGTGGCTTATAAAATGATATGGCACATAAGATGGATTGGAAGATAGTCATATTTAAATATGATTTTAAAAAATGGAAACTCTCTAATATTTGCAACAACTCATGATATATAATATTTTTTAAATTATAAAAACTTAAATTCAAATATTTAATCTCATGAATGAGTACCTTTAAGAATATTATAAATGAAATAAAATATTAATACTATTTTATAACCATCATGGGTTGGTGATTTAATCATTACACAACAATTATTCAAATATTGATTTTCACATTTTATCAAAATTTATTATAATTTCAGTCAAACAAATATGTAAAACAATCCATTAATATATTATTTACACCATAGATGCTCAAATGAAATATTGTTTTCCATAAATTTCATGATAATTAAAAAATATATAGGTAACTAGTTTCATAAAGGAATCATAGATACATACCTAAAATCAAATCAAATATGGAAAAATCTTTTTGTGGGTTGGTATTATGCCCCAAATTTTTTTTCTACTGATATTGAGTTTTAATGTAAATTTTATATATATTCAGATAATAAGAATTTAAAAATTAAAAAATACAATAACTTGGATAGAGAAAACCTTCTGATTATTCCTCTTACCCATTCCCATATTTAACTCTTTTTCATATTGTATCTTTTACAACATATTTTAAGAGGCTATTGATGTGATTAATTTAATAAAAACTAAATAATGGGAAAAAACATATTAATAAGGATGTTTTAGAATGTACAATTTAATTATAGGTTTTTACTTCCTCTAGTTGGGATGTACCTATATTTATCTACCATAAAAAGGGGGATTTGGATTATGTGGTAGGAATCACCACTTTACCTTGACTCTTGTGTTATAGATCTATAACTAGTTTCATAGATCCCGATAGATAATTTTACTTCTTGGTGTATTCCTTGGAATATTATCTATCCTAGGATTATAGAGGTGGGATCATGGAAAACATGTTCCCCCCTTCTTGTTCTGCAATAGGGGTGGTTCCCACCAATAGTGAAGACTCTTAAATAGGATATAAATTTTATTCTATTTCAGGTCCAAAAAATAACTACATAGTGGTATTCAATTTTGTAAAATCATCCTCATGTGAATTAGTGTACAAATGAATGTTATCCTTTAATTTCACTTTAAACATTATCATTTCCTATGAGGTCATATCTTCATAATCATTAAAGGTTACCTCCAAAATTGATGAATCTGTGGAGTCAAAGAAGAGTGTGTGATTCTCAAAATAATTTAAAAAATATAAAATAAGAGAATATATGGTTCTATTATTTCCATGAAGTGATTCATTTTACATCTCCCATTTCTCGAAGAGTTTTCCAAATCAGGTATTGTAAATGGTTGGCAATTGGATAGTCTTTATGTGTGGCATTTACATCATGTATATCTTCATCAAAAATGGAGGGAATTGATGGGGCTCAATTTATTCTTCCAGATATTGGAATTCCTGAAAGCACAATGAGAGTACATTAATTTTCATGGTCACATATTAATATAACTATGGATGAAAGAATTATTTGATATCTTTGATAAACTACATTAATACCTTCATATAGTTAGTGGATTTAAGAACTAATATTATCTATTTTTCAAATAGTTCCACAGTTTAATTAAAAGTAGAGGGTGAGAATAATAAACATTACTACAATTATTTTAATTTATATTTATAAAAAATATTTCCATTAATAAAATGTAAAGAGTGGAGTGTGATTGATTTTGGACCCCCAACAATGGTGCTAAAATTTATTTTGTAAAAAACTATGTCAAAGTGATTTTATCATAAATTAGAATGTTAATGATCCCCCATGAATTCAGAAAGGGTTATGACCATAGTTCGGTCCCAATAGAACCAATCCAATCACTCTCTATTATTTACACAAATTTCAGTTTTTGTTGTTATTAGTATGTACTGGAAACTAGTTTTAAGGGTGTGGCTATTATGTGTAGTGATATAACGAGAATGATAACAAAATGAATTCATTATAAAAAAATAGAATGCTAGGAATAAAGAGATCAATCATTATTCCAAAATTCCATTTAACAACAATTTTTAGGCATTTAAGTGTAATTTAATCCACAAAAAATTATTAGTGTGTTTTTAAAGCCAATTTATCTTCAATTTTTTGAAATCATATTCGATAGATTTTAAAAAACCAATGTGAATCATTTTATGATAATAACATTTTTAATTTTTATCAAAAAAACCATTAATAACAAATATTTAGTATTGATTTTCAAAAACCATTCTAATTATTTTTCCGCTATTTTTAATTTTTTAAAATATATATATATTTAAAAATAGGGTTGTTTTTCCCACTCAGCCCAGGAACATTCCAGTCCCAACCAAACTAGCAAATTAATGCCAATATAGGACCAAGACAAGGCCTAGTTAGGGCCCGCTTGACCCACTCAAACATAGGGCCCAACCACTGGAATGCTAGCAGGATGTGAGCCCACCAAAAATCTGTGCCACCACACTCCAAGCCCCCCCCAGACCTTCCTTGTATAATTAAGTAGGTAAATGTGCATGGAATGGATTGAAAAAATTACATGTATGCTATTCTGTAATGACTCTACCACTCCACCAAACCATTAACGTGAGGAATAAACCAACATTAATAAACAAATAAATATTTGGACACACCTAAAAATACACAGAGTCATATATAAATATTTTTTCATAAATATATTAATTTATAATTTATAATTACACATATATGTAAATATAATTACGCACAATTGTTTAGAAATATATACTAATAAAAATTAATGAATTTTTGAAAATTTACATTACCACATATGAAATATATATTAATAGAAGTAAATTTACAAAAATGTATAGAAATACGCTCATATATACATATAAATAAATAGGATTATACATATATTTGTATATATATATATTTGTATATAACCACTAATAAATATATGTGTATATATACTAACAATATATATATATATATATTTAAATATATTTTAATATATATATTTAAATATTAATATATTGACTTAAAAATATTTATAAATATATATAGATATACAAAAATGCATATAAATATATATAACAATATTTAAAAACATATAAATACACACATATCTATATACATTTATATACACATATAATATATATAAATTTACATATATAAATTTAAATTTCAATAAATATTTATAAATATTTGAGAAAACATACATAAATATACATAAATATATATTTAACTAATATATATATAAATATATTAATGTAAATATACATATATGTATATAAATATAGATGAATACATATAAATGAAAATAAATGAAAATAAATTTAATATATATATATATGTGATCACATAGATATACATATATGTATACAAATTGACACACACACACATATCTATATATGGAGTCACAAAAAAACTAATAAATCTTCACCTTGAACATCGCACCATACATAAAACCTACCATTTCAATAGTTTAACTATAAATTCAAATCTAATTCATGCCTTTTCATTCACATGAGAGAAGCACCTATGAATAACCAAGATATTGAAATACATGGAAAAATAGTGTTAAAAATATAACTGATAGAGAAAAGAACAATATAGTTTCAATAGCTTTATATCAATATGAATGTAAACCTACTGAATAAATTCATTCCCTCACAATGAGATAAGAGAACCCATTCAAAGTAATCCAAAATTCCATCAAAAGACTAAAATTTGGATACATTAACATAAAAAATTATTTTATATGCTTCCTAGGATTATTTTTACCAATAAACATAAAGGTTATAAGGTATGAATAATATTAAATAATTTTTAGATCATCATAAGATTCAATTTGATAAGCTGTTGAGCAAAAATTAGACATTTATGTGAAAGTATATTTTTATTTGAAGTTGATGAAGTATTTTAAACATATCATGGAATATTAATATTTTTTCTTATGAAATATTACAAATTATTATCCAATATAATCATAGTTATTTTTGTACACTTCGATTTGATAGGTTGCGAAGCATAAACAGACCCCCATATCAAAAGTTATGGTCCTTTGATATGAAGTCTAATTTTATACTTCTCTTAAAATATTAGTTAAGTGGGGAATCTTCCATTATTGGTTTAATATATATATATGTGTGTGTGTGTGTGTGTGTGTGTGTGTGCTTGTGGGTTTGTGTGTGTGTCTGTATGTGTTTGTGTGTGTTGTGTGTGTGTGTGCGTGTGAACATGTTTGTGTGTCAATATATACATACATAAATAGTTACTAATTAATAACAACAAATTAGTAATTAAGAGTTAGAAAATAAATAATAACTTCTAAATAATAATAAATTTATATATATTTATATTAGTTACTACCAAATAATTATATATCATTAATGATTAATTTAAATAATAAATATTAAATAATAAGTGATAAATGAAAAATTAAATATAATTATTAAATAATAATATTTACTTAATTTATAATTATTAACATGTAAATTAAATTTTAGTTAATTAATTTTAATAATTATTTATTATCATTTTTGTAATAAAATTCTTGATGTTTCCCATGTGGAAACATCTACTTTATTTGAAAAAATAAACTATAAAAAATATAAATATTTTTTGTTTACAGAATTCCCTTTAGAAAAAGGGAATGAGATTCGGAGGTAAAAAAGTTAGAATTAATGAGAGCTCCACTATTTTTCCCTTTATCCACTAGACCATGATCCAAATTATTTTTCTTCCAATAAAAATGTGATATGAAGTAGTTCATTAATGATAAAAGATCCAAACATTAACTTCATTTAATAGTGAGCCACCATGGGAGATGAAATTCTATAGTTCTTATAGCAAGCTCAAGGGTGGTAGATTCAAATTTAATGTATTTTTTTTACATACTAACTTCTTTATCCATTTCAAATACATTTATCATCCCCACCATATCATCTTATAAGGATGATTAAATCCCATTGGGGCCATAAATACATCCTATAATAGTAGCATTGTGATCTCTGATGACCGCACAAAATCTTGACAGACCTGGTTTTCCTATGGTAGCTCCAGCCAAATTTCATTTGACCCATCCAAAAAATGAATCTTCCAAAATACTTCAAGGGTTCCCTGGGAAGAATGAAAATATCTAACAATATCAATACATCAAAAAATAATGAAATCGGGAACAAGATTTTCAAAATAATCATTCTTCAAGGGTTAATGTTCCTCACTATAACAATAATTTTACGAAGGGAAGAGTGAAGATGAAAGTGATCATATCCATGTATTTCTTTATTATGGAAAATATAAATGATATGATAATTCTCCACAAAAGTCAAATGAAATAAATTATGGAAATGTACTAAGACTTGAGTCTGTAAATATTTTGTGATGCGTACCTGTACAGAGTTAGTCTCATGAAGCTGAACTTCAATGATTCCACAAATATGATTCCATAATTCTGAATCAATGACACAACTATAAAATTTGTGATAAATGTCTTCCCTTTTTTGATTAAATAGAACAAATATTATGGAAATATATATACCCACCTCTTGGAAGAATAAGTGAACATGCATATTAGTAAGAGAAATTATCCATATTCTTGTAAATGTAAATGGTGAAATACATATTTTATTGAAATTTTTAATCCATCCATTCCCGGTTCCCTCAATGGTATTGGAAGAAAATTTTAATGAAGTGAGAATCACATTAGCTTATTTTTTCCAGATCATCAGTTCATCATGATTCGTGAAGGTATAGTAGTTGACTACCTCTTTGACCTCATCTCAATGATCAATATAGGTGTCTTGAAAATGATATTTATTTATTTTATTCAAGTCTATCCTGATATCAAAAGAGTATAAAAGATTTAACTGTGGTGTACCTATCATGTTTTCAAAACATTATTTGAGATAACCGTTTCTATTAACCAACCATTGTTCTTGAGAATTGATGATAGGGAAAAAAAACATTGAAAACTGGACTAAATGAAAACTCCATATAACCAAGGTTACATACCTTATGAATAAATAACAATATTGATTTGATAATTTTAAGAGACATAGATTTTTCATTAATCATACCACAAATAAACATCACTTGAATTTATGGCTTAAAATAGCTTAAATTTTCAATTCCTATACCTCCTAGAGAAACATGTTTGCAACATTCTTTACATTGTACAACGATATAATCCTCTGAAGAATTTTTTGACCCTAGAAAATGTTTTTTATAGATGTAATGATTCTCTTCAATTGGGGTATTATATTCATAGTAGTTGTTTAAAAAATCACCTTAATAATTAAATTACAAATATTGAATATTTATAAAAAGTTTTATCCACCAATAAATAGTGGTTTTATTTAATAAAATATCACGAATTAGAATAGGATTTCCAAAACTACCACAAGAAAACATAAAAATTATAAATCAATAAGTGGAATTGAAAAATTCATCTGAAGAACATTTCTAAATATACTATTTCATATAATAGATCCCATGTTTGGTAAGTTAGTCATCCATAGCTACCTTTTTGTATCCCAAACTCACACAACGGAAAACTGCAAGTCATATACTATCCACATATATATTTTTATGATTATTAAAAACCAATGGACCTAGGAAAAATTCTTATCATACATGATTCCCCTACGTCAAAAGGGAAGAGTTAATGGAATTCCACAAACACTGTAAGTAACTTCCTCAACCCAAAAATCCATTATATGTTTTACATCAACTAACATCACCAATAAAATCACACATTGGATAGGATGAGTGAAGGGATGTAGAAATTATTTGGTATATAATGATATTAGGGAATTGGTATTGGGAGATGATTGATAATTAGCAAACAAAACTCTTTTGAACTAATTATCTCATAAAGAATTAAAATCTAAACTTGTTAACATGTAATAAACCATAGGTAACCACTTCCTCCACCAATAGCGCGTCCTTGGTTAAATTCATTACCGTATTTGAGGAAGTAAGTCATAATGATAAAAGTGAAAATATTGAGGAGAAATAATGACATGAAATGTGAAATGAACCAAAAGAATTTTCTATAAATTTCTCTATGCATAAAAACAGAATCCAAAATCCAGTACTAATATTATATAGATAAACCCTTTATATAAAGGGAATTCCAGTTAATTTATACATAATTACCCCCTTTGTTTTCTACTAAGTATCATTCCCATTGAAATCAGTGCTCTATGATCCAAATATTCCATTTTATTGTATGTTTCCAAATTTCCTCATTTCCTATTTTTTCAATTAAATTATATAGTTGATATATAGATCCCATATAATCTCCTTGGGTCATCCATTCTAGCCATTTTGAATAGATTTTTGATAGATGTTTGGGGTGAGTTTGGAAGTTTCTCCCCTTTAGATTGAATATGGATGATTTGGAAGAAATTGGTTTAGTTATTATGTTTTACTTTCAAACTATTCCAATATATTTTCAAAAGGATACATTATGATGATAACATTATATCATGAGTAATCTAGAGAATATATTTTTGATAGAGTATGATGTGGCTATGGGTAGAGAATTAATGTTAGTTCTTGATATTAAGACAAATACATGTTGATATTATATCTCCGAGGTAGTAAGATTTTTTTAAAAAAATCATAAAAACATTCACTATATATCCATAACAATGAATGATGAATCATGACCTGATGTTTCATTGGAGGCTTAGATTTATATCACGGGGGGTGGAGATGTGATGTTTAGGTGTGATAACTATGGGATTGTACACATTGAGGCTATACTGGACACTCGTGTATTTTTTCAAGTTCAATAATTGGAGTACATTAATATAGTAATGGAATATGAGGAACCTACATAAGATGTCATTGGAACTGTGATTCCATTTCCAAATTTTCAATGAGGAAACATTTTTTATTTTTGGTCTCTCGAAAAGCTACATGGACCATTTAATTTCTTGATATTCTCAATAATTCTTCAATTTTATCCAATAAATTATCATAAAAACACCAAATATGAACGTAAAACTATGAGTCTAGATAATAATTTAATAATTAATTCAATAAAATCATGACTTTAATTCATATTTACATTTATATCAAATTTATTCTATATTACAAAAAATTGTTTATATCACATGTATTAGTAGAATTATGGGGTTGTTATCAATTAATAATAGACTAAAAATTTAGAAATTCTAAATTTGAACAATATTCAGAAGAGACTATTATCCTTTATGTTTCTTTTGTTTAGGTCGCTTCACATCCTGGTATCAACTAAAGGTAAAGTGTCTGTTTCAAATTCAGAGCAAGTGAATATGTTTTTATATTAATTTGGAATCTTTGGTCTCACTATCGATATTACCCAAACCAACACACCAAACCAAAATTACTTCAAATAAACCATCTTCTATTTTCTAACTATTTGGATAATATATTTACCAATCACTCCCCTCATTGTGTTTTTCCCAACAAGAGAAATAGAATTCTCACTACATGTTATACCCTTACCATTACAATGTGGTCAAGTTCCGTCATCAATGTTCAACCAACATCACCGATATCCACCATAGTATATATGAGAAATATCAAGGGGTTTGTTTATAACCCAAATAAAGAAAATTAAATTATATTAAAGGAAAAAATAGAAATATTGTACCCTTTCATATAGTAAAAATAATAATCACTGAGAGATATAATTGAGAGAATAATATCAATGAATTGGAATTCAACAATTGAGGTGGGGAAAATATACTTGTCTTGACCAAAAAGGTAGGACTAATGTTCCATCAATTAAGAATCTAGTAAGATTATAATAGAAATGTAAAATGGTTGACCAGTGCATCAAAATATTTTTCCTCTATTCATTAGGATTATTCTCTTTCCTAGATCTTTCTACATGTTGTTGTGGCCGTAAATATTTTATAAATGTGTTATTTCTTGTTATCCTATAATATATGAGTGATGGTAAGGTTCTAGATCTAAATTTATTCTTCCCTCTAATGGTTTTTATACTACTTTAACATATTTTTCTGGATTTTTTAATTTGAATAGTATAACACCACATTATCTTCCTATAGGTATCATTTGACTCAGATTTTGGATTACCTTTATTTGGGGTCATTGATGGATTCACTAGAATAGAGAGCCATTTATAGTGAAAATGAATTAGTGTTCAAGGATATATGTTCATTTGGATTAATGGATTCCATGTATAAATGTGTATGTGAATTTTAGTGGCACTACTTTTTTTCAGAGAGACATAAATTTTGGTGTGGTGGTTTTCTATAGATAAAAAGAATGAGCATTGTCTTACAGACTCATTTATTTCATCAATTGGTTACAATACATGAATCTATTGTAGGGAATATTATATGAGACTCCGTTAAAGAATAAAATGTATACAGAATGTGAAACCATTACATGATGTAAAAAATTCATTCAATATTTAATTTAACCTGAGGTGACACCTTTTTGGCATATTTTTTATTTGTGAGATTTGGAACAATGAAAGAGATTCAGGAATTTAATTCCTTAGGTTGTGTAGTTTTAGTCATGGCTAACACATTAACATATAATTATTTAGTTTGAATTATTTCTTATGAAACCCTAAAATTATTTTGTGTGTCTTTTGGATTATATATATCATTAGGTATTTCTCAATTTTGTGTTTGTATTATACAATGTTTGTGTCGCATATACACGGTAAGCATGCTCATTTCTTCTTCATTTCCTATACAGTAGAGACAATGGATGAATTTCTAATTCTGATTCATTATCCATTGGTGTTTTTATTCAATAAATTACAATATTTATCATTCCTTGTAATTTCAAGTTTGTTCATGGTTTTTCAATATCTATTGTCAAAGGAAGATAAGATTCCTTAGCTCATGAGGTAGGTGCATTTATGGAAGTGTTTCTAATTCTTGAATTGATATGTGTTATTTTTGGAAACATTGGTTTGTTCATTGAAATGAATTTTCTTTCATATAAAATTGGTTTTAAATAAATATGATCATGGATTTTGGAAATTTTTATGGAAAAAACATTTCATTTTGGGAACCTTGGGTACATAAATAAAAGGACATTGGACACCCTATTGTGTGTGACTATAGAGAACCAAATCTTGACGTACATAGACATTACATTACTTTTGCGGAATACTTAATACATAACAAAAACAAACAGATAAGGACAATAATAGTTTAGTGTCTTCAGAAACTTGGAACAAAATCTTCTAATCATGGTGATAGATCTCCAACATCTCAAATAAATATATTCACCTTTTGTTTTCATACCTAAAACCATTCTTTATATCCTGGGGAAAAGAAAACATAAAAAGGGTGATCTCAAATGCTCATTAAGGGTAAGCATGGAGAAAATAAAACAAACCCTATACATTTGAACACAAAAACATGAACATAATGTTTAAACATCTAAATCTTGAGCAATGACATAAAACATGGTAGTACGTAAGGCATAGATCATAATGGAACATCAATAATGATAAAATAGCATGGTAATAAAGAATTTAATTGTGGCTAACATTAATCACATGTTATGATTTCCATAGTAGCCAAGGCATTGATGACAAGACCATATTAGTGGACAAAGTCCCTTTCTGAATTGAGTTCACTCCTCGTTTTAGTCCTGTAACACTGAACTAGATTAACTTACCATTCCATCCATGTCTATCTCATGATATATAAATCATTACCCAATGAATTGGAGGGAGATATAGGTCCCACCCATCTCATAATGAAACCATTCTTACTTGTGCCATAAAATAAACATAAATCATTCATCCTAACCCAATGAATAAAATTGGTTTCATAAACATCATCTGATCAATAAACAATCCATATAAAACAAATGGATATCATTTCATCATAAAAAAAGTGAAACCATTTAAATCATAGAGGCATTTTACTTGAAACATATACATATGAAATAATTTTAACTTAGATGGAAAATTGTTTTGACAAAACACTTGAAATGAATTTTTGAATAAAATATCCTTTCTTCTTCAAAATCATTTTCTTCTAACAAAATGTCATCCAATTTGAAAAGGAACAGATTTTTGTTGAAAATAGTCATGAAATCTTGTAGAGTAAGATTCATGAAAATGAGGCGTTATGAAGCCTTAAAAATGTGTTCATGAAATATAAGTTATAAAATAACATTCTTGTCGTACTTTTGTAAGAAAAGTCAAAAAGTTCCCCGTGTGGTAAAAAAAAGTAAGATTCCTTTCATAACATGTGGTAAATATCAAAAATTGGTAAAAAGGAATTTAAAAATACATGATTTTTTTTAGAAAACATGGTCATGGATGATAACAAGAACCCCAATAAATACATACGAATAACAATCTTAGATAAGAACAAGATTGGAATAGTTATCCCTTACCTTATGTCTGATATGATTCGCACGTATACGAACCTCCTGTATAATGATTTAAATAATGTCATTTACTTATTACAGAATCATATTCATTGTTTTTATATCATATATGGTATACTTATGTCTTTATATTACCCGTTATTCTGTAAATTCAATATAAAAGCAGTGGTTTGGGTAAATTCGTTTCATTTATTGTACGTGTTTCGAATTGTTGTTCATGATATTATTACTTATATCCTGATTTACGTAATTCCAGAATGTAAAACATGATTAATATATAATATATATTCAACATATACAAATATATATGATAGATCAATAAATTGAATGAAATACACCGTTCATGGAGACGGTAGGCCGTATGTACGTATGAAAGCTGTTTTTGTTTCCTTATTGAATTTAATGGAATTTTGTAGATGAAATACATATATATATACACACAAATAAAGTATCATTATTATTTCATATATTTCATTATTATTCATTATATATACTTTACAATCATTCATGAATGGTTAAATGGATAATGAATCTCATCGCGTTGTGGAGATGATAGTCCGTACGTACCCACGAGCAATGATATCATTCCCATGATCATGGAATTGTATTGAAGTGTATGTATAATATTTCATAATAAATATAAATTTACAATAATCATATATTGGTATTTATTTACACCATTATAACCATCCAAGTAAGGTGGTGGTCAAAAACAGATTACACCACGGCGTGGAGACGATATTCCGTACATATGCACACGCGGTGATTTCATTTTCTGAAGGTTGGATAGAAGGTAAAATAGGGTTGTTTAATATTTATAATAATATGTCCATATATAATTAATACTTGTGTTATTACTTTATAATGATACAACTAAATAAGAATAAGTAGAATAAGAACGAAACTTGAGAGAATCGGAAGAAGATATTACCTCTTCTTCGATGCACCTCCTTTAAGCTTCCACTTAAGGAAGTAGAGTTGGTATTTTTAAAAGACCAGAACATCCAGAATGTTTCTAGGGAAGTGGAGAATAGAAATTGCCAGGGTTTGGCCGAGCTTCAAGTCTCAAAAGGTTGTTAAGAGAAGAGGGAAGGGGTGCATTTTTTATAAGGGAGGAGAGGGTCACCTTAGGAAAATTTAAAATATTATTTTATAATAAAGTCATATTCAGTTTTTAGTAGCTCCAAATTTATTAATTTAGAAGATAAGGTGGGTATGGTTGAAAACCCTCTCAACCAATCGGTTTTAGACAAGTTTATGTTACTATTTTATCCTTATCATTTCGATTTAACTCTATGATAAATAATTTAACTTTTACCGTGTCTTTTTGTTTTCTTACACTATATGGATAATAAACTTACTATATAAAGCTAAAAGAACCCCAAGTGGTTTATTATTAATATATATATTCTTATATAAGTAATTTGGCCTAACCTTATATTTTTAGGAACAAAATAACAATTAATAATATGATATTTTCTTTAAAAACTATTTTATGTCAATTTTGACACTATTTGGTACTTGATTTTTGTGAAAATCATAAAAGAATGATTAGTTAGAAGAAAGTTAATTAAATAAATAAAAACATGTAATATTAACCTATAAAATTATTATAATTCATAAAAAGTCTAAAATTAATTTTATTTCAGTATTTACAACATTAATTATGTTAATATTTCATTAATAAGGTAATTACTACATCATCATTGTGTCATAAATAAATTAAGTTATTTAATGTCTAAAAATTATAAATAAAATACAATTATGTATGAAATATATTTATATTTTTAATTAATATTTATAGTAGAATTTATATTATGTATAACCCTATATTAATTTTTTTTTAATTATTAAACATTGATTTTAACTATTTTAAATCTTCTTTAAATAAAATAATAATAAACGTACGAATCTAATCCAAGTAGAACTAAAGGGGAATATTTTATTCCTAAGGTTGTTTTTGGTCTAAAGAAACTTATAAAACATAATTAGGACATGTTTTAGGGTAATAATAATATCATTTTTACCCTTAATTACCATATTTACTTTTAACCCTGGTAAATAAAAATTAAAAGTCACTGTTCACCAAAAATTATTTTTATCTTATTGAACCACATTTTACTCCTTTATATTAACCATGTCTCTTGGATTTTTTAAATTCCTCTCACAGAAGCGGTAAAATTACGTTTTATGTAAATTTTCAAACTCTCCTAGGAGGTGGGTAAAAGACGGTGAAAAGATCAATAAAATTTATATATGTCTAAAATTATTATAAAATGACACCAATGAATTACATTGAACTTATATAGGTATTATGTATCAATTTTGACCTAAAATAAATTTAAATAAAATAAATAATTATTTATATAAAAATTCTGTTTTTAAACTATAATAGAGTGTTTTTCACTATTCATCAAAAATTGAAAGTTTTCAGAAAAATACAAAAATTTCACCCTAGGCTAATTTCGAAATCCCAAATCCAAAAATGAAGTCTATTTTGAAAGATAAAATTTATAAAATTTCAAACGTGGGTATTACTATTTATAACGCATAGTTTATTATAATATTATAATAATATATCATTTAGTAAAACTCGTGATTGTGTACAACACACACTATCGAGGAAGGTCTTGATTGCGTGTAATGCAAGCCATGTCAGGGATGCATTTAGTGAAAGCTTCGTTTGGTATTTCATCTAACATAATCAAAACTTATTTAATTTATACATTAAACAAAATCTATGCTTAATGTTGCGTAAAATAATTTCCACAAAACGAACTTGAAATTGTGTGTAACACGAGCCAAGAATAGTGTTTTGTATACTGCAAGCTAATACGGTGTTTCATATATTACAAGAAAATCTTGGTGTAGTGTATAATAGAACACATCAAAGAAATTAAAAATAATATATCTCAAAAAATCATGGGTTGTAACATTCTAACCCCCTTAAAATGAATTTCGCCCTCGAAATTCGTCAGGATTATAAATAGTTTTCTACTTGAAAGTTTCTTTCATAGAAACTCACTTCATAAAATGGAATACCAAAACATAACTTTAAAAACTAAATTATGAAACATAATAGTTACCCAAATTAACTAATCATTGGGTTTCCACATAGGATAACATAGGTGAAAATCTGGTTATGGAATAGAAATATAACCATCAACTTCTGATGAAGAGTGGTAGAGGATATGGCTATGAAAAATCCATCAATCACAAAGCCATAAATGTGTTATGATATAAGGTATCATCTAATTAATAAGATATAAGGGCACTAGGAAAACATTTTTGATTTTCAAGATAATTTCCCTAAAGTTGAGGAAATTGTAATTAGAAGAAATACTTTCTTGATTTTCGTACAATCTCAATGTTGGTCATCCCTTGGACAATTTCCACATCATCTCTTAATGAAATGAAGTTGAATTTGTCATTCATGAAGTATTAGTAGATCAGGTGATAGAATGATGGGTCATTTCATCCGTCTCAAACAAAAGGTTAGAAAATGTTATCAAATATACATAAATCCATCTTTAGAGAGATTAATCATATTTGGTTCCTAAAATGGAATTATACTGTATATATCATACTTCTTAAAACAATAAAACTAGTTTCTCTAACCATGGACTTCTTGTAGGCCAGTGGGAGGCGATAAAGACCCATCACACTTTGGTTCTGGGTTCGATTCGTACAGCCTTTTCCGACGTGATGGGTTGTCTCTTGTTCTACAGGTTGTGTAAAACTACATTATTATAACCGTCCATCAATAATATCGAAAAAGTTCTAGCCTTAAACAATACTAACTTATGCCGAACATAATTTATTCCAATCTTTAGGATTATCTAAAATACTGTTGTCTAATCTCATATTATAGTGAAAAATATTACTAGAGAGTTCATATAACAAGCATGTTAATACCATCACTGATCCCCATATATCATAAGATATGCCTTTTTGGTCACATTCCAAACTTTCAAAATCCTTAATCATGTATTCTCTTGAATATTGAATACACATTGAACCTTAGTGAAAACCTGAATGCAGTTAATAGTTAACACTATCCACATACCAAAATCCAAAAAAAAATTATATACCCAAACCATGATATCACTTAGTCTTTATATCAATCATGAGCTCATGAATACTATAAAACATATTATTTTCTCCTTCTCCAGTAATTATGTGCATATCATCTACTTTCCAAAATATTTGAATCACTTTTCACGGTTACTGGTACCATAACATTATTGAAAAACACAATAGACTAATACGAAAATATTCCAATATACCATAAAAGTACCTCAACAACATTATTCATTAATACCAATACATAAACAATTCAATCCATCCTCTTCAATGATTGTCATGGAGTAGGTCCTTCTTTAATTTAGATGTAACCTCTTAGGTCAGGGCATTGAGTTGGGTAATACCCATGTTCTCCAAAAATAAGAAATTGAATTCCATAACAGTCCCTCAATCTATGACCCTTTTCTCCACACAGATAACATCTTCCCCTCCATTTTAGGTATTCCCCAAGGTTCTTCTTCCCTTCTTTATAAATCTCAATCATCCTTTCTCTATGCTCCTCAACATGTGAACATGCATAAAATTTCATCTTCCTCTTATTTGATGACATAGGAATACCACAAAAGTTCACCTTATAAATCATATATCGTGATGAATGATTTGGCATAATCACAATATCATTCACTCTAGCCATTACACAATTTTTTTGATCATAGTCACCAATTTGTCTATAGGAATCAACGTTAACTGAATTCCTTCTCGTTCCCTCCATTGACTAAAACCAGAAACCATAGTGTAAGAAATAATTAAAATAACGAGGAACCACATAATCATTAAAAGTCTCTTTTGGGATGTCTAACTTATCAAACATTCATTAATCCATGACACCTTAGGTTCACCCTAGGTTATTCATGATCATCAACATAACTCTAGGATTATAACCTATAGTTATACAAAACATTAGGGACATCCCTAGACATACCGTAGAAATATCTCTAGGGATTTCACTAAAGTTTTAAAATTCTAGTTTCCAAGGGCTAACTAATCATTTCCTCTGATACCAACTGTAGAGACCAAAATCTTGACGTATGTAGAAATTAAGTTACTTTTGTGGAATACTTAATACATAATCAAAACAAAAACACAAGGACCGGAATAGTTTAGTGTCTTTGGAAACTCGGAACAAATATTCTAATCGTGGTGAAAGATCATCAACATCTCCAATAAAGATATTCACCTTTTGTTTTCTTACATAAAACCTTTCTTTATATCCTGGGGAAAATAAAAAATAAAAAGGGTGATCTCAAATTCTCAGTAAGGGTAAGCATGGGGAAAATAAAACAAACCATATACATTTGAATATAAAAACATGAACATAATGTTTAAACATCAAAATGTTAAGCAATGACATAAAACATGGCAGTATGTAAGGAATGGATCATAATGGAACATCAATCATGATAAAATAGCATGGGAATAAAGCATGTAATTGTGGCAACCATTATTCAGATGTATGATTTCCATAGTAGCCAAGGCATTGTTGCCAAGAACTTCTTAGTGGACAAAGTCCCATTCTGAATCAAGTTCACCCCTCGTTTCAGTCTAGTAACACTGAACCAGATTAACTTACCATTCCAGCCATGTCTATCTAATGAGATATAAATATTTACCCAATGCATTGGAGGGTGATATAGGTCCCATAAATATCATAATGAAATCATTCTTACTTGTGCCACAAAATAAACATAAATCATTCATCATAACCCAAAGAATAAAATGGGTTTCGTAAACATCATTCCATCATAACATAATCCATATTAAACAAATGGAAATCATTTCATTAGAAAAAAGTGAAACAATTTAAATCATAGAGACATTATACTTGAAACATACACATATGAAATAATTTCAACTTAGATGGAAAATGGTTTTGAAAAAACTCTTGAAATGAATTCTTGAAGAAAATATCATTTCTTCTTTAATATCATTTTATTTTCAAAAAAGTCCATGAAATTTTAAAATAAAAGTATTTTTTTGAAAATAGTCATTAAATCTTGAAGATTAAGCTTCATGATAATGAGGCGTTATGAAACCGTAAAAATCTGTTCATGCCATATAAGTTAAAAAATAACATTCTTCTCGTACTTTTTTCGGAAAAGTCAAAAAGTTCCCTGTGTGGTAAAAAAATAAGATTCCTCTCATAACATTTGGTAAATTTCAAAAATGGGTAAACAAGTACATTAAAAATTCACGAAAACATTTTTAGAAAATATGGGCATGGATGATAACAATAACCCCAGTAAATACTTACGAATAACAATCTCGGATAAGAATTAGATTGGAATAGTAATCCCATACGTTTTGTCTGATTTGCTTCGTATGTATCCGAACCTCCTGTATAATGATTTAAATAATGTCATTGACTTATTAAATAATTATATTCATTGTTATTATATCATATATGGTATACTTATGACTTTATATTACCCGTTCTTTTATAAATACGATGTAAAATCAGCGATTTGGGTAAAATCGTTTCATTTATTGTACGTGTTTCGACGTGTTGTTCTTGATATTATTACCTATATCCTGATTTACTTAATTCTAGAATGTAAAACATGATTTATATATAATATATATTCAATATATACATATATATATGATATATCAATAAATGGAATGAAATGCTCCGTTCATCGAGATGGTAGGCCGTACGTACCCATGAACGCTGTTTTTGTTTACTTTTTGAATTGAATATAATTAAGTAGATGACATACATATATATATACATAAATATAATATCATTATTATTTCATATAATTCATTATTTTTCATTATATATACTTTACAATCATTCATGAATTGTTAACATGGAGAATGAACCTCTTCGCGTCGTGGAGACGGTAGTTCATACGTACGCACGAGCGATGATATCATTCCCATTATAATGGAATTGTATTTAACTGTATGTATAATATTTCAGAATCAATATCACATTACAATATTCATATATAGTTATTTATTTACACCATTATAACCTACAAAGTAAGTTGGTGGTCGATAACATATTACACCACGGCGTAGAGACGGTATTCCGTACGTACGCACGCGAAGTGATTTCATTTTCTGTAGGATGGATAAAAGGTGAAATAGGGTTGTTTCATATTTATAATAATATATCAGTATATAAGTAATACTGATTTTATTAATTTATAATGAAACAACTAAATAAGAATAAGTATAAGAAGAAAGAAACTTGAGAGAATCGGAAGAAGAGATTACCTCTTCTTCAACGCACCTCCTTTATGCTTCCTCTTAAGGAAGTAGAGTTGTTATTTTGAGAAGACCAGAACCTCCAGAATGTTTCTAGGGAAGTGGAAAAGAGAAATGGGCAGGTTTTTTCCAAGCATCAAGGCTAAAAAGGGTGTGAATAGAAGAGGGAAGGGTTGCCCTTTTTATAAGAAAGGAGAGGGGCACCTTAGGAAAACTTAAAATATTTTATTTATAATAAAGTATTATTCAGTTTTTAATAGCTCCAAATAGATTTATTTCGAAGATAAGGTGAGTATGGGTCTAAATAATCTTAGATAATGGGTTTTAGACAAGTTTAGGTTACTATTGTATCCTTATAATTTAGATTTAACTCTATATAAAATAATTTACCTTTTACTGTGTCCTTTTTTTCTTACACTATATGGTGAATAAACATACTATAACAATCCAAACGAACCCCAAGTGATTAATATTTAATATATATATCCTTATCTAAGTCATTTGGATGAACCGTAGATTTTTAAGAATAAAATAACAATTAATAATATAACCTTTGTTTTAAAAACCATTTTATGTCAATTTTGACAATATTTGGTACTTGATTTTCGTTAAAATCATAATAGAATGATTAGTTCAATAAAAGTTAATTAAATCAATAAGAACATGTCATATTAACTTAGAAAATTAGTCTAATTCATAAAAGTCTAAAATTTCATTTATTTGGGTATTTATAACATCAATTATGTAAATATTTCATTAATAAGGTAATTACAACACCATCATTGTGTCACAAATAAATTCAATTATTTAATGTCTAAAAATTATAAATAAAATAAAATTACGTAGGAAGTATTTTTAGATTTATAATGATTATTTATAGTCGAATTTATCTTATGTATAACCCAATATTTTAATGTTTTATTTATTAAACTTTGATTTCAACTATTTTAATTATTCTTTAAATAAAATAATAATAGATGTCCTAATCAAATACAAGTGGGCCTAAAGTGAAATATTTTATTCTTATTATTGTATATGGTCGAATTAAACATATCAAATATAATAAGGACATGTGTTAGGGGAATAATAATATCAGTTTTATCCTTAATTACCCTATTTACTTTTAACCATGGTAAATAATAGTAAAAATTTACTATTCACCAAAAATTATTTTTATCTTATTGAACCACATTTTACTCCTTGATATTCACCATGTCTCTCGTATTTTTGAAATTACACTCACCAATGCGGTAAAATTATGTTTTACGTTAATTTTTAAACTCTCTTAGGAGGTGGGTAAAAGACGGTGAAAAGTTCAATAAAACTTTTATATGTCTAAAATTATTATAAAATGACTTCAATGAATTAGATTGAACATATATAGGTATTTTGAATCAATTTTGACCTAAAATAAAATAAAATAAAATAAATAATTATTTATATAAAAATTCGGTATTTAAACTATTACTGAGTGTTTTTCACTATTCAACAAAAATTGAATGTTTTCATAAAAATAAAAAAATTTAACCCTAGGCTAATTTATATATCCAAAATCTAAACATTAAGTCCATTTTGAATGATAAAATTTATAAAAGTTTCAAAAGTGGGTATTACTATTCATAACGGCTAGTTTATAATAATATTATAATAATATCTAGTTTAGTGAAACTCGTGACTGCATACTACACACGCTATCGAGGAAGGACTTGATAGCATGTAATGCATGCCAAGTCATGGTTTCATGTAGTTAAAGCTCTGTTTGGTGTTGCATATAACATAATCAAAACTTATTTCATTTATACATTAAACAAAATCTATACATAATGTTGCATTGAATAATTTCCACAAAACGATCATGAAAATGTGTGTAACACGAGCCATGAATAGTGTTGTGGATACTGCAAGATAATACGGTGTTTCATATAGTACAAGCTAATCTTGGTGTAGTGTATAATAGAACACATCAAAGAAATTAAAAATAAAATATCTCATAAAATCTTGGGTTGTTACAGTGACACCATTAGGGGTAACATTTTGTGATATCTATAAAATATGGTAGGAAACCCTATTAGTTGGAACTAAAATTTAACTATTTTAGGCTTCTTTTATGTATAGTATATATTCCCATATGTTAGAACCCAAATTTTGTGTTTTTTCATTTATAAGATGTTTATCCCATGATGGATTATTTAATTTATATTTTATAACATATTTAGTTTACATGAGTTTTTGTACATAATATTTTCACTGATTTAGATAAATGGCATGAATATATAGAAAATAAGAGAATTTTTACAAATGGTTTTATTTATGAAAAATATGTATAAACATTATTTTTTAATATATATAATTTCTCCATTCTTTATATTATAAAATGTAAAAATTCTTTGGAGATATCATACTATGTTGTATGATCAGATCCTGCTTTTTGATGTGGAAAGTAATAAACCATATTTTGTTGTAATTAGGGAATGGGAAGATCATCATGTAGCATGCTAGGTTTTCTTGTTGTTTATCACCTTTATATTAGAGTGGATTAGGGGAGATGGATGGTCACAAGGAGACATATTTATTTTTGTATTATTTGAATTTCTAGTTTGGATGTTTTGTCTTAACCTTGTATGTATCATTGATACATATGGATTCATAACATGTTTTACTTTGACGTTTCCTCAATTTTACTAGATCATTTTGGTTCTTTTCTTTATCTAAACATATATTAATCTTTCTTGTATGAATTGTCGTGATGTCTTGGGTTAGATCATTACAAATTTGTATCCTAGGGAATACCCATCCTAAAGTGTTTTTCACACTACCTTGGTGTAGTTTAGTGTTTTGGTAGGGTGGATTTAGTACCATCAGTATTTAGGTTGAATGTGTCAAAAAGGAACTTGGATATCTCACTACATGTTTGAATCTGAGTTACCAAGGTCATTAACATATTTTTTCCAAGCATGAGGCTTGGTGGATGAGGTTATTTGAATGAAATTGATACAAGGTTTATTTAAATGGACCCATTCTTTTGATATGTAATCATACTTTTTTGAAGAATTCATATTTTGTTTAAATTACTATTATTTCAGATATATGATATCGATACTAATTGTTTGTCCGATTATTTTATAATCTTCTCATGCAAAATGAGTTTTTATTGTTTCTTTGGGACAATTAAACCTAGAACAACTCTTCCATATATAAGTGTGAAGCCATGTGATAGGTTCCACAAGAAAGTTCTATAGTGGAACCATATTTGTAGTGCTATAATTCACACTATTTATACTTTGGTTCAAATGGGGTTTGGGAAATCTAGATGAGTAGTAGATCACGACTCATAATTTAAAAAGTAGATATCTTGTTTCATCCGTGGTGACAAAGAAATGAAGTAATATGAAGAAGTGATTAAGATTATTAATGACATATTCATGTTTCTAAAGTCTTCAAATGAATCTAAGGTGGGGTTTTCCAATTATATACTTGAAGGATTAGGATATAGTTGGTGAGAAATTATTATGTAATATAAGATGCATGATGACATCACGAGGCTATGTTTCAAAAAAATCATTAACCAATAGTTTTATCCTTAGATTGTACTTGGTGAAATGAACAAGTGGTTAATACCTACGATTATGGAGAGCACAAATATTTAGAGTATTCTAATCATTTTTCTGATTTGGTACACTAATGGCCCGGACCTCTCCGGCCCATTCCATTGTCAAAAATAAGGCTACAAGTGGTCTGGAGGGTAAAATGGAATTTTCCCACACTTTCCAGAATTTTTGAAACTACACGCCATGTAGTTTTAGTACACATCGTGTACCCCCTTTCCAGTTATAACCCGTGTGGATGGCTGTGTCTTTTCCATGTTCAATAAATGAGTACACATCGTGTGTCCAATCTATACGCCGTGTAGTCCTTCCCCGCGTGCGTGTTACCGTGTGTTGACCAGTCACCATCTGTGTGTCGTGTGATGGCCGTGTCCTTGCCCTGTGAAATAAATGTGTACATGCCTACACGCCGTGTAGTCCTTCCCCGTGTATGTGTTACCTTCAAACCGTGTGTTGACCAGTCAACGGCCACGGAGCCGCGTTGGAGGCCGCGTGGAGACCATGTGAAAACGGGCGAGTACACACCGTGTACCATAAGTACACGCTGTGTACTTTTGATTTTCACACCTATAAAAGGAGTGGTCCCCTCCTCCTTTCAACTCACACCTCTCCTCCCTCTCCTCTGTGAAGATCTCTCTCCAGAGACTCGAAGGCTCTTTCTTCCATAACGTTTTCGTCAGAGCACCGATTTACGATCTGTTAGCGGCCACGAGATCGTAACGACGAGGCGGAATGTCCGAGCATGGATCCATTTTCTTTCCTTCGGCTCTTCCTTTCCAACCAAGGAGGTTTTTTCAGGACACAGACGAACATCTTCTAAAGTTGATCTGGAGGAGCGTTGCGATCTAGAACATGTTGAGGTAGGGATCTTACCTTCGTCTCTCTAATTTTTTCATCATGCATGGTGGGTGTTCTCTTGTTTACGTGAAACACTTTTGAACTAGTTTAGTAAAGATAATAACTGGCTTATATAACAGGGTTGGAAATTTTGTGATTTTTGTTACTTTATATCCTGTGATATTATGTTGTGAAATGAATAGGCTTATGCCTACAGAAAATAACGGTCGTTGGGGGCCTTTTCTTGTGAATTTAAATGTTGACCTATCTTCTAGAGTGTTTTTTGTAAATGGAAACTTCATGGAATGTGGAAATTTTTTAATCACGAAAAGTTGGCTGTTTAAATGAAAATCTGGAACACTTGTGTGATCACCCTGGTTGAACTAAAATGGAATAATGAACATGTGGGTGTTGTCTTGGTTACGTTGCATGTGATGGGGGTGTTCTATGGGTTGTTGTGAAATGGGTGAGCAACGGGGCTGCGGTTGGCTTGGTTGTGGGATGGTGTGAATGTTTAATGGTGGTTGGCAGCGGGGCTGCAGAGATGGGTTTGAATGTGAACGAACTATGGGTTGTGAATAATAAATAAAATTGGATGAGTTAATGAATGGTGGGGCTTGGTAATGAAATGGAAATAATAATCAATGGGTTGGTTGGTTAATAAGAAGGGACTTTCCGTGTTGCTGTGTTTTCCTAACTTGCTTTGTGGATGGGAGGGATATTCTTACGAACGATCGTTGTGGTTGGTTGTGGATAGTTTCCCAGTAGTTAAGGAACTAATAATCTAATTCTGCAGAAACGTGCAAACCTTAATGGGGTTGGGGTTGTTTCTTGTATGCATGCTTTGTGGTAGCAGTGTCGAGGAACGTGCTCAGTTTCTCTTTTTAGAAGCCATATGTTGGGCTGATTGGTTGCTATATATATATATATATATATATATATATATATATATCTGTATCATTTGTGTTTTGTCACACATCACCCATGTTCAGCACTTTGTTGCGAACACACCCATTTCATGGGAGAGGGTGTTTTCCCATAGTTACTAGCTCCTTCCTGCACCTTATCCCCTAGGTTGTGATGGCATGAGGTGACCTTACACCCAAGACTCCTTGGGTAGGTTTCGATTGGGTTGATTAGGCCCAAGACTCTTCGGGCATGTTTATAGGCTATAATGGCTTGAGGCGACCTTACACCTAAGACTCTTCAGGTAGGTTTCGATTTCAAGCCCATGGGTGTTCGGGCGAGAGTTCTGTTACTATTACTGTTCCCAAAAATCATCGGGATGAGGCCCAGCTGTCTTCGGGTGGGGAAGTGGTTGTGGTTGTGAGGCCCAGATGTGTGCGGGATACGTGGTGGTGAGGCCCAGATGTGTGCGGGCGTGATACGTGGTTGTGAGGCCGAGGTGTGTGCGGGCGGGATACGTGGTGGTGAGGCTCAGGTCTATGCGGGCAGGATACGTGGTTGTGAGGCCCTGGTGTGTACAGGTGGGGAGAGTGTTCCAGCATCTGGACGTTCAGCTATATAATGGGAAATGGTGCGGGGTACCAAATGCTCTTATTTTTATACTACTACTACCTACTGTGATTGTGTTTTGGTGAGTGTGGCTGGTGAGATTGGGTGGATATTTTTCCTTGTTAGGTTTCTTCTGTTGTTCTCACCGGACATTAGGATGTCTCCCCCCTTGTGCACGAGAGCTTTAGGTTTCCCTACTGAGTATACTTTTATGCTCACCCGACGTTTACTTTCAGGTTTCCAGGAGGACTACCAGTGCCGTGCGGGACCCTACTAGTCGGGCAGTTGGAGTTGTTGCAGTTTTTGTTCTCTTGTTTTCTTTAGGTATTGTAATTTTGAGCTTCTATGTACTTTTACCTTGTTATAAAATTGTTTAAACATGCATGTGGGATTGGTTTGGGTTTATCTATATACACTTTTTCTTTTCTTTCTTATTTTTTGGTGGTTGAAATCTCTTATTTCCCGATCCTAAATAATAAAAAGGGAAATGCATCCCATATTTGTGAAAACTCATACCCTTGGTGCTAGTCGCAAACCCGGGGCCTACTGAAGGAAGGCCGCAGGGGTCATTATCTCCCTTTCGCCATTGCCAGCTCAGGAGGGGCATCTTTGGTGGGTGGGGGTCATGACAGAATGGTATCAGAGGTGATAGTTGAGAGATAGGATGGGGTCTGGAGTTAGGCATAGTGGGGATTGCATGGGATGGTAGGGTAACAGTGTTAGTTAACCGTGGTGCATGATATAGGCCAGGGAATACCAGCTAGGACACGGGATTTTAGGGCCCCCCGTGAACCGATGCAAGGACTCTGAGCTTACCAAACGACCAAGTGAGACTACATTGATTGCATTGTAGAGACCCTAGGGAAGATACATGCATCATCATGATTGTGTTTTACTTGATTTGGGTGTTTTTGGAATGAAATTTAAATAAAATGATAATTAAAACTTGGATAAAATTCCTTACTACTTGGGCTTAGGCAATCCTTTTTTACCGTATAGCTATGGCACCTGGACGTCGTCCCTGGGTGGCTCAGACGACCGAGGCCCAGTAGACCCAGGTGGTCGATCAGTTGAGGATTGATCGAGAGGAGGAAGATAGCCAGTGGAAGAAGACTATCCGTTCCTTCCAGCAGTAGACCCTCAAGAAGTATGAGGGTAGTACTTCAGATACGAAGACGGAGGGGTGGCTTGAGGATCTAGGGATTGATTTTACCTTGATTCGTGCTTCGAGGGAGTACAGGGTTCCCCTAGCAGTCAGTCAGCTGAGAGGTGCGGCGTGACAGTGGTGGACGCTCTACCTCGGAGAGAGGATAGAGGCAAAGGTTCTGTCGGCTGACTTTGAGAAGGAATTTCGAGAGGAATTCCTTTCTTCCATGATCAAGGCGGAGAAGTAGTAGGAGTTACTCTCCCTTCAGCAGGGGAGTATGTTAGTATGAGATGTGGGGATCAATTTCAAGGATCTCCTACATTTTGCTGAGGATCTCTTTCCGGATGAGGAGTCTCGGGAGAGACGTTTAGAGGAGGGGCTTCGTCCTTCGCTCTAGTATGCTGTCACCCCCTTCACCCATCCGACGTACTTGGCGGTGTAGAAGAAGGAAGAGGTCGTAGAGAAGATGCACTCGCTGGGAGGTGCACCGCGTGAGGTGTTCCAGCCAGGTTCATCAAAGGTAAAGGCAGTCAGCAGCAGGTCTCCTGCAACAAGACCATCCAGGTTCATGCCAGTGGGGTGCAGGCCCCAGCAGTTCCATTTCAGATCCTCGGGTCCTCGTCCCTTTTCAACTAGCCCATGACTGAGGTGTTTTTTTGAGGTTTCGGGAACGTTCGGAGTCAGTGCCCAACCCGAGCTCTGTACGATGGAGGTGGGCAGGTTCAGCGCCCACCGCAGTAGCACCAGTTGCCGACGAGGCCCTTCCAACAGCAGCAGGACCATGCTCCTCCGAGGGCAGACTCTGCGGGAGGAGGCCGACCTCAGGGTACTCCTTAGGGACCTAGACCGGGGCGTGGTCGGGGAAGTGGACGACATCAGAGAGGCAGAGGAGCTGGGCGTTGATAGTTTCATGCAGTAGGGTTGGCAGCTCCAGCAGGACCAAAGGTGGTGCGAGGTACGATTTGTTTGTTCAGAACTCTTGTTTCTTCATTGTTCGATTTGGGAGCTTCACACTCCTTTGTTGCACCTGGTCTATCCCATGCTTTGGAACTAGACGTAGAGAGACTTTCCGTACCACTGGTGTTGAGTACACCAGTTGGAGGCCAGACCAGTGTATCTTTTGTTTGCCGGGGATGTGGGATGACGTTGGGACCACGTCGATCTAGTGGGGAACTTCTTCTGTTACAGATGCAGCCATATGATGTCATCCTAGGCATAGAATGGTTGTTTTCTGTTAGTGTCGTTATCGACTACTTCCAGAGAAGAGTCGTGTTCTCTGATGTGGATGGGCAGCGCGTATCTTTTGTTGCGGAGAGGAGCAATCAGGCAGGAAGCCAGCGCGTGGAGCCTCTCCTTTCCTTGTTTGGCGGGTTATCAGTGGTTCCAGCTGATACAGAGGTGATGGATGTCCCAGAGGTTGTTGGGGAGTTCCTCGATGTTTTTCCTGAGGACGTTGTAACTATACCCCCCCGGACATGACGTTGAGTTCGGGATAGACTTACAACCTCGTGCCCATCTGATTTCGATGGCCCCTTATCAGATGGCACCTTCGGAGTTGTGGGAGTAGTGGATTCAGATTGACGATCTTATGGAGAAGGGTTTTGTTCGACCCAGCGTGTCGCCATGGGTTGCTTCAGTTTTGTTCGTGAAGAAGGCAGATGGTGGTCTCCGGCTGTGCATAGACTACCAAAGGCTGAACCAGGTAACGGTCAAGAACCTCTACCCCCTTCCAAGGATTGATGATCTCTTCGACCAGCTGAGGGGAGCAGGTTGGTTATCTAAGATTGATCTACGATCGGGATATCATCAGCTGAGGGTGAAGGATAGTGACATCTCAAAGACATCTTTGAGGTGCATGTATGGGCACTTCGAGTTTGTAGTGATGCCATTTTGGAGTTACGAATGCATTGGCTATGTTCATGGGACGTATGAACATTGTCTTCTAAGAGTTTCTGGACCGGTTCATCGTTGTGTTTATCAATGACATCTTGATCTACTCAAGATCAGAGGAGCATCAGGTTGAGCATCTTAGGGCAGTCTTGGAAGTCAATCAACACCACCAGCTTTACGGGAAATTTTTGAAGTGTATGTTCTTGACACAAGAATTACACTTACTTGGGCACGTGGTGTATCAACATGGAGTGTCAGTGGACTTGTCAATGGTGGAGGCAGTTGTTTCTTGGGCAGCACCCAAGAGTGTGGCAGAAGTTATTATTTTCCTGGGGTTATCAGGTTACTATCGGAGGTTCATTTCGGACTTCTCTCTAGTTGCTGCTCTATTGACAGCTTTGACTAGGAAGAATCAGTTCTTCCTATGGAGCGATCAGTTCCAGAAAGATTTCGACTACCTGAAGGAGAAGTTGGTTAGTGCTCTCGTGCTCAGGTTTCCATAGGAAGGGTTGTTGTATGAAGTTTTTTGTGATGCTTCTGGCCTTGGTCTGGGGTGCGTGCTGATGCAGAAGAAGGGCGTGATTTGTTATCGGTCTAGGAAGTAGCGCTCTCATGAGTGTAACTATGCCACCAATGACCTGGAGCTTGCAGAAGTAGTGTTTTCATTGAAGTTGTGGCGACATTACCTCTTTGGGGAGAGCTTTGTGGTCTTCTCAGATCACAAGAGCCTGCGTTATATATTTTCCTAGCTTGACCTAAACTTACGGCAGCGGAGATGGGTCGAGATTCTCCAAGACTATGACTTTGATATCTCTTACACTGAAGGTAAGGGAAAAGTTGTGGCAGATTCCCTGAGTAGGAAGTCACATAAGGAAGTTGTTCAGGAATCCTCTGATGCTTGGAAGGCGATGGGAGAGTTGGCTGCCCTGCACTTAGATGCAAGGGAAGAAGGTGTTAGAGGCTGTTTGTTCTAGATGATGGTGAAATCCTCCTTGTCACAGTAGGTGGAAGAGTCTCAGTGGGGGGACTCTGAGGCAGAGGTGATGCGGGATCGTGTCGATCAGGGGAATGCTCCAGAGGGATGGTCAGAGGACAGCCGACATCAGATGCTTTTCCATGGAAGGTTGTTTGTCCCAGAGGCGATGCATGAGGGAGTACTCTGTGAGTTTCATATCTCAGCCTTTGCGGTACATGCAGGAGTTTCAAAAATGTACCGAGGCCTGAGGGATCAGGATTGGTGGCCCGGGGTGAAACGGGCAGTGGAGAAGTTTGTGGCTAAGTGCCTAGTGTGTCAGCAAGTGAAGGTTGAACACCGTGTTCCCGGTGGTTTGTTGCATCCTTTAGATGTCCCCGAGTGGAAGTGGGATGACATCTCTATGGACTTCGTCACTGGACTACCAAGTGATCAGGGTGGTTATGATGCTATCTGCGTAGTGGTGGATCGTCTGACGAAATCAGCTCACTTCGTAGAAATCAAGGAGTTGGGCCTGATGAGTACCTTAGCTCAGAGGTTCGTAGACGAGGTGGTGCGTTTTCATGGAGTTCCGAGGACTATCGTCTCAGACCGGGATACTCGGTTTACCTCACGAGTCTGGAGGGGGTTACAAAATGCTTTGGGCATCCAGCTTCACCTTAGCACTGCTTTCCACCCCCAGACCGACAGGTAGACAGAGCGGACTATCCAGACGTTAGAGGACATGCTGCGAGCATTCATTATGGATTTCGTAGGATCATGGGTACGACACTTTCCATTTAGTCGAGTTTGCCGACAAAAAAAGCTTCCACACTACTATTGGCATGGCACCATTTGAGGATTTTTATGGAAGGCCATGTCGTTCGCCCATTTGCTGGGCAGAGGTTGGTGAGATAGGTGCTCTTGGTCCAGAGGTAGTGCAGTGCACGGCAAAGAAAGTCCATCTTGTACGTGAGAGGATGAAGGCGGATTTTGAACAACAGAAGACTTATGCTAATCGTCGGAGTATGACCATGGAGTTCGAGGTGGGAGAGCATGTGTTCTTGAGGTTTCCCCTCGATGGGGGCAGCAGAGGTTTGGGAAGGGGAGAAAGCTCTCACCTAGGTTCATCGGAACTTTTGTGGTGCTGAGGAGAGTCAGCGAGGTGGCATATCAGCTGGCCCTGCCACCTCAGTTGGAGAATGTTCATGACGTCTTCCACATCTCCCAGCTACATCAGTACTTACACGATGACTCTTACGTTATCAGCTGGGGAGAGTTAGATATGGGAGATGACACGACCTTCGAGGAACGACCATTCAGAATTGAGGATCGTAAAGAGAAGGTGCTCCGTGGACCAACCATTCCCTTGGTTCGTGTGTTGTGGAGGCATGTAGGCCTTGAGGATAGCACTTGGGAGCGGGAGACCTAGATTCACGCTCAGTACCCAGAGTTGTTTTGACTTTGGTTTTCCCTTGTTCTTCTGATCTTTGTATTGATGTTGTACTATGTACCTTTGATATATGGTATGCTTGGCTTGTCAGTTGTGAGAACATTTGTTTCCTTGTTCCCTGGTACTGTGTTACATGTTCGGATGTGTGGGAAGGGGGAAAACCTGACCATTAATTGAGACACATTAATGCGGATGCGATTGAACCCATTCGGGCGAGTCAGTGCCGCCTAAAGCGGATAATATCTCGACATAGGAGAACGATTTTCCAAAAACCACGTGTTCGGGAAGTGTGTTGGTTGTGTGGTGTTGGGGGGGTAGTTTGAGTTGAAAATCCTAATGTGTGGAAGTGGGAAGACCCACTCATTAATTGAGACGCATTAATGAGGATGCGATTAAACCTGTGCAGGTGAGTCAGTGCTGCATAAAGCGGATAATATCTCGACATAGGAGAAGGAATTCCAAACACCTATAATTAGGATTGTTGGTTGGGTTCCTGTTATAACGAGGACTCTAATAGGTATCATGTTGGGTTCCCCTGGTTTGGTTTTTGAATTCTCAGGGAGAAGAATGTTTTAAAAGGTATCTGATGTAATGGCCTGGACCTCTTTGGCCGATTCATTTGTCAAAAAGAAGGCTACAAGTGTTCTGGAGGGTAAAATGGACTTTTCCAACACATTCCAGAATTTTTGAAACTACACACCGTGTAGTTTTAGTATATTCCATGTACCCCCTTGCCGGGTATACCCCGTGTGGATGGTCGTGTCTTTTCCGTGTGTAATAAATGAGTACACGCCGTGTGTCCAATCTACACGCCATGTAGTCCTTCCCCGCGTGCGCGTTACCGTGTGTTGACCAGTTGTCAGCCGTGTGTCATGTGAAGGCCATGTCCTTCGCGGGTATAATAAATGAGTACACGCCATGTGTCCAATCTACACGCCGTGTATTCCTTCCCCGTGTATGTGTTACCTTCAAACCATGTGTTGACCAGTCAAAGGCCGCGAAGCCGTGTTGGAGGCCGTGTGGAGACCATGTGAAAATGGTCGAGTACACGCTGTGTACCATAAGTACATGCCGTGTACTTTTGCATTTCACGCCTATAAAAGGAGGGGTCCCCTCCTTTCAACTCACACCTCTCCTTCCCTCTCCTCTGAGCAGAGCTCTCTCAAGAAACTCGAAGGATCTTTCTTCCATAACTTTTTCGTCCGAGCTCCGATTAACGATCCGTCAGTGGCCACATGATCATAACGACGAGGCAAAAATTCCGAGCTTGGATCTGTTGTCTTTCCTTCAACTCTTCCTTTCCAACCAAGGAGGTTTTTTCTAGGACAAAGACGAACGTCTTCTAATGATGATCTAGAGGAGCGTTGCGATCTAGAACCTGTTGAGGTAGGGATCTTACCTTCGTCTCTCTAATTTGTGCATCATGCAGGGTGGGTGTTCTCTTGTTTATGTGAAAAACTTTTGAACCAATTTAATAAAGATAATAACTGGATTATATAACGGGGTTGGGATGTTTGTGATTACTGTTACCTTATATCTTGTGATATTATATTGTGAAATTAATAGGCTTATACCTACTGAAAATAACAGTCGTTGGGGGACTTTTCTACGTAATTAAATGTTTCCCTATCTTTTAGACTATTTTTTTGTAAATGGAAACTTCATGGAACGTAGAAATTAGATAATCACATAAAGTTGGCTATTTAAATAAAAATATTGAACCCTTGTGTGATCACCCCGGTTAAATCAAAATGGAATAATGAACATGTGGGTGTTGGATTGGTTACGTGGCATGTGATGGGGGTGTTTTGTGTGTTTTTGTGAAATGGGTGAGAAGCGGGGCTTCGGTTGGCTTGGTTGTGGGAAGGTGTGAATGTATAATGGTGGTTGGCAGTGGGGCTGCAGGGATGGGTGTGAATGTGAACGAACTATGGGTTGTGAATAATAAATAAAAGTGGAAGAGTTAATGAATGGTGGGGCTAGGTAATGAAATGGAAATAATAATCAATGGGTTGGTCGGTTAATAAGAAGGGACATTCCATGTTGCTGTGTTTTTCATAACTTGATTTGTGGATGGAAGGGATATGCTTACGAACGATCGTTGTGGTTGGTGGTGGATAGTTGCCCATTTGTTAAGGAAATAATAGACTAATTCTACTAAAATGTGAAAACCATAATGGGGTTGGGATTGTTTGTTGTATGCATGCTTGGTGGTAGCATTGCAGAGGCACATGCTCAGTTTCTCTTTTTAGAAGACATAGGTCGGGCTGAGTGGTTGCTATATATATATATCTGTATCATTTGTATTTTATCGCACCGCACCCATGTTGAGAACTTAGTGCCGAACACTCCCATTTCATGGGAGAGGGTGTTTTCCCATAGTTAGTAGCTCCCTCCTTCTCCTCTCCTTTAGGTTGTGATGGTTTGAGGAAACCATACACCTAAGACTCTTTGGGTAGGTTTCGATTGGGGTGATTAGGCCCAAGAATCTTCGGGCATGCTTATAGGCTATAATTGCTTGAGGCGACCTTACACCTAAGACTCTTCAGGTAGGTTTCGATTTCAGGCCTATGTGTCTTCGAGCAAGAGTTCTATTACTATTAATGTTCCCAAGAATCTTCGGGATGAGGCCCAGGTGTCTTTGGGCAGGGATGTGGTTGTGGTTGTGAGGCCCAGGTGTGTGCGGGCGGGATACGTGGTGGTGAGGCCCAGGTGTGTGCGGGCGGGATACGTGGTGGTGAGGCCCAGGTCTGTGCGGGCGGGATACGTGGTGGTGAGGCCCAGGTATGTGCGGGCGGGATACGTGGTTGTGAGGCCCAGGTGTGTGCGGGCGGGGAGAGTGTTCCAGCGTCAGGACGTTCAGCTAACTAATGGGAAATGGTGCGGGGTACCCAATGCTCTTGTTCTTATACTACTACTACCTGCTGTGATTGTGTTTTGGTGAGTGTGGCTAGTGAGATTGGGTGGATCGTTTTCCTTGTTAGGTTTCTTCTATTGTTCTCACCAGACATTAGGATGTCTCCCCTCTTGTGCACGAGAGCTTTAGGTTTCCCTACAGAGTATACTTGTATGCTCACCCTACGTTTACTTTCAGGTTTCCAGGAGGACTACCAGGGCCGTGCGGGACCCAACTAGTCAGGTAGTTGGATTTGTTGCAGTTGATGTTCTCTTGTTTTCTTTTGGTATTTTGCTTTTTAGATTCATTTTACATTAACCTTGTTATAAAATTGTTTAAACATGCATGTGGTCTTAGTTTGGGATTATCTATATACACTTGTTCTTTTCCTTTTTTTGGTGGTTGACTTGTCCTATTTCCCGATCCTAAATAATAAAAAGGGTAATGCCTCCCATATTTGTGAAAACTCATACCCATTGTGCTAGTCGCCAACCCGGAGCCAACTGGAGGTGGGATTCGGGGGTTATTATCTACCTTTCACCATTACCAGCTCAGGAGGGGCATCTTTGGTTGGAGGGGGTTGTGACAGGTACACTTGGCATCAATGCTAGCCACCAATGATTACATAATGTCTTCGAGGATTGAGTGGGGTCTTAGAGAGAATAATTGGTAAATTCTAATTATCGTGTGCATTGAAAACATTATTGAGGTAGTTAATAAGTATTCCTTAGATGAGGATTTCATATCTAGTAAAATAGGTTGGGGAGGAGATTCAGTTTGTTCTATCATTGGCCACTATCCCTTTTTTGTACAAAAAAGGAAGCAAAAGTGTAGCAAGTTTTCACCAAGACTACATTCTGGGTTTTCTTTTAAACAATATCAACTTGCTTTCTATTAGTTTTGGTGGAATGTTTAGAGTAATATTAATTGTATGGTGGATCCCAATACATCTCATCATTGTGGATAATATTCCCTTCTAAATTATTTATATAAAAAGATTTCCCAAGGACTCAAAAATTGATCGAAGTTCACCAAGGGATTATAGGTTCATATACATGAATCCTAGGGTGGTGGGTCTTATACAAAACCAAAAATGGATTTTCATTTGGCTAGTAAATCCCATAGACGATTTTAGAATAGAAATCATTAATATGTGGAGTATTAACTAGTGGAATTTGAATTATGGCTTCCATTATTAAGATTACATTGTTTATTTCATCATATATGTTTATTTTGTTGTTTGATACTAATTATTCTCCAAATTTTATATCAAAAACATAGTTTATTTGTTGGTCATGCATTCAAAAAAAACTTCCATTCATTTTTAATCATTCCCCACCATTAAGAAAGATGTTCAAACAAGGATTCAAGTTTCAATCATGTTGAGAGGGTGGAATATAAATTCTTTGTTCTCTATCATGAAATTTTAGACATGATTAACATCATGGATTGGATTACTTGTTTTTAGGAATATATTGGCTGTTATCATCATCTGTTTCTATTCCTATCTTCTGATGGGGTCACTCATGTTTTTCAAGGTGAGTGGGTCTCTAGAATTGGAGGTAAGGGGACAATTGTTCTTTACAATAGGGTAATCTTGCTAATGTTTTCAAGGATTTTTCTTGATTCCATTGACCATTATTTGTGTAGTTTTCTTCCGATTATGGTTTGAGTATACCAATAGTTATTTAAAGAATATTTTTCTAGTTTACCACCCAAGATGTAGGTGGAGATTACCACAAACTTTCTACTTGGTATGATTCCCATATTTGTTCCATCTTACAGTATGGTTCTTGACGGGTTGGTAGAAAATAAGTACCAAATTGATGATCTCTTGAGAAATGGATGTCTTCATCCTATAATTTATCCATGGAAATAACCTATCATCTATTTTAAAAGGTATGTGTAATATTCAACTTTTTATTGTCTATAAAAATTTAAATTTGGTGAAAATCAGGAATAAATATACCTTGCCTAGGATTGATGATCACTTTGATCATCTATGAGGGGATTTTTTGTTGTCAATGCTTGAACTATGGATAGGTTAACACTAATTGAGAGTCTAAGAATATTATATACATAAGACAAAGTTTAGGAGTAATTATGAGCATTTCATGTTTCTGGTTATGCCATTAAAACTAACTAATTCTTTTGTAGTGTTCATAGCATTGACTGACAAGATCATTCATCGATTCTTGGACACTTTTGGTTTGGTGTTTGTGGATGATATTTTGGTTTACTAAAATTCAGAAGAGTATCACAAGGATAATTTGGTTTTCATTCATTGAAGATTAATCAAAAACCATTTTGTATTGTATTCATTCAAAACGTTAGCATTGGATTCAAGTAGTAATGTTTTTGGGGAATTTTATATTAGAGAGGGGAGTAATAGTGGATCTTGAAATTTTTTATGTAGTTATGTCCATGAGTATCCTTAAAATGTGTTTGATATTGTAGGATTCATGGTATTGGGTGGTTATTACATCAGGTTTATTCAAGAGTTCTCCACGATTATATCCTTGAAGGCATCTTCAAATAGTAAGGGTGTAATATTTTATTGGAATGATAGGTGTAAAAGATCATTTGATGAACTGATGGTGATATTGACATGATATCTAGTTTTTAATATTTTAGAACCAGGTTCTAGTTCTGATGTTTTTCTAATATCCTTCTAGAATGGTTTTGGGGTCTCTTGATGTTGGGTATATAGATGATATCCCATGGATCTGGTCAATTATAACATCTTGAGAAAAACTACCCTTCCCATGATCTTAAGTTGGGAGATGTTATGCATGCACTCAAAACATAGAATAAAAACCAATTTGGGGAACAATTTAGGGTATATTCAAATTATATAATCTGTAGGCATATTTTTACCCAGATGTATCCGAACACGATGAAGAGATTATGGGTGTAGTGTATAATTTTTCTTCATTTTGATATTAAATATTCTCATTGAATATGTAATGTGGTCTCTAATACTCTTAGAAATATATTACCGGCACAAGAAGTTATTGAATCAGTGTAAGATTGGTCTTTGATGATGTTGTTTTCTAAGTTGATATTAGAAATGGAGGAAGTTGGTGTCGAATAATGTATATATTTAATGAAGGAAGAATAATCATATTAGGAGTTAGTGTGACTTAAAAATATGTATGACCTTGGGTTCCATAGATTTAGTAAAAAATATTATAGTTGGGAAACTATGGGTGATTGGACATAGTCTCATAATGGTGCTTTTGGTTTTTCAAAGAGGTAGTTTTTCCTTTTCCCCTATGGAAGGAGTTGACAGATAGTGGACATCATTCTTGTTGTTCTGTACACCCAGTTACAACTATGATGTATCTTGATTTGTGGTGTTTGTATTGATGGATGGGGATGAGAGGGTTGATTCTTGAATTTTTATCTTGATGATTATCTATTCATAGAATTAATGTGGATCACCGGAGTCCAACTAGTTTATTTCATCCCTTACACATACCATTATGGAAATTGGATGAGATCTCCAAATAATTCATTACTGAATTTACACAGAAAAATATTAGGTATGACTATATTTGTGTGATCATTTTTTGAATTTGGAAATTGATTCATTTCATTATAATAACAGAGATGAAGAAGATGGATCTTCTCAGGGACTTATATTTCCAAGATATTAAGATACTTTTTGGAGATCTCATTATGGTTTTTTATCCTAAGGACCCTAGATTAACCACTAGGATTTATAATTGTTTGTAGAAAGTGATTTTTTTCAAGATTAAATCGATCATGACATATCATCCTCGGATGGATGGACTGATATATACACATATCCTGGTTCATGAGGTTATGCTCTCGGCTTCTATGCTTGATCTCAATGGTTCTTATGAAAATCATTTACTTTTTCTCATGTTTTACTATAAAAATAGTTATCATGGAATGATCAAAATTGAACCATTCATGGATATTATTGGGTATCCATCTAGATCTCCCTTGTGTGTGGAAGAGTTGGTAGAGTAGTCCTTGGTTAGACAATTTCCTATTCACGAGATGGAAAATAGGGAGAATTTGATTTGAAAGAAGTCAATCATGTAATATAGTAATTCTAAATATTTTGAGGACCATTATTCTCAGTCTATGGAGTTTAATGATTGTGATAGAGTATTTATTAGCATTTCACCTTTATTGGTACATCATCAATAGTGTAAATAGAGTAAGTTAGTTTCAATGTTTATGGGGCCCTTTGAGATAGTTGGATGACTGGGGAAAGTTTTCTATCAGTTGGACATACCATATCTTTTGACTTTTATCCATGATGTGGTTCATGTTTCCCATATGAGGATGTATCAACTATTGCCTTCCCATGTGATTTAATGGGAGGATATTGATCATGACCCTGAAATTAGTATGGTTGACAAACTGGTTTCGATTATGTATCACTAAGAGAAGGAGTGAAAAAAAAGGATTCCTTTGGTCCATGTACTATGGAAGTGTAGATGGGATAACCTTGGGACTGGGAGCATGAATTGTTGATGAGGCAACATTACCCTTTAATTTTAATAGTATAGGGTTTTTTGGACTATCTAAAAACAATTTTTTTTTTATTTTGGGGAGATTATAAAACCAAGTAACCTTTCTACAACTATTCATTGGATCTTGTTTTGGTTTCCCTTTTTGATGGGGTGCATTGCGATATTCATCAGTTTATAGGGCCTTTACTGGGGGGAAGGACCTAAAGTCTATGGATATCTATTTTTTTTGAATGAATGGAGTCTATGTAAAATGTGTAAATGGATTTAGGATTCTCTACATGGGTCATTATAAACTTATGTTTTGGATAAAATGTTTTCTATAGAAAACAAGTATTATCAATAAATGTTGGAAATATTCACATTATATATGGGTTACTCAATGTGAATCTATTTTAGGTAATATTTCATGAGTCTAATGTAGGGTTTGAAAAGTTTATAGGGCCTGAATAAATTATGTGTCATCAAAAAACTAGTAAATGATTAATTAAACCAAAGGAGACACCATTTTAGTGTATTTTCAATTCATGGGATTTCACATAATGAAACAGATTCATGACATGAATTACTCTGGTCTTGTAGTTATAAACATGTTTCATGACATAATATTTTATTTCATTTGGTAAAAATTCATTCCTCTGAAACAATATGATTTGTTTTCACATTTGTGTGATCATTATCCATCCAGATCACTCTATTCAATTTTTTACTCTTATGGATGTTTAATCACATATCCATGGTAAGTGGTCTCATAGCCTTTTCATTTCCTTTAGTCCCGTTAGTGTTGTTGGTGGTGTTTTTATTCATATTTAGGATTGATTTGGGATTTCTAATGATAATTTTTTGTTTCTTGTCATGAACTTTCTTTCAATGTCTGGTCCAAGGATTTTCAATCTCCATTATCAAATACATATAGATATTCATTCTCTTGGATGTAGGTGTATCAATGTAAGTATTTATAATTATTTTATTTCTATATGTTCTTATTAAACCATTTTTTTAAATGGATATTATTTGAGGGAAAATTATTTTTATTAAAAGTAAACTTGGATTTTGGAAATGGTATTGAAAAAACATAGCACATTTGGAATCCTAGGTTAATCATGAAATGGACATAGGTTTCCCTATTGTGTTTGACACTATCAGGGGTTACTTTTGTAATATCGACCAACTGTGGCCTCACATTATATTGGTTGGAACAGACATATGTCTGGTTTAGTTTTATTTTATATCTAATATCTATTAATATAGTCTAGATCCCAAATGGTGTGATTTTTCATTTCTAACTAGTTTATATATGATCATTTATTTCATGGATACTTCCTCAGATATTTAGTTTTCACATTTTTATTTTATACCTAATATATTCCTTGGATTAGTGAATATTTTTTGAATTTAGGAAAAAATTAAATGTTTACAAATGGTTTTATTTATGAAAATTCTATATAAAGTGGATGTTGTATTAATTATGGAACATGTGAATTATTGATATTAGAAGTTGTATAGACTATTCAGCAATGTCCTACTACGATATATTCTCACACCCTAGTTATACGTTTGGATGGGTGTAGATCATGTTTTTTACGAATCAGTGAAAGGAAAGGGTGGTGTGTAACATTCTAGGTTCTCCTTTCGTTTTTCATCATCATATTTGGATGTATTGGTGGTGATGGATTCTCATATGGATAATTTTTTAGTCTGGGCTACTTTACAATTCTAGTTTTGCTGGGGTGATATGAATTTGTATGTATCATGTATATTTATTTATTTCTTCTACATTGAAAATTTATATTTCTTCATTATGGCCAAATAATTTTAAATATTATATGTATCTCACCATGGGGTGGACCATCATGGGAGACATTTCTAGTTGACTTGAACTGGTTTGTTATAGTTAAAAAATGTAATAAAATATTATATTATTCTACACATCTTATGCATGAAATTCACATGGGCATAAACTTGTTCAAGGGATAAAATTATTGAATCCACTTAATTTGATTATTATATTCGATTCAAGTTCGATTGAGGGAAAATGAGTAATTCAAAATTTACTTTTGTTCATGGATATGAAAAATACACTAATTATTGAAATTGATTCGCAATATTGTGTTGCCTCGTATGTATCATGATTTTGTTCATAACACGCCCTTAGATTAGAAATTTTATCTTATATTGGATTCCAATGGAGTATATTATAGTGCTGAACGATCATGTGTTTTATACTGATTTGGTATTTATGTGTGAATGTTTCCTCATGATGTATTAAAGTGTTCTTTTTTCTGAGTTATAGCCTCAAAATGTGACATGGTTCATATATCATGATAAAATGTCCTAGTTTTTACTGAATTTTATTGTTCACAAAAAAATATAATGAAAAAAAAAGAATTTCATTTGAGTTCATCTGTTACATTGACTCGCTACTTAAATTTTGATCATATATGTATTTTTCAATAGAGAATTAGCAATTATAGAATATCAATGGATTCCCCCAAATAATGTTGAGGCTATAATCAACCCCATAAGTAGACTATATATCTACCGATAGGTGGAAAAAAACCCATAATAGGGAATACTAGAGTATGATTTTTTTAAATATATTCTCAATATTATATGTGGGGTTTGATTAGCTCTGTAAAAATGTCTACTATAAATGCAAGTCATCATTGGCCATAAAATATAATATGAGTTAGGGATGTGAGATTTTATCCATTCTTCTGATGGATCCCTATTCCACATTATATGGTTACATTATCCTCCTAATGCACTACCAATCCTTGGTTAAATATCTTATATTCTCATTCTATCCTTTTAGTTGGAAGATTCACCCTATTCTTGAAAATAAGAAAATTAAATGATTATATAGATACAAACCTTCATTTTATTTCCAACACTAAGTTCAAAAATATGTACAAAAAATATTGATTTAATAAATATTAACTACAACAAATAAAATGCAATGTAAAATTAAAAAATTCATTTAATTATTATCCCCATAATATTTAAGGGAGTAAAATTAATGTTTAATTAATGAAATATGACGAATAAAATTCACTAATCACCCCCAATAATGAACTATTTGTTATCCTCAAATAATCACCTTTAGAAAGAATGCAAGGGGTCTATCTCCTCTAATGTTTAAGCCCTATGAAAATGAGTGTTATTTGAATATAGGTTGGTTGAATCAATTTGAAAATAATCCATAACTTAAAAAACCATTCCCTTTATCTCCTCATCAACATCCCAATTATAAACTTCCTTGATACTTCTTATTTGTCATTTTTTCATTATTTTCCACTACTTCATTTTTTTATAATTTCCTAAATCTATCCTTCATGAATTGAAAAATAAGAACTAATTTTATTTCCCCCAAATCATTTTTAGGAAAATCAATTATGGAATTATTGAAACATACACAAAACTATGAAATTATAAACACAATCCACTCTATAAGGGTATTTGTAACAGTCGTGGTGCTGAAATAATGGTTTGGAAGCTGTATCATAGGAATCCCTAACTCTTATTGATGGATTAAACTCTCCCAAAAAATTTATATGTTATCTAATTATGATTTAAATTTTATTACACATATGATAATTTTAGTCTAGTTTATAGAATGTACATAAATGTTATTTATGGAGGATTTTAATTAGTTATTTTTATTTAGTATAAAATTCATAATATGATTAGATTAAAATTATAGTTATTTTAAATTAAAATTTGGATTTACTAAAATAATTTTTCTATCAATCATCCTTCACCCAATTTTTAATAGAAGATTAAACTTCCTCAAGTGTTTCATTATTTCAAATTCACACAAGGATTATCAGTATATCATAAAATATAAAAAAATAATAAAATATATAATGAAAACAAAACAACAAAAAATAAAAAAACTATTAAGAAAATCTAAAAGAAAAAAAAATTCTTCTCTCTAACCATTATCATTTTCAGTACCCTCAATGAACACAGTGATTGAAATCTTATCATGGAGAAAAAAATTATAGCTGTCTTTTCTTCTTCTTCAATTACCACTACACCAAATAGAATTTTTTAAACAAATATAGTCCAATAAAATTGGAATATATATTACCCATTTTAGGTTTTAATTTTTTTTTGAAAATATAAACATTATCACCAAATTATAAATTCTTGTTTTAGAAGAGTTTTTATTTATAATTTTTTCTCTTTTCTAATATAGTAAAAAATTATCATAATATTATTTCCTCAGCACTTTCAGATTCATAATATAAAGCATAATATGTTTTATATCATTTCTCATCTCCATGACTAAGTTCTTAAATGAATCATATATCATATGATATAGCTTAACTAAATAGTGAAATCATTTACCATACAATTTTTCATTTAGAGACAAACTAAGGGTGTTAATGGAAGATATTAGTACACCCATAACAAATCTACCATATTAATTTTCAAATGTTTATTATTTTTATGAAATCTCTCTCTCCAAATTTATCTTGCCTTATTTATTTCAAAACTCAGCATGCCTTTTTATTTTAGGATGTTAGGCGGTGGAAGTCTTGAATTAAAAAACATTACTTTTCATTAGTTATTACAGACAATGTTAGAAAAGATTTATTACTTTGTCACTATTGAATAACTTGGTAGTTCCAATTCTAAAAATATCATGTTATTAGAGAATGTCTATATCAACTCAAGAATCATGAGTTCTGGTAGCATGACATCAAATTGATATTGGCCTTATTATTTTTCTCATTCACTGGTGATAGTTTTAGAAGTTTATATAAAGGTCTTCTAGAATATCATTCTCCTCCTTAATTGGTTGTTAACATCTAGATTTCTTTCGAGACTTGTATTTAACTTGAACATGCCTATGGATTCTCAAGTAATTCATAGTAACATTTATTTTGGTGTTAGGAATAGTTTGAGATTGTATTTTTCCTATCTCATGGATAACTGAGATTTTAAATTTTCTATGAAATTTTAAAAAATGGTTTTTGAAATTCCTTGAGTTTTAAATAATGATTTGTCAAAGTTTTCAGTTTATTACCTTGGTGCTCCACTAATTGTCAATGAATGTTCATCAGGGTTGACTCTTGACACTTCCATTGTGGTTATATTTCTCATAGATTTATTATTATAATTACTTTGGGGGGGGGGTGAATTGAGTTATTTATTTTCTCCGTAATAATTTTATCCTTTTTAAAATTCCCCTATTAAGTTTTTTTATTTTGTACTTTTTATTTTTAACGACATATAATGTGAAAATAAAGGAAACTCAAAATTGTGGGACACATGAAATTTTTATAGTGGTTCAGGGTATTTAAGAAACATACCCTGGCCCCCTCCACATACAAGAAATAAATTTTTGGTGATTATTATTATGATCCATTCTCAAGGGATATTAGAATAGAGTGAAAGACACTTACACATAGTGTATTAAAAATCACATGAATATATTTACTAGGATATTTCACATAATGATTTTATAGGACCATACTACCACACCTTGTATAAGAAAAAATCACTTACAAAAATAGTACATATTTCTAATTTGAAATAAAGTAGACATACCATAGTGTAGTAACCATAATCTTAATATCAGATAAGGATTCTTGTTTTTCATTTTATACTTAAGAAAATTGGGGGTGGAATTTTTCAAGGGATGGTTACAGGTCTATTATGTGACATGACTTTGTACTACACTTTGTGTAATATTATTTACAAGCCATGTATGGAGGGATACACTCCATGAAACCCCAGTAGAAAATAGTGTATTGTTCTAGCCATGAATTGTACATACACAATGTGTAGTATCTTGTAGACATTGTGTAATTTTTCAGTATCAAGTTGAGAGCTAGCATCGTTTTTCTATAAATATAGAATCAAACCACTTTTCGATGTACGATACGCCTAGAAAATCCAAACGAGCATTTAGATCCTGATTTGATGTTTGATCTTCGATTTGAACACTATTAGATTCATTGGAATCCTATTAGTGAGTACTCGATTCCACTTGATGGTTTCTTCCAGATTTTATATCTCCGTTGATTTAACAATGGTCGCGCATTTTTTTATTATTATTTACTTCTACACCATTTAAGGTCTGATCAAAGCCAATGTTGGATGACGATAGTCATATGAATTTGTTGTAGGTGGTCCGGTTCCTCTCATTAATTGTCAAGATGAATATCTGTGTCGATGTTCCATGAGCCCATTTTTGGGTGTCACATTGATTTATTTTGGACCTGTGTTATAGACTTATGATGTTTAGGTAATTGGTTATGTGTTATTATTTATTCTTAATGTTCATTCCCCTGAATTCAGGACATCCCATGGGTGTGTTTCCCTTGAACTATCATTTATTGTGGTTCGGCCTAGGTTTCCTATGATGTAAGACTTTATTTTACATTTTGGGTTGTTAATCTTGAATTGAATTATAATGTGATTTCAATTAGATTATATTGTAGATGGATAGATTAATGGAGTTAGATTAGTGTTTTCCTATTTTCTAATGTTATTCCTATTATTATATAAGAGTTGTGATAGTTTAATTTACAAGTTTATTTTTATGTATTATTTCCACATGATTGTTCATTATGTTAACCATGTATTAGTGTAATTTAAATGTGTTGTATATTATACTAAAATGATGATATACCAGGCTCGACCATGTTTGAATGTTATGCCTATGGGAGAGGATTTGTTCTGAATGTGGGTGAGGATTTGTTTTTCATGTGGGAGAGGATAGGTTATGCCTATGGGAAGGGTTTTTATATTCTTGTGGGAGAGGTGTTGAATATAATATTGAAATGGAATGATTTATGACATGTCTACCAAGACAAAGAACAATGTCAAATTCAGTTCTCAATTTAAATATTTATATAGCCCTATAAGGTATCTTTTGAGAATCCATTTTATGTGGGATTTATTGTAATAGACTGGATCTTGATACATATATTTTTAAATGTAATTTGATAGTTTAACTGAACATAATGAATGAAAATGGAAAACATGAGTTGTCTGATTGCCTGCTTTTGACTACTTCCTATTTTAATTATTTTATTTCTTTACACTACCTATTATATGTACTCATTGATATATATAAACATACCATGGGTGGTTTCCTACTGGGATTTAATTCTCACACCCTATTTGGGTCATGTTTTTGGGCCCAGACAGATTACATTGCTGTTGATAAGGGAAATCACCAATCTATAAGTACATTATGTGCTTCTTAATAGAAGGAGAGCATTGGACCATTCCAAAGAATTCAATTCTTCTTAGTTTTCTTTGTTTATCTTGACATTTTCATACATATATTATGGATCAATTCAGCATACCAATTCTAGCTGCTTTCATAGAACATAACATGCTTCATCATCTTTTGTATGAAAAAATTCTTGGTTATTTATCTTATCAGTCTTCCATTGTTTATTTTAGTTGTATGTTTTTAACTGTTTCCAATATAGTATTATTATTGATTCCTCTTTGTTATACATTACCAGTGGGGGAAGAGTTTCCCAAAAATAATAACATATGCCCTACTACTAGTTGGGAGCCTCTGGAGTTTGGTGAAATGTGCTTGAGGTATTGTAACCAACCAGATACAAGGCAACATTTGAGAGGAATCCCTATTCAAGACATTACAAAGTGGTATTAGTGCGATTAGTTTTCTATTTTTTCTTTATTGTTTGGAAAGGATATACAAGTATTAAAATGAAAGGGATTTTTTACGAAGCTTTCCCAGGGGGTATCTAGACTACGTTGAGTGTAATTCTAAATTGCCTTAAATGAAATTGTAATTTTTGGATTTTGAGTTATTGCGGTTGATTTGAATTCACCGTTGGGTGACATACTTGTTTTATAATATTATTATTGATATTATTGTGGTTCTATTTTTTTGAACCCAATGAGATGTGGGTATTCCATCTCATACATCATATAAGAAATTGTTAGAAATCACATACCATGCATTCTTTCCATGCCATGTAAAGAGAATTTCTGATTTCATGTTTTTTGTGATAGATATATTGTTAGTTTTGCATATTGTATTGATAGGTACACTGATAGATATGCCTAATGCTGTGACAGGGGTATTGGTACATGTTATTGTTGAATTGGATGGACAATAGACATTTGTCCCTTAGGAGTATGAGCCCTCTTGGATCAGATATTGGTGGATCATGTTTCGATCATTAGATATAGATAATGTTCTTAGGTGCCATATATGTATTCAAATCATAGATTTTTAGGGATTATGGGTCCCCACAGTTCAGAATTTGGCACACTGTTGCATTATTTTGTAAAACAGGGGTTCTAGGGAGGTTTTTGAAGCTTACTATCTAGAAACCTACACAACATGGCATGTGATGCTATGAACCCACGCCATGTGTGCTTCGGTTTGGGAAGAGATAACTTTTATTAAGTATACACCGTGTACTCTAATTACACGTTGTGTAGTAAGTAACATTGTACCCGGACATGTGATAAGAAAAATGAGTTGGTGGGTTTTTCTAGTATACAACAATGTACTTTTGGTACACCACATGTGGGATTACATAGACAGGCCCCATCTGAATCAATTCATATACAAGTACTTGTATAAGAGTGTAATAAAATTGGGTACATGCTATATACCATAATAACATGTCGTGTACTGGGGGTTTTACACACTCGGTCCTAGGGAAGTACAAGACCATGTAGAAGCATAAGTTTACACGCCGTGTATGGTATCTACACACTGTGTACTCATCGTTTGTTAACTTTTTGAGGAGTTTAGACTCTTGTTTAGTTCCTGTACATCTCGACTGCGAACCTTGATCATAACTTGAACTACGGTGTGTGATTGACCGTTAAGATTCATTCCACCATAATGGCCTTGATCTGTATGCCAAGAAAGTTGTGATTATCATGCCCCAGAGGTGGTAGATCTTCGGCTACCATAGGATCCTCCAAATGTGAATGTTGTGGCCCTAAGAGTTTCATCAGACACATGTGAGGATGGATAGTTCTATGAAGGATTTATACGGTTTATGAATACCTTATAGGGAGTAACTCATCATGCCTGGTTTATGGAAGAGTTGACATGCGTATTCCAGCAGCAACATTCACCAATGTTTTCAGAGATAGGTGGACATCATGATGTAGAGTAATGGATAGAAGCTATGTTTTATATCCTCGACCACCTAGAGAAGCCTCATGAGATGAGGGTAAATCTTGAGAATTATTTTTTTTCTGATTTGGCCAAGATGTGGTGGTATGTTATAACTCAGACAGTGCATCATCGGGACATGGCATGTAGAGATTTTCAGACAATATTATCTGAAAACTAATTTTCTAAGATGCAGAGGGCAGATAGTGCCCATGATTTCATGAATCTGAAGTAGGGAGTTATATAAGTGATGGACTACTCTACTCAATTTACTGAGCTTTTGATATTCACACGTATTATGATGAGTGACGAGACAGTGGGGACTAGGCAATTCGAGGATGTTCTCAATTATGAAATCTAATCACATGTGAACATTTTCAGGGTTCCATCTATATATTCTATCATGAATCAGACTTTGATTGCTGAGCATAATCTATGAGAGGCTGGAGTAGTGATCTTTTTGTGTTTGACACCAAGATATGGCATTGTCTCAGGTGAGAGATAGAATTGTCATATGGATATTTCTTGTGGTGATACGAGAAGTCAAAATGTATCTTCTGGTAGCCATGTGGGGTGCTACAAATTTTTCAGATATGGGCATATGAGACCATAGAGTTTGATGTAACACATCGAGTGTTGATCTTGTAGAAATATGGTCTATATATATCGTTGCTTCAGGGAGTCTCCACTAGCATCTAGTGAGATAAGTTCAGCACCGACTCTATGTTCAGGAGCAGGGAAAATGACTTCTCAGCAGTCAGGGAACTGGAATATATTAGGCTGTTCTGCCATAGGTCGTAGTCATTTTCATAATGGCGATACCTCTAGATATCAGCGATATTAGGGAGGGTCAACTCAGGGTATCTGGACTAAGTCTCAGGGACATGGTACATGCTATAATTATGCAGTGTAAAAGACCCAGTGGGAGAAGGATCAAATAACTTATTCTATCATGGGTACTATCCTAGTCACCTCTATTTTATCTTCCACACTCCTTGATACATGGTATTCAAATTGTTTTATATATGTTCCCATTGTGGTGAGCCTAGGGCTCCGTGTTTTTAATTATAATGATGACATGAAACTAGAAACATCGTTATGGATTGGAATGGAAGGTATGCAATAGTGCAAGGAGTTCCCCCTTGAAATTGATGTGTATCACATAGTTTGGGACCTCTATGTGTTAGAGATGAAAATCATTTTTATCATACATAGAATGGACTGGTTAGTCTCCTTTCAAGATTTTATCAATTTTTATCTCCCCAATGGGATGTTTTCGTCACCAGAGGGTAGATCATTTCAACACAAGGGTGAATAGGAAGTCTAGGAGAGATGATCTAGACCTGAGCATTGTTGGTTGAGTGGGATGATAACAAATATTTCTAGTTTATATCTATATGACCAGGGGATATTTCATATAGATTTTCCTCCAGTGGTGGATCATTTTGGGTATTTTTTTCTTGATGAATTTTTGGGGTTACCTATAGTAAGAGATGTAGTGTTCTCTATCGAAATAGTCCCTATAGCTACACTGGTATCCCTTCCTCCTTATAGGATGGAAACGACAGAGTTCCAAGAGCTCACGAGTAAGAAAGATGATTTAGAGGCTAAGGGTTCCATTAGACCCCATACTTCTCCTTGGGGTTCACCAATCCTTAAAAAAAGATGATGACGCCCTCTGACTATGTTGGGATTTTCGAAAATTGGACTACTTGATGGTTATGAAATAGTATCATCTTCCACGAATAGATGATTTCTTCAATCATATTGGGTATTCTCTAATACTGATTTGAGATCCAATTATCATCAACTGTATGTAATATCATTAGACATACCTATCACATCCATTCGAAGAAGTTTTGATCTATATATGTATCTGGTAATGTTATTTGGTATCATAAATGTGCATGTTGTCTTTATAGTAGTGATGAACTAAGTTTTCCATACATATCTTGACTCATTTATTGTTGTTTTCAATGATGATATATTGGTGTATCCTCATAATCGATATGACAATGCCACTCATCCTGAGATTGTTTTGAGTACACTTAGAGATCATTATTTATATGCTAGGATAAAAAATTTCCACTTTTGGTTGTGTTAGGTTCAATTCATGGGTCATTTAGTCTCAAATAAATGAGTATCAGTGTACCTAGAGAAGGTGAGAGAAATTATTACGAGGGAGCATCCGAAGAATGTTTTTGAGGTGCATAGTTTTCTAAGGTTGGATGGTTACTATAGGAATTTCAAATAGGAATTATCTTGCTTAGAAGAACCATTGAAGATATTGATAAATAATGGTGTGATGTATGTATGATCAGATTCATGCGAGGTGACCTTTTAGGAATAGAAATGGAGAATAGCATCAGCACCAATACTGATTTTTCCAAAGTAAGAAAAGAGTTACATTGTGTACTGTGACAAATCAGGTATTGGGCTGGGAGTAGTTATTATGAAGAGGGATCAAGTCGTTGCATATGGGTCTTGGTAGTTGAGGCAACAAGATAAGAACTACCCTATTCATGATCTTGAGTTAGCCGTAGTTGTGCATGCCTTACGCTGCTGGAGATATTACTTATCGGGGGATTGTTTTTTTGGTGTACATAGACCACAAAATTTTCAAGTACATATTTACTCAGTGTGATATAATTTTTAGGGAGTGGTGGTGGGTGCAATATCAATAGTCTTTTGACTTCGATCTTTCCTTCACTCCTGGGAAAGGAAAAATTATTGCTGGTTCACTGAGCATGATGACTCATATATAGGGTGTGTATTAGGTCTATAGCGAGTGACCACTAGTGGCATTGTTCTCAGAGATGCATCAGGTGGTGAATGACAAGTAAGGTTATTCCTTTCTTTCATTATTAGTAGTTACCTCTACCCTATTAGATAGAGTGATGATGAGGCAGCTATAAGATTCTAAATGCCTAGTTCTATGAGAGAGTATGTCAAGTGAGGACCCTCTTCCTAGTTAGACCATAGGTAATGACGAGGTTCTGTATTTACAGGGTCATGCATGAGTTTTGGTAGACATGCGCTAGGAGATAATGTAGAATTTCCATGGTTTATTTTTGGTCGTTAATCTTATTTTCACAAAGATGTATCTGTATTTAGATTTTCAATACCAATGGCCAGGTATGAAGAGAGATTTATCTAGTTTTGTCATGAGATGTTCCACCTATCAGACGTTGAAGATGGAATCTCATAGACCAGTAAATTTTTTGCAATTGGTACCCATTCCAAAGTGTAAATGGAATGAAATCATAATGGATTTCATGATGGTTTTACCGAAGTCCCCCGGTTGCAATGATTTATAATGAGCTGTGGTTGATAGGCTTAAAAAGTTTCACATTTACTACTGAAAAAGGAATCCTTCAATGTTGATGAGCTTGGGAGGTTTTACATCTAGAAGATTGTAAAAAAACTATAGGTTCCTAATTATAATGTATCAAATATTGATTCCCATTTTACATATAGATTCTAGAAAGAGATATAGTGGGAATTGTGTACATTGGTGCTTCTGAGCACAACATACCACCCCATACATACAACAAGTCAGAGCACGTGATTCAGGTGTTGGAGTACATGCTTGGGGCATGAATCCTAGATTTTGAGGGTTCCTGGGAGACATACATACCCCTTGTTGATTTCTCCTAAAACAATAGATTTCTTGATACTATTCAAATGGTTCCATATGAGGCTTTGTATGGTAGGCTATTCCGATCACCCTTCTATTTCCTGGAGGTGGGAGAGGTAATGATGCAATGACCTTGTCTTTTCTAGAAGACCAATGAGATGGTTTAGTTTATTTGGAAGAGGATGACTACTACAGAGTCTCATCAAATATCATATTCCAATCAACATAGAAAAACATTGGAGTTCGAGGTTGCTGAAAGAGTTTTCTTATGTGTCACACCGAAGTTGGGACATAAGAGGATCAAGAGACAGGGTACGATTTTGATGAGATGCGTTGGTTTATTTGAGATTATGTAGAGGGTCAGGCTTGTTTCATATAGATTGCAGTTACCTCCATGGTTTGAGGATTTGAATGAAATCTTCCACATTTCTCAGTTGTGATGTTTCTTTTCAAAGATGTCTCACACCATTCATCCCGATGAAGTGGAGTTTTAAGAAGATGCTTCCTTTGAGGAGAACCCCATTAGTATTGTGGATCGTAGCGTGAAGTTTCACCATGGCCTTTCTGTTATATTGGTATGGGTGATATAGAAGCACAACTGAGTGCAATATGATACTGGGGAGAGGGAGGACGACATAAGATCATAGTGGATACAGTTATTCTAAGATAGTTCTTCATCACCATTAGAAGGGAAATTAGAGTACAATTTTCTTTCAGGGGGAATTTTTGTATGAACCCAATTCTTCCTCTGAGTTATATATCTTTTCTTTTCAGTTCATACTTAATCAAATGGGTGGAAAGAGGTCAAGGGATTGATGTAGGCATGCTACATAATGTGACTGCGGACTACACACTGTGTAATTTTATATACGTGCCGTGTTTGGAGGGATACATTCCATGTAATTCTAGTACACAACCGTGTAATAGTGTGCCTTGGAATTGTATGAACACAACCTATAGTCTCAAGTACACATAGAGTATATTTTATTACTATTAATTTGAGTAGGTGCATTTTTTCTCTTGAATGATAGAAACACAACTCTTTTCCATAAATGATGTGCCCGGAAAATCAAAACGATGGTTTGGATCCCGATTCATATTACGATATCTAATTTTAACATATTTGGATCCATTTAAATCCTCTCTATGAGTACATGATTCCTCTTGACCATTTATTCATAGTTTCATACCTCGATTGATTTTTCAGCGGTCGAGTATTTTTTCTTTTTTAGTAGATCAACTCCATTCTAGGTCGAATAAAAGTTGGACGCGAGGAGAGTCATATGAGTATAAGGTATGTGGTCTTATGCCTTTTGTTAATTTTCAAGATGAATATTTGCATTGAAGTGTCATGAGGCTATTTTTGGGTATCAATTAGATTTATTTTTTGACGTGCTGTATTTCCTGAAGATGTTTAGGTAATTAATTATGTATTATTATTCATGTGTAATGTTGATTTCCTTGAATTAGGGCCACCCCATGGGTGGGTTTTGCTTGAATTGTCATTTATGGTAATTCAGCCTATGTTACCTATGAGGAAAACTATTATTTTCCATTTTTTGGATGTTAAAAATAAATTGATTTATAATGGTATAACAATTGAGTTAAATTGCAAGTGAATGGATTTAGGTCTTTGGATTAGTGTTTTACCCCTTTTTACATGTTATGTTTATTATTTATTAATCCTTGTGGTAGTTTAATTCACTTTTTTCTCATTATGTATGATTCCCCCATGAGTTTTTATTATGTTATCCATGTAATAGTTTAATTTACATGTGATTTCTATTATGTGAATATTATGATATATCGGGATCGGACATGTTTGACTAGTATTCCTAAAACTGAAGACATTTTATGACAGTGGGAGAGGATTTGGTATGCCTTTGAGTGAGGATTGGTCATGCTTGAATGGATTTTTCTATGCTTATGGACAGGGTGTTTAATTAAATATTGAAATAGAATGACTTATGACGCTTCTAACAAGACAAATCGTAAACTTGGATTCAGTCCCCACTTTAGTTATTTAGATTTCCTTCTAAAGTGTCTATTGAGAATAATTTTAATGGGGGATTGATGGACTTAGGATGGATATCAAGATTTTTATAATTCAATGTAAATTAATGGTTGAACTGAACATAATGAATGAAAATAGAAAACAAGTATTGCAGGATTTTTCACTTTTGAGTACTTCCCAGTTTACTTCTTTTCTTTCATTACACTACCTATTACATATACTCACTAACAGATAGGAAAAGATCTTGGGTAGTTGCCTACTTGGAGTTATTCATCACACCCTATTTGAGTCATGCTTTCCAGCCAAAATATATTAAATTTTTTTAGGATTCAATAAGGGGAAGAACCCTTTTACATGTACTTGATGTGCTGCTTAGTATAAGGAGAGAATAAGACCAAACCAAGGCTTGTGATGCTTCTAAATTATCATTGTATATCTAATGATTTTGGAAAATATTTAATGGATCATTGTAGTTTACTTTTTCTTCCTCTTTTCAATGATCATAACATGATACATCATCATTCTTATGGAACATTGATTTGTTATTTATCTTGTTAGTCTTCCACTGTTTATTGCAGTTTTATTTTGTTTACTGTCTCATCTATTTTATAATTATTGTTTCCACTTTCTTAGACTCTGCTAATGTGGGCATATTTTCATAATTATCACACCCTCGAACCTCGCTATAAGTTAGTAGACTCTAGCTTTTGGGGAAATGTGCTTGAGGGCATGTGGAAAATCGGGTATGAGACACTAGTAGAGTGGCATCTGGATCTGGGAAGTTACACATAGTATCCTTAAATAATTGATAGATGGTTAATCTTTCTCATGGGACAAATATCTTCCAAAATTATAGAACTAAAAATAGATTCAATTGTAACTTGATACACAATATTTTACACTATAGAAATCCCCATGGGATTTTTTATGTAGGCCTCACAATGGTCGACATTGACATAGGCATGATTAGGGAAGGTGGTAACGCTGACCTAAAATATGGAATGTGACATAAGAAGGATGATGCAGAGATGATGCCAGCTAAGAAGATATTGAAATTGATTGTGTCTATTTTCACTCACTTATTAGATATTGAAATTGAATATTTATGTTTTTATTTTTCATATGTAAATCATATACATTATCCACCTTTGATATAGGATAATTATTATATCTCTTATTAATCATATAAGATAAATATCTATAAATATAAGATTATTCCTTCAGAAAACAACAACACACAATATAAATATCGGAATATGTGATTTTTTTCATTTATGAAATTTCAATATCTATGATATATATATATATATATTGTATCCTTCATTTGTAATAAATTTAATCATAAGATAATTTTGTACCATCCTTTGAATATATAAGATATGATATTCCATATATAATATTAATTACATAGTGAGTATCAATTAATATATAATAAACACACTATAATAATTCCACATTGAGAATCCTTATAAAATATTAATAAATAATCTCAAATTCAATTAAAGTATAAAAAATTAGTAAAATTCATAATATATTTTGTGAGATTAAGAACATGGAATATATGAGAGAATTTTCGTAAACAAAAACCATAAAACAGTATCCCCATATTTTATGGTTACAAAACCAGTAGAATAAATATATAAAATTTTATTTATTTATCACAAATAAAATTACTAAATAAGGGAGCATATGCGTGTTAAACAAAGATAAGAAAATTAATTTTTTGTTCCCCCTTATTCTTTTATTCCATAATTTTTATGACATCAAAATGAATTTTCATGAGAGTGAATAACACTCTTAGTTTTTTCACATCAAAATTATAACTATTATAATATAACATGGAAGATAAATTTTATCAACAATTAATTCTATTGAGGAATACTCAATAAAAATTAGTTTTAAATGAAAAAAATTATTAAAAAAGTAACAAAATAGAATAGGATTTAAATATATTTTGTGAGTACTAGAGGGTTTAGGATGTTTTAGAGAATGGTCTAATTTTTCCTCAAAAGGTATATTACATTGGGTAAAATGTTGTGGTTCAGATAAGGAAGAACTATTTTTATGTCTTTCATCTATAATACCTTAATGTAAATATATTGACATTCTCAACATTTTCATGATGTCATAATTATTATAAGATTGTTTCTATATACTCTATGATGTGTAATTATCTTCTTGAAAACTAAATCTACTTAGACTAAGAATAATAAGTTGAGATATAAGAAACCATTGGTTTTAGAGTTTTCATGCCCGGTAGATCAATAATTGTTATTGGACGAAGATTAAGATATTAACAACTATCAATTGGGATCATCTATGGGTCTCTTATGGTATGAAGATTGAGGTAAAAAACATTTAATGAATATATTGAATTATTCAATTTATTAAGCAGATCTACTCCATTTTTCCCCTTAATATCATATAATACACACCATAATGCCTGTAAGATGGAACTCCATTCAATCCTTTTATAGTATAGTAATGATTCTTATACATTTATTATGAATCATATATATAATATATATATTTTATTCAAGTCATATATTCTCATTCAATCCATATAAAACTATTATTTCTTGTACACCCATCTGTTTTCATCATTTTCTTGTATGCTAATATAAACTCTTTTCATCAAGTTAATTATTTTTAAAAATGAAATTTGATATATGTATTCTGTTTTTAATAGTTTTTTAAATTATAAATTTTATTTTATGTAATTTAAATATCATCAAGAGACTACTTCAATATACATAGTCAGTTGAGGCGTAACAGTTGTGGTAACCACAATATTATCTCTGAAAACAATAATATATTTTACCATGTTTGAAATTAGTGTCCATTAAAATTTAGATGATTATTATTTATTTTCCTCTTCAGGAACATAGAATAAAATATATTTGACTTTCTCAAGAATCGATTTATAATCATATATGATTAGTTAAAGTTTCTTAATAAAAGGTGTTTCACATTGTTTTGATATATTTATTTCACATTGAGACTCACACATATTTTTTTATAATGTTTCATTCAATTATAAAAGTATTTTTTTTACATATGTTTTAAAATAATTTTATAATACTATCACTGCATCAAGATATTCATGATATTTATCTTTTTTGTAATTGATTTGATTCTGAAATTTGAAAAACTCAATTCTAAATCCCATGATAAAAATCAACATTTACGAATATATTTCCACAATACAGGATATCATATCTTCCAAATGTTGAAGTATTTTAAAATATTGAAATTTATCTAAATTGGTAAAATCAAACTAGAATGAATAAATAACCACAATTATATTTTTTATATATGAATTGGATGTCAATGAAGGTAACTAATATTTAATTGATTAAAATCCCCAAAAACTAACAAGGAAATATATATTTGGACAAATTATCTTTACTTAACCAATTAAACTATTGTATTACCCAGATATTTTTATGAAATATATTTTTAAATAATTTCTTTGATTTCTTGAATTTTATTCTAAAACATGTTAACATTATGTTGCACACAACAACAGCTTAATATGCACTACATGCTACACATAGTTTTTATGAAAAATAATTTCATTATTTTCAATATTTAGAAAATAAAATTAGAAACTAGTCTTTTTAATAGTGTTTAATAATATGTTTACCTGAATTGTAAAATTGTGGTTTACACATGTAAAACCCTTTTGAAAATAATAGGAAATATCTTTATTAAAAACAATTTAAATGCGCAGAAGTGTGTCTTATACCAATAAAATAAAAAAATCAGTTGTGTTGGATAATATTAACTATATATATTTATAATATTAAATACAATATTTTTCATTCATTTTGTATTTTATTTAGACATGATATAATAATAAACCTAGTATTATGATTAAAAATATTATTTTTCAATAATATTGTTTTTCCACCATTTGATGGAAGTCTTGTTTAAAATATAGTTTGTGAAATATTCATAAATTATATTTGAAAAAATAAATATATTAATTTAATTAATGTCATCAAAATTTACATTGGATTAATTTTTGTTATTTTTCAAATAAGTTTTATATGCTGCTGAATAGTGAAAAATTTATCTATTTTAATTAAAAGCATCTTTTCATATAAATAATTAATAGTGTAAAATAATAATATTTATTGGTTTTAGAGTGCAATTATATCAATTTTATATCATTTTATCCAATTTATGTCATATTAATCAATTTCAAATTGGATTTGGACACAAAAACATTTTGATCTTTTGACTGTTTCCACTAAAAAAACTCCATTTTCTCTCTCTATCGATGAAATCAATTTTCAATTAATTTTTTCAATGTATGTTTTTTAAATTTTAAAAATCGATTCAATATTTTTAATAATATAATAAAAAATTATAAAATATGTTCCCTTTATTTCTTTATAATATGAACTGTAAAGTTAGTAATTATTATTACCATAGTTATGGGTAAAACGAGTAAATAATGATACAAATAATATTATATATATTATAAAATTCCCCTAACACTTGAAAAAATGTCAATGGATTAAGTTAATCCTACATTTTACACATAAGGTGGAAAATTGAATAATTTAACAGACACATTCCATTGATAATGACTTGGATATTATTAAAATCAAATAGAGTGATGAAATGTAACACTCTTATTTTTAAAAAGTAAAATATTTTGAATATAAGGGTAAATAGAAGATATTATTGGCTTTATATATTATAATTAAAAATTAAAGGTTAATATACATCAAGTAAATTTATATTTATTTTTAGTGAAGAAATAATTATCCTAAAGAATTATACAAAGATGATGGGGTAGTTGTTCAAGTAATGAAAAACTCAATTATGTGATATTAAAATTTTTAAAAAAATATTATACTAATTAATAAATGTGATTCAAGAATGTTGTATAATAAAATGATATATTATGGGTCTAATAAATGAATTTTTTTATGTTATCCTTATATATTTATTTACTTAACGTTAATGTAATGAATACTATCAAAACTGACACTAATGAAATTATATGAAAATAAAATATTATTAAACCAGTTAAAAATCATAAATAATAATAATTAAAGACATATGGAATAAATAATTTTAAAAATTATCATAAATAGACTATTTATGATTAAAAATAAACTTTTTAAGTAAAAATACCCACCGTTTAATATTGAAAATGTTGTTACCATAGTAAAAACTGAAAAAGGTTAAATAAGGGTTAATAAGACAAATATGCCACAAAATGACACCAAAAAATGACTAAAATATATTTTTTATGGTATTACCACTATATATAACATTATATTTTAATATAATTAATATTTTATGTACTTTTTTTCTTTTTTAATTTATTTTGACTTAATATTTTGAGTTCTTCCAGAGGAGCCTCTCACCTTAATTATGAAAGGACCCCACCTATCTCATATCATTACACCAAATTAAGTATTATATATCAAAAAACTAAAATAATGTTTATTATAAGATTCTTTATAAACATTATAGTGGTTATTTTATTCCAAAAGGATCAACCCTAGACTCCTTTAGAGGATATCTAAATGAGTCATTTCGAAGAAGAGGAAATCCTTCTATCAAAAAAATATTTTTTTAAAATCTTCTATAACTCATATAAATCTATGATATATGTATTAAAATAAGAAGTTCTTGATTCTAAATATCCTTAAATTCTATTATTGTTATAAACACACCCCTATACAACCCCTTTCCCATCTAACAAGAAGCTAAAGTATCACTCATTCTTACATATGGCTTACAATCTCCACATACCGATACAATTCATTTTACATAACAATATTTTTTGAATGGGAATTATGATGGGAATAATTTTTTTTATGTTATATTTATGACATATTTTTACTACTATATAATAATATCATGCCCACCTATTTACCACATAGTGTTTTTGGAAATGATAAGGTCACTTGTGTTTATGTATAGTTTACCATCACCAAGATAAGATGCGATTCATTTTTCAATTATATTTCACATGGTTGGTAATAAGGATGAATTTTTTAAATATATATGATATATAAATCATAATAATAATTATTTACTAAAATTATATCCTAAAATATTATTTCATTTAATTCAAAATGAAAATGAAAACCACGTCCAGCCGTATGTACGACATACCGTCTCTGTTAACGGTGTCTTTCATTTTATATATCTAAATTTTATGAATCACCATATATATATATATATATGATATCTATATCATGGTTATAGTTCTAGATATGATTAAATCATGATGTAATTAATCGGACCTTGAACACTAAGTCAAAATATGTATGAAATACACTGTTCTTATTATAAGAACGAAAATATTAACATGAAATTTTATGTGATTGACTAACACAAATCATAGGTAAACAATAATTGATATTATATATAAGAATATAATTCTATATTATATTTATAATAAACATATATTAATTTTGTGGCTGTTTTTAATTTATATGATGCATGACAAGACATGTGGTAAGGTATTTTTGTCTCGCTATTATTTCTATGGGACACATTCATTATACACTACAAGTTTCATTTATGTGGTTTATAAAAATCCTAGGAATTTATTTTATGAGTATTATTTTCAATATTATGTTATTTTAATATCTATATAATTTTATTTCTTTTATGGGGAATACTATGAAACTGATTATAAATTGGTAAGGGTTAATTTCACAATCCCCTAATTATTTGAGATTGTTTATACATAAGTATCTTATAGGGAAAATTTATCTTCCATGTCCATTTATCTTAAAGAAATCATAAATATTGTTTCTATTATTCTACAACTATTTTAATGAATTTTTAACGATGTGTTAATGTTTACTAAATGTTTTGAAATGAATCTTTTTTTTATTTTTCTAATGAGGTATATTGTGACATTTTTTAAAAAACTATGAGAGATAAATTTTTTATTATATGTAGGATGAATGTATTTTTATACATTCATGAAATAATAATACATCAAAACACTCCTTATAATATTTTACAATTTTCATCAATGAATTTTCTTGTATTTATAAATTGTGAAGAATTTTTTGAAAATAATACATTTTCAAGAAGAAATGATATTTTCCTCAAAAATTATTTTCAAGTGATCTTTAAAATTTATTTTACATCTATCTTAACATTATTTTATGATACTTATGCTTTAAGGGGGATATTTTTCAAAGATATTATCCCTAATATTCCTATGTTAGATCTATGTTTATTATTGAATGATATTTATGTAGCCCATTTCTTTTCCAGGGGTTATGTAATGATTGAGTGATATTTATGAATAAAATTTCATTCCATGGGTTATTATATAACTAATGAATTACATTATTTTTGCAAGAATATGTATTTATTTCATTATGTGTGGTTTTGGACCTATATATCCCTAAAATTAATTTTGTAAAGATACATATCTCCTGAGATAATGATCGGAAATAAGTCGATGTTCTTGATCAACTACGGGATGTAGGGGAAAACTAATCCCTTATAAGAAAAGGACTCTGACTAGGGACGGTGGTGTGGACTACCAAGTAGATATAGTCCCCATGATGTTCCCTGATATGTTTTGGAAATGCGCCAGGACTAATATGGAATGATATTACATGTTTATGTGTCTTAAACAATTCAATGTCATATTTATATGTTAGGATTTCATGGTTTATGCTTTAGACGCCCTTATGATTCAGATCTTATCAACTTACAATATCCTTGAAATGTATCATGTATATGATATATGAGATAAAATAAATGATATTCAACTATTATTCTTATTTTCTCATACACTTATGTTTATGTTATAATTACTTATCTCCCTTATTTACCATTACTAAGCATCTTATAACTCTCTCTTTTGTGTGTATTTTCCCAATTTTATAAAGAATATTTTTTTGTGGGAGTACTAATTGGGAATATCATTATGGGAGACATTGAAAAACATTTATAAAATCAGAAGAATGTATTCCATGATTTTAAAGGGACTACACTATTATGGTCCCCCATAATATTTTTGTGTAGCATAATGAATATTCATTTAATAATATGTAATATACATGTTGAAAATCCTAGATCATTATAACATTACACATAAAAATTCTATTATAATCATTTTTAAATTATTCATAAAACGAGGGTTAACATTATTTTTTTCATTTTAAAATTCATATTGAGATTTCATTATTTATCTACGATCAATAACGAAATATTTATCAATTTTTTTCTCAGCTGGTTAATCATTTTTAACAATTTTAATTGATTATTTAGTGTTGATTTTACTCATCTAACTCTGTTTTAGTTCACATGTGAAATTTTAAGTATTTAACGTCATATTTTATCAATGTTTTATCTTCCCACATTTAGAACACATTTTTTCTAAAGTTAAAAACACATTTTAAATCAATAAATGTATCATAATATGGATTAAATTTATGGAATATTCCAGTTGTGAATTTATTTAATTTTCTTCAATGACCTGGTCATTTTATTCTACAGATGTTGGGTAAATGTGTTTATCAAATACCACATTATTCCCTTTAAAAATGGAAATCTATTCTGAACTACAGTAATTTATGTTTTATTTTACTTTATTTATGTTTTTATCATTATTAGCTTCATTCTCTTATCATAGTGAAATATCACGAATAGTTGTTCCTTTAAGGATTTGTTTAATAATTACTTAATTTCTCTAATATTTTAAATGAGTATATAACAAATTCTCATATACATTTTTATTATATTCATCTTTAGCTATTCCATATTTATTAAAATCAAAACCAATGTGAGGTTATAAAGGAAAACAATGATAATCAATTGTAGTTTCAATATTCAATTTAAATTCATAATGTTGTTCTTTAGTAAAATAATCCTCATTTCTATTCTTTTTTGATATTTATTCAACTAAAATAATTAATTTTTTTCATCCAATTACAAATTATCTTCTTTTTCATTAGAATTATTCAGTCCTACATTTTCATATATACCTCTTCTTTATCCTCAACATTTTCTTCCTATGTTACACCATCCTTAATAGGAACTAATCTATTAATGGTTACTAAGAAAAATACCTAATTTTTATTCAATACTACTACTCAAATTATATTGTATTGGTGACATATAATGGATTAAAGCTCATTAAAATCAACATATTTATTGTCAAACTGAAGGGTATATATTCTTCAATAATGATAAAAACTTAGTTTCATCCTCACTTAACATAAATAGTTAATGTATGTTAGAATTTACACTGGAAGAATGATTTTATTTTAAATTAAATATTGATTCCAAATATATTTATTAAAAAATAACATTCTTAAACTCTACAGGACATTGGGCTATTATTGATTGAAAAACATTGAATAAATTTTATTTTATAATTAGAAATAATTCATAATATTCAATTTAATATTTTTTTTTGAAAATGAATGAACAGATTATCTATAAGAATTATTTTATCATCACTAAACAAATTATAATTGAATATAAAATTTTCTTCATGTAGATAGTGAAATATATTATCTAAATAAATTTTTTTATAAATTTATTCCATATTAATTACCTATTTCGTGAAAAAATAATATTTTTAGAAAATTGAAACAAAAAATTGATTTATAACTATAAAAATTCTCTTTCTGAAATCATATTAAATATTTTTTCCCATAACTAAATACCCGATTCCTTGAAAAGTCAAAAATCACTTAATAATAATCATCACATGATTAATAAAAGATGAATATACAAGTTTAGTAGGTCAAAACAAAGTCTCTAAACAATCAATTATTTTTATCATCCTCAATAATAAAGATACAATATCATTCATATTTTATTTTCCCAAGATAAAAAATTGAGTCTGAAGTTTGATGTTTCCCAATCCAATATATCATAAATTTAAAATAAATATAAAAATTAGAATACCAATAATTACTAAATAGTAAATTATCACATAACAAAATAGATATTAAAAATATAATTTAGAATAATGACACAACTCATAAGTTACATTTCATAATATGAAGTAAATATTATAGGTTAAAAGAAAATAATACATAACGAGTGATAAACATTATGTATAAAAACAAATATATTATTTATTAATATATGTATGTACTTCAACATCATATATAATTAAAATTGGTCAATAAATTAGATATTAAACTTCATCATAAAAATATAAAATCATATAAAAAACATAAAATCGAGTAAAAATAATAAATTAAAATAACATTGTTATAAATAAATCATATTAACTCTTAATAAAATACAAATGATTAGAATAAATGACCTTAGTGAATATATCTTCTGAAAGATGTTTAATATCAATAAAATCAAGATATATGTCAAATTTTTATGTATACTCTCTCAAGAAATGACGACTTATATTAGTATGATTAGTTTTCTAATGGATTATTAAATTTTATAAAATTAGTAACTAACATCTGCTATCACATTAAATTATAATATGTTCAAAATGAAAATGAAATCCATTAAATGCGTGCTTAATATTTATGTATTGAACATAATAACTATGGGATATAACTTAATCAATTTATTTAGTGAAAAATGAAGGTACTGGGGCATGCAACTAAATCTTGTGGATTGGGGATTTAAAAAATTCCACCCAGTTGTCAACGTAACATCATCATTTATAAATATTCACATCCTAGGTTTGCCTCTAGGTTCACGTCTGAGGAAATTTATGCACAAAATATTATAACATAATTACTTAATTTTATTCGAATCCTTTCTTGAAATATTCATGTAATCGATGATTGATGGTTGAATAACCATTTCTAATTTCTATAGATCATTCACAAAGACTTCAAAAATTTGTGGGGGCACCGATCACTAAATTCAAGGTTACCATGTAGAGAGACGGTGACACCGTCATCGATCCAATGATCATTTCCTCAACATACCATCGATGCATCAGGGAGGGATCAATCTGATCTCTTATATCAAGGTATTATCTCTCTAGAAATTCATACAAGAGAGAGAAGCTATCATGAACATTCTAGGAATACTCAATTTCAAATATCCTTTCCTCCTATTCCCAGTTTATTAAGAAATTATTCTAAAAGGACCCTCGACCCCTGAACATTCAACACATTATATAAATGATATATTATTACTATTTTTTGAGTTATAAATAACATTTATTTTATTATCACTTTCTTGTTATATGATAAATATATAGTGTGATATTACCTAACCCATCAAATCGGCTAATTTACTTCTAAAAAATGGTTTGATACTGATGGTTTTCCCAAAAACCATGTGTATAAACCCACCTATACCCACGGTGTTTAGGAACTGTGGGTATTGGTGACATTTTCTAACCTATAGACACTGTTCTTGATAAACCTTGTGTATAGGTTACCCAAGTAATCGTGGGAAGCCGAACAAATTCATGGGAATTCTTGTGGAAAACCTATACCGACGGTTTACATAGAACAATGGGTATATCATTCAGTATATAAGCCTATACCCATGGAAATTAATGAAATGAGGGTATATGATTTACTCTTGATGGTAATACCCATGGTTCATGAAAATCATACGTATATGCTCACCTATTTCCATGGTTTTGCAGAACTGTGGGTATATGGTCCCTTATATTTGTGTGTGAAAAAAATTCGGGGAGTAAAACCTATTTCGATAGGATTTTACCTATACATACAGTTTATATATATTTTTATAAGAATATATATATTCATATATGTGCAATCAGTGAAGTGTTTACAGACCTCAGCTACTGAGCATCAATGAAGGGTTTGAAACCCGCACATGACATTTTATTTATATAATAGATTATAAAAATATATAAAATATAATATATAAATATGTATATGTAATTGTTAATGGTGTAGTGGTAAGTCACTTCAATTGTGGAACAGCGGCGTGGGTTCGATACCCCTATGATTCATTTTGTTTATACCTAGGTTTATTAATATATTTATTAGATAATACATATATATGAACAGAAGTAAAAATGGTGTAGTGGTAGAGGATTTCAGAGGTAGAGCATGTGTGGGGGTTCAAAACATAGGACACGTTTTTATTTAAAATGACTATACCCACTGTTTCAAAACTGTGGGTATAATAGTCTTAAACCCTTGGTATAACCGATTGTTATACCGACACTTTGAACACCAATGATTGGGTTAACCGTGGGTTTAGTCTACACCCACAGTTCAAGAACCTTGAGTATAGGTTTTTGAAACCATCGGTATAGATAGAGGCTATACTAACGCCTCAGTTTCCCATAGTTCCTTTAAATTTTGGGTATTAACTATACCCACAGTTTTTTGGGCTATCCAATAATTTCAAACCGTGGGTATTGACTAAATTTTTTTACTGATTGTTACCACAAATATTAAATAATCCTTGAATATATTGAACTAATATTAATTGAAATAAAATTATTGATATATTAACATTAATGATTTTAGTTAAATATAAAAAATAAATTTAATAAAAATTATTATTAAATATCATAAAATGAATTTATTTATTCATTTTGTGGTTGAACATTCATGGAAGAATTTTGGACTCCAAGGGTGGGTCCCATCATGTCTTATATACCTATTCCCCTGAATAGGGAAGATTATTTAATACTCTATTGTGTGTGAACCTCTAGGACATTATCTCCAGAGAAGTGTATGATATATATAGACTTAGAGTGGAGTCTAAAAACCCATCAAGGACCCCAAAGAGGCAAGGAGTAATTATAAAAATGATAACCAACCTACAAACATGACATGGGTAATATAATCTATTTTATATTAGATATATCATAAACAAGGATGAACACCTATTTCGTTGTCCATTATTGATTTTATTATTTGTATTACTACCTAAATGGTTTTACCCTTGACCTTCATGGACATTTATTTATGGAGGTATTGATATCCAGATCTACCAGTCCCAAGATATATAACTACCTCAACTCAGAAGAAAAAATTGTATCTTGACCAGTCAACAAATGTCATACCACCAACGACACACCCAAAATAAGCTACATCACCACGATTTCATTATCATGGGATATCCATTCATCAAATTATGTAGTCAAATGGAACACATTGGTAGTGATATTATTTGAGGAGACCAATACACCTATAAATATATTAGTGAAACTAATGAATCTCGAAACATTTTGTGTTCCAGTTAGAGGGTTCATCCTCAGGATCTAAACTACTATAAATCACCATGTGAGTACTTAATGATATAAAGACTCAATTATTATGTCCCCCAACACCTGATAGTATAATATCTACTGTTTCTATTTAGTATGATGTATCGAAACCATATTACATATATTTATGATTAATGTTATAGTATTTCATGGTTTTTTTTATATTTTGGTATCTTCTATAACTATTTTATATGAAAAATAATTTTTCAAAATTACCATTATATAATGGAATAAAAAATTTATACACTATAATCTTAATTGTACATTATGCATAGCTCATCGTATATATGAAATGGTAATCTAATGTACTATTTAGTTATTTCTAGGGAACCCACTATTAAATAACTCCCACTTTCACTAGTTATAACTTTCTATCCAACCTTGTTTGCTCTCACTTGATTCAGATATTTTTTTTTGCGGAGTTAAGACTATAGTTTGTTTCTATCACGACCCGCCTCCACCAAGATGAGAGATGAGACAATAGATTACCAGACCCTTCCTTCTTCATGTTGTAGGAGAGATAATGGCCCCCGAGACCCTCCTTTAATAGGTCCCAGAGTGGCGACTATCACAAATGGTATAGAATCACACACAAGATGGAAGGCATTACCCTTTTTCATTAATAGGATCGGGGGATAATGTAGAAAAACCCAACAACACCAAAACTGGGTGTAAAAGTAAATCCAAAAAAACCGTAACCATATGCATGTTACAAATGTAAATTCCACAAAGTACAAAAAGACTACCAAGGTAAAGTACCAAAGAAAATAAAAACAGAAACTACAACTATCCCAACGTCCGATCTAGTATGGCCCTACAGAATCCTTGAAGTCCTCCTGGAAACCTGAAAGCAGTTTTATATACGTTGGGTGACCATAAAAGTATACTCTGTATGGAAAACCAAAGACTCTCGTGCACAAGCTGATAGGCATTCTAATTCCCTGTGAGAAAACAGATAACCAAAGCATCTAGCAAGTAAAACTATCCACCCAAGCCTCACCAAGGTACACTCCCCAAATAACACAAGTCAAGTAATGTAGAGTAATATCACATCGATGTTTGGGTACCCCACGCCACTTTACACTGGTTATTGAAGACATCCTATACCTCGAACCAATCCTGCCATTCTCGCCGCAGTCCCACTGCCACACCCCACCCGCACACACCTGGGCCACAACCACACATCCCACCTACAATCACCTGGGTCACAACCATCATCCCGCCTGCAAACACCTAGGCCACAAACAACACGTGTAACCATGCCTGCAACACCTGGGCCATCACAACTACTTCCACGCCTGAAAGCACGTGTGCCTCATCCCGAAGACTCTTGGGAAACAACCTGCCCACACACTCATGGGCCAGCGACCACAACTACCCTACCCAAGGAATCTTGGGCTATAATGAACCTCAAGCTATCACAGCATGCTCGAAGAGTCTTGGGCTATTCGAGAAAGGGAACAGAAAAGAATCTAATAACCATAAACTCATAGGAGTGTTGGGAAAACATCCTCCCCCATGGAATGGGAGTGTTCGACACTATGTGATCAACTTGGGTGGGGCGTGAATAAGAAACACATGAACTACAATTAGATGTATAGGTAATAGGCACTCATCCCCACCTAGGTTCTCCAAATCAAACCTATGCACAAACACCCTTGTTACTATTTATTCACAAAAGAAAGGCACAACACTCACGACCAAGTCACAACTCATTCCCAAAACCAATTCCCCATTAAAACCATTCTTGTATTCATCTTCAAGTGATCCCATTTAGGGGAATTCTACACTATTCAGAAACTAATAGGTATAACCACAAGCTAGAGAAAGAGAAACAACCAAACAACAATTTATGAATTCACTCCCGCTTCTATTATAAAGTCACAACAACAACAAGATCAATGAGATCCCTCAAAGTACTGGAACCAAACCAATCCTAGAGATACAACCCCACACAGCATCAGATTCACAACCAACAACAATGCCACAACAGAGGATCCCATCCTCACCCAAATCACCTCGTAGCATCGAGCAGAACGATCATACATGCCACCAAGATAGAACAAGGATGTTCTCAGACTCATGTACATCATTCACTATGTTTTCCTCCTTGTTTTTGGTTAACCGGGGTGATCACAAAAGGATAGTTTCTCACTAGAAATTCATTTAATCGACAGAGTTTATGTAATTAACCAAATTCCCATGATAGATCCAATCACTTACCACATGAAGACAAGGGTTCGTTAGTGCTCAAGGATGGACCACCAACGACAATGATTTTCAATGAGCATAGCCCATACAGTTCACAACATTTAGAAATTATAAAAGAGTACAGAAAAATTGTCAAATTCACCCTGTCATTCTTTAATAGTCTGTTTATCTTCTTTTTTAATGTTAGGTTTCATCCATTCCCATAGAAACAGTAGCATACCCACCCCGCATGTTAAACAGTAAAGAGAGACAAAGGAAAACCCGGCATGGTTGATCAAGGATCAAAGTTTTTCTACATGTGCCAAGAACTGGGGATGCACGACTTGCATGGGAGAGATGTTAGGGAGTCCAAGGGTGAGTAGAAAGGCTCTGGAACAGGCACACCACTTGCCTCAGGATATGGAACTCCAAGAGGAGGATGTAGAAGAAATTCTCGTGCGATATATGGATGAGATCCCATTGTTATAGGATAAGGAATTTTGAAAGGCTAAAAATTTGGATAATTGTTTCCTTTGCAGTTGGGAGGTTACAAATGATAGGATTAATTATTATTTAATTATTCCCATTTGGTTTGTGGCATAACAGTTGTGTGTTATACCTTTTCTTTTAAACGGTGGAAAAATGTGCAACAGGGGCATAACTGGAAGGTACGGGGAAGGGCGTGACACCAAGGAAAAACCACAAGTTTCGGTAAGTTAAGGGTTGCACGACTCTTGGGGGATTTTAGATATTATTTATGGGCATTAAATGTCTTTGAATGTGGAATTAAGACATCTTGACATTAAAAGATATGTTACAGGAGCAGAAAAAGTCGAAAATCGGAAGAAAAAAAACGAAGACCCTCGGCGAGGACACGGTGCGACCATTATGATGTCTCCCTCATAGTTCCATTGTCACAGAATCACCCTCACGGTGCCACCATCATGGTTCCACCATGAACAATAACACTGTCATGGTGCCACTGTGCCCGGTGTACGACCGTCACGGTGCCACCATAACCGGTGCCACCGTCATGGTTCCACAGTGATCGGTGTGCGACTGTCACGGTGCCACTATAACTGTTTCCCCCATGACCGGTGCCACTATTTCGGTGGAGCCGTGTTTTAGAAATTTAATGGACCAGGTGGGTCCATGCCATTACATTAGATACCTATCAAAATATTCTCTCCCTCGAGAACCAAAACTAGACCCAAAGAAAAGAGGGGTTTCGAACAAATGCCTCAAAAGATACCTCTTAAAAGTGAAACTCATGGAAATATAGGAATACCACTTTCTTAAGTAACCAGGAAACATTCGACGACCAAACTATCTAGTCATATGGGTTAGGTGGTTTCATCGTCCATGTCAAGATACTATCCGCTTTGGGTGACAATGACTCGCCCGCACGGGTTTAATGATAGCCACCATAACCCGTCTTGATTAAGGATCGGGTCCTCCCCTCCCCATAGTCAGGACTCTTCACCCAAATCCACAGAATAAGGAATACCACATGTTCCATAGTAAACAAGGTAAAGTGTTCCATCACAACAAGTACAACACAAAGTGGAACAAATCTCCAAACAGCTCTGGGTACTGGGCGCGCTTCTGCGTCTCCCATTCCTAGGAACATTCCTCAAGCCCTCCATGCCTCCATAACACATGAACCAATGGAATGGTCTATCCACGGAGCACCTTCTTTTCAAGATCCTTGATCTTCACTTGTTTTTTCACTAAAGTCACGTCATCCCCGATATCCAGCATTCCCTAGTCGAGGATGTGTGAATCATCGTGTATATACTGTCGGAGTTGTGACACATGGAAGAGGCCATGTATTCGCAGTAGCGGCGGTGGTAGTGCTAGTTGATAAGCCACTTCGCCAACTCGCCACAACACTTCGAATGGTCCGATGAACCTTGTAAAAAGCTTACTCCCCCTGCCGAACCTCCTTTGTCCATGCCGAGGGGATACCTTAAAGAATACGTGGTCCCCGATTTCAAAATCTGAGGGTCTACTCTTATTATCGACATATGACTTCTTCCAGTCATGAGCTGCCTTCATCCTCCCCATATAAGCTGAACCTTGTCTGTCATGCTCTGTACAACTTCTGGCCCAAGAACACCATTTTCCCCAACCTCGGTCCAGCACATGGGTGAGCGACATGGCCTTCCGTACAAGGCTTCGAACGGAGCCATCCCAATGGTAGAGTGATAGATATTGTTGTAGGAAAAGTCTACCAGAGGCATGTTTCGCACCCATGATTCTAAAAAATCTATAATACATTCTTTTAGCATATCCTCCAATGTCTGGACGAAGCGCTCTGTCTGTCCATCTGTCTGGGGATGGAAAGCAGTGCTAAGACGTAGTTGGTTGCCAAAAGCATGATGCAATCCTTTCTAGACTCATGAGGTAAACCATGCATCCCTATCCGAGTCTATAGACCCCGGAACTCCATGAAACCACACCACCTCATCCACATATCTCCGTGCTAAGGAATCCCTTGCACCCTACTCCTTGATCCCTAGAAAGTGAGTCGATTTCATCAACTGGTCCACCACAACCCAGATAGTGTTGCAGCCTCCCTGAACCATGGGCAGCCATGTGATGAAATCCATCAAGATATCATCCCACATCCACTTGGGGACATCTAAAGGTTGTAACAGTCCACCTGGAACATGATGTTCAGCCTTCACCTGCTGACACACTAGGCACTTGGACACGAACTCTACCACCGCCCGCTTTACACTAAGACACCAAAACTGACTCCTCAAACCCTGGTACATTTTGGAAACTCCCTGGTGCACTTCTAGGGGTGAGTTGTGGAATTCACTAAGAACCCTCTCGTGTATCACCTCTGGAAAAAACAACTTCCCTCAAGAAATCATCTGATTTTGACCATCCTCTATCCACCCTTCTGGAGCATCCCCTTGGTTAACCTAGCGACACATCACTTCACTCCCTATGTCTCCCCACTGAGACTCCTCCACCTGCTGTAGTAGAGGAGACTACACTGTCATTTGATAAAGGCATCCTCTACCACCATCCATCCTCGCATACAGGTGTAGGGTATCCAACTCCTCCATCATCTTCCAAGCATTTACCGACTCTCGAAACGCGTCCTTCTGGGACTTCCTACTCAATGCATGGGCCACCACATTCTCTTTTACTGAGGTTTAGGAAATATTGAAGTCGTATTCTTGATGTAACTCCATCCACCTTCGCTGCTGTAAGTTCAGGTCCTGCTGGGATAAAACATACTTTGAGATTTTGTGATCCGTAAAGACCACGAAGCGCTCCCCGATGAGGCAATGCCACCACATCTTTAGTTTGAAAACGACCACTGCAAGATCAAAATCATGGGTGGAATAAATTCTCTAATGGGGGGGTGGTAACTCTCTAGAATCATAAGAGATCACCTCTTGTCGTTGCATCAACACACACTTGATCCCTTATCCTGAAGCATCACATAACACCTCATACGCCACCCCTTCTTCTGGAAATCTCAGCACAGTGGCACTTACAGCCTTCTCTTTTCGATAGCTGAAGGCTGCCTCGCACTACCCATTCAATACGAAAGCCTGGTCTTTCTCGGTCAAATCTAGCAAAGGTGCCACAACTCAGGAGAAATTGGGCACAACCCTCCGATAGTAGCCTGCTAGTCCAAGGAAACTACAAAATTTTGCCACGTTCTTGGGTGTTGCCCAAGAAAAAACCTCCTCGACCTTCGTTGGGTCCACTAATATTCCCTACTCAGACACCATATACCCAAGGAAGTGCACTTCTCGCATCCAAAACATGCACTTGGACAACATCCTATAGATTTGGTGATGTCAGGGGACCTTTAAAACCATTCTCAATTGCTCAGCGTGATCCTCCTATGATCTTGATTAGATCAGGATGTCGTCAATAAACACGACTACGAACCGATCTACGTATTCCCGGATGATGGAGTTCATGAGCCCCATGAACACAGCTAGAGCATTCATAACGCTGAATGACATGACCAAAAACTCAAAGTGCCCATATCTGCACCTAAAGGCAGTCTTCAAGATGTCACCCTCCTTCACCCTCAACTGGTCATATCCTGACTGTAGGTCAATCTTGGAGAACCACCCTACCACTTTTAACTGGTCTAAAATGTTTTCTATCATCGAGAGAGGGTAATAGTTATGGACTATTACCTAATTCAGTCTCTGGTAGTCTATACATAGCCTGAGACCACCATCTTCCTTCTTTGCGAATAAGACTGGAGCACCCCATGGTGACACAATTGGTCGAACAAAACCCCTCTTCATCAAATCATCAATCTGAATCCACAACTCTCGTAACTCGGAAGGTGCCATACGGTAGGGATCCATCGAAATCGGATGGGCACCAGGTTTCAAGTATATCCCAAACTCAACATCATGTTGAGGGGTTAGAGTTGCCACCTCTAGAGGGAAGATGTCTATTAACCCACTGATGATCCCTAGAACTTCCACCATTTTTTCATCTACTGAACCCACTAATAGCTCAACTAACATGGAAATGAGGGGATCCTCTCACCTGCTACTTTTCTAGAAACCCCGCTCGACGATGAAAGTTACACTTCGGCCACCGAAATCTGAAAACACGTCCCTTCCCCAGAAGCAGTCAATGATGGCACATACATAGAACAACCAGTCAATGCCTAGGATGACATCGTATGGATGTATCTGCAACAATAGAAGATCCCTGATAGACTGAGGTGGCCCTATCATTAGTCTACACCCTCCACAAACATAAAAATAGTCGGTCTGACCTCCGACTGGTCTGCTCAGCACCAGGGGCACTGGATGTCTCTCTGCATTTAAACCCAGAGTGCGGGCTAGACTAGGTGCAACAAAGGAGTGCGAAGCTCCTTTATTGAACATGGCATAGGCTAGAGTATGAAACATGCTGATTATACCTCAAATGTCTTCTGGAACTAATGGAACTGCTGCCTCTGTGGCGTGTAACTACCCACACCCAGCTCCCCTGCCCCTCGACTGTCGGCTGCCTCGAGGACCACGCCCTGGTGAAGTCCATGAGGAGCATCCTAAGGCCAGTCTCCTCATGGAATTACTTCCTTGGGAGGAGCAGGAGCTTGCTGCCCCTGCTACATCTGCTAAAAGGGCATAGTTAGGAACTGTTGCTACTGAGGTGGGTGCTGAACCTTCCCACCCTCTCAGTATTGTACTTCTTCCAGAAACGGATTCCGAAGGTGCCCATGGAATCCACAGATGAAGCATCTCAGCCCTAGTCCTGAAAGAAAGGGGCGAGGGCTGGGAGATGGGAGCTAGAACTACTGAGGACTGATTCCTGCTGGTTGAAACCTATAGGGCCCTGACGCTAGAGGCCTACTACTAACGGCTTTCCCCTTCGACAAGCCCAAATGGATTCCCTCTCGCGATACACCTCCCAGGGTGTGCATCCTTTCCCCCACTTCATCCTTCTTCTGGACCTCCATGTATGTCAGCAGGGTGATGGGAGTAACATCATACTAGAGAGAAGGTCGAAGTGCCTCCCCCAAATGACTCGCCCGAGACTCCTCATCTGGAAAGAGGTCCGGAGAATAGTCAAGGAGATCCTTGAACATGATTCTCCAACTCTCTCACTGACATACTCCCCTACTGGAGGGAGAGTAGTTCCTGCCTCTTCTCAGCCTTCATCGTGAAAAAGTGGAATTTCACCAGGAACTCCTTCTCGAAGTTAGCCCACGTAACCTCAACCTCACTCTTCTCCCCAAGATAACATTTCCACCACTGACATGCTGCTCCATGAATCTGGATTACAACGAGAGGAACCCAGTACTCCGTCAGAGCCCAAATCAAGCTAAAAGCTATCACCAGCTCCTCTAGATAGATCTTTGTCTCCATGTCTTAGATTCTACCCTTGTACTTCCTGATGGTCTGCCGCTGAAAGGCATTATGCGTCCTCTACCACTGATCATCCTCATCCTCTCTATCTACTCTCATCCGATCAGCCATGTCATCCCCCTAGTCCTCGATCTCCCGTAATACTTGTGGTCTTCTCCCAAGTTCCATAGCAGCAAGGTAAACAAGGAATGTCGAAGCCCGAGTAGTGTAGAATATTTTTTCTTAAATATCCTTAGACTTATTCATTATTTAAAATATCCAAAATACCCATAAAACATAAGAACACAAGCCATTATGATGCATGTACCTACCCTAGGTTCTCTACCATACAATCAGTGTAGCCTTACTTGGTCGTTCGTTATGCCCATAGTCCTTGCATCAGATCATGGGGGGCCCATAAATCCCATGTCTTAGATGGTCTTCCCTGGCCTATTTTACTCACCAAGATCACCCAACACTGTTGACCGACCATCCCATGCAATCCTCACTTTGCCTAACTCTAGACTCCATCCTATCTTTCAAACCTTCCTTTGATACCATTCTGTCACAACCCGCCTCCACCATGATGATAGATGGGATAGTAGATATCCAGAACATTCATTCTTCAAGTTGATGGAGAGATAATGACCCCCGAAACCCACCTTCAATAGGTCCCGGAGTGGAGACTAGCACCAAGGCCATAGAATCACACACAAGATGGAAGGCATTACCCTTTTTATTTAATCGGATTGTGAAATAAAATTTTAAAACCCAACAACACCAAACTGGGGGTAAAAGTAATGCCAATGAAACCGTCCCCATATGCATGTGGAAAATGTAAATTCCACAAAGTACAAGGAGACTACAAATGTAAAGTAGCAATGAAAAGAAAAACAGCAATTGAAACTGTCCAAACGTCTGAGCTAGTACGATCGTGCATGATCCTTGAAGTCCTCCCGGAAACCGGAAAGTTATTTTATATACATAGGGTCAGCATACAAGTATTCTCAGTAGGGAAAACCAAAGACTCTCGTGCACAAGTGGAGAGGAATTCTAATTCCCTGAGAGAAAAGAGATAACCAAAGCACCTAGAAATGAAAACTATCCACCCAAGCCTCACCAAGGTACACCCCCCAAATAAGGAAAGTCAGGTAATGTATAGTAATAGCACATCAATGTTAGGGTACCCCTTGACACATTCCAAGTAGTTATTGAAAACATCTTACGCATCAAACCAATCCTTCTATTCTTGTCGTAGTCTTACTGCCACACCCCGCCCGCACACATATGGGCCACAAACACACATCCTGATCGCAAACAACTGGGCCACAACAACCATCCTGCCCGAAAACACCTTGGCCACAACCACCATGCATATCCATGCCCGCAACACCTGGGCCAGAACAACTACTTCCACGCCCGAAGAAACCTGGGCCTCATCCCGAATACTCTTGGGAAACAACCTGCCCGCACACACCTGGGCCAACCACCACAACTACCATTCCCAGATAATCATGGGCTATAATGGAAGTCAGACCATCACAACCTTCCCAAAGAGTCGTGGAATATTTGGTAAAGGGAGCAGAAAAGTATCTAATTACCAGCCACTCATAGGAGTATTGGGAAAAACACCCTCCCCCATTGAATATGGGTGTTCGTCACTAAGTGCTCAACTTGGGTGGGGTGCGAATAAGAAATACAAGAACTACAATTATATGTATAGGTAACACACACTCATCACCACCTAAGGAATCCAAAGAAAACTTAAGCACAAACACCCTTGTTACTATTCATTCATAAAAGAAATGCACGACACTCATGGACAAGTCACAACTAATTCCCAAAACCAATTCCCTATTTAAACCATTCTTGTTTTCAGGTTCAAGTGATCCCATTTAGGTGAATTATGAATTACTTGGATACTAACATGAATAACCAAAAGCCGGAGAAATATAAACAAACAAACAAAAATTTGAGCATTCCCACTCAGTTCTCTTGTAAATTCTAAACAAAAAAGGAATCTGTGAGATCCCTCAAAGTACTGGAACCAAACCATGCCTCGAGAAACAGCCCCACACAGCTTTAGATTCACAAACAACAATTGTGCCACAACAGAGGACCCCATTCTCACCCACGTCACCCCATAAGCATCAAGAATAATGACCATACATGCCACCAAGACAGAACAAGGAAGTTCCCAGACTAAAGTACATCACTCACTAAGTTTTCATTTTTCATTTTGGTAAACTGGGGTGATCAGACAAGGATTGTTGTTCACTGGACATTCATTTAATCGGTCGAGTTTACGTAATTAACCAAATTCCCATGTTAGAGCCATTCAATTACCGCATAAGACAAGGGTTCATAAGTTCAAAAGGAAAGCTCACCAACGTCCATGATTTTCTATTCGCATAGCCCATACAGTTCACAATATATAGAAATTATAAAAGACTAAAACAGAATTATCAAACACACCCAATCATTCTTTAAATTTCTGTTTATTGTCTTTGATAAGGTTTGGTTTCTTCCATTCCCATAGAAACAATAGCATACCTACCCCCCATGTCACATAGAAAAGAGATACGAAGAAAAACCCTACCTAGTTGATCAAGGATCAAAGTTATTCTCCGCGCTCCAAGAACTGGGGATGCGCGACTTGCAGGGGAGGAACGCCGGGGACTCCAAGGGTGAGAAGAAAGGCTCCAGAATAGGCTCACAACATGCCTCAGGATGGGGAACACCAAGAGAAAGAAGAAGAAGAAATTGCCGTGTGATATAAGGATGAGATCCCGCTGTTACGAGATATGGAATTTTTAATGGATAAAAAGTCAGATTGTGGTTTCCTTTATAGGTGGGAGGTTACACATGATGGGATTAATTCTTATTTAATTATTCCCATCGGGGTGGTGGCATAACATTTGTGTGTTAAAATTTTTCTTTTAAACAGAGGAAAAATGCACAACGAGGAAGGAACTTTAATGTACGGGGAAGGGCGTGGCACTGAGGAAAAACCACACGTTTCGTTATGTTAAGGGTTGCCCGACTCATGGGAGATTTTAGATATTATTTATGGGCCTTAAATTTATTTAAAAGGAGAATTAAATCATCTTTAAATTATAAGATATGTTGCAGGAGTGGAAAAGGTCCAAAGTCGGAAAAATAATGAAGACCCTCGGTGAGGACACGGTTCCACCATCACGGAGTGACCGTCACGGTTCCACCGTGACCGGTGTGCAACCATCATGGTGCCACTGTAATCGGTACCCCCATGACCGGTGCCACCAGTTCGATGGAGCTGTGTTTTGGAAAAGTAATGGACTAGGTTGGTCTGGGCCATTACACTCGCTCTTCCATGCCTTCTCTACATGGCTATTCTTCTATATGCGACCTCACCTCGATTAGTAAAACCTCTCAAGATATTGATACCCACTGAGTATATTCCATTTTTCCACTATAAAAAACAATAAATCTTGGCAAGTAAGAGTATCATAAATTAAATTATGATAAAAATTTACTTTCTAGGTGTGATACCAAGTACTAGAACAAATCATTGCATTTAATAACTATATCATAGATTCATCAGAAGCTACAAATTACTTTGTATTTATAGTTATGGTTATCAATATCCTGTGTAATCTTTTATAGATCATTTTAATAATCAAGAAGTGATATTAAATCACATGGAACAAAGGGAAATTATTATTGTTTTCATTAAAAACTAGTATCCTTTCCCCCTACATACCATGTAAATGTCCATTAGACTTTCTCATGTATAAATTGATAGTTTTAACTACACCATGTGCAGTTCTCTAGAACATAACTAATATTTGGGAACTATAAAGTGTAGCATATTAATATTTACTCTTGTACATATAATGTAATACATGATTGAGACATCAGTAAGAATATGGAGTTAAACTGACAAAGTTAATAGCCTCATATGCCCCATACATACCCAGCTGGATAGGTATATTCCATGTGACACCAGAAAAAATTCTCTCAATAATTATTCCATCTTGTATTTCCAATACCATATCAATATATGTATTAATGGATAGGTCCAAAACCCATAGATCTACCTTATTTAATCATGTTCCCTAGTGAAAAGGTTTTTACCTCAATTCAATATCTTTAGAAATTAATTCATCATTATCTTAACTAACTATTATACCCATAGGGGTTTCCCCCATGTTATCAAAAATATTTCCCTTAGAAAACAATAATTCACCCACTAACCTATAGTAGAAACGAGTAAAAGACTCATTCCTAAGGAATATTCTATAATCTAGATGCTTACATTAATCCTAAATTGGTTTTTAGTTACATGCACACTTATTGGAATTCTATGATGTCATCATCCCTTTCTAGTTGTATCATATAGCTACCTTCCAAAAACGATGGCCTTGAAATAAAATTATCAATATAATGATCAGATGAATTATCTATAACAAGTAAAATTATATGGATTTACACATAACAACTTGGTGTTTCCAATTAATCCTTATTTCTACTATGCTTTTTCCATCCTTTCACAATCTTATTTGAATTTCCACCACATTATTCAAAATAATAATCCCTTATTCACTTTGATACATGTAATATATTATTGAATATTAATTATCCTTTTAAATCATAGTTGATTACCATATACTTATTAATTATGGGAATTATTATTATTCATGAATAATTTAACATTAGTTGCGGTGAATACAAAACCATGACTATGGTTTTAACCATCCATTACTATATGGGTCTCTAGAACATTCCTCTTGCACATGACTTCTATAACTGATTCCTATGAAAAATATTTTTTTCATCCATTGAATTGACTAAACCCAAGTAAATATTTCCCCAACTATCTCTAAAAGATATTTTCCCCTTTCTTAAAAAATGTGGTATATCAGTAGACTTCTACATTTCTATCTTAGTAATTTCTTTGGTATCTTAAGAAACATTAATGATAATTACTTTATTTTGAAATTGTGTTTTACTTGATGCAAGTTTTTATATATGGTAAAAAACCCATTGCATATAAACACATGTAATATGATAGAATGTATTTTCTTCATACTATGAATCATATTATATCCATTTTTCATTGTAGTTGGTATATAATAAAGGGATAATGATGTATTTTCCATGAACTTCTTGAAATATAATTTTAATATCTGTAATGGATATACATTTTAACATTGATACTCCTTTAATATACATCATAACTCTAGTGTGTATAAGGAAATTTATATTTTGGAATTTCAATACACTACATTTTGGTTGTTAAATGTTAATATGTAAGGACCATCTTCAATCCTCCTTATAAAAGCCATTTATTTGATGTGGATAAGTTATTGTGTATATATGAATTACCCTATAATACATTTATTAATAAACATTTGGTCAGGACATTCTTTGGAATGGTATCCCAAAGCCACTCATTTCTTCTGATCATGAATACTTCGCTTCCTCATTACTTATGCACATAATGGAATTTTATGAAGAAAATATAAACCACTGGATTACCATTAGAATAGATCACTCTCTCTAACTGAAATAATTTTGAATGTTTATTTGGTTACCTCTTATTTCTAATGTTTTCAATATAAGAAAATAATTACATACATCGATACTACCTAAGGTGTTTAGCTAAATCAAGTCTAAATTTTAAACATAGTATATTATTGATGTCAAATTTGTGTTTTACTTGACAACTAATTATCTTTATGTATGTACGTATATACATCTTACATTTAATATTCATCAAGTATTTCCAATGATTCATTTACCATTGAACTATTTTTTTAGTATGATACACCACAAACTACATTCCTCCCAGGACACCAAATGATGTGTCATTGTTTCTAATGGAAACATGAGATAATTTTTTTGGTTATACTCAATAATATTTGGAAATGTACTGTTATATATTCAATGAGTAGTTTTGTGTTATTCATTTTTGCATTAAGAATCACCCTTGTATAGCCACATAGATAATACAAATTAATTCTTATAATGTTTCTATATATACTTGGTTAGTATATTTAAATATAGAAACTGGATTGGAATATTTTATTTTATACCCATAAATCATGTTAGAAACATTAATTTATGAATATACAATCCTTATGAAGTGAATTATTTCCTCTACAAATCAGTCCATTGCATTTAAAAGTCCATAAAAATATTTCATGATATAGAAATAAAATAACATTGTGTTAACACATATTTTGTTTTAAGGAGATTATGAAGGTTCCTTTTTCATGACACATTCCATTATAATTTTTTCTATAATTTTTTATTTTTTTCAAAATAACTAAAGTTGAATATTTTTTTATATTGTTATTTCTTTGAGATCCTTACATAAATAGTAACAAAAAACTTTCTCTATACTGCACAATTTTTAATATTAAAAAACCATATAAAATGGGTTTAAATGATATTAGAATAGAATTTATTAGAAGATAATAATTTTTTTAAAATTACATAGATCCATAGGAATAATTACCAATTCATATATGTTCTTTTTTTTCCATGAAAACATATCATAGATGAGACTACATGTTAGTTCATAGTTGTCCTGATGTAGTGACCACAACTGACATCTGATGTTGATGATATCATAATAACATGACCATCATATTCTTTATACATGAGTCTCCTATAAGACATTTTACACCCTCACTTTCTAAGGTGGATTAACAGGTATATGGACACCAGCACCTTGAATTTAATGTATTGTAGCAATGTGAACAATCATCTACACTATACTTGGAAAGCAATTTTTGTTGGGAAATTTACATTAACCAATATTTATATTAGTATATTTTTTCTATTACTTTCCATTTTCTACAAAAAATGATATTGATGCTTTTTACCTTTTATCTTGATTAACAATTTTGATATTCCTGATAAATTAATTAAATCATTAAATATATCCCACTATTTTGTTAAATTATATGAATCCAATATACTAGAATCAGAATAATATATCATTTGAGTATTCTAGTGTAAATAATCATTGATCCTACACTCATAGTTCACATGATTTGGCTATGACACTTCTCGAAGAGTTCAAAGTATGATTTTGACTGACAAATCACATATACTCAGTACTTCATGATCTTCTCAGTAAAGTATAAGCTTCTTTGAATCATAACCTTTATTCATAAAAATATTTTCATCTCAAGTGATAGAACGATATCTATGAATAACAATCACTATCAGCTTCTCTTAGGTCAACCCATTGTTCTCATAATAACTCACTTGTAATTAGAGGCACCCTCAGCTAGGGATAACTGAGAACCCTGAACACCTAGTTGTCTGCTAATTCCAATGACAGGAGATTTTTGTTACTTAGTATTCCATAAATGATTTTATAATTAAAAGAAAAAATAAATTTTTTTTTTATTTCATTAGAATGTTCTATGTGATAACACACACAACAGATCATTCAATACATTGGAAAAATTCACAGCATCAGGTGTTCATCTGATATGTGTATACTTTTTTATTATTCTATGTGAACAGACGTAGACAACAGAAACATAAAATAATAAATTACGCATAAATAATTTAATGATTTGATCATGAGTTTATAATAATTGTTGATCAATTGTGGGAATAAGGGATCAACCAACAATCTTAGGGTAACTCTTTGTGTCTAATTTCGTGCTACTCAAGTTGAAATACTCACCCATCCATTGTGTCAAACTCTTGTTTGGTGTGTTGTATTATCTCAGGGGGAACTAAATCTTTGATCATAATTTACATTATACATCAACACTCCCAATGGGGTGAGGATTTCTCATGAATAAAAAATAAAATTGAGAAATTGGACATGCAAACCTTTATATATTTAATGAAAAAGTTGACTCAATGATCATCATTTATTAACTAATTATGACAAACCATGGATCATAATAATGAAATCAATTAATAAAAATGAACCAAACCTATATTTTCTGGTCTAGGGATCATGATCAGTCGATATGAATTAAACTCATTTATTTAACATAAGTGAATAAATGAAATTACAGTTTCATTAAATTATTTCTCTAAAGGATTTTTATTAAACAAAAAACTCAATCTTATTTTTAATTCAACATTTTCAACATTATTCCCCATTATTAATTTAATTTTAAAAAGAAAAAATAAAATAATTATTTAATTTAATTTAATGTAAGAATTAAATATATTTAACCTGTTATATTAAAAAAATTCAAACTGAAAATTAATATTTAATTAATTCATTTTAAAACCAAAAATTAAATTAATTAATTTAGTTAACTTTTGATCATATAAATTTAACTGGGTACTATGATACCCCCTTAGGGCCTGTGAGGGTTGGTCCAAACTCACTCAACATCATTCTGAAACATGCATAACCCATGCGGTGTTATTCTTCTATAAGAATGTCCACCCATACCCATTGTAGGTTTGAAAGACTCACCTCAGCCTATTAGAACAAGACTGGGTTAGTGTAGAAGTATACTAGGGACTACCTCATTTTGAAAGGGTTTATCCCCCATGGGTCATCCACTAGAGAGTGGCATGATGGGAAATATACGGGGAATCCAGTTTTCCATCATTCATGGATCAGTTGGAGGTTGTAGATAAAAATGATGTCCACAGGGTTCCAGCCATTTCGGTGGACATTTTCAGCATCATAGGGAAACACCACTTGATATGGGAAGTAGTAATAGGTATGAATCTCAGTGATATAAATGGAGAAAGGTGTGTGTAGAAGGCTATCGAGCTGAGGGATAAGGGGTCAGAAATGGGTCTTAGTGGTGGGGATATGGTTCATAGAATCTCAACAGGGGAGCACTGCGCTGAAGAGGGGGTTCCAAGGTTAGATGACATGAATTAGATGTGTGCGGTGGTTCATTGTAAAAGCGAGTGTATTAGGATGGGGAAAACCAGTGATGGTTAGTGGTGGTGATCTAGAAAAAGGATCTGAGGGGTGCTAGATCTTGGTATGGCTGACGGCATCCCTCGGTCAGGTGAGGGTGAAGACTGGTGGGGTGACCACTGGAGGGGTAAAGCTCTAGGAAGAAATGATAGCCTGGACCATGGGTGGCGGTCAATGGCTAGTATATTCATTGAGATGAGTTAGAGTCCATCAGTCATTAGGGCTATTCCGGCATGGAGAGGATCCGGTAGGTCAAGCCTTTATCAATTTTTGTTGTTGTTGTTTTCCCAATCAAAATGCTACAACAAACATGTATTTTAATAGTAAAATGGTTTGTATAGTTTGTTTAATTTTCCAAAAACCATCTAGCCAATTTTTTATTTGATTCCCAAAATATCACCATATTTTAGATGATTAAATATTATAAATTTAAATATATTCTAAATATTGTGGAGTAAAAACACCATGTCGGAATTTATTGTTCCTACCATCAAAACTCTGTCTAAGGTTTATATTACTCATTAAATGGAATGTCAACTAATTTAGGTATTTAAACATATCAATGTGGATATATTTTAACTGATTTAATACCCTCAAACTATGATTGATATCTATATTTAAATCATAATATGAACGTAGATTGACTATTCGATCTCAGATTGAACCAATATCTAAGAGGTTAGGACCCAAGTGATGCCCTATATTATTCATAATGAAAATTTAATTTTTCCTTGACCTAAAATTTTCATGCATCGGTCTGATGTGAATTTAAGGTAACCGGGCATGTAGAAACTGATGGTGGTATGTTGATTTAAAAATTTTCCACCAAAAATTGATTTAACATCATCATTGATTATGATGCACAACCCCAGTAAGGACCAAGGTTCATTTGGGGAGACATTTATGAAGAAAATATTAAAATATATTAAACTATAGAGATATTAATTTGATCTCCTAGAGTGATAGTTTAACTCTCTTGAAAGTGGAATAATATATATAATCTCTCAAGAGATTACTATGAATAGTCTATTAGTGAGAGCATCTCCTACTATTTATAGTTTGATAATAAATTAGCAAAAAATTCTCTCCAACCCCCGAATATTTGATACACTATATAAACTATATTTTATGACTACTAATCCGTGTCAGGACTATAATTTATATTATTATCACATTCTTTTAATATAATAAATATATTATGTGATAATACTCAAGAAATTAACTCGACTCATCATTCTTGTAAATATTAAATGATCCTTGAATATTTTAAACTAATATAAATTCAAATAAAATTTTCTGTGTATTTACATTAAAATATGTAAATACATATAAAAAATAAATTCAATGCCCATTATTCTTAAATAGAATAAATTGAATTTATTTATTCCTTTGGTGATTTTACATGCATGGAAAAAATTTGGACCCCAATGGTGGGGACACCATTTCCAATAAAACTAATTTGTTGAATAGATTTGTTTATAGAATATGCTATTATATGTCACCCTCTATGGCATTATCTCTATAGTAGTGAATGATATTTGATGACCTATATTGGAACGTATCGACACATCTTGAACCCTAAAGAGATAAGGAGTAGTCATAGAAATGGAAATGAACCTAGAAATATGCATTGTGTAATATAATTTATTTTTAAATTCATATCTTATAAAGAAGGATGCAAAAATGTGTCATGATCAGTTCCAGATTTATAATTGTTGATAAAACTAAATGATTTTACCCTCGACTACAATGAAATTTGATTTATGAAGGAACTGACATCTTCATCAACCAGGCGTAACATATATCACTTCCTCAACCTAGAAGAAAAAAAAATCTATTTTTGACTATTCAACCAATGTCATACCACTAATGATTCACCCAACAAGGGCTACCTCATCCAAATTTCATTATCATGTTTTCCCTTGAATAAAAGTACATGATAAAATTCCACACATTGGTAATGATCTCAAGTGAGAAGACTAATACACATATTCATTGATAGGAACAACTAATGGCACCCAAAAAATGTGGTTTTCCTATTGGGGGGTTTATGCTCATGATCTCAACTATTTGAGATCACTATGTGAGAAATTCATTAGAAGAAGTCTAAATGCTTTTGAACTACCATAACCTAATTTTCAAAAATATGTTTTGTCCTGTTAGTAAAATTATCATAGACCATAAACAATGTATTTAATATCAATATCATATAATCTTGAAGTCCTCATTATAGCCTAAGAAATTCTATAAGCTTTATACAGTAACGATAATCAATGGAAATTACCATTAAACTATGGATGCAGGAATTTATAAATTATAATGGTAATTGTTCATCATGAATAACACACTGTATACATGAAATGGAATTCAAATGTAATGTATATTACTAAATAGGGAACCCACTATTACTATATAAATGTGAACATAATTTTTTAAAAAATATTCAAAGAAACTAAATATCATCCCAATAAATGGAAGTTTCCAGAAGTGCACTTTATATATTTTTTAATATTTTCAAAAATAATTTTTGAAGATGAAATTAGATTAAATCTAGAGATTTTTTTAAACAACATTGAAATAAAATAACAACCATTATGATACCATAAAAATCCTTTTATTATTTTTCAAGTGAGGTTCCTCATGATTTTTTCCAATTTAATAAAGTGTCATGTAATATACATGATGCATTGTTTAATAAAAGATTAATATACCCAAATTATAATTATTCTACTATATATTTATTTTTTAACTATTTTCCCAACTTCCTATACATATTGTTTAATATTATGAATCAATGGTATTTCATATGCTGATATATTTTCAAATACAAACATTTTACACCAGTTTTTTATAAACATGATTTTATTTATCACATACCCAATGTGTTTTTGACTGTTTTTAATGATACCAAATAAATTAATATCTCAAATATTCCTAATTTCAAAAAAAATTCATGAGTTAGAAAATTCATTATGTATTTTTTAGTTGGTTGAATTTAAAATCACATCATCGGAAAATATTTGAACTAGAAAAATATATATATATTTTTTAAGAATAATGTATAATATTAAAATCCTACAAAAAACTATGTGAGAAAAATAAAATATGTAATCCTATCATATCAAGCTCTAATATATTATTTAAGACCATATAAATATTTTTATTTATAAAATAATTTGGAAAATCATATTATGAAAAAGGAGGGTTTTCTAGATAAGATTTCTATTAAAGATGGTCGTTCAAAAAGAAAAAATTTCTTCTATATAAGAAATGGTAAAATTTATATGTGTCGGATAGGATATGATAATTCTAGTAGATTTTCAAATACATACTAGTGAAAAGTTATCTTTATAATATATACCATCTTCTATATGGAAAACCTCATCTACTAACCAAACCTTATTCATCATGAACATTCATTAATAATATTATTTATTCCATAAAATCCATTTAAAAGGTTTTATAGGACAATAAATGGTTCTATCAAAATCTTCCATGACCTTATTTATCTAAATTTGTTTAACTCCTATTTCATATAAAAACAAAAATTCCATCAATTTGTCTCTCTCTATTCTTTTATGTCTATATTAGAAAATAATGGTGGGAAACATTCCAATATTTCAAGTAGTTATTCTAGTTATAACACACTTATTTAAATTATTAATAACACTTAATAAGGAATGGCCTTTTAAGGTTTTATGTTCTCTAATTAGTAAATTATTTATTTGATCAGTTTCAAACTTTTCATAACCGTTTTTATATGAAATTATTATTCATCATTATCCTTTTTAGTGCAATAAATGTATTAAGTCTCAGGTTCTTCATAAAACCATCAAAGTCATTAATGTGAGATTTCTTATTATTAATGTGGTCAATTTCATCAAAAATCACATGCATTGATTCTTTAAATATCCATGATTTTTTTTTGAAAACCCTTGTCAGAATTAAAATTAATAGAATAACCCTAAAGGATTACATAATTATATTTTATTTAATTTTACCAAGATTATACCTGGTGTTAAAAATTTAAACCATTCCACCCAAACCATTACTGAATCCAATTTTTTTATCATAACCATAGTGTGTTTTTTTAATTAGGTAATATTAAAACTCTATTAATGACATAGAAATTTATATTTATATCATTGAAAAAAATAGATATGGAAACCAAAATCACTATAACATGATTGTAATAATTTTTTATGAAATCATAATTTAAATTTAAAAAACACACTTCCATTGGGATTTTTAAGGAAGATCAATTTCGGTTTATTTCCATGTTTTTTACAATATGTGTTAATATTATTGCTTTTTAAATCTCTACCATGGAATGATTTCAAGGAATTTTTTTCGCATCATATTAATTTTTATGAAGCCAGCATAAACACATAAATATAAACCAGAATCCAGGATTAAACATCAATATTAATACCATACAAATACTTACAAATTCTGAGCAAAAAAGGAAATAAACAACCTTCTTTAAAGTCAAGATGATCAAGATGTCCCAATAAATCAATGTGGTTATGTTCAAAATGACTATAACTAAAAAATTCATTGATTAATATGTACTAAGTTATTTTTTTCTTTCCTATTTAACATGAATCACACAAACTTTTTTCTTTAGACCATAGATAAAGAAAATAATAAATCAAATTCTTCTTAGGAATATTCTGAAATAATAATCATTACAACGTCCAAGTCTTCTATTCTTATTATAAGATTTAATTTTTTCATCATTAAAAGAGTTTATATTTATTATATGAAAATAATTAATATCTAAATTCTATACCTTTTTAGTTCTAGGTAAATTAAATATATGGTATTTTCCCTTACAAAAATAAAAATCATTATTTTGAACATCAAATGTAACCATTATAAAAAGGATGATCAAACCCAATAAAGTTGTTCTTAAAGCCATCAATACAGAAGAAATTAAGTGAGAATATATTCTTTATTTCAATTATATTGATCTGTAATAATCATTCCATTAACAATATTAGAAAATTATATATGACCTCGATCAATTTTGATAAGGAATAGAAATTTGAGAAATATCCACCTATATGTCTTGAGAAGTCACTAACAATATACTATTTAGATTTTTTTTATTTTTGTGCACCCTTCAATAAAAAAATGAAAAATAAATATATGTTTTCATACCCTTATATGTTTAGTTATTACAATTTTATAAATTAAATACATAGGTGAAATAATTTGTTTTTTATGTGAAGAAATTATATACTCAAAATGTGTGATATTATTAGTAATATAAGCATGATAAATTCCATATATTTGGGGAATTTTATTATGATATTTTTTTCATGATGTACTATAATATCATAGTAAAAAAATTTAACTATAGACATGTTATTATATGTTATCTTGGAGAAAAAAATTCAATAAATCTTTGTACTTTCTCCATTACCTTATAATTAATAATTACAATACTATACCTTTGATTAAAATTAATCATATTATTATATTACCATCCTTGTCAAAAAGTACTATATACCAATTTATAAGTAGAATACTTAAATAAAAAATCATTAATTATACTCTCATTCTCAACAAATATGTTTTAGATTAGTCAAATAATGATTTTAATTATATTATTTTATTTAAAAATATTATTTAAAATTACATAATCAGAAGGGGTTTTAAGAGATTTATGTATTTTCATTAAAAAAATATTTATCATTAATAATGGAAGAAAACATATTATTATCATTTAACTAATAAAATATAGATTAAATTATTGGAATGCATAATGATTTTTCTGATTTATGTTTATCCATAAACCTATATTAGATTATTTGATCAGATTAATTAGCTGGATAATTAGATTCATCATTAGAATCCTTTATTTCACTCAATGTTTCCATCATAGAACTATTTCTCTTTCTTCTAATAGGTTGAATATTTTTATAATTTATTTTTAAATGTTTTTTTATATTTATTTTGAGGGAAGATAACCTTGATATTCTATAGATGTTTTTATTTATTAAATCATACATTCGTTTTTATTTCATTCATATAGAATTTGATAAATTATTTTCTAAATTTCATTCTCATATTATAAAACTTATTGAATTTCTATGAAAATTCAGCATGTTCATATCTATAATTTGAACTGATATATACTTCTTCAGAAGGTGAGTCCACAATTATTTCATTGGAATTTATATCACCCCTTAATGTAGTGAAATTTAATGTTTCCACATATTTTATGGTAGACATATGATCATAAAATAAATATTTTATTGAATATGTATACATAATTTTTTTTCAAAACAAAATTTTCATTTTTAGATCATTGTTAGGTTTGGAAAATATAATAAAAGTAGTGAAACCACTCGGTATAGAAGGATGAAAACCTAAAACATTCAAAAAATGACATTAATCTAGTATTGTATCTCCGAAAGTAACAAAATTGACTACTCTATCTATTAATATCCAAGTAATCATGTTAATAAATTTCAAATCAAACATTTTAAAAGTGTCAAAATTTAATTGAGAAATACATTACATTAGCTTTATATCTTTTTTAAATCCGTCATTGTAAAAACAATTGTCCCACACATATAAAAAGTTATAGGGCATTACGAAACATAATTGAACTCATAATATCCCAATCCATATATGGAATTATAATCTGATTTTTATTTAAGATAATAATATACATAGGATTATCACTCCATAATTTAGGTTCAACCATAGAATATTTGTAAGGATTAATCACTTTCATAGATAATTTTAGTCTGAATTTTTATAGATAGTTAATCGTTTTGGTTTTCCAACTACCTTAATTCTAAAAATTAAAATAAGGTTCACTCGCTATTGAAATACTTTCATCTAGGTAATCCATTTTATTAATAGTAGTAAATCACCATTAATCAAAAGATAAGTATGCATAATTCAATATTCGTGCTCTGATAGCATGTTTTTTAGAAAATATTTTTGTAATAATGACTCTAGAAAGAGGATAAATGAGTTCATTAATTTCACTGTTAAAAAATTAACCTTTTCAAAACATTATTATTCATAATTTTTTTCCATTGTATTTTTATTAAATTATTATATGAAAATAATATCCTAAATAGTGAATTCCTCCCACAGTATTTATAGTTTTTATGGATTTTATGTAACTAAACCTATTCTAGTCCACAACACCCAATGTCCATTTGGTTATTTTTATTGCAATTATTATTTGATGGATCTCATAAGAGTGTGAAAGAAAAATACACTTGAATTTATATAGAATAAAATAAAATAATTTACTAGGATTCTTTTTTAGAGGAGTTTTTAATTTCATACTCCCTAAAATTTAATAATAAGTATTCAGTCATAAAAATGCAAAATATGTAGAAATTGGACAGTATTAGATAACCCGTATTTTTCTTTAACAAATGAAAGATGTTGATTCTTCTTCAATGAAATAATATGTCTTTAATGAGTATATTTGAAACATTATTTAGTCTTATAATAATATTAAATATTGTAAACTATATAAAGAAAAAAATTCTATATCTTTGTTTAACCTTTTCAATCTCAATGTAAAACGAAAATTGAATTGCATAAATTCATAAATAATTAAAAAAACATCATAGTAAACAATTTTTAATGTATTAAATCACTTATTCCCTTTATATTTCTCCATAAATATATAATATATATAATATATATAATTAAATAAGTCAAAATATCGTCAACGTTATAAAAGAAATGAATTTTAATAACTGACACTCTACTTTTGTCAAAAATAATTTCTAATAAATACATTGTAAAGTGCTTCACAAAAGCTATTCCTTTGAAAATTAATTAGGTAATATTTTAGAAATATTATAATTTAAATTTTATAATAAAATCCTCTAGGAAAAAAAGAAAAACTGAAACTATAAATTCATATAAAACTTTTTATTAAGCCCAAATATCATACGTAACATCTTATTTTAATACAATTTATATTGCCATTTAAGAAAAGGAAATATTTCTATTCACAATATATTTTCCAAGATATGAAATTTATACATGTATATATTGTATAAATTTAACACATATGTATTTATAGTATAGATGTACTATCTTATACTCTATCAATATTTTATTTTGAAGAAAGAGTATATCTCTTACTTAATTTTAAAGATAAATATATAATATTTTTCATTAAGAAAATAATAATATATAAGAAATGAATCTGTTTGAAAGATTCTTCCATTTTGAAATAACAAATACATATGTTATATATATTCATAAATTTGATTCTTCTTATAAAATAATATTAAATAAATTGGAAATTTATATTACGCTCTCAATATATATGATACAATATTATATACATAATATTGAGTAAATATTAAATTCTATTGAAGATAAAATAAACTTTCAATAAAAATTTACTATTCTAAAATCATATATAATATTAATATATAACTATAAATTCACTTAAAGTATAAATATTAGTAAAACAATAAATGAAATTTTTAGCATAAAACATAGAATATATGAGGGTTTGTTGGTACACTAAAACTATCCAATATTTGGTAGCATATTTATGGTCGGGAACTATTATTTAATTGGAGTAATGAATATGAAAAGTATTACTACAAGATTTATGGACTTTTAAACAATTAGTATCTAACTTAATATATAAATTTTTCATACTACTTGAATCCTTTATTTCCCATGGGTTGTTTTCCCTATCATTGGTACATGGAATCATGAAACAATGCGACTTTTAATTGGGGGAAACAATAATTGTAGTGATCTAATTAATTTAACAATATGATTTCATGAGGGTATGTGGGAGAGGATTCGCATACTATTTTTAGTTCAATGTATCTCACAAGATATGTGAGTTCATAAATTCTAGATTAATTTTAATGATATTCCAAATATTTTATCTCAAATACACCATCTAATTAAAGTATTTGTAATGAAATATAATCAGTGTGAAGATATAATCTGAAAAATTCATTATAATTTTTTAATACATATCAATCCAAGAACCACATGATTTAGAATCCAACATGTTGCTATCATTTTCAATAATTACTTATAAAATGATACTATGAATCAGTGATCCTTGATGGGTTAATTTGGGAATCTATCCCAGTGATTCTTCAACCACTTCCAGTACACATATAGATTATATCCATTATTATTATTTATTCCATCGACCTATTTACTTAATGAAAAACTCATTGAAGTGGGGATGAATTTATAATGAATATAAATATGGAGATCAACCCAAATTGTAACTTTAATCAGGTTAGGATATTACATTCATTTCATAGAAGTATCCTCCAAGGAAAATGGGAATTGCATCAATTTAATAAAATTATATGGTACTCCTCTTTCCTTGAAGGTGAATCATAAAATACTAAATTCATTGTGGTCATTGTCTATGTATTCACCTAATAATCCATGAAAATATGTTATTTTTTTATATTATGCAATGTTTTAACTGAAAATAATTTTGGTAATTAAGTAACACCAGTTTATTGAATATATAATTGAAGTAATTTTTACATATGTTTTCATCCCTCATATCTTAATTGAATGAATAACTAGAAGAATAAGATGATGAAGATTTTGGAAATATTCAATGAGATATTGAAAAACTCATGATATATGTACTATATGATTATTATATTTCATGTTTTTTTCCAAAAAAAATCTTCCAAACCTATGAATCATAACATTGAGGTGGTTGAAATATGAATTGGATGTTTTATTAAAATATCTCTACCAAAGAAAACATAAATAATAATGAATATTGGGGATTATCTTGATGAATCCTATTTCTTGATGTAACTATCAAAGGCTGTTCATGAAATACAAAATTGAACATGATATATAATGATGTGTTGTAGCCAAAATTGATTAGTATCTTAGGGAAGAAATAATCTTCAATATTTATTTTGTGTATTTGGGTTTGGGTGTTATTATAAAATGAATTTAATGTGGCTGTTTTTTATAAAAATAATGTAAAGAAGTGTTTATATTCAATTTAAAATAGTGTACTAACCTTATATATTTTTTCAACCAACCCACTAAATAATTATTCATTCAAATAAACACACTATTTCTTAACCATTAATAGAATATGATATCAACCTTCACTAATGATATGTCTGTTTAGAATAATAAGTCGCCATAAATGATCACTATAGACTCTACAATTACCTTCCTTGTGAAATACTAAATCCCAAATCACTCCTCAACCTAAATCACCACATTATAATATATGAGATATAAGGAAGACCAAGGGTATGTATGTTCAATTCAACTCATTAATGGGAAACAAAATTAAAATATTGAAAATAATGGAAATATCTGAAAACATAATGCATTAAAAAATTATCCCATGTGATTTATAGAAGTTATAATAACCTTAATGAATTGGAATTAAATTGTGGTGGTGGGAAATATCTCCTCAGATTGGCCACATGGGGGCTTAGGGTTATGTTACTAAGGAATATATAAAATGTACACTAGAAATTTAAGGTGCATAAACCATGAATAATAACATGCATACTTAAATTATAATATTCTCCAATATCTTGGATATTTTCACATTTAATTATGGTACTCATCATTAAATATATATTTTATGTATGTATTGTCCTTAAATGCATGAGAAAAACTATGTTTCATTATCCCAAAGGACTCATGTATCCTTAAGATCTATTTTCAAATGTCTAATTTAAGTTTTTCATTAACAATATGGTTATAAAATATTAATGGAACATCTACTAATTCAACACATCCATTTATTTATTTGATTATGACCTTTCATCTAAAAAATTTGAATAGGCGTAAATAAAAGAATATAGTAAATGACCCAACTATGAGCTTATCTAATGGTTGATTTAATGAGTGATCATTAAATCTATATATTAACAAAGGGTATACGTATATTTACATATCTAGGCATGAGTTATAACATTACACATGTCCACCATTATATCTGCTGAGTTGGAATCATAATGGTTCTGTCTTGAACTACCTGCACAGGCCTTGGGATGATCTATTAATTAATAATAGTTATTAATCACAATAAATTTATGTGAACTAACGTATTGGTTAAAGGGGATTGCATATCCTTGGAAATGAAGGTCCTACTAAATTATGGAGGGAGGGATGACTCACTTGTGATCATTTAATTTAATACTAAATTATTGAAAAAACATGAAATGTATTAAATTAAAACAAACACAAAAATACACATGTCCTATTCATGCTCATTATCAATCATAGAATATGAAAAATTAACAGGTAATTATTAATTTCTATATTCTTTATTTATTTTTAAGATGAAAATGATTACATTAATTAGTTAACTAAATAATCAATTCCCATTCATCTTAATTATCATCCAACGTTAATTGGATATACCCATCATTTGTGGAAATCATTGAAAATAAATCAAAGACCCAATTAATATAGATTTATTATAATAAATTTATTGAGTATTTAGTTCTCTTTAAAACCATTATTAAATTGTAAAACACAATTGGTTCCAATCAATAAAATAATGTTTGAATGCTATAATATTCAGTTATAATGTAATTTAATTCTTCCATTAATTGGGAGACTACACAGTCTGTATGGTCTATATACACATAGTTTACCACACATGTCATTTATTCAAGTCACATGTTTGGGGCTTCAGCGTCTTAACATGGCCAGACTACATGACGTGTAAAGGCCAGCTTTATGCCAGGTATCTTCTGGATTTGTGTTAGGTTTTCCTGGTAAACCTAAAGTGTGTAATAAATGAACTATGTGTAATTAAATACCCAATGTATCTAGGTACAATGTGCATGGGTACATGAAATGTGCTCTAAATACACACCACATAACATAGTTTTATTGGCCCTTGATTTTGCACTTCTAGATGGAATCTATGGTTGTTATTCATTTTTTCATAAATGTTTAAAGAAATTAAACACTACATAATATTATTAATATGTTTAAATAATGTTTATTAAAATCATATTAAATAATGAATAACATGATTTGACAATATAACCATTATTTCACATATATCAATAGTTAAACAAATAATTATAATTTTAAACAAGTCCCCTGTAAAAACAACTTTTTGGTTCCATGAATTGTGAAAGAATGTGTTGGAAGACGATATATTAAAATTTATTTTAATAATTTTTCCTAAAACCAAGATCAGGGATATTTCACCTCAAATTTATTGTTAATATATATAGTATTTGAAGAAATTAATTTCTATTCTTCGGAACATTCTTCATTAGTGAATAGTGATTGTCCAAAAAGACCCTTTCAGATCAACTTCATTTCCCCCTAAGGATCCAAGGATATAATCCCTATAGTGGAAATCAACACATGATACTATTATCTAAAAACTTCATCAATTAATATTCGACTGATAGGGCATTGAGTTGAATGTATTTCATTTATCATTCTTGATCACTCATTATTTTATTTTTAATAAATCTATCTCATAGTTTTCATTATTTTTAGTGAGAGAAAAGAATATGTTGAGTGAGAATTCATTGTTCAAAGAAGTTATCTATTCTAGAAACTAAATGCTCTACATAATAGAAATATCATTCTACTTTAGAGTTAATATTTTGGTTAAAATATTATTTAATTGAATTTATCCCATTAAATAACATTTAGTACAATTAATAAACCAAATTTCACATAATAGTAATTATATTATGATTATTTGAGGGTTTTCACTAACTTGTGAAATAAAAAATATAATTTAACTGACTTGTTAATTAATATTTTTCATAAGATACAATCCTGGTCCGTTTGAACTCTTTCATTTCTTGAATGATAGAAAAATAAATTATTCAGAAATAAATATTTATTTAATTCACACGATTAATATTAAATTAAAAAAATATTCCACATAGAGTATAATAATATTTATTCCATTAATTAAACTCTAATATAATTTAATTGAGATAAATGTAAACATAGAGTGTGTGACCCTTTATGTTTTTTTATCATTGGAATTAGGTGAGATTGCCTAAAATACAAGCTTATGGTCTTCCAATGGGTCAAGGAACTAATAAAAAAGAACTTAATGTGACAATGTTTAAAACCACATAAGATTGTACCCTATGTAATATAATTCCTTTGGGAATAATATCTAATCAAGAAGGATAGACATATGTGTCACTAAGTTATATGATTGATTTGTCTTTATTTAAATATTTTAAATATACACATTGTTACACCATTTCCATTGAATTTAATATTATAGTTTTATTCTAATCAATGAACATAGATATTATCTTCTATAAATATGACATGAAAAAATCATTCCTAGACTTATCCATTAATGATATATTAATCATGATGCATCCCACGTACCCAACTTCCCTCCAATATATGGAGTGAAGATGTTTATCAATAAATATGTGTTCAAAATTCATAAAATACACTAACTACAATATTAATCTATATAGACCATTACACATGATCATAGATATAAATATCAATTGACACCAAAATATGCTGAATTCCCACTGTTGGTTCTATTCTCATAATCTCACATATTTTAAATAACCAAGTGTAAAATTTATGAGATGAATCATCATCCATATACAATTACACTCACTTGACAGTCTAAATATTATTTTCCCCTTCAAATAATGTTACAAAATCATTTAATAATATTAACAATTTATCCATACCACCTAAAGGTTCTTATTGTAGTTGGAAACTTCTATGACCTTATAAATTTGAAAAATACTCTATAACATTATTACATTAAATACATACATAAAAATGAAAAATATGAAATAATATTTTTAATTAATATTCATTTAATTGAATATTAAACTAATCAATGTACAACCAGTTAGCCCTAGGACCCCAAATCTGACACTATAATTCCTTATTTCATGATATTTCATCCACTTTTCAACAATAATTACTATTTATAGTGATTTCAGGGTTTCCAAATCATTATTTATAAACCATGGATATCCCATAAAATCATTAAATCATGATAACACCTTATTGAAAAAAATGAATTTTAAAATTAAATACTATGTATTTATTTTTTAAATTTTCTACGAAAACCCAAAAACACACCAAAACTCTAGATTTTTTTTATTATATGAATGTTATTGAAAAAATGAAGTAATATTATGTATATGTGATATATTGTATTATTTTTTTTAATATAAATGTTTATTTATTTTTCTTCATTAAAAAAGAGAACGTAATTGTAAGTTCACCATAAATGATATAAATTTAATATTTCAATCTTATAAGTAATGATATGGAAGTTAATTATCAGTTATTATTTATATGTTCATTGTTTTAGTTTTATATGATTAATAATTTGAGTTTTATCATTTCATTCCATTATTTTATTTTCCTATAAAACACTTTTTATGGATAAGTGGGAACCCAACAACATATACTACAAACCAAAAATCCTTAAAATCCACAAAAAAAATCTAAATAACATAAAATATTAGAATGAATTCTAAAATAAAAAAACTATTAAAGAATCATTCTGCAAAAAAATATAAAAAATATAAATAAATACCTAAAAATCCCATGAAAACACACCATTGTTGGCATATGATGTCACCCACTAGATTTCACATGTCACATCTCCTTTCGTGTCGTCAATGCAATAATATCAAACTATGATCCCATAGTAATTCACAAAACATTATTGTTGAAGTTATCTCAATCATCACATCATCATCCTCAAGGGAATAAATTAGAATGATGAAAAATAATTTTCATCACTAACCATCACTATCCCACCACAAAAAACAATGAAATTTTTGAACAACTACAACACAATGACACTAAACATTCAAGGATGAACAAATAAGACTCAAAAGAAATAACACCATTAAAAACTCAGAAATAAAAATCAACAAATTCATGATTATAGATAAAGAACTACATCATAAATCAACATAAACATCATGAAAAACAAAAGATAAATCCTTCAAAAACCTCAATACATGACTGAGCCACCATCAATGAATAACCATGAAGGTTGTAAATGTCACATACAATAGTGATGATAAAACATCACGAACACTAGAGTGTTCATATTATAGAATAAGTTATATTCATTTTATACTACCAACGTCCTTTCCAAATTCCAATGTCTATCACACCCCCATACCCTAATTTCAACGTAAAAAATTCATTTATAAAATAATGATAATGAGAGGAAACTAGGACAATGTTTTTTAAATTATAGTCCCAAACTAAGCTACTGTATTCACTATAAGTGTTTTGAAGAACTTAATCTTTTGAAACAGGAAGCATAAGTCACCGCTATTGAAATAGGATAATTCCTACAACCAACCATGTATATGACTTGAATGAAACCACCAATTTCACTATAGCATTTCAGAATTTTTCAAATAACCAATACATCACTATTGTTCTTATCCAGTAAACTAATTTAAACTAAAAACAACCCCCATATCCCCCTTAATAATAAATTACATAACCTTCTAAACCTCAATATTCTATGTTGTGTTGTGTTCCCCCACAAACTCTATGATCCCTAAACTTGAATTGGAAAGTATTATCATGGGGGGAAAACCAATTCACCACCTTATGAAAAGATTAATAAATATTGATAGATAAGAAGGGGAGTAAGATAAGGAAATTAATGGTATTGTCTCTATATAAAATAGTAATTTTGATCCCCTGGGTCTCCATTAGATATAGGATTAATCAACTAAACAACAAATGACATGGGTGATTAAATCATTTCCTTAATGATATTACTAATTTGATGGGAGTAAAAGTTAAGAAACTAATAACAGTTCATTTTAAAATATCAAATTTTATGAATAATAATTTAAACCAAATATATCACCCTCATTCCCCCAAGAGTTAATGTTTTGGGAAATTCATTAATGTTCCAATGAACATCCTCATTTTTTTGATCAAATGGATTATTAACCTTGGAATAGTTATTAATTTCATTGATAGGATATTTTATTTCCTAAAATTATCTAGGAAAGATAATGTTATATTGGATTTATATTTTTGAAATGCATTAAATGATAAATGGTGGGCACTAGTGAAGAATATAAATCTAAAGGAAGACACTGAATTAATACAATATGAAAAATTCAAGAAAAATAATTTTCAATAAATATTATAATTAGACTATCCATGATGGAGTATAGAGATATAAATGGGTTGAATTAAATGGGGGATTAATAAATTAGGTATTATGATGATAACCTCATATAGATCGTAATATATGCCTCAAGAAATACCATTAAACTTGAAACAATGTATATACTTTTCATTATATTTTTAATGTATAGAACTGGAAAATATTTATTCAGTAAATAATTTTATAGCTATGAAATAATAGAATTATTTTCCCATAAATTATAAATGGATATTAGAAAATCTCAATGGTATCATGGTGATAGTGATAAATAAAAAATAATGGATATTATCTCTATGGGATCAACTAATAAACCACAGAAATGGATGATGATACAACTTCTGGCATGTCTAATGTGTGTGATAAAGAAACCTGGGAAAATAATAAATTGAATGATGAGGTGATTCATGTGTCAAAAACTAGGATATCTAGGTATTTATTGATGAAGTGACATAGATAAATCAATCAGTAAGTTAGAATAAATAAAAAATAGTCTAAATTCATCACCTATATTCTAATGTTTAAAATATAATGAATAAAGATACTATGGAAGTTAGTGTGCACTAAGAAACATTTCATTTAGGATTACATATGAAAATAACCTCGAAATACTATGGAAAAAATACAATTTTTTATCCCTACAACATAGGTGGACCATTAATGAAAAGTAGTGCAATTTTTACATGTTATTCATTCATGAATAGTGAATTTATTATTTTATTATGGTTATTCACATTCCATTATTCAATGTATGTTTAGTAGAGATTTTTAAACACCACCTCAAGACCTAGAGGTTATGATATTAGTGAAATTAAAATGTAGAGAAATCATAGTGTTTATCATACATACCTCTTCCCCAATTATATTTTGTGGTAGTATTGTTCAAGAAAATCTTATAATACACCCTTTTTTAGAATGTAATGTAACAATATCCATTTATTATTTGTTTTAATATTGAACCATGATCATGTTTTGGTAGAATAAAATAATCTTCCATATCCCAAAAAAATCCTTTGATTCTCTTTAAGTAAAAAATATTAAAAAATATATGTTGGATACTCCTTCTCATGAATGGATATTATTTCGTTATGAGAAATCCAATTTGGATTAAATTATTGACACAAAGTAATGTATCATCCTTGATTACATTCCCAATGTGAGGGAATATACTGACATATTCCATGAATTGTTTCATATTCTCAATATTAATTGAGAGGTTTAATTTATTATAGAACTCTTACATGGATATTTATGTATATCCAAGATTTGATATAGAATGAACCCCAATGAAGTAAAATAGATGATGGATAAAATACAATAGAATTCAGAAAAATGATTAATATTCCATAGCGGTTTGCTGACGGGAACCCCATTCCAATTTTTTAAGAAGAATGATGGGTTAATGCATATCATTATTTATTATCATGATCATAATAAGATAAAAATAAGGACAAGTATCATTTACCATAGATTGAATAATATTCTGATCAAATACATATTTATTAGAAATTATCAATTGTGAATCATCAATTAGGATATTATATATTGAAGGTGAACAAGGTAGATATTTTAATCACTTAATTACACATAAGATATAAATAGTATGATTTCATATTGATGAGGCACATATTAACTAGTAATATAATAATAATCAAAAAAAATTATAGATACTTTATTTATTTCTTGAAAAAAATTATGGTTTTTGTTGATTATATTCTCAAATAATCGTAAATAATTGAATAAAATTTGGATCTATTGAGTATAGTGAAAAAATATTTGCAAAAGAAAAATTTATATTCCATGTATATATAATAATACTTCTCAATAGAAGATGTTAAATTAATGGGAAAAGTTATAAAAATCAATTAGATATCTATTTATTGTTCAAAGATAAATGAAATAGAGGAATTATAATGTCCCCCAATCTAACACTCTCTCACATGGCCATAATGGGTTAATTACAAGATCTCAATCCCTCCTCACCGAATGCCAGACGTATCCAGATAGTAGAAGGGGTGATGATATAGTGGGGATACTATACCCCTGAAGATGGAGTTATTTAGTTGCACAAAGAAATAAAAAATATATAAGCAGAGTAATGTACATACCATAAATAGTACAACATGAAATTGGTAAGTTAAATGAGGAACCAATAAACCAACAATAAAAAATAATGCAAATAAATACAGAGATATATATACATGTAAAAATGAGAAAATAAAAAAAAGAATCATTTGACATGAATAATATCTAAATTCCCAGATCTGAAATAGTATGTCGGTCTCATCTCCAAACATTATTCGAACAAAGATTCAACCATCATCAATAAGGTCCCTTGTCCTTTTCCAAACCTACATCCATAGAATTTTTCCAAGTACCAAACTACATCCTAAATAGGGACAAAGTAAAACATACGAGGTCAACACCACCATGTCTAAATAGAACCTGGCTGATAACAAGTTCATGAAATAACGTCATATAAAGTGTATTAATTAATCAATTTAACAAAATGCAAAAATATACCTGATTTGGTACTATGCCAGAATGTCTTTAATCATATTTCAAAACCATTCCAACCATAACCTTAAAATATGGCATAATCATACAACCAGGTAAATCCCTCTTAACCAGAATTTTAGACTCCAGGAATAGTTGTATATATAATCATTTCAACATCATAATTTCCAAAAACACTATATAATTATTTAAGCAAATATCACAGGTTATACCCTGCTATATACAAATTTCACAATGTATCACTAGGAAAAGAATTATATATTGGTATATCATCATGTATCATTGGGGAAAGTCCACTATATCATTATTTCATCCTCTTGGAGAATCCCAATATATAATCTTTTCAACATCAACTCATCATGTCATAATAGAAAGGATATCACAATATCACATCAAAAGCCTCAATGGTCAATTATGAAATCTTTTATATGTATTTCAATTTCAATTAAACTTAAATATGAATTTATCATACACAATATGAATTTCCCATAAGCTATTACAAGAGTTATTATATTTAATGTAATTACTTGTAATATGATGCAATGTTAAACACACTTTAAACCATTAACTGATTTCTCATTATTTAAATGTTCTCTCACTTAATGAAAACCCATAACCTAGGTCACATCAACAATTGACTCGAATGTAAGCCAAAAAATATTCCAATCCATGCTTTCTCGTTAATCAATGTCTAAATTAATTATAGTTCATATTACATTGGCACAATCACAATATTACACATACTCAACAATTAAATAGATCATAGGATTATATTTTAGAACCCCTCCATTTTATGATGATTATACACTACTTCTAGCATTAATTTTCAATAAGAATATTGGTGGGGAATATAGCAAGAGGGAACGTAGATCACACTATATCAATATTAAATGACAAAACAATCATATTGGAGAGATTCAGAAGAAAATGATAGAGAGCAGTGGAAGGCAAGAGGGACACCTTAGGAAAAATACTCAATGTGGGTCAGATTTGTGATCGAACATCCATAATGGAAGAGTAGATTCCAATATTTACTAGAGAACAGTAGTGAAAAGAGAGGTTCATTCAATGGAGGATTGGAATAAATAATATGTGTTTACCACTTAAAATCAATGGAGCTGAAAAATACAAGGTGTGTAACCCACATTCACTCCATGTAATTAATAATAAAGAGTTATGCAAAAAAACCTATTACCATAGCATAATTATAACCCTACTCAATGATTAATCGATGTGAACTTGGATTAAAAAATATAACCACTTAATATAATGAACCCATTCATGCCATGTGGCTGGTGAAATTTACACATAGTGTCACATATATACGGTGTGTAATTATTTATAGAATAGTTTCCATCCCATAATCTGAGAATGATCCCAAACCACATCCCAAGACTTCTAAATTCTTGAAAACCCATCATAATCCCATTTAACTCATTTATAATCAGACTCCATTAAATAAAAATACATAAATCCAATAACATGAGGATATTTTCTCTAATAAAGGCTCTATATATCTGAACAACACTCGATAAACATGTTCTAAAGAAAAATTAAAACTCAATGAAAGATGTATATAAGAAAATTCAATGAAGGATGTACCTGAAAAAACAAGATCTTACAACCTCCCAACCATATTATATCTTGTCCTCATGTTGATCCAAACATCACAATGGGGTCTCTTCAAATAAGTCTATCCATTGTGATCGAATATCATATTCCCTCTCTTAATCCTCCTCTAAAACTTGCCCATGTTTCCACTACACAAAAACCATTGTTATAGTAATATCCAAGATATACTTATCAATATAGATCAAAATTGGTATCAAATTTACCTTAAGGGATCAATTATCATAATTCATGATGTCTTATATTTATAAAACATGATAAGGTTTAAGATTGTATATCCAATGTTTTGTAATGTCAAACACATTATGCATTGAACTCTACAAATGTGGAAGGTAAATATATATAACACTAGAGAAAAAAAATTACTATCTCAAAAAACCTGAAAAATATGGGTTCTAGATTACCATATTTCATGATACAACATTTTTCCCATCTTAGGTGACCTCACATCGAAAAATGATGACCAACCATGAACTATAGATGTCATCTCTAGTGGCCATCGTACAATTTATGCACTCTTTATCCAATAACCAACCACACCATAATTAGTTGAACCTGCTCGGATGCCTCCTAAATTAGACTAGGATCAAAAATAACTGACTCACCTACCTCCAATCAATAAAGAGAAAAATGAAATGGACTTACATTCAAATCCTCTCGGAGCCCCATCTAGATCAACATCTAGAAGTGGTTATTATATGAAAAATCCATGAGTTCCGTATGTTCCTCCAATGATACACCGAAATCAAAAACACATTCTAATAACATATCATCTATAACCTAAATATCCACTCAGATTCACCATTAGTCTGGGGATGATAGGTAGTGATTAAATAAACCTGTGAAACCAAATTATTTTAAGTACCCGTCTAGAATCGCATAAAAAACAAGTATTTCTATTAAAATCCATACTCATTGAAAAAATATGAATATGAACTATCTTGGGAACCTAGATACTACCAAGATCATTATTATTGAAGGTATCACTAGTAAAAATAAATCGGAACACCTTTTTCAGTTGATCCATGATCTATTATACTGCATCATTCTTATGGGTTTTCCTCTGTAATCCTATCTCAAAATCCCCAGAGACATCATCAAATTTATACTTCAGAATATGAAGAGGCTGTAACATACCACTTATCCTCTGATTCTCTAGTTTCACCTACTGAAAATTGAAACATCTCCCCTCAAATATCACTACATCCCTCTACTTTCCTGAAAACCAGAAATATCTATAGAGGTCATGATACATATTCGTAAAAACAGGGTGTACCTCCCATCTAGAAGCATGGAAATCTCTCATCGGATCTTCATGATTACCTATAAGGACCCATACCAGGCCACAAAAAAGTATAGAATTACTACTTCTAAGAGACCGCCTTATGGATTCTCCCCAATATATAATGTTTCTCTCATAACTAGTTCCTCTGAATTTGATAACATTTCTCTCTTTATCCAGTCCAAAATCACGGGTATAACAGATATATATGTCAGAGAAAGTATTCCCTAGAACTTCAGAACATCTATATGCATGTACAGAAGTGTGCCATCATCTTCTAATTATCATAATACTCCAAAATGACTATATATTATTATTTTGGATCAAATCATCGGCAACGACATTTTCAATCCCTAATGTATAATCCAACTCAATGTTGATGGACTATAGATACTAGAACCACCTCATATACTGAAGGATTAAGTATTTCATAGAAATGTTATACATAAGGCTCTTATGGTGTATGTAAACCACAATCCTCTCACATAAAAGATAGTTTCTCCAAAATGTCATGGTGTGTAATGAAGTGACTAACTCCAGATCATCAGTAAGATAATTCCTCTAATGCAAATATTCACTTCTAGGATCCATAAGAAACCACAAAAACCTCCTGCATCAGAGCTTCTACGAGAATTAATCTAAATGCATTAGATTAAATGGTATATTTTTTTACCGACACAGGTAATGTGAGGATAAATACTATGGTGAACTTTTCCTTTATCTTCTAAAAATATAACTTGCAGGCATCCTAGAAAAACACTTTTCTCCCTTCTTTGTCAGTGTATAAATTCATGATTCCATATAGAAGAATTCCTAGATAAAACACCTATAATTACGTACTAAAACATAAAATATCTACACCTAAAACTAATTTTTATGTTGATCCCATTATACCACCAATTCAACCTTCTCTGGTTTGACTAACACTCTATCCTCTAAGATTTCATGTCACTAGAAGTACAGTTTATCATTCAAAAAACTACATTTGGTTATCTTTGTGTAGTGATAATGATCACTCAATGTGATCAAGATTAAATCAAGATGTTTCACATGATCATATACTGACTGGGAGTACACTAAGGTATCATTGAAAAAAAAACAAAAAATGATCCATAAAAGGATTAAATATTCAACTCATCAAGTCCATGAATATTCTCTATTCATTTTTCAAAACAAAAGGTAGCATTTTGAATTCATAAAATCTATATATACTCCTACAATTAGTGTATGATATGTTAGACATTTTCACCCTTAACTGGTGATATCCATATCTCAAATCAATCTTATATAATATCTTATCACATCTCTACATATTGGTGATATCCTAGATATTCGAAAGGGGATACCAGTTCTTGGCCACAGTCTATATTAATCTCCGATAATCCACACATAAGCACTATTTACCATTATAATTCTTATAGACATTTAATGAATAACCACATATAGATTTTCTAGGCATTGTGAATCCATTATATTCCAAATCATCGAATAGATCTTTCTACTACAAAAACACTTATGGTTACATCCTATAAGGTGGAATAGAAACTCGCTCTCCACTGACACCAACTAGTTCGTGAACATGTTGTACCCTTGTATGGTAATCCATTTAACTACTCAACAAATAAATTATGAAAATAGTATACATGTAGATTAAACGTTACCTGTTGCATGCTAACATCATCCAAAAATTGATTTTTATTTTTGTTATGAGACAATCAAATTTACACTAAACTGGTCTTTCAAAACCATCCTGAAGATCCCTCTCAACATTGTGATAATAAATTTATCCTTGTAGAGAAATATTAGAAAACCACTTTCAATAATTTTCAATATGATCTTCTCACATGGCTGACTAATCCATAGTAGGTATATAAAAAAAACCTATATTTTATTTCTCAAACAGTTCTCTCAAGAAATAGTAATTGACGATATCTAGTGAGCATGCCTTTCAATGTATTATATTCTATAGGTGAACTCCCAGTATTGCATCGATGGTGAAAACACTTTCCAAGTGTTCCTAGTCTGAGCCCAAACCATTCAAAAAACGAAATTATAAAAATGGATGGTATGCTCTTGTATATAGAAAAATTCAAGAACTTTTATATGATACATGAATCCTACCTTTGACAGTAGGTGGTCATGTATCCAAAGTTGCAGGAGTGGTCTGCATAACATAAATCATATTCTTCCCTCTTTCCTTAGCTCTAGTATGACTCCCCTAGTCTTTTACCACTACTTGGTACTACTTCTCTTGTACAAGGGTACAACTTCCCTTGCCTCAATCTGGACATTGTATGGAACTCCTACTACCATTATACTAAGGATTAGATGAATCCATCCTAGACTCCGGTACTTAACTTAATACCCAACCACTTATGAACTGTGAGAATATCCAAAAAAACATTCAAAATAAGTACATCATACTACAGGCATGGCTCTCCAATGTGGGGTATGGACACAAAAGAAGCTTTTGTCCCAAATTTCCATAATGATAACACTTAAACAAAACATGGTTCTGAGATAGATAACAACTACCCTGACTACTTTTTTCCTTTATCTCATTATAAAACACTGTCATATAGGCACTTAATTCCACTAGTATAATATCATCCAATTTTTTCTACTGAAATACCATGGCTGCTACTTAGGGATTCTCTCAGATTTCCTTCCATGGTGAGTGCATAATTGGTCATGCCTAAAAATCTACTCAGATGAAAAATCAAAACATGAGACCTGATCACATAGAAAATCCCATCATGAAAACATCTCACCCTAGATATATTATCAGAAGATAAATATAGCAGAAAGTGTCGAAGGACTGTGAAACATTCAATGAATTCTATCACTAACAATCCCTCATGTGTCAAATACATGAAATCTTTGGCCATCTCATTTGTAATCATATCTGTAATGAAGTGTATCAAGAACTATTTCTAAATATCCTTCAACAATAATTTATACTTCTGCCCATAAATCTCTATAATATCACAGAAATTATTGATAGGTCCTTGGAATGTATATGCAGTTAGCTCTACCCTCCTATCTATAGTTTCCTCAAGGTGCTTAAATATTTTCTAGATTAACTCAATCTAGAACTCGACTACCTAGGGGCCTCCATCCTTAGGGAATCTAGGTGGATGGTACAAATGAAACTATCTTATCACATATGATATTAATGTAATGGTGTAACAATTATCTCGTTCTGTGGATCACTTGACCCTCATGAAGCTGTCAGGAAGCAGAACATTCATTTGATCCTTAGAATCTACACGAATCTCTAGTTCAACTACTTTAGGATCATGCTTAATACCACTCTCATGACTCTCAACCTGAAGATCATGTGGAGGTATTTTCTATAAAATACAATGACACACCTTATAATAATTGTTATATCAACATTTTAAACCACAATAGGTAACAAAAATAGATTACCACTTCTCCTTGTATCTCTAAACAAGGATTACAAATTTTTTAGCAGAAATAAATAGTTCATTTGGTTTTCATTTATCTGATATAATAGGTATCTTATATCATAGTTAAAATAAGAAAATATATATCACATGCAAGAAATATTTCCCTATCATGAACAATACATGTAAATATATATCCCTATGATCCTATCATTATTCATGAATAATCATTTTATTCCATACTATGCTATGTGTGTAAATCTCAAGAAATAATAAAATCACACATAAAGTGAATCACTAATGGTGAAATGACATCATCCATAACCAGAGAACAACATTAACATCAATCATATCCTTGGGCACTCATATTTTCCCCTCCACATGGGTAAGCTACTCAAATGAACAAGATCATTACCAAGTCTATACACAAACGACTGATCACTATAATTTCCCCAAATAGTAAATAAATATATAAAGAAAAAGCATCCTCTGATATCACATAATAATGTCCCTGGATTTGGCACTCTCTTATGTGGCCAAAATAGGTGGGTTACGAGACCTCAATCACACCTACATGTAGGGAAGAGGATTCCAACTAGCCTTGGAGGTGTAATGATATAGTTGTGAGACTATACACCAATTCATGAAGTTACATTGAAATGAAAATAAACAATATCAATAAATATAATCATAGTAATGGTCACGGAGGAAACAATATAACACTCAACTATGAAATAAATGGAGGAACCAAAATTCCAATACTAAAGATGTAATGGGCCATGTTTTTTGGGGTCTATTACTTTGTAAAAATATCAAGTTGGGTTTCATGGTGTGGGAATCTCAGTGAAGTTGGCCTAACAGTTGTCCTATTGGTAGCCTTAGCCTACCGATAGCTGGCTTACCGGTAGCTCTGTCTACTGGTAGTTCGGCCTTCCGATAGCTCTATCTACCGGTAGCTCACCATCCGGTAGCTCAACCTATATGTAGCTCTGTCTACAGGTAGCTCGGCCTACCGGTTGCTCGGTCTACCGATGTCTCTTTCCACTGGTAGCTCGGTCTATCGGTCACTGTAGTCTACCAGTAGCTGCAGCCTACCGGTGGCTATCGGCGACCGGTAGCTGTCACCCACCGGTAGCTCTCAGCTACCGGTGGCTCTGGCCTACCCCACCGCGGGTTCATTCCAGTAGCGCTAATTCTTGCACAAATAGGGTTTTAAACCCTCTTTTGACCCGGTTAAACTCGTTTTAAATCCCGGTAATGCCCTTAAATGTTTTAATTAAATATTTTATGAATAAAACTGGTGTGCGTCGGTTTACCCCTTTATTAATGTGTGAGGCAGCATGGTCAACCCACGACCCCGCTCCTTACGCGATTTCACGTTCTTATCTCAACTGTCCCCGACCCTTATAAACTAAAGGGTTAGCAGTGGTTTCTTCTTTCCTCGATCACGAATGAGAGTACCCTTTTTTCATGAACATCTTTTCGTTCAGGCGAGCCGCATTGGTATACGTGAAGTTCCATGCCCGACATTAACATCGATCGTTGATCAAAAAGTAGGGAATTTCTCCTTCGCCTCTCTCTTTTGTGTATCATGCGTGGTGGGTGTGCTTTTATTTCAGTAGAATTGGATAAATTAGACCTAAATAAATATAATAAAAGGATTCTATAAAGAAGGAAGGGGGGGCTATGATCATTGATGCTATTTTGTATTATGATCTTATTCTGAATTGTGCGGGTTTACACCTACTGAAAATTATGGTCATTGGTGGTCTTTTCTGTGCACTAACAAAACCCCATCGTGATGTTTTAAACTGCTTGTTTTGTAATTTTGAAATCCTACTGTGAAAAGTAAATTAGTTAATCGGGTATACCCGGCTAAATAAATTGAAATCACCAGTATTAATCCTTCTGTGATAACCCCCGGTTAAAGCACACATAAATTGAAACCATGGAGTGTGTTAAATAGTTTCAATCTAAAAATACCGGTATGGCCCTGATTTGTGTTGGTGGTAGTGGTTTGGTTGTTTTATTTTACAGGACGATTTCTAGAGATGTGGGAGGGAATGGGATCCCCTGTTTTTATACTCTTGGTGGCTGTGGAATTGGGGATGGGATCCCCTGTTGTTATGGATTCAGTGGTTGCGAGTCTTAAGACTAGGTGGTTACCTTGTTTATATCACTAATTGGGGTGGGATCCTCTATTGATGTGAAACCATTTTGGGGGACATGGTGCAGTGTCTCGGGGTTACTTTGGTTCCAGTAGTTTGAGGGGTCTCAATTATCCCATCGTTGTTGTGACTTTACAAGAGAATCGTGTGTGAATGTCTAAATTGACGTTTGGATGGATTCTTTTCCTTGTTTATTCTTATGGTGCTATTTTCCCAAGTAGGTGAAGAACATAATTAAACATTGTTACTGAACATGAAAACAGGAATGGGACAAATGGGTTTTGTTGGCGAGAGTCATGACTCGGACTTGAGTGTTGTTTGTGTTCATTAGGCTGACTGAAGAAAAACCTAAACATGGGATAGTGCTTCTTACCTATATATATACTTGTAGATTTGTGTTTCTTATTCACACCGCACCCAAGTTGAGCACATAGTGTCGAACTCCCCCATTTCAAGGGGGAGGGTGTTTTTCCCAACACTATTAGTAGTGGTTGGTTTTTAGCTCCTTTTCTGCTCCCTTTCCCAAATAGCCCAAGTATCTTCAGGCAGGCTGTGATGGCTTGAGGTCCATTATTAGCCCAAGATCCTTTGGGAGGGGTAGTGAGGTGGTTATGGCCCAGGTGTGTGTAGGCAGGTAGTTCCCAAGTATATTTGGGATGAGGCCCCGGTGTCTTCGGGCATGGTAGTGGATCTTCTAGCCAAGGTGTCTTCGGGCGTGGTGGTTGTTGTTCTGGCCAAGGTGTTTGCAAGCATGGTTATGTGTGATAGTTGTGGCCTACGTGTTTGCGGGTGGGATTCGACAATGGGACTGCGTGCGGTTGTGGCCCAGGTCTGTGCGGGCTGGTGTGGCAGTGGGACGACAGTGAGAATGGCGGGATTGGTTCGATTCGTAGGATGTCTCAATAACTAGTGGGAAAGTGGCATGTGGTACCAAAACAATGATGTCCTCTTATTATATATATTACTTGAGTTTCGTTATTTGGGGAGTGTACCTTAGTGAGGCTTGGGTGGATAATTTACCTTGTTAGGTGTCTAGTTTACTCATTTTCTCATGGGACATTCAGTACGTTCCCCCACTTTTGCATGAGAGTCATTGTTTTTCCCTAATTAGTGTACTTGTATGCTCTCCATACGTATATAAAACTGCTTTCAGGATTCCAGGAGGACTTCGGGGATCGCACAGGACCTTACTAGCTCGGGCCTTTGGGGCAGTTGCAGTTGCTGTTTTTCCTTCTTTGGTACATACCCTTGTAGGCACTTTTGTAATTTGTGGCTTTTAATTTTGGACCATGCATGTGGGAATGGTTTACTTTTGGCTTTACTTTTCTTTAGTTTTGGTTTTATTGTCATTCATCATCTTATCTTCTGATCCAAAAAAACAAAAAGGGTAATGCCTTCCATTTGTGTGTTATTTCCATATCCTTGGTGCTAGTCTCCACTCCGGGACCTATAGAATGTTGGTTTGGGGGGTCATTATCTCTCCTTCAACTTAAAGAAGGAAGGAATTGGCTACCTGCTGACCCTTCCCTCTTATTGGTGAAGGCGGGTCATGAGAGAATGGTATCACAGTGGCAGGTTGTGTGATAGGATGGATTCTGGAGTTAGGCACAATGAGGATTGCATGGGATAGTAGGGAAAGAGTGTTGGGTGACCTTGGTGCGTGAATTGGGCCAGGAAAGACCGGCTAGGACACAGGATTTTAGGGCCCCCGTGATCCGATGCAAGGACTCTGGACCTACCGAATGACTAAGTGACGCCACGCTGATTGCAGGGTAGAGACCCTTGGAAAGGTACATGCATCATAATGACATGTGTTCTCATGTTTCTGGGATGTCTTGGGAATTAAGAATAAAGGAAACGTTTAAGAAGTTTTAAGAACAATATTCTACACTACTTGGGCTTAGGCATTCTTTGTTTACCTTATAGCAATGGAACATGGAAGGCGACCACGTGTGGTATAGGTGATCGAGGCCCCGAAGACTACTTTAGCCGATCGGCAGAGAGCTGATAGAGAGGAGGAAGATGACAAGTGGTAGAAGACTCTTCAGGCCATCCAGCGACAGACCCTCGAGAGGTATGAGGGCAGTACCTCTGACACGAAGATGGGAGGCTGGCTAGAGGATCTAGTGATAGATTTCAGCCTGATTCAGGCCCCAACCAGTACTGGGTTCCTCTGGCCGTTAGCCAAATGTGGGGAGCGGCACATCAGTGGTGGACGCTTTACTTGGGAGAGAGGAGAGAGGATGAGGTGGCATGGGCTGATTTCGAGAGGGAGTTCCGGGAATAATTCTTCTCCTCGACGATGAAGGCGGAAAAGAGGCATGCGCTACTCTCCCTCCAACTAGGGAGTATGTTAGTGAGGGAGATAGGAATCTTGTTCAAGGACCACCTACGTTTTTCTCCGGACCACTTTCCCAACGAGGAGTCTCGGGAAAGACATTTAGAGGAGGCGTGCTGACCCTCCCTCAAGTTTGTTGTTACCCCCTTTACCCTACGGACGTACTTGGAGGTCCAGAAGAATGATGAAGTGGTGGAGAGGATGCACACTCTAGGAGGAGTGTCATGAGAGGGGATCCAGCTGGGACCATCAAAGGGGAAGGTCGTCAGTACCAGGCCTCTAGCATCAGGAACCCTTAGGTTCTGACCAGCAGAGAGCAGGCCGCCACAGTGTCAGTTTCGATCCCCTGGTCTTCACGCTTTTTCTTCGGGCCCAGGACCGTGGTTCTTCGTTTATGGGAGCCATTAAAATATCCAAATTTAGTGCCCGGACCGGGTACAGTACTGTGGGGTCGGATAGCCCCACCACCCGCCCCAGCAGTAGCTTCTAGCCAGACCGTTCCAGCAGCAGTAGTAGGGACAGCGAGCTCCTGTTCCTCCGAGGACAGACGTAGGAGGAGGAGGCTGACCTCAGGGCACTCCTCAGGGACCTCGACCGGGGCGTGTTCGGGGAGGTGGCCGACAGCTGAGGGGAAGAGGAGCTGGGCGTTGATAGTTACACACTGTGGAGGCAGCAGTTCCAGCAAGGCTAGAGGTTGTTCGAGGTAAGATTAGTTTGTTTAGTACCTTTGCTTATGCCTTGTTCGATACCGGAGCTTCACACTCCTTTGTTGCACTCATTCTAGCTCTTTCCTTCGGTCTAGATGTCGAGAGACATCCAGTTCCCTTGGTGTTGAGCACATCAGTTGGAGGTCAGACCGACTTGTTTTTTTTAATCAGAGATGCAGACTGCTGATAGGGCCACATCAGTCGGTTAGGGATCTTCTTCTGCTACAGATACAACCATACGATGTCATCCTAGGCATTGACTGGCTATTCTCTATGTTTCCCATCATCGACTGTTTTCGAGGAAGGGTTGTGTTCTCGGACTTGGGTAGCTGGTGTGTTACCTTCACCGGCGAGCGGAGTAGTCATAAGGGCAGCAGGCGAGAGGAACCCCTCCTCTCCTTGTTAGTAGAGCTATCAGTAGAGTCATTAGATGCTGAGATAGTGGAGGATCCAAGGATCGTTCGTGAGTTTATGGACATATTCCCAGAGAAGGTGATGACTCTACCCCCTCAACGTGATATCGAGTTCGGGATAGACCTGCAGCCTAGTACTCGTCTAATTTTGATGACTCATTACAAGATGGTACCCTCAGAGCTACGGGATTTGCGGATCGAAATTAACGATCTGATGAAGAGGGGTTATGTTCGGCTGAGTGCGTCACCATGGGGTGCTCCCATCTTGTTCGCAAAAAAGGCAGATTGTGGTCTCAGGTTGTGCATAGACTACAGCAGGCTGAATCAGGTGACAATCAAGAATCGCTACCCTCTTCTAAGGATAGACGATCTTTTCGACCAGATTAAAGTGGAAGGATGGTTCTCGAAGATTGACCTGCAGTCTGGGTATCACCAGCTGAGAGTGAAGGAAAGTGACATCCCGAAGACAACGTTCAGGTGTAGATACAGACACTTCGAGTTCATGGTAATTCCTTTCGGTGTTACGAACACCCCGGCCGTGTTCATTGGGCTTATGAAATCAATCTTCCAGGAGTACTTGGATCGGTTTTTAGTTGTGTTCATCGACGACATCTTGGTCTATTCAAGATCATAGAAGGACCATGCAGAGCACCAGAGGACGGTTTTGGAGGTCCTCTGATAGCATCATCTCTATGGAAAGTTATCGAAATGCAAATTATGGACACGAGAAGTGCACATCCTCGGGCATGTGGTGTCCGAGCAGGGGGTAGCGGTGTACCCATCAAAGGTTGAGGCAGTTGTTTCTTGGGAAGCACCCAAGAATGTGGCAGAGGTCCGTAGTTTCCTCAGGATAGCGGGTTACAATCGGAGGTTCATACCCAACTTCTCCCGAGTTATAGCCCCTTTGACAGCCCTGACCAAGAAAGACCAGGTTTTTGTGTGGACTGAGTAGTACGAGTCAACTTTCAGCTATCTGAAGGGGAAGTTGGTCAGTTCCCCAATGCTAAGATTGTCAAAAGAAGGGGTGGCGTATGAGGTGTTCTGTGATGCTTTAGGACAAGGACTGGGATGTGTGTTGATGCAGCGAAAAGGGGTTAACTATTATGGGTCTAGGTAGCTATGACCACTTGAGCGTAATTATGCCACCCACGACCAAGATCTTGCATCGGTCATTTTTGTGCTAATGTTATGGCGGCACTACCTCATTGGAGAATGCTTTGTGGTTTTCACAGATCACAAAATCATGAGGTATATCTTCTCCCAATGGGACCTAAACTTGCGATAGTGGATATGGGTGGAGTTCCTCCAGGATTACGACTTCGAGATCGCTTATACTGAGGGAAAGGGGAATGTAGTGGCTGATGCCTTGAGTAGGAGGATGCATAAAGATGCGGTCCGAGAGTCGACAGACACCAGGAAGGCAATGGAGGAATTGGCTGACATACACCTAGTTGCGAGGATGGATAGCAGTAGAGGCTACCTCTATGAGATTAAAGTGCAGTCTTTTCTATTGCAGAAAGTGGAGGAGTCTCAGTGGGGAGACCCATAGTGCAAAGTGATGTGTGACCGAGTTGACCATGGCAATGCTCCGGAAGGTTGGATGGAGGATGGTTAGAACCAGATGCTTTTCCAGGGAAGGTTGTTTGTTCTAGAAGTGATGCGCGGAAAGGTACTTAGTGAGTTCCATAGCTCACCCCTAGCAGTACACCCTGGATTGACTAATATGTACGAGGGACTGAAGAGACAGTTTTGGTGGCTCAGAGTTAAGGGAGTGGCGGAGGAATTTGTGGCCAAGTGCTTAGTGTGTCAACAAGTGAAGGTTGAACACCGAGTTCCAGGCGGCCTACTGCAGTCTCTAGATGTCCCCAAGTGGAAGTGGGATGACATTTCTATGGATTTTTTCATGGGACTACCTAAGGTCCAAGGGGGATACGACACCATCTGGGTGGTAGGGGACCGATTGACAAAATCGGCTCACTTTCTGGACTTCAGGGAGTCGAGTGAAGTGGGTGTTTTGGTGCGAATGTACGTGTATTAGGTGGTGTGATTGGATGGAGTTCCGAGGTCTATAGTCTCGGATAGGGATGAATGGTTTACATCGCGAGTCTGGGGAGGATTACAGCATGAATTTGGCACCTAGATGTGTCTTAGCACTGCTTTCCATCCCCAGACAGATAGACAGACAGAGTGCACCATCCAGACCTTGGGGGATATGCCGCAGACATGTGTTCTGGACTCAGGAGGATCATGTGTACAGTACATACCCTGGGCAGAGTTTTCCTACAGTAATAGCTACCACTCTACCATTGGTATGGCCCCGTTTGAAGCCTTGTACGAGAGGCCATGCCATTCACCAGTGTGTTGGACCGATGTAGGAGAGGTAGGCATCCTTGCCCCGGAGGTAGTGCAGAGCACAACAGAGAAGGTTCAGCTCATACGGGAAAGGATGAAGGTGGCCCAGGACCGACAAAAGTCATATACAGATACCAGGAGGAGGCCCTTGGCATTTGAGGTTGGAGACCACGTGTTCTTCAATGTCTCCCCTCGGTGTGGACAACAGAGGTTCGGTAAGGGGAGTAAACATTCTCCCAGGTTCATTGGGCCCTTCGAAGTATTGTGGTGGGTCGGTGAAGTGGCTGATCAACTAGCATTACCACCGCCACTGCTGAGGATACATGATGTCTTCCATGTCTCCCAGATTCGTCGGTATCTGCACAATGATTCACAAGTCCTTGATTGGGGTAAGCTATTCATCGAGGACTATGTGACTTTTGTGGAGAGACCGGTGATGATCAAGGATCGCAAGGAGAAGGTTCTTCATGGGCGAACCATTCCCTTTGATTGTGTGTCGTGGAGACATGGTGGGCTTGAGGAGAGTACGTGGGAGAGGGAAGCACATATGTGTACCTAGTACCCAGAGTTGTTTTAAGTTTTGTTATTTTTTGTTTTTTATACCTGTTATGATAGAATATTTTGGTCTTTTTAGCTATGAAATGTATTGGTTTTCCTTCCTCTGAATGTGTGTGAAAAGCCCTAGCTAAGGGAGAGGAGAGAACCCGACCCCTAATCAAGACGCATTAAGGTGGATGCGATTAAACCCATGTGGGTGAGTCAGTTCCACCCAAAGAGAATAATATCTTGACATGGTGAAGGAGACTCCCCACCCCACATGCCTGGGCAGTTTGACATTATATGTTTCTTGGTTCTTGACAGGAAGGCGTTTTTAGTTAGCAATGAGGTTCACTCCTAAGAGGTATCTTTCGAGGTGGTTGTTCAGACCCTCTCTTTCCGTCTAGGTTGTTTTGATTCTTAAAGACGAGAATCGTTTAAGATGTATCCGATATAATGGCCCTGGTTTTTTTGGGGTCCATTACTTTGTAAAAATCTCATGTTGGGATTCCTATTCTAGGAATCTCGGTGTGGTTGGCCAAACGGTAGGCCAACTGGTTGCCTTAGCCTATCGGTATCAGGCTTACCCGTAGCTCGGCCTACCAGTAGCTCTGTCTAATGGTAGCTCGGCCTACCGGTAGATCTGTCTATAGGTAGCTCAGCCTACCGGTAGCTCAGCATACCGTTAGCTCGGCTTACCAGTAGCTCTGTCTACCAGTAGCTTGGCCTACCAATAGCTCTGTCTACCGGTGGATCTGTCTACCGGTAGCTCGGTATACAGGTAGCTACAGCATACCAGTAGCTGCAGCTTACCGGTAGCTCGGCAACCTGTGGCTATCGGCTACCGGTAGCTATCACCCACTGGTAGCTCTCAGCTACTGGTGGCTCTGGCCAACCCCCCCTCGGGATCTTTCCAGTAGCGCTCCTTCTTGCACAAATAGTGTTTTAAACCCTATTTTGACTCGGTTAAACTCATTTTAATGCTCGGTTACTCCCCTACATTTTTAATTAAATATTTTATGAATTAACCTAGTGTTTGTCGGTTTACCCCTTCAATAACACGTGGGGATGCGTGGTCAACCCATGACCCCGCTCCTTACGCAGTTTCACATTCTTATCTCAACCGTCCCCGACCCTTATAAACTAAATGGTTAGCCATGGTTTCTTCTTTCCTCGATCATGGCTGGGAGTACCCTTCGTTCACGAATAACTTTTCATTCTGGAAACCTGCATCGCTATAGGTGAAGTTCCATGCCCGACCTTTGCATCGATTGATGATCAACAAGTAGGGAATTTCTCCTTCGCCTCTCCCTTTTGTGTATCATGCAAGGTGGGTGTGCTTTTATTTCTGTAGAATTTCATAAAATAGACCTAAATAAATGATAATGAACAGATTATATAAAGAAGGAAGGGGGGTTGTGATCATTGATTCTTTTTTGTATTATGATCTTATTCTGAATTGTGCGGGCTGACGCCTACTGAAAATCCTGGCCGTTGGTGGTATTTTCTGTGCTCTAACAAAACCGCTCGTGATGTTTTAAATGGATTATTTTTTAATTGTGAACTCCTGCTGTGAAAAGAAAATTGGTCAATCGCATATACACTACTAAATAAATTGAAAGCTACAGAATCAATCCTTCTGTTATAACACCCGGTTAAAGGACATAGATATTGAAATCATGGAGTGAGTTAAATTGTTTAAATCTGAAAGTACCGGTATGGCCCTGCTTTGTGTTGGTGGTAGTGGTTTGGTTATTTTCTTATATGGGCTGATTGATCGAGATGTGGGATGTGATGAGATCCCCTATTTCTATACTCTCGGTGGTTGTGTAATTGTGGATGGGATCCCCTGTTGTTACAGATTCAGTGGTTGCGCGTCTTAAGACCGGGTGGTTACCTTGTTTATATCACGAAATGGGGTGGGATCCTCTGTTGATGAGAAACAATTTTGGGGTACACGGGCATGTGTCTTGGGGTTACATTGGTTCAAGTACTTCGAGGGGTCTCAATTATCCCCTCGTTGTTGTGACTTTACAAGGGAACCGGGTGTGAATGTTTAAATTGGCGTTTTCCTGTATTCCTTTCCTTGGTTATGATTATGGTATTAGTTGTCCAAGTAGGTTCAGAACATAATTAAACATTGTTACTGAACATGAAAACAAGAATAGGACAAATGGTTTATTTTGGCGAGAGTCATGACTAAGATTTTAGTGCTGTTTGTGTTCTTTAGGCTGGATGAATAATAACCTAAAAATGGTAGAGTACTTGTTACCTATATATTTACTTGTAGATTTGTGTTTCTTATTTGCGCCCCATACAAGTTAAACACTTAGTGCCGAACACCCCCATTTCATGGGGGAGGGTGTTTTTTCCAACACTATTATTAGTGGCTGGTTATTATCTCCTTTTCTGCTCCAATTTCTGGATACCCCATGTATCTCTGGGCAGGCTGTGATGGCCCGAGGTCCATTTTTAGCTCAAGAAACTTTGGGCGGGGTAGTGAGGTGGTTATGGCCCAGGTGTGTGCGGGTAGGTAGTTATCAAGTATCATCGGGATGAGTACAAGTTGTCTTCGGGCGTGACAATGGATCTTCTAGCCTAGGTGTCTTTAGGTGTGGTGGTGGTTGTTCTGAACTAGGTGTTTGTAGGTGTGGTTATGTGTGACAGTTGTGGCCTAGGTGTTTACGGGCGGGATTCGGCAGTGGGACTGCGTGCGGTTGTGGCCCAGGTGTGTGCGGGCATGTGTGGTAGTGGGACTGCAGTGAGAATGGTGGGATTGGTTCGATGCGTAGGATGTCTCAATAACTAGTGGGAAAGTGGCACGAGGTACCCAAACATTGATGTTCTCTTATTATATATATTTCATGAATTGCGTTATTTGGGGAGTGTTCCTTGGTGTGGCTTTAGTGGATAGATTACCTTGTTAGGTGTCTGGTTTACTCCTTTTATCACGAGACTTTAGTACATTCCCCCACTTGTGCACGAGAGTCTTTGGCTTTCCCTACTGAGTGTACTTGTATGCTCACCCAACATATATAAAACTTCTTTCAGGATTCCAGAAGGACTTTGGGGATCGCGCAGGACCATACTAGCTCGGGCCTTTGGGGCAGTTGTAGTTGCTGTTTTTCTTTCTTTGGTACATACCCTTGTAGTCACATTTGTACTTTGTGGATTTTAATTTTGGAAAATGAAAGTGGGTATTATTTACTGTTGGATTTACTTTTCATTAGTATTGGTGTTGTTGGGTTTCATCATCTTATCTCCCGATCATATAAAAACCAAAACTGTAATGCCTTCAATTTGTGTGTAATTTCCATACCCTTGGTGCTAGTCACCACTTCGGGACCTATAGAAGGCGGGTTTCAGGGTTCATTATATCTCCTTCAACTTAATGAAGGACGAGCTTGGCAACCTGCTGACCCTTCCCTCGTTTTGGTGAAGGTGGGTCGTGACAAAACAATCTTGTAATGAAAAATTGTGATACATCGAGATGTCAAACACACAAAAAAAGAATATTTTACCATGATTAATCTCAAAATACACCGATACTCTACCAAATGTTAATCTTATCTCCAAACACCAGCCCAACTAGAATCCAACACTCAAGAACAGGGTCCCTTACCATTTTCCAAACTTAGAACCTTGTAATCTAATCTTGTGCCAAATGGTGGCCCAGACACGATGTGAGTAAAAATCAGTAGGTTGAAAACACCCTGTCTAAAAAAAAGAGTAATAATAAGTTATAGAAATAAATAGATAAAAAAGTTTATGAATTAATCAATTTAATAAGATGTATAAATCAAACTTATTCCAAACCATGTTAGAATATCTTTGAGCATGTAGCACAAATATACCAATGAGAACCGTAATCCATGGAATAATAAAAAAACCAAGAAGAGGTCTTTGTATTTGAGTTTCAGCATTCCAGAATAGTCTTATACATAATCATTTTAGTATCAACTAGTTTATGCTCTAAATATAATCATTTCAGAATGTATCATTGAGAATGAACCACTATACAAGCATTTATGCACATATCACTAGGATAATTCCCATATATTAGAATTTAAGCATGTATCGTTGATCTAAGAAAACTATATTAGCATTTCATCCTATGAAAAAAATCCCTATATTAATTTTTTTATCAAATCAAAAATTTATAGCAACATGGATATCTTATTATAACGTCACAAGAAACAACAGTCAATTTTAAAAATTATCATTTTTCATTCAATTTGACATTCATTAATGCATTAACATATCATAAGATATATCATTAGTCCATAATATATTATTAAAGTGATTCAATATAAAGAAATTTGAAGTAATATCAGGTCACTAAAAATACACATTAATCCATTATACATGTTATGATTATTTAGATGTTCTCTCATACAATGGGTTACCATAAGCCAAGTTGCATAAATAATTGAATCAAAATGAATCCAAAAAAATATTCCAATCCATGATTTATTATTAATAAATGAATTAATTAACTATTGTACATTATATTTTGGATCAATCATAATATTTTACAAACTCGACTCTTAAATAGACCAAATGATTAGATTTTAGATACCCTACTTTCAATCAGGCGATTAAAAAATCCTTCCAACCAGAATTTATAATAAGAATATAGATGAATTAGATCATAATAATGAATCTTGGTCACATGAGATCAAGATTAAAATCCAAAAAATTCAATCAATTGATTTACATTGTAATGATCTATAGTGATAGAAGTAGAGAGAGAAACCTAATAATGATAAATTACTAGGGATCAGATGTGTAATCGGGATTATAAAACCATTATAGGAGATTAAAAAATCACCAAGATCCCCTTAAGATCATGAGAGGTGGAATAAATAGAGTAATTAAATAAATCATAAATTTTCCCACATAAATTTACTAGATGTAATAAATACATAGCATGTATCCCACTTTTAACCCATGTACTTATTATTTAAGAGTTACACAAAAAACACATTGAATCATCATAATTTTAACACTACTCAGATATTTTAATACTTAAAATACGTTCAAGACATGTTACCACTTCACTTCATGCACTTTATCACTCCATGTGTATGGAAATAGTTACACATCCTGTAACAGAGAAACTACGTGTAATTTTCTAGTGAAAAATTTACATCCCAACTTATGATAAAGAGTAACAACTACAATTGAATCATTTAAAATTCAATAATAACCATAGTAATCCCACATGAAATAATTATACCTGTTCTCCATAAATTAATACAAATATCTATACTTTAGGTCATTTCTCCAATAATGGCTCTCAGTCTCTAAAAAAGACTCAGACCCAAAGTTAGAAGGCAAAGGATAACCATACAGAGGATGTTTAAAGAAAAAATAATAGAGGTACATAACATAAAAAAGATAAGAGTTTAGAAAAAACATCTAAAAAAACAACTATAATGATGTTCTATAGAATTCCTGAATTAACTTGTTGTTATAAGTAGTTTTTCATAAACATATATGGATTTTCTAGCACATTAACTAAAATTACATAGAAGAGAGTATAACATTTATGGATAAATAAATGAAATGAGATGTTTAAGGACATGAATTAGAGACTAACCAATACACTAATAATCATAATACCCTCATGATGGGGTTTATTTTTAATATGCATTGATTCATTATATAATTTTTCAGGATATGTTCTCATGGAAAATGGTAAAGTGTAAACTTATGCCTCAATATAATCCAGAATGTATAAGAAAAAATATCGAAAATCGGATAAATATTTTACTAGAAAAATAACCGCCTAAATTAATTGTGAGTAATTGTATCTATAGTGATAAATTTTATATATAGATTCATCATATGGGATTAATGTATATATTTATACAAATGGTTCTTCACATACGCTAGTGAATATGGCTAGAGATGATGAAATACTATAATTTACCAATCCATTACCGACATGGATTTCCAAATAAATTGGTATATTATATATGAATAAAATATTTTATAACCATATAAATGATTATTATTGGAATGGATCTTGTATTCATAGACATTTAAAGGGTGTAAATAGGAATCATAAAGGGATGGTCAATATCCTACATTTGGAAATGACCATAGAACCATCAATCCTGGACATGATTAAAGAAGATCAAATCATTGATATAGTAGTGGAAAATATAGTGGAATCAATATGGAAGAAGTGCATGTCATAGTTAAACCTTGATAAGTATATATTTGTAATATTTGAGTTTCAATTATTTTTAAAATTAGATATTACGATAAAAAAGGATCAATATGATGAAACTCATAGATCAACATTCTATATCCTCCCAGAGATCAGAAATATTCATGATGATATCTGAGATATTTTTTTTTGAAAATATGATGATGGATATTTCTAAAAACATATCAATGTTCATAGTATCCCAACATGTTAAGGTATAATATAAAAAATCGAATAAGATACTGAATCCATTACCAATACTATCTTTGAAATGTGGGAACATCACTTTGTATTTTTTATTATGTATTCCAAAAAAATAAAAAGGTAATTAATCTATATGGTTTAAAGTAGATCATCATAAAAATACGTATTGTTTAGAAAATATTGGATAAGTCTTCCCACTTGATCAACTTTATAGGATATGCATCATTGATGTTGCACAGCTTCATGGATCACCATTATCAATTGAATCTGAACATGATTTGAGGTTTACTTGTAATTTATATTGGATTATTTAAATTTCCTTAAACATATAATTGATATTCTGTATGACCTATCACCAAATAATAGTTTTTTAATTCTAAAATAACATTCAATATCTAGAATTACTTATTTTATCATTATCTATATAAATCAAATGCTATTGAGTTAAAAATAAAAATTTGGTTGAGTTATTATAGAAGAATAGAATCCTCTAAATTATTTATATTGATCCTCATGAATACATTTGTGGTAATATGTGTGTATATAATTATTATTTGGATGAATTTTCAGAGATAATCTTTTAAGAATATAATCATTTGATGAAATATAAGGAAGGTTAAAGTTGTTCAGCAAAAAATTAGAGTAGAACTTTTCCAATATAAGATCCAAGGTAACAACCATTAATGAATCCTTGTATTGTAGTTTAGATGTATTGTGTTACTATATATATTCTCATTTAATAGGTTCACGAGGTTAATGAAGAAATGAATGTTAAATCCTAGATACATGGGCCCCGTTGAGATTAGTTATGGAATTTAAGTTACATAATATCAATTTACAATGAGACCACATATTTATAAAGTTGATTATGTGTTCCAAATTTACATCTTATTATTATATATTAAATATCCCATGTACATAATAATTCTATCGGTTGTGTAGTTGAATAATAATCTCTCTTATGATGAGTAACCAGAAAATTTCATGGATCATAGATATAAATTTTTAAGAAATAAGATATATCATCTAGTTAAAATTAATTGGAGAAACCCTAAGTATGATTTGATAACATGGGAAACCAAGGATGAATAGAAATTGATTTATCATATTCTATTTTAATATTAGAGTATATGGGAAAATTTAATGGCACAATAATTTTGAAAATAAATTTTCCTCGTAAATATATATAACTATCACATTTAATCTTGATCTAAAAAATAAAATACATACACAACACATCTAAAAATAACAAATAAATTTTTATTCAATGCAGAACATTACATTTTAAGCAGAACATAACCTGTAACACCCGAGACTTTTATGTTATATAAATCATCAAAGGAATCTTTTTCTACACAACACTTGCTTGGCTTGCTTTACACGCAATCGCAACCTTCCTCGATAGCTTGCGTCGTACGCAATACCGAGTTTCACTAAACAACAATATGCTATTAAAACTAGTCGTTATGAATAGTAATAACCACTTTTTGAAATTTTATAAATTTTATTTTTCAAAATGGACTTCATTTTCGGACTCAGAATATCGAAATTAGCCTAGGGTGAAATTTTGGTATTTTTCTGAAAACTTTCAATTTTTGATGAATAGTGAAACCACTAAGTGGTAGGTTAAAAACTGAATTTTGCATAAAACTTAATTTTACCGCTTCTGTGAATGGAATTTTAAAAATCCGAGAGACACGGTTAATATCAAGGACTAAAATGTGGTTCAATGAGATGAAAATAATTTATTGGTGAATAGTAACTTTTTACTATTTTACCGCGGTTAATAGTAAATAGGGTAACTAAGGGTAAATATGATATTAATATTACCCAAACACATGTCCTAATTCTATTAGACAAGTGTAATTCGACCAAAAACAAACTTAGGAATAAAATATGACCATTTAGGCCCACTTGGATTAGATTAGGACATTTATTATTAATTTATTTAAAGAAGGGTTAAAATAGTTAAAATCAAAGTTTAATAAGTAAATCATTTTTAATATGGGGTTATACATAAGATAAATATTCATTAGAAAGCTAAAAAGATTTCCTACATGATGATATTTTATTTGTAATTTTTAGACATTAAATAATTTAATTTATTTATGACAAAATGATGATGCAGTAATTATCTTATTAATGAAATATTGACATAATTGATGTTATAAACACCAAAATAAATATAATTTGAGACTTTTTATGAATTCCACTAATTTTCTAGGTTACTATGATATATTAGTATTGATTTAATCAACTTGGTTCGAACATATAATCCTGTTATGACTTTCAAACAAATCATATATCAAATAGTGTCAAAATTGACAAAAAATAGTTTTTAAATCAAATATTATATTATTAATTGTTATTTTATTCCTAAAAATCTAAGGTTCGGCCAAATGACTTAGATAAGGATATATATATATTAATAATAAACAATTTGGGGTTCGTTTGGCATGTTATAGTAAGTGTATTAACCATATAGTGAAAGAAAACAAAAAGACATGGTAAAAGTTAAATTATTTAACTTAGAGTTAAATTTAATTGATAAGGTTAAAATAATATCCTAAACTTGTCTAAATTCTATTGGTTGATAGGATTTCGACCCATCCCCACTTTAGCTTCGAAATAAGACCCTTTGGAACCATTATAAACCGATTTTGACTTTAATATAAAATAATATTTTGAGATATTCCTAAGGTGCCCCTCTCCTCCCTTATAAAAGGGCACCTCCTCCCCCTCCTCCTCACACCAATTTGAGCACTCAAGCTCGGCCAACCCCTGCCATTTTCCATTCTCCACTTCCCTAGAATAATCCTAGAGGTCCTGGTCTTCTCCAAAGACCAATCTTAGTTCCTTAAGTGGAGGATTCAAAAAGGCGTTCCAAAGAAGAGGTAATATCCATTACCGATCTTTTCAATTTCTTTCTTCTTCAACTTCTTCTTCTTTAGTTGTTTCATGATAAAGTAATAACAAAAGTATTACTTACATACTGATATGTTATTATAAATATGAAACAACCCTAATTCACCTTCTATCCATCCTACGGAAAAAATGAAATCAACGCGCGTGCGTACGTACGGAATACCGTCTCCACGCCGTGGTGTAATCTATTTTCCACCATAACCTTACAAGGATGGGTATAATGGTGTAATGAGTAACTATATATGATTATTATTAAGTAATATTGATACTGAAATAATATATATATAAACTCCAATACAATTCCACGATCATAGGAACGATATCATCACTCGTGCGTACGTACGAAATACCGTCTCCACGATGTGATGCGACTCGTTCTACATGATCTTCATTTCATAATGATTGTATAAATGAATTGAATGAATGAATATGGTATATACTACACTAATACCATTCTGGAAATGAATTATCTATAACCTAAATATAAGAATAAGAATTTATTCGACAAAACACGCATAAGAACAAAAAGTTATAAAGACCCGAGTAACAAGTAACAATGAAATATTACTAACAAGAAGCTAATAATATGACCATATATGATCTCATATCAATATGTATGATTCTGGAATAAGTCAATAACATTATTTAAACCATTATACAGGAGCTTCGGACACGTACAAAGCTAATCGGACCTAATGTAAGGGAAATATCACAATCTCATTTTTATCCGAGATTGTTTATTCGTAAGTATTTACTGGGGTGTATTTTATCATCCACATCCATGTTCCCTCAATATGTAATATTGTTTCCATCCACTTGAAATAGTTTAAATCGAATTTTACCCTTAGGTGAGTTTTTAGTAAAGAATATGAAAGGAATCTTTTGTCGTTTTTCCGTACGAGGTACTTTTTGACTTTTCCGACAAAAGTACGAAGAATGTTTTTTTTAACTTATACGGCATGAATGGATTTTTAAAACATTACTTCAAAGAAGCTTCCTTTACAAGTTTTCAAGTTTATTTTTAATCAACTTCTTTTATTTTAAAGTTGTATGACATGTTATGAAAGGAAAAATGTTTTTGAAGAAGAAAGGATATTTTCCTCAAGAATTCAATTCAAGTGTTTTATCAAAATTATTTTCCATCTAAGATAATAAAGGGTTCTGTTTCTATCCATATTTTTACATTGGTTCGACTATGTTGTGATGGAATTATGTTTATGAATTCCTTTATCATATATGAATTGATTTATGATGTCATGATGTTTCAAGAATCCCATTTTTGTTACATGTGTTATGCGATGATGTATGATTATGTGGCACACATAAGAAAGGATTCATTATAAGATGGGTGGGACCTATATCTCCCTCCAATGCATTGGGTAAAGATTTTATATCTCATGAGATAGACATGGCTGGAACGGAAGGTTATTTCGGTTCAGTGATACAGGACTGAAACGAGGAGTGAACTCGGTTCAGAAAGGGACTTTGTCCACTAAGATAGTCTTGGCAATGAGTCATGACTAACAAGAAATGATCTCCATGATTATGTGTGCATGCCACAAAGTTTCAAGTTTTATGTTATGATTTTGGGGATCTCATTTTCACTTCTATGATTTATTCCATGTTAAGATATTATGATCTCTTTTGCAGGTTTTGATTTTCATAAAGATATGATATGATTTTTATTTCCTTTATTTGCCCTTGCTGAGCATTTGAGCTCACCCTTTTATGTTTTCTTTTCCCCAGGTCAGGAAGATGGATATTAAGTAGAATATGCTAAAAGGGACCCTAGATATGATGAAATAAATGGGAGACACTGTAGAAGATTTTTGAACCAGTTGTTTATGTTTCCCAGTTTCTAAAGACACTATACCTATACGGTCCTTTGTGGTTTTGTCATATGTTGTAATAAGTGTGCTTCAATTTTGAAGTATTAACAATGTATGTAAAGTGTGGGTCGTTATAGTTGGTATCAGAGGAAAGGTATAGTCAACCTTTGGAAACTAGGATGTGAAAGCCTTAGTAAGAACCCTAAGAATAAGTCTAAGCATAGAACACAATCTTAGAAATGGCCATGAATAACCTAGGATAAGACCATAAGCATGAAAATTTTATTCTTGAATTATGTGGTTTCCTATTATAATTAGTGTTTCTCACACTATTCTTCTTGGTTTTAGTCAATGGCTGGAACCCGAAGGAACCGTGTTAATGCGGAATGCGATGGGCAATGCAATGATTGTCCCCCTGAGCAACCAAACGATATGGGAGCTGGAATGCAAAATCTTGTAGCCATGCTCACGCAACTTTCTCAAGCTATGAATCATGCAGGATTTCCAAACGAACAAAGGAGGGAGCAACATTCTGTTGAATCCTTCATGAGGCAGCGTCCACCATCTTTCAGCGGGTCTACTGATCCATTAGTTGCTGAACAATGGATTAGTACTACTGAAAAGATATTTTCAGTTCTTCAATGTTCTGAGCATGATAAAGTCATCCTAGCAGTGTATCGTTTGGAAGGAGATGCGGATCAATGGTGGAATCTTGTTAAGAATACGAGGCAAAGGGATGAAATTGAGTCTATGGAATGGGACGAGTTCAAGAACTTATTTTTCAATAAGTACTTCCCTCGTATTCTCCGAACAAAGATGGAGAAAGAGTTCCTTGAACTTAAGCAAAGGGATGATGAATCTGTTAGTACCTATGAAGCAAATTTTACAAGACTTGCAAGGTACGCTTCTGGTATTATTATCCAACCTGAGAGTAAGATCGATCGATTCTTTAGTGGCTTAAAACCAAGTCTTCGAAGGGCGTTAGCCATAAGGGACTTCAATAGCTACGAGGAAATCGTTCGATGTGCTCTCAAAGTCGAGATGGAGATTGGAGTAACCCATCAGTCACATGGGTTTGATAAGAAGAGGAAGATGGAATTCAAAGAAAAATCTAAAGAGCACACGGAAAAGAAGATGAACTTTCCCTTATGCTCAAAGTGTGGAAAGAAACATGGAGGGAGTTGTCTTAAAGGGACAAGTAAATGTTTTAAATGTGGAAAGGAAGGTCATCGGGCATTTGAATGCCGTGATAATGGGAAGAAGATGTCTAATGATGCAAACAAAGGAAGGGATACACAGAATGAACCTACTACACTTCAATGTTTCAAGTGCAAGGAGATGGGGCATTATGCCAATCAATGCCCAAATCCAAGGGTTGATGATGATGGTCGACGTCAACAAAATCTTAAGGCTAAAGACAAAGGAAAGTCACATGCAATTTCTATCAGCGATGTGGAGTACGATAACGATGTGGTGAAAGGTACACTTACCATCCATTCTAAAGTAGCAAATGTTTTATTTGATTCTGGATCCACCCACTCTTTTATTTCTGAAGACTTTTCTAAGGGTATCACCGTATTACCTCAACAATTAGATGTTGAGTTAGCCGTGACAACACCTAATGGCACATCAATCGCATCAAAAGTTTATAATTCTTCTCCGATCGAAGTTTGTGGGAAAGTGCTTCCTGCAAATCTTGTGATCCTTCCTTTAGTGGAATTTGATGTGATTCTTGGCATGGATTGGCTTTCTCTACATGGAGCTCATATCAATTGCCAAAGAAGGGAAGTCACATTTCATATTCCAGATCAATCTACGATCGTCTATCAATGCAAGGATGAACATAACCTTCCAGTGGAAATTTCTTCCATCTTATGGGTATTGATTCCACTAAATGAAGGTTATTTATCTCAAATGGTTGGTGAGAAACTCACGATTAAGAATATGCCCATTGTACGGGAGTTTGATGATGTCTTTCCGGAGGAATTGCCGGGTCTTCCACCAAATCGTGAAGTTGAGTTTTCAATAGAACTCGTACCGGGTGCTTTGCCTATTTCAAAGACACCTTATAGAATGGCCCCAATTGAGTTGCAGGAATTGAAGAAGCAACTCCAAGAGAATCTTGATAAGGGATTCATACGCCCTAGTGCGTCACCTTGGGGAGCACCTGTTCTATTTGTTATGAAGAAAGATGGATCAATGAGACTCTGCATTGATTATCGAGAACTTAACAAGATCACTATCAAGAACAAATATCCTCTCCCACACATTGATGACTTATTTGACCAACTACGCGGAGCTCAATACTTTTCCAAGATTGATCTTCGTCCAGGGTATCATCAATTAAGGGTCAAAAGGGAGGATATACCAAAGACGGCTTTCCGTACAAGGTATGGACACTATGAATTTATAGTGATGCCATTTGGTCTTACTAATGCCCCTGCTATCTTCATGGATCTAATGAATAGAGTCTTTAGAGACTATCTTGATCAATTTGTGGTAGTCTTTATAGACGATATTCTTGTCTATTCAAAGAGCAAGGAAGAGCATGAAGATCACTTGAGAATTATATTGAAGACCCTGAGAAAAGAGAAGCTTTATGCCAAATTTACCAAGTGTGAATTTTGGCTTCAAAAAGTTGCATTTTTGGGTCATATAATCTAAAAAAGAGGGGATATCTGTGGATCCAGCAAAAACAGAGGTTATCGAAAGATGGTCGAGACCAACCACAGTAACTGAGATCCGAAGTTTTCTTGGTTTGGCTGGATATTATCGACGTTTTGTAAAAGATTTTTCACGATTATCTAATCTACTCACCAAGTTGACTCGGAAAGGAGTTAAGTTTGTCTGGACAGAGGAATGTGAAGAGAATTTCAAGGAGTTGAAAAGAAGGTTTTCCAGTGCACCTGTGCTCACACTGCCTTGTAGTGGAGAAAGGTTTGTGATCTACAGTGATGCATCCAAGAAGGGATTGGGGTGTGTTCTTATGCAAAATGATATGGTGATAGCTTATGCCTCACGACAGTTGAAAATCCATGAGCAAAATTACCCAACACATGATTTGGAGTTGGCTGCGGTAATCTTTGCATTAAAGATTTGGAGGCATTACCTTTATGGTGAAAGGTGTGATATTTATACTGATCATAAAAGTTTAAAGTATATTTTCACACAAAAGGAGTTGAATATGCGTCAAAGAAGATGGTTGGAGCTGATTAAGGATTATGACTGCTCAATCCATTACCACCCTGGGAAAGCAAACAAGGTGGCAGATGCATTAAGTCGACAAGACCATGCTAGTTTATCCATGATGAGGATCAAAAAAGATCCAATATTTATGGATTTACAAAGGATGGATCTTGGAATTATAATGGAAAAATCTTATCTTTCTCAAATGAATGTTCAACCATCTATACATGTGAAGATTAAAGAGGAACAGAAAGAAGATGTCGAGTTACAAAAGAAGGTGAGAAATGTTCCTGAATTCAACCTTGATTGTGATGGGATAATAAAGTTCAGGAATCGGGTTTGTGTTCCTCCCATCCCCGAATTAAAGAAAGAGCTGCTGGATGAGGCTCATAGTTCTTCATTCTCTATTCAGCCTGGAAGCACGAAGATGTATAGGGACCTGAAAGAGTACTTCTGGTGGGATGGCATGAAAAGAGATGTTGCTGAATATGTCTCTCGATGCTTGGTTTGTCAACAAGTTAAAGCTGAGAGACAGAAGTCTAAGGGGATGTTACAACCATTACCCATACCCGAATGGAAATGGGAAAACATCACTATGGACTTTGTCACAGGACTTCCTAAAACATCCAAAGGCAATAATGCTATCTGGGTCATAGTTGATCGTCTTACAAAGTCTGCACACTTCATTGCTATTAGAGAGGATTTCTCTCTAGATCAGCTTGCCAGGATATATGTAAAGGAAGTGGTAAGATTGCATGGAGTACCACTTTCTATTATATCTGATCGGGATCAGAGATTTACCTCGAAGTTCTGGCGAAGTCTTCAGCATACTCTGGATACAGAGTTGAGTTTCAGCACTGCTTATCATCCCCAGACAGACGGTCAGTCTGAGAGAACAATTCAAACCCTAGAAGATATGTTGAGAGCTTGCTCTATGGATTTCAAAGGAGGTTGGGATCAACACCTACCTTTGGTGGAATTTTCTTATAATAATAGCTTTCACTCCAGTATTCAAATGGCTCCTTATGAAGCTCTCTATGGAAAGAAATGCAGGACTCCAACTTGCTGGGATGAAGTTGGGGAAAGAAAGCTATTAGGACCTGATCTCGTTGATGAAATGGCAGAAAAGGTCAGATCTATTCAACAACACATAAGAGCAGCTCAGAGTCGACAGAAAAGTTATGCCGACAATCGAAGAAGAGACCTAGAGTTTGAAGTGGGTGATAAAGTGTTCTTACGAATATCTCCCTGGAAGAGGGTTATGAGATTTGGAAAGAAGGGGAAGTTGAGCCCTAGATATATCGGTCCTTTTGAAATACTGGATCGTGTTGGGAAGGTAGCTTACCGATTGGCGCTTCCACCGAATCTCTCTCAAGTTCACGATGTGTTCCATGTATCTCTCCTGAGAAAGTACATACCAGATCCTTCACATGTACTCAGCTCAGAAGTTGTACCGCTGGAGCAAGATCTTTCTTATGAAGAACAGCCGATAGAGATTCTGGATCGTAGCGAAAAAGTACTACGAAACAAGACCACTCGCTTGGTGAAAGTTTTATGGAGAAACCACCAACTTGAAGAAGCTACATGGGAGCTTGAGGATATGATGAGGGAGAAGTATCCTCATTTGTTTGTTGCAAAGTGACGAATTTCGAGGGCGAAATTCTTTTTAAGGGGGGTAGAATGTAACACCCGAGACTTTTATGTTATATAAATCATCAAAGGAATCTTTTTCTACACAACACTTGCTTGGCTTGCTTTACACGCAATCGCAACCTTCCTCGATAGCTTGCGTCGTACGCAATACCGAGTTTCACTAAACAACAATATGCTATTAAAACTAGTCGTTATGAATAGTAATAACCACTTTTTGAAATTTTATAAATTTTATTTTTCAAAATGGACTTCATTTTCGGACTCAGAATATCGAAATTAGCCTAGGGTGAAATTTTGGTATTTTTCTGAAAACTTTCAATTTTTGATGAATAGTGAAACCACTAAGTGGTAGGTTAAAAACTGAATTTTGCATAAAACTTAATTTTACCGCTTCTGTGAATGGAATTTCAAAAATCCGAGAGACACGGTTAATATCAAGGACTAAAATGTGGTTCAATGAGATGAAAATAATTTTTTGGTGAATAGTAACTTTTTACTATTTTACCGCGGTTAATAGTAAATAGGGTAACTAAGGGTAAATATGATATTAATATTACCCTAACACATGTCCTAATTCTATTGGACAAGTGTAATTCGACCAAAAACAAACTTAGGAATAAAATATGACCATTTAGGCCCACTTGGATTAGATTAGGACATTTATTATTAATTTATTTAAAGAAGGGTTAAAATAGTTAAAATCAAAGTTTAATAAGTAAATCATTTTTAATATGGGGTTATACATAAGATAAATATTCATTAGAAAGCTAAAAAGATTTCCTACATGATGATATTTTATTTGTAATTTTTAGACATTAAATAATTTAATTTATTTATGACATAATGATGATGCAGTAATTATCTTATTAATGAAATATTGACATAATTGATGTTATAAACACCAAAATAAATATAATTTGAGACTTTTTATGAATTCCACTAATTTTCTAGGTTACTATGATATATTAGTATTGATTTAATCAACTTGGTTCGAACATATAATTCTGTTATGACTTTCAAACAAATCATATATCAAATAGTGTCAAAATTGACACAAAATAGTTTTTAAATCAAATATTATATTATTAATTGTTATTTTATTCCTAAAAATCTAAGGTTCGGCCAAATGACTTAGATAAGGATATATATATTAATAATAAACAATTTGGGGTTCGTTTGGCATGTTATAGTAAGTGTATTAACCATATAGTGAAAGAAAACAAAAAGACATGGTAAAAGTTAAATTATTTAACTTAGAGTTAAATTTAATTGATAAGGTTAAAATAATATCCTAAACTTGTCTAAATTCTATTGGTTGATAGGATTTCGACCCATCCCCACTTTAGCTTCGAAATAAGACCCTTTGGAACCATTATAAACCGATTTTGACTTTAATATAAAATAATATTTTGAGATATTCCTAAGGTGCCCCTCTCCTCCCTTATAAAAGGGCACCTCCTCCCCCTCCTCCTCACACCAATTTGAGCACTCAAGCTCGGCCAACCCCTGCCATTTTCCATTATCCACTTCCCTAGAATAATCCTAGAGGTCCTGGTCTTCTCCAAAGACCAATCTTAGTTCCTTAAGTGGAGGATTCAAAAAGGCGTTCCAAAGAAGAGGTAATATCCATTACCGATCTTTTCAATTTCTTTCTTTTTCAACTTCTTCTTCTTTAGTTGTTTCATGATAAAGTAATAACATAAGTATTACTTACATACTGATATGTTATTATAAATATGAAACAACCCTAATTCACCTTCTATCCATCCTACGGAAAAAATGAAATCACCGCGCGTGCGTACGTACGGAATACCGTCTCCACGCCGTGGTGTAATCTATTTTCCACCATCACCTTACAAGGATGGGTATAATGGTGTAATGAGTAACTATATATGATTATTATTAAGTAATATTGATACTGAAATAATATATATATAAACTCCAATACAATTCCACGATCATAGGAACGATATGATCACTCGTGCGTACGTACGGAATACCGTCTCCACGATGTGATGCGACTCGTTCTACATGATCTTAATTTCATAATGATTGTATAAATGAATTGAATGAATGAATATGGTATATACTACACTAATACCATTCTGGAAATGAATTGTCTATAACCTAAATATAAGAATAAGAATTTATTCGACAAAACACGCATAAGAACAAAAAGTTATAAAGACCCGAGTAACAAGTAACAATGAAATATTACTAACAAGAAGCTAATAATATGACCATATATGATCTCATATCAATATATATGATTCTGGAATAAGTCAATAACATTATTTAAACCATTATACAGGAGCTTCGGACACGTACAAAGCTAATCGGACCTAAGGTAAGGGAAATATCACAATCTCATTTTTATCCGAGATTGTTTATTCGTAAGTATTTACTGGGGTGTATTTTATCATCCACATCCATGTTCCCTCAATATGTAATATTGTTTCCATCCACTTGAAATAGTTTAAATCGAATTTTACCCTTAGGTGAGTTTTTAGTAAAGAATATGAAAGGAATCTTTTGTCGTTTTTCCGTACGAGGTACTTTTTGACTTTTCCGACAAAAGTACGAAGAATGTTTTTTTTAACTTATACGGCATGAATGGATTTTTAAAACATTACTTCAAAGAAGCTTCCTTTACAAGTTTTCAAGTTTATTTTTAATCAACTTCTTTTATTTTAAAGTTGTATGACATGTTATGAAAGGAAAAATGTTTTTGAAGAAGAAAGGATATTTTCCTCAAGAATTCAATTCAAGTGTTTTATCAAAATTATTTTCCATCTAAGATAATAAAGGGTTCTGTTTCTATCCATATTTTTACATTGGTTCGACTATGTTGTGATGGAATTATGTTTATGAATTCCTTTATCATATATGAATTGATTTATGATGTCATGATGTTTCAAGAATCCCATTTTTGTTACATGTGTTATGCGATGATGTATGATTATGTGGCACACATAAGAAAGGATTCATTATAAGATGGGTGGGACCTATATCTCCCTCCAATGCATTGGGTAAAGATTTTATATCTCATGAGATAGACATGGCTGGAACGGAAGGTTATTTCGGTTCAGTGATACAGGACTGAAACGAGGAGTGAACTCGGTTCAGAAAGGGACTTTGTCCACTAAGATAGTCTTGGCAATGAGTCATGACTAACAAGAAATGATCTCCATGATTATGTGTGCATGCCACAAAGTTTCAAGTTTTATGTTATGATTTTGGGGATCTCATTTTCACTTCTATGATTTATTCCATGTTAAGATATTGTGATCTCTTTTGCAGGTTTTGATTTTCATAAAGATATGATATGATTTTTATTTCCTTTATTTGCCCTTGCTGAGCATTTGAGCTCACCCTTTTATGTTTTCTTTTCCCCAGGTCAGGAAGATGGATATTAAGTAGAATATGCTAAAAGGGACCCTAGATATGATGAAATAAATGGGAGACACTGTAGAAGATTTATGAACCAGTTGTTTATGTTTCCCAGTTTCTAAAGACACTATACCTATACGGTCCTTTGTGGTTTTGTCATATGTTGTAATAAGTGTGCTTCAATTTTGAAGTATTAACAATGTATGTAAAGTGTGGGTCGTTATATAACCTCTATAAAATTTATAATTAAATAATGAGATAGTAAACAAATGTAAATAAAAAAACTATAATTTGGAAATCAAGTGCATCACGATTATCTAAAATAATCACATGGGTGATAAACAGTAAAAAAACAATATATTATAAATATAATTCCTATTTTTCAAATTAATAATATTTATCATTGAACGAAATTTAGTGAATGATTTATGATGAATACAACAAGTATTTAAAATAAGTATTAGAATTTTATGATAACTGGAATGGCAACAAGCCATTGAAAATATTAACTGACCTTTTGGAATAGTATTATATCTAATTAACACTATTTAATATGAATAAAAGACTTAAATAAAAAAATTGTAATAACAATATATTATTTACCAATATATGTAACTGAAAATATATATGAATTTTTATTTTTTGATTATTTTTGTATATATTTTTTAAAAACACTTATTTTTTTATTAAAATATTATAACATAGTTGCCTATTTAAGAATTTTATATTGATAAATTGGATGTTAATATTAGTTTAATCATGTAAAAATTAGATTATAATTAATTTTTAGTAATTTTTATTAAAAATTTATTTTTTTTCCAAATAATTAAAGTTCTTTTTTATATATACCATATGATTTATAACATTATAATGAAGTAAAATTGAATCAATAAATTATAATTATTTTTTCATGAAATAAATTATATTTATTAAATCATATAATTCATTTTAAAAAATATTTTAAATTTATAATCCCATATTGTAAAATTTAATTCCAAAATGGGTTTTTATTTTTATTGAGAATTATTTTGAATCATAACTTTTAATAAAATATCCCAATTATACCATTTACTTTTGAACGTTTTTCGAGGAAACAAATATATTTCATAATCAAATTTTATTTTCAGTTACAATAATAAGAATTATTATTCAAAAACTTTAGTGAAAATAAAGAAATACTCAGAACAATTGACAAAATTACCACTCTCTATTGCCTATAAATTCTCCTACTCTCCAAATATTCCACTTCACTTCCATGAACTCTCCAAAATCAAAGATCATCCAAAATACCTCCTTTACACTACTCCCTATATTTTCCATTTTCTGGTCTAGTTAAAATACAACACTCTAAATCCCTAAGCTGTAGTCTGGGGAATATTTCCCAATAAAGGTATATTTTCACACCACACTTATTTTAAATTTTCAATCACTCATTACACCTACCAACCCCCATAGAAAAACTCTAATAATATTATTCTAGTATTATAATTTTAAAAATATTAAAATATATCTAAAAAATTCATGCTTATTTTTATCATTATTTTATTCTTAAAAAACGACATTTACACCATTGTTTCCTTATACAACCTATGTGATAGATTATATTTTCAAACCTAAAATTATTTTGATGTTTTTAAATTTTTATTACAAAAAAATTATATTATTAATAGTCAAATTAAGATATTTTTATGAAAATTTAATTAAAAAATAACCTTAATATTAATAATATTAAAGATAAAAATTCATAGATTAATGGTTTAATAAAAAATAAATTTTTAATAAACACATAAATATTCGAAACAACATTATAGTATCATCATAACTATTTATAAATTATTATATTGGTATAAAATAAAAATATATCATCAGACTCGTTGAACCCATGGAACCGTGGGATGAACATTGATGACTGATATTTTCATATTGGTGAAAAAATGCAGGCATTAAGCTACCATTTAGATAATTAGAAAAAAATACAATGACTAATATATAAGTTGTATATGACATTTTCAAACAACAAATTAACAAATTTTTCATAATTATTTCGGATTTCAAAGGATGTTTTCAAATCATGTGAGACTCATGGTAAAGGGTCCTATTAAAAATATTTATTAATATTCGTGTATTGTTTTTCTAATTGTATTTGTCTATCCGATTATTTCTTATATTTAATATTTCTATATTTATTCTCCACTTTTAGACACTTTCAGATAGACATATGAATTTATATATGATTATCGTCTTATTTTTCTAAATACAAATACATAAATGTTTTATTTGAAACTGTGTGAGTTTAATTATTCCTCCCCCAATCCTTCATGTGATTCATCCTAATTCTCTAACATTCCATTCCTTGAATATCAATTTTCATAATTTTATCTTCATAAAAGGATTCGAATATAACATTATTTATTCCTTTTTAGGGTGATTATATGATTGATCATTTTATTATATTTTATGGCTCCAATATTTAACCAATTTTATTTTCATTGGTTTTTATATGTTTATGTTTAATTATGATTTATGTTTACATGGGGTTTATATAAGACTAATAAGTCATTATGTGATGGATGGGTATAGATTTTTATATTCCCAAATAAATTCTATAATGGTTACATCACTTTACATAACATTTATTGTTCATGGGTGGTTATCCTAGTAAATTTTGTTTTTATTTCCTTTATATGAGCCACAACATAGGTTTATGAAATATTTTATGTATGTGCCACATTATCAAGATACCTAGTATTTCCATTCTCTTATGTCACCATTCCTTCTATGTCTTTATTTCATGTGAGTAGTTATGATTTATCTATTTTATGATTGTTTTATTGAAAATAAATTATCTTCATGCATTCTTTGATTACCCCATAATGGTATTTTTTACACACACTTTCTTTATATACTTCTATAATATATCAAATGTAGTGATAGATCATGATGATATCTATGTGTAGATAATGAAGATAAAAAATATTTATTATATTGATAAATTCAGAATGATGTGTTGAATATAAAAAAGTCATCATAACTCTACATTTCTATGTGTATTTATGGAATTTATTATAATAATGATGTAATATTATGTGTAAAAGATATTTTCTATTATAAATGCCATGAAATTTGTTTATCTTAATCTTGATATCAATGATATAATTAAATAAATTATTTTTCTTCATGTGTTGATCAATCATGTATTATATAATTATTCTAGTCAATTATATCCTTATTTATAATTATAAAAATTTTAAGGGAGACCACAAGATAAGGATTCTCTTTAATTGTTTTTCTCAATTAATTGAAAAATTATTTGAACAAAATATATTTTTTATTTCCTCACAAAGAGATGATTCATCTATCACATTAAAAATTTACTACTGATAACTTTTAATATAGAAGAATAGAAAATGAAAAATTAATCAAATCTATATGAAAATTGTATTAAAATTATATTGAATGTATCATAATGTGATAAAACATGATTCATTATTGGAAGGAATTTTATCCATCCCATATCATCAAGGGTTGGTTAATCTTGAATGGTAAAAGGGGGAATAATTGAAGAAATATTTTCCATCACCGTAGTATATGTATAATCTTAATGATAAACAATGAAATAATTTTTTACCACTTTTACCATCACTATTCATCAGATATAGAAAGTCAAGACATGAAACATGTGTGTCATAACTATAGTTCGAGGTTATACTATTTGGATATGAGAGATTTAATGCCTCACAATTTAATATAACACTGAATAGTATTTCGTATTGGGGGGAGTTAATGATAAATAAAATTTTACTTAAATGAAAATTATATTATTTTTTTAAACAAAATATGTATAAAATAATATTTAAATGTGATATAAATCTAAATTAATTGTTCATAAATCCATTGACCAAGTAAAAATGCATTAACTATTTTTATGGAATAGTGTTGAGTCCTAGAGGATTTTTTCATTTTATTTTTAGGGCTATAACATTTTCTTAATCTATAAAGTGGATAGATTTGTGACATTAATCCATGATTTTTTTTCAGGAAAGCCTTTTTGAGATTTCAATATAAAAAGATATTTTCCTATTTCATTCATTTTAAGCTATAATTTTTTCTTGATAAATGAAAGTAAAATTAAATGTGAGTGGAGATTTTAGTTTTCACAATCCTCCTTTGAAAGTTATGAACCTTATGAGTGTAATATCTACCTTTACATCAATGTTTTAGGTATTTTATGTCGGCCCAAAAAGAGATCATTTTTGGGGGCTTACCAATTTTAATCTTGTATAAATAAAGATTAAGTGGACATAAATTATATTTATATGTATATATTTTTAATTTCATACAACATTTAAAAAAAATAAGGTTCTATGAATTGTGATAAAATAATGATAGGCCTGATGTGATGGAATATCCATCCTTTTAAAGGGACCACCTCAATGTGGGGAATGCGCATAGAGTATTTGAGGTGTATTACTTATAAATAAGTGTAACACTATTTATTCTTGTTTAAAATTTATTGTGATAATCTAAAGATGGGGTCATCCATCCAGTGAACATACCTGAACTAATGTCAATCGAGGTAACACCAGTGTGGATGACTGAATGTCATTGAAATTTGATAGTATAAATAAAATTTTGTGAGCCAAAAATCATTGTTATATATTTTAATAAGAGAAAAAGGGTATTGTTAAGTAGATATAATGTTTTTTGAATTGGTAAATGTGTAAATCCTAACCTATAGGTAAAAAAAATTTATAACCTTATTCTAATGATGGGGAAGTTACTATACTATTATGAAAAGACACTGAGGAATACCATTGAACATATTCAAATAAACGGTTCCACTGTAATACAATTAAAGGCACATATAAATACTTAATACTATCCTAAGGATAAAAACATAAAATTATTTGTTTATAAGAATTATATATGTGTGTAACATATGTTATCACGAAACTAAGAATTTTCATTTTGATTATATGTTCTTATAACAAGTTTCTAGTGACGGTTTTTGGAAATTAAAATACTTAATGAACAATGTTTGGGGTATGGATACGTAATATTCGAAGGTAATTAGAAAACATTTATTTAAACTCGATTTTTATTAAATTTATGTAAATTATTAATAGGGGATTAAAGTGGATGATAATTCATATTTAAGCATATGACATGCGGTTTAGTAATCACTATACACAATATAATAACAGTAATCAAGATACAAGTAATCATTAGAAATGGTACAAATTGGTATCCTATATAGGGCCAATATGACAGTACCAAACATGAAGCAAGAGGCTACACATTGAGAAAGTACGAATGATGAAAATGAAATTTGTGGCTGCGGTAAATATATGGGATCTATACATCATTGTATACTCAATAAGAATAAAAATCATGCAACATATATTTATTGGGATTTAGGGTTCTTGTACATACATGTCCCATTTGAATAAGGGAATGGGGTGGTATAAATATAAGCCTTCATTATAAGTGGAAGAATGAAATCAGAAAAGAATTTTTAAGGGTCACAATAGTACAATAAAATGGAGAGTCTGGTATAAGTTAAATATTTTGGATGGGTCCATGATGGGTGGGCTTTGTGTTACTTTGTCTTCTTTGAAGATAGGAATGAAACCATATATAGTTAATAAAAAGGGCATGTTTTTTTATCCTTGATCAATGTTATTGCATGAAAAATATCATTGATGAGGATTCCATATATTAGGAACTCCTAGAGGGATTATGATCTCATTCCTGGAAATTATGTCATATGTAACATTCCATACCAATTATTTAATGGGTTATGTGGGATAAACCATATACCTTATAGTTTTTATGTCATGTTGTAATGACAATATGATGGGTTTGTTAACTTATTACAATAATCACAGTGCACGATGTTGTTTATAGTTTCATGATGGTGAACTTAGGTTCGGCATTTTAGAATCATACAATAGAGACATTTTTTCCCAACTATTTAGTTTTATGTGGTGAGGAACATTTGAACCCCTCATGGAGTTCTTAAATGTCATTACTAAGGATCCATGCATTGGTTGGTGATGTAATGATATCTAAATCTATTGGAAAGAGGGATTGTGATCCACTAGAGTAGAACTTATGTATAATATAACTAAATTATTATTTTCATAATATCATTAAGGGGTTATTCTAGGGTATAATTTTATTTCTAAAGGTAATAGAAATTCACCCGGAACAAATTGGTACTTGGAGACATTCTTATTGGATTCTCAAATGATATAATTTAATAGAAATTTAGGTTTTTAAATGTATATAAAATTTTATCATCAATATGTTCTAATTAATTAATCTATTATTATTAGTTGATATAAAGTATCTATCTAGAGTAAAATTAATTTAATTTCAACAAGAAAGACTACCACCACCCCATTTACACAGAACAAGTTGTTACCTGTATTAAAGAATGAGTAGTTGTATGATAATTCTACAATGTATGAAGGATTATGTTACGACATGACCTTTTATACTTATTAAAAAAAATATGATTATTATTTGATATTTCCTTGTTTAATTATTCTATTTTTCATTTTGTAACTTTATGATTATTGGATGAATAATTTGATGAGATATTGTATGTAAATATTATTTAATTATCTCTGATAAATATATGTTGATTCCAATATCCATGTAAATAATGAGAGTAATCTAAATATATTGATGATATTAAACATCAAAAAATCTATGAAAACAATTTTTGTCTTATTTTATTATTATATCATCATGTTATTTGGAAATGAAGTCAGTTGTAGTAAGGTTGAACCTGAAAAACATGAATGTAGCTCAATGGTAGGGAACCATAACATGTATCCCCCAAATAGTAAATGGATAGGAATATTGATCAGCATAATATAACTACATGGGATGATTAATGATGGTATAATGTATTTTTCATTCACAGAATTTATTTTTCTATTATATATAAGGATAAATAATCAAAGGAAAAAATAACAATATATTCATATTTGGATGAAGATGTTGGTATTTTTTTTATATGAACCATATATTACATCATGGAATTATAGAATTAAAATTTTGGTATCTCTACATTCCATTAATTTGAGTAGAAACCCATAAATATCAATTTATAGAGAACTTTTTTGGAGTTCAGTCCATCATAGAGGGAACAATTTGTAACCAATCGATGTAGTTTCTCCTTTATGGACCAATGTTATTGAAGAACCATATTTCAAAGATATTTCTATTTTGGAGACATAAAAATAAATATCACATGAGTTAATTTAAATGAGGACACATATTGATATAATGTGGAATAGTTCTCATTGACCTCTTGTTTATATTTACTAGTAAGAAAATGGACCACTCAATCATAAATAATATTGATAATTGCCTCATCCTGATTCAGATACATAAGTTCTATAAATATATTATCCTATACATGTTCTCAAGAATTGAGACACTGATTACTATAATGAAAATTTTAGTTGTGTAGTAAAATGTGACATCATCTCCCATGTATTGTCTTGTAAGGATATCAAATCTACTTTCAGGATAAAATATTATCCATAATATTTTGGTTACCATCATTAAATCGGCTTCATTTTCATGATGAAATACATTTATTTATAATGATAATTAAATAAATCTAATAAAATATTGGTATTAAAATTCATCATTAGGATTCCACTGTAATTGGAGGAACGATTTGGGAAAAAAGTATATACTAGAGAAATGATGAAAATCCCAAAGCTCGCTAAGTTGAATTTTGAATTCTCCATTATATTCCCATTTAGACATTATAAAGTGAAATTGTAGTATATTTTCCATTTCTATGAAGCATTATGGTTAAATAAAACCTAATAATATTGAAGTTACATATGTAATAGTTATTCCTTTGAAAAATATTGTACAACAATTAATTTTACTAGTTCTTGTATGTTTATCGACTTCTAGAACACAAAATAGATGCTAAATTATTAAATCCTGGCACCCCACATATCTATTAATAAAATCAATATGGGATAAAAATTAAATATTTATGATGATCCATACAATATATAAAAAGTATCTTAGGATGTTATAAATAATAAAAAGGAATATTTAATATGAATATTTTTGTATGATTTTTTACCAATATCAATATATTAAATCTCAGCTAACAATATAATTTTGATGTTGTAATAGAGATTTTTATCTTTGAGTGAATCATCATATTAGATGATAAGGGCAATGATAAATATATCTATAACTTCTATATATATAATATGGGACTTCAACTTCATAAGTTGTATCAATACATAAGGTTGTAAAAGATATTTCATGAGATTATTTAATGCTATATATAAATCTTTGTCAAATTGATAATTTTCCTTATTTCTCATCAATTTTAGGAAGGTGAATTATTTTCAAAATAGGTTGATGTTGAAGATCCTAATAGACTGGAGGATTCCATGAAGTCCTATAAACTATCATAGGTTTTTAGGATGTTTAATATCAATTATTTCATTAGTTTTCTTGGGTTAAACATCGAATCATTGATAATAGACCACGAAAGTAAGACATTTTACAAATATCAACATAATGGAATATATAAGTGTGTTTATCTTGATGTAGTCTGAAAATAGATTCAATAAAAACAATTTCAAATTATTGAAATGATATTAAAATTTTCATGATTTTGAATCCTTGTCATCTACATACCATTTCACAATTATTTATGTAATGCAATGGAAATAAGTTTCACAAGTCACTAGTAAGGGGATATGAAATTATTTAGAGAAACAAGATTTAGATTATATAATTATATTTTCTATAAATACTTATATGAATTTTATTTTCCATCATTAGGAGACATTATGTTTTGACTATAGCCTAAATACATATCCATGATTGGAATGAATTTAAAACTAGGTATTCTGTCAATTACCAGTTCTGTGATTGTGTCTTGGAAGCATTCCTATATAAAATGGGGGTTCAATTCGATAAAATAAATTAATATCCTAATTTTCAACTCCAATTTAAAATATGGAAAATGTTGGTGATATATTTATAGGTTTTTATCCTCTAAAATAAAATTTATCTCGATCAATTTGTATGTCTCAAATTACATCCTAGAATCATGAATCAAATTCATTATTATTTCAACCATTTTGAAACTAGGATGGTGTATAGATATGCATATGTAATGAAAAAAGATTTGGTATCTAATTCATCTGTATTTATGTAGTTACAAACAATCATATAAATATGTTGTTTGAGGATGTAAACATATTTATCTTCCAACTTAGGAGTCAAGGATTCAATGATAAATATAGGTCTTACTCTTTCCTTGTTTTCAATGTTCAAATTATTTAACTCATCTATGGTTGTTGAGAATCCCTATTTGAATGATAAAATAGAATCCATGAGATTTTTTTTTATTTTTTATAAATATAGATTGATGTACTCATTACTTATGTTGTAAGAGACTATAAAAGGGTTTCACAATATATTATAAGGTCGCTTTCATCCAAAGAGTGTAAGAATTCCTCAGGATTAGTTATAACTATATGAATGTGGAAGATTTTTCCAAATCCCATTGTTCATTTCTAAAAGTTCATATACAAGTGATAAATAATCATTTTATATATTAAAAAATGTCATTTAAATAAAAATTTAGGCAAGGAAACTTAAAGGCATGCTCAATATGAATAGATGCTATGAGAATATCTACATTTACTAAAATAGGGGGTGTAAGAATGGATTTATCTTGTCATGCATAAGAAAATAAGGTGGTATGGGGATCCATTCCATTATCTTGTGACACCCTATGATTTCTTAGTTCTAGAATGTTTTCATTAATAAGATTGGTAGGAAATAAAAACATCAATCTAGATTATTCCATTGATTACTCAAAACAACTTATATCTTATTAGGGGAAGTGACTAATGTTGTATCACTCACTGATGCACACTTCAACTGACTTTTTATTAACATTAATTGATGTAAATTGATTTGTAGAAGTAAAATTATATGTATTTAATCTAGAGAACTACAACATACACATAACTATAGTATTTTTGTAATTGATTTTATTAGAAAGGAACTGAATTATGAAAATAATGTCATGGTTAACATAATATTTATTGAAGTATATTTCATTGGAAACAATTGTGAATTGACTATAAAATATATGGCCTCTCATTTGTGCTTTCATAATGATCTTTCCCATGGATATCTGTTCACTTTTTTCATAAATATAGAACTTTCAATAAAAAAGTCCAAATCATAATCCATGTTTCCTAGTTAATAAAGAGTATAATTTGGAATAAGGGTTTTCACCATCGCATTTCCCAATATAGAACTACCAGTATTGGCATCATTGATTTCTTCAGACACATATTAGGGCTTGATATACCACTATATGGAATCTTATTATCTGTATTTCATGAATGTGATTCCCCTATAACAATTTATAGTTTTAATTTTTGAATGGTATGCTTTGTAACAGTGTAATTAAATATAGAAAAATTGAATGATTAATAATAGCTAAATGATGGATTATTTGAGTTCTTTGGAATGATGAATTGAATATAAAATTGAAATAAATTCTACTATGGTGGTTAGGTGGATCAAAAAAATCATTTTTCTTTTAAAATTGATTATTTGTTTCATCAATGTGGTTGATCCGTGGCTAGAGGTTTGAATGGCCTAGCCAACTATAATGGTTATCATTTCCCTATATCTGGATTGCGGGGTATTTTTATTATTTAATGGTTGTGTTTAATTGAACATCATCTATTTTGAGACAAGTTAGATATTTATAAAGAAGATATTAATCAAAATAATTAATCAAATCATTATGATTACCAAAATATTCATGTATATATTTATGTTCTTATTGGGTGTTTTGAAATCTTTGTTTCTTATTAATATCCACATGTGTGATTTTAGAGGGGAATGGAAACTAGACTTTGGGGTCTACACTCGGTGTGTATTCATATTCCCCTATGGCCACTTTTGTGTATATTTTTATGGAATATTATTTTTTAAGAATCATTTTCATCTAATTAAGTACTTTTTCTACATGATTTTGGTAAAACCATACTATGATTCTTCATCAGAGTGAAATTCCATTTTGTATAGTGGTTCCCGTTCTCACAATGATGGGTGTATGAAATCTATGAGAATCTAAACTATTTTATGTACATGTGGGGGTTTCTATTCCTTTGATTTTACTCATTTATGATAATTAGTAAACATTTGAAATGTTTTTAGTAATATGATTCTTCCTTATAAATTACCTAGATAATTATAGTTATTCCTAGTTGATTCAATCATGAATTAATGATTTCATTTGTGTGGTTAATAAATTTTTTATTTATATATTCATCAAAATTATTCACATTCTAGTCTTTAATTTCCATCCACTCTCCTTTAGCTGTAACAATAGACACATAAGTCTCATTTTACCTAAAAGTATCCATGGTTAATCGCCCCTAATTTACCATCCTATAGAGATAGTATTTGATGAGAAAAAGACTTTAATGTTATGTCCTAACATTATCTGATAGGGGTAATAATTATGGATATTTTTTATACAACCCCGTCAAGTTTTTTGATCTATAAGAGTGTGATTGTGTTTTTTTATAAAAATAACAATATAAATTGGGAGCAATTAAATTCAAAAGTAATACACATTATTATTTATATTGTCAATTTTATTTCGTGAATCTAATTTTTATTTAGATAGTATATTTTTACATTAGTGAAGGGGAATTATTATTATTTACGATGTGTTTTTACCTCAATATACTTTCTAGTTTTGGGTTCTAGAGACAATACAATTATTCATTTAAGATTTACAATCATGGTTTCTATTTTTTCTGGAATCCTTTCTCATATTGAAAATTTCGGTTGAGATTTAATTTTGGTGCACTGATTGGAATCCCAAAATAATTTTTGTTTTCTATGAAATTTTCCAAAAAAATCTGGAAAATTTTTAGGTATTATAGTTGTTTCCATATCATAATAGATACTTTCCACACATATTTCAAAAAATTTATCTTAATGAAGTTTCATGTATACAAAATATGTTATGCCCTTCCACCTGTAAATGAAATCCATTACTCTCTCATTTTGAAATTTCATTCTATTTTATAGGCCAAGAAGGATTTCCTTCCTTTATTTGAAGAAAAATTTAAATAGGGAAAACCATCATAGATCTTCATTATTTTAATGGATTTGATAGGGTAAGGTCTTTATTATAAAATACTATGTCCCTCTAAAGGCTGAATAAAAAATTTGTGCCTTTCTAATTGATATCATTTTGATATTCATAGCATTTTACAACATCTATACATGAAATGTGTATGAAAATGTAACATATTTACAATGATTCATAACATTGTGAATTTTGGGTTTAGAAAATTTAGTGAACAGGGAGTCAAATCCACCTATTGGAGAAACAATTTCTTATCTGGGTACACTAGTGTATAATTCCCTTGTATATATTCCATTCAATTAGTTATAGATTCAAGAAAATATTATGATTCTTCTTATTTGGCTGATGAAAGAGCATGAATGTTTCTATAATAATGATATTATTGTATCATCTTCACATGTGGTGGGTACGATGATTGAGTTAGCCTAAGATGTTTTACCTAAAATTGTTGATATAATTGTTTTAGTGGGAGATTTTATTGGTAATCAATTATCATTTCAATTAATTGGGTCTGTTGATTCAATCAAAAATTTAATACCTAGCAGTACTCAAATGTCATTGGTCTTGTAATATATTATTATTGAAATAGCAAACTGAAGGAGACACAAATCCTTTAGGTTAGTATTTCCATTTTGTTGATATATTTTGTCAGATAATATCAATCTAAATTTTCTTAAATATTCATATTTCAGCTACATACACATAAATTTTTTCTTCAACCCAATGGAGCATAAAATATTCTGGTTTTTGGGAATGCTCTGGATGAAACATCATTATTCAATTAATCCTAAGTGTTTTCTTGATAACTAGGTGAGAATAAGATATTCAAGGGATCTTAAAGATCAAATATTTTATCTTTGGTTCTAGGTATAAACACATTCTTATGAAATTTAAGTGTGAACGGAATTCTAAAAAAATGTGTCATTTCTATCATGTTTATGACCACTTTTTTACTATACATATCTATCAACTTCCAAATTTATTTTTGAGAATTTATTAAATTAAATTGATTAATTTTTGAGGTGTTTGTGATGATAGAAATAGGAAAAGGTTTGGTTGGTGGACACACATTAGATTTTCGAGCTATACTATTTCCACAGGGAAGCTGGTGGGAATAAACTAATAGCTAGTGAGGGTCATGGGTGGTGCTAATTCTATATTGAAACCAAATTTTAGTTAGTGGTGAGATCCAACCAGATCATGGGTCTCTAGGGAGGATGTGAATCTACCTAATGGCCCCTAGCCATCCAGTAGATGCTATTAGCTCCATAGTGGCATTGTTAAATTCTAAATAGGGACCAATTGTTTATATGCGATTTTTTTAAAAATAAAATCTACATATTTTCCCTATATTATCCCTATATCTCTTTGATCTCTAGTGACCTAAGGACAATTTTCAATTAATTTAGGACACACTCCTCCCTTCTATCACATTTGTTTGAGGTGATAAAAATGGTACAATCCTATAATTCCAATGCTCTATGTTCTATATATAATGATAATATTCTCTTAACCTTGATTAAAATTAATTTTATCCAAGAATTTTTGATCATATATATCAGTTTTTATGTTTTCTAACAAGATAATTATTTATCATTGATAAAAATTACACCAAGATTTAGAGAATTGGAATTTTCACAATGTTTTAACAATGATATATATCAGTAGTGGTTCATCATGGACATGATAAATAACGACCTACATTTTTGGTTTTGGTTTCACTATAATCATTATCCTCAATTTCTAATCATGTAAACTTTGTAACGGTTTCCGGATTTTGTGGTGGTTTGGATTTAGACATTGACCCTTGTGGTCAAATAATTATTATAGCTAAAGTAGGAAGTCCTGGTGTTTAGCACATCCGCTATATGGGTTTTGGCATGATTTTTGTCATGTTTCTTTATCCATATAAGGCCATTTCTGATGAATGATCACATATGGTGTATATGTGTCTCTCAATGGGACCTTTATATTTTTTTCACACATCTGGATTTTGATGGATATGGTAGTAGATTAATTTGACCTGATGTTGACCTATAATCTGTATCATGTATCATATATTACATTATTATATATTTTCAGTTGATAATGTGGGTTAATTCTCATAGAATATTACTTGAGGGGGAGATGTTAGACATTCGGTTGACATGTAGTTGGGAAACTACCTTCTAGGGGGATGTGTCGATCATGTTTTAGACAATCTGATTGTGAGTGGTATTTAAGGTGGATGAATAAACTTCCTTCCAATATAGGTTTGAAGTATGTAGATCTGGACACTAATATTCCTACATATATAATGTTCTTCAGTTATATAATTTATATATGTGACTGTTCTACTAAATTTTAGGAAACTCACCTATATATAATACAGACATATATTAATGGTCATTAGTGGTGCCTTATTGAGTGATGCAGTTAATCACAACTTGTGAAGTTTTGTATACCTACAAATTTCATGACTAGATATCCTGTTGGAACTTGAAAAGTCATCCAAGAAGTATTTCAAATGCTTCCATTCATGATCCAAGAGTGCATCCCATTTCAAAAGATTCGATTTGACGGACTGTAGGTCATGAATGTTGCTGTGGATTAGGAGTTATGAACAGTTGAAATTGGGCTGGAATACTCTTTTGTGGAGCCCATTTGTGAAGCTCGCTCTGTGATCACGGAGTAGAGGAACTTGATGGAAGCCTCTATGACTTCCAGGGAGGGAAAAATTAATCCTCTATTCCATGAATGGGAAAATGGTAAACACCATTATTATGATGAACTTGAGGGAACTGTCTTCGGTTGCGGAGCACAATTTCATTTTTAGCATAATCATCTCTTCACAATTCACATTTTTTCTCCACAGTGTGCTCTACTGACCCGCGTCACCTATAAATATCCATCTCACCCCCTTTCATATGTATGATTATGCCACCCCTTCAGTGGCTGATCACCCACTTTGCGGTGCTCCCGAGCACCGTGATTGGATTCCCTTCACAAAGGCTTCCTACCATTGCAATGGATGGATCCCCATTAAGGTTTTTGAGGCTACGTGAAGCGTTAATACTTCATAGAGAACTATCCTTATAATGTTCCATATGCTATGGCTAGGCCATTCTCTATGAGAACATTTACTTCATGAAGCTACTCCATGAGACCGAAGCTCCATGAGGCCCTAAGCTCTAAAAATCCACATCCTTTGCGAGACCCTATGATTTGTGAACCTCTTTCCATTGAGAAACACTATCCTTCGCAATGATCCAACCTTCGCACCCACTGGTCCATACTGCGGGGCCTTATCCCTTGATCCCACACTCATGATTAGGGTCGGGTTTTGGTCTCAGCCCTTCATTCTAGTCCCTTCACTACTATCAGTGAAGCCCCTGAAAAATGTAGAGTCGTACCATGAACATTTTGGGTCGAGACTTCGACATTTTCTATTGTGCAGTTATGTGTAGCCACCTTCCACATATGAAATTCCATGATTCAAGATAGTCCTCCAAAATCTATGAAACACCTTGAGTCAACATATTCCACAAGGTATGTTTCCCTTATTGTGAGTTGAGATTTTCATCATCAATTCCCCATGTTCCTAGATTCAAACCATTCCTCAAGTAACTCACCCAAACCCTATCACTTGAATCCTATACCACGATCCCCTAGAATGGGACTCTCTTTCCTATGTCCAACACAATCCATTATTAGGCGCCTTATGCCTAATAGTCCTATCTATATGACTATAAACTATATTTCTCCCTGTATGAATAATATATGATGCCTCTTGATCAAATAATGAGATTCCTTATGCGCCAAGCATGAGATACCAATAGTCCTTACTATATGACTTTAAACTATAGCAGTCTCTATCATTCAATAATAAGAAGCCTCTTATTCCCCATAAAATATGTCTTATGTGAAAATCATAAGATACCTCTTTCCATGACTACTATGGAATAATTTCATTATTGTTGGAAACCGTTTGAGCATTCCATTACTCCAACTCATGCTTCATGTGTAATTAATTTGGATCTTTATCCTCTTTCATGTCTGAAGGGACACCCTGATGGACTGGTACCATGCTGCTTCATCTCACCTACCATTCTGGGCCAACTCCATAGAAGAATTTGGATGACACTTTGAGTTTAACCCCATTATTCTAGTTTGGTCAGTGGTTGGCCCTCGTCTGTTTGTTTCTTTCTCAAGCTAATGCGATGTGGATTTTGTGATTAAAATATGGTCAGTAGTTGTCCCCCTTCATCATTCCTCCCCCATTATATACAGAATGTTGGGCATGTGATTCACAATTTAATATCACTGTGTTCAGACTGATTCGTATGCCCTTATTGTATTCCCTCTTATGCACTAGCGCATAACTGTATGCCTCAATAAAATGCCTCACCCCACCAATGGGTTGGAATTCCCTCATGTATATACATGAGGAAGAAATTATAGGCATCTTCCATATGTATTCCACCTTCACCATTGCCGCTCCATTGTGGCACCCGAGTAGCTTACATTCATAAGCCCCATATACCGTTGCCATTCCACAGCAGCACTCGGGAATCACCTATGTGTATGCCCCATCCATAGTTTCCACTGCATAGATGCACCAATGCATCTTCCATTTGTAATCCCCTTTGATAATTTTTACTCCATTGTGGAACCCATGCTACTTCAATGTGTAATATCCATCCACCATTTCTTCTCCATTGCGGCACCTGGGTAGCTTCCATGCGTCATCCCCTGGAACCATTTCCTTTTCATAGAAGCACCCACAAATATTCCATGAATAAGTCGCATCCACCATTTTTGCTTCACAGCGGAACCCATGCAGCTCTTATTCATAATCCTCATCCACCGTTGGCCCTCCTTAGTGGCACCCCATGAATCTTCCAAGCATAATCCCCAATCATCACCCCTCGTGGCTGTACCTTTTCACCACAATCATCTGGTCCATTATTATCTCTTGTTTCTCACACTAAGTATGACTCACATGATCTTAGAGTAAGGAATGACAATGAAAAATTCTATGGAATGCTTTAGTTTGTAATCCCCATCCCTCAACTAACCGAACTACATGGACATTGAGATTTTCCCCATCTAGGTACGGTACATAAAAATCCACCATGATATTCAAGCCCATCACCCATCGGTCCCGAACACCTCATGTTGGTCTACCCTCATCTTGTATGATGTTAAATAGTATTCCCCTTTATGTCACACCTGATGTAAAACTATACCCATTCCAACTATGATAGTTTTGATCCTTGTGTCCTAGACAGGTTATGTAGGAAGCCTCTCGGAGGTTCAACCTGAAACATCGGTAAACCTATTAAAACTATGTGAGTATTAATACATGTCTCCTAGATAGCATACATAGGAATACTTTTTTAGGATCAACCCCAAATCTGGTGAACTTCAATGTCCCTTTTTTGGGACCCAAATCTTTATTTTGTCCTTTAGTGGCATCAGATGAACTCTCAGACTGCTAACCACATATAAGCTCTATCATGTGTTTGGGTCAATGTTCTATGCATACTCCCCAATTACATTCCCCACATTGAACTATGTGGACATTGATTCTCAACCATGGGGATACGTTTGAAGCCTCCATGTGGTTTAAGATCGTCACCCATGAGCCATCCAAGTCTCTCCCTTGAGCCTTTGGGTTTTGGGAATGTATTTCCCCAACCTGGAGGTTCTACTTAATCTGGGTACAATCCAAGCATCCATTCTGATGGGATGCTTACTCAAGTTTCCCATCGCCCCACTAAACTACGTGGAATTTGATTCCCTTCCATATGAATATGTAAGAATCCTCTTAGTGGTTCAAGCCCAAAACTACCATCACCTTCACAACTGTCCCATCTCTCCCCCCATCCATTCCCTTCAACTCTCCATTAAACATCCTAATTCTTACCTTGTCTTCCATATCTTGGTGAATCCAGTCAATCCACTTGGGCATATATCCATGCATAAGCCCCACAATACCCATAACATTTTAACTAAGAGTGTCCCTCTTGCGATGGGCTGCTAACCACGCATAAGCCCCAACATGTCTTCAGTTCTCCGTCCTTTGGTGTACAACCCAATTTCATGTATCACCCTTAAAAATAGATGGGTTTTGATCCCTATTATCTACACAAGAAACATAGGAAACCTCGACGAGGTTCCATGTTATCCAATGGTAATCCATGGTGTTCCCCATTTTGGGGTACACTCTCCTTGATCCGCCCTTAGTGGTGTCCAGATCAGCCTTCACGGTGTGAAATATTACCTCTATGAGACACACCAACCTGGGTACACTCTCATTGGGAATTATGACCTATCCATATATTTTTCACCATTCTGGGGTGTTCCCTTTAAGATCCTACCTCAATGGTGTCCAGATCATGCTTCACTATGTGATATATTACCCTTTTGTGACACACCACCTCAGATCCGTCCTCGTTGGCCATTCTGATCCATCCATTTAGTAAACCATTCAGGTGATCTCTCCGAGGGATATACCAATTTTATCCAACTCTATGGGATGTTCAGATCACTCTCATTCCATCTCCTCATGACATTAAAATCACAGTCTACCTCGTGTTAAACATGAGATGCCTAAGGAAAACCACTCAAGACATGCCTTTGGTGTATCTATCTGTGCAAGATGTTAAACTCGCGACATAACCCATGTTAAACATCGGAAGTTAAGGAAAACATCAAGAACATGCCTCTAGAATTAGAAACCCTACGAATTATGTGAGATGCCTTAGGTTCTGTGCCCTTGATATTTCTTATTATGCGGAAGAAATGAATTGTGGATAAAATATGTATTCTCCATGATGATGATTCTCAGAGTCATGGATGTTTGGAAGTTTGCATGTTTTATGTCGATGGGTTTTTAACTATAAATATGAAGTCCTAAACCAATGATATGTTATCATGTTTGATAGGAACTAGTTTCTACTGAAATAGATCCATCAAGAATTACTCTAGTTCATGAAAAGAAAATGTTAGCAGGCACACTTTTTTGTAATGTAGAAGAGAGTTCCCATGATGATAATAATATGTGTTTTTCACACTCTTTATATTCATAAAGAAACTTGTTTCCATGAATCACTCAGGGTAGAACACGTTTCATCTCATTTATTTCGTGAATATTATAGCTAAGTAGTGCTTTATCATAGTTGAATGAATGTCTTGAAAGTAAAGAGTGTATATAGTTCATGAAGGAATAATGTTCACTAGTCTGAAGGGAAATAAACATTCATCTGGTTGTGAAAGAGGGTTGATGTATATCTCAATATGATTGATATATGTGTATCGAATATAGGATATGTGTTTATGTTAATGTAACATTTTATAATAATAAAACAATATAATTCTCACCCATTTGAGTTTGTACAATGTTTTTACAAGTGTTCAGTATGTGATATAGTGAATACAAAAGAAGTCAGACAGTGTGAAAGAATATTGAGTGTGTAAAGTGGATAGTGTGTGGTTGAGATTCCATGTGAAAAACATATTCTTGAATTCATGCATGTTCACATGCTCTCACGAGAGAATTTAAGTTTAACTATAACAACCCATGCATTAAGTTGATTTTAATGTATTTATATACAAAAATATATACATATGAAATTATGAATACATGAAAGTGTGAAGTTTAAAATTTTGTATTGTTTTACATTTTACATTGAGAAGATCATGAATATATATTTTTATACATGCATGAAGTTGGAAGAGAAACATACATGAAAAATATTTTTCATGATTTTGGGGCAGTGATTTGAGACTGAATCTGGGACACTATTACTTTCAATGTATTAGAAGATTTTTTTGTATCTGAGTTTTCAGTATTAATTGTGGTTAATCCATAAGGAGAAGAAATAAATCTTTCCCAAGACGTGTTGTACTGTGGTAGTTGATTATATAATGGTGATCAAATATTATTTGATCAAGGAAAACATCATTTAAATTATGTCATAAAATCTATATATGAATAAACAAATACATTGATTTTTCATAGATAGCGCACCTCCATTGGAGGGGTTTTATTACAAAATCATAACTTTTTTATCAAACAATATAATTATTTTAACTATCTTTTGATGAAGAATGTAACTTTAATATAAAAAAGAAATATTTGAAAGGAAGCTAAGTGAAATTTAAATTCTTGAATTAAAGAGGCTAGGAGAGGTAATCTACCTCAATGGAGTCAATCCAAACTCAATGCTTGAATATTCTAATCAATGACAAAAATATGTTGATCCATCCATCCTCTGGGGATATGAAACTTTTCATATACATAAGGCTTCCCTAACCACTATGTACGTGTCCGCATGACCTTGAACCACCCTGGATAGCCCCCTTGAACACCTCCTTGCACCCCCTGTACACCCATACAAGGGGTCTTTTTATATGAAAAAACCATCCTGGGCATGCATCGATTACTAGTAACCAATCATGACATCTAAAAACACATAGGTATGGGTTTGGCCATTTTTAGATATGTGAATGAAATTTATATGTTCTAATAAGGGAATGGTAGTAGTCTATGTCGGGTCTCATCTGGGTATATGTCAAGGGATACATAGCATGGTGTGAGATACTAGGTGTTCAATGTAAGGGCATGGGAGTTCAGGCATGTGTGGTTATGCTCCTCAAATAGATAAAAACACACTATAAAAATATAAGGAACCCAAAAATGAAAAAAATCCCTAATTAGAATTAGACCAATTAATATAAATAGAATAAAATTTACCCAAATCTAATGTTGAACTAACTATCGTTGATGGTGGTGGATAGAACCAACCTCATCATAAGAAACCACCTGTAAGAAAATAGTGGGAAAAGAAATGAGACATGAAAACTAATTTTATATATATCATCATTGTGTCAATTATTCAAGATAAACGAAACATTAATCCATAACCAACAATGAATAAATAATATTCATATTGATGTGTACATCCTAATACTAAATATCATGATCATTAATAAATAGAAAAATTTTAAAAACACCCATTTATTAATGAAAAACACGTGCCGAAACATTCACATTAAAAAATCCAAATTTCTCGTTAAAAAACTATATTACATAAATAATAAAAACACTTTTTATAAACATATTTTTGAGAAACATGGAATTGTGAAACCAGCTCCCCCCACACACACAACACAAACTCAACATAACCCCTACACACCCCTCCCCCTCAACTGCACATTTCCTACCACCCGTACAAACACCCTCCAACCGCTGCACACTCTTTCACATAGCCCCTGCCATTGTACCATACAAAACCTCTACAGACACCAAACACACACCCACTACACACCATAGCACAATCCTAGCACACCCTCTCCCACAATTCACACTTCCTACCCCCTTCACACACTCCCTACACACCCCATGCACCCCCGAAACCCCCTTCACACCCTCTCACACCCTTACACAACCCCATGACATCATCAAAACAACCCCAACACACCCCCTGTAATGTCTAAAATAAACCACAGACCAAAAACTAAATTCATTTTTAAATAATACCTATATATTTAATTTGTCTAAAATTCAAATCAAGAATATCAAGAAGTGGGGAACAAAGAAATTGGATACTCCTATCTACCTAAAAACAAGTCATTGTTTTTATTTGTTTCTTACCACATATAAGATGCTTCATGAAAAACTAAAAATTCAGATTCTATATAACTTTAATATGTTAAGGATGAACGTGCCACCGAAATCCAGATTCTATTAGGGTCACGAAATCTAGATTATGAATTGATTAAAACACTACAAGAAGGACATCCCACTTAAGTGATATAGATTATTCATCCCAACAAAGAACCAGGACCACCCAAATTTGAATGAAGGGAAAATACATTGTGAAGACATCACCAGTAAAAAGACCAATCACTATCCGTCCCACCATGATAGAGTTAGGTGGGATGAAATGAGATCGACACAGTTCCAGGAGATAACACCATCAGAAAAAAACCTAACGTCTCCACCATGTTCTAACTGTAAAACATAATTCCAATCTATTTTCCAATTGAAAATCATAATTAATTGAATAGAACCCAAAAAAATTTAATGCTCTTCACCATCACTAATAAGAAGAAACTCCATATAATTACTGATAAAGAACACATGAGAAAACAACTCCCCCACCCCCACCCATTCACCCCACTTCCCCTTTCACCCCCTACCCCCTGCTCCCACACTTCCCCTTCCCCCTGCCACATTCACCACCCCACCCACCCTTCTCCCACACCACTGCACCCCCCACATACACCCCTACTACCCCAGCCCCCTCATACTGCATCCACACTACCCTCCCCTCCCCCTTCCCGACACATCCATTCCGTTTGGCGGAGAAAGAAAGGATGTGATGGCAAGAGGGGGGTGAATTGCCTTTTAAAAAATGATTAACAAATTAAAATCAAAGTTGAAAGTGCAGCGGAAATAAAGAGGAAAGACACAAGAATTGATAACAGAGTTAGGCCAAAAACCCGGCCTACGTCTCCGCTCCCAACTCAACCGTTTAGAGATTCTACTGCTTGCTTTTTAATGGTTGTAGAAAGAAACCCACTAGCCTTTTTACAGGTGAAGGCTAGCTCACCTATTACAGCTTGCTTTTAATGGTTATGCAAGAACCCACTTGCTTTTAATGGTTGAGCAAGAACCCACTATCCTTTTTACGGGTGAAGGCTAGCTCACCTTTGACTCAAGCCTTTTAAAAGGAAAGGCTTGACTAACCTCTTCACACCTTAAAGGTGATGTGAAAACCCAAAAGAAAGGATGAGAGAAAGAGATGGGGTTTGTAGGCACAAACCCAAAATGATGCTCAAAATAAATAAAGCAATAAAAACCATAATGGGGAAGTCTTGGGCGCCAATGGATTGATGGAGCTGATGAAGGGCGCTCCCAAGCTTCTTTGGAGGTGCTCCTTGGATGTGGAAGTGTGTTGGAGCAAATGGGGTTCCCTTGGAGGAATTCGCCGGAGGTTCGCCAAATGGTGGGAAATGTGTCCGTTGGCTTCTCAATAGTTCAGGCTATGTTCCTTAGGCTTCCTATGGTTCAAGGTCCTTTATTTATAGAGGGGGAACCCTCATATGGCCGTTAGAGGCCTTTGGAGCCGTTGGAGAGGCTTTCGGAGCCGTTGGAGGCCAAGTGGACCAGCCTGGTCAAAGGCCCAACGGCTAGTTTGACTGGCTCCACCGGCTGACCGGTGCTGAGCCACCAGTTGGACGGTGTGTGCAAAATGGAGAGGGCTCGGGCTCAGGCTCCACCGGTTGGCCGGTGCTGAGGCCACCGGTTGGCCGATGGTGAGGCAGTAGCTTCCTCTTCTGTGCAGGTGCCACCGGGCGACCGGTGCTGAGGCCACCGGTTGGCCGGTGCTGAGGCAGTAGCTTCCACTGTTTGGGCTTGGTGCCACCGGCTGGCCGCTGGTGTGACACCGGTTGGCCGGTGGTCTGGACAGAGGGATTCCTTCTGTCCAGGCCTCCATCGGCTGGCCGGTGCTCTTCCATCGGTTGGCCGGTGGACTGAATTTCCGTCCACTTTGCCTTGTTGCTTTCTTGGCCCAATTCCTTGGCCACCTGAAATCATGCCTATCATCCATAAACACTTAAAACAAGATTAGATAAATAAGAGGGTTATTGTGATCATGAAAACTAAACCACGAGGGGTTCGAGAGGTACAACAATCTCCCCCTATTTTGATGATCACAATCACCAAAACAAGTAATGTAGAAAATGAAATGAAAAGCATGCTTTAAAGGATTTCTCCCCCAATCAACCAAGAATTTCTCCCCCTTTGTGATTATCAAAATAGCACGGGGCACAAAACTTGATTGAGGGAAACGTTTGAAAAACAAGAAAGAGATTTTAAACCAATTGAAATTTTTGAAATTTGAATTGAAAGTTTTGAATCAAGAATTCAATAACAGTTTGAATTGAAATTTTTGAAAAGAAAATTGAATAACAGTTTGAATTGAATGTTTTGAATCGAAAAATTGAATAACAATTTAAAAAATTTGAATCCAAGTGTTGAAATTGAAAGTTTGAATCGAAAATTTTGAAATTGAAATCAAAAGGGCTTAAACGATCCTAACTCCCCCTAAATAAAAACAACAAATCACCGTGGAGAGGTTTTTGAAACCGAGACAAATTTTGGCCCGGAGAGACTCGCTAAGAGGGATTTTTCAATCCATACTTGTCTAGTGGCGGGTCTTCTCCTAAAAAATTCATCGTTAATGAAAATGGTTTTGGGCCTACCATACCGGGCATTTTTACAATTTCACTCATAGATTATGTGCCCGGGTTTTTTACAATAATTGCAGAATTTAAATTGGGAGCTCCCCCTTACAAAAATAGTAGGTGCATGGGAAGAGGAAGCTTGCTTGGAATAGCCAAGCCCTTGGGTGGTTCTAGTTACACGTTTGGAACCAAGCAAATTGTTCAAATTTTGTTCCCCGTGGGTGAACTTAGCTAGGGATTCCCTTAAATCTTTGATGGTTGATTCCATGGAATCAACATCGGGAAGGTTTTGGATTTTGAGGGACATCTCTTCCTTCTCTTTGAGAAGTTGTTCTTTTTCGGAAGAGAGTTTTTTGAAATTCTTTTTTAAAGAAACAAATTTGGAAGAAAGTTCGTGAAAACCTTCCTCCAATTGATCTCTAGCATGTTGGAGATCCTCATAAGACATGTGATTGAAAGAATTTAAATTTGAAGAACAAGAGGATGAGGAGTCGGAAGAAGTTACCTCATGACATGCCATTAGGCATTTATTACCGTTGTCGCTCGAGGAGGAGGAGGAGGATGTGGAGCTATCACTCCAAGTGGCCTTGAAAGCCTTCTTCTTCTCCTTTTTCTTGGCCTTTTTCTTGTTGAGTGGGCAATCGGGCTTGTAATGTCCTTTCTCGCCACACCCGTAACATTTTACCTTGGGCTCGGATTTTTCGTTGGGTTGAGCCTTGCGGGATTTATTCTTCTTGTGCTTCTTCATGAACTTGTGCATTTTGCGGGCAAGGTTCTCCATTTCGGAATCGCCGCTTGAAGAGGAAGAAGATGAGGAGGAGGATGAGATTTCTTCTTTTTGTACCTTGAAGGCGATGTTCTTTGGAACATTGATCGGTTTGCCTTCCTTTTCAGCTTGCCTCCTCATGGTGATCTCGTAGGTCATGAGGGATCCGATGAGCTCTTCGACCGGCATGTTTTTGATGTCCTTCGCTTCTTGGATTGCCATGACCTTCGGAGCCCATGAGCTTGGTAGGATCCATAGGATCTTCTTGACCATGGTTTCTGTAGAAACATCATCACCAAGGGACTTTCTCCCATTGCAAACATCAGTAAAACGTGTAAACATTTCAGTAATATTTTCAGATGGATGCATGGTAAAAGACTCAAAATCTTGACGAAACATGTCCAATCGAGTGTCCTTGACTTTGTTGGTCCCCTCATGGGTAACCTCCAAAAGTTTCCAGATTTCATGTGAGGAGGTGCATGTGGAAACTCGATTGAACTCATTACGATCAAGGCCGCAATGAAGAGCGTTCATGGCTTTTCCATCAAGCTTGAAATTTTTAATATCGACTTGGGTCCATTTGGATTCATCGGGGGAAGAGAGAGTGTAACCTTGCATGAAAATTTTATAAATGGGATATCCTATGCTTCTAAGAAAAGTAGTCATGCGGGTTTTCCAATAATTATAGTCGGTTCCATCAAAAAATGGAGCACGACCCAATGAATAGCCTTCGGGGGCGAAAGAGGTTGAAGCCATCAAAAAAGATTTTGAATTTGAAACCGGTTAGGGTATTACTCAAATTTTGCCTTTGATACCAATTGTTGGCCGGAGAAAGAAAGGAAGTGATGGAAAGAGGGGGGTGAATTGCCTTTTAAAAAATGATTAACAAATTAAAATCAAAGTTGAAAGTGCAGCGGAAATAAAGAGGCAAGACACAAGAATTGATAACGGAGTTCGGCCAAAAACCCGTCCTACGTCTCCGCTCCCAACTCAACCGTTGAGAGATTCTACCGCTTTCTTTTTAATGGTTGTAGCAAGAAACCCACTAGCCTTTTTACAGGTGAAGGCTAGCTCATCTATTACAGCTTGCTTTTAATGGTTATGCAAGAACCCACTTGCTTTTAATGGTTGAGCAAGAACCCACTAGCCTTTTTACGGGTGAAGGATAGCTCACCTTTGACTCAAGCCTTTTAAACGGAAAGGCTTGACTAACCTCTTCACACCTTAAAGGTGATGTGAAAACCCAAAAGAAAGGATGAGAGAAAGAGATGGGGTTTGTAGGCACAAACCCAAAATGATGCTCAAAATAAATAAAGCAATAAAAACCGTAATGGGGAAGTCTTGGGCGCCAATGGATTGATGGAGCTAATGAAGGGCGCTCCCAAGCTTCTTTGGAGGTGCTCCTTGGATGTGGAAGTGTGTTGGAGCAAGTGGGGTTCCCTTGGAGGAATCCGCCGGAGGTTCGCCAAATGATGGGAAATGTGTCCGTTGGCTTCTCAATAGTTCCGGCTATGTTCCTTAGGCTTCTGGTGGTTCAAGGTCCTTTATTTAAAGAGGGGGAACCCTCGTATGGCCGTTAGAGGCCTTTGGAGCCGTTGGAGAGGCTTTCGGAGCCGTTGGAGGCCAAGTGGACCAGCCTGGTCAAAGGCCCAACGACTAGTTTGACTGGCTCCACCGGCTGACCGGTGCTGAGCCACCGGTTGGCCGGTGTGTGCAAAATGGAGAGGGCTCGGGCTCAGGCTCCACGGGTTGGCCGGTGCTGAGGCCACCGATTGGCCGGTGGTGAGGTAGTAGCTTCCTCTTCTGTGCAGGTGCCACCGGCTGACCGGTGCTGAGGCCACCGATTGGCTGGTGCTGAGGCAGTAGCTTCCACTGTTTGGGCTGGGTGCCACCGGCTGGCCGCTGGTGTGACACCGGTTGGCCGGTGGTCTGGACAGAGGTATTCCTTCTGTCCAGGCCTCCATCGGCTGGCCGGTGCTCTTCCATCGGTTGGCCGGTGGACTGAATTTCAGTCCACTTTGCCTTGTTTCTTTCTTGGCCCAATTCCTTGGCCACCTGAAATCATGCCTATCATCAAAAAACACTTAAAACAAGATTAGATAAATAAGAGGGTGATTGTGATCATGAAAATTAAACCACGAGGGTTCGAGAGGTACAACACCTTCCCCTCCCCCTGCATAGCCCCTCCCCCTCCCCCAGCATAGCCCCACCCCCCTCACCTACAACACCATCCCCTCCCCTCCCCCATACTGAACGATCCCCCTCCCCCTTTCATGCCTATCCCCCCCTCCCCCTACTACACCAACCCCTCCCTCTCCACCTTCTTCTTCTATATTTACATGATATGTTTATTGGGGGTGAGGGGCACTGCTAATTAAAATTGTACACTAACTCATATTGTGTGTGTGTTTATTTCAAGCTCTATAGGAGGGAGTAAAAAGATGGGCTATGCTTTTCTAACTCATAGATGTTAAAATAGAATGTTTCTAGATCAAATAGATAAATAAATTCTTTAAGAGGATATACATGAGGAAAACGTATAAATGGAAATAAGAGAACTGGAGTAGAAATAAACGAGTCTAAAAATGACACTAGGAGTTGTTTCCATGCTTGTAGGAGTTAAATGAAATACTGAACTTTTGTTTTTGTTTCTAGTAGAAAAATCTATACTGTAATGAGAATTTGTTGCCTTATTTTGGGCGATGTGGGATAGAATTTGAAAGGCTTTTGATTCAGGAAGAATACAAATAAAAAAACACTTGAACCTATTTGGAATACTTTAGTGATAGATTCATTATATTCTCAGTTTGGTACTAAAGTACCCAACATGCATGAAGAAAAGATGAAAGGAAGATTATTTGGCTGGAATGTAACAAAGAAATCATCCATTCAAGGTGAAATGAGAAATTTATTATTGAACAGTCCTTTTAAAGAGTTTTTTTTACATAAGGGAAACAGAATGTGGATTAAATCTCGGTTACATCATATGGTACATGGGGATGAGGTTTAGCTAGATTAATCTTATGATTAGGCAGGACAGTTCTAGACTCCGATGTTGCAGCTCTTGTAACTAGTGTTGTGGATATAGATCAGTCTGATTTTACAGTAGCAATGTTGTTTGGTTCTTCAGGGATAGTGTTATTGAGGATGAATTTGGTGACTTATCACAAAATACTGAACTTTCACCCCTCCTTCACCCACCCATGCTCCCAGCCTCCCTATTGCACCCCTCCTTCACCCCCACTACCCTGACCCCTATTATCCTCACAACACTACACCCGTACCCCAATAAACCCACCCTATCCTCTTCCCCTCCATTACCCCCACTACCCCAATACTATTCACACTCCACTAATATGAATAGAAATAACATAAAATAACTAATTGGTCCCTAACCAAACTAACCTATACTATAAATAAATATTTAATTTCATTGAATATTATCTCTAACTACTCTTTGTTTTGTAATTTTTATAAGAAACCTTTTTTGGGATATGTGTGAATGAAGAAAATAGATTTCCAAAATCCCCATAAATAAATTATAGACAGGAACCAAAATTAAAATTCTAAAATTAATCATTGTATGTAGTTCAGCCACGCACCATTGGATTTGGGAGGATATAAGACACATCTTGAGATCTATGTGAGAGCTAAAATAATGTAAAACCTAAAGATCTATGTCATCAGTCACTATCGCCATTATTGTGTCCCAATTTATATTAATCAACTCATTATTTCCAATATGCATCACCTCATCAAAAAATACACACCAATGATACTGAACACCACAACTCCTTACCGAATTTCACTAGAAATTCCTATTTCATCATTGAATCACGAAAATCCTGAACCTACAATAGACAAACCATCATAAAATTAAACATGACAATAACACTGAAATGACATTCACCAATGATAACATCATCCAGGTATACAAACCAAGATGATCCAAAATATCTAACATAATAAAACTAATCAAACCAAATTGATTCACTAAAATAAGAAGAACCAAAACAGATGGACTTAAACAAAACCAATTAGAAGTGACCAGATCCAAATCAAATATAACATATTACTAGTACTACTAGAAATGAGAAATCCACCCTAGTTTAAATAAAACATAATAAAATAATTAAATATTTAACTAAATGAAGGAAATAAAGAAAAATTTATTCATTAAAATAGGATCCTAATGGTATAGATCTATACTAAACCAAATAAGTTTAGACTAACCAAATTAAATGGAATTAAACTAACACTACTATAATCTAGACAACCCAAGTTAAATTAAACCAATGAATATAATATTTAAATAAAGTTACCTAAAATAAATCTTTAACAAAGCCAACATATTATAAAAACCAAGAATTATACCTCTAGATTACACTATCCTTAGAATCCAAAACCAAACATGTAAAATGTATTTTAGAAATAAAATCAAATTTTTTAAAAAAATATTATAAAAAATAGTAAAATGTTTTCCTTAATATATATATATATATATATATATGAATAGGTATATATTTTATAATACTATGATTTCATCCCCACTTCCCCTTACCCGCCCTTCCCCCCACAACACCCCATCCCCCACTAGAACCCCCACCCCCACTTCCCCCTACACCACCGCCCCCACCCCCACTACACCCCCACCCCCCCACACCCTCACTGCATCCCCCACCCCCACATCCCCCCCTACACCCCCATCACCCCACCCTTAATTAATTTCAATTATTTTTTTTATATAAATTTTTTCAATCACCTGATTGAATCTAAATAAAATCACCTCTTTTGTATTGATCCATAGGTTGAGAGATCTCTCCGAGCATGTGATATAAATTTAAAAATCTTTTAGAATTTGGATAGAGTTCTTTACTGTTTTATTATAAATTCTTAATCCTCATATACTTCTAGATTTTTTTGTAAATAGTGATAATATGGAATAAAACATAGCTCAATTATATCAACCAATAAGAGATTTATGTGGAAGAAATTTTAACTATTAGAATACTTTATTGGTGATTGGAAATAATAATGTAGACATTGAGTAAAATCATGTTCTAGTACAAATGTTTCCAATTTTTCATTTTTTTGTATGTGAAGACCCCAACATGAACTTGATGGAATTTGGAACTGTGTTCATTACCTAAAAATGAGAGAAATTTCATAATCTCAAATAAAATAGAATTAATTACCATTCACTATAGAGGTCTCAAAAAATAATGGATGGAAAAAATACAGCTTAGAGATGTCACAAGCTAGTAATAGCCTTAGGGAGTAATTCATTAAAATCTATTCTTTTATTCAAGGAGCACAAAGTAAAAAAATTGAGATTTATACCCTAATTAAAGCTAGTGGAGAGGCTCTTTAGGGGTATTAGGACATGTTATATATGTTTTATACTACTCATAAACATAAATACAACATATATTATAGTGATTTCTTAAACATATTATATCGAGGCCTTCTGAATAGTGATAGAAAACTATTGGATTCTTCATAAGATGGAGCTCTCATGGGAGAATATTAAACATGGTCCAATGATTTGATATAGAAAGAATTTTATAAATCTCCAAATTTTCATAAACAAACCACTACTAAAACTATTTATAAGGTAGAATGTTTTAAATCACATTTACATGAGTCTATAATTAAAAAAAATAACTTGTCATATAGAAGAAATAGTGTTTAAGAACTTGAATGAAGCACAAAAAAAACCCCATGGGGCTTTCAATTTTTTATTTTATTAAGACTTTTTATATACATTTTCCATTAAATTTATAACCCCAAAATTTGTGACACTATAAAAAAATAAGATTATTCTAACAACGAATGGAGAACAACGGTTTCAAGGAGTATTCAATAGTTGGATATGTATATGGAATGAAATATCAATCCATGTGACTATTCTAATAGATTTTATAATAGACCATTCATCCATCTTATAATCATATCATCGTAACATCTGATTTTTAGAATTTTCATATTTAAACAATATATGACAATCAAACCCAATGAAAAAAATAAAACAAATAATACCTGATGTAATAAGTAGAAACAAATATACACTATTAAATACAAATGTGATAATTAAGAAGAAATTAAATCCAAACAAATTAATCATACCAAATGAAAATTGAAAAGGATTTGGATTTGAAATCAAAGAAAACCTTCTCTGTTGAAAAAATCACAGGGCATGTGAGGAATTATAACCATCTTGGTTGGTATGTATGCTGATGTTTATTGGAGAAAATCAAAGATAATTGAAACCACAACAACATTAATAGAATGATTATTTTAGGAAATAAAAAACAAACCCTAACACACTGTACTGTAGGACAATAAAATGATGTGATTAATGGACCACCCACAAGTTAGAATTTAAGGGGTTCCTAGAATGTGTGAATACTGAAAAAACATTACACATTGGTGAGTCAAGTAGGAGGGTGGATCAAAGGTGGAGGAATATCTGCTACCATGTTGGAAGAAGAGGATCATTGGGAGGTTGGGTGGTCACGTTGTCGAAGGAGAATCATCCTGAGGTTGGGTGGTTGTGTCACCGTCATAGGATTTTATTGTGGTTTGGTGGACACATCATAAGAGGATAATCGTCATGAGGTTGGGTGGCCACATTTCTAGAATAGGATAGTGGGACGTTGAGTGGTAGCATCGGGTGAGGACAATGGTCAAATGATAAATGGATGAAATCCGCGATGGAGAGATCAAGAGGAAGAGTCTACAAGCAAAATAAGAAGGCTTTCGAGGGTGAGTCAGAGAGCGAGCGAGGAAATTCGCCAGGGATGTTGAATTTTCATGACTAAAGAAACTACTTCTTAAAAACTATGGTGATATAATAAGATTTATACATAGATTCTTTAAACTATTTCTATATAAGTGTGGATAAATCATAAATTTCTAGTAGTGAATCTTTTATTAATGTAGAATCCTAGGTTTGGTTTGATATTATTGGTCATTCATAATGTATTTCTCAAAGACTCCATCATTTTTGACCACTCACACATTGAAGGGCATATTTATTTTTGGGATTCGATATTTCCAGCATTCATTGATGAAATGAAGTGACGTTTAAACTCAATACTAATTGTAACATTATTTGGTGCTGGTTAGAGATATGTGATTCTATGTTGTGATTCAGGTTCTTATTTGGGTTGTGTTCTTATGTGGTAATATCATGCAGTGTTTTATTTCTCATTTTATCCTTGACCTTATTAGAATAATTATCTCACTCATTATTTAGATCTTATAATAGTTGTGTATACCCTAAAATGTTATCATCGTTATCTTTTCGGGGGTATTTTATTATATACTCTGACCACAAATGTTTTCTCTATATCTTGCCTAAAATTTATTGAACCTCTATAAGATAAGATGTATAGATTAGTTACAGTCATTATACATTAACATTGAATATAAACCTTAAAAAGGTATAGTAGTTGATGATTCTCTTAGTAAGAAGTTACCTTATGAAGATAAAATATAGTAAAATGATGATGTGTACATGATTTGAATTTTTTCTTAGATTCACTTCGGATTCATGGAGAAGGTGTATTATTTTATTTTGGAATGTGTTCATATGACATATTCTATCTTTGAAATTATTCTTTTTGAGTAACAACAAGATAATGAATTTTAGAGTATCACTATATTTTTATATTCTTGGATGATGATCATAGAGTGGTCTTGCATTGTGAAGGTAATTATTTGGTTTAGTAGATGACATATTTTACCTTCATCGATGAGAAATTCCATGTTTACATATTTTTCTCAATCATTTTTGGATTTACATCCCATAACCATAATGATGGATTATGATATGATGGATCAGTTTTCGATCCATATTATAAAACAAGACATATAAAACATTGTTTCACGATGTTATTAATTTAAATAGATAATGGTTGAGCACCATATGCGTTTAGGTTTTCTTCAGCCTCCTTCTATGTCAACATGGATGTTGAATAAAATATTGATCAATTTCATTTTTGTTTTACCTCAAATTACCTATCGTAAGAATTAAATTGGGTGGTGATCAAGCGATTGAAGAAATAATTATATTCTATAACAATCAGTGACACCAATAATGTGAATGACCTACAGAAGTTGTATATCCATGAAATTGTGATCATGTTTGGGATTCCGTTCATCATTTTCTCAAAAAGGGTCCCTTGTTTTTCAATATTGTTTTGGAAGGGAGATTGTTTGGAAAAAGGAACTCATGTTATGTTGTTTACAATAAATCATCCTCATATGGTTGGGAAGACCAAAAGGGATAACTATAATCTAGAATATATTCTCCATACATATGTAGTTGACATTGGATTTTCATCGGAAAGTCATTTGGGTATTTTTAAATTTTTTAAAAATAATAGTAATCATCCATCAATGAGAATAACACCTTCCAAGGCCTTTAATTTCCATCAATGAATCTTTACTCTTTATTTGTTTGAGGTTTATGAATCTTTATAGGATGGATAAGTTTTTTTAAATATAGTTAAAAATATCGTATTGGACAATCAAGATTTAGTTATTTCTTAAGGCTGATAGAAGGCATATACAAATCTACATCATCATCCTTCCGAACCTTTGATTGGTGATATGGTGTTTGTTATTGTTTCTCCATGAATGGGTAATCGATTGTTCTAATGATAATGTAATATAACTATTATTTATATGGGACCATTTGCGATCATTTAATTTATTCGAATGATGGTTTAACATTGGATTTACCACAATTGTTATTTTTTATCCATAATTGTTTCCATTTTTTTAAGCTCAAAAAATACCATATGTACTTGTCCCATGTAATAAATTGGGATGACCATGACTAAAAACATGATATGTCAATGATTGAACAACAAATTGGGGTACAATTTCAAGTGGAGGTTCTATGTGGGATGTTTATAACATTTTTATTGGATTTATAGAAATATGGTTTTAATTATTATCATACATGGGAGTGTGAGAATTTTATTATAGATTAATAACTTCATCTATTTAGAGATTATCCATCATAAAAATAGCTTTCTGGTTCAAAAAAATATGATGGAAACAATTGTTACATCCCTGTATAAATTTTTTACTACTTTACTTTTGATTTTATTTTTTCATTCCTTATTCATTTATGTATTTTCCGCGTAGATTTATGTTTTTTTGTTGGATAGGAGGATCAGAGGGGGTCACATGTGTTTAAGGGGTATAGAGGTGAATTATGAGGTTTTCATAGTTCATTATAAGTACCTATATAAATAATATATACATAATGTACATTTTCTAGCAAGTTAGGGCCACTAAATAGTGATGGAAGTCAATAATATGGATTTCCTATAAAAATCCAATAATTCCGCAAGAGGAAGCCACCAACTAGATAATGGGTGAATAGTGGAGTATGACTTATAATTTTGTAATATGGATACTCATGGTATGTCCTTTTCCATTTATTAGTGTTTCTATAAGATAATGTATTCAACTTAGAACCATTGTCTAGTCAATGGTTTCCAGTAAATAGCCAGTGGCACCACTTATGGTCCGGAAACACAACAGTAGTAGTATATTTTCCCCACATAAAGAAAAAATATAATTCTTAATATACCTATTTTGATCATATGTTGTTGTATTATTAATTTAAACATTCGTGGGAGAACTATTTTTCAAAAACTCAATTATTTAGTAGATTGAGGTTTTTGTTGGATGTTTTATTCCCCCATGTTATGTTGAACTTTAATTTAGTATTGGATCCCCTTCTTCATCCAATTCATCAATCTTCCCCATATGGATCAACTTTATCAATGATGGGTAATTTTTATCTATGTTTTCTATCTAATCGATTTCTCATTCATATTATAATTAAATCATCTTGACTAGGTCCTCAAACCTCATGGTTTGATGATCGATAATTATGGAGGTAAGTTATCCATTTGGTTTTATTTATTCTTGAACATGTAAATTTGGCAATTTATGATTTTGAATTATTAATAATATATCTCTTATCTATTTATAATGACTTTGTATCATGTTTCCTTATTGGATAACTTTGGGTTTTTTTATTCCATCTATTTCAACTTAGGTGGTTTTAGGATATGAATTTATTATTCATAGAGTACTTGGTTACTCCTTATATTGGTTTATAAAATATTTTGAAATTTTTATTTTTGGATTCTTAATGAAATATATTAAAAATGTAAAGGATATTTTTTTAAAAAAAAATTATTATATTATGAAAACTTTTGTGTAAATGAATTTCTCCATTAGTATTGGTAATGTAAATGGTTTTGTGCTATTTCAAAGAAAAAATTCCCTAATATGAGTCTAATGTGAAAAATTTTAAGGTGATCAATGGTGATTTTGGGAAACATCCATGGGGATGAACTAATTCATCATAAACTTATTCTCCTAAGTTAATTTGGGCACATCGTTTCCTATGTTGTGGAATGGATCATCACTCAGTATAATAGTTTTAACCCCAAAACATACTCAACTAGGGAAATGTGTACACCATGTGGCCTACTTATCAGGATAATGTTTTGAGCATCATAAATAAACTAAAATTTGAAATATTCGTGACATTGTTTCTCTTGTAATTTAGATAGAATTTGTTTATTGGGAATATTTACGGAAATACTTTAGAAACTAGTTTGTGGGTATGTTTTATAGCTTGTGAAAAGGGGATATTTATTCATACCTTTTATTATATTGTATTGAATAGTTAATCATTAATTGATTTAATTTACTTGGTAATAATTGGAATATTTTATAAATTAATCTTATTAATGAAATTTTTGGATTATACTAGGAACAATAATTTATTCCAATTATACACCATTGGGTGTGTATAAATCTAGTTATAATTGATGAATTTAAGGCTAAGGTGACACAAGGAGGTAGCACATGTTTTTCATTAGAAATTTTATGGATTCGAGAAGTCACACTATGCATCATGGAGTTCGGTATTGAATTTAATGAGTTTTTTGCAACATTTTTTTGTATTTTTGACATTGTTTTTCCTGTTGATCATTCTTAATTTATATTTTCTTAATTTTGGAATACTGAAGTATTTTATATCTTTGTCCCATTATTTAATGTTACTTGGGGAAAAATATTTCCCAATGAGAGTTCTTTATACCCAAGAATTCAACTCCAGTATATGGGGATTGGATATGTCCTTCATGTTGTATTTCAGATTATCTTAGTTTCTGGTCAATTGGGAAATTCTGGTTAATTATAACTCATTTTCACTAGTTATATTGGTTCTATTCTATATATATGTTCCCAGATATTTAAATTTTCGTGTCTATCCAAATATTGATACTAATTTTGTCATTATGATATGATTATTTAAATAAACTCTTTACCATAATATTCAAATATATTCATTTCCTTTGATGATGATTTTTCACTAGTTTACATAAGTCACATTTTTTTTTGAATATTCTATAACTCTTAAAATATTGTTTTCAATGTCACATCCAATCATTATAATATCTTTTTTTATTCATTGAACAATTTATATTAGATATGGTAAAAATCATTCAATTTTTCATTCAATTTACGTTCCAAATTGATTTTTATAGTATTCCCTTCATAAATACAATAACTCTAAACATTTACTCTATGATATGGTGCTGAAAAAATAATATTGAAATCCTCGTATTGATATCCATAAATAGGACTCAACATCAACAATCCAAAAAATACCACATAAAATGCAAATATTGGATCACATACATACCTAAGGACCATTGAAATTTATTGTTTTAGAGAATTAAAACAAAACCTTACATAATAATTCTCATGTCATAACATTATTTTTTTCCACAATACCAATATTTTATTATAGAACATTAAGTCTCAAACAACAATCCTATAATTCCACATAAATAAAATCTTTCTAGATATAATTCTTTAAATATCATAATTTATAACCTTATTAAAATGTAAAACATAAGAAGAGTGTTCTAAAACACTGAATAAGGGTAAAAATTAACTAAAAAAATTTAATATGATTTGTGAGAATAATATATGAATTTGGGTATGATTGAATAATCCATGTAAATGATAAATAAAAAATTGAAATCATACCCATTAAAACCTACTTCAGAAATCATAACATATGGTATAAAAATTTAATATATGAAATAATATTATATGTAAACAAAACTAAGATATGTGAAAAAACCCATTAGTCAAATGATAAACTTTAACATGATTAAAGAATAATAATAACATCTGGTTATCTTAGAGAATCATTTTTATATCAATATTACAATAATTCTTGAAAATGGGATAGCCTACCAACTAAATTACAATAACCTCTTTGGATAAACCTTTAACTAATTAAACATTAACTATTTACCAAAACATTGGGGAGTTATATTAGGATCATCCATCATCATGGGATATATCATCTACACCCCTAAATATAAAAAATTTCCACGAACCATAACAAAATCACAACTCTTGAAAGGCATCATTTTTCATCATAAAAAATACATTTATTATTATATAGTTTGATTTACACATGGAAAAGAAATGGGATCCCAGGTAATATCACTAAAATAACAAAAATCTATCCATTAAAAAAATAATGATAGTATAATGATAGTATATATCGAGTCGATCACCATTATCATCTGAATTTATTGAATTTGATGAATATAAATACCACTAAAAGATCAATAAAAATGATATAGATGGAAAATAACCTTTTGACATTAAAAATAACATTAAAAAACTAAAAAGTAATAAAATATTTTAAAATTTGTTTTTATATAATAAATTAACAATATTATAGAATAATATTTAATGAAAATAATGATCATGATAGTAAAAAATTCGGTTCATTTCATAAACTAAAAAAGATACATTTTTCAATCTTTTTTAGGAGATTAAACGGTTGCCTCAATGAAAAACATTAATAATTTTCCATTTAAAACCTTTTAATAAAATTTAAATAACGATATAAAATAAAGTTATTATATAATTGTATTATAAAATAATATTCATGAAAAATATTTTCAAAACATGGCTATGTAAGAGAATGATTCCCAATATGAAAGAAGATACAAGATTAATATAATATATGAACAACTATTTTTGTGTTTATTTAATAAATAATGTATTAAATGTGAAAAGAACATGTAAACCATTTTCATAAACATAGGGTAAATGATTGTAAATTTTTTAAGAAAATAATATCATATGATTTATATAATGAAACCTTCAATATAAACAATCTTGAAAAGAAGCCTTTAACAATTTGGTAAGATTAAAATAAAAATTCACTTTAATAAAAAGAATTATATGGCTCAATAAATCCCTTATATTTTTTGAATTAATATTTAATAATTAATTCATTGGGTATAAAGATCACAATACTAAGAAATCATGGTTCACGAACTGACACATGGCTCAAGAAAATGAGTTTGAGATAATAAAAATCCTTGAAACGATCACAAGTTTTAAGGTTATCATCAATCCATGATGTGATTATGTTAACATATTTAAATTCAAAAAAATCAAGTGTAAATAAAAAATAAAAAATTCATATATCAATTAAAACAGAATTATGGATTAAAAAATTAAATGAAGAAGAAGTACAACAAATGAATGTAAATTGAATTAAGAAACCCCTTTCACTTTGTAACATTAAACTCAAATCCAATAAGATGAAATCATTTTAATTTTAAGACAAAATAACCTGAATTAGGAAAGAATAATGATATAACATGGAAAATGGATAGGGAATACACTATATTAAATAAAATTGGTGAATAACAAAAAACTATTCATCAAAGAAGAAAAATAGAGGCAAAATGACATACAAGGAGTCCAAAAATTACATATATGTCCATTTACTCATTTATAATACCCTTATATAAATTATAAAATTATTTAGATCATTATCCATTTTTATTACTTTATAATTAAAAACATTTTTTCTTTTATCATAGTGAAATGTTTAATTACATAATCAGTTATCTCCACATCTAGTGTTTTGAGGACATTCAATTCATAATTTCAAGATTGATTCAGAATGTTGATCTTTTTCAAATAGGTCATTATTTCATAATATATAAAATAATAGTAATTTTATAAGTATATTTCTTATACATTAATTAAATATTTTAATTTATACATGATACATTGTTATGGAAAATAAATAATGTTACAATCATATAGACGATAAGCCATTTGTACAAATGATTAAAGTTCTTATTGAACATGAGGGAAAGAAGGTATATATTATTTTATATTTTAATAATTATTATTATATTATAGATATAATTTTATCTATTTAAATAAACATATATATAATCAATTTGATTTGGTGAGGAAAAACAGTTCACATTGCTTCATGGTGGATGTAATCATCTTGTATTCAAAAATGATGTAATGATTTTTTCAATGGATGGGAACCTAAAAATATATTTGATATATTAGCCTAAAATAGTGATAATATTTTCATTTATATGATATATATACATCAAATGACTTATTATAACCATTTTTGAGATTCAATGATGGAAAACGAATTACATCAATTCACATTATGGTGGTCTACCTTTCAAACGAATAATTGTTTCATTTCCCATTTAATTTCAGAAGGAGATATATATATGTTTTTTCATTAAAATAAATAATTCCTTGTGTATTGAATATACTATTATTATTATTTTATAATTTTTGAATAATATTTTAATGAGGCATAATAATTAATATAATGAAAAATCTAGTTTTATAAATTTACATATTAAAAAAAACTCATTACAATTATTACTAAATCGATCTTATGTTTGTTTTCGAAAAAGAGGAAATATCATCATCATAGAGGGAGTTTTCAAGGTATTTGGTTATTTAATTTTTGAACCAAAAGTGTCTTGATGTTTGAATTAGATAAGAAATGTGGTGTCCAATTATAAGGGAGGTGAGGGGGACTTTTTTTAATACAATAGATAATATATCATAATTTGTGTCCAAATCATTTCAAATATTTCCAAAATGAAAACGAATCAAATATAGTAAGGATATGGTTTTAATAAAATCATAAAATTAAATTTGTTTCATTTAAATGTTATTTGAAAGCATATCATTTGGATTAGCCCTTTCATTAACTAGTTTTAACCTTAACTACGATTAAAACATTTCAATATAATTTTTTTAAAAATTTACATATAAGTTAAAAATTGTTTCAAAATTGAAAAATTATGAAATTAATTAATATTTATTATTCTACTTTTCCTTTTTAAATTTTCTTATATTTTTAAAATAATTATATAAACTATATTTAACATAAAAACTATTGATGTCAATTGGAGAACAATTAACATAATCTGACTTTAACAAACATAATATTAATGGAATATGAATATAATAAATTGAAATATAAGTAATATATTATTATTAAATATAAAATTCATGTTACACTATATATTTCAAAATAAATATTTTTTTATATTTTTAAAGAACATACTATAATTTTCTATTTTTCCCACAAGCAATATGATGGCGTTGAAATAGAATTTAAGATAATTATTTAATCAGTAGATAATTAAAATAAATTCAAATAAATCAAAAGTAATTATTTATTTCTAAAATTACCCTTATTATTCTTAGAAAAATTATTTTATCTATTTATTAATATATAATATAAATTTTGATGTAAGATATTGACATTTTTTATTTTTTATTACTTAATATGATATATAAATTATTTTCATATAAAAACTAAATAAAATTTTTATAAATTTAAATATTGTTTGATTATGGAAGAACCACACTAAAATATTAGATTTATGGAATGTTTTAGGGCCATTTTAGTCCTTATCATATTATATTAAACCTTAATTGAAAAATTTATCATTAATGGGGAAAAAAATATTTAATGTTGTTACTATTGATAATGAAAAAGTAAATTATTTACAAAATATAAAGTTATAGATTCAAAATATGGGATAAATTTTTAAACATCAATTCATAAATTTAGAATAATTGAAGTTAAATCTAAACCCTAAAACCCTGAAAAAAAATTTCTCAAGAAAATGATTTTTTAATTATAAAAAGGTTTTTTTACCAAAATCAATTATAATTTTAATTATATAAAAATTTATCTGATTATTTTTAATCCAATAAAAATAATGATATTTTTAAACTAATTAAAAATTGAACGACACATCATAAATAATTGAGTTTGAAAGAGAGTTTTAAATAAAATTTAGAATATATCACAATTCATTGAATAATCAAACATTTTAGAAAATTTCAAAAAATTATTCCTAAGAAAATTTGTATTTGCTTATTTAAAAAATAATGTTCATTTTATCAAAATAAAATTCAATTATTTAGAAATAAAAACTTAAAAATAAAACATTATATTTCATGAGAACATAGTTTGGATAGAATTAATGCGTTTTATCTTGAATGAAAATTAACAAATATTATTATATAAAATATATATCTATAAAATATTATTCTTTAATTTTAATAAGGTTTTAAATTGTTTTACTATTAATATTACAACTATTATTGTATTCCTCAATTTTAATTAATTGTGTCCTCAAAATTTGAACTTAACCTTGGAAATCTAGGAATTAAAATTCGAAAATACCTTTCTCAAAAACCAACATTATAACAAGGGTTTGTAAAAATTAATTCTAGGATGATGGAAAGGGAAATATGATGGTTATCCTGAATAAAATATAAATTGGTTTCCAAATAGAATAACAGAATTGGGAATTTAAAATATTCACATGGAGGTAAAATTAATTTTTAAAATAATAATCTTGAGTGACATGTAAGATTGATGAACATAGGGTTAATAATCATTAGAATTTTAATGACCGAAAAACCATAAAATTATAAGGTGTTAAAAAAGACAATCAATTCATCAAAAAATAGATAGCAATATGATAAAAATTTTTCTAGATCTATTTCCTATTGTTGATAATTTCCATTACCATATGGGCTAATAACATATGGAAGGATTCCTACATGACATTATTATTTCATTTATTTATATATTTCCACGATAATATCATCCCCTTATCAAATAAATGAGTGTTAAAAAAAATTCATCACTTATGCACTAAAATCAAATTATATCATATCAAAAAATCTATAAAATGATAAAAAGATATTTATTATATCATTAGATAATAACCAAAACGAAAATAGTTTGAAAAACATAATATGATATATTAAATTCATAAACAATAAAATGAATAAATAATACATTAATCTCCAAAATAAAATAATTAAACCAAATTTTCAACTTACATCATTCAATAACATAACAAACAGTACAACCAAAATTACCTCTACAACCTTAACATTTAATAATTTGTTAACCGTAATGTTATATCATAACCGTTTACTAACATTAAAAAACAAATTATTATTATTATTCTTAATTAATAAATCATGTTAAATAATTTTATACACCTAAGGTTTACATGTACCTTTTTCCATAAAATTGTGTACCTAAAATATCAGTAATAATGTTAAACTCTTAAAAGGATGTTTCTATGGATTTTAACATGTGATCGATATTAAAATTATAAAAACAAGATGGTATTCATAAAAATTATGGTATACTCACATTAAAATATATTATTCTAAATATTTAAATAAACTTTTACTCAGATTCCAATTGTATAACCTTAAAACCCCAATAAAAAATCTAGTGCTAGAGACATAATTTTTACTTCTCAATCATTGATAACAATAAACATGACCAAATTTATACTGTATAAAAAACATCAAATGAAATTATAGGTATATTTACATAACCAAGGACATTTTATGATTATTTTTTTAAATAATAAGGAAAAAATCTTACATAAAAAAACTCATTTCATTAAATGAGTATTTTTCATAATATACCCACATTTCTTATTCCATGTTATATATTCAACATGTACTATATAATTATTTAAACTAGAAACCTTTCAATAAATAATTAATTTATAATATTTCTTTATAGCATAGGTAAATAATATTCAAAAGTAGGGTGATATCAAACTTTTAATAAGAATAAAACAAATAATTAAGAATTAAATGTCATTAGTTAGAATAGGACAAGCGTTTCGGAAAGATGACAGAATCAAATTACATGAGACTAAAATAAGTGAATTAATTCCTATAAAAACCTATTCATAAATCATAAATCATATCACAAGTCATTAATATATGAAATGATTCATATAATTCAACAACAATGATTCTTGTGAAAACAATCCTAATGAAAATGATCCATTTAAATTTGATGCAATCATAAATTAAAAATGTTGGAATATTTGGATAAATTTTCATATCACTATTATAATCACTCTATAAAATAGAATTTCATATCTATTAAATTCTAATAATCTCTTTGGATAATCCAATAGTAGAATAACTTCATAAATTTATGAAATGCGTTAGAAGACTATTTTTGGAAAAAACAAAATTAAGAGAAATATTATTCACACATATAATCCTAAAAAATTACAAAAAACCATTAAATAATCAAAAAACATGAAAGTATTCATTTCTTGTCATAAAATTAACCACTATTACTTCACAGCTTGATACATACATGAAAAAGAAATGGGTTTCATGCGAATCTGTTTGGAACAATCATAATTCCTCTAGAAAAATGAATAATGTTGGTACCATATCAACATATCCCCTATGTACTATAATTAACAACAATGGTTTTTTTCATTGATGAATATAAATACCATAACATTATCATTGGAACATTCTTATGGAAAATTCACATATCAGTTTGAGATTCTCAATAAAAATTCAAAAATTTTATTAAAAATACATTAATTTAAAAATAAAATTGGAAACATATAAATGAAATCTTCAAATAAATTATTGGTCATGATTACTATAAAATACATTCATGATATAAACTATGAAAATAAAAACTTAATTTAAAACATATTTAATTATTGTAAAAGGCGACCCTTGTAAGAAAAGATATATGGCTTTAAAATATTTTTAAAGTAGGTTAAAAATCATGTCAAATAAATTTTGGAAAACATTTTTGATTACAAAATGTAATTATATAAAATATTTAACAAAACATGGACATGAAAGATAATTATTCTAGATGTAAAAGAAGATATAAGATCAATATGAATTACAAACAACATTCTTGATCTTTATTTAATAAATAATAGTGGAAATGGAAATTAAACAGGTAAACCAAATTATTACCAATATGAGAATAAAATATATGTGGTTAAAAAATTAGAGTTTATGAATTCCCTAAAGGATCATTGAAAATAAATAATCTCTAAAAGAAGATAGATTATAACATAAATATTGTATTACATTGGTAACTTTAGATTAAAAATTACTTCAAAGTAATAGTAAAATATATATCTATAAATAAAATTAATTTCATGAATCAATTATTTCTAATTCATTCATGAAGAAATAAGTACACCATGAATAGAAATCATTGTAATTGACATGAAACATATCTCCATAAAACTAGAATGAGGTATGAAAATAACTTGGTATGAGTATAGGTTTTGATATGATTTTTAATCCATGAATTAATTATGTAAAGATATTTAAATCTGCATAAATCAATTGGATACATAAAAAATAGAGGTAAATTTACACAAAATCATTGAACAACAAATTCATTGAAGGAGAACTATAACACAAGGAATGTATATCGTATTAAAACCCTATTTACCTTTTTATAACATTTAATAATAATATCATTGGATGAAACATTTTAATTTTAACACAAAATATAATGATTTATAAATTATTCATGATATATAACTTAAAATTGATAGTGGATACACAATATTGAATAAATTATGATCATATCAACAAAATATGCACAAATGAAGGGAAACTGATTTAAAATCCCTTACTTAGAGTATAGAATTTTCATGTTCGTCCTTTAAATAATTTATAATAAACTAATATCTATTATAAATTTGATAATAAATTTTTTAGTTTTTAGTTTTTTTATTAATCTATATTTTTCATATATTATAACGAAATATTTAATTAAATAACCAATTATGTCTATGCTTATTGTTTTGAGGATTCTTGGTTCATAATTTCCAGAGTTATTTGATATGATGACCATGGTAAAAGTTGTAATTTTAATATTTTAATGAAATGATTATTCACATTGGATTTAGAAAACAACGAATCCTTACTTGGCCACAAGCGACAGCCGCAAGATGCCAAAGATAAAAATAATGGCCAAAGGGTTTTTAATACAACTGGGATATAATTTACCCTTTAATTAATAAATCACTAAACCAACATACCAAAACCAATCCAATCACTAAATGATGAATTAACAAAATAAAGACAACAAAAATTCTATATTCATATGAATTCTACTCCAAATTGTGTAACAAAAGAAGTCCAAAAACCTATCAAACTAAATATTGGAAGTATGAATTGATAATCACAAAATAACACTAGACTCTATGATCCAAAATCTCCATCTTTTGAAATCACCATACATACCATGTATCACATGGTGGTACTAAAAATGTGTGATACTTTACATTTTCTAATTTCGTTGAAGATATCATCTAAGAAAACCAATGTTCCAAACCTGGGGTTATTATAACACTCAGTATGTTTTCACCAATTACTTCCCTACACAAACCACTTGGACAAAAAAGATATCACATTTATATTAAACCATTTATATAAATCAATCCGGAAAAACAGTTTCTAACACAACATAAATAACTTCTAAAATCAATTGTAACCAAATGAAAACAATTGTTAATTAACCCAATTTCCAGTTTGTCATACTTCATGAAAAACAAATAAAAAAATCAGTAAAACCAATTCTCAATTTTTTATTTTTTCATAAACAACCCATGGTTAACCACTCACATCCACACATACTTCATTTGACAGTTCCATAATCATGATAAGTCTCTCATATTATCACCTTTTGTCACAAAGTCACACATCCATGATCTAGGGGCACTCACCTTGTACCCCAATGGTACATATCCCTTATTAATGGGTATATCAAGCATGAACTGACAAAACCCAATATATTTCAAACCATTCCAAATCACCAATATTAACTATTTCCAAAAAATATCACTTTTATTGAAAACCAAAGGAAAAACTAGTTTCATATCAACCATTTCATTTTAATAAACATTCAATATTTATTTAAAACATCTAATCAAAACTATGTGTACCAATTTAAAAAAACCCCATTTTTAATATCTATTTTAAAATAACGAACACATTGACTTTTTTGAAATACCCATTTTCATATATTTTCCCACATTTCCAAACTTTCACAAAGAAGGTTTTCCAATAAATTTTAAATAGAAAATTCAAAACAAATTCAAAATAGGATATTCAATTTGAAAGAACACCCATTAGTTCTACTATGTGGAGACAACAGAGAATCCACCAACCTTGACGGTTTTGGAAAATATAGACCACGGATGAAGAATGATCTAAAAACCTGGTTAATTCTCCACAAAAACGTCCTTAGATCCCCTCTCCTATCACACCTAAGACCAAATAGCATCATATATGTCATCCACCATCATATATACACCAAAAATGGGTGTAGATATATGAAACCGTGAATAGAGGAGAAGTATATCTAAGATGATCTATGAAACTGACAAAGAACGATGAAGAATGATCACATAACTCAAGAATCCGGCTTCGAAACATTAATGGAATCCTTCTTATGGACATCAAATATCATGGTAGAGGTTCTACAACATTAAAAGAATATAAATCTATAATTTGGGCCACGTAATATAAAAAACTATAAATTAAAGAAAAAAAGTGAAATCTACTTTTTAGGATCTCACGTTAGCTCCATGCACGGTTATTCTGCACTGTTAGAGAAATAGTGTTCTAATAGTGCATCAACTACTACATTAAGGATACCCTTTCATGATATCACTTACTGTGTACACACCATTCTTATCATACTTTCTGTAATCTACAACATCACGTGGTTTCAACATGGCTTTCTATACAGTTTTAAAAAATTATATGTAGACCGTTCGCCTCTCCTTTGACACCAAAACTTGTTGAATGTTTTGTCACCTATCCCATCTATCACCATTACACTTTATAAACAGAAAAATCATTAAATATTGGTTTAATACTAGAAATTGAGGCTACAAAATTCTCCCCACCATTGGTATTTCCATACTCAAAAAGTAGAAAACCATTGAATCCCTAAATGAGTTCCGACCATTTCTCTTTCATTTCCTTCTCGTGTTCCCAAATCTGTTCCTGAATCTAAACATGCATCCATAAAACATGAAATTGAACAATTATTTTTCCACACAATACATTCTATTGTATATTCATAATTTACACCGAGATATGTACCTATGAAGCATCTAGATCAATGTCAACATTATCCCATTTCATCACATGGTCAGGATCTAGCTTATACTTTTCAAATGAGAGGCGTGGAAGACATTATGCAGTGAACTGAAACATGGTGGAAATTACAGTTGATATTACACATCTCAATCATTTTTTAATATCTCAAAAGGGTCAATTTTCCAAGGAGATATATTTCCATGATTCCTGAAAACATAATGTCTAATTCATGGAGAGAACATCAGGAATATATTATCATTCACAGAAAACGACTACGGTCATCGAAGGTAACAAACATAATATTTATGATGATTCAGATCTATCTCCATCATCTTTCTGATTAACTAAATCTTCTCCATTATTTCATGGACTACGCTCAGCACCACAAGTTAGGCCTTACATGTTTCCACCCAACATAGTGGAGAACGAATAGGACACCCATACAATACATCAAATATGGATATCAACATCGAGTTTTGATAGATTTTATTACATGAGAACTCCACTATGGGTACATGGCCCTCCCATAATCCACAAATATCTTTTACAATAGCATGTATCATGTCTTCCAAAGTCATTATTATCCGTTTGGATTGGCTGTCCATCTGAGGATGATACACCGTTCTCATATTCAATAGAGTTCCAATGGATTTCTGTATGGATTTATAGAAACAAGATACAAACCTCAAATCTCTTCCTGAGATGATTGAAACAGGTATGTTATGTATCATTACAACTACTTCGATATAGATTTTAGATAGATCCTCCACTGTATGAGTCTCATGAATTGGAACGAAATGATCTAGCTTTATAAGCTGATCCACTATCACCCATATGGAATCAGGTTCCCAAATCGTTATTGTGTTACCTGTAAAAATTCCATCACTATCTGCTCCCATTTCCACACTAGGATAGATAAATTTTATGACATACTAGTTGGTCGCTGATGCTCTGAATTAACTTTCTAACAAGTTATTCACATTGAAATGAACTAAATGATATTCTTTTCCATGTCTCCCCCCCAAAACTATACCATCAACCTTGTATGAATCATCTTTATTTTTCAATTTATAGCCCATTTTGAATGGTGGTAAGAATGAGAGTGTTGTTTCAGAAAAGATATAGGAAAACCATCTAATCTCTGAACCATAAAACCAAACTATAATGATGTTTAAAACCCTTAATAGTCTCCAAACCATTTAGTTTTGAACTAATAATCAGAAATTCTACATAAAATGTTTGTTCCTCTTTAACCAACCTTACCAAATCATGTACCACTATAACTGAAAATAATCCCAACACATAACCTCAATCATCACATTCAACATGCATGTCAGCTAGGACTGACATCAACTGCCATTTATCTGTATCCTCTTTTCCGAACTATGTTAATGAAATTTTTCTTAATTCATCTTCCACCACATTTTCTTTTCTCGGTGTATACATAAACACAAATTCAGACATCTAGTGATACAAAGTCCATCTCATTTTCTTCAGATTCAAATCTCATTGTGAGAAAATATGTTTCAAACACTTATGATCCACGAACATAAAAAATTTATCACCAAATAGATAGTGACATCGTTTCATTAAAGCACAAATAATAGTAGCTAACTCCATGTTGTGTGTTGTTATGTTCATTTTCATGCTATCTAAACTAACGTGAACTATATGAAACCACATGGTCTTCTTGCCTGAGGAAACATCCGAACCCCAACCCCAAAGAATCATTATACCCCACAAACCCCTATCCAGATTATGGAAAGATAAAGATATGTGATGATGCAAGAAGAACTTTTTTCTCTTGTAAAGAATTATAGAATTCATTTTTCTATTAGAATAGTGTGTTCTTCTCTATCATATCTATTATTAGCTAGTCTATCTATGAAAAGTCATGCACAATGCATTAGTAATAATCAGCAAACCATGAAAACTTTGTATCTCAAAAACATTCTTCAAAGGATGCCACAAGATCACAACTTCTATTTTTTTAGGGTCCAATAGTCTACCATTTTCCGAAATCAATTTATCCAAAAAGTATAATTCTTGTATAAAAAATTCACACGTAGTCAATTTTTCATACAAACAATGGTCTGTCATGATTCCAAAAAATGTGCTCAAGTGTTTCTAATTATCACCCCTTGTCCATGAATACACCAATATGTCATCAAAAAACACCATAACAAAAGAATCCAGACATCTATGAAATATATAATTTATCATGTCCATAAATACCACAAGTGAATTCAAAATACCAAAATCCATGACTACATATTCGTAGTGTCTACATCTACTTCTAATAGATGTCTTCAGAGTATCCTATTATTGAACTCACAATTGATGATATCCTGATAACAATTTAATTATAGAGAACCACTGAGCTCCCCACAAGTGATCGAATAGATCATTAATGTGTGGTACTGGAAATCGATTCTTTTTCATAACATGGTCAAGAAAAGGATAATAAACACACATCCTTAGAGTTCAATCTTCTTTCTTCACGAACATGATCTGTTCTTCCGAAGGAGATGTACTTCACTAAATCAAACCCTTTACATCTATATCATAGATATTCACATTAATTTCCCATAATAATGTTATTTCCATCCTATATTATGGAAGTGAAAAAGGACTGGTCCCTGGAAATAGATCAATCATAAACTATAATTCCCTTACAGGTGGAAAACTAGAGATTTTCTTGGGAATAACATTTAGAAATTTATCCAAAACTACTGGAAAAACTATATCCTCAATTTTTTCCATTGATTCAAAAGTCAATGCAGTGAACTAGTAAAAGATTATTCCCACCGCTAGTGCTAACAAGCCCATTGGACGAGTCTTTACAAATACTTTGTTTTATGTAGATATGTTCAACACCATACTTAGTTGTAAAACTAACCATTCTACTATAATAGTTTATGCGAGAAAATAATATTATCAACCATTCCATACCTTGGACTAGATCATATGCATACTTCTCAAATATCAAGATGTACCACTTTAACTCAACTCCATCAATAGTCATCGAACACGATCTATACAATAAGGCTCGACATTTTCATTCACTCAGAGAAGTTTGATGTTTAATCATTGAAGACATCATTTAGAGTTTCAAACATATAAATTTAAAAGAACAATATGAAATGATGGAATGAGAAACACCAGTTTCAAAAAAAACATACATAAGTGATGAATTAAAAATAATCATATCTCCCACTATAGATGATCCATTCTGATCAGCCACAATCATCTGGCCAGGTCCATGCATTTATTTCATCATTGCACTATGATCATTGTTGACTTGTTGAGATTTCCATAGATGAGGAGTCCTAATATATTGAGAATCATCCTGGCTAGCTATGTTCAGCTGATGAAACCATGATGTTCTCCTCATACTATCTAAGAATATGATTCTTGCAACACTTGAGAAGTTTCCCAAGAACCTAACCTCAGAGCACTATGACAATAGCGCTAATGATTACCCATCATCTTGAAATTATGGAATGATCTATGTTGTGTTGTACACTCTCTCTTATGTGGTCAACAGAACCATATTGGAAACAACCTACTTTTATCTTGGTTCATGGAGAAAGGTTCACTGATCCAACAATATAATTCTGAGTCCCTCTCCCACCCTGGAAATAGTTGTCCCTCATCTGATTGCTCCCAACATTTTATTTCCCACCATTTTCAATAGGTATAATTATAATTACTCCTCACATAGATCTTAAGATATCCCATTCAGCCACTATTTTTCTGTTAACCATATATGTATAATTTTTAAAATTTAGAATCATAATCTTTGATTGAATCTATAGCCTTATAACTGAACTGAAAATGCTTTCCTTCAAAGACGCAGTAGATTCAACCTCTAGTTCAATGAACTCTAAATTCATAAATTTAACTGAATACTCAATGACAGAGAGATTTTTCTATTTCATACTAAATAACTCTATTTTCCTCTAGATACTGAACATGTGGGGATAAAGTTGTTTTTTAAATAATTACTCAATATCATCCAATGTAAATACATGAACTCATATTACAGGAAACATTAGTAATCACAAGAATGGATTATCCTCCAACATATATGTGGAAAACATGACTTTGAGCTCTATCGGTGTGTCGACGAATTTTAAGATATGATTCATCCTGTATAGTCACACCTCAGCCCTTTCAGGTTCCAATACACACCAGACGATCGGTGGATTCTGCTTCATGAACTGGATGGAATGATCAACATGCCTTGGCTCATCCCTCTAGTTTCTCATATACATAGCTTGAAAAAATTGGACAATAATCATAACATACATTTATTTAACATCTAGAATAGGTTCAACCATGTTCTCTACAACTTCTTTTAGATGGTTTCTATGACGCCTATCGGGTGCCACTTTCTAAAAAAACAAAAATCACAGTATGTTTAACTCCATTGGAATGGATAGAATCTAATTTTAAACACTATAAAGTCAACTATCACAACATGGTTTTCTAAAACAATTTTTTTTCTTGTTCAATCATTTTGGAAAAACATGTTCTTGATTATTAAAATCAAGCCATTTTTAAAATAAACTAAGTATCCTCTTTTAATAATCATCCATTTGAAAAAAATATGAATTTTTAATACATTTACACTACTGTGAAAAATCATAAATCCATACTCAAAATGAAAGATGAAATCCTAGTGTGAATTCATTCCCCTAAAATTCATGTTATGCACATCTCATTGGCTAAACCCCTGATAATGAGATTCTGATATCCATTATGTTTCCCAAAAAAAAATTATGCACCCAACTCCCCGGTATCATGAAGTTTAGAAAAATAGGAAAGATATGTCCTATAATTCTATTCATTCCATGTCCCTATTATCCTACTCCTTTCTATGATCACTACCCAAGTAATAGACAAGAATTAATTTCAAATCCAATAAGAAGAATACTTGAGACTACTTGTTAGGTAATGACATAATAATTTGATACCATTTGTAATGACTCGCTTTTTCTAACTTTCTTGAGACTATAATGGATCATTACTAGGCCTTAAGTGACATTATAAAGATTCCAATGTACAGAAATAAATTATGAATGGTTTCAAATACAACGGGGGGGGGGGGAGGGGGGGTTGATTTACCATTTTTGAAATAAACCACTGTAACAACAAGTCGTAACCAAAACAATCACTAAATTATGCATGAACAAAATAAAGATAAGACACCAACTTTATCCATATCATAACGAATCCAAAGTGTTCAAAAGAGGAAGAACTAACAATTATCAAAGTAAATAGTGGATGAAAAACTAAAGACACCAAAAAAACACAATATTTCATTATCTACTATCACTAAACTCCACAATCACCAAACAACCCAAGTGTGATGAGGTGGTACTAAAAACACGTGATAATTTAGATTTATCCATGTCCTAGAAGATAATAACTACAGAAGATCCAAAGATCCAAAGTAGGTTTGAGTATAAATATCATTATGTTTCCCCCAACTACTTCCATACTCACGCAACTTGGACAGAAATTTTATCACATTTATATAAAACCATTTATATAAAACAATTCTACAAACTTTTTATAACACAACATAAAAAAGTTCCAAAACCAATTGTAACCAAATGAAAAAAACTTCACATAATCCAAATTAACAAAATGTTATACATTAAGAAAATAAACAAAACAAATAATTAAAACCAATCTTCATGTATAATTTAGGAATTCCCAACCCATGGTTCACAACTCACACCCATGAATTCTTTTTTTGATAGTTCCTTACTCATAATCCATCTCTTATCTTATCACCTTGTGTCCCAATGACACATTCCCTCAATCTAGGGTAACACACCTTGTACCCTAATTGTACAAGACATTTATTTAGGGACATTTCAATCATGAACTCAAAAAACCCCATATGTCCCAACATTCTATATCAATAATTTGAACCACTTCAATAAAACTGCACTTTTATTTAAAACCAAAGGACAAACTTATATCAAAGAATCCATTTCATTTCAATAAAACATTCCGTTATGGTTGAAAACACCTAATCTAAACCATGTGACACAATTCCATAAACTACATATTTTAGAATATCTATTTTAATATTATGAACACAAGAACATTATCCAATTTCCCCATTTTACAAATTTCCCAAATTATCTAATCCATCAAAAAGATGGCTTTCAGACAATTACTAAACTTCAAAATCATAACCAATTCAAAAAAAGATATTGAATTTGAAATCATTCACATCATTTCTACAAACTAGAGCTAAGAGAGTAGTCACCCACCTCAATGGTTTTGGAGAAAACCCGTAACATGCGAAGAACGCTCTAGCAACCGATTAGATTCTCTAGAAAAGTAGCCTTAGATACATTATAATATTACAACCATGACTAAATATATACAAATTTGGAATCCACCAACTTATATATATCCATAACGGGTGTATATATTTGAAACAAATATGAGAGCAGAAGTAGATCTATGTAGATCTAGGAAACCAATCAAGAATGATGATGAGCGATAACATACCTCAAAAATTTGTCTTCTAAACACAAAGGGAATCTTTCAGATGGACTCCAAATCACTTGGATGAGGTTCTAGAACCTTTAGGAAAGAGAAATATCATGTTAGGGCCTCTTAGGAGAAAAACTAAGTGGTTTATTGGAAAAAATGTGTGAGATACACTTTTTTAAGATCTAAAATTAGCTCCACGCACAATTAGTTCACACGGTTATACAACCCATGCACTAACCATTAGTTAGCTACTTCCTTAAGTAAACCCTCGCATGTCCACCTCTCATAGTATCCATAACTGTTCACACACTATGCCAAATATTCTATCTAGAATCTATAACATCAAAAAATTTATTCTTGGTTCTCCACATGGTTTGGACAAACCATGCATAGCCTGTGTGCCTCTCTTTGGCATCAAAAACATATTTAATTATTTCTCAACATTCCCATAATTCACCCTTACAATTTATAAACATGAAAAATATCAAGTAAGGGTTTCATAAATAACTATAGGTACTACATATATAATATCCATAGTAGTAATAATGAAATATTAATCGTTTTTAAATATTAATTATTCTATTAAAACCAACCATGAAACATGATTTGGAAGAGGGAATTGTGTTGCAATCATGAAGATAATAAGACATATGTATGAAAGAGTAATGTTTCAATTGAAAATGAAGGAAATAAGTTATGTTGTATTTCATATTTATATATTTAATATCATATCATAAATATATTATTATATTTTTAAATCCACATATATATTACTTCCATATAATTTCGTGAGGAAAAACGAATCATGTCGCTTCCTGGAGATGGTAGTCCACAAGTATGCTTAAACAATGCTATCATATTTAAATGGATGGAAAGGTAAGAAAATATATTATATATTACCTTTAAATATTTTTAATTATGTCATTAATATCATATATATAAATTAAATTCACCATTATAATCATCTATGTGATGCTGTGTTGGAAAACAAATTACATTGGTTCATGAGGTGGTAGTTCACATTACACAAGGAGAATGATTTAATTTTCCATTTTATGGAATTTGGATATTTATGATGGTTAGAAAATTTAAATAAGAACATATTATTATATTTAATATAGTACTTTTAATATTTCATAATTTTTTAATAATATATGATTGAGTAAAAATATGAAATAAAATAAAAATTATAGGTTAAGAACAATACCTCTTCCACGTATAACATCTTTAGGATTATTCCTAAATCCTACCTATGTTACATGTTTTTTATCAAAAAATGAATATAGTACATATTTAGTCATGTTAATAAGGTATACATTTAGGTATATACTAATAAATGGCTCTTGAAATGTGTATAGGATATTATTCAGAGAGTTCCTTTATATGTTAGTGGAGGGGAACTTTTGGAAATACATGAAATATTCTAATATAATTTGAGTCTAAATAATGTAAAGGGGTTAAAATGAAATTTATTATAATATAAGGATTATATGGTCTTAATATAACCATGTGATAATATTTTGACTCGTATAGATATACTTTTAAACCTTATCTTTTAAATTAACCATTCGATTAATTATTTTTATCCATAACCATGGAAACAAATATTTCAAATAAAAAAGTGTTACAAATTTACATTTAAATTGTATTTTTGAAAAAGAAATTAATGGATAAAATTTAAGAACATTTATTATGCTACATTTAAAATTGAATAATTTTTATTATTGTTAAAATAATTTTTTAAAATATATTTAACATAAAATATTATTAATTCTAATTTAAGAACTATTCACAAAAAATTACATTGAAAACATCATTCAAACAATGGAATTATAATATAATCCATTGAAAAATAAATAATAAGACAATATTAATGATAAAATTCACATTAATCTATAATTCATCCGACCAAATATTAAATTTTTTTCTTTTTAACATCATTAAATTTAATTTTCTACTACTTACACAAGAACTATGGTGTTTTTGCGTAATAATTTAAGGTAATAATTGCGTCACTAAAAATTAAAAATAACTGTACATCATAAAATTTTATTAATTATTCTCATAATAACATTTAATATTCATTCAAGACTTATTTTTATCACTTTGAGAATATATAATATAAATTTAAAAGCATGATAGTGACATTTTGTATTTAGCTTTACTTAAGGTAATATATTAACCATTTTCAAGAACAAATGGTTCAAAATTTCGTGAACATGGATTATTGGAACTAAAATGTCAAACGTCACTAAAAAAATATCAAATTAAGGCTTTTGGATCATTTTTAGTCCATATAATTTTATTTTTAACCTTAATTATTAGATTTACCCTTACTGAGGTGGCAAATTTTATATACAGTTACTATTATCAATGAAAAATATATATATTATTTACCAATTTTCGTCTCATAAATAAATATTTTTCAGAATTTTTATCAAATTAAATTGATATACTATGTATAATTGAATTTTAAATTAAACCCCCTAAAAATAATGAGATATGTTTTAAAAAAATGCCTTCTAATAATAAAAACGATTTTATTCCATAAATGTTTATTTTTTTAATCAAAATAAACTCCTTAAATTTGAAAAATAATCCAATATATAATTTTAATATTTAAACACTTAAAAAAATATATCTCTCAATTAATATCAGTATTTTTTAATCATTATTGAAAAATCAATATTTTCAGTAAAATCTAAAAAATTCATCCTATGCTAATTTTGATGTGTTGTTTGAAAAATAAAGCTATTTTTTATCAAATTAAAAATATACATTATTCAAACCATGTTTCTAAATAAACCCATATAATTCATAAAACCATCGTTGGATAGAAATAAATCCTATTTCTTTTGACTAAAAATTTATATAATATTCATATAAAAAATAGACATATATAAAATATAATTGTTAATTGTTAATAATATAAGAAAATGTATTTACTATTAAAATCACTTGGGTTGTTAAAATCAAGAACCTTCATTAGATAATAAATCTCTGTTAGTAGTAAAATTTTTTTTCTAAAAATAATAATTTTGTTCTACTCAAGGATGGATTATCATTTTAAAAAATTTTATTCCCTTTTTTAGTATAGAAAACATTAATTGATATTCAATTAATTAATTCCATTGCACTAAATATTTATCAATCTATTATTCATCAACTTTAAAACTTATATCATATAATTGATATTTTTTATTATTTAATATTTATATTATCATTTTAACCATCTTCATCACCAGAAGACCCAACATTAATTTCATCAACACTTCCTTAACATTAATTAGATAATATGTTTCTATATTGAAATTTATAAAACATATTAACCTTCTTATTGAAAAAAAATATTATAATTGTTTGATTTATTCTTTGAAACCCATCTAGGATTATACTCTTCCTCAATGTTATAGTTTATTTTTGGATAACTAGTAGTTCTCTCTCATGTTTCGAATAGATCCACCCTTGAAAAACATTAAAAGATTATTTTACTTGTATTTCCATTCTAATATACTCATTTTTTTGGGATAGGGAAAATAAATTAATCAAATTTCTCATTAATTTCATCATAAAATTATAACATTCCTAAATATTATTTACTAATAACAATATTTTTAATCATATATTTATTTGAGGATTTTAATGAAATATCCTATTAATTCGTTCCTTATTTTCCTATTTTTTCCATTTCCCAACTCATATTATATCAAAATAATATTTATTTCATCTAGGGTTATTTAAACTCAATTATTTTCCAATAAAGATACTTTCACTTCAATCATTTTAGGTAATATGGGAATGGTCTTCTCTAGAATAGTAGAGTCTTAAAATATATCACTACAGCATCTAATCAAATTGAAATCATTATTTACCCATGTGAAGAATATTTTAACATCCATACAATCATGAATCTAGATATCTTCATTCATAAGTCTCAAAATATATAAATTTTACCACTTGAATTTTTTATTTCCATTATATACATTTTTTAGTTTTTCCAAAATATTTTTTATTATATTTTTCCATTTAATTTCATAATATCACAATCTAAAAGATAAGTTAAAATAAAATTTCTTACAGGACCAACATTATCATAATTCTTGATGTCTATCACCATTATGGAATCACCTTCCACACATGCGTTGAATGAATTATTTTTAGCCAATAATACATCATTAATGTTCTATAAATTGTACAAAAACTTCTTATCCCTCTATATTGGATAACCCTTCCCCTAAAATGTGGGAAATTGCTTACTATTATTTGATTTTAAATTATATATTGACTACGAGTATAATTACTAACCACTTCTTCATCCTGAGAAATATCAATTATAAAATTTCAAAAAAAGAAACCTATATTATGAGAACCTAATGTATGGATTCCATTTATAGGGACATCTGTAGGATCTATGAGAAATCATTGAGGGTTTGGGATTAATCAATGATCTTACAAATTATTATTTTTCATTACAATAAACCTTCACCATTATTTAATATGAGTGATGTTTTTAGTCCACATGTACATTCAAATACACATAAGGTCACATTTTACAATTCTTTAAAATTTTCATATGGTTAGGTAATACTTACAAAAAACATTATATAATAATTTTTCATATAGATTGACATGATATATAAACTGGGGATCAAAAAGTCTACTATATTTGGATGAATAGATAAATAAATTTATCATGATGATCACAAAAATAACACATTTATTTAAAACATATATTACATCTCCTAAAACCAACAAATCTTATAATACTACATTGTATACCCTAGGGAAATATATAAGTATACGGTTGATCTAGAAATCTGAGTATGGGAATAAACATAGAAATAAATCACAACATGAAATTCAAGAGGCAGTAAATAATATCATAAATAGTATTATTATAAGCTTGAGAAAAATGATAAAAGGAAATGAAATCATAATATTATCAAATCATGGAATATGTAGATTAAATATGATACACAAAATCATAATACTATGTCATGTTTCTCTTCGAGCACCATCATTATAAAGTTGAAAATGTTCCATGGTGGATTAAGTTAACACCATAATCCCTTACAAAAAAACTTATTTGATATAAATATTGATCCTATGTGTTGGTGGGATATATATATTTTTGTACACCCATCACATAATGAAAATAATACATATTCCTTCTGCGTGAGTAAAAGAAACCATGAGTAAACTATAAGAATGATCAAACACATGACAAGGAATTGGTTCTTATAATTATGATTCAGGTATTTATTAAAGGCTAAATGACAAAGATTTATAAAATAAAAAGTAATTAATTTTTTTAAATTTAATAATTGAAAAAGTGATATATATCATAAACCTAGAGTTACATTTTATAAAATTCATGATAATGATATGGAGAAGAAAGAATAAAAAAGAAAGACTTGGGTGGAAAATTCTCAAATAAATAAAGTAAATTTTCAGGATGGAATAACCATATTATTTTAAATAATCAAGTAGTTTAACCTAGAGGCTTCTCCATTATTTAATTATGGGTTTTTGAAGCTATTTATAGTTGTAAAAAATATAATGCAATTATTAATATGATAATATAAATTTTAAGGCTAACTTAAAATAAAATTACATTAAATTAAGAATCTTGTAGGGAACACATAATATGCATTACTCAAACAATTAAAGAGATATTTATTTTGGATTATATGTAATTTAAATATATAAAATAATAAAATAAGGTCATGATATAAATATTTCATAATACATAGAAAACAAAAGAGAATGTGTAACTCAGATGTAAGGAGGGTGGTACAAAATATCATCTACCACGGGTCTAAATTTACTCTTCCCTTATGATTAACATGAAAAATAATTAAATTATGTTTATTAAATATATACCAAAGAGAATTATTAATATATAATAAATTTTACATGAACTATTTATTATCTTTGGTAATTTATTTTTAATTCAGTGTCTGTTTGCATTGGTTACTTGGGGGTTATTTTGTTAATTAATTATCAACAGTTTCGGTTTGTTATTCATTGTTAATAGTGCTATAAAAGAACTTCATGTGCTCAAATATTTGGTATATTTAAATCCATTATTTTTTCAATTATAAAAACACATATATTATTTTAAATGTTATCCAAACATAGACCCAAATTATGAAAGGTTCCTAAATCAATTCATTTTAAGTAATTAAAGTTAATAAGACTATTTCAAGATAATCACACATACAGAATGCCCATTATTATTTATAAAAATATTTATGGTCTCATTTAGATTATTTTCACATAATAAATACATTTTAATATTTATTCTTGTTAGGTGGTCATGGAAAAAAACATGTCATTTTATGGAGTTGGTTGTCCGTAAATAAGAAAGAGCAACACTTCCACTTAACAAGGAATGAGGAGTATAAAATGATAAAATTAAAATTTAATAATTTAAATAATAATTTTATAAATACAATATTATTTAATTGAATAAAAAAAATTTAAACGTCAATTTATGTTTTTGATTAAAAATTGAAGACATCTTTCTTGGACCTGGTAATCTACACTCATGGATGATGATAATTTAATTTTTCTCAATGATTTTGGAGGAAGGAATAAAATTGATCTACCATTATTTTATAAAATGGAACAATAGAAATAATTTTTATTTTAATATAACTTCATTGATATAGTGTTTGTGATGGGTGTAGAATATAAAGAGAACTAGGGGAGTTGGGTTGAGAGTATTACCTCACCCATGGATGTTTTCCCATGTGTAATTCCAGATGACTAATTTTATTGGTATTTTTAATGGTCCAAGGATTCAAGGTCCTAGAAATGGTGTTAAGTAGAATCTAGGATATAGTTTTATTTATATATGTATTTATAATTATTGAGAAATGGTGGTGGAGGGGTGAACTCATTTTATTAGTAAAGGAGTGACAATTTTGTAAAATATATTTACTTTTCAATAATGAAATTCTATTATTCAATGTAAAAGTAACCGAAAATGGAAAAATATTGTAACGGGAAATAGGTAATGTTTATTATCCTTCCAATATCCAATATTATACATGTTTTCATAGTTTGTTTCCATTTTCAGTATGTTAGACCACCTTTACCCTAATTTTCCCTAACCATATTAACCAACTATCACACATCATAATTAATTTTAATGGAATCAATTATAATTATAATTATTTAATAATTTAAACATGTTAATATAAGATATGAAAATAATTTTATGACATAAAATTTCCATGAGATAGAGAAATTAATTATAGTATTAACACACCCATAATAATTATTTCATAAAAAAGTTTATTTTAAGCTCAATGATTAAGTGTAGCAGAATATTATAAATTTATTTATCCTGGAAAAAATTAACTGGTTTATTATATAAAATATTTTATTTTATTTGAAAAAATATTAAAATGAAGTTTAAAAAAATAATATTTAATTTAAAGTAAGAACAAAAACAATTTTTATAATAATTAAATTTTAGTTATCTCTAAAAATGAAAATCATGGGAATTATAAGTTTAAATAAAATTCTAGAATTCCTCAATTTTATTCTATGAATATAGAATCCATGTTTAATAATTTACATGACTAGATTATCTTTTGACAATATCATTAAATAAAATAATTTTTTGGTAAAAACCATGTTTTTACAATTCATCCAAAAAATAAACTATTTTGGTAGTACCCCATTAATAAATCGTAAGATAATTTTTTGATGATAAATCAAAGAATAAAAATTATTTTATTATGTTCAACTTATATAATTTTTAAAAAAATTGTTTTAGATATATGTTCTTAAAATAGAATAAGAAAATTTTTTGAAATTTGTTTTAAGGAATGAAATATAGTTATAAAATTATTATGTTATGAATTAATCATAATGTAACATTAGCTATTATCAAATATATTACAATATATGAAACACATATATATTCATAAGGTAAATTTTTGTATATAATATTTTTGTTCTTATAGTTAACATCTCAATGTATGAAAGATTGTCCTTAGTGAGATATATATTCTTCTATGATCATGATACCCACTAATAACAATATATAAGTCTATGTGAGATACATTTTCCCTTGAAATCGCATTTCATGTCTCTTAAAAATATTTTAGTTCATATTTATCTAAAGTTAAACCCTCAATTTATAATGATAGTGTATGTAGGTATCAAATGACATGTCTTCCCCCAAAAAAACTAATATTAAGTCATTGAGGGTGTGAAGTTATTCTTTATCTTATTCAGTTCATGAGTAGTTAAAAAATAAAACAATAATTTTTTTCATGACACTAAATAAAAACATCGTTGTCTCTATTTTTGTCAGGAATTATGTTCTAAAATATATAAGGCAAAATCAAATTATTTTCTCTATATTTTATAAATTGTATGGCTAAATCATTTTTACTCCTTCATAAATATTCTCTATCTTATTCAATAATATATTTTCACTAAATTTTTTATCTTTTCATTCATTGAAAATACATTAATAAAAATTCATGAATACATTATTCCACTAAATTTCATTATTTTTTGGTCATCTAACTATAATAAAATAGATACAGAAAATTTAATTTATATTTCATTAAAGGTTTATCACAATTTCCTTCATTTTTTACTATCAAGAATGATCATTCATGTTTAAAAAAACATGTAATAATAAAATGTTATAACTGTATAAAAAAATGAATCTTCCAAATACCTCCATAATTATTTATTCAGTTATAGTGAATCCCATTATTTCATTTCCTATTTCCTTCTTCATTATCTCTAATATTCATCATATTGAATCAAGGATTCACTAATGAATATTCTATTTTTTATCTATTTATTTACGAATTCCATCTCTTGAATAAATTACAGAATACCAATGAGATACATAATAATTAAATATGATATTAATGTCCATAAAAAACTCACCATTCATCTATTTATATTAATTTTATGTTCCTTAAAAAGAGTATAAATTAAACAAAAATTATCAATATCATAACATGATAGTTTAGATATGTTAATTTAATTCTCTTATGATTTTTAATAATCTAACGAACTGTAAAAATATCACATGACACATAAATTTTCATGTGGTGAAATATCTTCCACAACCCAAATATTTTACATGGTCCACAATTATCAAACATAGCTCAGAACCATTATATTTCAGAAAAACTAATTCATCCAATGTATTACATTGAATTATAATTCATACATGACATTCGAAAGCATTAAATATAGATCAAACATCATACAAAAACAGCAAATATTATTAAATAAGTATCTCAAGTGACTAATTGTATCATAAATGATTCCCCTTATGATATATGGGATTATTATTTTATAATAGAATCTTCAAAAATTATAATCTCTCTAAAGTATACATCCACTTATCTATAAAATAGTAATAATGACCAAATATCTAAATAACTTCACATTACATTGGAATAATATTTTTATATGAGTTTTAAATTCATATATATATATATATATATATTGACAAAAATACTTGATAATAAATGTATTCACATTTTCTAAAAAATATCACTAAAAACAATAAAAATGTCCAAATCATATATTGGGATCAATAAAAGTAAAACAATGATAGCTCATTTCATTATTGAAAATAGAAATATAAGGTATATAAAAGTAATGTTTCACCATGGGAAGAAATATAACTAGATTGAAAATCATGATATGGTTGGATATATTGATATGGATTTGGATGGAAATAATGATGATAAAATATCTACATCAAAAAGATTTTACTTTTTTGGTAAATCGTGTGTATGTTGGATCCAAAAGGGAAAAAATGATGACCTTGAGTACTAATTAATTTTATTACGTGGCTATGTTGCACCCACAGTTTCATGTAATTAACTCCTTATTTTTTAATTAGTATATAAATTATTGGGGTTATGTTTTTTTAGTTTTTAGAAGTTTTAGAATGTTTTTGAAGATTTTATAGATGTTTATAGTTTTTTCAAGGTTAGTTGAAACTGTTAAATACATCTAGAAAACCGAGAAAAGTGAAATAACGGGCTACGGATAGGTGCACAGTTTGGGAAAACGATGCCGAAAACTATGAGAAATTATTCTAGCTGTAATATTGTGGTTTTAAATATCTTGGAATAATTTTTCTAACAGTGTGATCCACCCATGGGATGGGTGTTTTTTGGTAGTGTCTTGAAAATATTTTGTGCATGATTTTCCTAACTGTGTGCCTAAATACTAAACCATTAAAATCAATAGCCAAAAATTTGTTCATCTAAATGGTAAATGCCCCTAAATATATCATTTGTTTCTATAAAATGAAACTAATATGATTTTTTATCCTTATAAAGGATGTGGGTACCCTTCAGCTTGATCTGGGAGAAATTGGGTTTTAATTAATACACATTCGAATACTAGATTCCATTATAAGTGCGTATTTTTATTCATTTTTCCTTACTTATCTTCTTTTACAAATCATTGATCCATGGATCAAATTATTTTCATATGTATCAACGGTGTGTGATTTCAATAATAACGATTTATGGAAATTTATATTTTAGGGAACAACATCAATGGTGGGTTTTTGGAGTTTGCATATGGTTTTGTTGAATTATTTGTGTCCTTCTTCAATTTCACCAAATTTGTAAGGAATATCGATTCATTATCTACTCCTGTTATTAGAAAATGGAGTAATGGTTTTAATTTTATTAAAATTATAATGAAATTTATGTTAAAATATTGGTAGAAAACCCCTTTAGTGATTGTTTGGAAAATGTGTAAATTAGTTGTTGTGAAATTTCTTTTAATCATGATTTTAAAATGATTTTTTAAAATATTTATTTGATTTAATTGGTCTAAATTGTTTGATAGATAGTTTTTAAATTAAAGAAATGTTTCAATTAATTTTTTTTAATGATTGATTTGGAATTGATTTGGGTATACTTGTTTGATTTATATTAATTTTCGTGATTTGTCCTAGTGGAAGGGGTTTGCAATATTGGGGTGCTTGGTATTTTATTAACTTATAAAGACTAGGTAGATCGACGAGAGACCACCCATTAGTATGAAATTTTCACCATGTCATTAATGTGTGGTTATGTATAATGTTTATACCAAATAATGGTCATGCTAATGGATTGATAAATATTTTTTAAAAATAATTTGGTTTCATATCTTGAAAATTATTTTGGTTTGGAAAACAGTTTTTGTATTATTTTTTCCTTAGAAATAGTTTTTCTTTGATATAAAATATATTAATGTTTTTTTAATATATGTATTTTATAAATGTTCAAACATTTTTTATCCTAGTGTCTTGATTAGGTAATCCATTTAGGGAACACATGGGGACATATATAATCTCCACCTTGTTGGAACATTATTGCATTTATAGATACTATTTATGAAGACAAGGGGGAAATCAAGCTGTCTTATTTCTTTAGTGATTCATTATTATACATTTTCCATGGATTGTGGGGTTATATTTTGAGCATGTTAGGATTTTTGGAGTTATGTTTATGGATTCATTGAGTGTTTTTTATTTTCATCAACATTGTTCTCGGATAGGGTTCACGGTTTCTGTTGGTATTTTTTTAGTTTAGTAATACATTGATATGTATTAAATTATTTTGAAGCATCATATAATGGTTTTTCATTTGTGGTATACATGGTTGTTTCTTTTTAAAAAAATGGAAAATAATACCCCATATTTTATGAATCCCTAATCATTTATTGATAGTATTTAGTGTCTTCGGGATGTCTCCTAAGTCCAAGTAATATCTTAACACCTTCTTAAGAAAATGTGAACGTGTGGGATGTTACAAATTGTGTCATTCCTAGTCTGTCCATGTATCTTTTGAAGAAAATAGTATTTCTTTGTTAGACTTGGGGTTATAAAATCGTTCTTAATTAATAATTGAGTTCTGTTAGTAGAAAGGAGTAGGATCATCGGGACATGGAGTGTAGTTCATATAAAGACATAACAATACTATTTAAGTTAATCTTAATGTAACTAATGGTTTGGGTAACTAAGTGTTTTGAGAAACTTTTTTCGAGCTGTAACCTCATCATGATGGGTTCAGCAGCTGATAAAATCATGACATGCATTGATATAAATGACTTCCCACTATATGTTCATATTTCATTTTGAGTAATGATTTAAGTTTTGAAATAAAAATAATTTATTTTTTGAAAAGAGTTGAAATTTTTTTCAATTGTGATTTTTAGAAAATGCATGGTAGTGAAATATTGAAAATGGTTTGATTTTTAAAGATAATGATGGGATTTTGAAAAAATGGTTTGAAAGTGAAAAATGTTTACTTTTGGAATGACCTGTTGTGATAGATATAATGTTGTAAATTTGAAATTTATATAAATTTAGCTGCCAGGGAGTGATACTTAATGGTGTTTTTTTATAGAAATGAACTATTTTGGTGTCGAATAAACCATCCAATTTTTTTATAGGGAATGTGAGTTTAAATGAACCATAGGTTGACATGAAAGTAGTTCCATGTATTTTCATAGTGTTTCAAGCTATGTATAGTGGCCTACAAAGGGATGAACCAATGAAAGTGGGTCATTTTTTAGTTCTATAAGTATAAATCATCCATATTTGGGGGTGATTCACAACTAGAGAAGGAAGATGTTTTACTGAGTAGAATGAATCAAATCTTTGAACATCTACACACACCTGCTGAGATGAAGGTCAAGCTAACAGGATATATGCAGGTGTATCTTGGAAACTAGATGTCAAATTTATAATTTCAAAAACAATTAGACGAGAGAATTAAAAATGATGATTTTAATGAAATTTGCAACAAAAAATTTTATCCTCAGACATTCAGGATTAATAGAATGATAAACGTTTTCAGCATGAAGCAAGAAAATCTCTCAGTGAAAGTGTATTCAGAGAAATTTAGCAATTTATCCCACTTATATACTTGAATTTTCTACAAGTGTATCATTTAAGGATATTTTTTTTATCAAGGATACGAGTTGAGATTAACTCAATGACTGATGTTCATTGTATAATAGATTATACAAATATTTTCAATAAAAATGGTAATAGAAGAATGATGAATATTAGGAACTACAGGTTGAGGATGCATGTTGATATATACAAGAAATTATGGGAACTATAATACTGGGAGTAAGAAGTTGAGATACAACAATTTACAAGTTAGTTTAATGGAATAAAATCACATGCCTAGATTTGTAAATCTTCATCAAAAATTGGAGAGAAATCATATATATTTTCAGTGTAAAAATTTTGATCCTATATAGAGATATTGTACGGAATCACCCAGAGCATCCAACAATTATAAGATGATTGGTAATCTATTGATCTATTATCATAGTGCTCTATGTTCGGGTGTTTGGGACATATCTCAGGGTTTATAGTCATTGAATTCTTTGATGGGAAAATATTAAAAATAACAACTCTCTTCTATAAAAAAGATAGCTATGTTGATTCTATGGATACCATGACTCCTTAGAAAGGGAAATATCAACAAGGAAATATTGTAAAAATTACGAAGTGTAAGCAGTTGTATATAGCTAGAAAAGTTTCATTGGATGATCAATCTAGTACATAAATGGTGACAGGTATGATAATTTTCAATTCTACACTTATTCAATCATTTTTTAATCATGTTATGTTCCATTAAATTATTTCTTCTAGTGCCATTGATCTTCTTGGAAGACATGATAAGATGATTCTTTTTATTTTGAAACTTCAATATTCTATTGTGAAAATGGAATGATGATCCTGAATATAAAAATCATGTCTTATAAATATTAATGGATATGAATTGATATGCGATCTCTCTATGATTGAGATAGATTTCAATAACATAATCTTGGGTATGTATTGGATTACTATGTGCAAAGATCACATTGACTATTATTCATGAAGGGATTGTTTTATAACTGATGATGGCATTAAGCATCTATTTAAAGAAGACCTGAATGTGAAGGCATGTTCTTCCAGTTTGATGGAACTTGTAGTTGGAATTATCATATAGCATTTGGCAACATTGATCTTGGAATCGATGGATGAGTTCAAGGGTAACAGTTTCCCATCAGTTTTCGATCAGTTTCTAGATATTTTTTGGGATAAATTCTCATGGTTTCCACTAACATGGGATGTGTATTATATAATTGATATATTTCTGGTGACCGGTCCTATATCAATTTTGTGTTATCAGAATGAAACCATGGTATTATGGGAATTGAGAGTATAATTAGATGAGTTTGATTGAAAATGGTTCATTTTTTCCTATACATCTGTATGGGACGCACAAGTCCTATTTGCTAAAAAAGAGGATGGAAGTATAAGGAATCTTATGGATTATCATATGATTAACAATTATATTATAATTTATCTTTATCCACTTCTATGAAATGATGATCTTCTAGATTAACTGATGAGATCCCAGCGGTTCTATAAAACTGAATTGCGATTATCATATCCCCAATTGTGGGTTTGAGAGGAAGATATTCAAAAAATATATTTAAAGAGTAGATATTGACATTAAGAGTTTTTATTTATGCCTTTTTGTCTTACATATTCACCAATAGTATTTGTGGAATTTATTTATATGATATAGAGATATCTAGAATCTTTTGTGGTGGTATTTAAGGATGACAGGATGGTGTATTCATGAAAAAATGTTGAGCGTGAACAACACATGGCTATAATGTTTATAATTTGGATTGATTATTGTTTCAATGATGAATTATCAAAGTATGATATATGGATACAAGTGGTACATCTCCCTGGACATGTTATATCTAGAATATTTATTTTTTGGATCCATAATTGAAAGGGGTTGTGATCTCTTGAAACCACTAAAGAATGTCTTTGATATATGAAATTTTTTTGGATTGGTTTGTTATGACTGAAACTTTGTTCCTGAAATATCATGAATATATTCGCCAATGATAAATTTTAAAAGTTAAAATGTTCCTTTACAATGGAATTAGGAATTTATGAAAAAAAATTAGGAGATTAGGATTCTTATTACTTTTCCATTAATCCTAATATCTCCGGAATTAGGGAAAGGCTATGTGGTGTGTTGTGATTCTTTAGGATATAGGTTCGGATGTGTTCAAATGTTGGGAGATCATATTGTTGCTTATGGAACATGATAGTTATGGTTTCATGGTAATAACTACCAAACACATGAATTTGAGTAAGTGGTTGTAGTTCATGATTTTAATACTTGGAATAATTACATTTTGGGTCCGAAATTCATGGTTTTTTAAAACCACAATATCTTAATTATTTTATCATAAACTGATTTGAAACTAAGACAAATAATATGGATAAATTATCTTTAAATGTTTTAATTTTTCCTGATGTATGCATTGGGTATCAAAAATATTATGGTGGATTCATTAAGGATAATTTCATATAGTCAGATGGAAAATTATGCTTTAGATCAGTGGTAGTTGATATTGATGATAGATGACATGGTCTTAGATTTTGAAGACTGTGTTTGTTTTTTGGTTTTAATTTTTTGTGTCTTTTTTTCCATATTGGTGGTTATTATTAAAGAGGAAAAAATGTATATTTCAGATTTTGTTTCTCTGATTTCAATACTATAGGGTGGGGTCACCGTTAAGGAATTAATGTTGGATGGGAGCCTAGTTTTTTTGTTTTGAGATCATGTCGTAATACGTCTCTCATTTCATGAACATGTTATTTATAATTACCCACATTTGGGATTGGATATTGATCCTAGAATATAGAAAATTTATAAATATCTAAAATAATTTTTTGATGGGATTGCATGAGAAGAAATGCGGATGATTTTATTTCAAGATACCTCACATATCAGCTGGTTAATATAGGGAATCAGCAGCCGATAGGTATATTTTAGCATTACCTATTCTTATATGGAAATGATAGCAAATACACATGGATTTTGTTATAGGTTTAATAAGGATGGTTTATAAAAATGATTCCTTATTGTAGATAGTGGTCCAGCTCAAAAACTCATCACATTTCTTCCTGATTCATTAATCGCGTATAGTAGGGGACTTCTCAAAAATATATATATGAGAAGTCGTATAGAGTCATGGAATACAAGGTTCAATAGAATCATACCATGATTAGGGGATTACATATTGTCTCTAATAATACATGAAAAAATCCCTCATGACTAAATTGACTATGAGTATGTCGTATCATCCTCAGATGGATGGATAATCTGAAAGGATAATACAAACATTGGAATGTATTTTTTGGGATTTTATAATGGATTTTAGGGGCCTAAAAGAGAATCAAATACCCTTATTTGAATTATTGTGTAACCGAATTTATCATTACAAGATATATATGGATCCTTTTGAATCATTGTATATGTGTCCTTATTGTTCTCTACTTTGTTGGGATGAAACTAGTGAGACATTACTTTTCAGGATGACCCTTATCTAAAAGACAATGGATAAGATTCAGTTGATTTGAAAATAATGGAGATGAAACAATGTCATCTTAAATCATATACGGATTATCATTTATAGTTCTTTTCCTTAAAGAGGATTTATCAAGTGTTAATGAGAATCTATCCCAAGCTTGGTCATTACCATTTTGGGATCTATGTAAACTTATCTCCTAAATACATTGCACCTTTGAAGATTCATGAATGGGTTGGTGAGGGGGTGTGTCGGTTGGATTTACCACCATGGATCAGTTAAATGCGTAATGTATTTCATGTATCTGAGTTAAAGAAGTTTTAGCCTAATCATGTTAATGTGATTTTATGGGATTAATTTTACCAAGAGAAAGATTCTTTGTTGGATTATGTGTTGGTACTGATTGTGTATTGACAAGGGAATATATTTTGTGTGGAAAGAAATGGTCTGGTTTGGGTCTTTTGCAACATGGTTAGATTAAGGAGAAAAATTGGTAATAGGAAAAGGAAGTTGTTGAGAAATGTCCTGAATTTTATCAGGGTATTGGGGGTTTTCTACATTCCAATAATGTAAAGGCCAATGGTGGGATGAATGTATCACCCTCTGTTTCATGTTAGAAATAAATTTTTAAATTATTCTAATTATGTTAATTAATTAAGATATGTTTGGGATGATTTAAAAGAGTTGTGAAACGTTTTTTATACTTTCTATGAGGTTTAGGTTTTGATCATGGTTAGTAGAAAACATAATACACCTCTAGAAATCCATGACTAGAGAGGCAATGGGCTCTAGGTAACCGCATAGTTTGGTACAGGATTTGTAAAAACCATGTAGCCATATAGGATTAACCATGAAAGGTTGAATATATTGGTTTTTATAGTTTCTACACAATTTTTCATACCATGTGACCTAACTATATGGGAGGTGTTTTTAGTAAGTGGCTAGAATAGGAATTTCCTAACCATCTGCAGAAACCATGTAACATTAAAAAAAGTTACAAAAAATTGTGCATTGAATTTGGGTATTCTATTAAACATAACATTTTCTCCTAAATAGACCTTAATAAGATTTCCACTCTTCACATTAGCTGTGGATACCCTTCCCCTTGATTTCGGAGTTACTTTTGGGTGATTTTTCTGTATGGGAGGCCCATATTCCTTTGTAAGTGCAAGTCATTGATTGTTTTCCATAGTTCTCTTCATCTTCCATCTCTTGGATTCATGGATAAAATACACTGGGGATATATTTATGGTGTTTTCACTAATCATGTTGAGATATGGCTATGTCGATCCAATGGAAAAATTTCAGCAATGTGTTTTTAGAGTTTCAATATGATTATTTTGAAGAATTTTCACCGTTCGTCATTTTCACCTATGTTGTTAGTTTACTAGCATCACTCTCTACTAATATTATTAAAACATGATGCCATGGTTCAAAATTGTTTTAATTTAATGAAATTTATTATGTAAATTTTGTGAATATTTTCATAGCAAACCTCTTTATTGGTGGTTAGGGAATTTTTGAAATTGGTAGTTGTGGAAAGTTCCTTATTTCATGATTTTAAAAAGATGTCCTTTAAAATATAGATTGGTTTTGATTAGTGAAAATGGTTTGAAATAATGTTATTGAATATAATAAATGAATTTTTGAAATGCAGTGAATGTATTAGTTTGTAATGGTTTTGGATGACTTGGTTGGAAAATGTTCATTTCCATTGACATTTTCCTGTGGAAGGGTGGTGTTTATTTGAGGCACATGGTATATGGTCACCAAATGAAAACATGGTAAATTGATGAGAGAATTTTCATATGTATTGAAATCTAACCAAGTAATACATGTGTGGTTTTTAGGAACTGTTGAACTAATAATGGGTATACTAATTGATTTTGAATATTTTTATGGGAATCATTTGGTTTCATTCCTTTGAAAAGGTTTTGGTTTGAAAACAAATTTGGTATGAAATAATTTTTATTAGAAATGATATACATTCGATATAATATATATTAATTTGATTTATATAATATTTTATATATAAATGTGTTAACAAGTTCTAACCTTTTCGAATGAGTAGAGATTCCATTTGGGGAAAACATAGAGATTTTTAAACTCACTGGATGCTTGGGAACTTTGGTGCATTTTTAGATATTATTTATTGAGATATAGGTAAAGGTAATGTATATGATTTATTTAGTGATGAATCTTGATAACATGTTCGTGGATTATGAATTTGTAGTTAGGGGATGTTGTGATATATGCAGTCATGTATTTAAAATGTTTTAGCTTTGTTGGGTTTTCATTATCTTAATACTCTGATATAGTTCGTGGTTTTGGTTTTTATTTTTGTCTTATTTTTTTAATTTGAGTTATAAAAACTGGTTCTCAAACAACATATAGTTGTTTTTTGGCTGTGGTACAATTTTTTGTGGTTTTTTTCCTATTTTTTGGGAAAATCATTAGGCAATTATTATGAAGGGCTTGAAATATATTTACATCAATTGGTGTCTTGGGTATGTCACATAAGGCCAAGTAATATCATACCATCAACTCAAGCCAATGAGGAGGGGGGAATTTTATAGGCTATCAATAAATATGCAAAAAAATATATGTGTCTGAGGGATTAGTTTGAATATCTCAATTTTAATGTAAAGATTCCATTTCTTGTTGGCATTGATAATCAAATTGATATTAATTTATTGGTAAATAGGTTTCAATATTCTCAATAAAAACTATAACACCATGATTTTTTAGTATATATTTCTCATAAAATGAGTATCATGTAGTAAGTATCTTATAGTACACATAATGTTTAATTTAAAAAATCATAATATATTAAATTAATATAAAATATTACAATCCAATAGAAAACAATTATATGTTATGAAAATTTAACCTGATAAATTATTAAGAATAGAAAAAACTATATTATGTAAAATAAGAGGAATTAATTCAAAATTTATTTAAAACATTTAGTTTAATTCCCTATTAAATATTTTTTATTTTATTGATTAAATTTATATGAATAAACTGATAAAATTGAATAGTTAGAAATAAAAAAATTTGTTAAATGATATGTTATTAAAATCAATTAATATTAAAAGAACATATTTTTTAAATAAGTATTTTCTTATGTGCAGTGCAGTTTTATCATATTAAATTATAATGATAAGTTTTTATGGAATATTATAATAAAATATTTTAATTTATAAAATAATATATTGCCACCAAATGAATTTTAAAGTTAATTGAAATATGATTTGGAAGAGCTAATTGTTAAATAGTTATTTTGATATAGAAATAGTTTTTTCAATGTACTTTCTGTTTTCATTTTAAAGTTAAATTCCTTTTTTCAATATAATAATAAAAAATATAAGAAATTTTTAATCATTATGTTTAAATAATTTATTAGGTTCAATTTTATTTTTTGGAAGAAAAATTAGTTAGTAAGGTAAAATATGAGTTACCAGGATAATGATAAAATGATGTAAAAGGGTTATAATAAGTAGAAAATAATTATTATCTCATGAAAACCTATCTATAAATTTTATTTACTAGTATTATAATGCACCATATCCATTATTTGTGTTTTTGTATCTACTTTCCTACTCCAATGACAACCTTATACATTAAGGAATTCATATATGTTGAAATTACACTCAAAAATCACTAAAAAAGGATTATTCCTAGGCACATCCCAAAAAACTAATTTTCATCTATTATATAATAAATTTACTCCCATTTATCCTCTCATAATGCTTTATTATATTTTTTTAGCCTCTTTTCATAAAGAGGAATCCAAAATTCTTCACTTTGATCTAACCAATTTCAATGAGAGAATTCATTAAAGTACATGATAAGTTGCCATATTTTTCAATTAAAATCTCATATCCAATAATTACAAATATAATTTTACACAATAATTAGGTTATATTGAAATCATTATTCTTTTCATAAGATTATATTATTAATATATTACTCTATACTCCTTATTCATTAGTATTGTATGTTCTGGTTGGGGATGTTTTAAGCACCAACATGATTAAAGATATAAAACATCATCATTTTCAAATTGAGTAAGTATCTGAAACATAATGAAATTAATATATTTTATTAAGGAGTAATTTATTTAATGAATATGATTACTGAATGGTGAAAAAAAATTAATGATAATTATAAATTAACTCATCGTTATTTGTAAATTAACCAAAACATGATCATCATGGACTCTGTTATTTTGAACCACACACATAATATCTCTTAAATCATCATAAGAATAAATAAATATTTATAAAAAAATTAGTCCACTACCTGGACTAAAATTTTAATTTTGGACATTGTATAAATGAATAACGTTATATATCTACTTTAACAAAACTATATGAAACAATCAAAATTACTAAAATAAGGAGAAGAAAATTGACAATAACTAACTGACATATACACAATAAAATTATTTAAAATATGAATTTAAAATTTATTCAATGTTAATAGTGTTATTAAATTTTTTTTTATATTTTTATGTTTATTATATAAGTGGTTAAAATATTTCTGTGGATTTTGGGATTCAAGGATGGGGTTTCTCAAAATAATTTCCCTCGATTAAGATATGCTATATATTCACCACTCATTTTCATTCATGTTTTTTATATAATACTGATGATAATATATTAAAATATTTTTCATGAAATATAAATGACTTAAAAAACATCTACAGATCTATATTACAGGTCTTTTTTATTCAAAATCATTAAAAGTGATATGGGTTTCAATCCAATCACACATTGAGATTGAGATTGTTTATCTATAGATTTCTATGATTAGAAATTGCATATTATTTATATATAAAACCCCACATATTTTATTTTACACTTCTGATTTTATGTTTTATCATGTATTATTACCAGTTATCATTACATTGGTTCAAAATTCATTTCTATTGATTCCTATTAGTGGAGCTAACCTCACTACTTCTTTCAGTCGGAAAAATTTCGCCTCTATGTTCTTATTCAATATATTGTTTTATAGATAACTTTATTAATTTACTTAAATTAAATGTTCTTATCATTTTATAATTTACATGAATTTATGTACAGTAGAGTAAAATAAATAATATTTTTACAATTTATACATGAATCATTTTTATTTTCATTGAACTTTTATATAAAATATTGAAACTAATCTATTTTTTAAACAATTTAAGCATAAAATAATTTCATCACAATATTTATTGATTATATATTATAAAAATTCACTCTAATTTTCACTTTTTTAATTATAATTTATATTCCATTTTTTATAAATTATCATCTTTTACAATATGTGTTATTAATAATTAAGAATATTTAATTTATATTTCTCAAATTAATTTTCTATAGAACATGTAAATTTTGTTATATTTGTCATCATCCTTTAATTTTTGTACAACTTAAGGGGGATATTAACTAATGAAACCATCCAAAATAATTATTAGTAAGCCTAATGACAATGTTTTACAATATGTTTCATAAAACCCATTTCTTTCACATGGGTAAAGTAAGCTATGATGGAATTATGATTGCATTCATGTCCACATAGAACACATAAGTCTCAATTATCTTTATATGATTCTTGTTTCTATTATATCAATCCAATTTTTTGTGTAAATAAATATCTCATCAAATGAAATGTAATGGGGGTAAACCAAAACCCCTAAAGTATTCTGTCTTCTATGTGATAGTAGGGTCTATTAAATCCGTCCATTAAATTCATTGAAGGCTTATATATCATGAGTGGAAAAGACTGGGATTGGAGAAAAAACCCTAACCGCTATTGGAATCATTACAATATGTGATAACAACGATTCATGATTTACTCAATATAAGGAATGGTTCTTGTTTCATATATATATATATATATATGCAACATTCTTCTTCCCAATTTTTTTATCATAGTTCAGGATTATTAACTTATATTTCCACACTCGTATGACACATGTGTTATTATATAACAAAATAGCCATGAAATCAATCATGAATTATGATCTATGTTTTAGTTGGAATGATTCACTAATATAATCTTCAGGCCCCTTTTTTATGACCTCATACTCATATTCTCATATTATTCCTACTTATGGGATTTGATTATTATATTAACTATTTAAATTTATTGTGCATGTGGTAAAAACCATTGTATTTTTCCACTTCAATAGTTATGAATTATAGTATGACATATTATATGTCTATAATGTGGTCTACTATGATGATAATATAGAGAAATATTCACAGGGTTGTCGAATATGTTTTTAATTTATCTAATATCTAATAAAAATAAATCTACATTTCTAGGCATGTGATTTATTTTGAGATGTAATTAATACTCATATCAATTGATTTAATATGCATATATGTTATTGTTTGGTCATCCATGTTGGAATCAGATAATGATTTAGTTATTTTTGGGAATTTGGTTATGAATAATGATATAATAGAGCAGAATAAAACAAATGATGAACCTAATATAATGCAGCATAAACCTAAATCATTAAAGGTTTAAATGAAGGTGTCATACATTCTCAAATCATAAGGTTCGTTTCCCATATATATAAATTTATTAAAATTGTTAATATTTCATGACACTAATGTTACCAATTTTGGTTTTAATTACTGATAGAAGACATAATCATAATATTAGGGTGGTGAATGATTTGGTCAATATTGAAAAATATTAATTTGATATTAGTTATCTGAATTCCTAAATATATATAATATAATACATGTAAATTAATTCAATACCTAAATACAATAAATTGAATTATTAGTTAAAACTTATAGTGTTGAGATTATTGTATCATAAATCCATGACTTAAAAATAATATATTTTTTGGATTTTTTTCCTTAAAATCAAATTAGTTTCCCATTTGTTAAAAATTATGTAATTTTAGACATGGATTTTCCCTCTCTATATAGATCCCATATCAATTAAAGGGATAATAAAATCACACTACATTCCCAAAATCAATCGAAATTGTCTACTGATATAAGCATAACTATTAAATTACCATAAAATTTACTTCCCATATATGTTTTTACCTAATAATTCAGGAATTTTTTCTCAATTATTTTTTAAAAAAACATATTATTAAAGATACAAATATTTTATTTGAAAATGAAAATTTATTTCTGGAAGAGTTTCATGGAATTCCGCTAGAGAGTGAGTATATATTTTAAATTTAATTAATGTTGGGATCTAATCCAATATCAGAGTATATTTATAATGTTTCAAATATTTAAATGAAATAACTGATGGAGAAAATGAAATTTAACCTCAATAATGATTTTATAAACCAAAGTGATTCACCATGGGGTTCACCTATAGCAACTTTAATTTTTTTAATAAATTTTTTTAAATAAATACTATGGTAAATAGCTTCATCCATATGAAACATCGAACAAAAACAAACATGAATACATTTTATTGAGATGAAATTATAAAAATAATAATATTTGAGTCCATTTATTATAAACAATGGTTAATTACACTAATTAATTATGTATAAGTAAAAGGGATAAAAAATATAAATCAATAATATATTTAAAACTAAGTAAGCCCTGGGATTTTATTCACCCTTATGAATAAAAATTATTGGAAATAGTCCTACAATGAGAAATAAAACCATTAAATAATAAGTAATTTTAAAAATATTGAATATGAATTATTACTTGAGAAGTTTGATTTGAATGAATGATTTCAGTAATTCTATATACATTAATTTAATATTAAGACAAAAAATATAAAAATTAGAAATATGTCAATTTATAAAAATATTTAGTGGATATACTTTTATCAAATAGGTATATAGATTTTCAGTATTTTTAGAAATAAAATTAAATATTATGTTTTAGAAATAATGCTAATAGGAAAAATATAACATTTAATAAGAATCTTCTATTAAAAAACAGAGTTATCAAATTAAAAAAAAATTATCAATGAATGATATTTTATAATTCAAAGAAACACTTTAATGTAAATATATTGATAAAATTTAATTATCATGATTTAAATAATTAATTTCCATTTTATTTGGTTTATGATCATATAATATAAAAAGGGATACTTTTAAAAGAACTATAATTATAAAAGTGTTCTGTATTTTTTTCTTAAAAAAATTAATCACTATGAAAAAAAAGATTATAATAAAATTTAATGATAATATAATCATGGGAAATAATTTTAAATAATAAATTAAGAATTACGATCCAATTAGTAAGAATAACATCATTTTATACATAAAAAATATAATTTTTTCAAAAAGTAACTTTTAAGTGACAATTGGTTTTCTAGAAAAAATACATTATGGTAAAATGACGATAAAATAAATTGATGATATGAATAATAATTTAATACATATTAAATTATTAACTAATAATAATGAATACAAATAATTAAAATGGAAGATGATGAACATTAGAATCTCTTATTTATTGAAAGGGTTGAAGGAACGTGAGTTATAGGAAGCCACAGTCTAAGGAAGAAAAAAAAGAGGAAATATGAATTGTGATATGGTGGGGTCATTGTGGAGAAAGGGGAAAAGTCCAAAGTAAAAAATAATTATTCCCAAGCTCATAATCTAATTGAAATAAGATTTTTGAAATGGTTTAAGGAGAAGGAAATTGTACAAACAGTTCAATTCCACGATCTAAAGAAGGGATCAAATATTAATAGCAAAAATATTAAGGCTAATAGTGGATCTGAAGAGGACCATGGGATGGGTGATGTTGTAGAACTGGATGATGGGGGTAAAAAAAATAGCTTGATCTAATTCTACATTATAAGACAGATGTTTCGGAATGAGATTTTTAGAACTATTATCTAGAGGAGGATTTGAATGGAGTATTATAAATAGAGTCCCGAATTGATGTTAATAGGGAAAACAATTCCTTGATCAACTGATAAGTTGGAATTTTGTATGGGGGCATCAATGAATTGATGATAGACATTAGGGAGTAAATCCAGTCATTGGAAAAGCTAGTCAGCCTATTTTGAAATCTAATCAAGGAGGATCTGCATACGAAGGATATGACCCTTCAGTGAGAACTATATCGGGTAAGTCACTCTAATAATAATAGCCTCATTTTTAATGAATTTGTGAATTCCCACTACCCTCATTGATCCATGATTTTGAACTTGTTTAGTTTCCCACATTTCCCTTAAATGTACTTTAGAAGTTAAAAAAAGTAATTTTCATCCAAGATTAAAAAAAATAATATTTGAGAAATAAATTTTCATATAAAAAATTGATTTTCATTATGGCTTATATTTAAATTTAAATGTTCTATTGCTAATATTTATAATTATTTTTTGAATATGTTAAATTTTTTTCTACATTTAGATAATAAATATTTAATTGGATAATTTTTTTATTTCATTAAAAATCCTTATTTTAGATATGTTTCCCATTAAAATAATTTTAAATGTGTTTTAAATAAATTATTTTATAATTAATTTTAACCACACAATTAAATTGTATCTAATAATGTAGAATTCATATTTCAAATCAAATTTTTTTAATTTTTTTAATGATGGAAATTTTACGTCAAATACATGACTTAATTTAAGGGAATGATACATTTAACTTCCATTCATGATTTTTTATGGGGGTTTCACATACATTTTTTAGAAAAGGGTGAGTTTAATGATGTGGGCCAAACCGTGAGCATAATTCTAGATTTAAAAACTGATATTATTTCATTTATAACTATTTCATTTTTCATCATTTTTATTCTATTCCACTTCCAACATATCCTTCTTTATCCAATTAACACCACCATATTAATCTGGAACCTCTAGGAATCAATAATCATGGTGGATTATGGTTTTTATTTAAGGAATTAGGCCAACCTGTACACCCATTTCTTGTTTTTAAAATAATTTTTTGTTTAATATCTTATTCATTTATTATGGTTGTTTGGTTATTCCATCTCCCACTCAAATCCAACATCCCTAAGCGCATCCCCAACTTCGTGTCTCCCTCTTTAGAGCTCATTTCTATCACAGATTAGGGAAAAACATCTCATGTCTTCTTAAATCATACAAATTGGAAGAGGTAATTTCATTCTTTCATAACTCTTTCATTTTTTACTTTTCCCCCATTATATTTCCATCATGGCTTCTATAGCCTTATTTAAACCTCAAATTCATTTTTTGCTGTTTGGAAATTCTACAACAAGTGTATTTGTGGCGTTTTATTCAAGAAATCTCAGGTAAGTGGTTTTCCTTTCCTGTTCCTCTCATTTGTTTATGGATTTTTCCACTTTTCATGAGTTCCTAAAGAGATCAATATCAGGGGTTCATACCTAAAGTATTATTTTATATCATTTTGGTGAAATATGGTTGATTTTTGATTGATTAGACTTCCTTGAGGTGCAGTGGTGGTGCGATTGATGTTTCGCACAATTGTCTGGTGTTTTGGCACAAATGTGATGTGATTTCTTGTGTAAGCAGTATTAGTTGATTTATTTTTTCTTGATTTATATTTTTAGCCTGATCCCAATTATATTATGTTTTCTAAGAAAATTTCATTTGGTAGCATTTGTTTAGCGGTTGTTTTTAAGAGTATTTTTTGTGCAAAAATGAATATTTATGGTTTGTATTCCATGTTCTGTTCATTGGGGTTGTTTTTTGATTCATGGAATAGTTTTAATAAATCATGTTTTGGATTCCAATTCTTGTTTTATGTGATATTATTATGAATTTTGACTTAAAATCGGGGTTTTAGAAGGATTTAAGGTGCCAAAAAAGGTTACACTCCTTGGAATTATTTTGTGAAGATTTTATATGGTTTATGGATTTATGTAAGAGATAGAACTATGTTTCCAAACTTTTTTGGAAATATTTTTTTAAATGGGTTTTTTAAATTTTAAATGGATGTTTTGTGATGTGTACTCTATTAGAATTGTTTTTGTAAAATTTTTAATGGATCTATAGAAGTGTAAAAGAGAGGTGAAACATGTTGTGGGATGTTTTTATGTGATTATGATTTCAAAAATGAATTTGAATGAAAAATGGGATAATGTGACATGTGTGTGGTATGTTTTGGGAGTGTGAAATGGATGTGGTATTTTCATCTGAAAATTGTTTTTCATGGATTTTGGAACGTGTTTGAGAATAAGAGGGAGCACCTGAGTATCTTGGTGGGTGGACATGTACTAGTTCAATAGTGATCCCCGTGGGGTTTGGCCCCTATTTCTTGTAGCAAGTCTGATGATCAAAACACTAACCAAACTATGAATATGATGATTTTGATAATATTAGGTAACCACCAAGTTATGGGTATGCTCCCTACTAGTGGTTCGTGTGCTTGAGAAAAAATATTTGAATGGTTACTTTCACTGACTACGAGGTACCTGGCACCCACATCAAGGTATTTCCTATGGTGATTTCCCATTTATAGTTCTCAGTAGATATTTTATTCTTACGATCAACGTATAGTATGTTTTGATGGACAAATTTCGTTGAATTTTCTTTCTATTTAAATGTTTGTATTTCATTTAATGTATCCCAATAGAAAGTTGTTTTTACTTAATGTTACATCTTTTATAAATTGTTAATAACATTTCATGTTAACAAAACTTGCTAGATTTTGTTATATAATGATTATGTATTGAAATATTTTGTGGTGGAATCTTACTAGGCTTTGGATCACACCCTACGAACACCTTGGGTGTAAGTATACTTGGTAAATTTGTCACAGGATTGGGTAATTTGTTTAGTGTTAATGATATGGTTTTTTGTGCGGTCCATCTTGGTGAGGTGTCATAGAGATGACTTGATGGCAGTTTCTCTTAACATGATGAGGGTTTTATCCTATCCTTTTTGGTTTTGTTACCTTTTAATATTATTTAATCGTTATCATAAATTGTGTAATTCAATTCTAAAATTTAGTAGAAGATTTTTTTGTATGAAAAATCCATATTTTTTCATGGGATTCACATGTTGTTTTATGTTTATAAACTCTAGTAAATCGGTCCCAAATTTCATTTTATGATACCAAGGAACTTGTGCCAGGATATTGGGATTTGGAATTCCCTTTGCGCCTTTCCACGAGCTAGGTTGAGTTCCGTTTTGATGGAGAACATATCTTATTCGTGAAAAAATTGTATCTAAGGGGTTAAGTTCACTCATTGGGCCATGTTATTTTCTAATAGTACATAGTTAAGATTTTTGGGGCCTGCCATTCCAATTATGAGTAGGGTTCCCAGCCATCACACATCGTGATGTGATTCATTTTCCTAGGGTATGTTGGGTTTTCTCTGAGTCATTTTTTTCATGGGTCATGGATGATTGGGGAAATGAAAAGTGATTTGGTTTAGTGGTCTGAGTAAGCTCGCATGGCCTGGAAATCCATGTGGAGCTAGGGATTTTTTCCTAGAACACTCTCTATGATGTTGATGGGATCGGCGTATGGCTGAAAACCATATTTCTATGTCACCCACCAATATTAGTTTCCTCCGCATTTTATTGTGTCATTTTGTTTTAGAATCTTGGAAGCTTGGTTTTATAATTATAAATAAGTCTTGATTTAAAAAATGTGAAATTATATGAAATGTCTTACTAGTATATAAGAAGATGATTGATTTATAAAATGGTGGAAATGAATTTTCAGAACTATTATGAAATGTTAAATGGTGTTTTTACACCTTTTTTAAAAATTACGTGTTACGATAGATTGGGTTTTGTTAATCTATTCCAGATAAACAATACTGAATTATTGACAAGTGTATTGAGTTGAATGAAGTGTATTGGGAATTTATGTGTGGGTTTTAAGATAAATTTTTATTTCGATAACAGTAAAAATATGAAAATAAATATGAATAACTGGAATCTTTTATAAATAAGAAGATATATGTTTTTAAATGGATGGGTGTTGATGAAAATGAGTTTTTTTCCATAAAATATAGAGTGTTTTGAAATGGGCTAAAATGTTTTGAAATTAATTTATTATTGAATGTGAGTTTTTATATGAATTATTTGGGATTTTTGAAATGTTATTTAATATGTATGTTAGGTTTTTATTCAATGTTTAGCTGTTTTGTGAAAAAGGGATGTTCCATTCGAATGTTTTGGTTTTGAAAAGTGGAAGGAATTTTGGTTTTAACCTTTGGTATTTCCATAAGCGAATGCATGCATGGGGTTTTATTGGATGATGGATGGTTAATGGCATGAATGGATGGGTTTCAGGATGGATATGAAGATGTTTCCTAGTATGGAAAGGAAACATTCATGTGTGAGGCCTATAAGATACCATTGGTGGGTACTCTAACCAATAACCCATTTATTTTCAATGAAGCGAATTTTTTTAAAGGAATCTTTGATGTCTTGATGACTGGTTTGGGTGGTGTGTCTTATAGATTTTTAGAAATTTTGTTGTCGGATGTTTTGAGTTCAAGAACCCCTCTTGTTAGAATGATGTTTTGGGTTTGATTTTGGTTAGAATGTTGGGTTGAAGGGATTGTTAGTGGTCTCTTCGGGGGAAGTTAGTGATTCCCTTATGGTGGCTCCACTCATGTGTTTTGTCATAAATAGTGATATTTTTTTACCAATGGACAAGCTTGGTTGTTTCCTTGGTTTATATAATTGAATAGGTTATGCCCACGTAAATATATAATGAATGACTAAAGTGCATCCCAGATTTCTTCTCCAATTAAATACTCTCCAGTTGTTAATCGCAAGGAGTCTTTTTCTTATGCTTTGGAGGTTGAGTAAAACCATTTAATTTCTTTTTTTTTGTGGATCCTCTTGTTGTAGAAGAGTGCTCCTGGAAGGTTGAAAGAGATAATAGTTTCTTATGTTACCTGATTCGTTGAAGGGGAGAGTTTTATGGGGTTGTTAATGTTGATGGTGTCTAGGAGGCCCTCTAGGTTCATCATAGTATCTTCAGAGAAGGGGTTCATATTAAACCACCAGCCCACCTTCTTGAATTGATTGTTGTTTAGGGAATTGGAATAATGTCAATTCTCATGTATTGTTTCTATCAGTATCTATGGTCATGTTTGGTGAAACCTTGGGATGTTAGGTGTTTGTTTAACTATAAGGGTGAAGGTTGTGTAATGTAATGAGAGTCCTTATTTTTTTGGATACGTGTCTCCATTTAGGGAATTCTTAAATCTCATGTTCAATAAGAATTTGTTTCTATGTGTCCTTACATTATTTTATTTTCTATATAAAGAAACTATGGGTGATGTGTGTGCATATTCTATGCCATTGTTTTGGAGAAATGATGGATTATTTTAATGTGAGTTTGAAGTGTGTCATTTATCATTGATCCCTTCTGAAATCATGGTGTAATTGTTCGTGGAACTGGAATAAGAATTTATGTTCGGGTCTTTCTAATGAATAATTGTGAGGTAGAAGATGATTAATTAATTTGATCTCCAACCATAGTTTCCAATGTGATGTTGGTGCATAGTCAGGGGAAATACCGGGGTCGTTCAAAACTTATGTCAAAGTCAAATCCTCATTATGAAAGATTAGAATAGTTTAAACCTCTGGTGTCATTTTCTTGTTTCAGTTTTTCCAATTCGGTTGTAGAGGTGGGTGGATCTCTTTTACTAGTTATATAATACATTCATGTTATTCCCATGGGTTTCCTTTGAAGTTTTAGTGAAAACAATGAAACTTGGCCTTGGTAGATTGAATATCACGGTTTACGCGCAGCTATTTGCAATGATATGCCATCCTAGGAAATAGTGCAAGAATAGACAATAGCTATTGAATGGTCTCTACATGGAAATGTTCTGTGGCCCATGTAACCATGAAGTGTTTCCCCTTTGAATATAATTCTCTACATGGTTATCCCACGATTTATAGAACTATGGAGACTAACCATGTGGTTGTGCCAACTCTTTAAATTTTGGGACTTTTCATGTTGGTCCATGCTAGTTGGTTATGATGGTTGGTTCTCATGGTGGGGACTCCCACTATGGGTTTAATGTATGTTATTTTGAAAAATTAAAGTGAATGTCCACCTATTATTCTGGGGAGTCCATTTTGACCTCCCCTATTAGTGTCCCGATTCTATCTCGGGGAAAATTTAGGTTCCCCTTATGGTGGGGAGTTTGTTTGTGTCTCCCCATATAGTTAAATTGGATTTTTCCTTAGTTTTGGTCATAAAAGAGGTAGTCTCATTTGATGTTATTTAACCCCCAAATTATAACTTGATTAAAACATGGGATTGGAGTTTTCCCATCAATATAGTTAAAGTTAGACTGTGGTGACCTCGTTCATTTTCATTGTCTGTTATAGGTAAGTTGCATGAGTCTTGTTCGGATAGTGTTTGAGGTGTTTTGATTTGGGATTTAGATTGAATATGAATTATTGTTTCAGGAAATGGTTTATTTTTTGGTTGGTGAGAGTATTCCTTCCTCGATTGATCGATTGGAGGTGTGTTGGGCCTTTTGGGTATGTGTGAAACTTGGAAAGGAATTCTATTTCGGCATTTCAGTTGGGTTTGGTTTTTTCTTTTAGACTTGTTGTGGCTTTCTGAGGGTGGAAATTTATATGGTGGGGAGAATTATCACATACACGACTTATTTTAAAGTTATTTTACATTTAATTTCTTTTATTTTTTTTGTTTTGGGGGTTTCCCATACATTTTTTGAGGAAAGGTTGAGTTTTCAGGATTTGGGCCAAACCATGAGCCTATTTCTATAATTAATAAAAAATTGATTCATTTATAAATCTTCCATTTTTCAATATTTTTCACCCATTTCAATTCCAAAATGGCCTCCCCTAACATATAACCACATGAATATCAATTTTGACCCACTAATAATCCATAATCATGTTGGATTTGGATTTTTTTTATTTAATGAATTATGCCAGCATGTAAGCCCATTTCTAGTGTTAAAAATTGTTTATTTAATATCTTATTCATGTTTTAAAATTTTTTAGTGATTCCACCTCCCACTAGAATAAAACATCCATAGGAGCACCCCCATTTTGTACCTTCCTCTTTGGATATCATTTCCATCACAGATTAGGGAAAACATCTCAAGAATTATCAAATCATCCAGATTTGAAGGTGTTATTTGTTTCCTTCATAAGTCATTCATTTTTCACTCTTTTACCCCATTATAGTTCTTAAATGACCTCCTTATACATATTCTATCCTCACTACGATTTTTTATTTAGAAAATTCAGATACTGGTGCATTAGGGGCGTTTTATTCAAGATATCTCAAATAAGTGGGTTACCTCTGATGTTCCTACCCTTTGTTTAAGAGTTCATTATAGTTTTCGTGAGGTTCTAAAATTTTCTGGAGCTAGATTTCATAATTAGAGTTTTAATTTGTGTCATTTTGGTGAAATATTGTATATTGGGTCTTGATTTTACTTCCTTTGGGTGTGGTAGGGGTTTGATTGATGTTTCACAAAACAGTTTTGTGTTTTTGGATCAAATGGTAGGAGATTCCATGTTTATGTATTACTAGATGAGTTATTTTTTCTTGATTTAATGTTTTAGCAAGATTCAATTCCATTTTCATTGGTGTGTAAATTATATTATGTAGAATTTGTTAAGCGGTTGGTTTTTATGTGTCTTTTTTGTGAAAATATGACTATTTATGGTGTGTATTTCATGTTGTATTCATTGTATTTATTAAATGATTCATAGAATAGATTTATTAAATGATGTTATGACTTTTTATTCATGTTTTATATTATATTGGTGTGATTTTGGTCTTCAATTAGGGGTTTTAGAAAGAATTTATGAGAAAAACAAGTTTATACTCCTTGTAATAGATTTGGGAAGGTTTTAAATGGTTTCATGATTTTTGTAAGAGGTGAAACTTTGTTTCCAATCTGTTTTGGTAGGTGTGTATTTATAAAATGCTATTTTTTAATGTGAGAGGGATGTCATGTTATGTGAACAATCGTGGAAGGGTTTTTGTAAAAAAAAATTAATGTATTTTTTGAAGTGTGGAAGAGAGGTGAAATGTGTTGAAGACTGTTTTGGTGTGATTATGATTTCAGAAATGAATTTGAATGAAAAAAGGGGATCATGTGACATGTGTGTGGGATGTTTTGTGTGTGTGACCTAAATGTTTTATTTTCATTTCAAATTTCCATTTCATGGAATGGGGAATTTTTTTGACCACAAGAAGGAACACCCAAGAATCTATGTTGGAGGACATGTACTAGTATGCTAGTGATCCCATGGGGTTTGACCCATATTTCACGTAGACTGTTTGATGATGAAAACACTAAATAAACTACTATGTTGAAAATGATGATGTTAGGGAACCACTAGGTTTATGGTTTTATCCTATCTAGTGGCTTGTGGGCATGATAATGGATGTTGGAATGGAAACTTTCAATGAGTACGAGGTACCTGGGACCCCCAACAAGTTAGTCCATATGTTTGTTTCCCATTCCAAGTGGTAATCAGATATTTTATGTTTACCATCAACTTATGGTATATTTGGATAGATAATTTGAGTATCTTTGTCATTATATTTAAATGTATTTTTTTATAAACTATCCCACTTGAAATCTATTTTTATTATATTTGAATCTTTTAGAAATGGTTTCTAACATTTTTTGTCTATAAAACTGGCAAGATTGTTTTCTTATAATGAATATCACATGGAATATTTTTTGGTGGAATCCTACTAGGATTTGGCTCACACCGAATGTAAACATTGTTTTTATGTAAACAGTGTTATTTTGTAACAGGTTGGGGTAATTCTTTTAGTGAAAATGGTATGGGTTTCTAGAGGTCCTTCTTGGTGTAGTGTCGTGGAGATGGTTTGAGGGCGGTGCCTCTTGCTGTGAAGAGGTTATTGGGATGTACTTTTTGGTTTTTTCATTCATAATTCCCTTTAAACATTTTCATAAATTGTGTAATTAAATTATGAAAATTTACTAAATGATTTTTTGATTTGGAAATTCTATATTTTTTTATTGCATTCACTTATTGTGTTATATTCATAAACTCGACTAAATCATTCCCAAATTTTATTTTATGAAACCTGGGTATTTTTTCTAGACCACGGGGATCGATAACACCTTTTGTACCTTTCTAGAGGCTAGGTAAGGTTCTGTTTTGATTGAGACCAGATCTGGTTTGTGACGTTATATATTTTACGTCAAAAATACATTAGTTATCTAATGTTTTGTTTCCACTGTAAAACTTTAAATTTTAATGTGTTAAAAAAGAAAAAAGTCCTGAAACATGTCAATATAATGTCAAAAAATGTGTATTTGAGGTAATTATCAACCTTACCCAATTCCATATCAAATATTTTCTACTTTTTCACACATTATATGAATAGTACAATAATTATTACAACAATTACACACCACTTGATTATTAAAGTAGCACTTCACCACCCAAATTAACCTCTTGATAATATACATATAAGTAATGAATTGGCCCAGGTTGATCAAAAAGGTTACCTGAACTGACATTCCATAGGCCCTGATGTGCATTTCTAGAAATGACAGTTTGCAAAGTATTTTCTGGGTGTCATATGTGATCCCATTGGAAATATTTAACAATTAAAAAAATAAGAATCAAAAATAGTTTACAAAAAAAACAAATAGAGGTATCCATGAATTTAAAAAACATTAAACAATATATAATCAGTTTTAAGGAATGACCATCTAAATATAGAATGATAATAACAGATGATACAAATTTATTTTACAAAAAAATTGTTTTTATTAATTAATGAAATAATTTTTATACAATCATTTTTAAATTCATAAAAAAATAAACAAAATTAAAAATTAATATGATTATAGAGAGGATGATATTTCACATGACCCAACAAGTTAAATTAATTTTTGTTGATGAATCCCACAACCACCATATGTCTCTCGAGTCACAACGATAAACAAAACTGCATCCAATTTCAAAATGGTAGTGGTTGCAAAACAACATGAAAACCAAGACCCGAGTACTAGTAGAAAACTGGAAGACTACATAACCCCTAATATGATTATATAGTGTATGAGAAAATTCCCAATAAGTTTCCACCAAGATTCCATTTTATTCTGTTTAAAATGTATCCAATAATTCCAGAAGAAAATTAAATATTATAAAATAGATCTTATTTTCCATCACACAATATAGAAATAAATAAATAACAACTTATTTCCATTCATAAACCATATCATTTAGAAAATATATATCAATGATGTTTTTACATGGTGTTACATTATTAAAAATTTTACTTTAAATTTTAATACATTTCATCTTTAAAGACCCGAAGTTAATCCTTTACTTTTAATTTTAAAAAGTCCTTATTAATAACCAACCAATTAAAATAATTAGAAACATTTTAAAGGTATGTTTATTATGAAGTTAATATAAAATATGAATCTTTTTTCTGTATTAAAATATTATATCATAAATTCCTCAAATATCAGTAAGGAAGAAAGATAAAGGACAATGTAATGAAAATCCAATAAATTTCAAAATAAAATAAAAATAACATCATGAGGAAAACCATACATCAACAATACTCAATCATAAATAACCAATATATAAATCTTGGTTCAAATCATGTAATAAAAATCCCTTATTAAAATAAAAAACCCGGAGATATAAAATAAAATATATATCATGGAGAAACATCATAGGGACACATGATATAATAATAAACATGAATTGGAGGATCCAACTACAAATATGTAAATGGTCACACAACTCGCCACAATAATCTCCTTTAACTAGAATCATTAGTGACACATCCCCAATCTATGTCATAAAAGTATAATAGGGGTTAAAAGAAAGTTCACAACTATGAACTATAAATAAAAAATTCCATCAAATTCCCACTTAGTAGAACAGGGTTCTTCATGGAAAATTTCACAATATCCAACCATTATGAATCCAACATCATTAAAATGAAAATCACATTGAACAAAGAAAATATAACATAGTAATAATATATTCAATTCCTCAAATACACAACTTATATTAAAAATAACACATCAAAAAGTCATAAAAATGAAATATAATTAATATTTCCATCAATACATGAAGACATGAATAAAAAATAGGTAAGCATGAATCTCAACTATGGAATAAATATAAATTAATATATATATATATATATATATTTATATTTATAAGTTTCCAAATTATTCTTTCATTAAGAACAAATAATTATATATTATTAAATTGATTTTCAAAAATAAATTAAAAAAACACAAATCCAATGGAAATCCCAACCATAACAAATGATTATTTATAATGAATAAAAAAATCTACTAAAAACATTATAAGTCAAACTCAACACTTTTAAATTATTTAAGCCTCTTAAATCAAGAGAACAAACTACTTTAAATAAAATCCATAACCTCATGAATGGTCACTTTTCTTGGATAATACAATCTATATAATTTTATCAAATATTACCAATTCATAAGATACCATTTTAATGTTGAGTGACATTGAAAAAAGAAATTAATCCATTTTTAAAAGAAAAAAACCACCCACAACATGATTAAAATATAGAAAAAAACAACCAGGTACTTTATACATCTTTAAATAAGTTCAAAAGAACATATAAAACAACATTTTTTCTTGAAAATATTTATTTAATGCAAATGGAATGAAAAAAACCACCTCAAATAGTGTAACCACATCACCTTCGATAAACACCACTGAATTTGGTCTCAAAAGATGGTTGAAAACTCATAGAAACCCAAATCCCCAATATAGATATCCTTGGATATATAAGTTGGGGAAAATGTATACATGTGTCATGTAATATGAGAGAAATCGGTATAAATGTGAAGGGATGTAAGTATAATCCCTTACCTTTCAATATTGGGAAGAAAGAACCAAGAAATCCCATAAAAACCATAGAGGGGATTAGAGTAATAAAAGAAAAGTTTGGGAGGAACTGTGGTAGGTTGGCTCAAATGGGGGAAGAGAATTGGAGATCCCCTAATTAGTAAGAATAAGAAATGAAATAATTTCACAAAACCAATAAGTTCGTACAGTTCGCTCGAACTTTTTTCCAAACTATTCGATCATTGTTGTTCAAGTATGCATATAGAACATAGATTCTATTTTTTGGTTTCCGAAAGCATGCACCTAAACATTTTACCCTATAATATTTCAAAAAAAATCAAATTTTCATCCTCATATATCCCAATATAAATTATGAAAATTAAAATATAAATAAAAACTATAAAGTTACATTTTAGAGTGCCAAAATTCTCCCCAAAATGCCACATTCTTCCCAAAGTATGTTGATGAAAATTTTGGATAAAGAAAAATTTCAAGACTAAGTCACCAATAGAAGGTCCTGACAAATTTCCAGCTCCCCAATGATAGAAATGAGAAATCGTGACATGAAAAAACCAATCCTCAATATAAGCACAGAAAAATGACACTTAAATTACCAACCACCAAATCACTACCAATACTAATGGTTAGTTCCATGCAGAATTATATATTTTAATGTCTAATCATTTAATATTTTTTTAAATATTGTAAATTTATCTTACACATATATCAAAACTCACAAATAATTTTTGTGTTTTAAATCATGAAAATAGAAAAGGAAAAAACCAATACCTTTTGGATGCCTATGTTTATAAGTATAAGGATTAAGAGGAAATCCAAAAAAATATATATAAAGAAATATAACTCTATATGAATGATAAAAACACACATATAATTTCTTTATTCTCTCTACTATTTAGAATTTATTTAGGATAGTTAATAATAGATATACACAATCATAAGAATTATCATCACCAAAGCCACAAACGACCACACAAAAACTATATAAAAACACCATGCATAATAGATAAATACAAAACAAATAAAAAAGTATGTATATATCAAAAGGATATACTACAAGTTCAAAATATCTTTCATTGATTAAAAAAATATGTGATGACTACAAAATACAGGGAATAATGTATAAAAAATAAAAAATTCAAGAGACAACATCCTCATAACTACAAATAAATTTTCTAATATCATAACGACACAACACACCAAACTATTTGTTAGACCAAGCCTGTGTTTTATACATATTATTTTAGTTTCTATTTATCATAAAAACCATATAACTTGATTGAGATGACAACAATAATAATAGACTCTACGTGTTCCCAAAAAATTAGGGATAACATAATCAATATTATTACACTAGAATCTGAAAATAGTATTTCACTTCTTTTAAGTATGAATAAAAGGCTGATAATATAATTTTCCCACATCATCACCTTCCATATCCCACTCCCCACAAGACGAATTAGGCATACCGACCCTAGATAGGTTTATGAAATCAATATCTATAGGTTTCCTTAATAAAAAATCCTTAATGTTGAAAACCTTATGCATCACCTCAAAAGAGGTATTTATTCTAGAGAGGAACAACACAAAAATACGATTTTGATGAACGTCTATTGTATAGAACCAAACTTATTTGATTCAATAACATACATCCCTTGCGAAAAAGGGTCCAGTCTATTAAAACATTCAACATATCCATTCACTGATTGATCACCCTGATAAACACCCAATATTACCATTTCATTTTAAATATTCATGTCCTTTTGAGAATAACTATAGATTAATGAATCCTGGAAATTTCTCCAAGAATGAACATCAAATATCTAGTCATGGATAGTGTTTTTCAACAAATACATAGACAATACTTCAAAAAACAGAGTGGTGAACCTTAACACAGATGTCTCTAGAGATCATAGTGGCTTAAAGACCTATTTGGTATTGCCCCTATGTGGGATCTATAATACTAATTCCACGATTCATTTTGTGAGATGGACTCAAAAATATATCACCATATTCCAATTGATTCTGACTAGCAGTGAGGGTCTAATTTAAAAATGTGGGAAATGAATCCCCCTTTACTGTAGTTGAACAAAAATGGAAAATAGAATAACAATTCACCACATATGGAATAATAATAAAAACTGCATCATGAAATAATTTCCCAAAATATGATAATTGACCATGAAGAAATAAAATTGACATTCCATGTTTTACTAGTATCACATTTCAAACTAAACAAAAAATATATACACATTAACAAACAAAAAAATGGGTCCCATTATTATTATGATCCCCTCATCCAATTTTCATCATAAAATCTAGACTCATCTATCTATTATATGGTATTTTTGTTATCTTCATATTCAAACATGAAATATAGATAGGTAATAATGGTGGCCCAATTATCATGTAAGTAAAACTCAGTAAGCCACCACCAATGTTGTATAAATAAATATCCATTTTAGAAAAATGTATTCATAAGTATCAATTATTAATAGGATGAATGTAAATAAGAAAAGATTCATTATTTGATAATACTTAAATTAACCGTGTTTTTCTTCATTTATAAGTGATACCCAACCCATCAAACCTTAATTATCATACGGTTTTAATCTAAAAAATATTTAAAAGGGGCCAAATGTAAATATACATGGAGCATCAATCAATGTATTAAAACTAGGATTTATAACACCATGTCCAACAATTAACAACCACTAGATGTAATTCCATGTATGTACCCATGGATTCAGAGTCAATAGTCAATCCTCTACAGTATTCATGCATTAGGTTCTTGGAGCATCATTTTGGCCCACCCAATGACGAGGAGCCATAGTCCAACATCCCTCCATACTATCAATCACATTTCCAAGGGTCTTCATTAGTGAACTCATATCAAACTATAACATTGAGAGTGATCCTTTTGATTTAATAATATTCCCATGTTTCATCAAATTCAATACACATTTATTAATAATATAATTATACCATTTTACAATTTTCTCATTACTACAAAACTTAAAATAATTTCCAATCATTTTATAACATAGAGATTCCCCCTTTAACCATTATCACTCTTCCCATTAATCATATCACAACCCAATTAAAATTTTAGGCTATACCAATATCCATTTATGACAAGTTAATATACTATTCATTATCAAAATTGGATTAATCTCATAAAAAAATTTATTAATAATTTTACTACAAAATTTACATGTTCAAGGCAGTGTCACACCCCATGGGTGGGATTTGGAATAGTCTACACATCATAATCCTATCCAACACCACATTTCATCACCCAATTTACAATTCATATCGAGGAAATAAATTCGAAACATAATGAAACAAAAGAACAACCTCACACACATGAAATAAAAAATAAAGGACGTGGGAATCAATTGTAGAACACAAACACCAGTTTCATAGAAATAAACTCTCTTGAACATGACCCTTGATTCGAACTCAAACAATATTCCACACAGAATCTATAAATATAATTGAAAGTAAGGATTTTACAGAATTAGAAAAAAAATCAAAACATTAAACCCTGATTAATATATAATATTAAAAGAACATGATTAGTGGACTCACCCATGAACTTTTATTCTCAACCAACAGTGCATGAAATGACCAAATATCAAAGTGCAACCACCCATGGAGGTGGAGGGAGATAAAGGTTAATAACCATTTCTGGTGGAGCTAGAAATATGGGTAAAATCAAGTGAGAACCCATAATTCCCAAGCAATAAATGGTAAAATCATAAATTTAAATAGGTGTATGGTTTGGATGCATGATTGGTCAAACCGTGTGACAATTGTGTGGCACCCTCTGTCCAATAGCGTGTCAGGACACATGGCGTGACTAGGCCACCCACATGGTTTGAAAAATAGTGTGGCATTTATTCACATAACTCAATCCAATGAGCTATGATATATGGTTTCCAATTTTACATTGAATGATTATAAATAGCTATGCACCAAATGTAGTCACAATATAGAATGTCCTCTTTTACAACTTTATAATTCCCTATACCCTATAAAAACCTGAGGACCTGTTATACTCCCAAAAAGCATTCCATTAAATATTTAAAATTTAAAAAAATTATATTTTAATTTAAATTTTACATCATTAACACTAGGATATTAAAATCTCTCAACCATATAATAGATCATCATTGATCTTCATTCCCAATCTTCACTGGGCCTCAAAGGTAAAATGGTTAGGCCATGAGTTCCACATATTAGATTCCCTCTCCTAGGGTTCTTTCTAAACACGACCATGCTTCCACATAACTCATTTCAAAGGCATATTCATAACTCACAAAACATACTCACTATGATACAAAATACGAATCAAATACCCCTCAAAGGATGTATGGGCCATAAACTCAACATCGTTAATATCTATTACATGATAAGAATCAAGGTGATGTTGTTGAAATTATGTGGCATGAAAAAAGTCTTGAATATCAATGAGCCTTGGTGGATGATCCAATTAGTATTCCAATAGTCTAATCAACCCAATATGTGCATGACTTCTGTCTATCATGTATCATAGAGATATGATTCCAGATCAATTGAACAATCTCAAATATCCCCTATATAAGATTTTTTCCCACAAACTCCTACTCACCAGCCTCCTTCGAAAATAATTTTTATCTACGTGGCCTACCATAGAGGACCTCATATGGTTGCATTTGAATAGTCACCCACTAGCCATTGTTATAAGAAAACTCAACATGCACTAAGTGTTTCTCCCATTCCCCACCAAAATCCATATTCTATGCCCTCAAAATTTCATTTATTACTTGAAAAGTAAACTTTGACTACCAATCATTTTAAGGGTGGATAATTATACTAAAAAAGAATAGTACCAAATTCTTTCTATAAACCATTCCAGAAGCACGAAGGAAACCACATATCATAAACCAAAAACTATAATTTGTGGCACACAATGTAAAAATATTATATCCTTAGCATATAAGTCAATTAGTTGGTCCACTATTATGGTATCCTTAATTAGTAAGAAATGTGAAACCCTTATCAACCAATGAAAAACCACGTAAATTGCATCATTATTATAAGGTTTCCATGGACCATAATATAAATGGTAACATTTTCCCAGTTCCATTTTAGAAAGGTAAAAAACTATAAAATTAGAGTATGTCAAGGCTAAATGACATTAACGTACTAACCAGTGTATCATCATGTCATGAGACCTGTAACCTCCCTTTTCAATCCACCACCAATAGTATCAGTGAATATCATGTAATGTTTAAGAAAACCATGGTGCACCGGCCACTACAAGTTATGAAACCCACACATTAGCTCCTCTAAAAAAAATTTGGATCAAAAATATTTCATTGAACATATATGATCTCATCATAATTAGAGATCTAATAATAATGTATCTACTCATATTAAATTTTTTCCCTCAAGGACAAGCATTTAGAATCCTTCTACTACCTCCTCTTAAATGAGATCATAAGAGAGGCATCTATGGATGGGGAAAAGAGTTTCATCACTTCATTCTCTTCATGAATATCTATATGAATCTCTCTGAACAATGGAATTATCTTTTACACTAATCTAGACTCATCATCTACCTGAGTCATTGTCTTCTTTCTCAACACATATATTACACCATTTCCCTTTCACATCATATAAGATTACTCAAAGTCAAAATATTTCAGGTACTCAATCAATATACATTGTTGGATGATAAAATCACTGTAAAAAAATATATATTTAAGGATCTTATATATTTTATAAAAAAATCTCTCCTAAAAATAATGTAACAGTTATTTCAAGGGATAATACATTATTTTTAATGTGAGATCATTTTTAGGATAGATCAACTCATGCAACCTCAACTAAAATTATCTATATTCCATCACCCCGTCTCCCTACATCAATACTACCCAATATCAAGTACTAGATTCACCAAAAATCAATGTATACTCTTCATCAAGGTGTAGTAATATCCAAACTGGAGCTATAGTATAATTAATCTTCAACTCCTTGAAATCATCTTCAAATTACACTAACGAATTAGCATTGATGATATTCTCTGTTATTCATGATAATGGTACTCCAAAATAGGAAATGTATTTGATGAACCTTCAGTAATATCCCACTAAACAAAGAGTGATTCCTATATTAAAAATATTTTTTATGACGCTCATAAGAAACCACTACCCGAACATTCCTTGGTCCACTAACACACCATATTATGAGTTCATGTAGCACTCTAAATGAAATTTGTCAATATACAATTTTCAGACTGAAAGATTTTTGTTTTACCTAGGTCCCCTCGTTGTAATCATGAAGATGTAGAGTTATATGGAATAATCTTCATGATTTTTGAAGTACACCAATATTTCATCCAAGAAATAATCAAAAAACTAGTACCAATATAGGTGGATGATTTGGTTCATCAAATCCCATGTCACTCAAAGAGAATTCATTAGACCAAATATCATCACAAAAAACACATAAAACCCATACATTGTTCCAAAATATGTCTACAATATATTAGAAGGTCTCATCCTCAACCGATGATATCCTGATCATAAATCGATCTTGGAGAAAACACAAACACTCGTTATCTATTCAAAGAGATCATCGACACATGGAATGGAATATTTATTCATAATCATCATTTGGTCAATCTACTATCAACAGACTCATAAAAAAAATATCTTGGCATGCATAATGGTGAATAAAACTAGAGATCCACAATGTGACATAATTAGATGGATAAAAACATTATCATACAACTCCTCCAACCGAGTATTGATTACTTGGTGTTCTGATGATTCCATTCAATATGGTATAATAGAAGTTGTCTTAACTCTAGGAACTGACTTAATCATGTAATAAACCTTTCTCTCAGGAATAAATACTAGAAAATTCCCCATGAAGTAAAACATGAAACTAAAACATTGTATAAGGGAAAACATCTTCCTTCGCTTCCCCATCATCAAGGAAAGAACATGCCACAACGACTATGATCTCATATAGTTTAAAATAAATTGGTCCATTAAGGCCTTCCTGGACACTTTATTCTCGAAGATTTAAAGAAGTGTATCATTAAAAATACATGAATACCACTCTTATATTGTAATAGTAAATATGATCCTGATACATAACCAACTATTCCATTTCTTGTATAAATTTAAAAACTGACATCTCTTGTATGAAAATGCCCTAAAGAGGATGGTTATTACAAACCTTGATGGAATACTCCTTACAACATCATATACCGTCATAGTGCACCCCTAACATCATGTTGATAATCATTACCCCAAACAAATAATCCATTTCAAGACCCAATCCATTCGAAATACTAGACGATATAAAATAATTAGAGGCCCATATATCAAAAAACTAAATATATAGAAGAAAAGATATAATAATGATAGGTTGAATAGTCAATTGTCTAGTCCCTCCACCACTGATTTCTGGATGAATTTCATGCACCTAACCTATCCCTATTTAATATACCCTAGTCTATGTACCATGGCTGACACTTCCTTTTTGATAAGGATTATTTTTTTCTTAATGTAAAATTCCCATGCTTTGATAGTTACATATTATGGAACTCCAACATTATGATTGATAAGTAGTATCAGAACCTATATCGGTGCTCTATATCTGACTAGGTCCCCCATAATTTTCCATCTACCAAGGATTCTTGTAGAACCTCATTAGATGTCCCAAACTAATGAATGATTTGTAATCCACTGGTGGTCAAATACAATGACCTAGCATATATCCTAGATTTTCACCATGGTAGCAGACCACATGACTGATGCCTTGAGTAGCCAATTGATTATGTGTGTGGCCATGTCTTCCACCACCTTATAAGAAGTTATCAGAATGATGATTCATACCTTTATAATTAATTCCACAAAAAACCTAACAGATCATATCTATCCTCCACTGTAAGCATCCACCATGTTCACCACTACAATTAGAGGCTAATTTATAAACTCTACAAACCTCAGTAGTCAAAGAAAATTCACCTACGAATTATTCTGACAACTAAGACCATCTTGAAATAACATTACCCTAGTCACCACATCTTCTACCAGCATCAGAACAAAATAATGAAAGTCTATGAAGTGGCCAACATAATCCATAATCAATATAAATACCTTTTTCAAATCCATGATCATAGTAACTCTCTCATATCACAAGGTATCTAAGAGTGAATTCTCATTTAATTTATCTTGTATGTATTTATAAACCATACCAAAAATCTATTAATCCATGACTTGAATATCCCACTTGTACTTCATTGGTCCTCACAACATATATGACTCAAACATGAGCTATTTTTTGAGGGGTATCAAGGGGATATGGTATTATCTGGGTGGTCTTAGTGCATAACTCCTCTACCTTAGGTACACCATCTCTAGTAATCATAGGATTGTAATACATTTGAAACTATCCTATCATATCAAATATAATCAGTGTTCTCCACCCTGGGTCTCTCTCTAAGAACTATATAATATATGAACTATTCATAGAGAACATCCCTTCCCCCTATAACCAATAAACAATGGGGAATCATTTCCCACCACTATAGAAGGGTTCTTGTAAATTTCGTCATATCAACCTACCGATAAGAATAATTACGGTGGAATCTATTTATAATTCAAAAGTCACCTCTTAGAACACATCACATATGACTTCTATATTTTTCCCAACTAGCCACCAATTTGTTTTTGTGTACACTATAGATATGGTTATAACCCCAACACAGTCAATACCCTCAACCATCAATATCATTATCCCTAGTAAACAAAGTGTAGACCAAAACATTTAATTTAAAAAATCCTTTTTTACACCATTTTAACATCATCAAAATTCAAAAAATAGAACCCCCAATAGTAACAATTTTTTACCATTTCAATTAATTAAATTTTAAATTAAATTTTTTAAAAATCCATGATTATTTTTTTATAATAAAATCAGAAGATTACCAAAAAATAATTTTCATTTCCCACATCCCACCATAACATAATTTTTCACGAGTTACTAATATTATTCATAAAAAAAATACTGAGTGAATAAATTGATTCATGAATATAAAATATCATTACATGTTGGTCCATGAATAAGTACTATATATGTAATAACATATGAAAAAATGTCTATCATCCAAGGTGAAACAAAATCCCATAAAAATATGTGATCCAAATGAAAAAATCCCCACCCTAGTTTTTGGGTTCTCCCCCAAACAAAAGTTGACTACTAACACACACGTGCTCATTTTCCATGGCTCAAAACATCCTCTCCTCGCACCTACCATTGAAAAATGGTAAGGCACTAAAAAAATAAATCCCCTATGATAATACTTTGTAACATCCCAGACCTTATCCAACTAGTATAGGTTCTCTGAGTCAGTAATCCACATGACCACAAGCACATCTCCCAATACCTCAGATGCAATCGACTATCTATGATGGTCAAATTTAAAAATATCAGCATACTATTATCTCTTTACTAAAGTATTACAATAGTTGAAATCAAAATAATAATCACTAAATTAGGATTAATCAATAACTATGAATCATAAAATCAGTTCAGAAAATGGTTAAGTTCTATCATCCATATACAATAAACTTATCATGTACATATACATCCATGCATCAAAATAAAAACAAAATAGAGACACACTAACAATCCCCAAAATGGGTACCAATAATTGATCAATCCCCACATCCATGTTCCATCCAAAAATCCTGTCTCATCCATCTATTATAGGGACATATCAATAATTATAACAAACTAGTCATAACAAAAAAATACATTACATCAATTTTTTGGAATAATTAAATATTATAAAAATATAATGCCAAATACTATATTAGTTTAGTGCCATTGGAAACAAAGAAACATAAAAATTGGTATGTTAGCAAGATACAATATCTCCCACACGTTTCATTTAGACTAAAACTATAACACCCCAGGTAAATAATGAATATGAAATTTTCACATTTATCGATATTTGTGAATAAAATATTAATATTACTTTAAAGGGGACGCTATGCTCGATGGCCTACCCAATACGAACCAACGAGTTTCTTGGAAATCTTATGTTGCACTATAATAATAAAATAATGTTATTTTAAATGGTAGTTAACGCCTAGCCGTTGTAATGGAAGGAATGAATAGAACTAAATACAAAATGATTATATATGTTTGTCAAATATTTTCACTTTTTACAATAAATGTTAGAGGATTAAAAATGCAAATGAATCCAATTTTAAGCGTAAACATTATAATATTCTTTAAAAGTTCAGTTAACCGCATTTTGATGGAAAACCTCTATTAAATCCACTTTTTGAAAATTTTATGTGTTATATTTGACAAAATAAAATTCTTCTTTAGAATCAGGATATAAAAATTTACTTTGTGTAAATTTTTTGTATTTTTTCGATAAAGTTCATTTTTAATGAATAGTGAAAAATGTTGTATTTTAATTCAAAACCTCTTTTTAATCTAAATTATTTATATGATTAGATTTTATTTTGAATTGTTTTTAAAGTGGAATTAAAATATATTTTTACCATTTAATCCAATAGTGGTCGTTGGAATTAATTTCACTTTGTAATTGGACTTAATCTAGTGTCAATCTTTTAATAGATATTGTTTCTTAAAAACATGATATTTGTTTTGACAACGGGAATTAATTATTAAATTAATTAATGCAACATATATATTTTGAATTTTTTAAAATAGAAATCATTTTTGAATTCAGAATATCAAATATATCTTAGGGTGAATTTTTGGTATTTTTCTGGAAAACATCAATTTTTGATGAATAGTGAAACCACTAAGTGGTACATAAAAAACCTATTTTTCGTTTAAATGAAATTTCACCACCTCTGTGTTCTGAATTTAAAAATTGGCCATATATGGTTTTCATTAAGATGTAAAATGTGGTTCATTGGGATAAAAATAATTTTTTTGGTAAATAGTAACTTTTAAGTTTTAATCGCGATTAGAGGTAATTAGTGTAATTTAAGGTAAACATAATGTTTTAATAATATGAAATGAACTATACACATGTCCTACACTCATTGGATGTGTCATGGCCGACCAATAAAATCCATGGGTCAAGTTGGGGACCCCATGGACCCACTTTGGTTGGAATATGACATAAATAACTTTTTATTTTAAGTTAAATTTAAAATGTCACAAACATGTGTTGTTTTACTAAAACAATTTTTAAATGGGGTTATAAAAGAAATATTTTTTACTATAGATATTCATTAGAAAGATAAAAATATTTACTACATCATGATAGTTGTTTTATAATTTTTAGAAATTATATAAATTAAATTATTTATGACATCATGATGATACTGTGATTACCTCATTTATAAAGGATTTAAATAAAATGAAATGATAATGTTAAAACTATAACATACACTTTTAAAAGACCTATTGTATGAGTATATTTAAAACACTTACCATCTTATACTCGAAATACATAAATGTGGGACATTTAAAATCCGAAACTTATTTGAAAATAAAGTAACATTTTGTAACTTTCCAATAGTGCCCCTCCTCTCCTCTTATAAAAGGCCCCCAACTCTACCACCATACCCACAACTCTCAGCCCTTTGGCTCGGCCAAACCCTGCCCATGTAATCTCTCCAAATCCCCATCTTCATCTTTTAAGCCTCACTCTCGGCAGAATCGTTTCTAAGGAAGCATTTGAGCTTAAATCAAAGAGAGTTACCTGAATTAAAGGTAATGTCTTCACTTGTGTTCTTTTGTTTTATTTTTCTTCTCCAAACCCCTAAACTCTTTTTATTACTTATTTTGTTACAACACCAGTATATTAAATATACTAGGATGATTTTATAAGATGGATTCAAGATACACTTTCACACACATTCATCTAATGGTTGAAGAACATACTGTTTCTGTTGTTGGCGATTTTCTGCCTAACGAAACGATGATTGTTCAATATTCATTTAACACCTTTAAAGGTGGCCATTATTATGTCACTTTATTTTATATATGATATATATGGTATTTAATTTTACTATATGCTTCTTTATTTTATATTTAAAACATATCATTATTCTATTCATGTTGTGCAAATGCGATAATTTCATATGAGGAAGTGTGGACTACTGCCACCTCATGTGATATGACTTGTTCATGCAATACATGGAATGTATAAAGAATGAAATTAATTAAAATATGTGACATATATAACATATATATTATACTAGAATATATATCTCATTTATATTTAATTCCATTAATATGACAAAAAAAAATTTAAGTAGTGTTCATGCGTACGTACGGCCTACCGTCTCCATGAACGGTGCTTTTCATTTTTTTTATCTCCAAATGTTATGGAATAGAACAAAATGAATATGTACATGATATATATGATATTTTAATCATCAATACTATTTTCTAATTTATTGACTTATAACTACCTGGGTAATCATTTTCAAACAAGTTCATTTTTTTTACTCTTGTACCAAACATCGGCAAAAACATCTGATATGAACTAACATTATTAAACAATTATTATACAATTATAATATGTGATTTGAACTGAATAATAATTTTTAAAGGAGGTCCTTAAGAAATTATAAATTGACCAATGTTTATTATTCATGAATATAAATAAAAGAACAAGACAAGTCGGATTTGAGGTAAGGGATCCTACCCCTCACTTTCTTTTTAAGTACACTCTTTTATGTCATTCATTTTCAGCTCATATTTAATATGATAGTGATGTTATTCAATATTACTAATATGGTCCGTTTTATGTTTATATGGTGATAGACCATATTTTCTCTCATCAATCCATTTTGGAAGTTTTGAGTGGCGCCGTTAGGCTGCCGAATTTTCGTAAGAGATCCAACCTCTCTCTTTCTTTTTAAGTAATCTCTTTTATGTCATTTCTTTTAATATCATAATTCTTATGTTTGGGTATGTTCTTTTATATTCCGCATACTGTAATTTTTATTTTCATATTATTAAAGACCCTATTTGAACTCATAAATCCATTTTTGGAAGTTTTATGTGGTGTCGTTGGGCTGCCGAGTTTTCATAATGGATTTTTCATCTCACGTTTATTCTTGTGACATTTATGCTACGTTTTCCACTATTTACATTGAGTGGTGTATGTACATCCAATTATTATAAACTTTTTGTTGTATAATTTTACTTATGGGTATTTACATCTTCATTGTTTGACCCTTCTTCCATGGGGTGTGCGTTTTGAAAGTTACCCAAGTCGGTAAGGGAACCTTTCACCCTCCTCTTTTTAAAAGACTTCTTTTGTTATGTATTTTAATTAAAATAATATTTTGTTGGGATATGTTATTATATAACATTATTTATGTAAATTTTATGTCCAAGTGATGAGATACCCTTTTTATCTCTCATCAACTCTATTTCTGAATTTTAAAGTGACGTCGTTAGGTTGTCGAATTTTTGCAAGGGAACTTCTTAACACAATTTCCGTTCATTGGGTTAATCTCCTACTTTTTATGTCATGATATTATTATGTCCTATCTTGTATTTTTACTTTATTTATGTGTAATTATAGTGAATACACATAATAGATCTATTTTATTAAAAAAATGATTTTTGTATGGGACTTCGTCTCAATCTTCTTTAATTGAGGCATATTTTGTTCTATAAAAAACCTTCTTTTATACGGTTTCTAAACCCCTTTGACTTTTAAGTTTATCCGAAAGACAAATTTCTTATACAAAGTGTTTTAATAAATGATAAAAGGGAATGTTTTTGTCATTTGTATGCGGTGACAATGACTTCTCCGCCGTCGTGACCATTGTTTGAGTCTCGGCTTCCTCTAGAAGCCATACCTTTTTTAAAAAGGAAAATAAATACCATGATTTTCTTTTCTATTATTTTTGTATTGAAAATCGTTTTCATACTGTTTTTATTATGTAAATGTGTTGTATTGATATCTTGTGATTGAAATGTAGAAATTTTATGTTTCTTTTATGTATGTTTTATGTGATATTATTATGTTATGGTTCTTGGGCATTATTATGAAGATGGTTAGTTCCATGATAAACTAAGGGCGGGTGATTCCAATATATCTCTCCAATGCATTGGGTAACGCAAAGGGGTTAGACATTAAGGTTTCTCCAAAGAGATTTAGGGAATATACTATGATGGGTATTCCAAACGTAACCAAGAGGGTTAATCCCTACGTAAGAATGTTACGAATGCCTCAAGTTACCTTTATGCCTTATAATTTCAATGATTTATTCATGATTTTATGATGTATATTAAAATGCTTATGTTTTATGAGTAAAGTATTATTTCATACAGGGACTAATGTTTTCTTTTCGTAATTTTATAACCCTTACTGAGCTTTTTATGCTCATCCCATGTTTTTGAAATGTTTTTTAAAGGTCAAGGGAAAGGTGAATGTTATGATGATAGTGTCAAGGAAGTGTCATGAAAGAATCCATGTTTTATTTTAAATATATTTCCGTTGATGGGGAAAAACGAATACTATATTTTATGTAACCACTTTGTTTAAATGTGGAATGTAATTCATGATTTATGATCTAATTCTCTAAAACTATAATCCTTAAAATATCCTCAATGTGAATTATTCATTTAATTCAATATTAAGTAAGGTTTAAGGACGAGGCCTTATAGTTGGTATCAGAGGTCAGTTTAGACATCTTTAGGGATTCAGAGGTTTTATTAGACACATTATTTGTCCCTATATCTATTATTTTAGTTAAATCCTTGTTTTATAACCTTTTTCACATCAAGTAAAGACGGTTACGAATGGAAGGAGAAGGATCTCAAATGAAATTCATATCTCATCCTGATGACATGATTGCAATAATTATTGCAATTTCATGTTCGGAAGATTGTGAAACTTTTTCTAACATACAAATCACTTGTAAGCAGTTGTTTGAGTTATGAAACACCTCCACTATACCTCGTTATCATCATGGATCATGGGTTGTATTTAGACAAATACTATTTTCATAATATTTTCATATTTTCAAGAAAGGTAAATATTATCAAGGTATTTTAAAATATTTTACCTTATCACAAGAATTTGAAGCATATTATGATTTTAAAAATGGTGCTGAGGAAGGAGACCCTTGCGCTACCTATTTATATTTTCTTTTAAAATACCGTCTCTCAGCACATACTTATGGTATATAAAAAGGACCGATAATAGAAAGTTTCATCTCAAATTCTGTCTGACTATTTTATAGAAATCGTGTTTTATCAGATGTTTTAGAATTATATGTTATACATGATTATTTTCCAAAACTGTTTTTCTGTGAACACCCATATAACACATGTTTTACAAGGTGTATTTGGATGGAAGAAGCAAATGATTTTGAAGGATCTCTAAATCACTATTGTAATGCATGGGACTTCTACCTACGTGAGCAAGATGACGATGAAATTGAGTGGACGCCATGATCACGGTATGATGTTATTCATTTTGGTAATCGTTCTATTTTATCTTATGGCGGTGAAATAATACTTCAAGAATTAAGATTTTGAGATCATAATGAATTTGGATGAGAGGTATAAGGAAACTATTGATGTTAAAACATTTTAGGGTTATTTTTGGAGTTTTATAAAAAGGACAACATGCAGACCGTGTGACAACCCATCGTGTCGGACAAAGCTGCGGGAATCGAAGCCACAACCAAAGTGCGACTGGTATTTATCGCCTACCATTGGACTACGTGAAGTCCCTAGTTAGTATGACTTATTCTTTTTAGTTAGATGATTTTATGAATCAAGATTAAGTTTATTTTTGGTTATCTATTGAAATGACTAACCTCTCATCGAGGATATGTGATTAGGTTAATTAATTTTCAATATGAGAATTTAAGAGCAACTGATATTATTTAGAGATAAAAGTTAATTTGTACCTTGGAATACTATGTGATTAAATCTATAAAATATTTGGGTTTCAATCTTAGTTTGGTTTACTTTGAATAATTTTATGGAAAAATTATTTATTGAATGGTCTTTATTGAACTTTGTGTATTTTTTGACAAATTTTGGAGATTAAGAATAGATTTTTTTTATAAAGGATTATCCTTTTTGTGTATTATCTGATCTCATACTAAACTTTTAGGTTTTAGTTTTGGTTAAGGTCTAAATACATGGGAAGTATATAGTTCTCTTTTGGGGATTAGGTGATTCTCTATTAGTTTATTATAGCTCACTTAATGTAAAAAGGAATTCTTAAATACTCATCATTTGGGGAAAGTACGAGTTTGTGTAAGAAATCTAGTAAAAGTTGAAAGTAAACATGACATGTAAGTTTGTTTCATTAAGATCAAAAATAAATTCATCAATGAAAAGTAACTTAAAACAAAAATTTTGTCTGTTAACCTTTCCTATGGGGGAATTGAATGCGGTTTAACCCACCACAACTATGTGATTTTCATGTGGTTAACTTTCTCCTAAATAGGTTTTCAAACACTCTCCCTCAGAACAAGACCCTTTGTTTTTTCCTCCATATCCATGTTTTCCTACATGGAATCCTAGTATGGGTTAACTCGGGTGACCTTTGTACTTCACTTTATTTATTTTAAAGTGATTGTTTTACTGACTCTTGTTCCGATGTGGGATTTTCAATGAAGTTTCTAAGCCCAATTTTAAAATTGCGAGCACGCAATTCCCAAAATGGGGGAAGGATGTAACACCACAGGTAAATAATGAATATGAAATTTTCACATTTATCTATATTTTTTAATAAAATATTAATATTACTTTAAAGGGGATGCTATGCTCGATGGCGTACCCAATATGCAACAACGAGTTTCTTGGGAATCTTACGTTGCACTCTAATACTAAAATAATACTATTTTAAATGGTAGTTAATGCATTGCCGTTGTAATGGTGGGAATAAACAGAACTATATATAAAATTATTATATATATGTTTGTCAAATATTTTTAATTTTTAAAATAAATGTTAGAGGATTAAAAATGCGAATTAATCCAATTTTAAGCATAAACATTCTAATATTCTTTAAAAGGTCGATTAACCGCCTTGTGATGGCGAACTTCTTTTAAATCCACTTTTTGACAATTTTATGTGTTATATTTGACAAAATAAAATTCTTCTATAGAATCTGGACATCAAAATTTACATTGTGTAAATTTTTGGTATTTTTCTGAAAAAGTTCATTTTTAATGAATAGTGAAAAATGTTGTATTTTAATTCAAAACCACTTTTTAATCTAATTTATTTATATTATTAGATTATCTTTTGAATTGTTTTTAAAGTGAAATAAGAATATATTTTTACCATTTAATCCAATAGTGGGCATTGCAATTAATTTCACTTTGAAATTGGACTTAAACTAGTGTTATTCTTTTAATAGATATTGTTTCTTAAGAACACGATATTTGTTTTGACAACGGGAATTAATTATTAAATTAATTAATGAAACATATATTTTTTTCATTTTGTAAAATAGACATCATTTTTGAATTCGGAATATCAAATATAGCTTAGGGTGAATTTTTGGTATTTTTCTGGAAAACGTCAATTTTTGATGAATAGTGAAACCACTAAGTGGTACTTAAAAAACAGATTTTTCGTTTAAATGAAATTTTACCACCACAATGTTTTGAATTTCAAAAATCTGACATATATGGTTATTATTAAGATATAAAATGTGTTTCAATGGGATTAAAATAATTTTATTTGCGAATAGTAACTTTTAAGTTTTAATTACGATTAGAGATAATTAGTGCAATTTAAGGTAAAAATAATGTTTTAATAATATGAAATGACCTAGACACATGTCCTACACTAATTGGATGTTTCATGGAAGGCCAGTACAATCCATGGGTCAACTTGGGGACCCCATGGAGCCACATTTGTTGGAATATGACATAAATAACTTTTTATTTTAATTGAAAAATAAAATGTCACAAACATGTGTTGTTTTACTAAAACAATTTTTAAATGGGGTTATACAAGTCATATTTTTTACTATAAATATTCATTAGAAATATAAAAAGATTTCCTACATCATGATTTTTTTTAATAATTTTTAGACATTATATAAATTAAATTATTTATGACATCATGATGATGCAACGAATACCTCATTAATAAAATATTTAAATAAAATGAAAAGATAATGTTAAAACTATAATTTACACTTCTAAAAGACCTATTGGATTAGTATATTTCGACCCCTTACCACTTTATCCTCGAAATACATCAATGTGGGACCTTTAAAATCTGATACTCATTTGAAAATAAAGTAACATTTTGTAACTTTCCAAGAGTTTCCCTCCTCTCCTCTTATAAAAGACCCCCACCTCTACCACCTTACCCACGCCTCTCAAGCATTTGGGTAGGCCAACACCTATCCATTCCATCTCTCCAAATCCCTCTATTCATCTTTGAAACCTCAATTTTTGCATAATCCTTTCCAAGGAAGCCTTTGATCTTAAATCAAAGAGAGTTACCAGATTTAAAGGTAATGTCTTCCCTTGTGTTCTTTTGTTTTATTTTTCTTCTCCAAACCCCTAAAATCTTTTTATTACTTTTTTTGTTACAGTACCAATATATTAAATATACTAGGATGTTTATATAATAAGTATTCGAGCAACACTTTCACATAACTTCATCTAATGGTTAAATAACATTATGTTTCTATGGTTGGCGATTTTTTGCTTCACGAAACGATGATTGTTCAATATTATTTTAACACATTTAAAGGTGGCCATTATGATGTCACTGTATTTTATATATTATATATATGGTATTTATGTTTACTATATGCTTCTGTATTTTATATTTAAAACATATCTTTATTCATTTCATGTTGCGCAAATGCGATAATTTTATATGAGAAATTGTGGACTACCGCCCCCTCAAGTGATGTGACTCGTTCATGAAATACATCGAATGTATAAATAAAGAATTTAATGAACATATGTGACCTATATAACATATTTATTATACTATAATATGTATATCATTTATTTTTAATTCCATTAATATGACAAAAAAATGTATGTAGCGTTCATGCGTACGTACGGCCTACCGTATCCATGAACTGTGCTTTTCATTTTTTTTATCTCCAAATGTTATGGAATAGAATAAATTGAATATGTACTGGACATATATGATAGTTTAATCATTAATACTATTCTTTAAATTATTTACATATAACTACATGGGCAATCATTTTCAAACAAGTTCATTTTTTACTCATGTACCAAACATTGGCAAAAACGTCTGATATGTACTAACATTATTAAACAATTATTATAACATTATAATATGTGATATGAACTGAATAATAATATTTAAATGAGGTCCTTAATAAATTATAAATTGACCAAAGTTTATTATTCAGGAATATAAACAAACGAACAAGACAAGTCAGACGTGAGGTATGGGATCCCACCCCTCTCTTTCTATTTAAGTACACTCTTTTATGTCATTCCTTTTAATCCCATAGTTCTTATGATTGAGATGATATTTTATATTAATACTATTGTAATTTTTATATTCATATGGTGAGAGAACCAATTTTCTCTCATCAATCCATTTTGGAAGTTTTGAGTGGCGCTGTTAGGCTGCCGAATTTTCGTAAGAGATCCAACCTCTCTCTTTCTTTTTAAGTACTCTCTTTTATGTCATTTCTTTTAAGATCATAATTATTATGTTTGGGGATGTTATTTTATATTACTTATACTGTAATTTTTATTTTCATATTATGAGAGACCCTATTTGATCTCATAAATCCATTTTTGGAACTATTAAGTGGTGTCGTTGGGCTGCAGAGTTTTCGTAAGGGATTTTTCATCTCACTTTTATTCCTGTGACATTTATGCTACGTTTGAAACTATTTACTTTTAGTGGTGTATGTACTTCCAATTATTATACACTTTTTGTAGTATAATTTCATTTATGGTTATTTACATATTCATTGTATGACACTTCTTCCATGGGGTGTGCATTTCGAAAGTTACCCAAGTCGTTAAGGGAACATTTCACCCTCCTCTTTTTAAAAGACTTCTTTTGTTATGTCTTTTACTTCACATACTATTATGTTGGGATATGTTCTTATATATCCTTATTGATGTAAATTTTATTTCCAAGTGATGAGATACCCTTTTTTTCTCTCATAAAATATTTTTTTGAATTTTGATGTGACGTCGTTAGGCTGTCGAATTTTTTCAAGGGAACTTCTTAACCTAATTTCTATTCTTTGGGTTAATCTCCTACTTTCATGTTATGTCATGATATTATTATTTCCTATCTTGTATTTGTACTTTATTTATGTGTAATTATAGTTAATACACATAATAGATCTATTTTATTTTAAAAAATGATCTTTGTATGGGACTTCGTCTCAATCTCCTGCAATTGAGGCATATTTTGTTTTATACACAACCTTATATTATATGGTGTATAAAACCCTTTTACTTTTACATTTATCCCAAAGGAATATTTTTTATACAAAGCGTTTTACTAAATGATAAAAGGTAATGTTTTTGTCATACGTATGTGGCGACAATGATTTCTCTGCCTCCGTGATCATTATTTGAGTTTCAGCTCCATCTACAAGCCATACCTTTTTTGAGAAGAAAAATAAATACCATGTTTTACTTTTATTTTATTTTGGTATTTAAAATGGGTTTCATAATGTTTTATTATTTTAATGTGTTGTATTGATATCTTGTGATTGAAATGTGAAATTTTATGTTTCCTTTATGTATGTTTTATGTGATAAGATTATGTTATGGTTCTTCAACATTATTATGAAGACTGGTGGTTCCATGATAAACTAAGGGTGTGTGATCCCGATATAGCTCTCCAATTCATTGGGTAACGCGAAGGGGTTAAACATTAATGTTTCTTCGAAGAGATTTTGGGAATATACTATGATGGGTATTCCAAACGTATCCAAGAGGGTTACTCCCTACGTAAGAATGTTATGAATGCATCAAGTTACCTTTATGACTTATTATTTCTATGATTTATTCATGATTTGATGAGGTATGTTAAAATGCTTATGTTTTATGAGTAAAGTATGATTTCATACATGGACTAATGTTTTATTTTCGTACTTTTATATCTCTTACTAATATTTTTATGGTCATCCCAAGTTTTTGAAATGTTTTTCACAGGTAAAGGGAAAGGTTCATGTTATGATGATAATGTCAAGGAAGTGTAAATAAAGAATCCATGTTTTATTTTAAATATGTTTCTGTTGCTGGGGAAAAATGAATACTATATTTTATGTAACCACTTTATTTAAATGTGGATTGTAATTCATGATTTATGATCTAATTCTCTAAAACTGTAAACTTGAAAAGATCCTCAATTTGAATTTTTCATCTAATTCAATATTAAGTAAGGTTTAAGTTCGGGGCCTTATAAGAACCCATCTTTGACACATCATATATAAAACATATCATCATAAAATATACAAGGGAACATAAAATATGATGAGCTTGGATAATCATTAAGGGTATTCATGGGAGACATGTTTACATAAATATGAGCACTGGGGTATGAGAACTTGATCATAAATTTATAAGATCATACACTGCATATCAAATATCATAAACAAGAATATTGAAATAGGTCTTGGTAGTTCCTAAGAAATGAATCACATGGAAATATAGAAGACAATATAATAAATAATAACTTAGGAATACAATATGGAATTGTGTCATGAATAGACATGTGTTATCAATCCCTATAAGTCAATAAGAATCACTAGAACATAACAAGGAACTCTATGCGAATTGCACCTACTAGGTAGGACACACCACCATACCCACTCACATTCTATCACATATAATGGATTTGGTTTACAAATCTTCCCATAGTGGATCAGGATTCCCCATTTTCCAATATTTTATTTTATTTTTAAGTCTTCCATATTCATGGTGAATACCCCAACTGGGCAGGACACACCACCCTCCCATTTCACATTCATTTCCTTGTAATGGATCGGGTTTCCACATCTCCCCATAGTGGATCATGTCTGTCGACTTCCTTCTAGTAATTATGTCATGAAATATAAATCATTACCCAATGTAATGGAGGGTGATTTAATCCCCACTCCTCTCATACTAAAATAATTCCTACATGTGACATAAGATAATAAACATTTTATCATATCATCGCCCATAAAAATAGATGGGTTCTATAAATATAAAATCATAACCCATGTAATGGAGTGGATATCATTAAAATTTAGTGTCATTATAACCGATGAAATTGAGATAGGTTTCATAATAATTACATCAAATTATATCCTATGAAAAAAGTATGTTTCAAAAGAATATATCTAATGTAAGATAAAATTGTCTCATAAAAATCATTATATCAAAAAATAAACAATTCAAGAAATACTATGAATGGAACCTTTGGATCATTTCTTATATAGGATTTAGTAACATAAATAGATCTCATATTATATACAAAATAACTACGAAATAAATTTGGAAAAAAATTATTGAGTAAAATATCCTTTCTTCTTTGATAAATGATCAATAAAACATAAACACTTTTGAAATTCATTTCCTTAAAAATAAACAAGAACAAAATATAAATAAATCTGGGATACATTTTGAAACCATTTTATTTAAAAACATATGGAGAAATTTTAAAAATATTTTAAAATCCATTTTACCTGAAAATTGGAAATATAATGTTGAAAATATCTTGAAAACTATTTCACTTTAAATGATACAAATAAACCCTGAAAACATTTTGAAAACTCTTTTCCTTTAGAACTTATAAAATAAAAATGAAAACCATTGGAATGAAACATCATTGAAAATAAATTGAAAACATTCAATGGGATATTGTAAAGCATAAAACATTTTTAAAAAAAATTTCCCTTTAAATTTATTTGAAAATATAATATTTGAAAACATTTCTGATAACATGGTTCTTGAAGTACAATACATATGCCTCAATGAAGGAATGATTAATTAAGACAACTTTTCTGATTTGGAATCTCTAGAAACCTAAACCCAATTAAAGAGATATCATCAAATGAATATGTAAATAAAAATTAAATTAAGGTTAAAAATAATATATTATAATCATTGGTAGTATAATGACCAAAAAAATGGTATGAGTGGTGAATATGATGTAAATCTCACAAAAATAATGTGAGACTAGAAATCCACTTACCTTTTGTCTTGACTCTATCCATAATTGTTCAAAACTCATGTTCAATAAAAATATATTAATTACAAATCGATCACAGAACCATATTATTAAATATAACTCCATATAGAGATTTATTATGACTTTATATTACCCACTTCTTAACAATTTCATGTTATGGTTAAGCTTCGGGTAATATTCGCTTTGTTTTCACATGGGTCTTAATTTATTATACCTTTGGTCATTAAACTTATATAATGATTTAAATTATGTAAAACATGATATAAATATCATATATGTAAATTATATTTCTATTATAATAATATTTATATAATTAAATAATGAAATGAAATACACTTTTCATGGAGATGGTATGTTGTACGCATGCATGAATGTTGCTTCTATTTTATTAACATATTGAAAGAAAGAAATTAAATGAAATATATGTATATGTATATATGTATATAATATCATTAATGAATAATTATTATGTCACATATGTCATATAGGTTCACTAATAATATCCTCAATATATTCCTTTTAGTTTTTGAGCTAATCACTTCACATTGAGGGGGCTGTAGTCGACACTTTCTCAAACAAAAGTGTTATATTTACAAAAGATGGAAACAATAAGGGTATGTTATTAATATAAATTATATAGTCCTAATGAAATTATTAATATCATATATATCATATAAATATATAATTTCCATCATAATTATCACCATGAGAGTTGGTAATGGATAAATGAACTTCTATAGTTTTGTGAGGTGGTAGTTCACCGTGCACATAAGCAGTATGTTCGTTTCACATTAGATGGATGTGTGTGTATGTTTAGGCATAACCCTTATCATAACTACATATTAGTATATTAAAGATACTATTTTTGTTATATATTCATGGAATAGGAATATTTTTGGGATTAGTGAATGGAAATAAAAGAATGGAGCTTGAGGGAGGGTTTTAACTCTTAATCAGGTAACTCCTTTTGGTTTGCACCGAAGGGATTCCTTAGAAGGCTTTATGAAAAGTTAAATGATTAAATTATAAACTGAGGGATATTGGGAAGTTTATTGGGATGTATTTCTTTTAACTGGGTGGGTTGAGATGTTTGAATAAGTGGTAGAGTTCTTAACTTTTTAATAGTGGAAGGGGAGTGACACTCTTGTAAATAACAAAAGGTATTCATTAATTAGAGGTTTACCATATATATTGTGCCTCAAAAATGAATAAAATCATGTATTATGGGTATTAATGGTTGATTTAAATCTAAAACACACAAAAAATGTGCATTTTAATAATTATGTCTGCAAACTTCTATGATTCCCCAAAATTATCATTTTTGTTTGTATTAACGACACTAGTATTAAAACCTATATAGTTTAACCATCAGAATAAATTAACTTTATATTTTTATCAAAACTATAGATATAATTAATAATAAATATTATACCTAATTTTAAAAAATAAAAATATCTTGTGTTTTGGAAAATAATTTTAAAACAAAAACATGTGATGTCCAAAAAAGCTGCTTAAACGTGAACCTTGTTAAAAATGTTTTTACAATATATGAATCAATAGGTTAATTATAAAAGATATTTTTTCCAATAAAAAGAAAATATTTAATATTTATTAATATTTAAAATTAACTTGGATGAATATATTATTTTTTAATAATTTTAAATCATTTAATTAGATATATTATATTTTAAAATAACATTAATGTCAATTTTGACATTATAAATTTAATAATAATTTTAGAATATAAAAAAAATTATAGTTAATATATATTGAGTTTTAAGATTTATAACAAGATATATTCATCCTAAAAATATTTAGATACAATACTTCAATAAAATTACTTCACTTTTAAAATTATTATTATAATTTATTTTCATTAATTATTAACGAAATAATCACTATGCTGGTGTTTCTTATGAATTTTATGTTACTGAATACTATATAAACTTTAATGATAAATTATAATGTTAAAAAAGACACATTTTTATTTATAAAGTATATTTTTAAATGATGATATTGTTTTTTTACTTGTATCAATGTTTTATAAACGTTAATGGTAATGAAAGTTCCATTTTTGTAATTCTCCTTACTTACCCATTTATTTAGGGAACTTACAGTTAATAATAAAACAATAATATAAAAAATAAAAACCAAGAGGTAATATGGTATAATTATTTTCATAAAAGGTACTTTGTACAAGTTTCTAGGTTGTTTTGGCCCTTAATATTTTTTTAGTCACTTTTTAAGATGATAAATACCACTATTATATTCTGATAGAGAGTTATAGGATAACATAGTCCAAAGATATTTAACAATCACAAATCCATAAATCGATGATTATTTAAGGGTCCACATGATTCATCTGAATATAAAGTACTGTGATAAACTTTTCAATTTTGAGATCCTTTTTCTTTGTGTCCATGAATTTTCATGAAAAGATAAGTGTTCATGATTTTCGGACAACCTCAAACTTAGTGTTTCTTTGATCCACTTCACATATTTCTCCAAAAGGAAGGTGAATTTTTCATTCCTAAAGTACTAACAGATCATGAGATCCATGATATTCCATCCCAATTTTCATTATTAATCATCTAAACATTGTTGTTAGAAAATGTTATCCAATATTCATAAATCCTTATGTGGTGAGAGAATAAATTATTCTCAAAATATTCATTCTAAGCATAAAATAATCATTCCATAAATGATTAACCTTATAGCCCTTCAAAAATATGGAAATATAAAATGCAATTAATAAATTCATAAAATCGACTTAATATTCATCCACTGTATATCATAAATTATATCTTAGTGGACAAATTCAATGAATGTGAGAATATTCATCATGTATTATCTTAAAAAATTTAATAGCTTAAATTACCAAATATTGTTTTGGAAATCATCCATGCATTATTAATCCAATTATTATTGGATATTTTTTAAAAAATCCATGAAATTTTTAACTGCATCCATGTAGAAAGTGAATTATTTTTTAACAAATACTTAACTTGTTCTAGAGCCAATTGATACTATCCAATTTACATTATTCAAATAAATCAGTTATTTATCCAAGATAAATACAATTTTCTCAAAAACATTCTCACATCAAGGGTTACCTTCCATCAATAAAAATATCGATTTTATAAGTCATAATCACCATTCAATATATCTTTTCCAATCCTCATTGAAAACTTATACTATATATAATTATATATTTCATGATTCACATTACATAATATTTGAATTAACAAACTTAAATACTTCATTAAGTAAACATTATTCAAAAACCAAGACTCTTGCTTCATCAAATTATTCATTATTACCTATTTACTAGAATATGAAATATGAATCATGTATTATTTTTCCTCAACCTCAAACTATTCATGCTTCTTACGTATAATTTAAACAATATTAGAAGAACATTACATAGCATTCACATGTTGTTTATGGTCTCTATCTTCAAAAGTATAACCAATATTCATACCACCTTCCTAATTCTATTTATGAGATTTATACTATTTAAATAGATTCTTATAATTATCATACATTCAAAATCTGAAATATTCAACAAAAACTATGTTCCATCAACTTTTCTCTATAGATTAAAACTAGATAGCGTAGTAAGAGAATCATTTATCCTAATGGGATACCATATAATCCAAAAAAATTACTTATAGGGGGACTAAATAATGGATCCACCTTTTTTAATTTGTGAAACATTAGGATATTCTTAGTTTATTCATTGTTATATTTTATATAAATCCTTCAGGATGTATTGTAAATATTTTATGATTTACCAAATAATATCCCCCCAACTATCAAACCATGTGTGCAGTAAGGATCATTTTCATATACCAGGTTATGTCGAGTCAGGTTGGACACACCTTGTCAGAGTTATTACTCCTTGAAACTTATTAATTATATCCACATAAACTTGTATTATCTACAAAGGGATCTAATTCTAGAAAAACACTTACTCAATCCTTTACCAAAATTATAGGTCATTTTTTTAAACATTATCACCTTTTTATACTTATACTAATAGATATCCCTTGAATGAACCTTAAAAATATTCCTAGGGATCTCACTAACGTTTTCATAAACTAGTATCCAAATAATGACTAAACCTTATCTCTGATACCAACTATAAGAACATTGTTTTAATGTATATAGAATTTACATCACCTATGTGGAATTATTAATACATTATACAAATATTCTACAAAAGACAGTATTTGTTTATTGCCTTTTGAAATATGGAAACATAAGTAATAGTACATTAGAAATCTATGATATCTCCCACTAGGTTATTCATGGCTAGAACACATCTTAATCACAACATAATTAATATATATCTTTATAACTTGGGGAATTAAATATATAAAGGGGTGAGATCTGATGCATAGAAAGGATAAACAAGGGAGAAATGTGAGTATAAATCATATCATAGGGGATTGCAAATGTAATCATAAAATTATAAGATCCACACCAGCATATCAAAGATCATAAAAATGAATAATTTCCAAGATCTTGGAATTTCATAAGGCATTAATCACAATGAAAAAAATAACATAATCCATTAACTCATAACTTAGGAATACTACATGTAATTGTGGAATGCATAATCATGTGATATCATTACATATATTTCATGAAAAATTGCTAAAACTATTGAAGGCACTTCATGGGAACAATAAGGCCCCGGCCTTAACCCTTACTTAATATAGAATTAAATGGATAATTCACATTGAGGATCTTTTAAGGTTTAGAGTTTTAGAGAATTAGATCATAAATCATGCATTACTCTTAACATTTAAAAAAAGTGGTTCCATAAATGATAGTACTCATTTTTCCCATCAATGGAAACATATATAAAATAAAACATGGATTCTTTATTGACACTTCTGGACACTATCATCACATCATGTACCTTTCCCTTGACCAGTGAAAAACGTTTCAAAAACTTGGGATGAGCATAAAAATCTCAGTGAGGGATATAAAATATTGGAAGGAAAAATGAGTACATGTATACGTAAGAATCAATGAAATCATACTTTTCTCATAAAACATAATAACATTAACATACCTTCACAAAATCATGAATAAATCATCGAAATAATAAGACATAAAGGCAACTTTAGGCATTCATAACATTTTTACGTAGGGAGTAACCCTCTTGGTTACGTTTGGAATACCCAACACAGTATATTCCCTAAAATATCTTTGGAGAAACCTTAACGTTTAACTCCTTCGCGTTACCCAATGAATTGGAGCGCAATATCGGTCTCACCTGCCCTTAGTTTATCACAGAACCAACCTTCTTCATAATAATCACCAAGAACCATAGCATAATCATATAACATAAAACATGCATAAAGTAAACATAACATTTCCACTTTTCAATCACAAGATATTAATAGCACACATTGATATAAAAACATTATGAAAACCATATTCAATACCAAAATAAAATAAATGTAAAACATGGTATTTATTTTCCATTTAAAAAAAATTATGGCTTGTAGAGGAAGTCGAATCTCAAATAATGGTCACGGCGGCAGAGAAGTCGTTGTCGCCGCATACGTAAGTCAAAAAAACATTCCCTTTTGTTGTTTAGTAAATGCTTCGTATAAAAAGATTCCTTTTGAATAAAAGTAAAATTCAATGGGGTTTATACAGCGTATAAAAGAATGTTGTGTATAAAACAAAATATGCCTCAATGAAATGAGATTGAGACGATGTCCCTTACCTCGTGTCCGACTTGACTCGAGCGTTCTTTAACGTCCTGAATAATAAACTTGACTTAATTTTTACTTTCTTAAGAACCTTTTTCAAGTTCATTATTCCTTTTATATCACTTATTACCATGACATGGACACTATGTAATTATTTAAGTTAATAATGGTTGTTTTAATGATCATTGGTACGTGAGTCAAAAATAAAATCTTTATAATTACAAGTTGTTCATGTATCCATTATATCCAGAGTTATACTCATGATTAAAAATCATATATATCATATATATCTAGTATATACATGCATTTATAATATTACATAACATTTAGAAGTAAAAAATGAAATGCACCGTTCATGGAGACGGTAAGCCGTACGTACGCATGAACGCTACTTTAATTTCTATTTCTTACTTAATGGAGTTAAATCATAATGATATAAAGGTATATTATAATTCCAGTATAATATCAAATATAATATCATTAAATCTATCCTTTATAAATACCACATATGGTATTAACGAATATAATAACTTTGAGGGGGCTATAGTCCGCACTTCCTAAAATGAAGATATTGCGTTTACCCATAATGGAAACCATAAATGTATGCCATAAATGAGAAATAAATAAGATTAAGTAAAACATAAACATATTATATATCATATATAAATATATTGTCATCTTAATGGCCACCTTTTAAGATATTAGAATAATATTGAACAATCATCGTTTCGTGAGACAGAAATTCGCCATCCACGGAAACAGTATGCTCTTTAAGCATTAGATGAAGGTGTGTGTAAGTGTAGCTAGAATCCTTATTATAAAAAATCCTAGTATATTTAAGGTACTTTTGTTTCGACAAATGAAATGAATAAAAAGAGTTTAGGGGGTTGTAGAAGGAAAATAAAACATAAGAACACAAGAGAAGATACTACCTTTAAAACGGGTAACTCTTTTTGATTTGAGCTCAATGGCTTCCTTGGAAAGACTTCTGCCCAAAGTGATGCTTCTAGGAGTAAGAGAGCGATGTGGAGAGACAAAATGGGTAGGGTTTGGCCGAGGAAACGACTTTAATGTTGTGGGTAAGGTGATAGAGAAGGGGGCCTTTTATAAGAGGAGAGGAGGGGCACTCTTGGTAAGTTATAAAAGGTTACTTTATTATAAAATGATTTTCGGATTTAAAAGAACCAAAAATTATATATTTTGATTATAATGTGATAAGAGTTCTAAATAAAACCATACAATAGGTTTTTGACATGTGTAGGTCTTAGAGTTTACATTATCTTTTCATTTTATTTAAATCGTTAAATAATGAGGTAATCGCTGCATCATCATGGTGTCATAAATAATATAATTTATATAATGTCTAAAAATTAGAAAAAAATTATCATGATTTATTAAATCTTTATATCTTTCTAATGAATTTTTATAGTAAAAAATATGACTTGTATAACACCATTTAAAAATTGGTTTTGTAAAACAACACATGTTTGTGACATTTTTATTTTAAAATTAAATAAAAAGTTATTAATGTCATTTTCCTACCAAAGTGGTTTCATGGGGTCCCCAAGTTGACACATGGATTTTCTCAGTTTTCAATGACACATCCAATAGTGGTTGGACATGTGTCAATGTCATTTAATATTATTAAAACATTATTTTTACCTTAAATTACACTAATTACCTCTAATCGCGATTAATAACTTAAAAGTTACTATTCACCAAAAAAATATTTTAATCCCATTAAACCACTTTTAACTTCCTAATGACAACCATGAATGACAGATTTTTGAAATTCAAAGCACAGAGATGGTAATATTTCATTTAAATGAAAAATCAGTTTTTTTAAGTACCACTTAGTGGTTTCACTATTCATCGAAAATTGATGTTTTTTAGAAAAATACCAAAAATTCACCCTAAGCTATATTCGATATTCCGAATTCAAAAATGATTTCTATTTCAAAAAATTCAAAACATATTAGATAAATTAATTATTTTAATAATTAATTCCCGCTGTCAGAACAAATAGCGTGTTTTTATGAAACAATAAGTATCAAAAGATTGACACTAGTTTAAGTCCAATTTTAAGATGAAATTAATTTCAAAGACCACTATTGGATTAAATGTTAAGAATATAATCTAATTTCACTTTAAAACAAATTCAAAATATAGTATAATCATATAAATAAATTATACTAAAAATGGTTTTGAATTAAAATATAACATTTTTCACTATTTATTAAAAAATGAACTTTATCGGAAAAATACCAAAAATTTGCACAAAGTAAATTTTGATGTCCTAATTATAATGAAGATTTTCATTTGGACCAATAAAAATTATAAGAGTGACCAAAACTATATTTAATGATGGTTCTCCATCAAAAGGCGATTAGTGGAGCTTTAGTGAAAATTAGTGTATATATGCTTAAAATTTAATTCTTTTCGTTTTTAAGCCTTTATCCTTTATTGGATAAATGTAAAAACATTTCAAAAAATATATGTAATCATATTTTAGTTATTTCTATTCATTCCCGCCAATACAATGGCTACATGTTAAATACCATTTAAAATAATATTATTTTATTACTAGTGTGCAACTTAAGATTTCAAAGAAACTCTTTGTTGCGTATCAGGTACGCTATTGAACATAGAAACCCCTTTGAAGTTAAATCAATATTTAATTCGTAAGTTCTAATAAATATGAAAATGTTTTATTCTTTATTTACCTGGGATGTTACATCCTTCCCCCCTTTTGGGAATTACGTCCTTGCAATTTTATTCACTTATCAAAATAAGTGGGGGTATTTCTCCCGCAAAGCATTCTCAGATTCACATTTCCCCTCTTCAACCATATGGTTTTTCCACATAACCTTTAAATGGTGAATTACCTTATTTCGCAACACTTACTCTCTGTGGTAAATAATCTTGACTGGTTGTTCTTCATAAGAGAGATTCTCCTCCAAATGAACTACCTTTGGGCTGAAAACATGAGATGGATCTGGCATATACTTTCTCATCATTGAAACATGAAAAACATTGTGTACCTGTGATAAACTTGGAGGTAAGGCCACTCGGAAAGCAACTGGTCCAACTCTCTCCAAAATTTCATACGGTCCAATGTACCTTGGACTCAGCTTTCCTTTCTTACCAAATCGCATCACACATTTCCATGGTGAAACATTGAGAAAAACATGATCACCTACCTCGAAAGATAGATCCTCCTCTTGTTGTCAGCATAACTCTTCTGCTTCCTTTGTGCTGTTCTCATGTGTTTTTGAATCAGCTGAACTTTTTCTGCCAACTCTTCTACCAATTCCGGTCCCATCAACTTCCTTTCACCCACATCAACCCAGAAAGCAGGAGCTCGACACCGCTTCCCATATAATGCCTCAAACGGTTCCATCTGTATAATGGAATGAAAACTTTTATTCTAAGAAAATTCAACCAAAGAAAGATGTTGGTCCCAACATCCGTAATAATCCATCAAACAAGCACGTAACATATCCTCTAAAGTCTGAATTGTTCATTCTGACTGCCTATCTGATTAAGGATGAAAAGCTGTACTAAAATTTGATTCAGTACCCAACGACTTTTGAAGGCCTTTCCAAAAGTTAGATGTGAACCTAGGATCACGATCAAATACAATGGATAGGGGAACTCCATGCAACCTGACTATCTCTTTAAGATACAATCGAGAAAGTTGATCTACGGAAAAAGTATCTCGCATACAAAGAAATGAGAAGATTTAGTCAAGTGATCAACAATAACCCAGATTGCATTATTACCTCGAGATTTATTCGTTAATCACACCACAATGTCCATGGATATTTTTTCCCATTTCTATTATGGCACTGGTAAAGGTTGAAGCATCCCTTTCGGTAACTGCCACTCTGCTTTAACCTGCTGACAAGTCAAACACTTCACAGTAAAATCAGCAATATTACTTTTCATTCCATGCCACCAGTAATACTCCCATAGATCTCCATACATCTTAGTACTGCCAGGATGAAATGAAAACGGAGTACTATGAGCTTCACATATGTCACGACCCATCCTCGGGGCTCGTACCGTGACTACCCCAAGCCAGCCTTCCATAGGCCAGGGGCTGGCGACTAGCACCAAGGCGTAATTTCTAGTAAAAAGGGAAGGAATTGCCTATGTAAAGTAAACAAATACCACATAACAAGAAAGAAGAAGTAAACAATGAGTAAAAACTGGGTACAATAGTAAATGCGGAAAAGTAAGTGGCCAGTATACAAAACCAAACTGAAAGTAAAGTACAACTGGAATGGGAAAATAGCAACTGAATGTAAAGCCGTAGCCTTGAGCCATCCACTAGAATTCCCACCTGATGGGTGGGTACAGATAGCATCCACAGCTCCTCGGTTCCAGCCGTCCGCTTCGAGTACACCCACCCAGTAATCCACCTCCGGGTACCGACCTTCTCCTCGTGCCTCATCCACGATCAGCGCTGTCAGTCGTCTGCAACCAACACAACGTAGTTTGGGCATAGCCCGTGCAGGGATGAGTATAAGCTACTCATTAGGGACCCCAAGACCCCTGAAGGTCTCCCAGAATACAAAAAGGATAATCCACAATGGAAAGAAACAAACATGACGTAACATCTGACACTACTTAGGTATATGACCATACATATACCTAAGTCATCAATTCTCATTCGGCTCCAACATCTGAGCTCAAGTACAACCCATTCCACACCGGAAAACATAACGTAATCCACACAGGATATCAGGTCAATCTTATCGAAGATAAGGATTGAATGTCAAGATTCATCTCACACGGGTATACTTCTTCATAAGATTATAGAGACGATCAGATGTAGCCACTAATTCAACTAAGCTGTCAGACCCACACAGGATCGATAGGTACTAAGCCCCGCAATGACCCAAAAAGGATCGATAGTTAACTAAAGTCCACAATGACCCACACAGGATCGGACCCACACATTATCTATAGGCGCTGGCCCACATAGGACCGCTCAGCACTGAACCACACAGGATCGGTAGCACTGATCCACGTAGGATCGCTGTGTATTGTAGTCGTCACCGTCGAATCCATGAAGAATTTCTGTACAGTCTTCACCGTCGTCGCAGTAGCAGCAAGCTCTAGGGTTCCCACACACAGCAAACTCATTCAGGAGGATCCGCTCCACGTGCCGAGGGGCTGATACATCAACTGACACAATGTTTGTAGTTGATGTATCCATAATTTTTGTATCGTCCACAGGAACTCAACGCGACAGACGGCGCATCGATCGGACGCCTGGTCTGAGAGTTATTGGCGTTTTCATTCTAGGGGCTTAGTTGGTTTTTAAGTCAAAACCAACCTGACTGTATTCCAACTATGTCCAAACCTCGAGCGGAGTAATCCAAATGGTCCTTCTCACTTAGAAAAATCCATCAAAGTCAATGGAACGTCAATCGGACGTCTGGAGCTCAAGTTATAAGTGTTTTAGCTCTCGGGGCCCGGTTGGTTTTGTGTACAAACCAACCCGGCCGAACCCAAAGTACTCCGAAACCTTGAGTGTAATATAGAGAAACGACCGTCTCGTTCCAAGGATCGAATCGCCACTGACGGTGCATCGATCGGAGGTCTGCAGCCCTAGTTATGGGCAAAAGACAGTGAGAGGTCTGGAAGTGGGGGTTTGTGGCCCGGACCGACCCGGCCCGAGACCCCCTAGGTCAGCCCAAATTGGGTCGACCCGACCCAGGTCTGGGTCCGGACCGCTTGGGCACGGCCATGCCTGGCGCGCTGGCATGGCCCGATCACCTGGTGGCTCGACCGTTTTGGCTGAGCGGATGGGGGGGGGGGCTGCCCCTGTGTGTAACCGTGACCCCCATGATGGGGGGCCGCTCATGCTGGCCAGCCGGGGGTCGTAACCCCCGGCTCCTCCCTTGACGGCTAGCCCACTCTGGCCAGCCGGCTGTTGCCGCCACAGGACCGGCGCTGGCCAGTCCCCCTGCTCCGACGCCGAAGGCCCGGAACCAATCACCAGTCTTTGCTTCGCCGCGGCCTGGAACCGGCCTCTGGTCTTTGCTTCGCCGCGGCCTTCATTCATCCTGCGCGGCGCGACGGCATCGCGCCCCTATGCCGCGGCCTCGCTCCATCCGCAGTCTCCACAGGTTTTTCCGGCACAGCGTGACGGCGCCGCGGATTGGTTTTATTTTCTATTGTGCAGCGCGTCAGCGTCATGCATCCTTCCCGCTCATTCCCGCATGGTGCGACGGCACCGCGTCACTTTCCATTGAACGGTAATCAACACAAAAGTTATGGGAGGAGGTTCGGCCATGTTTTGCAGTCTGGCCCCCTCCCGTTAAACGATAGTAAGCGGTCCAATTGAACGAGTAACGTCAACGGAAGAAAATCATGAATATCATCAACAATAAAAAAATTCCCCTACCTCGAGTGTAGTTTGAACAGAGGTTCGTCGTAGAAATAACCATCACGGGAGAAGGCATTGCGGGAGGAGAATCTTCGTGTCGCGGAGAAAAGATTCATCGGTGTCGCGTCATCGATCTCCAAAGATCCGAGGTTCTTGTCGACCTTTGTCGGAGGTCGGCGTTCTTCGCGTTCTTCGTCGAAGAAGAAGAAGATCTTCAAGACCCTTAGCATTTTTCCAAATCCTCTCAATTCAACAGGTTCAAACCAAAATAAAATAAGTACTTCACTTATTTTATTAACATGACTTAAGTATTTGAATTTCAAACATTCATATTAAACTCACCTATTTAATTATCATAATTTATCAAATTAATGGTGAGTTGAAGGAGTTAGGGAATATGATGGGGTGGGGTTCGTGCTGGCCCCACCACCTTCATAACCTCCCATGGGAAGTTGGGTGGTTTTCCCCCAACTTCCACTCAAAGGTTTTAACCACTTAGAAAGATAAAAATAAAAATTGAAGCTAAATTTTATTTTTAACTTCCACAATTTTTAACAACTCCTACCGTTTAAATGCAACTCTGTAAAAGGTGTTCCTAAGCAATTACCGGCAATGAGAATCCATCGGTGCCCTCTAAATTTGATTCCGAGCACCGGTTCAAAACTTAGAAAAACCCGCTCGCTCGTTCACTGAACGTACCCAATCTAAAATTTTGATAGAAATTCCGGGCACATGGGGCCCTAGAATCAAGTGCCGTCAAAAACCGTGTTCTTAAAAAATCCCATAGAAAATTAAGAAAAAAATTCCCTTGAATTTTACGTGTCTTTACATTACTCCTACCTCAGGGCTTTATGTCCTCATTAAGACACATCATAAACTAGGGAAACAAATGTGGGTATTGAGCACGCATCTGAGCCTCCCACTCCCAAGTGCTCTCCTGGGGGTTCCCGTGCTGCCATCTGATGCGCACTAGTGGAATCGACCATCCACGTAGGACTCACTCCTGTCGATCCTCGATCTTCACTAGGACCTCCGCAAAAGTCTCCCCATCATCAATGTCCAGCTCCCCATGGTCAATGATATGTGTCTAGTCATGCACGTATCTCCTAAGCTGAGATACGTGGAAAACGTCGTGCACCCGGTGCAACTGAAGTGGTAGAGCCAAGTGATAAGTCACCTCGCCAATCTTGCTGAGGACCTGGAATGGTCCGATGAAGCATGGAGATATCTTTCCACCTTTGCCAAATCTCCGTATTCCACATTGAGGTGAGACCCGCAAGAAGACGTGGTCGCCATCCTCGAACACCAGTGGCCTCCGCCTCCTGTGAGCATAAGACTTCTACTGGCTCTGAAATGTCCTCATCCTCTCTTGGATGACCTAGACCATCTCTATCGTTGCCTGGACCATCTCTAGTCCCACAAGTGCTGACTCCCCAGGGTATGTCCAGCATAGAGGAGATCTGCAAGGTCGGTTGTACAACGCCTCGTATGGTGCCATCCCGATGGTGGAGTGGTAGCTGTTGTTATACGGGAACTCCACCAAGGGTAGGTGGTCCTCCCAGCTACGTCCAAAGTTGAGGACTCATGCGCGGAGCATACCTTAGAGAGTCTTAATGGTCCTCTCCGTCTGACCATCTCTCTAAGGGTGAATGCCGGTGCTCAGACGTAGCTGCATCCCGAACGCCTCCTTCAACCCCTTCCAATGCCGGGAAGTAATGTGAGCATCTCAATCAGAGATGATAGATGATGGAACACCATGAAGCCATAAAATCTCCTGAACGTAGAGACATCCCACGCCTTCCACTGAGCCATGCTCTATGATGGGTAAGATGTGAGTCGACTTGGTGAGTCGGTCGACAATCACCCAAATAGAGTCGTGACCTCTGGAAGTGTGTGGAAGTCCGGTCACAAATTCCATAGATATACCGTCCCATATCCACTGTGGAACCTCCAAGGGCTATTCCAAGCCGTCTGGTACCTGGTGATCTGCCTTCACCTGCTGGAAGGTGAGACATCGAGAAACGAACTCTACCACAGTCCTCTTCATACCCAGCCACCAGTGTTGTCGTCTGAGATCCTGGTACATCTTCACCACTCCAAGATGTACCACCAAAGGGGAAGTGTGAAACTCTCTTAGCACCTCCTCCCTTAAAGCATCTGGTACTGAGGTACATCCACTTAAAAGGACGTCATGCTATCCTCTTATGGAGAAACCGTCATGTTTTTGTCCTGAGGATATCTGCACATGCCGCGACTCATAGTCAGCATCCCCACGCTGTGCCTCTCTGACCTTCTGCAGTAGTGGAGGAGTGACTGTGAGTGACTGAAGATAGGCTGCTCCATCTCTATCCAAGAAGGATATCTACAATGCTGCTAGCTACTCTATCGCCTCCCTAAGTAGCTGAATGTCCATCCTCTTGCTTAGAGCATCGGCTACCACATTCCCCTTTCTAGGAGTATAAACTATCTCAATGTCATAGTCTTGAAGGATATCGAGCCATCACCACTGTCTCGGGTTCAGGTCCTTCTGTGAAAAGATGTACCTGAGACTCTGGTGGTCAGAATAGACTATAAAGCGCTTGCCCACCAGATAGTGTCGCCACATCTTTAGAGCGAAGACCACTGCTGCTAACTCCAGGTCATGGGTAGCATAGTTCTGCTCATGCTGCCTCAACTAACATTATCCTTTGGTGATCACGGACCGCTCCTACATCAGGACACATCTGAGTCTGGTCCCTGATGCATCGCAGTAAACTACGTATTCAACTCCCTCCTCTGGTAGCCTCAAGATAGGCGCACTGTTCAGTCTCTGTCTCAGCTCTTGGAAGCTCTGCTGACATCTGTCTGACCACACAAAGGGTTCCCCTTATTCGTCAAAGCTGAGAGTGGTTCCGCAACTCTAGAAAAGTCTAGCACAAATCTCTGGTAGTACACAGCTAGTCTCAAGAAACTCCGCACCTCCGTCACGCTCCTGTGTGTCTCCCAAGCTAATACTTCCTCGATATTCACAGGGTCCACCACAACTCCCGCCTCAGAGATGACGTGTCCCAAGAAGTGGACCTCGCATATCCAGAACAGACACTTCGAGAGCTTACCATAAAGCAGGTGCTCTCAGAGTGTTTCTAGTACAAACCTCAAGTGGTAGGCGTGCTCCTCCTCAGTCGTCGAGTATATCAATATGTCGTCGATGAAGACCACAACAAATTGATCAAGGTATGGAAGAAAGATCCCATTCATGAGGGCCATGAACACTTCTGGATCATTGGTTACGCCGAATGTCATAACCAAGAACTCATAGTGGCCATACCGACACCTGAAGGCCATCTTCTGTACGTTCTCATCCCGAACACTAAGCTGGTGATAGCCTGACTTGAGGTCTATCTTCGAGAACCACCGTACTCCCTTGAGCTGATCGAAGAGGTTGTCAATCCTCGGTAGCAGATACTTGTTCCTCACGGTCACTTGGTTCAGGCGACGATAGTCGACACAAAGTCGCAAGCTCCCGTCCTCCTTCTTGGCGAACAATATCGGGGAATCCCGGGGTGAAACACTGGGTCGGATGAATTCCTTTACCTGCAAGTCCTCCAACTGTACCCGTATCTCTCGAAGCTCAGCAAGAGCCATTTGATATGTTGGGGTGGATATCAGGGCTGTCATGGGGTACATATCAATATAAAAGACTACCTCTCTGCGAGGAGGTAGTCCTCGAACGTCTTCGGGGAAAACGTCCGCATACTGATCCACCACTGCAGGAAAACCAGGACTCCTCCCGTCAACTGCTCCTAGGATGAGGTGAGCCAACTGATGAGTGATGGGCTTTCCTCACCTTTTTGAGAGTCCATCCTGTGCTGTGAAGGCTCTGTTCTCGCTGGTGAAGGTGAACCTGCTCCCGTTAGTGCATACACACCGCACCTTGCGCCTAATAAAGTAAATCTGAGCATGGACTGTAGATAACCAATCCATGCCTAAGATTGTGTCGTAAGGGCTCGACGCCGCTACAAGAAGATCACAGCCGAACCTCTCACCTCCTAGAGTAAGCTCACACTACCGGAATTAGTGAATAATCATCGAGTCTTCTCCCGTAGGAGTCTCTAGCCATAATGATCGAGCCAATTGCTCTGTCGGAATCTCCGAGCTCCAAACAAGGGTAGCAGCTATGAAAGAATGACTCGCTCCTGTGTCTATAAGAACTGTAGTAAGGGTGGAATAGAAACAGATTGTACCTAGAATCACCTCGGGCGCACCGTGGTCGTAGGCCTCCGCTTCCTGAAGATGTGCATGTCTCTGCCCGCTAGCTCCCTATGGTCGGGGTGGACCTCCAGGCGGTGGTGGTGGTAGAGCCTCAAAGTGTCGCCCACCACCTTCTGCTCGGCCAGCTCCTCTGCCTCGTCCGCCTGCTCCCTTCGGACAACCACGGTCTACCCTCTTCCTCTGCTTGGGTGGTCCCTGAACTGTCTGCTGCTCCTCTGGACGGCGGGTCGGGCAGTCACGAGCCATGTGGCCCTGCCCGCCGCATGCGTAGCACTGTCTGCCTCTCGAGAGAATAGCTCCGCGTTGTGTGCCCGCACCACTGAGCTAGTGCCCTGAGGTCGTCTGCCTGGGGGTCTAGTCTGCCTGGACCCCTAAGTCATCCACCGACTGCCTGCTGAAGAAGACTCTACTATGTGCCGCCCTGCGGTAGGTCTCGCTGATGATGTAGGCTCAGCAAGGAAGCTCTCGATCAGAAGGGATCGCTTCAGTACCCATTACTATTTCAGAATGCCGAGGGAGATCTGCGATGCCCTGATCTCATGCATCAATCCCTACTGAAAGGTCCGGGCCCAGAAGAATGGGTCCCGTTTCATGTCCATCGAATAGCGCGAGTGATCTGTAAATCTCGCTGAGTACTGGGAGACTGTCAAGCTGCCCTGCCGTAGCTGTAGAAGCTCCTGGATGCGTACCGCACAAAGGGTTGCTGGGAAGAACTCCGAGCGGAAGAGGCTCTCAAATTCTGTCAAGAGGAGAGATGCCTCATCATGCACCTAGAGAATCAAGTTCCACCATCTGCCTGCTGATGCGTGTAGGAGGCTTGCTGCGAGGATCACCATGAGGTATGCTTGTGTCCTCACTATCCTGAAATCTCGTACAACTGCCTCTAGCCAATCCTCGGCGGCCTGAGGGTCTGTCTCCCTGCAGAACCTGGACGGTCACTGACACTGAAACTCATGATGTGCACTAAGGCGACGTGCATCTCCAGTGGATGGGGATGGTAGCATCGGTGGATCAGTGGGTAGAGGTACCGACGGTGCCTCTGCTGTCAAAGGGCCTTGTACTGAGGCCTCACCGCTCGGTGGGCTGTCGTCACGCACAACGCTCGGAACCCTAGCTGGCTGCCGTCGTGGGGCCATCCTAAAAAGAAACAGGTGCTCTATGGTCAAACAGTATACCTGGTGAGTTGAGATAAAGTAATCACAAAGTAAACATGAAACACTCATACAATCAATGTTTTCGTGCATTATGTCGGAAATCAGAAGTCAGGGTCCTTGTGTACGGATACGTCGGCCGACGCACCAACACTGGACTCCCAGGACTGGTAACCACACTCAATACTCTCAACACTATTTCTTCACATAGAAAAAGATCAAAGCCCTCAGTTCTTGCGGTAGAACCGAACCCCTATGATACCAATTTGTCACGAACCGTCCTCAGGGCCCGTGTCGTTACTACCCCAAGCCATCCTTCCATAGGCCAGGGGCTGGCGACTAGCACCAAGGTGTAATTTCTGGTAATATGGGAAGGCATTTCTTATTTAAAGTATACAAACACCATAGAGAAAGAAAGAAGAAGTAAACACTATGTAAAAACTGGGTACAACAGTAAGTGCGGAAAAGTAAGTGAGATAGTATACAAATCCAAACTGAACGTAAAGTAAAAATGGAAACGTTAAACAGCAACTGAATGCAAAGACGGAGCCTCAAGCTTTCCACTGGAAGTCCCACCTGAAGGGTGGGTACCGATAGCCTCCACAGCTCCTTGGGTCTAGCCGTCCGCTCCAAGTACACCCCTCCCAGTAATCCAACTCCAGGTACCGACCTGCTCCTCGTGTCTCAACCACAATCAGCGTTGTCCGTCGTCTGCAACAAACACAAAGTAGTGCGGGCATAGCCCGTGTAAGGGTGAGTATAAGCTACTCAGTAGGGACCCCGAGACCCTAGAAGGGATCCTAGAATCCACAAAAGATAATCCACAATGGAAAGATACAAACACGAAGTAACATCTGGCACTACTTATGTATATTCCCATACATATACCTAAGTCATCAATTCTCGTTCGGCTCCAACATCCAAGCTCAAGTACAACCCAATCCACACAGGAAAACATAACGTAATCCACACGGGATATTAAGTCAATATTATCGAAGATAAGGATTGAAAGTCAAGATTCAGCTCACACAGGTATACTTCTTCGTAAGATGATAGAGATGATTAGATGTAGTCACTGATTTATCTAAGCTGTCAGACCCACACAGGATCGAAAGGTACTAACCCTCGCAATGACCCACAACGGATCGATAGGTAACTAACCCCCACAATGACCCACAGAGGATCGGACCCACATAGGATCTGTAGGCGCTGGGCCACACAGGACTGTTGAGCGCTAAGCCACACAAGATCTAACCCACACAAGATCGGTAGCACTGATCCACGTAGGATCGCTGAGTGATCTAGTCGTCGTTGTTGAATCCACGAATAATTTCTCTACAGTCATCATTGTCGACGCAGTCGCAGCCATCTATAGGGTTCCTGCACACAGCATGCTCGTTCGGGAGGATCTGCTCCACGAGCTGAGGGGATGATACATCAACAGACACAAAGTTTGGAGTTGATGTATCCAAAATTTCTGTATCGTCCACAAGAACTCAACGCGATAGACGACTCGTAGATCGGACGCCCGGTCTGAGAGTTATATGCGTTTTCGTTCCAGGGGCCTGGTTGGTTTTTAAGTCAAAACCAACCCGACCATACTCCAACATCATCCAAACCTCAAGAAGAGTAATCCAAAAGGACCTTCTCACTTAGAGGAATCCATCAAAGTCGACGACATCTTAATCGAACATCCGGAGCTCAAGATATAAGCATTTTCGCTCCGAGGGCCCAGTTGATTTCGTGTACAAACCAACCCGGTTGAACCCAAAGTACTCCAAAACCTTGAGTGTAATATATCGAAATGACCGTCTAGTTCCAAGGATCGCATCACCGTGGACGGTGCATCGATCGGAGTTCCTCAGCCCTAGTTATGGGGAAAAGACCATGAGAGGTCTGGAAGTGGGGGTTTCGGGCCCGGACCGACCCGGCCCGAGACCCCCTGGGTCGGCCCGAACCGGGTCGACCCAACCCGGGTTCGGGTCCGGACCACTTGGGAGCAGCCCGACCCGGCGCTCGGGCGCGGCCCGGTCTCCAGGTGGCTCAGCCGTTTCGGCCGAGCGGATTGGTGGGGGGGGCACTACCCCCCCTGTGTGTAACCGCGGCCCCCATGATGGGCGGTCGCTCATGCTGGCCAGCCAGGGGTCGTAACCCTCGGCTCCTCCCTTGACCGGCCGGCCTGCTTCTGCTAGCTGGCTGTTGTCGCCGCGGGACAAGAGCTGGCCGGTCCCCCTGCTCTGACGCCGGCGGCCCGGAACCGGCCCCCGGTCCTTGCTTCGCCATGGCCTATGCCACGACCTTGGTTTGTCCGGTGCGGCACGATGACGATGCACCCCTCCGCCTCGGCCCCTGCTCCGGCCGTGGTGTCTTCAGGTTTTTTCGACGCGGCGCTACAGCACCGCGACTTGGTTCGATTTGCAATTGCGCGGCGCGACGGCACTGCGCATCCTTGCCGCTCGTACCATGCGAGTTGTGACGGCACCACGTCACTTTCCTTTGAACCATAATCAACATAAAAGTTAATGGATGAGGGTCGGCCATGTTTTTGCGGTCCGGTCTTCTCCCGTTAAATGATAGGAAGTGGTCCAATTGAACGAGTAACGTCGACGGAAGAAAATCACAAATATCATCAACAATAAAAAAATCCCCCTACCCCGAGTGTAGTTTGAACGGAGGTTCGTTTATGAAATAACCATTGTGGAAGAAAGCATCATGGAAGGAGAATCTTCATGTCGTGGAGAAAAGTTTTGTCGGCGTCGCGTCGTCGATCTCCGAGGATCCGGCGTTCTTTTCGACCTTCGTCGGAGGTCGGTGTTCTTCGTTTTCTTCACTTTCTTCACATTCTTCGTTGAAGAAGAAGAAGATCTTCAAGCCCCTTAGATTTTCTAAAAATCCTCTCAATGCAACAAGTTCCAACCTAAATAAAATAAGTACTTAACTTATTTTATTAACATGACTTATGTATTTGAATTTCAAACATTCAAATTAAACTCATCAATTTAATTATCATAAGTTACCAAATTAACGATGAGTTGAAAGAGTTTTGGAATATGAAGGGTGGGGTTCGTGTGGGCCCCACCACCCTCATAACCTCCAATGGGAAGTTGGGTGGTTTCCCCCAACTTCCACTCAAAGGTTTTAACCACTTAGAAAGAAAAAGAATAAAAATTATAGCTAAATTTTTATTTTTAACTTCCACAATTTTTAACAACTCCTCCCATTTAACGCAACTCCAGAAAAGGTGTTCCTATGCAATTATCGGCACTACGAATCCATCGGTGCCCTCCGAATTCGATTCCGTGCAATGGTTAAAAAGTTAGAAAAACCCGTTTGTTTGTTCACTGAACGTACCCGAGCTAAACTTCGGATAGAAATTCCGGGCACACCGGGCCTCAGAATCAAGTGCCGTCAGAAACCACGTTTTTGTAAAATCCCAAAGAAAATTATGAAAAATATTTCCCTTGAATTTTATGTGTCTTTACAACATAACAACTCTCTCTTCAACTGTGAGTCACAAGGCACACACAATCTCTTCCCAAATCTCAAAACACAATCATTATCATTGATTTATTCAGGAAACTTACCCTTTTGAAATAGCTCTACCTTTTTCTGCAACTTACTGTCTTGATTCTGTCCATGCTTTATTCTGTCTGATAGAGAAGATTTAACTGTTACCTAAAACAAAATAGGACATCCTGCACTAACAAATTTTATGCCAATGTTCATCAAATCCTTATCCAAAGTATCACGTTCCAAACGCAACATTGTTAATGAATAATTTCTTTTTCTACTCAAAGCATCAGCCAATTTATTTGCTTTTCCCAGATGGTAATGAATTGTACAATCATAATCCTTGATTAATTCTATCCATCTCTGTTGTCTCATGTTCAATTATTTCTGAGTGAATATATAAATTAATCTTTTGTGATCAGTATATATTTCACACTTTACATTGTACAAATGATGCCTCCAAATTTTTAAAGCGAAGACAACAACAGTTAATTTTAAATCATGTGTAGGGCAATTTATCTAATGAGTTTTCAACTGTCGTGAAGCATAAGAAATTACCTCATCATTCTACATAAAGACACAGCTAAGTCCCTTCAATAAAGCATCACTGTATATAACAAACTCACCATTCCAGGAGAGGAAGTGCCAATACTGGAGCATTCAACAATCTTCTCTTCAGTTACTGAAAACAATCATCCCATTCTTTTGTCCAGATAAACATAACACCCTTCCGAGTTATCTTAGTCATTGGACTAGATAACCATGTAAACATTCTAACAAACCTTCTATAATATCCATCCAAACAAATGAAGCTACAAATATCAGTAACATTTGTGGGTCCTGGCCATTCTTCAATAACCCTTGTTTTTGCAGAATCAACAGTTATCCCATCTGTTGAAACTATATGACCAAGGAATGAAATTTGTTGCAAACAGAACTCACAGTTGCTGAATTTCCCATACAATTTCTTTTCTTTTAACGTTTTCAAAATTACCCTTAAATGCCTTTCATGCTCCTATTTACTATTAGAAAACACCAAAGTATCATCAATGAAAACAACCACAAACTTATCCAAGAACTCATGGAAAATTCTATTCATAAGGTCCATTAATACAGCATGTGCATTGGTTATCCCAAAAGGCATTACTACAAATTCTTAATGGCCATATCTAGTACAGAACGCAGTCTTCAGTACTTCTGCTTCTTTTACATTCAACTGATGGTGCCCCGACCTCAAGTCAATCTTCGATAAATACTAAGCTCTCTAGAGCTGATAAAAAAAATCATCGATATGGGGCAATGGATACTTGTTCTTAACAGTGATATTATTCATGGCTCTATAATCAATGTAACATCTCATTGAACCATATTTCTTTTTAAAAAATAAAACAGGAGCACCCCATGGTGATGTGCTAGGTCGAATAAAACCTTTCTCTAAAAAATCTTACAATTTCTCTTTCAACTCTAAAAGTTCAATTTGATCCATTCGATAAGGGGGTTTTGAAATTGGCTTAGCATCAGGAACTAAGTCAACAGAAAACTCACCTTCCTGATCTTGTATTATTCTAGGTAACTCATCAGGAAAAACATTAGGATACACATTTACCACTAGAATATCATTAATCTGAACAGTTCTTATGTTTTCAACAATATGTGCAAGGTAACATTAGTTTCCATCTTTTACAAGTTTCTCAGCCTCTTGATATGTTATCAACAGTAAGGGTTCATTCTTGTACACTAACTGAAAGACATTATAAAAATAAACTTCTTTAGCTCTACAATCAATCTTAGAATGGTAAATATAGATCCAATCCATACCCAAGATAACATCAAACTCTACTAGAGGTAAAACAATAAGGTTTTCAAGTAGGTTATTTCCACAGTTAAGGATAAAAAGATTCTTATAAATCCTTTTTTGCCTCCACATTTCCCCCAGGTGTTTTTACCACAAGTTCAAGAGCCATTTATTGAGATGGTATTCCCATTTTACTAGAAAAGTTTTCATAGATGAAAGAATGTGTAGAACCCGAATTAAACAACACACTAGAATAATTTGAAAAAACAAAAAAAGTACCTGATACCACTTCATTGGATGGAACAACATCTGCTGAAGTAGTTGCAAAGGATTTCACCACCCCTTTCTGCTTGTATTCTAACTGTGTCCCATCACTCAAGCTCTCTATCGGACACTCGTTTGCATAGTGACCCGTCTCATTGCACATAAAAACATTCACTAACTATAAATCAAATTTGGAATTACCATCACCTTGATCTTTTTCAGGGAAATAACGAGCCGTATGTCCCATCTTACCACATCAGTAGCACTTTCCATAATTCAGAAGTCATTCCCAACCATGCCTTTTACCACATTTATCACAAAATGGACACTTAGTTTTCTTAACGTCAGACCTTTTAGAATAATTATTTCTTTTCTCCTGCCACCTCGTTCTCTTCTTCTGATAGTTGTTATATAACACTTGTTCATCAGCAATCTCTATTTCCACCTTCTTATCACATAAAAAAGCTTTTCATAACTTTTTAACTCACGAGAAGCTAAATCCCTTAGATTTTTTGGCTTTAATCCTGAGTAAAAATGATTGATTTTACTATCAAGGTCTCAGATAAAATTTGGAGTATACCTTGCCAATCGAGTGAACCTTTCTTCATAGGTAGCCACTGAGTATTCCTCTTGCCTCAATTCCAGGAAATGTTTTTCCATACTAAGTCGACCAGCATTAGGAAATTACTTCTCAAGAAACATACCTTTGAATTCATCCCAGTCGAGAGAATCAATCTCATCAGAGTCCCTAATATTTTTTACCATCGACCACCACTGATCTAATTCACCCTATAAATGGTAAATAGAAAGACTAACCTTTTGATTGTCTGAACACCCCATGACATCGAAAATCGTCTCCAGTTCTTTAATACACCCTTCAGCTAGCACATGGTCAGATGATCCTCTAAATGATAGTGGATGTTGCCTCATGAAATGTTCCACCACTGACATGTTCTTCTGTGGTTGATCTGGGTGATCTCGTGCATGGATACCACCACCATTTATCTCTTGAGTCAAATGGGCCATTACTGCAACAAACTGTTCAGTTCCAATTTCGACCATCTCAGGATACTGATTCGGAAGATCATTTCCTTCTATATGCCTTACTAGCATTGATTCACTGTTTCTATTGAGGAAAACCATTCTAAAAAAATGTCTTAGTTGAAGAAACATGGTAATCTTCAAATTCTATATCATTTAAATTTGATTGTAATTTTTTTGGATAATCATTTAATAGAATTATAACTCCTAAAGTCATCTAAACTGACCTCTGATACCAGCTATAAGGCCACGGCCTTAAACCTTACTTAATATTGAATTAAATGGATAATTAACATTGAGGATCTTTTCAGGTTTAGATTTTTAGAGAATTAGATCATTAATCATGCATTACTCTCCACATTTAAACAAAGTTGTTACATAAAAGATTGTAATCATTTTTTCCATCAACGGAAACATATTTAAAATAAAACATGGATTCTTTCTTGACACTTCCTTAACACTATCATCACATCATGTACCTTTCCCTTGACCTGTGAAAAACATTTCAAAAACTTGGGATGAGCATAAAAAGCTCAGTAAGGGATATAAAAATATGGAAAGGAAACATGACTACATGTATACATAAGAATCAATGAAATCATACTTTACACATAAAAGATAAGCACTTTAACATACCTCATAAAATCATGGATAAATCATAGAAATCATAAGATATAAAGGTAACTTGAGGCATTCATAACATTCTTACGTAGGGTGTAACCCTCTTGGTTACGTTTGGAATACCCATCACAGTATATTCTCTAAAATATCTTCAGAGAAACATTAACGTTTAACTCCTTCGCGTTACCCAATGCATTGGAGAGCTATATCAGGATCATCGGCCCTTAGTTTATCATGGAACCACACATCTTCATAATAATTCCCATGAACCATAACATAATCATATCACATTAAACATGCATAAAGGAAACATAAAATTTCCACTTTTCAATCAAAAGTTATCAATACAACACATTGATATAAAAACATTTTAAAAACCCTTTTCAATACCAAAATAAAATAAAAGTAAAACAGGGTATTTATTTTTCATTAAAAAAAGGTATGACTTGTAGAGGAAACCGAATCTCAAATAATGGTCATGACGACGGAGAATTCGTTATCGCCGCATACGTACGACAAAAAAAACAATCCCTTTTATCGTATAGTAAATGATTCATATAAAAATATTCCTTTTGAATAAATGTAAAAGTCAAAGGGGTTTATACACCGTATAAAAGGAAGTTGTGTATAAAACAAAATATGCCTCAATTAAAGGAGATTGAGATGATGTCTCTTACCTCGTGTCCGACTTGACTCGATCGTTCTTTATCATCGTGAATAATAAATTTGAGTTAATATCTACTTGCTTAAGAACCTTTTTCAAGTTCATTATTTCTTTTATATCACTTATTTCCATGTCATGAACACTATGTAATTATTTAATTTAATACCGATCATTTTAATGATCATTGGTACTTGAGTAAAAAATAATATCTTTATAAGTACAAGTTGATCATGTATCCATTATATTCATAGTTATAATAATGATGTAGATATCATATATATCATATATATCCAGTATATACATGCATTTATAATATAACATAACATTTAGAAGTAAGAAATGAAATGCACCATTCATGGAGACGGTAAGCCGTATGTACGCATGAATGCTACTTTCTTTTCTGTTTATTACTTAATGGAGTTAAATCATAAGGATATAAAGGTATATTATAATTCCACAATAATATCAAATATAATATCATTAAATCTATCATTTATGTGAACCACATATGTTATTAACGAATCAAATCACTTTGAGGGGGTGGTAGTCCGCACTTCCTAAAATGAAGATATTGCATTTACCCATAATGTAAACCTTAAAGGTATGCCATAAATGAAAAATACAAAAGCTTAAGTAAAACATAAACATATTATATATCATATATAAATATAGTTTCATCTTAATGTCCACCTTTGAAGTTGTTAGATGAATATTGAACAATCATCGTTTTGTGAGGCAGAAATTCGCCATCCACGGAAGCAGTATGCTCTTTAACCATTATATGAAGGTGTGTGTAAGTGTAGCTCGAATAATTATTATAAAAAAATCCAATTATAATTAATATACTGGTGTTGTTACAAAATAAATTAATAAAAAGTGTTTAGGCGGTTGGAGGAGAAAATTAAAACATAAGAACACAAGAGAAGACACTACCTTTAAAATGGGTAACTCTTTTTGATTTGAGCTCAAAGGCTTCCTTGGAAAGACTTCTTCCCAATGTGAGGCTTCTAAGATTAATAGAGGGATGTGGAGAGACAAAATGGGCAGGGGTTGGACGATCCAAATGCTTGAGAGGTGTGGGTAAGGTGGTTGAGGTGGGGGCCTTTTATAAGAGAGAGGAGGGGCACTCTTGTAAAGTTATAAAAGGTTACCTTATTATAAAATTCTTTTGGGATTTAAAAGCTCCCAAAATTATATATTTCTAAGTAAAGGTGATAAAAGTTATAAATACACCCCTAAATAGGTTTTTGACAGGTGTAGGTCTTAGATTTTACATTATATTTTCATTTTATTTAAATCATTAAATAATGAGGTAATCTCTGCATCATCATGGTGTCATAAATAATTTTATTTATATAATGTATAAAAATTATATAAAAGTTATCATGATGTAGGGAATTTATTTTTCATTCTAATTAATATTTATAGTATAATATATGTCTTTTATAACCCCATTTTAAAATTGTTTTAGTAAAACAACACATGTTTCTGACATTTTTATTTTAACATTAAATAAAAAGTTATTAATGTCCTTTTCCTACCAAAGTGGCTCCATGGGGTCCCCAAGTTGACCCATGCATTTTCTTGGTCGGACATGACACATCCAATAAGTTTAGGACACGTTTCATGGTCATTTTATATTATTAATACATTATTTTTACCTTAAATTACACTAATTACCTCTAATCGTGATTAAAAACATAATAGTTACTATTCACAAAAAAATTATTTTAATCCCATTGAACCAAATTTTACATCCTAATTACAACCATGAATGTCGGATTTTTTAAATTCAAAACATAGAGGTGGTAAGATTTCATTTAAACGAAAAATTAGTTTTTTAAGTACCACATAGTGGTTTCACTATTCATCAAAAATTGAAGTTTTTCAGAAAAATACCAAAAATTTACCCTAAGATATATTTGATATTCCGAATTAAAAAATGATTTCTATTTCAAAAACTAAAAAACATATAAGTTACATTAATTAATATAATAATTAATTCCTATTGTCATAACAAATAGCATGTTTTTATGAAACAATAAGTATCAAAAGATTGACACTAGTTTAAGTCCAATTTCAAGATGAAATTAATTCCAACGACCACAATTAGATTAAATAGTAAAAATATATTATAACTTTACTTTAAAACCAAATAAAAATATAATATAATAATATAAATAAATTAAACTAAAAAGAGGTTTTGAATTAAAATACAGCTTTTTTCACTATTCATTAAAAATGAACTTTATCAGAAAATAGCAAAAATTTACACAAAGTAAATTTTGATGTCTCGATTCTAAAGAAGTGTTTTATTTAGTTCAATAGAAATTATAAGAGTGACCAAAACTATATTTAATGACGTTTCGCCATCAAAAGGAGATAAGTGGACCTTTAGTGAAAATTACAGTATATATGCCTAAAATTGAATTCTTTTCGTTTTTTAAGCCTTTATACTTTATTGGATAAATGTAAAAACATTTAAAAAACATATATAATAATATTTTTTTTATTTATATTCATTTTCACTAGTTCAATGGCTACGTGTTAACTACCATTTAAAATATTATTATTTTATTGCTAATGTGCAACGTAAGATTTCAAAGAAACTCTTTGTTGCGTATCAGGTATGCTATCGAACATAGAAACCCTTTAAAGTAAAATCAATATTTAATTCGTAAATATTAATAATTATGAAAATGTGTTATTCTTTATTTACCTAGGATGTTACAGGAACTGTACCCACTGTGAGGAACACACCCCCAACCCTAGTTGTAGTTCATTCCTTGTAAGAGATCAGGTTTTCCCCTCATCCCATAGTGGATCGAGTTTCCCCATCATCCCATAGGGGATTAGGTTTCTACATCCTCCCATAGTGGAATAGATTTTTCTATCTTCCAGATTCACGGTGACTACACCTACTAGATATGACACACTACCATCCCCAGTCACAGTCCTTTCCTTATACGGGATCTAGTTTCCCTATCTTCCAATAGTGGATCAATCTCGTCGACTAATTCCCATCATTATATCATGAGATATAAATAATTATCCAATAAATTTTTGGGATATATAAGTCCGACCAATATCATAATAATATCATTAATACGTGTGAAACAAGATAATAAAACATTCATCATATAATAACTAATGAAAAGGGATTGATTCTATAAACTTCAAATCAAATCCCAGGAAATGAAATGGGTATAATTAATATTTCATAACATAAGAAGATATAGAAATGAGATAGGCTACATAATATTTTCATCAATGCATAACAAATGAATATAATTCTATTTAGAAATCATATAACTCAAGTAAGAGAAATGGGTGTCAGAAAAATCATTTTATCAAAACAAAAACCAATCAAGAAATAATATAAATGGAATCATTGGATCATTTAATAGAATGGCATGAGTAAAATCAAAAGATGTCATCTTAGATGAAAAATAATTTGAAAAGTTATTTTGATAACATATTTTGATGAAAATTTACTTTATTAATTGAAAAACACTCTTTAGTACATAATACCCTTTGAAAAAAAATTCATGAAAATTAACCTGAAAACATATAAATTAATATTTTTATTCTTTTTGAGAACCTTTTTCTTTGAAATCATATAAAAAATATTTAATATGATTGGAAAACCATTTTCCATGAAAACATACAAAATATCTTAAAAATGTTTTGAAACCCAATTTCCTTGACAACTTAAAAAATAATATTGATAACATTTTAAAAACCATTATCCTTGAAAACATATAAAATAAACATGAAAAAGTTTTGAAAACATCTTGTTTGAAATAATTTTGAAAACATTTAAAGGATTATGTAAACCCGTAAATCATTTTCAAAATCCTTTTTCCTCGATAATTAACATAAAAATTCTTTTTGTATTTTTTTTTAAAATATGGTTCTTAAGGTTCGTGGAATATGTATCAGCGAAAAAAAATTGTGAAAAACTACTTTTCTGATTTGGTAAATTTTGTAACATATACCCTACGGAATAGATATCATTAAATGGGTATGTAAATACCCATGAAATTATGGATATAAATAATATAATATATTAATGTTTAGTATAACCATCACACAAAAGATATGAGTGATGAATAAGGCGTTAATATCCCAAAAATAAATGTGATATTAGAAATCCCATTACCATGTGCCTTCACTCTCATCAAACTCACTCAATGATCTCGTATAATAATTATATGGTACATATAAATTTGTAATAGAACTATATTATTATATATTATACCATATATGATTTTATTAAGATTTTATATTATCAATTTGTTAACAATTTCATATTAATGTTACGCATCAGGTAATCTTATATTTGTTTTTTTCTGGTGTCTTAATTTCTTATATAAATATTATTTTTATTTATATAATGATTTCCATAATTTAAAACATGAAATAAATATAATTTAAAATCATTATATTTTAATTATACAAATATTTACAATATAAAATTATTAAATGGAATATATCATTCATAGAGATGGAAGGTTGTACGTAGGCAGTAATGCAGCTTCCATTTTATTGATGTGTTTAAAGAAATAATTTAAATGACATATATATATATATATTAATTTAATATCATTAATGTATCATTATTATTTCGAATATATATCCTATATGTTCACTAAATATATCTTTAATAAATTCCATTTTGTGTTTGAACGAATCAAATCACATTGCTGGGTGGTAGTCCACACTTCTTAAGACAAAATAATAGAATTTTGAAAAGATGAAAAGAATAAAAGGTATGTTATAAAAAAAAATTAAATAATCATAAAGACATTATTAATATACTATATATCATATATAAATATTTTTTTAATCATAATTTCAACAATGAGAGGTTGTAAAAGTAAAATAAATAATCATTGTTTCATGATATGGTAGTTCACCGTATATGTAAAAAGTATGTTTGTTACCCATTACATGAAAGTATGTATAAGTTTAGGAAAAAATATTTTCATAAAAATATATTAGCATATTGTGGATAGTTTTTTTAAAAAAATAATGTAATAATAATAATTTATGGAGTGTTGAATGGAAATAAAAGAATGGAGTTTTAGGGAGGGTGTTTTCTCCTAGTCAGGTAACTCCGTTTGGTTCTCACCAATGATATTCCTTGGAAGTATTTATTATCAATTTTAGGCTTGAAGAAGTAATTTAAGTATGTTTTAAATTTTATTGGGTAGAACATGGATGATCCTATGTCATTTTAGAGGTGTGAGGTTGTGGGAGATTTCTCTTCTTTTTATAGTGAATGGGAAGTGTCACACTTGTAAATACAAAAAGGTATTCATTAATGGGAGGTATAACTTACCCAATGTTCCTTAAATATAAAAAAAATGAATTTAAGTTGAATAATTGTTTATAAAAACCTCCAATACACAAAATAGTGTTCATCTAAATAATTTGGTTCCTTGCCTTCTATGTTTCCAAAATTTTATCATTTAGGTTTTTATTCAAAACACAAAAACTATGTAGTTTAACCATCAATCTAACTTAAAGTGTGATTTTTATTGAAATTGTGGATCCAAATAATTATAAATATTATATAACATTTTAAAATAAAAAATACATTTTTTTGGAAATTAATTTAAAAAAACGTATGTGATGCGTAAAAACAGTGCTTAAACCCGCACTGTGCTAAAAATGGTTTTACAATCTATATGTCTATATGTTAATTATAAAATATAAATTGGTCAAATAATAGAACATATTTAATATCTAGTAAAACTTAATTATTTTGTTGAAAAAATACTGGTTTTTTTATTTTAAATTGTTTAATAAAATATACTTTTTTATGAAGTTGTATTACTATTAATTTGGACATTATATTTTAATTTTAAAATTAAAATATCAAATAAAATATTAAAATCAAAATATTTACTATTTTTCAGCTATGTAACATGAAATATTCATCTAGAAATAATAAAATAAAATTCAATTATATTACTTCACCTTAAAAATTTTAAAAAACTATTTATTTTTGTTAGTGATTATATAAATAATCACTTTATTGGTGTTTCTAAGAATTTTAAGTAACCAAATCATATATAAAAATAGATTATTAATTATTATGATAAGAATAAAAAACATATATTTCATTATTATTTGTTTAATCCAAAATATGGATTTTTACACATCACACGGATTTATAAAAGTTAAAGGTAACGAATGTTTCCTTTTTGAAATTTTTTTTCTTAACCTTTTATATAGAGAACATCCATTTCATAATAAAAAATAACCCATAAAATTATATTCATAAGATAATATGGTCTCTTTATTTTCATCAAATTTCATTTTTATAAGTTTCCAGGACACTTTGGCTCTCAATATAAAGTTTTATTCCCTTATTAAACATTATTTTACCTTAATCATCCTAATTAATTTTATTCACTATCACTATTTTTTTGGGTTAGAAGTTATGTTTAGCATATTAGAAAAAAATACTATAACTATTAAAACTATGTATGTCTATTTTTCAAAATTAAAAATCATATAAGATAGAAAATTAATTTTTAGGCTAATCCTGCAGAAGTGGTGAGAATGTGAGTTTTTGAAGTAAAAATTTTCAAAAGATATTTATGTTTTAATATTTAATTTAAAAATAAAAAATATTCCAACAATAAAAAATGATTACAATATTTATAATAGATATATTTTTTACATTAGAATATATTTTATAATATAATTTAATATTAATCATTATTAAAATGGAAATGGTTTTTTAACTAAATTTCAATAATTTTAAATATTCTCTTAAAAATATAAGTTTCAAAGAAAAATACAAACAATTAACCCAAATATAAGTTTGAGATTATGAATTCAAAAAAAAAGTATTTTTATCCAATTCAATTTGTATTATTTTATGAAATTAATTTTATTATTATTCAATAAATGATTTAAGAAAGTAGTTTCTTTAATAAAATAACACTTTAAAAAATAAAAAGGCTTTATGAGGAATTATTTATTTCATTGTCAATATTTATTATTTACTTGAAACCATTATAAATATTATTTTAAAAGTAGATAGTAGTGTTCATATTACTATATTTAACACCTTGTTTATTATTACCTTGTTTAAATAATTATAGCAATAAAATATTGTTTTGTAGAAACTCAATGTTGCATGTAATACACTCTATGTCAGTGTTGAGTAATGTACATGAAAAGTTGGTTCCATGTGATTGGAATATATTAACTATTACATTGAAATACATCATTGAAAATTAATTAATTTGATAAAAAGTTCCATAAAAACTGAAGGTGTTAAAATTATCCTAACATGTAACCATGAAATATACTCAGGTACAAATGATGGTATGAGATTGGTGTGAGTACAACTCAGTAGTCCACTATAAATGGTTTATAATTAAATATATTGTTTTTAAAAGATTATTAAAGAGTATTAATGAATAAATGAAAATAATTCAATTATCCAGGAATCATTATTTGAAAATATTTAAATTAACCATGTTTTTCCTAGTTTTAAATGATTCTAAACCCATTAATCCTTCTTCTACGTGTATTGTTCATCTAAAACATATGTTATAGGGGACATATAATAACATAAAATTATAATCAACCACGTTATTCAACCCATGATTCATAATTCCATGCCCAACCATCCCCAACAATGATATCGAACACAATTTCCATTCCATTGGATTTTGTAGCATTAGTATATCCTCTGAATCATTCATGCATCGAGTACTCAGAGCATCAATATATCCCACCCAATGATGTACAACCTTTATCAAACATCCCACCATACCGTCAATCACATTTCTAGGGGTCAGTATTGGTGACCTCTTATCAAACAATAATAAGGAGGGTGCACCTTTACATTTAATAACATTCCCATTGTACATCAATTTCAATACACTTAGATCAATTTCATAACTATCTAAGTTTACAAATTATTCATAACCACAAACTATAAAAATACATTCAAATTATTTTATATCATTGACATGTCTCCCTTAACAATTGTCATTTTCTCTATAATAATCTCAAAACCCATTTAACATTCCAAGTTAATCCTAGAACAGTTTATGACATGTTAACACGATAAACATGGTTAAAATTGGTTTAATAACAAAAACCATTCAATTAATCATTTAAAAACTCAATTACCATGTACACATGAATAATAAACCCCATGGGTGGCCTTTGACATAGTCTACTCATCATGAATGTATCCAACTATTAATAGAAATAGTCATCATTCACATTTAATCATCCAATTAACCATTCCTTTCATGTAAATAAATGCACAACATAATAGGACCAAAGAACACCCATATTTACATGAAATAAAACATAAAGGTCATATGATTAACTTTTATACCAGCTACCTAAGGTTCATAGACAATTACCTACTCATTGCCATCACTTGATTCGTATTAAAATGACCTTCAATGCCCAATTTATAAATATACATGAATATGAGGGTATTGGTATTTAGAAGTTGAGACAACATTCCACCATGATAATTCTATAAATTTTATGAATGAAAATTACATACTCACCAAGATATTCGATTAAAAAACAATGGTGGTTTAAACAACCAAATATCTAAGGAGAATCTCCCTTGTATGATGTTGGAGACTAATGTTCATAACCAATTCTACTATAGGAGGATGTTTGTGGAAAATTAGGTAACATCCTTTTAAACCTGATGTTGAAAACAGAAAAATCCCCCACTTTTAAGAGGTGCATAGTTTGGATGTAGGGTTATTCAAAACATGTTCCAATATTGTGGACCCCTCTATCCATGTGGGGAATAAGCAATGTTTTGATTAGGAAACCCAGCTGGTTTAAAAATATATATGGTGGTCATGTTCCCACCACCGTCTAAGGGGCATTGTTTTACAATCACCTGGGCTATGGTGTGAAAATAAAACGAAGCATCTACCAAACATTCACCAAGCATATAATTTCCCCTTTTATTTCATTCCCATGATATAATTCTCAATACACACTTTCTATATTAAATAATCCTACAAATAATTCAATTAGCCATTTTAGAAGGTATTCAACCAAAACATAAAATGAAAATGTACCTCATTAACATCAAGAACCTATATATTTGAGATTATAGAACCAATATAACATATTCTAGGATCCTTGATCACTACGTAAAAATGTTTTATAATAATTTATCAAATCTCATGTAAGATCCGTGAACAGAGAATAACATGTCCCTCCCACTCAACTGAGTGTATGTAAAAAATAATAGACTATAAAGACCACATCTAGATGATTATAACAACTACATGTGAATTCCCATTTTGAATGGTTAATTCCTTTCTATGGTCATGTCATAAAACACTATAAAAAAATTTAATCAAAGCATTCCATTTCCATCCTAAGGTACACAAAAACATGAATAAAACAAAAATATAAAACACTCTTTATAAACTGATTTCAAAAGATCCTTACAAAAGCTTATTTCCATTTTAAAACTAAACAAGGGTTATTAAAAATACTCATCAAGATTCAATTTCTAAAACATTAAAGCATTTCAAAACAAACAATATAGTATACCAACTTCTGGAAAATAAATTTCCAATTAAATCCAAAAAAAATAATTTTCTATTAAAAATATTTAATTATTTATAAATTTTCACATCTTGAAAAATATTAAAAGAATCCCATCATTCATTAAAGAAAAATTTCAATGAAATATACAAAAAAACAAAATTTACTTTATGATAATATTTTATTCTTTTCATAATGGAAACTCAAAACCACCCAGAACAAGGTTTTTGAAATATTCCCAATCATAAAGAATAAAATATTTTATTAACAATTTAATCAAACAATCATTGAAACCTCAAAATAGTATCTTAATTTCCCACAAACAAGACTAATGAATCATTATAGAGAATTAAATAATTAAATTAATGAAAAAAATTAATATTCAAAACTTTATAAAATGCCCATATTTTTTCCACATGGGATTTTAGTCTATGCACCATCTATACAAGTACCACTAGAATTTCTCTAAATAAGTCATCACGACCTACGCATAGTTTGATAGGCCAGTCTATATAATTATTCACACCATATATTACCTAATTTTCTAATCCATAGCAAATAATTGCATGGTATTTCTCATGGGGCCTTCCTAAAACTCATATTAGGAGAAAACCACTTTACAATAACCAAATAATAAATAGACATAAAACTTTAATTAAAAATAAAATTTAGGAAAAATCATTCAAATCATTGTTTTTGGTGAAGATGATATTGTAAGGATGTTTTCACACCCACAAATTACGAAAAATGGTTCTAACTTCAATGTTCCATCGATCCCCATAATAATAAGTGTGATCTAATATCACATTGTAAAAAATGTCCAAAACAGACCAGAAAAGACAGTTGAACATGACTGATATGGTTACCAAGGTATGTTTCAAATATCCTCAGGTATATAACTATTTATATGTTATCATATTTTATTATATGGTAATTATTTCACCCCTAAGATAACTAGTATCAACAATGGGTTTAATTCACGAATTTGTCATGTGATCTTCATGCATTGGACATCCATATTAATTAATCAATCAATTACAAAAAAATCCCGAAAAAATCCACATGTATGATTTTTTTAAATAGTGATTTATAATTCCATATTAATAAAAAATATATAAAAGGAAATATGTGGATACTGATTCCAATTCACAACATGAACCAACATGTAAAACTAGATCAGGAGAAAAATACCACCACCACTATATAAAAATCATGTCAATACCATGAACAAAACCATACACAGTTATTAATGTAGACCAGTTACAAACCACCATTCCATCATAGACATGAGGGCCTTCTCAAAAAATGAAGATTACACATCCCCCATACGTGATTATGTAGTGTGTGAGACGACTCACTATAGGATACATCAAAGAGATAATTTAATTAACTTTTAAGGGAACCAATAATTCATGATTGAAAATTAATATGAGGAAATAAGTTTTCATATCCTTTACAAAATATTGAAATATATAAACAACGAAACATTTTCGTTCTTAAATCACACCATTTATAAAATATGCCTCAATTATGCTTTTCCTTGAGGTTGCATATCTTAAAATTTTCCTCTCTATTTTAAAAAATATCATCTTTAAATACACAAATGTGATCCTTCCCTTTCCATTTAAATGAATATATTTTTAAAACCAAGCATTCATATTGGTGTATAAAATTTAGTGATACATTTTTCAAAAATATTTCATTTTAAAACAACCAAAACATTTCCCATTAAAACATGCACTACTATAATATAACTAATGAACAAAGAGAAACCATAACAGAACTCAAATCATAAAAAATTCATAATTGAATAATAATTATGTTTTAAGGAAAACCATAAAATCCTCACCCATAAATCAAAAGTATAAAAAAATTATTATAAGAACAATAAATAAGTTATTAATATTCAAATACATAATAATGAGGCATGAAATTCAATGCATATATTTAGGAAACACTATATCAGCTAATGAGTCAATGCTCAACATGAATATGTGTACCCAATAACAAGAAGGTTAATGTTTATATAACTCATCACCTTAATCACTCTTAACTAGACTCATTAGTGACATATCCCCATTCTAGGTGATAATAGTAAAATAAGAGCATCATTCTATTGTGAAACTCATAGCTATAAATGCCAGCATCATTCGACTCCCCAAATAGTACCCCTAGAGTTTCTCATAGAATTGATATCAGAGGTGGACGACTATTAAGAATTCATCACTCAAATGATAAAAACATAACACATAGGTAATATAACACAATAGTGATATATATATATATACCACCTATAACACACCACATTCAACATAGACCCCCCTTCTCCAAACACATAAGCATGAACCAAATTCATCTTACCATTTATAAATGCAGAAATCAGGAGCAATGGGTAAAAATGATGTTCAACTAGGTTGTAAAGCTCATTAAATAAATAATATCTCTTATAATAATCCAAAAAAATATTATCTTCAAAACAAAAATTTTCATGTTTGAAAATAATGTCTAGAACTATCTTTGAAAACACAAAGTATGTTTCAGGGCATTCAAAAACAATACTAAGGAGCAATCGCAAGAAATCAGAAAATCCTGAAAAAAAGTTATAAGTTTACCACAACACATTTAAAACATGGAAACCTCTTAAATCAAGCGACTTTTAATATTTAGAAGTATAAAATTGACCACAATCCCATGAAAAATAATTTTTCATTGATAAAACCATCAATGGAATTTTTTCAATCATTTAAAATGTATGTAACACCATTTAAAATAATAGTTCCATAGAAATACTAAATCCCATAATTTTATTAAAGAAAAAATGCCATATGAGCATGGAAAAAAATTGGAAAACCCAAATTAGATATCATACGCACATTTAATTTAGTTCAAATGATCATTTAAAACATTAAAAATTCCTAGAACTATTTAGTGAAATGAAATAGTTAGAGATACCTATCATAACCAACATGACTCTAATGGAGTTGAAAAACAAAAGTGAATTATGTCTCATAATATCACTCCATTGACTCTAAAAAAATCCTCATAATGTATACATTCATAGAAGTTTAAATCATTATGAATAAACACTTGTTTTTGATAATATCATAGAAATATTAAGAAAACATTAGGATAAGGAAGGAAAACCCTTTACCTTATGATCTGGGAAAGAAACCTCCAATCAATCACCCAAAAACCAACATTAATTTGTTTGAAGTAAGAATTGGGGAAACGTTTAGCTTATTAAGTCATCTAGTTCTAATGGGGGAAGATAATGGGAGAGCACAACATTAAGAATAATATTAAATGAGAAAAATACACCAGATTGATAAGGTCACATGGTTAATTCACATGGTTTTCAAAACTGTGTGGTAACATTGTGATAACTATAATTATTGACTATAAATGTTTCATAGGTTATATTTCAGGGTTTCATAAACCATGTTACTATCCTTATAACTGTATAAATGTAATAAAATCCAAAAATTTCAACCTGATACATCCTAAAGTGAAGGGAGGAATTAACCATTTAAAGATAATTATGGAAGTGACATTTTAGGTTGTCACACTCAATATTGAAAAAAAAATATAACAAAGTACTGCCCAGAACTATTATAAACATCCTAGAGGACATTCTCTCATCATAGGACTAACCTTGATTTTCTTGTCCAACTCTTAGTGAATTTGATCTAATGAGTTTGGTTAAAATTACAAACCACTAAATTATTATTTACATTCCATTATTTATGTTAATACATCCTAAATTTTTTATATAACTATACTAGCATCGGTTCATTAGTTTCATTTGTATAGTTTCTATTTTATTTTAATGGAATTATAATTCTCTATCGTCCACCCTACAATTCAAAAAATGAAATTGTCACTTGTGCATACATAAGGACATCCACCTATTTGAATGATGCATTTCTTTTTTTACAACATCATCATATCAATAGATGTAATAATGGATTAAATAAAAAACTGATATTTATGAAATTATTATGATTTTATAATGATAAATAATTATATCCCTTCCTTTCAACTAATTCATTAGAAAATGATAATGTCGTTCATGCATAAGTGTGGATTTCCACCTCAATGGATGACATATTTTATTTCATCATCACCTTATATAGATGTTTTTTAATATATATATATATAATATAATAATAATAAATAAATTTTATTAATAATTTTTTGGGAATATGACCCATAAAATGAATAACATTACAATCAAATCCATTTATATCGATAAATTATCTTATAAAAGAATTTCATGGATCATGTTCCCCCAAAACCTCACAAGTATTTCACATAAAATGAACATGAGGATATATAAATCAATAAAAAATAATGTTTTAAATATCTTTAATAAAATGGTAATTATTGTCATATTTGAAAATAATGAAGATTGATGTTGTTATTATGTGACATGTTAAACTAATAAGAATTACATGTAGTTGGGGTTTGGCTTAGTGGTAAGCACCCCGTAATCCTACATGAAAAATGGGGGTTCAAAACCCATTGGGCGCGGGTACTGTAGCAGTGGCGGCATTGTTCATTAGTGGTACTGTAGCGGCAGCAGGGCACTGTAGCGGTGGCGGTAATGTGCAGATACTGTAGCAGGTGGGTTACTATTCACAGAATGTGAATTTGACCAAACATTTGGGCCTACAGGCTATGTAATGGGATACAAGCCCTCTGGGCCTTTGGGCTATGTAATGGGTTACCCTCTAGCTAATTAAAAGAGGTCATTGCTTTGATTTAATAATAAAAATGGGTCTTCGGCCCCAACCATTAAAAAAATAAATCACAATTACAAAAATCCTATTATGAAAATATACATTCACTAGATAATGAATTAGTAATAAATGATTTGAATTTTTTGAATCCACCTTGTGTGGAGTATGATTGAAACTCACTTATTTTAATGATCACAAATCATGATTCTTCTAGTACAAAATTTTCCTATGATTTTTATTGATGTTTATATGATAATAAAATTTATGTCATAATACAGCTAAGTCTAATGGTGAATCACCATTAGCCAAGAGACACCGTTACTGCTATGTTCGATCTACAACCAATCATGAGTCATTGTTACGAACAGAAGAAATACCACCAGAGGAGCTACTACTAATGATTTCATTGTGAGATGTGAGTTTCGTCCATAAACTGAGCCTCGTCCAGCATCTTGTTACCGTTGTTGCTCATGGAACTCAGGGTGAATGTCTTAAAGACTACTTCATTATAATGATATTTTTGATTGAGTATTTTAAACATTTTCAAAGGACGATCTAAGTATTTTAGATCTGATGTTCCATTTTAAATACGAAGGATATCTCTCTCCCATCATCTAATGAATCCAAACAAAATCCAACCAAATGGAATTATATGCTATAATGTTGTTTACTAAATATAATATATAATTGAATTACCAAATATGGAAACATTATAATTCCCCTTTATTGAAGATCCAATTATATGGAAGCATAAAATAGCTTACCTACATCAACTAAGATGACAACATATGTCAAATAATAACATCACTACTCATTTTTTGTTATCTTACATCTTCTAAAAACTTACAGAAAAATGAAAAAACACCACACCAGTGCTGATCAGAGGACTACTAATACTTAGAACACCATAGACTGAGATTTTATATCTTATTATTGTTCTATAAATTTTATTGTGAGCAGTTTTTTGTTATCTGATTAATATACACAAACATTCTCCTACAAATACATAGAAAATATATTTTATATTATTCTCTTTTCATTTGTTTTCCCATTATGTCTATGGAAGATGTCCCTATGGGATCTGTACATTTCTTTTTTCCCATGATAAATGTGGAAGATGATTTTTAACCTGGAAATCTTATTTTTGTTACTATTATCTAATCTAGGATATTGATTCATTTGATTATAATTATAATCTTCCTTGTAGAAGATGATTACCATATAGAGGGGATTAAGACTCACATTGGGACTGAACAACTTTTTTATTTTGTTTTGACTTTATATTTTGTTTTACTACTATATCAACGATTTTAGTTACATCTATAAACAATTCTATTACATTGATAATTAATCTTAACTAGTGTTGTTATTTTTTCCTCTCGGTAAATTGAGTTCAAAATATATGGTGTTTATAAAATGTTTTATAAATGAGACATAATCATTATTTAATAAATCATATAAATAGACAAGTCATATATCGATATAAAAGTTTTGATAATTTTCCAGTTTAATTTTATTAATGGGATTTTACTTTATCCTGATATGGTATAGAAATTTTTATGGGGAACTAAATTCACCCCCTCTTGAGTTACTGACTCCAAACAAACGTTTGTATTAGATCATATTTTATTTTATATATATTATTATATTTTTTACCATGATTTTATTTGAATTATGAATATTCCAATTTTATTCCATTTTGAAATTTTAGTTCTTTATGGATAATAGTCAAAAGGCATTTTCTACCAACATACCTCCATGTTCTAATGATACAAATTATGATCAATGGAAAATCAAGATGAAAATTCATTTAGAATGTATTGGTATTGAAATAAAGACTTTAGTATATGATCTATATGAAATATAAAAACTGCTAAAAGTAATTGGAATGATGCTATAAAACATACATACAAAAATAATTCTAAATTTATAAATTCATTTTTTGTACTTTAGGTGATGTTGAATTTAATAGAATATCTAATAAAAAATATTCCTATGAGATGTGGAATACAATATCTCTATCACATGATGGATCATAAAATTTCAATGAAATGAGATTAAATACATACACAATTAGTATGACATCCATCCTTTTTATTACATAACTTTTCATTACATTTCAAAAATATAGGATCTTTAAAAGAATAGTGTTTGGGAAATAAGGTACATAATACATGAAATAATTAATAAATTTTTATAAATAAACATGAAAGAATTTATTATAGTTTTATCCGAATTTAAAATACAACATCTGAAAATCTAAGGATATACATGAAATTAAAGGGTGAGCAAAAGGCATTGTTGGGAAAACATGTGAGATAGTTTACATATGATCTCGAGTAATATCAAAATGAAAATGTAGAATAACTTAAAGGAATTAAAAATGGAAAAAGAGGAATATGATAATAAAAATAACATGATTAATAACATGAAAATGTGGAAAATATATTTAATTTAGAAATTCATTAGCATATCACCAAGCTCCATCCCCATGGTGTTATAAAAATCACTAAGGTTATTCATCAACATATCGTAAAACTTCTCATCTTTAGAGATTTTTATTACCAAATTCATTGGAGTGCTATCAGGGTGCACCATTAATAGGTAATAAGTTTTCTATGATCAAAATGGATATTAATAAAAAAATTCATAAAAACTGAAATAGAATTAAATAAATTGTTTTCATATATAAATTATGATATTTTTTAAAAGTGATAAAAATGATTATTATGTCATTTCTAACCCAGGAAAGGGAATGATGGTTTTATGTATTTAAATTCAAAAAAAAATTGATAGTTATAATTTATTTATTCATAAAACTAGAATTGAAATAGGTTGGGGTATTTACATTAATAAAAGAAAATGTTTTTTTGAGAAAAATAGAGTGATTTTTTGATGAAAATTCTACAGCATAATGGGTATGAATGATGGTTTTATAAAAAATTAAAAATAGTGGGTACATGGGTCATCCAATCATAAACGATGAATAGTTCAGTATAGGGGGAAAATAAAATTTAAATAAGAATTTTTTATTGAAATTTAAAATATATACAACATAAAAATGAACTTCAATGGAAAAGAGATGTTGGGAATTCGCTTACATTAAAGATTAACTACTAAAACCTGATGATCAGAACATTGGGGGATTAAGGGAACATTGGGAGGACTCTTTTGGGATACTAATATCCTTATTTTGAGAGTAATTAATTTATAATGAAATAAAATGATGGAATCGGTGGGTATTTATAACTGAAGAGAGGAACTTTTTCATTAATTTGTTTTGACACCACATTAGTTGTCTTTGCGAAACCATCGTGTTGCCCATGGTATTTACTCATGGTATTGGACACATAAGACACCTAGAATCATAAATTAATGTATATGAATCAAAAAATATTATTACAACATTAATACATCCTTAATGATATCATTAAACACATTGAATACCCAAAATTATATTTTTACTATTCATCAAAAAACAAAATATTTTATAAAAATATCATAAATTCCTTGTAGCCTAATATCGACATTCTGAATTCAAAATTGGCATTTATTTTATATTAATAAATCTATAAAAATGTGAAATTTAATTTTTAACTATATAAATATTCTATTATTATAAATAATAGAGGGCAGAAAATGCATAGTGACATGAATAGAAAATTTTTCGATAGTTGATTTTTTTACCATTTGTAATTAGAATGGAGTGTTTTTATAAAACTATTTCACTTTATTAAAAATTATTAAAAAATAATTATTTTAATATAGTGTTAAAAGTAAAATTATCTAATAAAAACTCATCTAACCAATTTCCATTACAATTTTTAAGAAAAACTATTATCAAAACGAAATGATGAAATAATAATTTGATTTAAACAATGGCGTTTCATTTCAAGTAACTCAATAATTAAAACATTACCAATTAAAAATCTACATAAGACATAATGGTAAGGTGAAAGATGGTGATAGACTCTTGGGGTGACGCAGATTACTTCGTCCAAGTGGTTGTCTCTGCTAACTTGAACTTCTAATATATGTGATTTCATTCAAGCATAAAATGATGATGCTGGGCTTGGGAATCATCCAGAGAGAATCCTAGGGATTATAAATCCATTCCAATCTCCAAAAAATGTGATTCCTATGGCCTATGTCTACTAGATAAAGCCATCAACTCACCTTTCTGCATTAATTATACATTACCATTTCTATTTATAAACCATTCTTATGAAATAAAAAAATATTGTTTCCAATCGTATTACTAACCAACAATCATGTAACAGTCAAAACCCAATGGTCACATTTCATGTATATTTATATATTTTAACTGATTATGACAATGTAAAAAATAAATTTTTAGGAAAACACATATTATTTTAATGTTTGTGTTGTTACATTCTTCCCTCATTAAGAAATGTTTTCCACATAATTTCCACTCGTACCCTCAGAAGAGAAAAGGTATGGGTACTTTTGTCTAATAGACTCTTATAGTCCCCATTTGTCTCCTACATATTTATTGATCCCCTACAACACATTAACATGGTGTGTAGTCTTGTTGTGTAGAACCTTGTCTCTACAATTCATAATCACCACCATATGCTCCTCATAAGGGAGGTCTTGTTCCAATTCTATCAGCTCTAGATTTAGTACATATGAAGCGTCAAGTATGTACTTCATCAAGATGGATATGTGAAATATCCCATGAAAATGAGCTAGATATAAAGAATGTACTCGCCGATAGGCCACTTATCCTATGCGATCAGGGATTTCATATGGGATAGTGTACCTAGTGATGAGCTTCCCTTTCTTCCCAAAACTCATGATTCTCTTCCATGCCGAAATTTGAAGAATGGCTTTGGCAACAAAAAATAAACTCGAAGTCCCTTCAAAATTTTTCTACATTTATATTTTCCCCACTCTGAGTGGCCTTTATGTGTTTCTAGATGGCATAAACGATTTCTATCATCTCTTTCACAAGATCAAGCGCATGAATCTTTCTCTCTCCATCTTCATACCCACAGGTATGATTTATATATCTCTTCCCATATAGATATTTATAGGGTACCATTTTAATGATCGAATGGAAGATATTTTTGTAAGATAACTCAACAAATGTGATATGTTGATCCCACCAAACATTAAATTCCATTGAGCATGTTCTTAGAATTTTTTGAGTGTTTGAATAGTCTTTTCAATGGGGCCATCAGTTTGGGGGTGATAGTTCATACTATAATTCAATTCAGTACTCATAAAATTTTGATTTCATCCCCATATTTTCTCTGTGAACCTTAGATCATTATCATATATAATGTAATTTGTATCTCCATCCAGCCTTACCACTTACTTCACATAAATCCTAGCATGTTGATCATTGGAGAAATCTTCCAGAATAGATATAAAATTGGTAGTCTTGGTGAGAGGTTCAACTATAACCCATTTCACATTGTTTCTTTTGGGAGTTATTGGGAGACTAGTGACAATGTCTATAATGATATTTTCCGACTTCCATGCTGGTATGGGTAGTGGTTGTAATACCCCTCAAGGAAGTCTTCACTTTTCCTTCAATTGTTGACACAACATGCACATTGTAGTGTAGTCAGTAAGATCACTTTTAATGTTATCCAACTAATAATGATCAAGAAAGTACCTAGGCATTATCATGATTCTTAGATCTTTAGATAATATAGAGTTATGAGATTATATCTTGAATAGATGGAACATATAAGGTTGTACGGAATTTCAGTACACCTTCTTAATCAATATTGAACATGGGAAACGTCCAACCCATCACAGCCTCATAAATCTTCTGTAAAAAAAGGAGTTAATTTTTAATCATTCATGATATTTTCTAGTAATGACAGTTGATAAACCATTTGTGATAGGGATAATTATTTCACTTCAAATAAAACCCCCATGATTACTTTCACTAGTTCATTGATTAGGGGATCTCCACGAATCCTCATCATTTATAGAACAATAGGATATTTACTACTAAATGCATCAAAAAAATTGTTTTTTCTACAATGGTGACATTGAATTGAAAAATAATATTCTTTATGATGTTCCAACAATCTCTTATTTCTCATGTTCAATTACTTTTGTGTGAAAATATACTTCAAACATTAGTGTTCTATGGATATATAACTATTCTCCCCATAACAATATTACCTCCATATCATCATAGTAAAAAATATTTCATCTAACTCTTGATCATGAATCAGATAATTCTTCTCATGATTCTTTAGCTATTGAGATGTATATTAATTTACCTTTTAATATTTCATGAGCATGCACCAAATCTATTTCATAGATGCATCACTAAAAATAATGAATCATTCTCTTATTGTGGATAGATTTAACATGGGTGTAGTATCCAATAACTTCTTCAGCTCTTGGAAACATTATTCATACCACTTTTCACAAATTAACTTGTCACCTTTTTGAGTTAACTTGGTTAACCGATTAGAAAGTTGTCAAATTTTTTCACAGAAATCCTATAATATCCTGGTAAACCAAGGAAACTAGGAGTCTGAGTTACTATTGTAGGATGAGACCACTCCTCTACAATAATTTTCTTTGAATGGTCAATTGAGATTACTTAACTGGTTATAATGTTCCCCAAGAAATCAACTTGTTGTTTCCAAAACTCAAAATTTCTAAACATTTCAAATATGCTCTCCTTCCTCAGGGTTTTCAAAATAGCTCATAGATGATCTTCATGCTCTTCTTGAATTTTACAGTATATCAAAATATCATCAATAAAAACTACCACAAAGTTATCAACGTATTCTTTGAATAATATATTAATCGATAACATAAAAATATCATCTGCATTAGTAAATATGAAGGGCGTAACAACAAACTCATAATTCCCATATCTTGATTAGAAAGTGGTATTTGGAATATATTTATTCATCACCCGAAATTGATGATAAACATATTGAAGATAAATCATGGAGAAGAACTATGCCCTAGGAATCATGTCAAATAAATCATCAATTATTGGAAAAGGGTACTTGTTCTGTACTGTGACCCTATTCAGTTCTCTATAATCATTACAAAACTGCAGTCATCCATCCTTATTTTTTAAACAGAGAACTGGTTCTCCCCAAGGAGACAGACTTGGATGGATAAACCCCTTCTCCAAAAAATCATGGATTTGCTTCTTTAATTCCTCCTTCTCCATGTTCCAAATTCTAAACAAGGCATTTAAATTCGTCTTGGAACTAGACATGAATTCAATAGAGAACTATACCTCTCATTATGGGGGAGGTCCATGCAACTCCCCAGGAAATACATCATTATATTCTTAAACTATGGGGACAATCTCTATCCTTATACTATCATTCCATTCTTCTTCTTCACTAATCAACTCCATAAATAAGTCAATAGGGGGTTCTTCTAGACAAATCCCAGGTCAATATATCTCTCTTTAGATGATAACTATTGGTTTTACATTCAATACTACTGAGATTTTCTTTCATGTTCATTTGATCTTAGAATTATACTTTTGGATCCAGTCCATCCATAGTATAATGTCCATATCAATCATGAAAATTACTACTAGATTTGTGATACTATTGGTCTCATTATTGTGAAAATTAGAGTTTCTAAACAATGTTAATTCGTAGATAATCACTATAAGAGTCTTGACTGAGAAATTTAATTTTAACAGTTTAGGAGTTGATTCTATATTCTTTGACAACATGGAGGAAATAATGGAATGTGTAAAATAAGAATAAAAAAATGTTCTTGCTAGCTTTGGGAAGACAACAAGAGTACCTTCCACCACATCATTTTGATCATCAACTTTGGTCATCATGATAGAAAAAGAACAACCTTTCATCTTTGGCCTATGCTGAGGATGATGGTGATTCCCTTCCATTTCCCTAAGATTTGGATAGTGATTGGAAATGTGCCCAATCAATTCACACTTGAATAATTCGACCACAGGTAGGGCCTGCACCATATTCTATTTTCTAATAGTGTATGAAAGTTTATGATTCACCTCACTACAACAATATCAAGTCATATGGCCATCTCTTACACATTAGTAACTCCTATTTCTCCCATGTAGGCATTTCCCTAAATTCTTCTTCTTACATTTATTACACGTGGGAAGTTTCACTTGATTTCTACCTCTTCCAAGATCAATTCTTCTATCTAATAATGGATCTATTGATATCTTCTTCTATTTTGATTTATGGAACCATTTTTTCTCACCAAACTCTTTGTTGACTTTAATATCACTTTTTATGATCTCTTTATAGCTATCAAAGTCTTAGATGACTAGATTCCTCTATAGATGATGTATTATTTTACCTAAGAGTCTATCATCCTTACCATAAATATCCATGACAATTATTGATGTGTAACGTGTATTCCTCCTGATGATTATCTCATAGCTTCCCTCATATTCATTATCCTTCTATATTTGCTTGAGAAATTCCTTTTCTATTTTAGTTCACATCGAATGAGTGAAATACTTATTAAAGAATATCCCCTTGATCTCTACTCACTATATAGATTAAATATCACTTATTGCCCTCATGTTTTTAATTAGTACCCACTGGTGATCAGCTTCTCCCTCTAAGAAGTAAACTTCCAGGGTAACTTTCTCTTGTTCATAACTATGAAGTACAAAAAATATCTTTTCTACATAGATTATCTGTTGTTTCTAAATCAATGGGTCAGTAGGTCAACTAGAAATTAGTTGTTGTCGGAACATAAAGGACCCAATGGAATGTTGTTACCTTCTTGGTAAAATCTGTATCTTAGTTCGATTCAGGTGATTTCTCATAACAAGTGTCATTTGATTCATCATTCTCATGAAATCTTCTATTCCAGCTTCTATCAGAGGGTCGTTAGTGCATTGTTCATTGCGCTCACCATTTTCATGGTTCCTCCTATTTCCAACCATTTCGTAAATGGAAAGAACTTTAGTAATAAACTTGTTCCATTTAACAATCTTATCACTCTAATATGTTTTTATGTCGTAAAATATCATGTTTATACATGTTATTCATTATCAACAATTACATTTTTTTTTATAAATCCTGAGTAGTGGTTCATAAAAAGATTTTGATTAACCAATAATATCCCCCTGGTGTGTCAAACCAAGAGTATAATAAGAACCATTTTCTTACACCGGTTCCCATTTGAGTATAGCTCAAAACATTTGTTTGGATTTTACTCTATGATAAATCTGGGTCAGAGCCACATCCACCTATTTGTATCTAGACATGGTTTTAATAGTTCTAAAACCACTTACTTATTACGCCACCAAAATACCCAGAAAGTTTTATATAATTGAGCATTTCAATAGGGTTTTTACCAAAATTTTCATATCCTAATTTCCATAAATAACTATACCATGATTTTATACCAAATAAAGAATCCTCTTTTTTTATTTCATAACATTTCATTACATGTCACAAAAATAGGATCCTTAAATGTTTTGTGTCATGGAAGTAAGGTACATAATTCATGAAAAACATAATACATTTATCTAAATTTAATTGAAAGTATTTATCAAAGGTTCATCCAATGTAAAATTAATGAATCTCATAAATTGAGGATATACATAAAAAGAAAGGCTGATAAAAGATCCAAGTAAGTGAAACAAGTGAAAGAGTTTACTTATGATCTTGAGGAAATAAAAATGAACATGAAAAATATCATAAATGCATGAGAAATGAAAAAATAGGCATTTGGAAATAAAAATAAAATTATTCAAAACATGGAAATGTGGATAAAACATTTAATTTATAAATTCATAACCATATCACTTAGGGCTATCCCCTAGGTGTCATAAAAATTACTAAGGTTATTCATAAAGGTATCGTTAAACTTATCATATCTTGAGATTAATTTCTTTACCCAATGAATTTTGAGTGCTATCAGGGTGAACCCTTAATATGAATTTATTTTCATGGGTTTCACATAGATCATCATCATAAATTTCATAAATAATCCATAAATAATAAATTAATGGGTTTTCATATCAAAATAATGTCGTTTAGAAAAAGTGATTAAAAACATGAAAATTATGTCATTTATAACCCACATAAAGGGATTGATGGTTTTATGTAAGTCAATTAAAGAAACAAAATCATTTTTATGCCTTGAAAAATAATCCTATTGATGAAATAGTATTGGGTATTAGAATAAATAAAATAAAATAATTTCTTGAGAGAAAAAGAGTGATTTTGAAAGGAAAACTCAACAGAATAATGAGTATGAAACATTGTTTTTATATATCATTATAAAGAGAGGGTATTGGTGTCACCCATTCATAAAAGACTCATAATATATTATACGTGAAAAATAAATTATAAAAAAGAACATGGTATGGAAATTTGAAGTATATAACACTTAAAAGCGAAAATTATAGGAAACGATAACCTATGAATTCCCATTCCTTGAAAAGTAACATCTAAAACCTGATGATTTGGACATCAAGGGCTTAATTTAACCTTGGGAGGACTCTCTAAAAAGAAATAAATTTATTAAATCATGTGTAATAAATTTGGAAAGAAATAAAATGGAGTAATGTGTGGGTATTAATAGAAAAAGTGAGGGAGTGTTTTTATTAATTGTAATGAACTCATAATTAGTGGTATTTGCAAAACCATGGGCTTTCCCATGGTATGTTCCTATTGTATGGGCCACTTGGCATACAACATATCATATACTAAAGTTTAATATTCAATTATAATTACTAAATAATCAATAAATCATTAATACATCATTATTGATGTCATTAAAAACACAGATAACTCAAAACTGTTTTAACTATTTATTGAAAAAAAAATTTATAAAAATATCATAAATTCATTGGAACCTAATAAAAACTTTTTGAATTAAAATTTCATTTATTTTACCTAAATAAATTAATACATATGATAAATTAAATTTTTTACAAAAAAGAAACTTTATTATTAAAAATAACAGTGGAAAAAATGCATAGAGACATGCATAGTAAAATTTTCAATGGGATTACATTTAATGTAACTAGGTCCATAAAACATAAGACCTTAAATCACCATTATATGACATTAGATACTTTTTTGTGATTGTGATAGACTTTTGGGGCAGCTTAGATAACAATACTTGAGTGGTAATATCCACTAACCTGAACATCTCACCTAAGTGATTTCGTTCAAGATTATCCTATTGAATATCAGCTTGGGATTGGTCCACTTCCTTCCAATGCTATAAAATATTGGCTTCATAAAGCTAGAGTATACCGGATGATTCCATTGACTCTTCTATCATTATTAATTATCCATTACATTTTCTACTTTTAAACATTAATTATAGCGAAAAAAATTATTCTTGTCTCCAACGGAAATTTTAACCAATAATCATATATCAGTCAAAATAATATCATCACATTTCATTTATATTGTATGTATTATTACTTATTATGACATGGTAAAATATAAATTTTTATGAAACAACTTATTATTCGAATTTTCAATTCATTATAATTATATATGAAACTTTTCAAATAAAATTTGACGAACCTATTTATGATATGTATCTCTGGTTCAATGATATATCCATCACCATTCACTCAGATACAAAGTATGTCAAATAAAAGCATCAAGTAATGAGACCTCATAGACATGGACAAAAAATATGGAGATAAATAACTTTTTTAATTAGAGAATCTTGTGATATATGTAAACTACATTTCAAGGAATTCATAGGAAAGCTAATGTTGAATTGATAATAAATTATATTCAACAAAGATATTGATAAAGAAAACCAAAAAAAATTAGTAGCCTTCAAGGCTACTTCTTAATGAAAAAGGGAAAACATACAAAAAAAATATATAGTTAAATTAGAATCTACGGATGATAGTGATAATGAAATGGATCATTTGAATAGAATATTCATAAAATTGTATAAGAAAACATTTTCTTCCAAAAGTAAAATTTCAGAGTAAATTATGGAAACAAAGATAAATAGAAAATGGATTTCAAAAAATATTAAAGTAAAAATTAAATCACCTAATATAAATTTAATATTAAAGGACACATTAAATATGACTATACAAAATTGAAATATAAAACAAGTATGATGATAAGGATATATGATACAAGAAATCCATGGAAGAAACATGGAGTGAATCAGAATATAGCTTAAGTGATTTGACCACTAATCAAGAATATAAGATTGAAAGTGAAAATATCTTCATTATACCAAGCACATCACAGGTAAAAACAATTCTACCTGTCTCATCTACCAATATTTCATACACTTCTAAATATGATTAAAATGTTGAAAATGAGGAAAAATTAATAGTAAGACATGTATGATTATTATAACACCTTGGAAGAAAATTTTAAAGAGTTTAATGATAAATAGAATTCATTTAAGAAATATAATCATTTAGAAGACAATTTTAAGACCATCCACACTATTGAAAAATAAAAAAAATGATCAACTATTGAAAGAAAAAATAGATTTGAAACTATCAAATGAATAGTTGAAGAATGATATTGAGAATTTTAGTAATGGTAAAAAAAGTTGTCTCACATACCTGGAAAGAAAGTTTCTCCAAAGTTTAAAATTGGAATATGTTACCAAGTAGGAGAGAGAAAAATTACAATGTTGGATTCACATCTTGTACCGGTCTTAAGAATCTACATATATCTCATACATATTCAACTAGTCCAAAATAACATTTTTATTTCTAGAAAAATTGAAATGACTTATAATTAATTCATTCTGAAAGTATGGATGTCAATATATCTTATTACTAACATATCTATACATATCAGAAATTGGGTGCCAAAATCAAATTTGTTATAAACTTTATTTTTTAGGAATCATGATTGAAAACCTATTTCAAAATCATATGGTATCTGTATAGTGTATGTTCTAGACATATATCTCATGAGTATTCAAACATCGAAAATCTGATCATAGTTGTTAGAGTAAATGTCTCTTTAGGTGATAATAAAAAAGTGAAAATCTTCGGATTTGGCCAAATTAATAATTATAAATAACTATTAATTTAAATACTTTTATATGTAGATGGTTTGAAATAAAATCTTCTTACTATATCTCAACTATGTGATGATGGATTTTATGTAATATTTTTAAAAAATGAAAGCCATGTTATTTATGATTCATTTTTTAATTTTTTACTACTTTAAGATATGATAATATTTATTCTATTGATTTAAATTATTTATCTTATAAAAATATTTCTTACTTAAATTCCTTTCAAAATTAATATTAGATTTGGAATGTGAGACTAGGACATTGGAATTTACATTCAGCTGTAAAGATAACTAAGAATGGGTTAGTTAAATAGCTACCAAAGCTTGAATTATCAAATGATAGAATTTTTAATCCCTTTCAAAAAAGAAAACATTATATGATTTTTTTAAATAAATGAAAGTTTTTTTATACTCACAACCTTTAATGTTAGTCAATATAGACCTCATTGGACCTTCAAGAGTCTCTAGTATAAATTGAAAGCATTATGTGAATGCTCATGTAGATTACTTATCTAGATACACGTAGGTATTATTTATATCTCACAAAAGTGAAGCATATTTGTTATTTATTAAATATTCAAAATATATATAAAATCATAGTGGACACCAGATTATGTCTTTAAGAAGTGATCATGGTTTAGAATTTTAAAATCTATAATTAGAATCATTTTGTTCACAAAATAGTTATAATCATACCTTTGTTTCACATAGGACACCAAAACAAAATGGTGTGGTAAAAATAAGAAATAAAAATCTTCAAGATATTTCCTAAACAATGATAAACAAAGATGAGCTACCTATATACTTTTTGTCTAAATATTTTTATATACCCTGGTACACTATAACTAGAGTATTAATAAGACCTCTCATAATGATAACTATTTAAGAATAATGGAATAATAGAAAGACAAATGTAAATTTTTTTAATTTTCTTGGATGAAAAGTTTTTTTTTAATACAATGGATAATTTGGAAAAATTTCCCTCTTAAAGTAATGAATGAATATTTATATAGTATTCATGTTCTAGTAAATCACATACAATTATGAATAAAAGAAGATAAAAAATGGAAGAATGTATACTCATTAAATTTTATTAAAATTTTCCTAATAAAACAATGAATAACTTAGAGAACCTTGAGGATGACCTTTAAACTCTAAATCTCAGTTCTAAACCTTCTAAAAATTCTCTTAAACTAACTGTTAGATCAACCAGTAGTCAACCAGAACCTACACTAGAATAAAATAACTAGCATACCATCCACACTTCTTAAAGACCCATTAGGAATCATAGAAATTACATGTTAGATGTTGTTAAAGGAAATCTAGATAGAGGATATTAGACTAGAGCTCCACATAAAAATCAAATTGAACCCCATGATATATTGTTACAACATGAAAATAAGAACATTAACGATTCTATCAATGATGAGTTTTGGGAAATATCCACGCAAGAAGAAAATATTAAATTTGAATTAAATAATTTTTGGGATGTTTTTAAGAGACATAAGGAAATATTATCTTTTAAGACTATGTGGGTGTTTAAAAACAAATTTGAAGTGTCTAGAACAGTAGTACGAATTAAAGATAAACTTGTTTCCAAAGGATATTATAGACAAGAATGTATTGATTTTGAAGAAACAATTTCACATGTATCAAGACCTGAATCCATCAGGATACTGTATTATTATGAATAAAATCTATATTTAAAACTATAACAAATGGATTAAAAATGTTATCTCTTAAATGGAATTATAATATAGGATATTTTTGTTGAAAAACACTAGGATGTCAAAATCCTCATTTCCCATATTGAGTTTTTAAATTAACAAAAGATTTATATGGCTTAGAATAGGATCTTAGATCTTGGTATTATTTTCCTACAACTTTTATTATTTCAAAATGATTTTTAAAAGGTATATATGATCCAAATATTTTTACTAAATTAATTTCAAAAGATATTTTAATAGTACAAATATATGTATATTATATTATTTTTGGATTTATTAATGATTCCCATTGTAATGATTAAAAAAATAATAAAAATAATTAAAATGATTTTCATGGGTAAACTCAAAACTCTTTCTTTGAAGTTTTATTTTCCAAAATAAATAAGGAAATATCTTCAATAAAAGAAAATATACCGAAGAAATTTTTATTTTTTGGCCTAGATAGTACCAAAAATATTTATAGTCTTATTAATACCACCTATAAACTAGATCTTGCTGAATATGAAAATCATTAGATCAATGTAGTTGTATAGGTATGATTGGAAGGCATTTGTACTTAATTACTTGTTAGACTAATATTATGTTTAGTGTGTGTATGTGTGCTCATATTCATGTAAATCTAAAACAGTCACATTTGCTATCTGTCCAAATAATTTTAAAATACATCAAATATAAAACAAATTGAATATTTTTATACCTATGAGAACATGATTTTTATTTAGTAATCTATTCAGATGAATATTTTTTTGTAGTTATATAGGAAAATGAACATAAAGAACATATAATATTTTAGGAAATTTTTTTATATAATTAGGTAGTAAGAATCAAAATTTTGTTACACTATCTACTGTGGAATCTGAATATATTGATGTAGGATGTTTCTCTACTCAAATATTCTCTATGAAACATACTTGACTAGAATTTGGGTACCAATTTAGACTTGTACAATTAAATTTTGATAACACAAGTGTGATAATTTTTTTCCAAAAATCTAGTTTCACTGTCTAGAATAAAACACATTTATGTAACACATCACTTTTTCTGTGATCGTTATCAAAATGGTGATATAACATTAGAATTTTTTAGAACTGGACATCATCTGGCTGATATCATCAAAATGCCTTTGAATTTTGAGAGACTAAACAAAAAAACATCATTAAGAATGATAAAAATTGGTAGATTAATCTCTATTGATAAGTCACTATTGATGATTCCTTTTGGATGAGTCCCCATTGATAAGTCGTTATTGACAAGTCATCGTTGATGAGTCACTTTTGATAGGTCACATTTGAGTCATTATTAATAATTCATCAGTGTGGAGTCACCAATGACAAGTCACTATTAATGAGTTTCCATTGAACATGTCACTAATAATTTTTATGATACATTCGTTTTATTACCGTTATTTTGTTACTGATTAAATTTTTTGTTCCAATTAATCTTCTTTCATTTTATTGGAATCCATAAATCATAGAAATATCAATATACATCTAAACTGATTCCCATGACATTGAACCGTTACTCACCCGACCCCTCCTTTCTTTATCTCAAACTGATAAAATTTTCCATTGTTTCACTGAAGATTTCAGCCGATCCAAATGAAAAAATTTGAAGTTTGTAGCCTAATAAATTCTATATGAGATGATAAAATAATTTATGAAAATTTTATCTACAAAAATCTTGGATGTTGTCTCTCAAAACCCGAATTTGGAAAAATCGGATGCTGAATCCAAAAAGGAAAGCGATGTTCTAGGGATCCCTACTAGTAGTACACTAGTACATAATGTTATAGAAAAGAAAAAGGGGATTAAATGTTACACCTTGAATCATGAATTTAAAATATGACAATAATATAGAACTTTTATCAAAATGTTTTTTTGGAAACCAAGTGGATAGAGTAAGAAGAAACATTGATGGAGTAGATATTAGTTTCTCTTCAAAAGAATTAACAAAATGTTTAAATGTTCCTAATAATAAAGTATATTATAATTTTCAAGGCATTATACCTAATGATATATCTGAAGATTCCATCCTAAAATTGACTAGAGATTGATCCAAGATGGTAATGATAGATATAGAATTTGATGGTGAGTTTAAGGTACTATTTATGTTTGTTCAATATGTTTTATACCAAAGGAAATGAGATTTTAATAAAATGATATACTAGGTTTTTTATTTTTATGTATATGATGTAGAAAGTGAAAATAATTAACCTGTGTAGATTTTTGATGGTTCATATGCATCAGATATGAAAGAAGAGCTCAATGATGAATTCTCTAATATAACCCAAAATGATTTTAACAAAATTAGATGCAAAGGAATATGTAAAATTTGGAGAGGAATATGATGAAAAAATTGTTGGGTTTTTTTAACAAAAACAAGTTGTGAGAGGGTAATAGTATGTTATAAACTCTATAAGGGATGTAGGATAAGAAATAATGAAAATGTATTTGTTGAGTTCAATAAAATTGATCATCATACAAGACCTACAGATAAGTTGGATCTTGGTGTATAGTCAGGTGAATCTGATGAGTACTTTGATGATGATGTTGAAGGCGTTTAGCCAATAATGAAGAAGAATAAGGATTATCAATTGAAGAAAGAAGTGATCCAAAAAATTTCAAATATCCGGCTAAAATAACTGTTAATTATATAATTTCATTAGTATATTTATTTAGAAGAAAATATCTATTAGCTAAAAAAGATGGCGATGAAGATGATATAGTTTTAGGACAACCTCATTTTAAATTATCATATTCTAGAACCTCAATTGACCAAAGTGGAAATTGAAATGAAAGCATAGGTAATTCTTATAAAGAAGTAATTGATGAGTCACATGATCTTGAGAGATCAAGTAAAATCACATGAAATGATGACTAGGATAAAGTTGACGATAATCAAGATGAGGATCTAGAGGACGGAAATAATGGTGGTGGGTATAATCTAGAGTATGTTCAAGATAATGATTGTATATCTGATTCTGATAGAGATGATTTTTGGAATTCTCTTTCATTTCGTGACAAAGAAAATGTTCCAGTCAGAAATCCATCTCCAGTAATATCATGTAGAAAAAGAGAATAATTTTAACCACCAGTTACTCTAACAGTTGATCTCCCAAATTATCCATCAATATAAATACCTACAATAAGTGTTGGGGAGAGGAATATCATTCTAGGTAGTCATTAATTTACAATAGATCAATCTCAGTAGAGAGTACATGTTCCCTCAACAACTATAATTGGTCATAGCTCTCATATTCCTATAGATTCACCAATACTACCTTATGTTAGAACATCATTCAATTCTATTGAATAATGGGAGAAGAATCCAGGATTTGTTATACTTGAACATGCATATAGTGACTTAGATGATGAGGTTGATTTTTTTGTAAGAATAGATAGATCATTAGTTGATCAGGTAGATCAATCACGGGAATAAAATATTACTACTCCCATGGATACAGATATAGTAGCTAAAGTTAAAGTATATCCAAATAAACAAGTTACTATTCCTACTCAACCGGTTTTGCATCTAAATATAGTGACCTAGGATTAATTTATCTTTTTTCAATGAAATGTGAACTCATATTTACAATCCTTGAGAATGAACTTTTATTCATATATTAATAGTGGCTTCTGATCTCAAAAATCTATAATAGCCAAACTCAGTGAAGAAAGAACAAGATAATTTGATGATATAATAATATCTCACATCCAAACTCAGATATGATTTTATATTTATGAAATGGTATTTCAAAATAATACCATGGAAAATGAATTTGAAATTTCGAGAACTTCAATAGTGGGAGTGTAAACCACTATTTAATAGTTTATGACTTCTCTCTCTCAAAAGTTGCATAGTATGATCATAGTTTCATCTAAATCAACTGCACCTCATCCAACTCTAGATATTATTGATACATCTATGCTTCAACAACTTCTCATATACGATCTTGGAAATGGTCTTGATGAGGTAACAAATCATGAGGATCAGATTTAAAAAATAAAACATCATAGAGAACAAGTATATGAGATGATAAAAGAATATGTTCATGGAATTAGGAATGATATGGATGTTTTCAAGAAATCCATCATGTATTATTTTTCCCATATCTTAAAGATGCATGAAATGCCAAAAAATTAAAAATTTATTAATGTGTATTTTTTACTACCATGAGTGAAAATGGTTTTCAAAGAATAGTTCAGTCAATTAAAAGTTCTCACTCTAGCTCAGTATAAGTTTATTAATTAGAAAGGATATTTATTTATTGTTGTGGAAATAAGATGTAATATAATAATGGACATTATAAATTTGGTGAAACCATTCCTACATGTTCACAATAAAACATTTATAGCAAGATAAACTATTCATGTGACTACAATTATGTCATAAACATCAATAAATCCAATTTTTTCAGGCTAACAGTGATGAATCCATCAAATGATTTTATGGCTTTATAGTTTCGACCAAGGGATTCCTCAAGTATATGATTTCATTTACCATCGATCCATTCCTAAGAGAGATCCAATTCCTTATGCAAACACTCTACCATCGATTATATCTTATGCTCTATCCTACACCTATATAGTCTCATCCGAAGACCAAGATAGAGGAAAAAAATCCAAAGATAAAGAGGTGGTTGATGAACTATAAATATCTAACTAGTGAATCTATTTAGTTAATGTATTTTTGATAGAGATAACATCATTATCTTTTTATCCATCCATTATTTCACTATATCAAATTTTTTGGCAACTAATAAAATGAAATTTCTTTATGCTCTTCAAATTTCAATGTTAACATTCATCTTGTTTTTTTAATTTTTTATAATCTTAATAGGTAAGATTATAATGGGATTTCAGTTTTTTATTTATAAGTAGATTTATTCTTTAAATTCAACTACATATCTAATCATTTATGGTTTCTAATTTAGTACTTATATTACAAAATTACAGGATTTGTGACCATCAAATAGGAGGAGAATGTTGGCACATTCTTCTGTGAAGTATGCTTGAAAATCTCAAGTTTTATTGATCACAAACCATTATTATTTTAGTAAAAATGTTTCATATGTTTTTTATAGATATTTATATTATTAGAAAGTTTCTATGATAATTATACTAATCCTTATGGTGAGTCACTGTTAGTCGTGAGTCACCATTAATGCTAAGGGTGAGCTACCACCAAACATGAGTAACCATGATCACTAGAAGAGCTATTGCCAGAGTATTTTTGGCCAGAGGCATGTTAATACTAGATTCAAAGAAGCCAACAACATCTTGTTACCATTTTTTTCAAGTATCTTGTTGTGAATATACCAAAATATACTTTGTTATAAATATACATTTGACAGAGTCTTTATGACTTTTCCAAATGTCAAACCGAGTATTGTGAATATGATCCACCTATTTAAACTTTAAATATCTATATCTCTCATCATCTAATGCAATCGAATGAAACCCAACCAACATGAATAATACAATACAAAGTTTTTTGCTAAATATCCTATAGAAAGGAACAACTGAATATGTGAACATGATGATTGACATTCTATAAAGATTCAACGACACAAAAGAAAATAATACCTTATCGAGAACAACTTGTATGCTTACAAATATATAATAGAATCGTACCTTCAGATTTTCTCTGACCCCAAATCTGCTATGAACATAAATAAAATATCTTAAACATGACACATGTGCTGATCTAGAAACTATGATCACACCAAACACATTAGACTAATCTTTTATTTCTTCTTAATATTCTGTCTATTTTTTGTTTAGAAGTTTGTTGTTATCATGTAATCCTACACATACTGTCTCTTACACCTACATAGAAAATATTTTTTTTCTATTATCTTTTCATTTTTCCTCACTGTGTGTATATAGAAGTGATCACTTTGTGTTCTATATATTTCATTCTTCTCAAAAATAACTGTGTAAGAGGTTTTTTAGCCTAGAAATATCGTTGTTATTAACTTTATACCAAATCTAGTTTATGGATTAATTTGATTAAATTATAATATTCTTTGAACTAGGTGATTTCCTAGTGTAGGGGATTAACTCTCACCTTCAGAAAAAAACTTATTTTTACCTTTCCATGTCTGTAGTTTTTAACTACTATATCCAAGAATATTATAATATCTATAAATAATTCTATTACATTCATAATTAATCATAACTTGTGGGGATATTTATATTTATCTATGTAAATTTATTTCAAAGGTTAAGGCATTTCTAAAATAATTTAACTAAGACTTAATAATTCATTAAGAAATATTTTATAAGGAAAATGCTTATATTTATTTTTTATTTTGGATAAATTTATTTTTTTTTATTAAAGGGATATTACTTTAACATAATCCTGAACAAAATGTTTTTTTGGAACTAAATTCACCCCCTCTTGAGTTGTTTACTCCAACCAAAATATCTAAAGAATAAAAATATAAATATTTTTTTATAAAGATTGTAAAATACGGTTTGTATGTGCGTTTTATTACATAGGAGTCGAAATAGATTTCATGGAAATCAAATTTAAAGGGTATGGGTTTTAATATCAATTTTCATTTTATTGAGGGATGTTATCCTATATTACACCCATTATTAATTTTCATTGAGTAAGTACTTCTACGTTGAATTATTTCATCATCAATAACCCTTTATCTTGTGATATACATGTCCATTAAAAAATACTTCTTTCATGGTTATTTAATTTTACTGAATATACATGGAATTTCCTATATCGATTTTTTTTATTTGAGAAATATACTATATGAACCACATTGTTTATTTTGTGGGATTTATATACTACACGATGGATGAATAATATAACTAGTTGTATACAATTCATTGGATTTACTAATCTATCAAATTTTCAATTTTTAAATTTTTGGTTTCTTGTTTTTATAAAGATATAATTTTTTTTAATTGAAAACAACATTATTTGTGTAATAGTGTTTAATCTTGAAATTCCATCTTCAGTTTTTAGTTTATTCCACCAAAACATTTTATTTTTTCTGTAATTTGTATTATTATGTTTTCATTGTTTCATTTGAATTAAAAATATTCTTATACAATAATTTTATTTATCCCAAAATATATGGCCTTATTATGAATAATTCACACCTACCTGAAATAATTTAATTCTATTACATTTCTATATTATTTATGCCTCAAAATGTAGTCCTTATTTAGAAAACCAATTCTGTGTTATCTAATGTGAAATTTATATTTTTTTACCTCGTTTTGAAAATAATTTTACATTATCACTTATTTCTAATTTGGGTTTCATCAATTGTATTTTAAAATATTAATTTATTTCCTTTCATGACATTATGTTCAATATTCGACTCTATATTTACTCTATATAAACTTTTTTTATTTTTAGGAAATAATTTTTAATGTTTTTTTTAAAATAAAAATTTTCAAAATTTTCACCTCATCATTTTAATATAAATTAAAAAATAACCCAAATATTCATATTTTATTATAATGTTAAATTGTTTTTTACTATTTCACTTTAATTTCTATATTTATCACAAAATGATTGTTTCTTTTGATATTATTTTTAATGATATACCCTCTAAATTACATTATTCTTCTTTTAATTTTAAAAATTAAACTCTAGGTATGCAATGATCTAATTCCAGATCCAATTTTATGTTGTATCATTCAATGTATTATTATTAATGTGTTTTTCATCTATGTCAAGGTCATTGAATATTCTATAATTCACTATAGATATGTTATTATTGTTCCAGCCACCTTCTTTATATGAATGGATTATGAAATTTTCTAGAGAGGCTTTTGAAACATGTATCTTTTCCATGTGTTAATTAATTAATACTTTAAAAATGAATATTTTAATGTTCTTAGGGAATAAATATGTATGGTTTTCATTATATTATGGATGGTTCTTCAATTTTATTTCCCCTAATTCAACAGTTATCATTTTATCCACCTGAGATATTAATGGGAATAGGGTATTGATTCCCACTCCAATATGTGTGTCAGTATGTGATGTCTTCTCCAAATGTTATAGGAATTAGGCAGTGATGATTTATCCTCTATGTTATAGGAATAGTATTATGATTCCTAGTCCGCTATTTTATGGAGGTCATGAAATGATACCTACTCCACTATTTTCTAGGAATTAGGTAGTAATTCAATCCCCATTATGTTATTATTTTTTATAATTTCAATTATACACAATTTCTATGTTACATGCTTGTGTTATACTACTGTGACTCATGTTTATTTTATCAGGGGTTTTCACTGTTATTACATGTCATATGTTTAATCATTTTAGATTAAATGATTGACTATTATGATTTGTGAATTTTTTTACAATACCACATTCTTTTCAATTAGATATTCTCCCATGATAATTTTTATTCACATGATTATGATATAACCCTTGATGAAATGATGATAAATTTTTCCCTTAATGTACATTTGATATCAACCATTTTCAAAATTTCCATTCCTAATTTATGAAAATGAATATAACAAATGGAATTTTCAGAAGGAAGTTAATTATATTGCAATTACGGTTTAATGTTCAGAATAATAATTCATTCATGAATTTAAAGGGTGAAGACACTAAAACATTTTGTACCAAGGATATGAGAATATATATGAGATGTAAAGTTTAATTCCATGATAATATATAAAACTATGTAGGTTTTTTTTGGGTTATGGTATATTTTTTCAAAAAAAGTATTTAAAGTATCTTTTTTTAATGGACATAGAAATGTCGGTCTATGGATCATTAGTTGGTATTATAAAAGGGTTATATAATATTTAGATATTATTTTAGGGAGATTATATGCGGATTGTATTAATGAAAACCTTATAGGTACTCCAAAATATTTGATACCATAATAAAATCAAGGTACATAATATAATTTTTGGTTTCATAAATATTAAATCACTATCTGGATACAACCAAGTGGATATTGGATTTAGAATTTATGAAACAAAGGAAAATAACCCTAAAAATGGATTGTTGTTAATTAACATGATCTTCACATGGTTTATGACAAAGTGGATAAACCACAACCTTGGTTTGGCACTCTGATGTATCATTCTTTTGTGATTCAAATCCTTTTTTCAAACTAATTTGATCTATTTTAATGGAATGTGATGATGTTACTAGTTATATTATGAATCATAATAAAATAATGACTAGGGAGAACATGGGTTAAACTGAACTAGTTATAGGTTGATCTTATTATATCATTTTGGAAAAAATTTAAAAAATTTCTGAATGGGGGTTTTATAGAAGAAGATATTTTTGTATTCATTTTTAATATACATATGATATTTTCACATGATATTATTCAACATTATCATAACTATATTGGTTTTAGTATATTGTATGAAATGAGAGTGAGAAAATTGAAGATTTGAATGATATCTATTAAGGAACTATTATGTACTCAATCTAAAAAAGAATAAATATTTGGTAAAATGGATGATACTCTAAAAATATAAAAAATATGAATGAATAATTGAGTTTCCTTGTCTTACCTATGTTATGGATGCTAACATGCCATTAAAAATTATATCTCTAATAATGTTTTTCTTACATAAACCCTTTACCATTTTTATTATTTAGTGATAATAAAAATTTATATGATGAAATTTATTTATGAAGAATGTAGACCCGAGTTTTAAAAACAAATTAAATTAAATAAATAAAAATTTTGATAGATATATTGACATAAAAAGCCAAACTAAAATAAATCGTGACATATTTTTTGTATAGAATATTACATAAAATGTAGATAAAACCATTTATTACATACCAAAGGTGATTATATCTATGGAAAAAGAATTAATTAAAGGGTAATAATAAATAAAAAATAATAATATATTTATAACTACTATATTAATTTGATCATATTCAATATTGGGAATCACCATTTTAAAAACTAATCCTACCATAAAAAAGAGAGTAGTGAATTGATGAGCATTATCCTAAATAAGGAATGAGTAGTGTGACTGAAAAAGTATGAATGCGATGAATTATCTGAGTAAATATATATATAAAAATTTAATTTTTCCATTATTAATATGTTCATTAGAAATATGGTCATTGGAAATGTAGTCATTAGATATAAATTCATCCAACAAGTGTACAAATTTTTTTTATTTTTACTAAAAATATAAATTTTATATTTTATAAATATAAATTAATGATGAAAAAAAACAATATTTATTTAAAATATTTAATTACAAAAATATTTTTTATTTTCTAAAAATATTATTATCATTGAATGATATGATAATATTCAAAAAAATATTTTAAAATATATATATTGATAAAATAAAATGATAATGATTTATATAATAAATTTTATGCGTATTCCGGATAAGATCATTCAATATAAAAATGATATTTTTCAAATAATTATTTTTTTTAAGTGTTTTTAATAATTGATTTTGGAAAATAAAAAAAGTAAAGAATGATTTAAATGAAATTTATTGGAAATATAAGTAGGGAATTAAATATACTATTATCCGATAGTAATTATTATCAATGTGATAACAATAAATTCATTTTAGTTTAGGAATGAATTTCAAATAAAACTACATTTTTGTGTGTCGTGCATTTATATTTTAGGAATTAATAATTATTATGGTTAAATGAAGAAAATAAATATTATTGTTACTAATAATATATAAAATTTATTTTAATTTTTAATTGATAGAAACCATGAGTTATAAAACATAATATTTGAAAAACTCATTTTCCTATAAAACTAGTTTTTCATTTAATTTTATTTTTCCCTTTGTAATTTTAATAACTAATATTTATGGTTCTAATAAAAAAAATTATTTTATAAAGGGATTTTGAATAAAAATATTTTCTTAGGATGAAATGTTGTGATTTTTTTTGTAAATATTAATTTCTATGCGAATAATGAAAAATAAGATTTTTAGATATATTTGGACTTATATGAAATCATTATGGTATTAGAAAAAATATAATGAAATAATTTTCTTAACCAAAGATTTATTTTATAAAAAAATTTTACTTTTAGAAATATTAATTTAACTTTATAAACCTATATGTGAAATTTTTTTATCCGAAATTACTTTTTTCTAAAAAACAATTTTTTATGCATTAAATAAAATTTACTTTAGAATATATTTTTACCTCCAGTATAAATTTTAAATATTCCAATGGGGTTAATATTTTTAATTAAAAAAAACAAATTATTTAATAAATATAATTTTATATTTGGTCATAATAAATAAATTAACAAGGTAAAACATTGTTACCATTGTAAAAGGTAAAATTATAAAAGGGTAAAATCAGAGGGTAAAAGACATAAAAAATATTAAAATATTCATAGTTGGTGTATTTGAACCAGAAACAATATGATTAATAAAATATTATAGATTTCAATATTAATTTATTTTTGTACACATTATGATTTTGTAAAGTTCAGGAATTTCTATATAATTTTTTTTAGTTATATAGAATTTTTTCGAGACCACTAAATCTGATGGCTTGTGATTCTGTTTCCCAGAGTGTCCAGAATGATCCGTCTATGCTTTCTTATGCTTTATTTAGCACACATAATCAAATTTTTCTAAAAAGTGGAATAACTCTTGAACGAGCATCCAGATTAGAAATATGATGTCATCGTTGCATTCAGGATAATGGGTTTACCCTTGGCATGACTTATGTTTATTCAGTGCAGTCCTCCTGTAAGAAAACCCCAAAATTGCATAACTGTAAATAAAATAATAAAATAATGTTATTTTATTTTTTAAATGGTAAAAACTCACAAATGGTTACTCAGATTGAAAATCTGAGACCACCACAAAACTAGTAATGGGATGCTTTCATTAGGATGATACAAACATTGGTTGGCGAGGGCCAGTGCTGAAAGATAGTTTTTTCCCGTAAATAAAATAATCAAGTGTCAATTATTTTATTTTAAAATCCATAACTTCAAAATGGTAACTCGGATTGAAAATCAGAGAGTACTATTTAGTTTGTTGGGGTGTTTTCTCCATAGGCAAGGCCTAAGCCCAAATGGCGCGAGTTGTGGCTAAATGTTATTAATTTTCTTACCTTTTCTAAGGTAAATTTGGTATCTGTGTGGGTGGAATTTTCTATCGTTTGAACCGGTGGTTGGATTTATAATCTAAGGGCACCATTGAATCCAAAGTGCCGAGATTTTCTTAAAGGAGACATTACTTTGACCGTAGTATGTTTATTGAAAAATGTATTTTTTGTGACTTTTTAAAATAAATGATATAAACTATTTTTATTATTTTATTTCATATCCTCCAATAGACAAGAAAGGTGTGGGCATCGTGACGTGTCATGCCAATAAATGGATTCATCTACAAATCCTTAGTGGGGACATCGTTTGGGAATTCAGAAGGTTCCTAATTTGTGATCCCCCATTAATTCTTCACATCGTTACTTACCTTCCCCCTCTCCTATATATATGGAGCTTGGGGAGCGGTATCGTCCCAGCTTCACCAATGAACAAAGTGATGAAGGAGAAATGTGAGGCCGAAACCTTAGAAGACGACGCTAATCCCAGTGGGAGGTGACGGGAGACACAGAACCATGAACCCAAGATTGATGTACGAGCAATGCCGTTGGAAGCTAGTTGTAGAGGATGATGAACACCGACCCGCTTCAATATCCATGAGGTAAGGGTTTATCCATTTACACATTTTCAATGATGATCCTCTTCCATTTTCATGAATAATATAAATAATGTGGACCATCCGACTAACGGGATGATCTGTGATTCATTCATTTTTTTAGGAGGTTGTTGCGGGGTATATTTGCAGTGTTTTGATTGTTTTTTAATTAAATTTATTGTTAAACCCTATAACCCCCTCATTTTTACGAACTAATGAGGAGGGAATTGGCCTAAAAAACCCCTCCCGATACATTATCTTTTTTTCTATCCTTGCCCCTCCATGGAAGACCGCCATCACGGTGACACCGACCATGTACGTTGGGAATAACACGTCAACACATGCCGCAAGAGAAGGCCACGACACCAAGCCGCGATGATAATTAGAAATGTTAGAACTGGCCGACTGTGGAGGAGGTGCGGCACACATCGTGCACCGTCGGTGAGAAAGAGGCCACAACTCATCAGCCGCGATGAAGGGAGGAGGTAGCTGGCACGTCGACCAGCCGCAGACGGGGAGGTGGCATGACTAGCGTGCCGACAGATGACAGGAAGCAATGGCCGAAGTCGTGGTGGAGGGTGACCCCGCGCCTCCAGTGGGTTCAACGGTGACCGATCTTCACCCCCACGATGCCGCTACATTGAAAATAGAATAGACTCTCAGCCATTTAGGAGTACGAGAGATCGGGAGGTCACAGACCTCGCGCCGGCTGGGGCGGACCACACAACGGGTCGCCCTCCCCCCTCGGACCAGTTCGCCGCCCTAGCAGGCTACCCCTTTTAGGGTATGGGCCAGACCATGGGCCAACGGCCTGAGTCCACTGCAGCCCAGTGGGCTGCATCCACCATGGCCCACCTGAGACGGGGTCAGCCCGGGTCAGACCGGACCCGGGCCCAACCGGGCCCATAAACACTTAAAGGGACTTATCCAGAGAGTTGGACGTCCGTTTCAAGAACGGTCTATGGTTTTGGGATCCTTGGAGGGAGGTGGTCCTTTTGACTTAATCCATGAGAGTTTTAAAGATACATGGAGTACAGCCTGGTTGGATCGCACCGGAATCTAACTGGTCCCTCAGCATAGAAATGTCAGTAACACATAAACCGGACGTCCGATTGATGCGCCGTATATTGCATTAGAACCATTATGACATGACAGATCATTAGGTTACATAATTTTTAGACATAAATCTAGTTGATAAATGACCGACAGATTGAGAGCGATTCACCCAAGCACGCTATATAAGTAACCCTTCGACTCGATGCGACATGATGACTGTTGACTTATTGATTCGGTTTCACTTGAAGAACCAGTGGGGAGAGCCACTATGTGATGAAAAAGCCCCATAGTGGGGAGAGCCTTTGTGTAACGTGGAATACCCATTGTACTCAATAGGAGGTGTACTTCAACAGGCCATGGGGGGTGCTCCTGTGTGTGATGCGGCAAGCCCACGGTGGGGAGAGCCTCTATGTGATGAGGTAGACCCACGATACATGACAGGAGGTGTACCTTAGTAGTCCAAGGTTTGTGGTAAGTTCCTATGTGTGATTCTGTAAACATAATATACTCAATAGAGGATGAGTTCTCCAACAGCCGAGGTGATCGACGTTGTGACTGGGGATGTAATGTTTAACTATTTATAAAGAATCTCGTGCCTGGATATCAGCTTCAGTAGTGATCCTGTATGGGTCAACGTATTAATTATATTTCTATGTGTTTTATACCTCATTTTATCTGAGTCTTACATGTGTGGTACTTTACCGTCATTGTGTTACCTTTTTGGGTTTTCCATTGTGGAACTTTGGGAGAACTTCTAGGGTCTTGGGGTCCCTACTGAGTATCATTATAATCACCCACACACGGTCTATGCCCACACCATGTGGTGTCTTGTGCGGGTGACAGGTAGCTAGGATGAGGTTTGAGGGAGCCAAGACTAGGCGATACGCGGATCTGATAGGAAGATGTGGAGTGCTGAGGAGGCAATCTATACCTACTCTTCAGGTAGGACCCTCGGAGGACGAATCAGTAGCTATTTTCCCTTTTCAGTTGTATTTTTCCTTTTAGTTGTACTGTTCCTTTCTGTTGTACATATACTTTTACGGTTGGGATTTTAATTTTTCCCCCTTTACATTCTGCAAGCTTTTTTATTATAGTAGTTTGTTTCATTGTTTCTTATTTTTGTGTTCATGGATCATGTCATTATACAGGCTTAATGGAAATTCCTTTCCATTTTAAGGAAAATTCCTTTCGGTGCTAGTCTCCAGCCCCTAGCATATGGAAGACAGGCTTGGTGTAGTCACGGCATGGGCCTTGGGGAACGAGTTTTGACAAAGTAGTATCAAAGGAGTCAGTTCTACCAAAGAACCATGACTCTGATCTTTTTAATGTAAGAATAGTGTTAAGTGTTATGAGTGTGGTTTTTTGTTTGGGGAGTCCAGTGTTGGTGTGGCAGCCGACATATCCATACACCAGGACCCTGAATTCTGATTTCCAACACAGTACATGGTTACACTAATTGAATGTGTTTTTTAAGAGTTTTTAATGTAATTTTTTTGAGGTCCGCTCCGCAGGTATATCATAATGAATGTGGCACACCCATTCTTTATTAGGATGCTACGGTGTAGAGAGCTTTCTAGGATTCCAAAGAGTGTACATGATGACGGCCAGCAAGCGACGAGGCTCCAGTGTAGGCCCATCTAACTATG